>OZ007573.1:25812561-27152561 GCA_963931925.1 Onchidella celtica | reverse complement strand
TCTTGGAAGGTTACATTATTACAAAACTGCAGTAGAATAGAGAGTAATGTTTCCCTGTGGCCGGCCAACAGGGCCAACTGCTTCAAGTTTTTGCAACAGGTGCAAAAATTCACTCACAAATCCCAATATTTTAAAGCAAAACCTCGCTCTCTCTCCGTTGTTTTTTTTTTTTTGTTTTGTTTTTGCTAAACCACTTCCTCTGTGTGTAATAAATTTTATAGAGAAACTGGACCTAAGCCAAAACACACAAGATTCCCCTAAGCCAAAAGATTTAAAGGCCTGCATTCTGATACTGGCTGCATCTATCAGCATGACCCGAGGGGCGGTCGGAATTTAATGTCGTCTAAAAGACATTCCTGGATAATTTTTTGTTTAATGATTTAAATCCTTCGCTTTTAGCTTTTCGCCCAGTTTTGTTTTCGACATAAGATTTTCCCACTGGGCCAGTCACAAAACTACTTAGCATTAACTAAAGATCTGAGTTGATCACCATAAAAAATGAAACTGCGTGAAATTTCCCTCTATCAAGTACAGAAATGTCATTTAGCCAAATGATATGAGTTGTTTAAGAGTCTCCACATACATAACCGTGGTTGCTTTTGCCTCTGAACCCTTAAGCCAAGATACTCGTTCTACTTATGCAACAAAACAAAAACTGCTTAACTGGCAAATCCCACATTATCAATGCCGTTTAAAACAAAACGCTAAAAAGACAACATTAAAAAATACCGGGTTGTGTAACCGCAGGTACGGGATGGCCCGGGTGGAAAATGCAGGCCGGGCGGGTGGTGATTTGGGTGGTGGGAGGATGACTGAGATTTAGGGTGACTTAGGAAGATTTTTCCAAATTCCACCTGAAATCAGATCTATTCGATTACATGCCCGTTTAAATCCGGAGGCGAGGAACAACTCGACAATGTTTCCACGATATTTTAAACTACGCTACATGTATCCTCTTCAGTCTAAACCATCATTATAAATTGTATTATTATGATGGAAAGAAGAAATAATGAAGCGAAAAAAATTAACAGGAGAAAGACAGACAAATCCATAATTATAACTAGGACTGTTGCTCTCTAGAAATTATCCTTGAACTATTGGTAAATTCTGGATACGAATCGACTTATTCAAATTCTTTTTATAAATGTAGGAATTGACTTTGTGGAACAAAACACAGTTCTGTGGAAATATAAAGTTATCTTCTAGAGCTGCTGTTGTACTATGTGAAATTCAACATAGAATTATAACCGAAAAGTCAAAGACAAAAAGATACCGTTTCAGACAGAATGAAGAGTGCACAATAGGTTGATTGGTGTAGGTGCCGTGATGGCTAGGTAAAAACTGAAGTAAAATAATAATACTGAAAGTGTTATTGTTTTTTTCAGTTATTTTCTTAAGTTAACATTTAGTGGCACTTTATTTTAGTTACAACTTGACACCACCCTGGCAGTAAAGTTTTCGGTAAAATAAGAGGCACAACCTTCCGACGTCATCAGTTTGTGATTTTTTTTTTTTTCTCAAGCCCGATGCTCGACTTGAAAACTTGAATACAAACAAAAAAAAAAAAAAAGGAAATTGTAGACAAATTTACACCAACGAAATGTTCAAAAGACACCATTTCAGACGGAAAGAAATAATTATGGGCAAAAGGTTTGTTTGCTTCTGGTGGCAGATTATCCTCAAAATTCAGCATGTTTGTAACTTTACAGTGGTCCTTCGTAGATGCCCTTTGTGCATGAAAAATTGGGAAATCGTTGTCTTCAGCTTTCTCCAACGAGCGCAACAGCTCAGGAATGTTGATAGCATTACTGCAGTTACAAGTACAGAATTCATTTCAGATGCGGGATGCGTAAATATCTCCCAAAATGCACATCTCATCCTGCGCTGATAGGGAATGTACAGGGGGTTCAGTCCGGCATAATATAATATTCGAATCTACCACAACCAGATCCCTCTTCACCACCCATTTGCAAAGTCAATAGTCTGAACTTAAAACCAAAACTGCATAATGAAAATGACACTTATTATTTGTTCAATATTCAGACCGCCACGTGCCATATCTGCACCTGAATGTACAGTACTCTCTCCACAGAAATAAGTGTTTCACACAGGGGTGGTTACAGCAAATGAGTACCAGCATGGTTTCAAGAATCGAATCCAGCCACTTTCGAAGTCGTATGTGTGTCTCACTCGTTTTCACCTATGCTATGTTAATAACCTGGGAGTCTGCGCGCGCGAGAGGGGCGCACGTGCGTGCACTCAGACATTATTTGTAATCTGTGTAATTTGATTCGTATCTGCTCCGTCTACATCCAGACTTTTGCTGCTTTGCCTGTCAAAGAGACATGTATGTTATAATACGCCATGAGTTAAGGTAATGCATGTACCAGAAGAGGGGGGGGGGGCGATTAGGTCCCGTTAAAGAAGGGGGGGGGCAATGGTTGAGGAAGATGATAATTTCAGTTGGATAAAGGTGCATTTTTGAATATTTATTAATGCAACTGAAAGGTAATGATAAGAAGGAAAAAAATATTAAAAAGACAAGCAGTGGAAATAATACGAAACGCAGACGCCAACTGTCTGGGTACGATAATTATACTTGCCTTTATTGCTATAAGTTTCCATTGCTAAACCACGGCAACAGAGAAAAAGAGAGGCACGGGGGAAGAAAGAAAGAGGGAGAAAGAGGGAGAGAGAGAGAGAGAGAGAGGGAGAGAGAGAGAGAGAGAGAGAGAGAGAGAGAGAGAGAGAGAGAGAGAGAGAGAGAGAGAGAAAGAGAAAGAGAAAGAGAAAGAGAGAGAAAGCGCGTGCTTTATTTTCCCTTAGACTGCACATTGAAGTTTGTTTGTTGTTTTTTCTTACAGGTTATTGTTTACAAAACTCTACAACTGGAAAAGCTACTCAGCTTAGTGCTCGGCTAGGCTCAGGCAGGTTTCACAAAATACAAGACGGGGTAATAATGCCAAATTTCAGTCCTGACTGTCCCGACGGCTTTTGAAAATACCCTGTCCTATGCTGATATGCCAGTCTCCGAGGGGTCCTATATGGTCAGTCTTTAATGAACTAAGTGAATTCCACCACCCCTTCACTACTGACAAACATTAAATTTCTACCATTGGAGAGCGATTTTCCAAAAATAGGTAAGTCAAATTTTGCATGAGTTATCGCCCCTTTCAGATAGTCCTTCAAAATCAGTGTCAAAAGCGGTGTACGTGTTCAGTTAAAACTTGTTATATTCCGACTTGGTATAAGGATGGGACCTTGCAAGTTTTAACTGAACACGTACGCCGCGTTTTACACTGATTTTGAAGGAGAATCTGAAAGGGGCCATACCTCAATGCAAAATTTGCGTTATTCACTTTGGGAGAAACGCTCTTCCATTCTGTCCAGCCGTTCACATGGCCTATGGATTTACCGACCAGAACATCTTATTAAGGTCATGGACAATCTAACATCGCATACACAAAATTATTGCAATGCAAGCAGTTTTCTGGAAATATGCAGGTAGGAGGCATGAGTTCGGAGTTTCTAGACGCGATGTAAGAATAATTATATCATGATCACCTTGAGTACATTTTACATATTTTAATTACCTTCTGATTTGTCAGTAATCAATATTCTAATTAGTATTTCGTGATAAAAATTGATTTTCTCTTTTTTTTTTTTAATATCCACTGATCATTTAAAATCAGATTTAGAAGTTTGGACCAGGAGCAATCGATGTCTCGGCACCACAGGGGTTAAGTGCAGCAGAATGAAAAAATGAGGTTGGGGCAGAGGGGGCTGGGGGGCGGGGGGTAGGAAGGAAGTGAAATTAGACACAGGCAGTAATTAGACACGATCCAATATCCCAGTCTGACATCCCCATCCTCACCAGCTGGATTGCCTCCTTGTCAAGTCTACTTAAGACTCCTACAAAAGGTATAATATTTACTTTAGTACAGAAACCGCTTCCCCAGCGTTGCCCATCATACTGAGGAAATTTACAGAAATGCACAACAGTGGAAGGTCTGCAGTTTCAAGATGCTTGGGATATTTGAATAATGTTTCAGCATTACATTTCCTCCTCCTCCACCTCCTCTAAATCTCTCTCTCTCTCTCTCTTTCAAGAAGTATTAGGTACTTGAATGAAATTTCAGTATTATATCTCTCCCTCTGTGTCTGTGTGTGTGTGTGCGTGCGGGTGATACAGTGCACATCGAGGCGTTCTCACAACGTTGTGAGAACGCCTCGGTGCACATGCTAGCTTGCGCACATGCACGCGTATTTGTGTTTGTGTGTGTGTTCCGTAGCCAGATGCAGGTTATGTGATAATAAACATTTCCGGCGATCTCTTATAAAATCACACGTAAAACAGATAAAAACCTTAACAGCTGAAAAGAAAATTTTAATGATAGAAAGAAAAGACGGTGGGATTTAATGGAAAAAAAAAGTGGTGATATGATTGCCCCCCCCCAAATAAAGGGAAAGTCAGCTCATGAAATGGTATGATGGGAGGAATGACAGAAAAAATGAGTGACAACAAACAAAAAAAGTAAAATATGACAAAATGGAAGTACACTGCAATTCCTACATAAGAAAGGGCCATTCTTACAGGATCGATTTTGCCCCCCCCCCCCCCCCAAAAAGAAAAAAAAACACCAGCGTTTTGGTTTCACTCCCCAAAACAAAACTTCAACCCCCCCCCCCCCCCCCCACTTTGGTTTCACCCGTATTTCACTGGCAGCCCCAAACAAGAACACTGCGGCAGGAAGGCAAAAGTACTTTTTTTTATCAATAATGCCCTAAAAACTACACATCTCTACTATGAAGTAGGCCACACAATGCGTACCACAGGTAGCAAACACGCCAGTCTACGTTCATTACCTGCCATGTGACAGGTGAACCGAGCAAATTTATAGAATCACAGATGCAGAAAATGAGGTTAGCCACAAGATTCAAGACGTGGACGGCACAGGAAGGGTTAACAAGGAACAGACAAACATCTTCACAATATCTTCACTCCAAGGTCACCGGACATTATAGACTGACACAGAACACATAACAAATTGGAAGCATGAAATGGGTTGTTTTCTTTTGAAGAAGAATGATAAGAGGAGTTACTGGCGTGTAAAATAAACGAAAATTCATGGAGACAGAGAGGGAGCTGGAGCAAGAGAGAGAGAGAGAGAGAGAGAGAGGGAGAGAGAGAAGGGGGAGGGGGGAGAGAGAAACAGAGAGAGAGGCAGACAGACATGCTTTCGGCATATTGAAGCTTTATATCCCTCTCAGCACATAGAAGCTAGCCCACTTCGGAGACGAAACCTGGGCCACCGCTAGGCCGACGATATTTGACTGTCTCATTAACACTACAGAGATGTGTTTGGTCTGATCTCCATTCTGGGTGGGATTCGACTCTAAGATCTCTCGCACCGGGGTCTGGCGCTCTAACCACTGGGTCCCTGTGCCAGTATTTGGGGAGGGGGAGGGGGGGGGGGAGTTGAAAAGATCAAGACTAAGAACTGGTAGGCCGTTTGAGAAAACGAGCTAAAATAGTTATAGACCTGAAAAAAATTGAGACAGAGACATACAGATAGAGCGAGGAGAGAGAGAGAAAATAATACGAAGGAAAGGTGGGAAATCCCAAAAAACACACACACACACACATAGTATACACATACACATGTTCACAGACAAAAACAATGGCAACCTTTCTAAGCTCTGGCACGACGAAAGCTAGACGGGCTAAACAAGATGTAAAGCAAAGATCAGGCATAATGAACAGTGGAAATTAAAAGGGACGGGGAGGGAGAGAGGGGGAAACACATGCGTGCACATCAACAAAAAACAATGAGCGCCAGGTATAGATGAGTAATGGGAATCTGTTGCATCAACTTTGGCACTGCCGCAACTAGGACACAAGGTAAGCATGCAGTTAAGTGCCGTGGTACGGAAGAAGCACGCATGTGCCAAAATAAAAATATAAAAAAAAACTAAGAAAGACGACAGAGATCACAGACATATATTAAAGAATGTGCTCAAACAGAAATGAAAATGGGCAGGAGATGTCTACATACGACGGCAGCAGATGGACAAAAAGGTGTACTGATTGGCAATCAAGAACTGGGAAAAAATCCCGAGGAAGACCAGCAAGAACAGGATAGAACCAGATGGAAGAGGTCTATGTATGCATGGGGGTGGGGGGGGGGCAATATCCTCCAGTGGAAGAACAACGCCAGGGAGAAGAAGAAGAAGAAGAAGGAGAACAAAGAGAAGGCACATTTTAATCTATACAATGATAAAAATAATAATATTGACCCATATCGGCGTTTACTGTCATTTTCCGGAGTCCACATGGAAGGTTTGGAGGAAAAGAATGTGTACGAAACTTCAGATAGAGATAAAACTCTGCTTACCGGCGCGGCAGATGCTCTGGTCTTGACACATAAGGAAAGAAATATAGCGGGGTAAAATAAAAGGAGAGATGGAGAAAGCGATGACATAAATACAAAGACAAAAGGGGGGGGGGGGAATCAGATAAAAAGATGGAAAGAAGGGGGGGGGGGGAGAGATAATCAGATTGATGAAATGACGACCGTAATGAAAAGAAAGCGAGTAGAAGAGAAGAGAACACGAGAAAGGTGAAATAAGACAACAGAAACAATATAAAAAAAACAAACAAACAAAAAAAGATACAATTTGGGCTAAAACGAGACAACAGAGAAGGAGCGAACAAGAGAGTGGTGAAACAAAGAAAAGAAATTTAAACAAAATCAAAATAAAAGCGATTGAAAGAAAAGTAACAAACTGAAATATCACAATCACAAAAACAAATGATGGAAAGAAAGTGGGAAAAAGATAAGAGCAGAAGACACCCAAACAACTTTAATGAAACAAAGTCAGTGAAAAATCAGGGGGAAAAAACGTTGGAAATCCTACTTGGAAATAAAACAGGTGAAATAAAAGACTGTTGGATCATGGACTGGAAATGAGAGATCACAAAAGACTGACCAGGGAGAGTGAGAATGTGTGCGAAGAGAGAATTTGATTCGAACAAAGGCGAACGGAGGCCCAGGAAGACTAAGGCGACGAAAACAAATTATATATCCAGGGCAGAGGAAAAGGTCAGCAAGATCTTACACACATGGCATCGTATGGAATCCCCCAGATGAGAGATGAGGAAAGACAAAACCCGCTGTCAGACAGACAGAGAGACAGATATATTCAGATCGTCAGATAGGCAGACATTTAAAGAAACATTGAACTCACACACACACTGGGGGTTTTCACCCTGGAGAGATTGACCCTCAATAAGGTCGAAAAGATATTTGCGGGGGGTCGCGGGGGGGGGGGGGGTGTTATGATCAGAACAAGATGCAAAAGTTCTCTCCTTCTGTCCTATCGTTCTGCTAGTGCTATATTCTGTCTGTCTGTCGTCGTTTTTCCTAGCACAACACTGTGGCCGTTATTGGGTCCACGTGCTTTCTCCAAACTCTTTCTGCATATATTATGTGTGTGAGTGGGTGTGAATGTGTGTGTGTGTGCTAAGGTTTATTGTTCGTTTTTTATGGGGTGGTCTCAAGAGTAATCACAGCTTTGAAAGGGATCGTTAAGCACACAAAACAACGAAAAAATAAAAAAAATTTTAAAAACCCTGAAAACCATTGGTGCAACAGGAGACATACGGGTATAAGGAATCCATGGATTAGGCAAAGGTGAAAACCTGACCCACCTGGGAGCGGATACTGTTTCATGTTTGTTTGGGTTTTTCTTTGTTTGTTTTGTTTGAAAACTGGGAAGGGTGGGACCATGGAAGGAGGTTTGGGGCGGGGGGGGGGGGGGGAGAAGAACTGAACAAGAAATAGCAAATGGCATGAGAAAAAAAAAATGGGGAGGGGGGGGGTGGAACTACAAGAAGATCTCGACCTAAAATGAAATAAATTCGACATGAGAATTTGGAAGAGGAAAGGCGGGCAAAGGATGGTGACAGTTGCGATAAATTGTGTACCCAAAATGAAATGATATCGAATAAAGCCGGAAGAAAAAAACATGAACGTCAAATAAAATATGAACTGACACTTGGCAGGATTTCACATGATTCAAGGCCGCTCAACTGTATCCAGGTATTTAACATGAAGTGCTCAAGAAAAAACATTACTCTCACAGCGTCACTATTTTCACGTCAATCTTAATGAAAATCTTTTCAAAGGTATTTGGATGACATCACATTGTGTGTGCAAGCCAACGAACCGCGACTTACACAGACAGCGTCTACCGCACACGTAACCGTCCTTAACATCATGGCCTAAATAACGATCTGATTTACTCCAGCAAACTCGAGAGTCTTAACAATTTGTTTCTTTGATAACCCCCAAGGCCCCAAGGGTGAATTAAGGATAAATTATTCTAAGTCTACATGATCGACGCTGAGTAACTGTGGGATGGGGGTAGAGCGGGGGCATAGAGCCATAAGAGCCCAGACAGTGGCTTCAGTTTCGTTTCGTTTTCGGCTCACTCTCGGCACTTTTGCCAAATGACCTCAACTCGACTCGCCTTAAATGCCGAGAAGATGTCAAAAACTTTCACTGTGCCTTAGCGCTCAGAGCTCCCACTTTCGTCGCGTTTCGCTTTCCGTGGAGACTGACTTGTTTCGGATACCACGGAAAGCGAGCCGACAGCGAAACCAAACCGAAGCCACTGTGCCTGGGCTCGAAGACGTACGGGGGGGGGGGGGGGGAAACTGGTTTTAAAATGTTTAGAACCACTAATTTGAAGAGTTAAGGGTCGGACCACACTAAGAATGAGATTTCGAGGTTAGAGTGACACTGGATTTATTCTGTGCTTCAGAGACAAAGCCAGGTAAAGAGGGCTGTGTACTTAAGGCTCGTGTGACAGTATAATAATATCCAGTTCTAGGTAAAATCATCTTGTCATGAATAGACAGGGACATTAAATCCCTCGTTTCCAATTCAGCTTCTCCACTCTACCTTGTCAACTGCTTTATCAACATGCCAATACAGAAGAACTTTATCGGGAAAGGTAAAGTGAAATTAACTGCACTCATCTGAAAAATCGACATTTTGCAAATCAGTTCCCACGATTACTATTACATGTATTATTATTATTATTATTATTACCACTCATATTTAGAAGTGGCGTACGTATCACCAGTAAAATGGCTAAGGATTCTATGAAATTCCAGTGTATTCTGGCGCCAGAGAGATCATTAAAGTGATCTATGGAAATTCAGCAAGTGAATAGGATTTTTGCGGGCATAATCATACTGGAGCATTTGGGGGGGGGGGGGGATCTTATTTGTTTTATTAAGTTACTGTATGTCTCGGGAGCTGATCTCCCGCAGCACATGAAAAGACAATAAAATTACGACCTAAGTCTGTCTTAGGGAGACATCATACCAAGCCCGGTCACACACAATCAGATGCTGTCAGCAAAATGTTACATCCAAGAAATAATGGCAGAAGCTGTCTGTGACTGACCGGGCTTAGTATGATAGGGTCCTCCCGGATTTACTAAAAAAAAAAATAGAGAAAATAATGGTGTGCACTCCTCGCCCGCCAGCATCTGACTGTGTCTGGCCGGGCTCAATAATCTCTTGGGCCACAGTGTTACTAGTGTTAGCCGTACCTCTTTCCCAGAGCAGAATGTTGAGAGGCGATAAAAATGTGTCAAAAGGATTAACTTGTATGACAGGTTTCTGGTGTCATCATGATTATCTCCCGCCAGAACACAGTGAGTCTCAAACTTTACTGTTCCACCGACTGATACAATGTCACTTATATATTCAACTTAAAGAATTCTGCCAGCTCAAAGACACACAGATAGAAATGTTAAGAATACGTCGACGGGGTTAACAAAGTCAACATGCAGCTGTTCGGGACATCGCTGTCTCTGTTATAAAAGCACACAAGTTAGTGTGAAGGATCTAATTGTATTGGGGAGAAAAAAAAAACCTGTTTTCATTATTTTGAAATTAGGCCTATTCCTCAACTACAATGTATTTTTAGTTACGTATATAAACTTTTTACTATACTCCCTTAACCAATTGAAAAAAAACAACCTTCAACTTCACAGAATTGGAAAAAACAACAACAAAAAAAAAACACTTGTCATTGGGAGTTGTGAGAACACACGTGTGCGGTTTCATTGATAGGATCAGCCATAACATCCACACAGACATGACGCAGTAGATTCACACTGGCTAGCGAGTAGGAACTTGAACACATTATTTAGAACGCTGCGGTCTCCCAACCACATAGTTTTAGGATTCCGGGCTAATGTGTCACTGTTTTGTAGTGGCGAGGACGCACTCCCAAGTACGTCTATTGTTCTAGTTACTGGATAGCCCACATTCACATGGCTTGCGTTACTTGATTTCTGCTACTCATATTACTACCTCTCTACGGACTGGCAGAGTGAAACATTAACCCTCTAGCGTACGCTGTCCTATACATGTATGTTTAGGGCATCACCTGCTGCCCAAAGCTCTATTTTTGGAACACTTTCTAATTTATCAGTAAGTTTTCAAGAGAAAATATTTCGATATCAACTTTAGCATTAATTTGACTATTTTACATCGACTGTGCGCGTATCAAAAGGCCTGGACGCCAAATGGGTAAAGAAAACAGACAAAGAGCTTGAGCGGCTTCAGATGATACGACTGTTCTAACGACAACTAACACCACTTATTAAATTTCAACTTCATTTCAAATTAAAAAGCGAAAGGATTTTGCTGAATTAAAAAAAAAATCTTGGTAATACAAAAACTGGCCATCTTTTATGCATTTCTCCTTTCTGCTGTGGAAAGCTCAAACGGCTCTTTGTTGAATAACAGCCAGTCCCACGATACATTTTTTTTTTCAAAATGCACTCACTAAGAAGGAACGCTTACCGGGACAAGAACAGAGTACACTACAACAAATTTAATTATACCACAATCAGCATATACTGAAGTGTCCCACTTTAACTTAAGGCGCAAAAGAAAACTTTATTGTGGATCCAGAGGCTTACTGAGCCATGTAGCCAGAAAAAAAAAAAAAAAACACAGCAGGATTACCAATTAATGACCAATTTCCGAAAAAGTTATTTCGGCCATGTCGCAACCGAAAAGCTGTTGTGGCAAAAAAAATTAAAAAATTATGCCACTAATCTTAGTTCTAAAAATTTCCAAAAACGTATTATTCACTTTGCAAAGAAAACTCAGTTTGGCCACAGCTAGTCCGAAATTTTAATTCTGCGTGAAAAGTTACAGCCGATCTATTCCCACTCCCTGCTCTGGGACTTTTCTTTCTGCCATTTTCTTCCTTGTCCACCATGCAGCGACATCTCTTCTTTTCTTTCCACACTTGTGGATTTTTTTCTTTCTGGGCAAATAAAAAGCCAACACGGGTGAGACCAAAAACCAAGAAGAGAAGAAAAAAAAAGGGTGGGGGGGGGGGGGGATCCAAGCACGATTTATCTTATGTCTGCTTTTTCTTTTCTTTCAATTTTTTCGCTATTTCAATTTTTCTCCTTTATTTAAATAACAGGAGTTCTCTGTACCAACGGTAGACAAACCTTTCTATTAAAATGGTAATCTCTACCTGACAAAGCTGTCACCGGATGTCGCCATAAAAATTAATGAGGTCATGAACCTCCAATTGCAAACCGAGAGATCCTAAACTTGTTTGCTTAGGAAATTACCAAACTGTTACTGGCTTTTGAACCTGGACACTTCCTTTAAAATAAATAAAAAAGTGTGTGTGTGTGTGGGGGTCGGGGGGGGGAACATAATGGTTTTTGGAATATACTATGATAAACTCAGTAAGGAGGTTAAAGGTCACATTAATCCCTTCAGTGATCGCTCCGTAAAACGTAAACAACAGTTTCGTGACGTGAACAGCGGTGGTTGCATAGGAAGTCCTTACTATTTTCTGACTGGTATTTCTGTTGCATGAAAAGGTCCAGTCATCTAATAGTCACTGTATCTGTAAAACAACAATAATAACTAGTTTTACAGCACTGACAAGAATGGCATGAAAGAGGTTAAAGGAAACTGGTGGTGTCAATGTAATCATTGCGTTCTGTGATCTGTGGGGGAAAACACAGAACACTGGAACCTTTGGTCACTGTAAATACAATGTAGGATAGCCCTTGCACGCTATTCCTAAACACCATTCTCTTCCGCATTTAAAGAGCTATACAGAAGCTGGATGGTGGTAAAGAAAAACATTCCAAAATGGTAAAGATAAAGTATCACACAATTCGGTACCCTTCTTTTTGTTCCGCACTTGACACGTTTTCAATGATACAAAACCCTGGGAAGTTTTGCTTAGGTCTAATATCTTATGGTGCAGCATAAAAATGTTGCTTCTATGACAATCCACCCTCTCTCCTGAAGATACCAGCTTACCAGAATAATTCTTGAGGCGAGTCACAAAAGTTGAGGACCCCGCGTACTTCAGAACACCCATGTAAAAATTGGGCAAAAAGAAAAAGTTGTATGTTAATCGTCATAAACAATTAAAGGTACATAAAACTCAGTTGTCCATTGACATGGACACATATTTTGAAATGTCGCTGTCTGTCTGACCCGCTGGTTATCTGTTTACGCCTGCTCAGCCTCGTACTGCATTGAAAACTGAATCATTTACTTGTATAGTACGTGGCCAAGAATAGATCCGATAGTTTTTTTTTAACACCTGTTCAGCCCAGCACCAAATGGAAAGAGTACCATTTATAGTCCATGTCCAGGTAATGGCTATATAGATGTATTATGATTTTATCACTATATTCATATACCTTAAACCCAGTGTTAACTGAAAAGTGAATCCTTTACAGCATGTGTTCAGGTACATGACCGCTACGAAAACTAATTTATCTCTATTAGGTGAATGTCTATGTATTTCCAATACAGTGAAGTGTTACTAAAAACCAACACATTTTTCTCTACGTACAAAATTTAATGAAGACAGCAGGCATATGCCAGGACTGGGAACTTGAAACACGCTCATCACAAACCTTTACGAGCTACGAACGTTTTCATACATAATTCATGCATGCATCGCTAGCTCTCGCTGAGAAAAAAATAACAACTGCCTTTGTCAAAACGGAATGTTTGGACCTGGGCGCATGCAACATAATTATACAATCATCTTTGTGTCTTTATCTGCTTTGATCAATATTAAAATTTTCTAATTTCATAAGAAGCAGCAGTGCTAATTTATGAAAATCGGGGCATCATATTGAAGCAAGCAGGCTACTGTGCCAACTGCCATGGATTCGCTCAACTTCCACGAAAGAAGTCTGTCTTGAAATAGCGGTAAAACATCAGCTTTGCAAATCCCGTATCCTCTACAGTCTACAAAATACAACGAGCAAACATTGTACGACTTCCATGTGCGGGAGCTTTACTTAGAATCACTAAACAATATTGATCAGTTTGACAGAAACGCGCAGCAAGTACCGGTATTATTATGAAAACTCAGGCTTCAGGCAAAAGGCTGACAAACGTAAGCCTAATGGGTCACTGGAGTGGTAGGACTGCCTCGTGCTATGTGCCTTCCTATAAGACCAAACTACCAACTAGAATCTCTAAACCAGTAAAGCAGTCCTTATTAATTTGGTCTCTCCTCTGCCTCTACCAAGAAAAAAAACATCGACAGTTTGAAGAATTAACTTTTAAGGGGCCAAATTACATAAGATTTACACAGGAAGAGAGTCCCCGTCAAACAAGTGTTTCCCTTTGCTTCAGTGGCCGGGTGGCACCCAGGTAGCAAAACCGCTGGGTCGACGCCAGCAAATTTGAGTTTGAGTTTGGGTTTTACGGCGCACCAGCTGGATAACGGCCATACAGCACCCTGCACGGTTCAGTGACGTGGGGTCTTATACGAAGGCGCATAACGCGAGGTAGCCGACAAAAATATGGTCACCTACCTTTTAAAAGAAAAAAAAATGTATCTGCGTTTTATATTCTTAGAATCGGACATATCTCGAAAGAGATGGAAGAAACGTTTCACACACCATCAGGAACATAATCCTCGCCATCATCATCATCATCATCATCAACAACAACAACAACAAAGACAACAACAAGGTTGTAAGTAATATAAACTTTTCTCACCTGTAACACACTGCCAACTGTCCGATCATGAGAGGAGAAAAAATAGGAAAAGAAGCCCGCTATGAATCGGGGCTTATGCCGACCTGCTGCGTTCTGAAGTACACTGACTGGCATTGGGTAATTAGGCAAGACGTTCTGTGATAGTAAACTTCAGCGGTACCTTCGCACACCGACAATTTACAAAGACACCGCAAGCTAACGAACACATTACTTAAAAAGCCAACACGGCTGAGACCAAAAACCAAGAAGAGAAGAAAAAAAAAGGGTGAGAGCAAGAGACATTTAACGTATCTTTCCTGCTTCTCCCCCCCCCCCCCCCCCCCCCCCCCAGTTCTGTCCTTTCTTTTTCCTTCTCTATCCGGGTCTTCCACAGAAAAATTAACGTGAACATGTATAAGTTATCCGCAGCTGGTCGCCTCTTTGAAAAGAAATACAAACACAACCCCAGGGAATATAATGAAAGAGATTCTAGGCGGAACGAGCGAGCACAGAATGAATGTTGACATAATTTACCTGTATACCTGTACTAAGAAACACTTACTTGCCAGAACCCCTATATTGGCCCATTAGGATTGAAATGTGGCCAAAACAATGAAAAAAAAAAGTATCTTGCAATTCCTGACTTCAGCTCACAACAGGAAAACCTAC
Source organism: Onchidella celtica (assembly GCA_963931925.1). Classification (NCBI taxonomy): domain Eukaryota; kingdom Metazoa; phylum Mollusca; class Gastropoda; order Systellommatophora; family Onchidiidae; genus Onchidella; species Onchidella celtica. The sequence continues at coordinate 27,137,815 of OZ007573.1, read as the reverse complement.
AACTAATAATTATATTAAATTCAAAGAGAAAATAAAATGTGAAATACAGGTTCTCCAGTTCTTAGGATCTCCGTCTCTTGACGAAAGTAAACTTGAAAACACTGTTCAAAATAAATAATTGTTAAAGTTTTAAAGAGCCTGTTTCAACTACTTAGCCTGGCTCAGCGGTATCACTGCACCAAAGGATGACGGATACTTTGGTAAATCATGTGCAAAGCCCTCCTGTGACCTCACAGTTCTATTGTTTCTTTAATTTGTTATCTGCGATATAAGAAAACGTTCACAAGAGTTTACCCTAGACCACATACACGATCAGAATCGGTTGCGAAAAACATGAATAAAGTGGTTGGGGCAAGGGGGTTCAGTAGAAGAGGAGTTGACAACAGAACGATTAAAATGAAAATCAGAAAAAGAGAATGAATGAACGACCAAATCACATGCACAGGAAAATGACATTTCCAGGCCAAATAATGGCCTATGAGAGCTGCGATGAATTTCTTTTCCATGTCAGGTGCATGCGATGTACCATTTCCTATCAAGGGACGTCTTTCGGCAGTGAGAGATAATTTCTCCCTAAGCTCTCACTTTCGTTGAAAGGTTCCAACTATGCCAAGTTAACATTAGAAAGGAGCTCTGCGCATCAAGGTAATTGAATTCCGGAAAAACGTCTGAATCAATCCATTTTTCCTCCTCACATTTCTCCTGGTTTCAGTTAAGCTGTCCAATGACAGGAATCAAAATAGGAGAGTATGAGTCGAGACCCTCAGGTGTGCACTTGTGGAGACGCCTATGGAGTTCTCGCATTTGAGCAGTGGTTCTTGACATAACCCTTTATTTACTCCGATATACGGCATGATGCAGAACAGTTGTAAATTACACGTACCATTTGCAAAATGTAAACTGTCTGGAGTTATTTTAGTTATTTTTAATTAAGGCTGGCTCTTGCTTACCGATAAACACAGTGTCATAATCATAAACACAGCCGCAAGACGTTAACATTAAAATCGCTCCTTGGCGGTAGGATTTAAAGGTCCTGTTCGAAAACAATGGTCCAAACCTTGTTTCCCTCTATATTCATATCTCAAAACTATATTTCCTCTACAATAATTCAGACAGTTTATTTTTCAAAAACTAGTTTTATCTGGCATAGACCTAGAGATGAAAAGATTTGTTATATCGAACCATTTTCACATCAACCAAATACATGACGTAATAAAAAGCTTGGAATTTATACAGCCAACGAGCGTCACGCGAGCTTCATCACAGGTAAAGGAAAATAGAGGGCTCTGGATCAGATAACACAATAATAGAATAGACATTTCCATAACAATGGAACACAATGGATAATAAGTGTGATATGAAGACTTAAAAAAAAAAAAAGATCTGGCAACCACTTGTCTCTGGATATGCATAAAATAACATTTGGTTGTTATTAATAAATCCCCGCGTATGGCAGCATACCCATACGCACATCGTAAGTGTTCATACCCAAAGAGGTACAGCTAATTACTGTGTTGTGGTTTATTTTAACCCTGTTACCGCCGGGGAAGAATTATTGTCCCCTGCTTTTCGAGCTGTAGGTGACAATCTTGTAAATGGAGATTGCATTGATTTATCACCAACAAAGTACATGTTTACTTCTGGACAGCCGATCGCATTTTGCCTGTCAGCACAATCTCGAAAATCATCTGATTTTAAATTTAAATGAAAAAAAAAAAGTTGAACAGCTGTCAATATACATGGAAAAGAAGAATATTTAATTCCATAATAAATGAAAGAGAGAGAGAGAGAGAAAGAAGCGGAGAGGAGAAAGCGATAGAGACGGAGAGATATACACAGAACCATACAGACAGACACAGAGAGTGGATAATTTGGGTGGATGAATGGGTGAGTGAGTGAGTGAGTGAGTGGGTGGGTGGATGGGTGGGTGGGTGAGTGAGTGAGTGAGTGAGTGAGAATAAGTGTGAGTGGGTGAGTGAGTGAGTGAGAATAAGTGTGAGTGAGTGAGTGAGTGGGTGGGTGGGTGAGTGAGTGGGTGGGTGGGTGGGTGGGTGAGTGAGTGAGTGAGCGAGCGAAAGATGAGTGAGTGAATGTGAGTGCGAATGACACACAGTGAAATCAGCATGAATAATCAATGAGTACCGGCTGCCTTGTCACCAATTAAATCATATATCATACCCCAGGGTACAGAAACAATAACTCAGCACCGCTTGGGCTTTGACTGACGTTTTTCTGAGACTGGTCAGCTGATTACGAAAATTCCTGGGATCTCCCTATTCTCTTTGTGAATCACTCAGGGTAATGAAAATGTATGCCGACTGCAAAATGGCAAAATTTGGCAAGAAATCAATGGGGCACCAGTGAATCATAAAACACTCAGTCATAACGCATATTTATTAATTAACGTGGTCTTCTCCATCGCCGGATGATGAGGGGAAAAGAGAGAATATAAAATTAAATGCTAGTAGGATCGCCTCTCATGCCAGGGGTCCCGGGTTCTAAACCCGGGCAGTGCAGGCATGTTGGAAAGTGGATTTTTCTCATATTTTCAAGTCCCTGGTCCTATTGGGGGGTAGGATCGAGTAGTTCTTGGAAATTGGATTTTTCTCATATTTTCAAGTCCCTGGTCCTATTGGGGGGTAGGATCGAGTACCTAGTCTTCTCGGATAAGGACGAAAAAATTCGGAGGGCCCGTGTGCACGTTGCGCACGTTAAAGATACCTTGGCAGTTGGAAATCGTAAAGAGCAGTGTCACGAGCAGAGTTAGGGTCTTGGGGATGTTACGACTGCACGAGAGGCAGCTAACTCACACTCGGACACAACCACACAAGAAAAGTATTAAATAACTAGAGCGTATATATGTCAGGCCGGTCAGGCCATAGTTTACATAAATATTAATAACAAAACAAAAGACAATAGGGGTATATATCCAAACCAAAAAACTCTAATTAATAACTTAACCAATGATATTCATGTAACTATGGAGGTACTGCAATCAATAGCAAATAGGTATATTATACGAAACTAGATATCAATTTAAAGTGACAGTTGAGTCGCCACTGGCCAGTCGCCAGGCAAACTCTCCCTAAATCATATGGGCTTGAGTGTTAGGAGAGCCCAGTATGTTCAAAGCCTACAGAAGCACTCTTCGGCTTGTAGGTAATTTAAGCAGTTGCCAAAAGACTATATTTTATGCACAATCACTATTCAATTCATCAACAATGTGCTATATTAGTCTAATCATACTATGGCAATAGATCTATGATACAGGACACTCGTGGTCGAGTGCCAGCTGGGGTTTCCTTAGTCTTCCTATGAGGCTGTAGTTCTCTCTCTATCTCCGATCTCTATTATACTTGAATAAATAAGATATATTACCATTGCTCACGCCTACTGGGAGGCGCGAACATCAATATAGCGCAGCGTGGGCTTTCAAAGGTCAGCCCACTCAGACCTTTCTTTCTAGAGCTCAGTCAGTCCGTTAGCAAGGACTTCTTGTCTTCAAAGCACACAGTTCAGGTACTGGTCAACCGGAGATACTTCACGACACGATGCTTCTGCTCGCCTGTATTCACCAAATCTGAACGTTACACGATGTCTTATACTATCTAACTACCCAGCGTGCTAGTCCGCTGGCCCAATTAGTTCAGCTATCTCATAGGTCGAAACCTCCCACCATTTTAATTGTAGTAATACGTCTGCACTATTCTACCAGCCAGTTAACGTGCAAAAACTTGTCTAGTCATACTTAACAATGTCAACTGTCCCCACCTTGTTTCACCCCTACTCCATTACTTATTAATCACGAACATTAAAACCGACAAGCGTGCATCTAACAGTTTAACTTTACATTTATTTACTCACCAACTATAATTCGGCGAGGACCGTTCAAGGCCACCAGCCAATTTCTCATGGCCCTGGTAAACAACAACAACTCACTCTCTGCGTGAGTTTTAATAACATCTGAATCATGACAAGCAGGCCGAAAGGCCGCTGCCCGGGCAAAATTGAAATTAATAGATTAAAAATTTATCCATATCATCTTCCCCCCCCCCCCCCCCCCGCCAGAACAAGAAATAATAAAACAAGTAAAGTGAGGTGTAAATGCCAAGGGCAGCGAACCTCCTAAAATAAAGACCTCAAAAAAAAAAAAAAAACTTTTCTGCAAAGGAAGATCAGTGGTAAAAAAAAAAAAGTGGAAGGGACATGGTCCAGAGACATCGAATAGGTTTCATTTATCTACTTCAGTCCACACACTGGCCCATGATGACAAGCCTTGCCGTTTTACACCTCAGAGGTAGCCGAACTCATACAACGGGTCTAGTTACTGCTCCCTCCCCCCAAAGTCAGTGATAGAGGCCCCACTGTTGTCCCATAGCAGTTTTACATTGTAGAAGTTAGCCTATCTCAGACAATAGTCTAATACTGCCTCCCCCCCCCCCTCCCCTTAAAGTCAACGATAGAGGCCCCACATTTGTCCCATAGCAGTTTTACATTGTAGAAGTTAGCCTATCTCAGACAATAGTCTAATACAGCCTCCCCCCCCCCTCCCCTTAAAGTCAATGATAGAGGCCCCACATTTGTACCATAGCAGTAACTTGTAGAAGTCAGCCTATCTCAGACAATAGTCTAACACTGCCTCCCCCCCCCCCTCCCCTTAAAGTCAATGATAGAGGCCCCACATTTGTACCATAGCAGTAACTTGTAGAAGTCAGCCTATCTCAGACAATAGTCTAACACTGCCCCCCCCCCTCCCCTTAAAGTCAATGATAGAGGCCCCACATTTGTACCATAGCAGTAACTTGTAGAAGTCAGCCTATCTCAGACAATAGTCTAACACTGCCTCCCCCCCCCTCCCCTTAAAGTCAATGATAGAGGCCCCACATTTGTACCATAGCAGTAACTTGTAGAAGTCAGCCTATCTCAGACAATAGTCTAACACTGCCTCCCCCCCCCCTCCCCTTAAAGTCAATGATAGAGGCCCCACTGTTGTCCCATAGCAGTTTTACATTGTAGAAGTTAGCCTATCTCAGACAATAGTCTAACACTGCCTCCCCCCCCCCTCCCCTTAAAGTCAATGATAGAGGCCCCACATTTGTACCATAGCAGTAACTTGTAGAAGTCAGCCTATCTCAGACAATAGTCTAACACTGCCTCCCCCCCCCCTCCCCTTAAAGTCAATGATAGAGGCCCCACATTTGTACCATAGCAGTAACTTGTAGAAGTCAGCCTATCTCAGACAATAGTCTAACACTGCCTCCCCCCCCTCCCCTTAAAGTCAATGATAGAGGCCCCACATTTGTACCATAGCAGTAACTTGTAGAAGTCAGCCTATCTCAGACAAGGGTCTAACACTGCCTCCCCCCCCCCTCCCCTTAAAGTCAATGATAGAGGCCCCACATTTGTACCATAGCAGTAACTTTTAGAAGTCAGCCTATCTCAGACAATAGTCTAACACTGCCTCCCCCCCCCTCCCCTTAAAGTCAATGATAGAGGCCCCACATTTGTACCATAGCAGTAACTTGTAGAAGTCAGCCTATCTCAGACAATAGTCTAACACTGCCTCCCCCCCCCCTCCCCTTAAAGTCAATGATAGAGGCCCCACATTTGTACCATAGCAGTAACTTGTAGAAGTCAGCCTATCTCAGACAATAGTCTAACACTGCCTCCCCCCCCCTCCCCTTAAAGTCAATGATAGAGGCCCCACATTTGTACCATAGCAGTAACTTGTAGAAGTCAGCCTATCTCAGACAATAGTCTAACACTGCCTCCCCCCCCCCTCCCCTTAAAGTCAATGATAGAGGCCCCACATTTGTACCATAGCAGTAACTTGTAGAAGTCAGCCTATCTCAGACAATAGTCTAACACTGCCTCCCCCCCCTCCCCTTAAAGTCAATGATAGAGGCCCCACATTTGTACCATAGCAGTAACTTGTAGAAGTCAGCCTATCTCAGACAATAGTCTAACACTGCCTCCCCCGCCCCCCTCCCCTTAAAGTCAATGATAGAGGCCCCACATTTGTACCATAGCAGTAACTTGTAGAAGTCAGCCTATCTCAGACAACAGTCTAACACTGCCTCCCCCCCCCCTCCCCTTAAAGTCAATGATAGAGGCCCCACATTTGTACCATAGCAGTAACTTGTAGAAGTCAGCCTATCTCAGACAAGGGTCTAACACTGCCTCCCCCTCCTCCCCTTAAAGTCAATGATAGAGGCCCCACATTTGTACCATAGCAGTAACTTGTAGAAGTCAGCCTATCTCAGACAATAGTCTAACACTGCCTCCCCCCCTCCCCTCCCCTTAAAGTCAATGATAGAGGCCCCACATTTGTACCATAGCAGTAACTTGTAGAAGTCAGCCTATCTCAGACAATAGTCTAGCACTGCCTCCCCCCCCTCCCCTTAAAGTCAATGACAGAGGCCCCACATTTGTACCATAGCAGTAACTTGCAGAAGTCAGCCTATCTCAGACAATAGTCTAACACTGCCTCCCCCCCTCCCCTTAAAGTCAATGATAGAGGCCCCACATTTGTACCATAGCAGTAACTTGTAGAAGTCAGCCTATCTCAGACAAGGGTCTAACACTGCCTCCCCCCCCCCTCCCCTTAAAGTCAATGATAGAGGACCCCACATTTGTACCATAGCAGTAACTTGTAGAAGTCAGCCTATCTCAGACAATGGTCTAACACTGCCTCCCCCCCCCCTCCCCTTAAAGTCAATGATAGAGGCCCCACATTTGTACCATAGCAGTAACTTGTAGGAGTCAGCCTATCTCAGACAAGGGTCTAACACTGCCTCCCCCCCCCTCCCCTTAAAGTCAATGATAGAGGCCCCACATTTGTACCATAGCAGTAACTTGTAGAAGTCAGCCTATCTCAGACAATGGTCTAACACTGCCTCCCCCCCCCCTCCCCTTAAAGTCAATGATAGAGGCCCCACATTTGTACCATAGCAGTAACTTGTAGAAGTCAGCCTATCTCAGACAAGGGTCTAACACTGCCTCCCCCCCCCCTCCCCTTAAAGTCAATGATAGAGGCCCCACATTTGTACCATAGCAGTAACTTGTAGAAGTCAGCCTATCTCAGACAATAGTCTAACACTGCCTCCCCCCCCCCCTCCCCTTAAAGTCAATGATAGAGGCCCCACATTTGTACCATAGCAGTAACTTGTAGAAGTCAGCCTATCTCAGACAATAGTCTAACACTGCCTCCCCCCCCCCCTCCCCTTAAAGTCAATGATAGAGGCCCCACATTTGTACCATAGCAGTAACTTGTAGAAGTCAGCCTATCTCAGACAATAGTCTAACACTGCCTCCCCCCCCCCTCCCCTTAAAGTCAATGATAGAGGCCCCACATTTGTACCATAGCAGTAACTTGTAGAAGTCAGCCTATCTCAGACAATAGTCTAACACTGCCTCCCCCCCCCCCTCCCCTTAAAGTCAATGATAGAGGCCCCACATTTGTACCATAGCAGTAACTTGTAGAAGTCAGCCTATCTCAGACAATAGTTTAACACTGCCTCTCCCCCCCCCCCCTCCCCTTAAAGTCAATGATAGAGGCCCCACATTTGTACCATAGCAGTAACTTGTAGAAGTCAGCCTATCTCAGACAATAGTCTAACACTGCCTCCCCCACCCCCCCTCCCCTTAAAGTCAATGATAGAGGCCCCACATTTGTACCATAGCAGTAACTTGTAGAAGTCAGCCTATCTCAGACAAGGGTCTAACACTGCCTCCCCCCCCCCCTCCCCTTAAAGTCAATGATAGAGGCCCCACATTTGTACCATAGCAGTAACTTGTAGAAGTCAGCCTATCTCAGACAAGGGTCTAACACTGCCTCCCCCCCCCCTCCCCTTAAAGTCAATGATAGAGGCCCCACATTTGTACCATAGCAGTAACTTGTAGAAGTCAGCCTATCTCAGACAAGGGTCTAATACTGCCTCCCCCCCCCCTCCCCTTAAAGTCAATGATAGAGGCCCCACATTTGTACCATAGCAGTAACTTGTAGAAGTCAGCCTATCTCAGACAAGGGTCTAACACTGCCTCCCCCTCCTCCCCTTAAAGTCAATGATAGAGGCCCCACATTTGTACCATAGCAGTAACTTGTAGAAGTCAGCCTATCTCAGACAAGGGTCTAACACTGCCTCCCCCCCCCTCCCCTTAAAGTCAATGATAGAGGCCCCACATTTGTACCATAGCAGTAACTTGTAGAAGTCAGCCTATCTCAGACAAGGGTCTAACACTGCCTCCCCCCCCCCCTCCCCTTAAAGTCAATGATAGAGGCCCCACATTTGTACCATAGCAGTAACTTGTAGAAGTCAGCCTATCTCAGACAAGGGTCTAACACTGCCTCCCCCCCCCCCTCCCCTTTAAGTCAATGATAGAGGCCCCACATTTGTACCATAGCAGTAACTTGTAGAAGTCAGCCTATCTCAGACAATAGTCTAACACTGCCTCCCCCCCGCCCTCCCCTTAAAGTCAATGATAGAGGCCCCACATTTGTACCATAGCAGTAACTTGTAGAAGTCAGCCTATCTCAGACAATAGTCTTACACTGCCTCCCCCCCCCCTCCCCTTAAAGTCAATGATAGAGGCCCAACATTTGTACCATAGCAGTAACTTGTAGAAGTCAGCCTATCTCAGACAAGGGTCTAACACTGCCTCCCCCCCCCTCCCCTTAAAGTCAATGATAGAGGCCCCACATTTGTACCATAGCAGTAACTTGTAGAAGTCAGCCTATCTCAGACAAAGGTCTAACACTGCCTCCCCCCCCCCCTCCCCTTAAAGTCAATGATAGAAGCCCCACATTTGTACCATAGCAGTAACTTGTAGAAGTCAGCCTATCTCAGACAAGGGTCTAACACTGCCTCCCCCCCCCCTCCCCTTAAAGTCAATGATAGAGGCCCCACATTTGTACCATAGCAGTAACTTGTAGAAGTCAGCCTATCTCAGACAATAGTCTAACACTGCCTCCCCCCCCCCTCCCCTTAAAGTCAATGATAGAGGCCCCACATTTGTACCATAGCAGTAACTTGTAGAAGTCAGCCTATCTCAGACAATAGTCTAACACTGCCTCCCCCCCCCCCCTTAAAGTCAATGATAGAGGCCCCACATTTGTACCATAGCAGTAACTTGTAGAAGTCAGCCTATCTCAGACAATAGTCTAACACTGCCTCCCCCCCCCCTCCCCTTAAAGTCAATGATAGAGGCCCCACATTTGTACCATAGCAGTAACTTGTAGAAGTCAGCCTATCTCAGACAATAGTCTAACACTGCCTCCCCCCCCCCTCTCCTTAAAGTCAATGATAGAGGCCCCACATTTGTACCATAGCAGTAACTTGTAGAAGTCAGCCTATCTCAGACAAGGGTCTAACACTGCCTCCCCCCCCCTCCCCTTAAAGTCAATGATAGAGGCCCCACATTTGTACCATAGCAGTAACTTGTAGAAGTCAGCCTATCTCAGACAATAGTCTAACACTGCCTCCCCCCCCCCTCCCCTTAAAGTCAATGATAGAGGCCCCACATTTGTCATCATCATCATCATTGCCTTTCTCACCCTGGATCAGGGTATAGGCCACCAACAAACACCTTCCATCCCTCTCTATCATGGGCCAGCCTCTTTACATTATTCCAAGTCTTTCCGCTTCGTTGCACATCATTTTCTCTGGCTCTTCTCCACGTTTCGCGCGGCCTTCCTCTTGATCTCTTGCCCTGGGGATTCCAGTCCAATACCTTCTTCGTGATGCTGTTTCCTGGCCTCCTGAGAGTGTGGCCGATCCATCTCCATCGCCTCCTACCAATTTCCTCTCTGACTGGGTTCTGTCTTGTTCTTTTCCATACAATTTCATTGCTGACCTTGTCTGTCCATCTGATCTTAAGTAGCTTCCTCAAACATCTGTTGATGAAAACTTGGATTCTCTTTATGCAGGCCTGGGACGTATTCCAAGTCTCACATCCATACAACAGGACTGACTTCACGTTCGAGTTGAATATCCTCAGCTTTGTTTTTAGAGATATATCCTTGGTTCTCCAAATCTTGCTTAAGGATGTGAAAGCTGCCTGTGCCTTTCCAATTCGTGCTTTGACTTCTGCCTCTGTTCCTCCCTTATTGTCAATGATACTACCAAGATAGCAGAAGGACTCTACATCTTCCAGTGGTTGATCTCCTACTGTGACTTGTTCGCTTAGGGGTGCAACAATTTTTAGGACCTTCGACTTCGCGGGATGTATCCTCAATCCAATAGATTCTGAAATTTTGTTTAGAGCTGTAGTCTTTGCTTGCATCTGGTCGTGTGTGTGCGACAATAGTGCCAAGTCATCTGCAAAATCTAGATCGTCCAGCTGTGTCCATGGGGTCCATTGTATGCCATTTCTTCCTCCACTGGTGGTTTCTTTCATAAGCCAATCAATCACCAGGATAAACAGAAATGGGGACAGCAAACAACCCTGCCTAACACCAGTCTTGATATCAAAGCTGTCAGTAAGCTCACCATCATGTACGACTCTGCAACTTGTCCCCTCGTACATGCTCTTGATAAGATTCACCATCTTCTCTGGGATTCCATAATGTCTCAATATTCTCCACAGTGTTTCTCTATCGATGCTATCAAAGGCCTTCTCGTAGTCAAGGAAGTTCACTATCAGTTGGGAGTTCCACTCTAGCGACTGCTCTACTATGATTCTCAGCGTGGCGATCTGGTCGGTGGTTGATCGATTACTCCTGAAACCAGCTTGCTCCTCGCGAAGTTTTTGGTCTGTTGCATTCTGTATTCGCTTGAGAATAATCCGATTGAAAACCTTTCCTGGGATGGAGAGAAGTGTGATTCCTCTGTAGTTACTACAATTGCTGAGGTCCCCTTTTTTTGGGAGCTTCACGAGGTGTCCTTCCTTCCAGTCCTTTGGAAACTTGCCTCCGATCCAAATCCTCGAGAATAGTGAGTGCAGACCCTCTGCAGCCCCAGCAGCATCTGCCTTCAGCGCCTCTGGTGGGATCTGGTCTGGTCCAGCTGCCTTGCCTCGATTTAACTGCTTTATGGCATCATTAATCTCTGCTTTAGTCGGAGGGTCGCAACTGATGGGTAAATCATTTCTTGCGGGTAGAATGTCGGGTGGGTTGCTTGGTGGAGGTCTGTTCAAGAGGCTGTTAAAATGTTCTATCCATCTTTTTGCCTGAGCTTCCTTTCCAAAAATAGCCTTCCTGTTGTAATCCTTGACAGGAACTTCAGGTTTTCCATATTTTCCAGCAAGAGTCTTTGTAGTCTGGTAGAGGATCCTCATGTGTCCTCCTGTTGCTGCCTTCTCTGCTTTCTCTGCTAACATTCCTATGAACTCCTCTTTGTCTTTTTTAATTGATTTTTTGACCTCTTTAGCTGATGCTCGGTACTCTTCCTGGTTACCAACTCTTGAGCTTCTTGTACGACTTGCATTTACCCGTTCTTTTAGGTCTCTTCTTATCCTTATCAAGTCCAGTGATTTTTGACTGATCCATTCCTTGTGTTCCACTTTCTTTTCCCCAATAACATCCTGACATGTTGATGTAAATACTCCTTTTACCTTAGCCCAGTGAGTCTCCAAATCTACTGTCTCTTCGAGGTCAACAAGGGGTTTGAATCTATTCCTCAGTGTCAGCTGGAACTCTTCCTTCTTGTCTCCATCCAGAAGGCTCACTTGAAACTTTCTCCTCTTTGTTCCTGCTCTGGTACCTTGTTTCTTGAGGCGGAGTTTGAGTCTTGCCAGCAGCATGTGATGGTCAGATCCAACATCTGCTCCTCTCTGTACTATGACATCCTCTAGTGAGCGTCTGAATCGTCGGGTGATGCAAAAGTGGTCAATCTGATTTTCAGTTACTCCATCCGGTGAAATCCAAGTGGCCTTATGGATCCTCTTGTGTGGGAATACTGAACCTCCAATCACATAGCTGTTAAATGCGCAGAAACTTGCAAACCGCTCTCCATTCTCATTCATTTGTCCTAAACCATTGCACCCCATAATGTCCTCATACCCTGTATTGTCCTGTCCTATCTTGGCATTGGCGTCTCCCATTATAATGTTCACATCTTTTCTTGGCAATGTGTCAACTGTTTCCTGAAGCTGGTTGTAGAAGTCGTCCTTGTCCTGATCGGTTGCTTCATTTGTTGGGGCGTATATCTGCACAATGTTCATGTTGATGTTCTTGTTCTTAGTAGTAAATGATGCCAATATAATTCTCCTTCCCACATTTGTACCATAGCAGTAACTTGTAGAAGTCAGCCTATCTCAGACAATAGTCTAACACTGCCTCCCCCCCCCTCCCCTTAAAGTCAATGATAGAGGCCCCACATTTGTACCATAGCAGTAACTTGTAGAAGTCAGCCCATCTCAGACAATAGTCTAACACTGCCTCCCCCCCCTCCCCTTAAAGTCAATGATAGAGGCCCCACATTTGTACCATAGCAGTAACTTGTAGAAGTCAGCCTATCTCAGACAATAGTCTAACACTGCCTCCCCCCCCCCTCCCCTTAAAGTCAATGATAGAGGCCCCACATTTGTACCATAGCAGTAACTTGTAGAAGTCAGCCTATCTCAGACAATAGTCTAACACTGCCTCCCCCCCCCCTCCCCTTAAAGTCAATGATAGAGGCCCCACATTTGTACCATAGCAGTAACTTGTAGAAGTCAGCCTATCTCAGACAATAGTCTAACACTGCCTCCCCCCCCCCCTCCCCTTAAAGTCAATGATAGAGACCCCACATTTGTACCATAGCAGTAACTTGTAGAAGTCAGCCTATCTCAGACAATAGTCTAACACTGCCTCCCCCCCCCCCTCCCCTTAAAGTCAATGATAGAGGCCCCACATTTGTACCATAGCAGTAACTTGTAGAAGTCAGCCTATCTCAGACAAGGGTCTAACACTGCCTCCCCCCCCCTCCCCTTAAAGTCAATGATAGAGGCCCCACATTTGTACCATAGCAGTAACTTGTAGAAGTCAGCCTATCTCAGACAATAGTCTAACACTGCCTCCCCCCCCCTCCCCTTAAAGTCAATGATAGAGGCCCCACATTTGTACCATAGCAGTAACTTGTAGAAGTCAGCCTATCTCAGACAAGGGTCTAACACTGCCTCCCCCCCCCCTCCCCTTAAAGTCAATGATAGAGGCCCCACATTTGTACCATAGCAGTAACTTGTAGAAGTCAGCCTATCTCAGACAAGGGTCTAACACTGCCTCCCCCCCCCCCTCCCCTTAAAGTCAATGATAGAGGCCCCACATTTGTACCATAGCAGTAACTTGTAGAAGTCAGCCTATCTCAGACAATAGTCTAACACTGCCTCCCCCCCCCCCTCCCCTTAAAGTCAATGATAGAGGCCCCACATTTGTACCATAGCAGTAACTTGTAGAAGTCAGCCTATCTCAGACAAGGGTCTAACACTGCCTCCCCCCCCCTCCCCTTAAAGTCAATGATAGAGGCCCCACATTTGTACCATAGCAGTAACTTGTAGAAGTCAGCCTATCTCAGACAATAGTCTAACACTGCCTCCCCCCCCTCTCCCCTTAAAGTCAATGATAGAGGCCCCACATTTGTACCATAGCAGTAACTTGTAGAAGTCAGCCTATCTCAGACAATAGTCTAACACTGCCTCCCCCCCCCCCCTCCCCTTAAAGTCAATGATAGAGGCCCCACATTTGTACCATAGAAGTAACTTGTAGAAGTCAGCCTATCTCAGACAATAGTCTAACACTGCCTCCCCCCCCCCTCTCCCCTTAAAGTCAATGATAGAGGCCCCACATTTGTACCATAGCAGTAACTTGTAGAAGTCAGCCTATCTCAGACAATAGTCTAACACTGCCTCCCCTCCCCCCCCTCCCCTTAAAGTCAATGATAGAGGCCCCACATTTGTACCATAGCAGTAACTTGTAGAAGTCAGCCTATCTCAGACAATAGTCTAACACTGCCTCCCCCCCCCCTCCCCTTAAAGTCAATGATAGAGGCCCCACATTTGTACCATAGCAGTAACTTGTAGAAGTCAGCCTATCTCAGACAATAGTCTAACACTGCCTCCCCCCCCCCTCCCCTTAAAGTCAATGATAGAGGCCCCACATTTGTACCATAGCAGTAACTTGTAGAAGTCAGCCTATCTCAGACAATAGTCTAACACTGCCTCCCCCCCCCCCTCCCCTTAAAGTCAATGATAGAGGCCCCACATTTGTACCATAGCAGTAACTTGTAGAAGTCAGCCTATCTCAGACAATAGTCTAACACTGCCTCCCCCCCCCTCCCCTTAAAGTCAATGATAGAGGCCCCACATTTGTACCATAGCAGTAACTTGTAGAAGTCAGCCTATCTCAGACAATAGTCTAACACTGCCTCCCCCCCCTCCCCTTAAAGTCAATGATAGAGGCCCCACAGTTGTACCATAGCAGTAACTTGTAGAAGTCAGCCTATCTCAGACAAGGGCAAGTCCCGTCTCTCCGTCCCCCCTCCCCCCCCCCTTTTTTTGTTTCCCATATGCTACCCAACTCACACACAAGATCTATGTGGTGTGATGTCCAGTATAAATCAGCCATATGAGTAAATTCCCCCCCCCCCCCTCCTCCATGCTTGCACTTTCTAGCATCCCTACAAGTGGTCGTTGGAAGGCCAGGGAATGGAGTGGGGGGGGGGGTGAGAGAGAATCAGTACATCATTGTTGTGTTGCTTTATTTTTTATTATCCTCTTTTTTTTCCTTTTTCTTACCCCTATCCCTTAGTCCTTCCACCTCCCACCTCCTACCCCAACTTCCCATCCCCACTCCACCCTCTCTTTCTCCCCCCCCCCCCCCGCCCTTTGTTCTATGTTGCCTTCAAAGGATTACAGGGCACTCTGAAATGAATGGGTCATGAGGCAGGTCTCAGCGGACTGCAGGCCAAGCATTGCAATGTACACACGTACACATACACACACACACACGCGCACAGAGCGCTCACTGACCAGTCATGATTTACAATGGCAGCCATGTGTGAGTAATGGGCAACTCGTGCTATGACTAATGAGGAAGACTCCAGACAGTCATGAGCAGCGGCCCTTGTGTCTGGGTGAACTTCCTCTGTCTGGCTCAGGCAATGAGCACATTTTCGTTTTCACCTTCTGCACTCTACGGCAAGTGCAAATGGGCACACTCATATGTGAAACCAAATTATCACACATTATTACCATTTATACAGCCTTGTAGGAAGTGTCACCAAAGATAAAGACAGGTGGCAATAATTAAACTACATTCAGGAACCTACCAAATATGCATGGATAACACTGCAATGATCCATGTGTGCCATATTTCCCTAAGGTTCCTTACCTGTCATTTCATGTGTACCTGTTATTGAGTTTATTGAGTTATCGCCTGTAGGCGGTTGGAATCTCGTTAAAACTAAAATCAAAGTTCAGTCTTAATGAGGTTCTTATAGCCGACCGACGATATGATATATTATTATGTTTATGTAATGATGTGTAATATGTAGTCTTAAACGCTCAGTGAAACAGAATTTCCCTCGTGGGATAAGAAAGTGACTCTTATCTTATTTTATCTTATCTCATCCTTTTCACGAGAAAGTTCTTCCGGCAAGGAAAAGGGCAGATCTGGAGATGACGCGCCTTCACTAACACAAACGTACAAAGAACGTGTGCTGTCCAAATTTCCCAGTGTACACAAGGAAAAGGCATGTCTCTGACATTTTCCAAATTTTTGCAAAGTCCTGGCAAATCAACAGTCTTTAATATTATGATGTTTCTCGACTAAACTTGTCAACAATCTCAAAACAAAGAGCTTGTGACGGACGCACGAAGCCCAGATGAGGATGGGACTTCACCAAACACTGCCAGCCGATTATATGTATACTGTAAATATTCAAATACAGGGCACTATTTGAATGCAGTTAGAAAGTTTCCGCAGCTAGAGAATAGTTTCCCTTTGGCCATTATCGTGCTGCCAAATTCAAACTTTGCGACTACCTTTTTCATGAGAATGACGAAGGAAGACCATCTGACAGCTTTTCAACCGCTGTAGTGTATTCTTAAAATTGGATTTATTAACCATTAAAATTCAGAAATAAAGCATCAGATTTCAAAGGATGCTCGTCATGAATTTACGGAATTCTTCATGGCTATAATTACTAAACACCAATTTGTCGACGCAGTTCAATATCTAGCTGCATCTGATTAAGCTGGACCCTGAGGTTAATACACTTGTCCCAGGCGCGGGACGTCTCTGGTTTGAATCCCTTTCGGAACCGAGTCGAGCCCAGTTTAATATCTCTAGATATTTGAGACGCATCCTCCCACTCGTGACCTGACAAAGACTTAAACACAATCTCTGATGTTACCTCTTTATGCTGAGACAAAAGCGTAAGCACCTACAAAAAAACAAACATACATATTTTAAAAAGGACCAGATAAAACAAAACAACTTAATATGCTAACTTAAAATGAACTTGATTAAAAGTGGCTGAATGTGGGTAGGAAGAAGTGACGAAAAGACATGGAAGGAAAGCATGTGCGCGAGAAATGAACAAACGCCATGCCTTATAATAGGCTAATAGACCACAACAAAAAGAATCCCCCCCCCCTCCCCGAAAAAGGACGACTGCCGAATGCAAACGCCCGTGTTCCATGATGGATTCGTACCAAATGACGCAAGGACCGGATATGTGAGAAATCCTCTGCAAGCGGAAATATCCTCCCATCTGTTTACGTATGTATGGTAAACAAAATGCCATAGGCATGACCCTAAAAACAATAGAAAGAGCGGGGATGGAACCCGTGGCAGAACCTAGCCTGTACTTTGCAGGGGCTCTCAGGCCTTGTAAAGTTTTCCCTCTACCTCTGACATCCTTAGCAATCACACTGCAGATGAGCAGCTAAGGGGACGCTCTCGCACAACGCCTGTGCGTTTGCGCTACTACCTACAACCAGGGGCGGATCTACCTTGAAACTAGTGAAGCTTAAGCTTCAGGGCCACTAATCCCAGAGGGACCTTGAAGAAGCTTTTCTTAATGAGTGAATTTTGGATGTTGCCCTATTGTTGCAGGTTGCCAAGGAGACCCATAACAGTTCAAGCTTCAAGGTCCCAAAACTGTAGGTCCGCCATTGCCTACAATTTCCCGTGAAAGCTGACGGTTTTTTTTTCTTTTTTCTTTCGTATGCCGATGCGCAGTGTTCCATGGGGGTCTCAGATCTTTAAAATTAATGCGTCTTGCACGATAATAGTCCAGGTTTTGACGAAAACAATTAGTAAAACATGAAATACGGCCGAAATGAATTATCCGCTGAATGGACAACTTTTGCCGCTTTCGGACTGATACTGACATACTTTCTGTAAACATTCATGAATCACCGCGACACAAGTACCCAATGATGAATCTGGGTTCGCGTTAAAAGGTAAATACCGGTACTTTGCCACAACGGAAAACCCAAAATGAAAAAAAAATATTGAACTGTCGGTACCACGGACTGGTTTTATTTCGATGACAGTAAAAGATGCTTCTGAAAGAGTCACAGGATGGTTTCAAAATGAAAACGAACACAATAGGCTTAAGTGAGCAGATCACGTCGTGTGTGACACAGCGTATTCTCTAAGAGATGATCAGAGCTAATTCTTCCACGTCATTTTGCTACGATCGGTATTCGCTTTCTGCGGCTGGTTTTGACACTGATGGTTACAGAGAAAGAGAGAGAGAGAGAAAGAGAGAGAGAGAGAAAGAGAGAGAGAGAGAAAGAGAAAGAGAAAGAGAGAGAGAGAGAGAGAGAGAGAGAGAGAAAGAGAACGAGAGAGAGAGAGAGAAAGAGAGAGAGAGAGAAAGAGAGAGAGAAAGAGAGAGAGAGAGAGAGAAAGAGAGAGGGGAGAGAAGGAGTTTTCTGAGTGCGTGTGCCTAGCCTGGGGGGGGGGGGGGGGAGGGGGGGTAACCAATCATGGGACAGTTTCAGAATTTCTAACACCACCATTAACAATAAAATGTTGACACTGAACCACAAACAAAAAAACAACAATTTCTATAGCCTTTGAGCGTCCGGGTCTTGTAGCCAGGAGAACGTGTTTGAACATCAAGGCTGTCCCAGGTTTATACATCTGTAGTGCATTGGCACTCCTTTATTACAGAGACACTGGAGCAAAGGGCAAAAACCTGGAATTCCCGGTGTATGGGTTACCTACTTTTCCTGCTTCTTCTTCCACCCCACTTCCCCTCCCACCCTCCATACCGGCCCCCTTTTTCCTTCTGAATTCCACAAGTCTCCTCTACTAAGGTTGACTACAAATTGGAATTACATGAACTTTTATCTTTTCCAAATTTTGTAGGTATTTATGAATCTCGTTCGGTTCTTCCAAAAAGTTCGTACTATCCTTCAAGCCATCCATAAAGTACGTACGCCGGATTCGGGCGATGTTTAGCGTCCACCCCTACCTCCACCCTCCATACACTGGGGGCAGCCCCCCCCCCCCTCCTCTTGGGTTTATGGATGTCCCCTTATCCAAAATAGTCAAGAATTTTCCTTGCCCTGTACTGTTAAAACTACCAATCAGTCTCCCACCTCACCTAACACCATGGCTTACTATTGCAGTATAACTTCAGTTTTTCTCTCGCTCTCCTTGAGTGTGTGTGTGCCTGTGTGTGTTTGTAAGTCAATATTCGCTTTTCCTTCGCATTTTACACAATTAATATCCATTACTTACTTCCAACTTTTACAGTAATCTTCTACTAGTGCCTTGATCAATTTTTTTCTGAACCTTGCAAAAATTTAAAATTTAAAATGATTTAAAATGGTGAAATGGGGGAAAACATAAATATAAGTATTCCGATGATCGACTTGAACGATTTACTTATAAATGTGAAAGTATTCTAAACATAGACCACTGGATATCGGGGTGATCTGAGACTGTATACTGGATACTAGAGGGCAATGTAGTACTTTAACAGCACAGTGACACATATGAAAGGCACGGGACAGGCCGCCCTAGAACGACTTGCTGCTCGAACATGAGTGCTAAAACAAAACAAAACTTCCAAATGTGTGAATGAGTAAACACGCCCAGCGTACCCATTCACCTGACCTGACATCCGGATTTCAATGCCAACCGGATTCAGGTTTCTTAAAAAGTAATGAGAACTCACACGAATGTGCATTGGCACCGTTTACCGCACTCCATCCTTTCTGAGCTCTCTCCTGTTCGAACGAAAAACGAGGATTATCTGCGGCGTAGTTGAGTTAATGATGCCATACCGAGATATTAGATGGCCGCATTTAACAGTCTTTGGCTGGAAACCTCAGTGTTGAGACCACTCACTTGCCATTATTAATAATAGCACATCAGTGGTTGAGACATACTATCTCTGTATATATCTGCCGAGATGTTAAGGGGTCGCATTTAAGAATCTTTAGCCAAGCGCCACGGTGCTCAACATATTACTATCTCTGTAGTTAACCGCCGAGTTGTTAAGAGGCCACATTTAACAGTCTAGGAGAATAGGTAGAAACTTCAGTGTTGAAACATACTATCTGAATAATTACTACAATAGTGCGTGCTTCCTGTTTCTATATGAGGGCAGTTAAAAAGTCGAACACCCATGTTTAATTTTAACAATTATAATTACGTGTATATTTTCATCACAGCGGCTAATGCCAAACGAAGTCTCCAACCGCCTCTGAGTGCCAGAAATTCATCTGCACGATTCCCAACATTTCCTTAGAAACTCACTCGGCCCACACATAAAACCCAATTTGGCCATTTGCCCAAATAACGACTTCGACATTTACGCGGGTCCCAACAATTACATAATATAATCCAGCTATCCGCAGCCGAACCCAATTACTTTTACTGACATGATAACGGAGAGAATGTTCTTCTAATTTATTGATTCAGTCCAAAATTGTACAATATTACGTCAGAACTGACCAAAAATTCCGAGTTTAAAATCATCCTGACAGGTGATGGTTCTTTTTGCACTGCAGAATGGCATCTTATATTCCCCGCATGCTGATAACTTCTTTTGTAAACAGTGAAGTGTGGCCAGCCACGTGCTGAACCAGTGCAGGATGTGTGATACTGTAAATTGTATATCTCTCCGTGACGAGTATCGGAAGGAAGTTGTTTTTATGTGTGTGTGTGTGTGGGGGGGGGCGGCTTATACAATGATAAACAAAACAAAACACACAGCACTGGCCACTGGCGCACCAGTTTTGCGGAGGACCTTTA
This sequence comes from Onchidella celtica, assembly GCA_963931925.1. Lineage (NCBI taxonomy): Eukaryota > Metazoa > Mollusca > Gastropoda > Systellommatophora > Onchidiidae > Onchidella > Onchidella celtica. The sequence goes on along the minus strand of OZ007573.1, from coordinate 27,117,621 downwards.
TCATAATCAGACGTGTGCCCACTGACGTGCTACAATTATCCGTATCACATGTAGGTTACTGGCCGTGCCCAACATTTCTCGTAATGTTCTGTCTTCCTGTTAACCTTCTAATGTACTGGAAATAGATTGCCTGAGCCAGAACTACTGAAACTTGCTTAGCTGATGTAAAATTAGACAAATAAATACCAAAATACAAATACTTAATGAGAAAAAAATATTTGTTAATACATTAAAAAGAGTTTCATAAAAATGTATCACTAGACACAGTGTGTTTCAGTTACGTAACTGGTCGCAAAATGGTTAAACCTGCAGTAATCTGAGACCGGAAACTGAAAGACGTATTTTTGAGGCTGCACGGTGATAAAATGACAATGCTCGTGTCGGGCACGTGGCGGTTGTTATTACCAGTTATGTCAGAATAGATCGTAAACAGCAGTCTTTGTATTAACATAAAGAAGAAAGCACCTTTCTTTCTCCTGCAGAAAAGACACGAAATATAAATACTGAGGAAAAATAATAGCTTTGTGTTAGAACTCATTTCAGGCAGCACCGGAAGTCTGCACTGCGTACAGCAGAACAAAGAAGTAATCACGTCTTAAACATTGCAAGAATATTGTCCCAAATTGCAGTTGCAGGAGTCTTAACTGAAACAACACAGACTTCCATAAGTAATCTATTTTCGGCGATTTCTTCGTTTTAAATTATAAGAGTGACCCAATTACCTGATGTCGGGGGTTAAAAGAATCAAACCTGTCGTGCCCAGATGTAGATCTAGATTGCCTTACTGAAAACTAAAATACGCAAAAACTGAGGGAATATAGCCAAATTAACGAGAAAACCAGTATATTTCTCTTGAAAAAGGACCCCAATCATAGGTAAAGAAGAAAATGTCCCAAAACTACAGCACTGAACTTCATGTGGAGTGTTTCAATAAAAGGTTAGGGAGAAAAAGGTTTAAATTCGTTTTCACTTCTCTTTCTCTCCTTTTGTTCTTGACAAGACAGAAGCCAGATTCAAGAGATGTAAATTTTATAGGTTGTGCATATCGGCGCTGCCTGTTATCCCAGAACAGTCTAAAGAAAGAGAAAATACAGGATGCAGCTTCTGTTGCCACTGCGACAGGCTTTGCCAAAACTGTATAAACCATGGCCTCCAGGTTCAAGTTTGTTTTCATACTAATTTACATGGTGTGAATGAAAAGTGTGAGTGTGAAAAAAACATGAACCAAAGCAACAACAACAACAACAAAAAAGTGTAGAAACACAATCAGAATCAATTCCAGCCAGACATAACGTCCACCATCTCAAGTACTGGTATAGCAAACAAGTTTCTCATTTTTACGGGGAATGTTTCAAAGTTTCGGTCACTTCTCTATTCCTGGATGTGGCCAAAAAACAGTTCCTGCTTTTACATGTAACTTGTAAACTATTCTAGTGACCGATACGTCACATTACTCTGTCAGAAAATAGATGTGCCCATGAGCAATGGTAAGGTAGTCATAACTCAAAACCATCAAAATTATGGATACGCCTGAATGTGAGATGGACAACGATAACATGAAATACTCCTGTAGTAACGATAACATGAAATACTCCTGTAGTAACTGAACGAAACACAAACACTAAAAAGAGAGAAAAGAAAAGAAAAACTGAAGGCATTTTCTTTTCAAGTTTTCTTGCCAACCGGCCAAATGAATGAATTTTACATGAATGTTCGTAAGAACATTTCACGCGCCAGTGATCGGATCAAGCACATCGGGATACGCAGTTCTTCTACAATGTCTCGGCTCTACAGGGGGGGAAATGCAATGTTTACCTGTGTCAACTCGGAGCAGATACACAGCCACACTGAAAGCGGACGCCTCAATAATGTCCACACTCGGAACTGTGTGAGTATGTGTTTGTGTGTGTGTTTGCGTGTGTGTTTGCGTGTACGAACGTGTATGATATCACACATCGTAAATGATTCGACTGCCTTTCTGCAAAAGAATTTTGCCTACACTGGACTTCGAATTTGTGTACAGGAACGTTCGACACCTATGTCCACTGTCACCCTATGCGTGCTTACATAAGTTTGTGTTGGTTACGCGGACAAAGACTATCAAGTAATTGAGTACATTATTAAAGCTTGTGCAATATTATCTTGGCTCCATAGGGAAAAAGTTCCCCGAGTTAACTGGATAATGTGCAACCACGTCAGCACAAACCCTTGAATATGAGTATAAATTTATTATGGGATTCGTATAATATGACTAGTTGTGTATTATGTGGGTGAGCGCGAGCGCCCATTGTCTATATTGTGTTTGGTTGAGGGCAGGATCCGACTGAGAAGAAGAACATGGATTTATCCTAAGGCTGTTGGTACTTACCATGATCCAGGTGCTTGTAAGCGTGTAATATAAAATTATACAAAGCGTGCGTGGCTGCTAATATGTGGCGAAGATTATACGCAGCATTTCCTCTTCTCATGTTTGTATGAGAAGACTTCCAAACATCCTTACCACATAAATTTAATTTAGAGTTGTGGTTTCAGACCATAATCTATACTGTAAGCTTACAAAGTCCGGAGTCAATCAATGTCACATTTATCTGTTGCCGGGTTCTTTTGACTCGTGCCGTAAACGCCCTACAACATACGGACTGCTAACTGCAATGACCGGAGCAGAAACTTAAATTATGCAACAATCAGATATAAAGGACAAAAGACAACTCAGACAGGAAGCATAACAAGAAATCACTCAAGCATGCAAACAAGCACAAGGGCTGACGAACGTACAGACAGACAACCAATGCACGGGCCTCAAGGATACAAATATGTATGCCACTTGTCATGCCATCGTGTTCTCTATTAGATATTTCTGTCGGTAACAGTATGGGAATCCAAAATCTATGACCTCTTTCTCAGGCATTCACATTCACACCCCTCCGTTCTGATCCTTGTTGACCTTCTCCCGACTCCCCAAAGCCCCACCCATGTCACACACACAGTGACATATACATGTGTGTCTATCTGTTTCATTAACTAAAATTTACTCCTTGCCCTCTTGGAGTCATTTAATCGGTTGACATATCAAGGAATGAACGTTTGAAATGAAACAGTTGCTCCGATCATTCAAAATCATGTCTGATAAACGCGTAATAGTAGTTGTTGTTGTTGTTGTTCTTGTTTTCATAATCATTTTTTTAACGGGTTAGTTTAAAAGACCGAATCACCCATCACCTGCAAATGTTTATAAAATGGGTTACATCGTTATAAAAGATATCGTTAACAGATGCATAACCACCAACTCCACCAACTCACAGGATTGTTTTGCGCAGCTGTGCTTTTATTTGTATGAAATTGTCCAAACTGTAAACTGTAATTTTGCATAATACCCCCCCCCCCCCCAAACGTCGTATAAGTTTACATGAAAACAAAGTGTGCCATGTCTGGTTGTTCTGTCCAATTCCTTTGCGAAACGGTCCCCATAAGGTGAAGCCCCTTATTCCGTCACCCTAAATCGCAGTAGTGCTGCACTGATTCATATTACACACAGCCTTATGGGGAACCAGTAATAGGACATCATGCGGTTTAGCCGTAGTCAAGAGACACCCGTCTTCGATATGACAAAATGTTTCATCAAGCAGAAATAATTTCGCTTACTTGAACATGTTATGCAAAGAGAGACCGCCGCTGGTGACTGAAAGCCGGAAATAGGTCTTTGGGTAACGATACAAAAGCCTATGTGTACATACTGTAAAAGAAAAAAAAAGGCGGGAAATCGGGGCTGAGAAATGGGGCAACTTTGAATGAAAAAGATTTGGGTGAAGACTAGACATTTTTCCCTCCAAAGGCAGTTTGGGGAAGGGCGGGGGTGATGCAGAGGCCATGAGCTCTATTTCTGAGTGTGTGTACTTTACTAAACACCATTACGCTTCATACAAGTCATGTGCTGGATCTATGTGTTATAGTTTTCACTTAAATATAATATTACTTCACAGGGTCATTCAGTCTTTTGACAAATCCAACTGTCTTCCCGTTTAAGGTCATGCATTCTTAAGTCTGGAACGGCAGCAGAGAATTCAGATTAGAAGAATGAAAGAGGTAAGATTTTGAAATAATTTTTTTTTTTTAAAACATGTTCGAGATCTCCCAGTTCTCGTATTTCAAACTGTTACGCTTCAATCCTAATTGAAGTTGGGATCGACTTTTTAGTCAATCATGAATGCTTTTCTTTTGAAAGCACATGGGACTAACGGGGGGTGTAAAAAGAATACTTTTGTATGTGCGTACATGTGTGTATGTGTGTTTATGCGCGCACACATGAATGTGCATATTATGTGTGTTTGGAGGTGTTTCTGTACGTAGGTGTGTCTGAGGGTGTGTAGGTCTTTAGGTGCCTGTGTGTCATATATAATTATGTGTGTACGCGCGGGGAAAGGGGGGTGGGGTGTTAAAATGAAATTGGAGTGAACAAAAATCACACACACACACACTTACACATACACACGAAGTTGTTCCAATGTACTCGGCTTTATTCAATAAAACTGCCTAGAAAATTCGGTCATACAATACTGACAATTGTTATGATAATGAACAGTTTATTATGCCTGTCTGTGACACTTGTAGATGTTGCAGTTCCATTTCACGTTTTTTCTCCACACCAGAACCAACAATGAAGCGGTAGCCATGCATAACGGATACGTTTGAAATGCCATGTTGTCTTTCTTCAACAGCTTAACCGGGGCCTGGGGGGGGGGGGGGTAGAAAAAAAAAGGGGTGAGAGAGAGAGAGAGAGAGAGCGAGGCACACAGAGTGAGAGAGAAAGCGTGAGACCCCTTTCACACGGCGCGGGGCCACCCGCACCCGCACATTTGCGTGGGGTCCACCCGCACCCGCATACCCTTTCACGCGGCGCGGGTGAAAATCGCACCCGCACTTAGATCTCTCCAGTTTTTTTATTCTATTTTACACTGTACAGTCGTGAAATATGGACAGTGATCGGTTTATCCTCCTATATCTTGTATTTGCGACAAAAGAGGAGACATAGATGTACATTATCGATGTGGATGTGGATTGACGAAAGAACTTGTTCCACAGAACTGGCCTCCCTAGTACTAATGATATTAGCAGTTCTATATCAATATCTGCATCCATACTGTTTCTGCAGAAAAAAAAAAAGTCACAATCAAAACAAAATACGGGATAACGCGCAGCCAAGGACAAATTCCTGCATACGGTGTACAATTTCAACTTCGCGGGTGCGGGTACCCAAGGGGAACCCGCGCAAACATTTCGTCCGCAAACAAGCACGACCCGCACCCGCGCCGTGTGAAAGGCTCCATTGAAAACCTCAGCCTTAGGTTTGCGCGGGCCCCGCACATAAGTGCGGGTGCGGGTTGACCCGCGCCGTGTGAAAGGGGTTTGAGAGATCGATTTGGGCAAAATTGGGGAAATGCTAAATGCCGTTGAATAATGCACATTACATGTACTGTGAAAGTACATACTTTCAGACATTATTTTGTTTCCCTAGATTGATAATTTCAAACAAACAGCTTAGAATAATAACTAGATCTAATCTATATTATTAAGCTCTTTGAGTTCAGCTCAGTCTCCGTTGCTGACTTCCACTGACCTGGGTTGCCCCATCAGTGTTGTAAAGGTCTGTGGAATCAAGCCTGAATTGTTACGAGGAAATGAAGCATAAGTGTTGGAGGAAAAGCGTTCTAAAAGGTTAGGAGCCGCTGGACTACATCTTGACCGCGGTAAGACCTGGGGAAAGCTAGTGGTAGGACAGACTTGACGTAACACTATGGCGCCATTCATCAATTTGTAAAGTATTTTTAATTCATTTCGTGAGAATTCCAATTTCCATAGTGTTGTTTGTGACTGGTGTCTCAAGTTCAGAGTAGCTGAAAAAGGAGGCGGGGTGTAAAGGAGGGCGGGATTATGGAGAAGGGAAAGTCTCATTCATTCTCCAGGTCATCTAAACAAAAAAACAAAATAAAAACCTAGTATGTGAAAACTTGGTGAACATTAAGGCATCGACTTGGACTTTTACCATGCCAACATGAAATCTGAGCACATTCCCTTTTGCTGGTCTCTTTAGCTGTGGATGAATCTAGTAGATCTAAATGTAGGATAGATTTAAGCGCAGTTTTTCTCTGTTTTCTTACATATGAATCTAATCGAGCTACTGGTTTTTCTTTAGCTTACTGAAAATGTGTGCAATTTTTTTTTTACCTTGAGGGGTAAGCAAGTTTCTGTAGCGACAGTCAATGGCAATCAAAGATCGTTCGGAAATGTTGAATGGGATGCAATCAACCCTTCGTCCTCCAACCCCTACCCTGTGTAAAATCTACATTTCCTGCCATGTACATTATACAAAACGCCCTTCCAGTCTGGCTTTTCACAACAAGCAAGCGCAGACTGTGGTTTCTTTCTTGAATGCCGAATACAGTGATCGAACTTTCAGAGAAAAAGAAAAAGTGATGGGATTTTCTTTCAATGGGGACAATTTATATTACACTGGTCCCCAGACCGATCAGTGTCCCAAACATTCTTTCCCCTTAACGATTTTCATCCGCAACAAAATAAATAATATTTTGGTTTATGCTTGGCGCCAGTATTCTTATCCTAGCGTTGATCTATATTTAGATCTATATTGATGATAATGCCGCTCGCTTCATCAATATTCCGGATGGCCGTTTCCCACAATATCAGGGGAAAGCGGTTGGGTAAAAAGAAGACGCAAAAAAGGGGAGGGGGGGGGGGGAGGGGGGTTTGGAAAAATGATAATTCCGACAGGGTTTGGAAATTTGTACCGATCCAAATTTTGGCAGTTTTTGACTCAGGTGATTATTCCTCGGCCAAGATGGTGACTCCACCGACACTTACCGATTTTACTTTTTGTGTGTGTGTATGTGCTTCATTGGGTTAAATTCAAAGTTAGGACTGGGGTAACTTTTTCGGTAACTCAGCATCATAAACGTCATAATAATTATGAATTTTAATAAAAAGCTCTATGTCCGTTTCCGTTAATTCCCGTAACTGGCTAGAACAGACTTCTGGCATTGGAATGGCAATTTGGAGAGAATAAGTGTGCATCGACTGGATGTCAAACATTTTAAAACTGTAATGTCTTCTCAAGCCCATTAAAAAGATACTCTCCTTCGAAGCTATACTAACATTGTGACGCTTTTTGCGAGCCAGTAAATAATTGACGATGACCTACATTGTGACGTATGAGTACGCTACTTGATTCACGGACGGAGGCCAGGGCAAACAAAAAGCGTTGACCTATTAATTTTCTTATCTCCCCCCTCCCCCCTCCTTTTATTCCTCTAGACTAGCTGAATAGATATATGTGCCTCAGGTCGCTCAATGACAATGCGCGCCACGGAAGTGGCTAAAGCCTAAGGGTAGCCACACAAAGGCCACCGAATTCGGTCACCGAGCCACTAGGCGCTTTATGTGAGAAGAATTGCACTAGGTAATTTCAACAACTGCACATAGAGCCCACCTACATTCGGTCCGTTTATGTAGTGCAAGTCTTCTCACCTAAAGCGCCTAGTGGCTCGGTGACCGAATTCGGTGGCCTTTGTGTGGCTACCCTTAGACCTATTGTGGCTTGCTCTAAATTTGCACGTCATGCTTTGCAACCGGACCTAATTGGTACCACACGTTTTGTAGTAAATCTACTTGACATGATCATGACAACGCCTCGGCGTTGAGTGAATAAAGTAAGCGCAGGCTTGGCGTATGCAATGCGAGGTTGAGATTCCACGTAGCTACGATAACGAGAAAAGAAATACAAAGAAGCGTACAGTAAGTCCGTGCTTCGTCTTCTCGTACTCAGTGTCTTCTCTTCGCTTGGGACACTTTCACAATGAAATATGATCGAGTCCCCAGCGTCTGAAATCTGGAGACACCTACTGGAAGCAGACCAGCAGGGGAGAGAGTGACAGGGGCGTTGAACAATGGATTACTTTGGTGATTTCTTGAGACGTCAATAAAAACTTACATCGGAGACCTGGAAAAACTCAGACCTGAACTTTGAATGCGATCGGCGGTGATTTGATATTACATCAAAACGATGGCCACGTCGAATTCTGAAGAGTGGATTGGGAAACTGAATTTCACTTAAGTGACTTCAACAAAATTAATGCTAGAGTAGAGAAGCCCTGTCTATCGGCGAATCTATCACTTTTCCCCATGATGGGCGAGAGTTTTGACAAATTTACTCCTTGAATCCCATGCCCATGGGTGGAAAAGATACAAAGTGTTTACATAGATCAGAAACAATTTTAACTGCATGATACATATCTGTGCATCATTGTATCCCAAACTCCTGCTCTTCAAGGTTGCTTGTTCGAAAGGTTCCGTCCACTGGCTTAGATTTCAGAGCTTCGGGTTGTTCATTCGTTCCCAATTTTCCTCGTACCACAAATAACATCTTTACTAATACTAGCGTAATGGCGTGGATATCACACAACCAAACAGCCCAACCACTGTTACTCTAAAAACCACACCTCGCATTTTCAGTCAGAAAGTCTGGGATAAGAGCAGTGGTTCTCCCCGATACATTGGAGAAGTTTCTTTCCTGCCACATTTCGGGATCGGGCATCTCCCGGATGATTTGGCATTAACATAGCAATTACATAGAAGCTATTTTCGTGTCTCTCCCTGACCCATTTTTCTAATTATCATAATAATGGGTTCATTTTTTATTTGAGTCGAAAATGAAAACATACTGAGAGCAAAATTCAGACAGCGGAGATTTTTTTTTCCTTTTTACTGCAAATGTTAATGTGATTTCTCCTGTAATTCTGAATTATAGGTACCATTCAATTTCAGCACGTTGACATGGAAGGTAGTATTCCATAACGATTTTCTAAATGGCCACACCTCGCCAACTAAATCAAATCACTATTAAGTAACGTTGGATTTTCAATTCCCCGCGTATTTTATACATTGATTTTCGCGAGCTTGCCCTGCAGGAAAAACCTCCAGCACTGACCAAAAAAAAAAAAATTCATTGTCTGACTTCTGAATTTGGGTAAGGCTTTATTTCCGTGGGTCTGACATGTTCCATTTTCTCAGACTACGCAGAACGGGAATAGGCACTCGTTCTCTATACCGATTTGGCAACTGAAATTGCGTTCTAAGACAAGCAGTAGTTTTAAATCCACAGCAAAATCTCTGTTCATAACTGGCGTAAGGAAAAAGAATGAGCGCCAAGTAGAAAGGTGCCATCGAAAGCCGACCATAACACAATAATTATTACAAGCCAGTCATATTTCCCCTCCCAGCAAGTAATTATCACAAGCCTGTCATGGGCGCCACTCCACCCTCCCTCTCCTCTGGACCCTCATCATTATCGCGTACCGCCCCCTAAAAGCGTTGTTAATCTCCGAGATAACCAGCCGCTTATTGTAACATTAGCCTAGTCAGTTATTTTCCGCACTTCGCAGTAACCACAAAGTGTTAGTAAGGGCATTTCCCAAGCAAAAAGATCATGAGGTGAATAGGGCAGTGTTTCCCAAACTTTTGGACAAACGGAAGGTCCCAATTTTGTGGAACTTGGTGGCAAAACGCACTGAAGAGTGTCCCGGAGCAACAACACAGACCTACCATTGAAGTAGCTCGATCATTGGACCAAGATATACAGCGTGACTGGATGTGGTTGTCGTGAAGAGGATGTGGCTTAGCAGCAATTTTGTGGAACCTTCGCAGAACTCTGGATTAAGGTTCGTGGAATCATGGTGGTCTTCGCAGTGGCCACTCTGAGAACCGCTTGGATAAGGGAGTGAGTTAGTAAGCGTGCGAGCCTATGCTGTCTGAGAACTAGGTGAGGTGAGGAGAGGAGGAAGTGGCATCTTAGTGATTTCAAGTAGGTTTGTGAAATGTACGTTACTGATTAGAGTGGTTTGCGAATAACAAACCACAAGTGTGGTAACCCCCGCCCCACCTTCCCGTCTGGACCCCTAATCCCCATCCTTGTCTTTTTATTCTTCACTGTATGTGTCACATGCGGGGGCGACGACGATAAACTAGAACAAACGTCAATGAATTCATTTATGACATTCTCCACTTTTTCTGTCAACTCATGCTTTTCGCAATGACGGGCGGACTTTCAACCCTGGGCCACATCTCTACATTTGTTTCCTGAAACCATTTTAGTCAAGTCGTGCGATGTCAGATTGCATCACGCCTACACAGAACTGTACTTGGAGGCTTGTAATACAAACACACTCAAAGATAGAAAGCACACAGAGAAGATTAAAATTTAGCCACTGCTATGTAGCCAAAATACTCACAACCGGTTTTCCGGCGACCAAAGTTGCGGTCAACATCCGAAACAGTTATTGCAGCCGTGTCGAAAACAAAAATGTTACTGAGGTCAATTAGCTAAACCCAAGGTCTATCTAATAGGCCTTGGCTAAACCCAATCCGAAACTTAACCCTAGTTGTGACCCTTGAACGTTTCAAAGAATTTACTGCCCGAACATACTTTTGACCACATAGCGCAAACAGTCCGCAAAATGCACGCATACATGATACGTCACTGTACACTTTTCTCTGGGCCTGTAACACTGTTCTTGATCAACGTCAGAACAGAAAAAGAGGAAGAGGCAGGGCCTATCATAGCACCGATCGCGTTAAAATGCATTCTCATACATTCTTTAAAAAATCGACAACTGTCACACTTGATTTTGACAGTTCTGAAAAGAGTGAGGGTGGGAAAGAGAGAGAAAAAGAGAGAGAGAGAGAGAGAGTGAGAATGAGAGAGGGAAGAGAGAGAGAGGGGGGGGGGGAGGGACAGAGAGATAAAGAGACGGAGAGACATAGAGCATACGTCGCAATTCTCCCCCCCCCCCCCTCCATTTTGCTCCATTCCCCCGCCCCTCCATGGTTCCGTAACATGTACAACGCCACATAGTCTGAAAGTAAAGTAGAAAGAAATAGACTTGCTACTGGGATAGGCCCAGGTCTACCCTCCCCCCATCCAAAACCGCACACACTAAGGCAGATTTCCCCCTCATATCTCCCCTCCCCCACCAACAAAAACCTACCAATCCTTTGTAAACCACAGATTACTCATACTACGGCGTCCGTACTACTGAGAGTGCAAAGGGCAAAGTGTACTCACAGAGCTATTAAAACAATACGATGATTCTCGGTAATACCCATGCACACGGAAACACATGCCACTCGCACACTTGAGCATTTAAGATACAAATTGCAAATAAAGCATGGAGCATTTCCCTATGTATACACCATTGAGAAAATGCACCCACTAGCACTTGAAGATAGGCAATTGCTTTTGGGCTCTTGCAACTTGCAACTAAATGGTTCTCAATGAAAAGTGTGTTTCTTCAATTACTGGTATTCGTCAAGTCCTTCTTGTGGGTTCATTTTCTCTTCTTCAAATCACAGGGCTCGTAGCGATTGTACTTCAACGATTACATTGGTTACAAAAAAAAATACTATGAAAAATTGGATCGACGGTCAGACTATGGGCTATCCCTTGTTCCTGACAAATGCAATGTTCAAAGGCCATTACATAGTGCTTGTAAAGACATTTTTTTTTATCCCAAATAGAACAGGGGATAGATATTATTTTTGCCTACTTGGCAAAAAGTTGAAGTGGTTAGTATTTGTGCAACATTTTTTTTTGTCGTTCGCTGAGCTCTTCGCTTCGCGGCCATCTGCCTCTCGACAATTACATTACATGTACTCCTAACACATAGTCTGGCTGATAACTGGGTCTGCTTGTCAAGGACAAAGCCATTTTTGTGCCAAAAATGCATCGCGATGTCTTCACATAAAGAGTTTACATAACAAGGAGCGGGGTAGGGGGCAGGTGAGAAGGTGGGGGGAGTGACAGGTATGAGAGTACTGACTGCATAATAAGAAGCTCACAGCATAGGCAGGTGAAAGAAACAGGTACGCAAATACAACATAACACTTAATGCGGTTCTGGTTCTCTGCACGACGAAACTCGCGCGTGATATACTCAAAATGTAAGCTTTAAAAATGGACGAAAGAATATCGACCTCCAGTTAAAGCTTCTCTTTCCTCCAGACTTGGAAATAAATGTTGTTAAGTTCCCAGTTTAATTAATCATGCATTTGTCTGAATCAAACAAACGCCTCCCTTCCCCCATCCCTCCCCACCCCACCTTCCCCAGGACCGCCACATGTACACACTTGTGAATATGTCAATCTGGTTTCATTCTTATTTTTTGGTCCTTCTTTCCTCCGATCGCTCGGGATCCAATACTTACTTAGCCACACGTTTAATTTTGAAAGAGGTATGGTCGCAATGTGGTCCCAGAAACACTGTTTAATATGATGCAACGACAATATTGCCGGCGAAGAGGTCCAGTGGTTACAGCATCTGACCCAGTTACAAGAGGTCTCTGATTCGAATCCCACTTGAGGCGAGGTACAATTTAACTCATTTCTCGTAGGGGTTTTAAGTCACTCGCTCGTAGGCAACCTGGCCGCGCCAAGCGCCATGCCTCTAATTTTGCACAAATACGCTGAAAAATGACACAAAATCCCAACCGGGGGGGGGGGGGGGTGCATATTGCTTTTCTGTAATGGTAGTCTGATATTTTCCTAGCCTGCCATACTACGAGTATGTCAAACCGTGATAATGACATAAATCACGCCGAATTATGACATAACAACAATACTCCCACAACAATTACACAATGAAATGGTGGAAATATACAGACACACAAAACGAAAATACACTAATGCATGTACTAAACACTCAATGTGTATACAAACGTAATTCCCAAATTACCACATACTCAAGTTTACAAAATACAATTTGTCTGTCATGTTTAAATTTCACGGTATTCCCAGTATGAATACTATCAAACACGGCCTTGCATTCAAATTTTCGCTAAACAGCCTCTTAAAAACAAACCACCAACAACATTAACGAGCTGTCACTGAGTGTGAAACCTATTGTGTCTGCCTGTAATGTGTTTTGCAGACTTTGTGTCAGCTTAGTAACCCTATGCTTATCCCGGCGGCAGATCAGCATGGCACGTCTTGAACACGAAACACACACAAATACAGAAACGCACAAAATGCTTCCACGGATTAAACCAATCCCACTTGTAAGGGGCGGCGAAAATGTCAAGTTTTTCGTGAAAAGTTTCAGTAGCCACGGTCAAGAATGACACCCAGACTGTCTAGCATAGGACAAGTCTCCAATGTTCCAACAATGCCCGACTTGGTCGGCTTCTCTAATGGTACCCTGGGAATTACAGGCTTAACAGGCTTTGAGCCAGTGAATCAGCTGTGAAACCCAGTGAAACCGGGGATTTCAACGCTTTTTAAAGGAAAATGATCTATAAATGGTAACAGGGGAAGACAGTTTTCTACAGTCCTGCCAATCCCACCCAGTTCAATAGCATACAGACGTTTATAATGACAGTGTGTCTTTAAAGACCATTTTAATACATTACTTTATCGGCGCCCAGTCTTTACTTGGAATTCAATAAAATATTGAATTTCTGCCCTAATAACGTTCCGGTTTGATAAGAACATGTGGAGTTTATAACAATATACTGTATTATTATTATATTTTTATTAGATCTATATCAAATAATAAAATTTATGTTAAGTGCAAGTAATAGATTAAAGCATTAATGTAATAATGTTGTATAATTCTAAGAAGTCTCCAAAAGCTGCGTATCTCTTACTTCAGATCTCACGGTGTTTTATTTAGTCTATACAAAGTAAGGACGAACATTACAAGCATCCAGGTTTAACTCAATCTGTGGGCAGAAATGGACAGCAGTCGTCATACAGTCATGCGTACAAATTCCTCTAATACTGAACGCCCTTATGATAAAGTGCTGCGCCTATCCCTTGGCTTTGTACAGAACACTTAGTTAATTTGGTTAAGACATGTAGCTCACTTCGTTAGCTGTATATAGATACGACCATGGCAGATTAATATATATATTATTATTAGACTGTTAAATCATATGTTCCTTTTGATACAAAACAATGGTAACTAAGTATAACATCAGCTGGTCTCCGCACATGGGTTCTCGTAATCTTTCAAGAAACGAATACAATGCCATTTTTTTTTTCTTAATGTTATGAGCTTGTAGGAAAGAGTTCCGTACGTCCCGACCACTTTGAATTCTTGCAATTCATTATTCGGGCAAGGTTAAGGACAATAATAATTATTTGGTATAGGGTTTGGGATATAAGGACAGTTTTGGGGACAGATTTTGAGACGGGTAGGTCAGAAGAAAAAAAAAGGCTTAGGGTCAGAGATAGTGATAAACAAAGTCGTGAAGGGTTAGTAAATAGTTCACTCCTGTGACTAGCATGAATCGCTAAATAACAATAACACCAAATGAATAATCGCAGGCGTAAATGCAGAGCCACACAGAGAAGATGGAACAAAATGATGATGTGGTTTAAAACGCGTCGACGCAAATTTTGTGCTCACATGTGACATGCACAAGCGCGCGCCTTCCAATTAAAACAAAAACTGAAACTCAATGAGGCTTCTAATTATGGGGCGGAGAGGGAATTCGGGACAAATGTCAGTTACAAAAAAGAATGTGTGTATAAAATAATGATGTTGAAGAACTACTTTCAGACACAACTGTTGACAAGACAGTAGTTGAAGCAGCTGGAGTAGTAGTGACTAGTGGCACCACCACCTTGGTGGTAAGTATAGTTGAAGGCAGCATTCACTAGATCGGCAGCAGATGATAAGGCAGAAAAGACTTCTAAGTCTAAATGAAATTAATGCGGAAAAAGAGAAAGTGAGAAAGGTGAATGAACTTACCTGTGCAAAAGATAAACAGAAATAATAATCCAAGATGTAGATCTAGATCCATCGTATTATTTTCTACTAAGTCCACAAATGAAGCAGAAAGATGCGTTTCCCATAAGAAATGGATGGAACACCACACGTTGGTGACGATTAGTAAAAATTTGCCCGAAGTCCCGTGAAACTGCACTGCTACATTATTGTCCGTCTATGTCCATTGCGTATTCTGCCCTATTACGCTGCCATTTCAAAACTAGCAGTTAATGAGATAAACTCAACATCAACAAGACTAGATCTACTCCAGACAGGTTAGCGAAGAAAAACACAGCAGCAGACCTGGAAGATGCTACCTCTCTGAGCCTACCTGTCGCCCTGTGATCACCCCGGCAAAAGAAATAGCAAAGCTTTACTTTAGTGTAGTCTAGCCTAATAATATAATTATTATTTCAATTTCTACACGATGGCAACTATGTCACAATTAATCCAAGAAACTGATCATGAACAACTTCAACCTAACTCAAACACACAAACTTGGAAGATCATGATCACATAGGGAAGATAAGAAGTGCAACTTTTTATGACACTCCACTTTTACTTTGAGTAGGCTACAATACGTGCAGTTTGTCCGTGTCTTCTCTGTTCTCCGTGTGCTACAACTTTTTCACGAACTTCCAAAACTTCCAATCCAAAACATGCGTCACCGCAACGCCTCAGTGCGCAAAACGCCGATACAAGTTACTCCCCCGCATGAAAAACGTCAGTTGCTTTACAGGTAAAATAAATAGAATCAATCCATGAATGTCCTTGAACAAAACAAATTAAAACCAAAATATAATATAAGTCTTTAAAAAAATTGCGTATATTTTACGCAACGTTATTTTACATCACATGACCCTTTGATATTTCACGATTTCATATAGCCTCAAGATTAACGGAACAGCAAAATTACAGACATACTAAATACCAAAAGAAAGCAAACTAATAGACTGGTTGTTCATTTCGTGCACAATAATAAGGGCTTGTCAGTATTATCAACAGCCCACCGATATTTTTCCTATTTTTGTCAATGGCATTTTGCGTTATTTGCTTCTATAAATATTCTTCTTTCTTCCACTGTCATGAGCAGACTGAAAAAGTCTAAATACGTTTGTACAAAATTTCAAGGAACCTGTAAATTCTTCGCGTTGGGGCCCTTGGCAAAGGACGTATCTGAGAGGTGATTGCCGTTAGAAAAACGTACTTGGAGAAGAGGGGAGAGTCCGTGAAGCGTACGTACGTTGTTCGGTAACGGTAATGAATTATTTGGTTTCATGTTTTTCAACAAAACAGGTATTAGGATTATATACAAATCAAAACATAACAGGCTTTTTCTAATGAAACAGTCACAAAGCCCGTGCGAAATGCAAATTAAAGCTTAAAAATATCAAGGCCTTATCATGGACATCCAACATTTTAATGGCCCCATGCTCGTACAAGGATTGGGGGGGGGGGGAAGAGATATTGAGGCCAAGTGTACCAGTTCAGCATACAAGATGGCAGGGGTCTAAAATTGCCAAAATCAAGCGTACATCGATCCTTTATGGGTGGCCCCTTCCAATATTTTCCCTATATTTGAACAGAATGAAACAATCATGAATTATGGATTGACAGTGCCAGCTATGCTCGCAATGCAAGAAAAAAAAATACCTCAGGATCATTGTTTCGATATGTAATAAAATGTCGAGGCTTCATTTATGAAGGTGAAATTCTCTGTCCCACAAGATTTTGTCATGGTTGATAGTTAATTGGGTCACTAATATTTCAAAACTGCAAAAAAACTGTAGAGTTACAGCAGAACTTTGAACAAAGTTAAAATGTAGCCAAACAGAAACAAAATGCGGAAAATGTGTGTTTGCACCTCTTCTCCCCAAACCTCGTTAGAAACAAAACAATAAAGAAACATATATTACAATAAATCACAATAGAATTGGAAATGAAAATGTTGTGTGTGTTATCTTTTTCATTTCTAATTATTTTGTTATTGGAACGTTTTTATATTGTCTGATTCTATAACAGCATTTCCTAAATGATAAGCTTTTTTGTTTGTATGCTGTTGTTGTTTTTCTCGGTCACATTTTAACTTCTGCCCGCTCGTAGTAAAGGTGAAAATAGTGACACTGGTATTGTTATTTTATTACATGTTTTTGGTCTCCTTGTTTTTATTTTATCACTTCTATTTTGTCTTCAATCCCTTTCACAGATTCTACCCAAAAAGACATGGTTTATTCTACTGACTTTATCATTTTGATAAGCCACTATCGTATAAAAGGGGTAGCTCGAGGCCTTGAAATAATCTATGTGCAAGGAAGGAGCGCAGAGCTTGGAGCATAAACAGAACATTGAAATTAGAGAGACCAAACAAGGAGATGTCAATGATGAATGATTTCACTGTGTTTTTACGTCGTATTTATCTTTTACCAGAATTTAGACCCACCTGTCACCTGCGCGCATAACCGGAAGCAATACAAATTCATGATGGTGAGTATCGAAGGCCGTTTGTTGTCCTGCAGTAATTCATTTTTGTTATTAATATTGGAATATTTGGCACATTTTTATTTTGGGCTTGTGATTTATACATTTCCCTTACCAGAGATTTCTCAAGTTATATTTGCCATGTATCAGTTTAATGCTTTGACTTGAAAAATGAACTTCCTTGTCACACATCCTATTATCGATAAGTAAACAATCGCATTGTCACGGCGGCATGTACTGATGTAGGGTTACCTGTGGATACTCTCAGGTTTAAATATTAGGTAGCGTCAATTACCACCGCATTTTTCGGTAGCCGGTAGCGTCAATTACCACTGCATTTTGCGGTGCCCATTGACGGCACGTCGATCGCTAATGGCTATCCCAGCCCCTTTTCGCCTGATTAGTCAATCTGTCCACAGTTGATACAGTATTAAGTAACAAACTGGGCAACCTTGCGTTTTGTCACGTTTAATTCTTTTGGGTAAGTATGGGTAAGTATTCGGTTTCGATTTCGTATTTCGTACTCGATCATGAATTATATAGCCTATGTTATGATGATGAAAAATTAAACATGCCAATCAACTTTCTGTGTTTTTTTAAACGCTGTGGCTATTCTTACGGCAGCCTACCAACTGTTAGTCCATTGTCAGATTGATATGTAACGACGTGAGGGTCTAGTCAGTTTGTATCATCGAGGCTGTATGCCGATGTTCGTCTGGGCAGTAGTCAGATTGACATATCAGGGTGAGCCGCCGGGGTAGCTATGTATTGTTTTCACTCGTTAACTCTAAGAAGGACTTCCGAATGCATTCTATAGTCCGAGTGAAAACAATACATAGCTACCCCGGCGGCTCACCCTGATATGTCAGTCTGACTACTGCCCAGAAGAACATCGGCCTACGGCCTCGATGATACAAACTGACTAGACCCTCACGTCGTTACATATCAATCTGACAATGGACTAATATAGCCTAGGTAAGTTGGTAGGCTGCCGTAAGAATAGCCACAGCGTTTTTTAAAATGTTTCACCCGTTTGTCGGTCATGTTACTTGGCTTTATTTGTTTGTTTGTTATTATTTTTTGAAAGAAAGAAAATCACGCGGCAATTCCACGAACACGGGTCACGATTTTTATGCCCGGCCCGTGAAACCACATCCGATATAGGCTAAATCGAGGAAGGAGTTCCGTACTTGAGCGTCAAAGACCAGAAACTAACTAAAAGAGATGATACATAGCTGCCCCCGGGGGCTTTCCCTGATATGTCAATCTGACTACTGCCCAGACGAACATCGGCCTACGGCCTCGATGATACAAACTGACTAGACCCTCACGTCGTTACTTATCAATCTGACAAAATGGCGCTCGAGTAAGGTACTCCTCCCTAAATCAAAGTCGAAACGAACCGAATACTTACTACTCCTCCCTAAATCGAAATCGAAACGAACCGAATACTTACCCAAAAGAATTAAACGTGACGAAACGCAAGATAGCCACAAACTGACCAGACCCTCACGCCCCCAGGTCCATCTGACCATTCCAGTGCACACTTGAATCGACAATGGACATCATATTCCGCAGTGACAATTGACACTTCCTTAATATTATTCCATTGTCATCGTGAACCAGCCGATTCCATCTTTCTGTGCGTAAAAAATATGGCTGTGGCTATACTCCGGCCCCGGACTGATGAATAGCCAAATGCCTATACTCCAGTTCCGGACTTGTGTGTACATCGATCGCCAATGGCTACCCCAGCCCAATCTGACTACCGCCCATTGATACAAACTGACTAGACCCTCACGCCCCCCAGGTCCAACAAAACATGTAGATTTCTAGATCTATCAACATCCATCCGCCATTTGAATGTTTGTTTTCTTACCCTAGCCTAACTTGGCGATGAAAGACAGCTTTTCATTGGTCCAGGACCATAGTATAGTCACTCTGATCTGAAAAAATATATTCTAACAAACACTGTCTTGTAGGCCTACGTCCCAACCACTTTAAACTTTTGCAATTCTTTACAGACAGTCTCAGTTTTTTCCCCCTTGTTTTCATGGTTGAAAGGGTAAGGGGTGGAGGTAGGAAAATGATTTGGTTTAGAGTTAAGGATAGATATATAAAGGTAGGGTTAGGAACAGGTTTAGAACTCATTGGGTGGTCAGCACGTACAGAACTCCCCCCCCCCCCCCCCATGTGAACATTTAAAAACATGGCAACAGTGGATGTGATTCAGAATTATTTTAGATGGCTGAGAAGTGAGATGTCTCTTGCATGGCTTCCATGTGAGTCAAAATTGCCATTCATGGTGGAGTACCACAGGCCGTTTCACGATCTTACTATTCATAAACTCACCTAATTTCTTTGCTTGTTCATTAATTTGAAAGGCAGTCTTGCTGTGTGTTTGGCAGGCTCGTTCCCTCATTTCTGGACACACTTTGTTAAAGTGAATTGTTTCCGCAGTGTTGTTATCATATTGTCTAGTGCATCTGTATGTTTTTATCTTATATTTAGAGTGGCTATCCAACCTTAAGACCTCAGCCAGCTTCTAGCAAAGTACTTGATCAACCTAAGGGCCCATATGGAGTCCATGAGGCAATGCTCCATGGGTAAGTTTTAGGGGAACATTAATTTTTTAATGGAAAGTTTTTCATATCTCATTCAGTCATTGCTGCTAACGATCAGTTATTCAGTGTGATACATAACATAAATTGTAAATGTGACTCTTCGTATGGACAGTGAGAATTTTTTTTTCTCAAATGCAGTTTATTTCCAATGACTGAACTGTACTGTAAGTGACCTAGATTGATTGCCTGTCACTCTTTTTTAAAGAGTGATTGATGGCAATTGAAAGCGGGCAAGTATTTTTTGCGATTCCGTTTTCACTTTCTTATATGTGTATTACAGGCTTCAAACGGGCAAAGCAAGTGCAGGCTTTCAGTCAGCTCATCCCCTTCAGGCATCAGAAGAACAGGTAATCAAACAGACTGATTTCAACTAACATTTTAAATTAATGTCCGCTACACTCACAGGAAGCATTGGATAATACAAAGAGAAGAGATGGAAGCTCCAAACACCTCATTCTCAAAATCCTCCATCTTGAAATTTCTGTTTTATTTGAGATAATTGTTTGCCATGCAAAGCAGGCAATTTCACACCAATCAAGTTTCAGTGGGTATTAGATTTAGTGTAATTTTTAGAAAACTCAAGGCCTGTTTTTAACCGCCATTACTTTGTGATTCGTAGAAATCATCATAGAAATTTTGAAGAGATCTTGAAATGCCGTTTTCTTGCAATTGTGCATAATTTTGTAAGTAGGTATCCCAAACCGCCCGCCTCGGGCATGCGAAAAATGTCGCTCGTACTTGAAATTCGAGTGTTTTCACACGATCGTAACTCTTTCTAATGTAATAGGATCACAAAGATCTACATATCAAATTAAAGCTTGTTTTCTGCTGTGTAATGTCATACTAATTGATTACTTTTATTTTGAGTTATTTGGTTGGTATGAAGTTCATAAAAACCCGTCATTTGCGCAAGAATCCCAAGTTTACATCGGCCGAGTCGCACCCTGGAGGGGTACTGTTTGCATTTCGCTCTGGTGCATCGCGGCATGGCTACCTATGGCTTGATGATTGGTATGGTTAGAAAGGTCATTGGACCAGCTTTGTTTTTGGTATAAAAATAGCTTGGGTTCCACGCCGATTTCAAATCAAAAACACGAGGTGAAAAATAGGGAATTTTCCGTTGTGTATATTTCTCCCAAAATAGCATCGCATCTGGTCGAGTTTAACATCGTTGAAAAGAGCGTCATTTCCGCTTTATAATATGTAAAAATCACGCTGATTGGTTCATGTGCCGCGGTCCGCCGTGCTTTTGAATAGGGTGACCCCCAACCCGAGTTTCGCGAAGTTTAGGGAATCCAGTCGGCCCGAGTCGGTTGACCTGTGCCTCTCGACTCGCACACATCAGCAACTGTTTCACCCTCTTATTGTTCGAAGTGATAGATTTCATTGTGGTTTATCAACAAATTCAATTGAATTCACGGGTTTGGGCCGTACTTTGGATAAATACTGCTTTTAACCAGCTAGTTTTAAACTGGTGTTGGTTTGCCCCATTTTTTTTTTGTGATCGGGGACAATGGCGTTTCCTTTCACTTTGCAAGCTGCATTTCATTGATGAAATCTATTTCGGGATCGGAAATGACAAAGTCTACAATAAATAATGTTCATTGATTGGTCGACATTTATAAACACGGAATCCCTTCATGCTACTAGAGTGTGTATGCTGCATCGTTACTGTCGTATGCCTAGCGCCCCCGCCCCCTCCTGAATCTTGGCAAGGAAAGCAGCGTAATCAAATTTATTGTCATTTTAGTACAGTGGCACCCTTTATAATTATTGTTTTCTTAGAAACTGACATTTATTGACTTTTTTCAGTGCAATTAGGGATTTGTTCACCCATTATTTCCACTCTGAATATGAAGCGATGAGTTTGATCTAAATCCAGTACTGCTAGTTGTACAGGTATGGTAGATCTACATCATTTCTATCCTATAGCCAAAGATCTTATTGATCAATTGCAATAACCAGTGACATAAATAGAGTGGAACATGCTTGTCTGTTGTCTACCAATGTATTTCAATCAATTTGGGACATTTTTTAGAAAAAAAAAATTGGGGTCAATTTTTTGCCCTTTTCAAGATTTTCGCTGAAAACGCGACATCAGCCGAATTCAGGGACCTATATGCAGAAAAGTTCCTCAGTATTGTTCCTAAAAAAAATTGAGCATATTCTCTGTTAGTATGAGTTATGCTCTAAACAGTATCATGACCATCAGACTTCCATATTTTATATAATCTGATGCCAAAGTATGCCTGGTGACCGATTTTGCACAAAAATTTATGGTAAATTTGTTATGAAGCTCCATGTTTGACCTACCATTATGCCAAAAACACAGAGCACAGACCTTTCACATAAATACCATGGCATCTGCATATAATATAGAGTTAATTCTATCCAGGATTAAGAATTAGAGGTCCAAATTATAACACAGTGCTACTCTGAAATGGCCTTCTCGTCACTTCAGCGACGTACCTTGAAAAAAGTCCAAAAATACTTTAAAAATTCATAACTTTTTTATTTTTTGAGCTACATGGACAAATTTTACATCATTTTTTTCAGTTTGGAAGCCTCTTTTCAAATATCTAATTTAAAAGAGGCTAGCATGAGTTTGAAAATTTGGTTTGGGATACCTATTGTAAGCTTCTACATGTGGAGTTCAAATATTTTTTGCATAGGCCCCTTGCATAGTGTGAAACCAGCTGGGGCACATGTGTGCATCCATGGGAAGACACTCAAAAAGATGCCAATGATCCCGTGTCTTATTCTATGGGTCTCACAGCTGTTTCATTCAGCATTTCATATTTCCTTTGATTTAAGTCCCTATTAAGTTGAGTATGTTTGTAAACAAAAATGGAATTTGGGAAAACCGGGGGAGGGGGGGGGGAAGCAGGGGCAGTAATCAGTTGGCAGGATCTTTTTACTTGCCATGGACTCCGCTTAACTGAACACCTGATGAGCTATAAACCATTTTTTTTCCCCACTGCTGAGCAAACGAGAGGGCACTGTAGTTTGAGTCTTAATCAGAGACATGTGCCCCAACACTTAACGCTCACCCTCATGTGAAGGCTTAAAGCGCCCACTGTCCAGTCAGTGACCTTACTCACGGAGAATCTTATCTTGGCCACTGACCCTTGCTGATATACGATGACCACACTACTGCTGTGGTTCGGTTTCTATTTGATCGGTATGAAAACATTCGCTGCTATGCCTTATCACGATTGATAATGAATTAACCAGCAAAAACCTTAGTCTGTCGGTCTCTAACAATGATCTGACTTATGGTACCAAATTGACAGCTGTAGGTTTTGTGAGAACGAAGCATGATAACTAGTCACCCCCTCCCAAGCCCTAAACAAATGGTTTCATCCTGATTGATATATGTATGCTAATAATCCAATGTGGGCATTTGGGGCAAAAATAATTTCAGAGCTTGTTTCTGATTGGTTCTTAGATACAGACAACTCCAGATGCTGGTCAGCTTGTGAGAAAATGAGATAATATTGCAAATTTGTTGAGCAGCAGTTTGCATGTCGATGTTTTTATAGTGTGGGGAGAGCCTTTGAAAGCTTAGTCTTTCTGATTCTGACCAGTGGTTCACTGGTTAATATGTCCCTGTCACAATGCCTTTGATTTGGAAGAGATACAGTGAACAGTAAGGCGGTAGTTACGTCTCGAAAAGGTCAGTGACCCCACGCGTGAAAATATGGCTTGCGCGCGGTGCGGTCAGCTTGACCATGCTGTATTGGCACGCCCATGCTGAGTGAATGCATGGAAATTCGATGCAGTAAAACGACGCCCATCGCAGGATGAGGGTTAACACTTATTCTGTCGCATGGCATATTGGATATTTTGTTATGCCCCCTGATTCCCGAATTGTTTCCCAGCAAATGTGAGAGACAACAGTGAGCACACAAAAAAATTCATTAAAAAAAATCTATCTTACTCACAAACATAAAATATGCACAGTATCTGTAGAAAGGTTGAACTTTATTTAAAAAATAATTTCAGGCATATAAATCTTGATTTAAATTTTTTTTTCAAAAGCTTTTGACAAAATTTTTTTTTCTTTGAAAATGCTACTCATATGAACTATATTAATCTCATCATCATCATTGCCTTTCTCACCCTGGATCAGGGTATAGGCCACCAACAAACACTTTCCATCCCTCTCTATCATGGGCCAGCCTCTTTACATTATTCCAAGTCTTTCCGCTTCGTTGCACATCATTTTCTCTGGCTCTTCTCCACGTTCCGCGCGGCCTTCCTCTTGATCTCTTGCCCTGGGGATTCCAATCCAAGACCTTCTTCGTGATGCTGTTTCCTGGCCTCCTGAGAGTGTGGCCGATCCATCTCCATCGCCTCCTACCAATTTCCTCTCTGACTGGGCTCTGTCTTGTTCTTTTCCATACAATTTCATTGCTGACCTTGTCTGTCCATCTGATCTTAAGTAGCTTCCTCAAACATCTGTTGATGAAAACTTGGATTCTCTTTATGCAGGCCTGGGACGCATTCCAAGTCTCACATCCATACAACAGGACTGACTTCACGTTCGAGTTGAATATCCTCAGCTTTGTTTTTAGAGATATATCCTTGGTTCTCCAAATCTTGCTTAAGGACGTGAAAGCTGCCTGTGCCTTTCCAATTCGTGCTTTGACTTCTGCCTCTGTTCCTCCCTTATTGTCAATGATACTACCAAGATAGCAGAAGGACTCTACATCTTCCAGTGGTTGATCTCCTACTCTGACTTGTGCGCTTGCGGGTGCAACAACTTTTAGGACCTTCGACTTCGCAGGATGTATCCTCAATCCAATAGATTCTGAAATTTTGTTTAGAGCTGTAGTCTTTGCTTGCATCTGGTCGTGTGTGTGCGACAATAGTGCCAAGTCATCTGCAAAATCTAGATCGTCCAGCTGTGTCCATGGGGTCCATTGTATGCCATTTCTTCCTCCACTGGCGGTTTCTTTCATAAGCCAATCAATCACCAGGACAAACAGAAATGGGGACAGCAAACAACCCTGCCTAACACCAGTCTTGATATCAAAGCTGTCAGTAAGCTCGCCATCGTGTACGACTCTGCAACTTGTCCCCTCGTACATGCTCTTGATAAGGTTCACCATCTTCTCTGGGATTCCATAATGTCTCAATATTCTCCACAGTGTTTCTCTATCGATGCTATCAAAGGCCTTCTCGTAGTCAAGGAAGTTCACTATCAGTTGGGAGTTCCACTCTAGCGACTGCTCTACATTCTCAGCGTGGCGATCTGGTCGGTGGTTGATCGATTACTCCTGAAACCAGCTTGCTCCTCACGAAGTTTTTGGTCTGTTGCATTCTGTATTCGCTTGAGAATAATCCGATTGAAAACCTTTCCTGGGATGGAGAGAAGTGTGATTCCTCTGTAGTTACTACAATTGCTGAGGTCCCCTTTTTTTGGAAGCTTCACGAGGTGTCCTTCCTTCCAGTCCTTTGGAAACTTGCCTCCGATCCAAATCCTCGAGAATAGTGAGTGCAGACCCCCTGCAGCCCCAGCAGCATCTGCCTTCAGCGCCTCTGGTGGGATCTGATCTGGTCCAGCTGCCTTGCCTCGATTTAACTGCTTTATGGCATCATTAATCTCTGCTTTAGTCGGAGGGTCGCAACTGATGGGTAAATCATTTCTTGCGGGTAGAATGTCGGGTGGGTTGCTTGGTGGAGGTCTGTTCAAGAGGCTGTTAAAATGTTCTATCCATCTTTTTGCCTGAGCTTCCTTTCCAAAAATAGCCTTCCTGTTGTAATCCTTGACAGGAACTTCAGGTTTTCCATATTTTCCAGCAAGAGTCTTTGTAGTCTAGTAGAGGATCATCATGTGTCCTCCTGTTGCTGCCTTCTCTGCTTTCTCTGCTAACATTCCTATGAACTCCTCTTTGTCTTTTTTAATTGATTTTTTGACCTGTTTAGCTGATGCTCGGTACTCTTCCTGGTTACCAACTCTTGAGCTTCTTGTACGACTTGCATTTACCTGTTCTTTTAGGTCTCTTCTTATCCTTATCAAGTCAAGTGATTTTTGACTGATCCATTCCTTGTGTTCCACTTTCTTTTCCCCAAGAACATCCTGACATGTCGATGTAAGTACTCCTTTTACCTTAGCCCAGTGAGTCTCCAAATCTACTGTCTCTTCGAGGTCAACAAGGGGTTTGAATCTATTCCTCAGTGTCAGCTGGAACTCTTCCTTCTTGTCTCCATCCAGAAGGCTCACTTGAAACTTTCTCCTCTTTGTTCCTGCTCTGGTACCTTGTTTCTTGAGGCGGAGTTTGAGTCTTGCCAGCAGCATGTGATGGTCAGATCCAACATCAGCTCCTCTCTGTACTATGACATCCTCCAGTGAGCGTCTGAATCGTCGGGTGATGCAAAAGTGGTCAATCTGGTTTTCAGTTACTCCATCCGGTGAAATCCAAGTGGCCTTATGGATCCTCTTGTGTGGGAATACTGAACCTCCAATCACATAGCTGTTAAATGCGCAGAAACTTGCAAACCGCTCTCCATTCTCATTCATTTGTCCCAAACCATTGCACCCCATAATGTCCTCATACCCTGTATTGTCCTGTCCTATCTTGGCATTGGCGTCTCCCATTATAATGTTCACATCTTTTCTTGGCAATGTGTCAACTATTTCCTGAAGCTGGTTGTAGAAATCGTCCTTGTCCTCATCGGTTGCTTCATTTGTTGGGGCGTATATCAGCACAATGTTCATGTTGATGTTCTTGTTCTTTGTAGTAAATGGTGCCAATATAATTCTCCTTCCGTAGGGTTCCCATCCCCTCAGTGACCTCTGGGCGTGCTTGCTCAAGATGATCGCTACTCCTTCTGTATGCTTTTTGTCCTCCCTTCCAGAATACAAAATCTTTTCCCCAGAATTAAGTTGTTTCAGTCCGGACTGTATCCAGCGGGTCTCGCTAACTCCAAGTATGTGCAGTCTGTATCGCCTCATCTCCATTGTAACCTGGGCACTCTTTCCTGCTTCATACATGGAGCGGACATTCCACGACGCAATCCGGAGTGACTTGTTTGATGAAGGAGCAGTCAGGCCAGTGGAGTCCTTTCGGCTTTGTCCATTGTCCTTCATTGAATCTACAGGTGCAGATGCTCCCCCTTCTCCCAAGATAAAAGACTGATTTAAAGTATTTGCTTGTGTTTCTGTAACTGGTTTATTTTTACAGGGTGGATAGTTGGCCCACCACCAACTGGCTCTTCTCGGGAGACCAGGACCTTTGCACCTTTAGTCGCCTCTTACGACACGCAGTATCACGTCAGATGTATTCTTTGCTATCCCTCTTCTGCAAGAGGGCCCCGCATCTGCACGGGCATATATTAATCTAACTTGTAAATAAGAAGGTTCACAACATTAGATTTAGATTAGTGTTTTAACACTTCATCTAAGCTCCAGTAATATCCACATTGTTTATTCCTACAATTCCATACAAGAAAATGAAAACAATATGCCTTCACATGTGGGACATTTGTGTCAGACCGGTTGTGACTTTTCAGTGGTTTTGATGTACCATATCTGTTATTTCCTGAACCATGGTGTCCAAAGACTCATCTTTGAATGAAACAAAAAAGTAATTTGTTGAATTAGCATCCAGGAGTAAAGGCTGTAAGATGATATAAAGGACAAAACAACCCCTTCTAAGTTGTCAGTCCAGACTCCTTCACCATCCCTCAATGAACATGCGATACGTTTAGATTGTCTAAAGAATCATGAATCCATCAGAAACTCCTCAAACTTCTACTGGTTCATCAATAAATGAAAAATCAGAGCTAGAGTCCACTTCATAACAATTGGCAATGAGAGACTGCATGAACATCAAATGCACCTCCACTGCCATTTTGTCCTCAATCATCTGTTGAACACGCTCAAGATGTAAACAATGAAATATTGTCGATAAACTCAATTAATGCTGAAACCCACCAACAAAATAGTGTTTCCAGTAATTTTATATTCGTACTTTTAGTTATTCGCATTATATAATGTTGAAATGATGCACAAGTGTGTCATATGGCGACTTTGAAAGTTGCCTGGTAATGTGAGCGGTATGGGATTCAGGAGCATGCATGGAAGCGAGCGGTGTGGGAGAATAAGTGTTAATTTGCATGAGATGTATGACTTGCTAAGTAAGTGCGAGGAAAACAGCCTTTTTTTCTTGTCAGTAAATTGTGTTTTCTAGTGGTGCTGGTCTCATCGCTTGAAATGAAGGCTTTTTTACACGTATGCAATTACTCTTCTTCAGCTAATACTATACATAACATAGTAAATGGAGGTGGTTTGCTCAATTTCTCATGATACAAGTTGTTTAGAATGCATCCTTTGATGATTTCACCATCCCAAACCTGTGTATACCTTCTTTATAGAGGGCTTTTTGTATTATTCATTACTTCAGTCAAAGCTATGCAGATCATTTTTATGTGTAATTGAGTGAATATTGACTGTTTCAGTGGCATGATCATCAGAAGAAATTAGATTTTGTGATGCTCAAGAATTCTCAGGGTATCCATGCACCTCTCAAATTGCAGATGGAACAATTTGCAGTTTCAAGGGTAGGAAGATATTCTTAGTGAGTTAGTGTAATGTATCATTTTCTATATCATTGTAATGTTTATCAGAGCATGTCATGACTTTTGTTTAATTTATTTGCAAATTGATGCAGAGCCATGCAGGTATACAGGTTATGTGCAGCTGCTGGTGAACAGATTATGAACAGCAGATATCTGAACAAATGAACTCATATATTATATGCATTTGATAATTTGTAGGTGGTGATCCACTGTAGCGTAGTCCTTTGTTGAAAGAATGAGGCAATGTCTGTTGCGTTTCATGAATTTATAGATTTACACAGTGCTGCCCTAGGTTCAAGGCCCTTTTTTCTTTTAAATGTAAAAGGAAGACAGTTTGGGATAAACTAGTTGACAGTATTGAACATACTTAAATGATAATTACACTAACTAATTGTATGCAAACTGGTTTTTCAGATGCAAAGACTGCCATGTCTGCACAGTTCAAATCTCCTGATGGACACCTTGACAGGAAGGGATGAAATGATTGGATTTGAGGACATATTGAACAGTAAGTTGTACTTTTCAGTATCTCTTTTTCATGTAACCATTAGCTAATCACGTCCTTGTTCTAGTGAGGTCTAGGGAGATAGTTCATATCATTATCAGACAGAAATTATCCAGCTTAATTATGTTGAGCAAATGTCGAAAGGATGATGTTTAATATTTTTGGCAGGACTGCATTCAAAATTTTTTTCAGGCTGTCAAAAGCTGAAAAATAATTTGTGCAAAGTGTTTGTATAATTGTAAGTCTGAACGTCTCCCAGTTGCTTGGTGTGCATGCTTCTCATAATATCCAAATTCACTAAAATGAAGTTGACTGGGCATTGGATTTTTGTTTTTCTTTCAAATCGGCACTCAGTTTAACTTTGCCTGTTTTATTGAGTTTGGTTACCCAGTGTAAACAAGCAAAAGCTTACTTCTCATTTTTGATGTTCAAAATGGCTGCAACACAGTCCGGTATTTTGTTGGACTCGGGTCATAATGTGAAATGTTGCTGAAAAAGCAAAAAAAAACAACCCGTATTACCACTTTCTGAATTTTCTCTACCACGCCTTATATCCTTTGTCCGGCCAGCGTCTTCAAAGAAAGCCACATTCTTGTGGCCGTACCGTATTAAAGCGTGATGTACTACTAGAGCCAGTGTTTACATTATGGAACGGGGTGTCGTTCGGCCAGCCGATTTGTCTGTTTTGCACTTTTTCTGAACGCTGTAACAGAACGATTGTTCCTTCAATCAGCCCGAAATTCACACGGGGCACTCATTAATACATGTTCTAAGTGCATGCTTACTTTTATGCATGTAAGTTTCATAGAAACTGATGTGCGAAGGCTCAAAGTATCCGTGTTGAAGCTTTTCCTGCGTTCCACTGCATGTTGTGCAAATGGTAGGATTTGAAAACTATTTCTTGTTTCGTTCCTTTTCGATGAATTTGTTTATAATTCTGTGTATGCATTAAAAAGTGATTGGTGACACATGGTTTTAAATTTGAAGACAATGTCTTTACCTTGAATGTGGATATTAACTTTTAAAGAGGGATAAAAAATTCCGCTTTGTTACGCTCTGGCCGTTTTTATCTCCACCATTTTATACATGTCTCATTTGGCCAGACTGTACTAAAGCGCATCGCCACCATAGCCTCCCCGCCCGTGAAGACTGTGCGAGTGCCCGGGCAGCCTGTAGGCTTAATGGTGACACATCGGGGTGTAACATTTCTTACCATACAGATTGTTTGGAGGAGAGATTTGTAAAGACACGAAGACTACAGGATTATAGATTCCACTCCGGACTAGTAGACTGAACATTAAAAATATGTGTTTTATTGTTTAAAAGCGCCATACAAAGTACTATAGACAATTACCTGACTGATAGTGATAAGACTTATCTGTTAAGTCTACACGAAAAAAAAAACAACTTCAGAGAATTACAAGTATTCAACTCTTATTACTCTTAAGATGATTTCTAAGAGACAACAGGGTCATTTTTGATTTTAGCCGTAAAAATTAGAAAATACTGTTAAAGTACATGTGCACGACTTTTAAAGAAATCATAATCAGGTAGAAAGTTTGTCAAAGAAAAAACACTGTATAAGTGAATAACCAGTCGCAGTCAAACATCAATGAAAAGAACTGAGTGAAGAAAACAAAATCAACTTGATTTGACTGAGTGTCTTCCAATATTAAAAAACACAAACACTGTTCTATAGCCAGTGCCAGTACTGGGCATCGTGAGTGACTTTTAGCTTTCGAGGTGATCTGCGTAAACGGGCCGGTGTTGTCACAACAGGCTGGCGTGAAAATGGCGTGGAGGAACATGCAGACTCTGCAACGGTATCGTCCGTTTGGGTGAAAGTCAGTCAGCTGGAAATAAGTGAACTAACTAGGAAAGCTCAGGACAGGAGTGAGTGGAGGAGATTTTGTCGTGGCATCCACTGTAGCAGCTAACATCGATGACGATGAAGCCGACAGGTGACAGGTGAGGTGACCGTTGCCAGGGGTGGAAGTTCGGAAAAGGAAGCCGGAATGATCTTCTAGGCTTCACTGTCAGTAGGCAATAGTTCGTATTGTGGTACTGCGCTTGTAAGTGTTGACTGGAGGAAGTGGCTATAGTTCTTCTGAGCTGCTCAGTCACATTTTCATGTTTTGTTGACAGCGCTTCCCTACAGGTGTCAAGATCGGTTGGTGTTATCTGGAGAAACAGTGCATTCATTGTTATTACTCATGATGGTAGCAGAAATGAATTACGAAGGTCCTCTCTCTCTCACTTACTCACCAACTCACTCACTCACTCATTCACTCACTCCCTCATGCAGTCACTTGCACATTAAACAAAACCATTAGCTAAAACACAAAGAAAAGTTGCTATGAGGCTCACAACTGAATGAGAGCAAACCTAACATGTCTGGGAGTTTTGGTTGGTTACACAGTTGATAAGTCATCAACACTGGTTGTTTTTTTGTTTTTTTTTGTAATTACTGAATAAAAAAGAAAAAAAAAGCAAGTCTTACCTGATGATAACTTGGATCCATGATTCTTGCACAGGATACGTCTATCTTAAAAAAGAAGTCAAGTGATGGTAGACTTGGAATGAAAGCCCAATCAGGCCGCACCGTATTTAAGCGGAAATCAACAACCACCAGCAAAACGGCCATACCGTAATAAATTGCAACACAACCTTGCGGAGGAGCAGCCAGACCGTATCATAGCGTGCATTTATTTTATATAGGAAATTACGCTTTCTTACGGTACGGCTATAAACAACCGGCAGACAAGGATTACGTTTTATTCCGGTTTGGCTTAAGTATGATAATTGTGTTACCAAACACCGGCCAATTAACGACCTATATGCTTTTTTCCGGTGCGGCTGGTCATAGGATATTAGGTAATCCAAACTGATTTTTACTTTTTATCACAACTCACCAGTTATTGTCTAATCTGATGGAGCTTGCTTTTCTAAGAATTTTGATACCAAATTTGTCATTCTGGCTTAAAGGGTTTGAAAGTTATGGCATTTTCAAAAGTGAAAAAACACCTCGAATTTGCTACCTTTTGCAGATTACGCAATAGTCCAACTTTGACCGCCCGTAAAATGGCTGTTTATTGAGTCACAGCATTAAAAATTATCTGTTTCCAAGTCAAGGGGGTGTACATTACGCTAAATTTTTTTCGAGGGGTACAAATATAGTACAAGCATCTCATTTTACTTTTTTTAATCATCAAACGTCATCCAACATCAATTTTGTGTGAACTCCTTACAAGGGAGACAAAATAATGTTTTTATTTTTTTTTTAATTGAAAATTAGGTCAACTGCGTCGTCATTGACTTAGCACTGAGTGTCAGAAAAAGGTGACGAAATTAAGTATTGGGTGGGTCTATAAAAACAGTCGGCGCTTCGTGCCGAAACATGCCTTAAGTCTAATTTTGGCACACCCTGAAAATACAAAGACTGAGGTTGATTTGCATGTAATTTTGATCCTGATCTATTAATGTTTCCGCCAGTTTCTCAATCAACAAACTTTTCAACAATCAATTTTTAAAGGAATTTCAACTTAAAACAGGATGAAAAATACATTGAATTAAACCTCATTTATCTGGCTTTCTGTGTGAGTTATTTTCAAACACGTGCACGACATCGGCACTCCGCGCCGCGGTCCGTTGTTATGAGGGGGTCAAATCGGTATGTGCGGCTCAAGGCGAAACGGCATGACTGTGTCTTGTTCAAGCAATAAAAACACATGGCTACACACATTAAACAATACAAAAGATAATATACTTTGGCAGAGAAAGACTTGAACTTTATTTTGATGTAGGATACAGGCGGTTTTACATAAACTCACAGCAGTAGTATCCTTGTAATGCTGGCCTAAAATTATGCCAAAACGGGATTTCACCCCTTCAGTGGGGCAGTTTGGACTACCTACCTTTATACCATAATGTTTCTCTGAATCCCAGCCCCTTTAGACAGACAGTAACAAAAATAGAGTACATGTAGTTAAAAAATCATAACTTCGTAACGACTCAATGAAATATTCACAACATTGACATGATGATATCAAACATGTTTGCATAGCTCGTAAACATGCTGATCACATTGTGTGGTGACCATTTTGAATACATAATGAAGTGTGACAAAAATATAGTGTGTCACTAATTTCTGACTTTCTTGTGTAGCAAAAACAAAGGACTGCTTCAGAAACAACTGATTTATATAGGAACATGGTCTTCCCTTGTAAATTTCCAGGTAGTAGAGCTTTACATTGGTTGTGTTTGACAATACAGGCATAGTACAGTATAAAGGCATACTGTTGGTCTCAAAAAATGAGTGTCACAGAAATGTAACTTAAACTCACAAAGGTGTATCATTCTCTATGTGTTATGAAATGTCCAGTTCATGTTGTAATATGAATAAAAAATAAAATGGATCTCTATCAAAGTCATTTAGCCATTCACTTGAGTAAGGATCTTCAAATTCATAACTACTCCACTGAAATCCACTCTGGTCTGCATCAGGGGTACCACGCTCACACCTGCTATGCCATGCCTACCTCGTCCTCTCCCCCTTACGTGACTTCGTTTGATTCCTTTATGTGCCCTAGATCTAGGCCTAGCACTCGGTCCTGGATCATCACTATCATCAATTGTTTCAGAGCCCTCAGAACCTGAAAAATTGGCTCAGCCAAGCGTCATCTGGCTCATATCCATATTCCCCACCCGAATCATCATTATTCCTGAACACATCTTCTCTTTCCATCACGGAAGATCACCTACAAACCCAAAATACAACGCTGAAAAATTTCAGAAAGCTAGCGTGATCATTTACACTTGGAAAGACCTCCAAATAAGAAGAGTTCCTATCCAAGGTTTTAACTGCTAGCTTCGTACTGTCGTCATATTGCAGTGTCGCAATTTTATGACCATGGTGGAGAAAGGGTATGTTACCAGGGTCGCAATATTGCGACCATGGTAAAGAAAGTGGTAATAACAAATAATAAGCAAACTATACAATAAATTTTAAGAGGAAAATGAATCTAAATTTCATAAATACAGTTTATTTTCATTTGGAATTTATTTTTCTGTGCAGAACGGAACTTTTTCCTCTGTGTTATCTTTGTACTTCTTGCCAAGTCCTGTTGCAACCCTACAGCTTTGCTGTTTAGCTATAATGTCAATTTGTGTGTAATTATTCTCTTATTCACAGATCCAGCTGACGGTGAGATGATGGGCCAGCCTCATGCAATGATGGAGAGGAGACTAGGATTGTTATAAAATTCTATTTTGAGCTAAATGTCATTCATGTACATTAGAAGTTTGATATCTGTGAAGTTTGATATCTGTATGCATGATACTTTTTGTACTATAGATGTGTGTGATATGGGTGCAGACCTGCCAACTACTATCTTAGTTCAGCAAGATTAATTCAAGAAAAAAGACTTTTTTCCTACTGCCAGTGACTCAGCACCAACTTCCAGCTTTTGTGTGCAGCTTATTCCTTTGAGTAGTGAATCTTTGCAGGTGGCGCGAGGTTTATATTGCTCGTTTTCTAAAAGTATGCATCTCAGTGATTCGTCATTGGAGATTTTGTTTTACACGATATAGAAACCCATAAGACAAAATGTGAGGCATCACCTTTGAATTTTTGGCCCTTGGTGCAGAGAGTGAGCTTGTTTGAGCCTTGTTTTCAAATAGCATACCTTGGCATATCACTGTTAAAATGGTCAGACGTTTTGTCAGGTCTTGATCTCATTCTTTAATACGAAAAGGGAGGGTGTTCCACAAGAAAACCCCGATCCAGGGTTTTGACAGATATCAATGATCTGGAGTTGGTACTTTTGCATGAATGGAGAGTGTGGTTAAAAGGGTATAGATCTATATGGCGTGATACAGGAGCTTAACCCAGCTTGATTTTTTTTTTTTCCAGTTTCCTATTCAAGAGAGATTTTTTTTCTGTTCTTGGCCAAAATATCTAAAATTGTTTGTTAGTCAGGCCAGAGGTCAATATAATCAGCTCTTACAGACTGAAATTTGATGGGGGGGGGAGATTGGGATTAGGAAGGACAACGTCAGAAGGGTCAAGAAAAAAATTGCACTTGTTTGTTTCAGAAAAACTGTGAGGAGTGGATATCTGGTTGCTACAGACATCATTCATGAAATGATAGAGTCAAAGGTTGTTGCTGTTGTGCATTTCATGTGAATGTCATGGGACAGGTTATCTTATGCCAATAAACATAAGATTTACTCGTATATACATGATGTAATTTGGTTTCTTTCTTGGTGAATGCTGCAACCTTTCTTTCAAGAGTTAATGCGATGATAATACAAAAAGTTACTCATGATGAATGTTCCACTGGCTACAGTTTCATATGGTATGAAATAGGTCTTCTCAAGATAAACATTTCCAGAATAATATTGAGAAAAACTGGAACACATCGATGAAACATACAATCAACACCAATGATCTCCATTTAAGAAATCAAAATTTTATTTGGACATCTGCAGGCAAATTGCACTTCCTGATTAAGTATAGATTAGAGTGAGATAGGCAAAATTATGAAAAAGAATAATATTCGTTCGTAATATTCAATGGTACACACAGGCACAAAATTAAAATTCAGACTACTAAATCTTAAGAAAATATTATGACAGGCAAAGAAGCCCAGGAATGCATTGTGTGGCCTAAAACAGAAAAGTCAATTCATAAATTGAAAAGTCAGATAGTTAGGATCATTTGTGACAATGCTTTAAAATTTGAGGACCAGCCTGCCAACAATACAACACTGACATTATTTCTTGTTCACTAACAAGACTGCTGAATATCCTCACACTCGTAAGCACATACAGCGAATGAAGACAAAACCAGCTTTACTCCAATGGTGTTAGAAGATACATTCAGCACTATCGGCATCCCATACACATTCAATTTATTTTGAATTAACCCAGCCATTTAAATAATCATTTCGTACAGAAAAGTTTGCAAGCTTGACATGAATTCACTTTGTGTGCAGCTCTCATTCTGTGCATGCATTTGTGTGTATCTCACTCTGTCACACAAACACTCTCTCTGTATCAAAAGTTTGAAACGTGCATGAAAAAATTCTGATATTTTGCAAAAGCTTTAAATAGAAAGACAAAACCAAGACCATAATAATTACATTCTGCTTTGAGGAGAAGTTTCAAAGTATCTATTATCAGCAAAGAAAGACACTAGATGCCATAAGGTGGGGCAGCCGAGGTGTTTTGTGTTCATGGGTTCCATGCAGGCCACCTACTTGTAAATGCTGGGGGGTGGGGGGCATTTATAATGGCACATTTTACAAAGCTGAATAGAGGAAATACAAAGTTTTGTTCACTACTCAGCCATCACTAGACCTTGACAGAAATGATGATGATTATAACTTAATTCACTGTAGGAAACCTCTAATCATTTTTTTTTTTTTTTTGGTTAAATGTGGTAGCAATGTAACAAAACTGTTTTATTAACTTAGCGTCCTCATGCAGATTTAGTGTATTTCTAGAATAAGATGGGATACAGGTGGGTGAAAAATCTTTTACCCTCGCTTGCCGATCTGAGATCCTTTTGTTTCTCGGGGGCCTCACCCACCATTTTCATGAGCTTAGTTTTTTGGAGGTGCTCAATGTAAATTACAGGGATGGGAATTACTGAAAGCAAAATTTCCTGAACTTTTGACATAACACTTCACTGCCAACCGCAACACACACAGACACTAAGGCCATTTTCACGTATTCGACAACAAACAAAATAATTTTTATTTTGGAAAAAAGATTAACTGATTTTAAAAATCAGGAAATCAGGAAATTTCCGGAGAATTCCCATCTCTGAAATTAGATTGTGCATATTTTTAAAAATAACTTGACACTGAAATTGCCTCTGGCAGTGAAACGGTTCTGTATTTTGCCTTATTTTGTATGCAAATGCAGTGTACAAAGCACTGGTTCAGCAAGCCAAGAGTAGGTTGGGCCCAAGATGCTGTTTTTAGCACTGCAAATAAAGGACTGTCCCAGTTTATCGTATCTAGTGTCTTTATCCCAGTTTATGATATCTAGTACCTGAAATTTAAATTCTGGGAAAATAAACAGTAAATTAAGGTAAAACGCTTTCATGTTTCATGACCAGTAGTGATGTCCGTTCACTACTTCAGTACTTATTAACACACATCAACCAATTTAGAAATGTATATTCTGCTTTATATTCCACGAAATAGCGCAAAAAGCATCTAGTGTTCCTGACAAATGTCACATTTTTCAAGGCCAAGTACTTTCGTCTCTTCTATTTCTCAACCTTTTTTTTTTTTGTTGTTGTTTTTTAGAAATGCTTTAACTCAAAATTTCTACGTTCGCTTAAATGAACTTCATACTCACATTCCCTCCAATAGCTGGATGTTCTTTCAAGTTTTCTTGAAACGTTATTCAAATGTATTGGGATGTAAGACACATCGAGAGTGAGTTTCTGACGGACTATCCCGCCAACAATTTTGCGGTGCAGGGGAACTAACCAGGAAAACAATATGATTATTTATTAGTTACTTTCCTTGCCATGATTCAGAAGCAATTCGATAGGGCAATTGCCCATAATGTGACATCAGGGAAATGGGTGTCCTAAGCTGAAAGTGAAATAAGCTGCAATATAATTTTGGGCAATAAGCATGACAGCCACTCTGTTGGGTCTAAAAATTCAAGTTACCATAAACCTACCGACACTCTGAATTTTGTCTGCAGAGGAATTAAAATTTTGAGTGACATTAGGTAATGATATATTGTACATGCAGTTCAAGATGCATAGAAATGTGTGTGTGGTTTGATAAATAAACTGGACATCAATTTGAGAAAGACATAAGGCTACAACTTCAGACATATATGCTTAAAAACAAAACAGTATGGATTGGAAGTATCACTGCATGTCTAAATTAATGAAATCATATTTGTACACAAGCTGCAGAAAGGAAGACATTAAAAATCAGAAGATAAAAAGATAGACATATATATATCAAGTATTTCACAACACTTACAATAGAACAAGAAAAAAAAAGTCAAAACATAAGTCACAATCAATTAATTTCATGCCACTTGCACTTGGACAAGACCAAAAAAATGAAATACATTGTGAAGAGATTGCCAGAGAAAAAAAATAGATGATGAAAAACAAAAGGGGTTATTAAGCGAATGGTATTTGTGGCATCTCACTGTTTCAATCAATAATTATTGTCTCACCCCATGTATTGCGGGTCGCACTCGGCGACCTTGCTCCTCCCTCTCGCCAGCACGGCCGGCATTTCTCTTTGATGTCTCGCTGTGTGGCTTGTTTGTTTCACTGTAGAAAATCGAGAGAGTCTAGAAGGTACAGCATTAACCGAGATTACGCTAGGTCGGCCTTGGAGTGATGTAATTCTGTGACATGTCTGTGTGCGATTGGGCGGCCTGTATATGTCCCGAACGATCTAGGTCTGTCGTGTGCTAATGGGGCCGTTAAGCCGCTTCCTGAACGTTCCTGGACAGAATATATTTTAGGAGGGCCAGGCAAGTAGGTGTGTGTGTGCAAAATCCAGTTATTCCTCGTGTGTGTCTAAGAGTGCCTTCCCTGCTATGCGTAAGTAAGTTGTGAGATATCCAGCTCTTATTTACAGTTATTAAACGTTAGTGTTAAGTGTTCATCGCTTCTTGATATTTATCTCTACAACAGTTCGAGACAGTTTTGTTTTTAAAGGGTAGCAGTTCAGATCATCTGACTCTCCCTATCATAACGTGCTGAAATTTACATCAACTGTTACAGTATTACAACAATGGTCTCATGGTAAACAATCAAAATGACTCTTTTTTCAAAAATTGAGATGTCTGGCATGCTGCAGCTACTGTCAGCATGCAGGTTGGGTTATAAGTTGGTGGTTAAATTCTGAAAACTAGGGTTAAATAATGTGGGTTTTCTTAAATGTTGCAGCTATTAGGTCTGATATTGATAGAGAAAGTTATTCAGTTCTTTTGCTTCTGACAAATTTGCAAAAACTGAGTTATGATACTTTTTTTTGATAGTTTACACATAGTCCTTGACATTGACTGGGTTGGAGAAACCTGTGAAGCTGTGCAGTGGGGAAAAGGAAGAAGGAGTGGGGGGAGGAGGGGGGGGGGGGGGCTGGTGAAGCAGCAGCCTAGCCTATCAGCTACTGTGGTAGGCTGCTTGGCAGGGAGGTAATTTTTTTTCTTGTTGATCTGGGCCCTACAAACCATTAGGAATGAGATTTCACAACACTGAAGAGTGTCTGACTTTAGCAGACTGACACTTGTATGAAAGCCAGGAGGTTATACATGTGATACATGTACAATGTAAGAATTCATACAATTTGTTGATCCACCGACACAGTGACAGAGATAAAACATTCTTACATAGCAGCCTTTGTTACTACACATTATATAAACATTCTCTGATACTGTCAGTGGAACTACAAAATGCCTGACTTTCTGAAGCATAACAGAGCAAAAGCCAAGGAGATGATGACTATGATTTCAAGCAATGCAGCTTTGTAGAGTATCAAAGTTATAAAACTGGAATTTGTGCAGTTCTATCAAGCTTGGAGATGCTTTAACAGTAAAGCATACTTCAAGTATTACATGTAATATCAATCATACAGGAGAATTTCAGATCATTTAACATGTAGGCAGATCAAAGTCAAATACAGAAATACATACTAACTTATACATGTAAATAATTCTGCTTCAAAATTCTACATACATGTACTTAAAAAACAAAGAGAAACCAGTATATGTAGCTAGATTATTAGAATATCACTTGGATACCATTATACCATTATAAGGAAGATAGTAAAGGATTAAATATTTAAAAAAAAAAAAACAAAGAAAAACCAACAACAATGATTATGATGGTGAACATGAAAGCCCAAAATCTGTCAGTCCTCCATCAAAGATGCAATAAAAATCATATCACCAGACATGTCATATAAAACTATTACACCAATGGCACATTATTTCATGCAAGTTCAGCCACGTTCTGGATAAGCTTGTTCACAGTTACAATAATTTCTATGACTAATAATATCAACGATTACGCACAAATTAATACTTAACCACAAAAACTCATGTTGCCATATGAGTGTATGGGTACCCAAAACACGAGGAGGTATCGGAATACATGTATTCACTGGGCTGGTAATAATAAATAATCATCATACTCTCCATGCATATTAACAAGCAGTAAAATCAGATCTTCTCACTCAGCCCTGGGACAGGAAACTAGGCCTGTGAGCCCAACCTTGGGATTTTCACCATTTTTCAAAAGTATGGGAAAAAATACTACTTTCCAGTCTGACAGCAGAAAATTTAATATGAAAATTATTGAATGTGTATTTTTTATGCAGTTTACCTAAAGTGTGTATCTCATAGGTATTTCTGTAATCTGCAGATGAAATATGTCAGCAAAATAAGCCGAAAGCAAGAAGTGCGCCCTGATGCCACAGAGATCAGAGAAGGACTGGCACAAATGGAATTCCATGTGCTTTTGAAATTTCCATAAAAAGATGAAGAACAGTGAATCACAAGACTTTCATGGCCTATTCCATGTAATAAAATGGCTGGC
Organism: Onchidella celtica; assembly: GCA_963931925.1. NCBI lineage: Eukaryota > Metazoa > Mollusca > Gastropoda > Systellommatophora > Onchidiidae > Onchidella > Onchidella celtica. Next base: position 27,077,003 of record OZ007573.1, on the reverse strand, counting down.
CTTTGTTTCTACTCTTTGATAAACACTACTACATGGTGCTTGGACAGTGGAATATTCCTCACTGATATACTCTGGGTTAGGAGTGAATGCTCACATGGCCATTTCAATAATATTGGCATTAGGGCTGGGTGAGATAAAGTATTCAATAATTAAACTATGTGGAGTTCCCGCATCACTTTATCTGTCCTCAACTACAATGACCGAACACTGTAAAGCTATCATCTTATTTCAGCATCTTGCAGCGTATTGTGGTTGAATAGCAATGCAATGTCTCAAAAATCGCATTATCGAGTTCATAAAAGAGTGAAACCTCGTTACAGACAGTCTTACAGAAACACATACAATTGTCTTTCATCTAACTGGTGAATAATGAGCCTTGCTCTGATCTCTTGACTATGACTGATTTGACTGTATCCCAATTTCAAATTAACATTGTACTCAGCCCTTATTTAATTTTTCACTTTTCTTAAGTGAGAGGTTACATTGTTATATTTGATTATTGACTGTCATGTCAAGTAAGTATTCATGGAGTGAAGGCTTTTAAAAACTGACAAGTTACAATGTACAAAAACATCATATTAAAATGTTAATGTTTATCATTAAAAAAACAAAGAAAAAAAAATCCCTTGTATTTTCTGAATATCTACAACTATCATTCTTCAGCCTATAAAAAATTTTAAAAATAGAAAAGGGGCAAAATAATATTAAACAAATACTTGAGACCGATAGCTTTGCAATTTCTTTTATTTTCCTTCTTAAAATATTTATTGTCCACAAATAGTTTTCTTGTTGATAGGACTTTGCAACATACACAGAATAATTTTTTGTCTTCTTTTTGCCAATTTCAACAAATATTCCAGCCAACAATTCTGTGAGATCTGAGGGCCGATACAGATGCTGCCTCAGCTCCTTTATAAACTACTTTCACTTTCCTCTTTCATTCATCACTGTCTAATTCATTTCCTGAGGCAAACAAGGTGCGAATGACTGGATCCTCTGTTTTATCTTTGCTGGTCACTGGGGAGGACGAGAGATCCTTTGACCTAGTCCCTGCATAAGGCTGGCTCTTCACCAATGGGCTGATAGGTGGACGTTCTCGTTTCTCCAATCGCAGAACTCGGGAAGGACTTGGCAAACTGTGGAAATTGATCATGTAAATGTAATACTGAACAAGTGTCTAAGATTACTTATAAATAAGGGTGAGTAAATAAAGCCTGTGAGAAACTTCTCCATCTCTGATTTTTTTTTTAATACAGCAAACTTTACCAAAAATTAATTTATAATATCACAGAACTTGGCCAGAATCCGCAAATGCAGTATTAACCCTCACACTGCGCAGTTGCCGCCCATGTTTTGCAAGCGCTCACGCCGCAAGGGCGGCAAAAGTCAGCAAGGTCAAGCTGACCGCGCCGCGTGCAAGCCGTATTTTCACACATCCGGTCACTGACCTTTTTGAGACGTAACTACCATCTTATTGTTTACTGTATCTCTTCTAAATCAAAAGCATTGTGACATGTCGACATGGACATGTTAACCAGTGAACCACTGGTCGGAATCACAAAGACTAAGCTTTCAAAGGCTCTCCCCACACTTTCAAAAGATATAACATCGACATGCGAACTGTTGCTCAACAAATTTGCAATATTATCTCATTTTCTCACAAGCTGACCACCATCTGGAGTTGTCTGTATCTAAGAACCGATCAGAAACAAGCTCTGAAATAATCTTTGCCCCAAATGCCCACATTGGTTTATTAGTATGTGTCAATCAGGATGAAACCATTTGTGTAGGGCTTGGGAGGGCGTGGCTAGTTATCATGCTTCGTTCTCACGAAAACTACAGCTGTCAGTTTGGAATCATAAGTCAAATCATTGGTTAGAGACTGACAGACTAAGGTTTTGCTGGTTAATTCATTATCAAGCGTGATAAGGCATAGCAGCGAATGTTTTCATACCGATCAATAAAAACCGAACCACGTGGACAGCGTGTGTGGTCATCGCATAGCGGTATGGGTCGGTGACCCCAGATAAGATTCTCCGTGAGGAAGGTCACTGACCGGGCAGCGGGCTTTACGGGTAGCGCGCGGGGTGAGAGCTAAATGATGTACATGTATTACAGGGGCTTTCTGTCATTTTGATAATTAATTTCACAGATCCCTTCAGTCTTTGAAACTTTGAAATCAGTAAAACAGTTTATCAGTTGTTTTTTATTGAGTTTTTTTCTCCCCATCTCCTGTAAAGTTTGTGTTTTGGAAATATAACAGCAATGCCTATAGGTGCAAAATGATTCAGTATGCAAACCTTTCATCAGTTTCATCACCATTCTCTAAAACTGTAGTAATCAGTTTTGACTACTTTTCAGCAGAAGCGAACAACTGTTTCATTTTAACACTACTGATCTAGTGACGATGACTTTTTGAAATTTTGCTATTTGATTATTTTCATCTTGGGAGTCCAGAACCAAGATTATTCAATGTGCTCTGAACACAGCTGAACATATATAATAAAATTGATTTTTTAAATTTTCGAGTCACTACAGTCTTAAAGAACGGTGACGAAATTATCCCACTAAATTTTTGTTCTATCCTAACTATACACCTAATACATGTACTATTGTAATTACTCCAGCTGCTCATTACTGACCAAAACATACTTGTTCAGCTTGTCAGAACAGAAGAAACCCTGCATCTAGCCAGCTTACCTGCTTATAAAGTCTCTGCTCGATCTGTCCATTTGCTCAAACCACTGATGGACCAAAGGAAAACGCTGTGACTGGCTACGGACTAACTGACTTGCCTCCTTATTTAGAGTATGATACACATCAGCATCTACTTTGGTTGGAATGGTTCTGGAAAAAGGTGTAGGGGACAATTTCATGGATGAATACCGTATATGATGCCATCTTTTGTATGCAATCAAAATCTAATACAGTAGTCTCTTCCTAAGAACCCGGTCAACGGGAGACAGAAAAAGCGGGTTCTTAGGCGGACCGGGCTCTTAGGCGGATACAACACGAGGCCCAGTGATACCATGTGTAATAACCACATACAGCCCTCAGTACATGTACATGTGCCATGCAAACCAAGAGCGTGGTCAATTACGTATAAAATTCTGCCCCTCAAGCCAGACAGCAATAGATGTTAGGTAATGACTATGCTAATTTAGTCTAGGAGTGGCCTGCTTGCACACGAAAGACGTAACTGGGCTCCATCCTTTGTACGGTTCGCCTCCCCCTACCTTCCCTCCACCTGTTCTCTTTCACTGTACTGTGTGGCTTTGTTCTATTCCGTCAACTTGAAAGAGAATTTTGTGTTTAATATCGAAATTTTACGTAAAAGTGTGCTTGTCTCACGGTCACATGCCGGGTTCTTAGGCGGATTTTTCATTTCAGGGCGGGTTCTTACGCATGTAAATTATAGTGAAAAAATTCGGTTTCGCGGCAACAGCGGGTTCTAAGGCGGATCGGGTTCTTAGGCGGCGAGTTCTTAGACGGAGACTACTGTATTGACATACATGTATATATCCAGGGGGGGAAAAAAAAAAAACTGGAACAAGAAATTTATATCACCATCCCACATTTTTCTAATGATCCCAAAACCTCAGGTTAAAAGATTTTCTGAATTTTTTTGTTTGTTTCATTTTGTTACAGTTCAACCCCCTGTTTCAGGAAAATCAGGCTGTATTAGGCATTTTCCCTCCAAATATCAACAATATGACACGTTAGGTGTCCACTGATATTTTGATGTGATTTTGCCAAGCTATTAAATATTTTCTTTCTTTAATCTCTCTCTGTCCCTCTCTTTCCACAAAGTAGTCTCTCACTTTAACAATTATTGACTTACCCACAAACATATACTTCTTTCTTTGGCAATGTAGATGCTCTAATGACTTTTACTTCCATAATTAAAGAATCTCTTGCTTCTTCCAAATCTTCATGGCATTTGAGAAAGAGTTCTTTCAGACCTTCACAGTCCATGTCTTTGGAGCTGGAGAGGAAAATCAATAGGTCAACAGAATTGGGAGAGGGGGATGTGTTTGTTAGGACAAAGAACATCTTGTTCAAAGATGTTATCTACATTGTGATGGCACTGAAATTTAATCAGCAAGAGAATGCAGATCATATATATTCAAAATCACATTATATACAAATATTTATGGTAAGGAATGTGTTCTTTTTGCCCCACAGACATATTCTGACTTAATACAAAATTAAATAGTACTTAAAAAATACTTGCCATGGTCAACAAACACGACAAGTGAAATAATGTAAGAATTTATAACAGGAAAGATCTTTGCTTCAATAAACAGAAATCTGCATGCAAAGACAGGAAATCCTGTGTTTTTTTTTATTCATTAGTAGGTCCTACGATGGTCAGGTCAAGTGACCCATCAAGCTTTCACCGGCTGGAGGCTACACTACCCCAATCTGCCTTGTACATACTGGCAAAATGTACCCAAGGATCAAGTTCTCTGTTACTGCATACCATTAAATGCAGCAGTTTCGTTTTGCTCCAGAAGAACCTCAGTAACAGTTTCTTGGTCATGGCATAATGTAATACATGCATATAATAATGGCAATAAAAACTTCAGAACATTAAAAGATCCTGATACAATGTACGGATGAAGGCGTTGAAGTATTGAGGCTTTGAGTTTGAAATCTATAAGTGTTTCATGAAAGTGTCCAGCATGAACTTACCTACAGATGCCAAATGTATCTTTAGCTTCTGGTATGCCTTCTACTACAGCTCTGACGATATCTTCCCTTGCTAGGAAGGACATTCGCTTGGCTTCAAATGTGGAAGGAAAAGCTGCAATAAAGTTAACCCAAACGTGTTTGATTGCCTGTTTGTGAGTCTCCTCATCCAATATGGGACCTCTCACATCTGACAATGTATTCAGTGCTCCTTCAAGCTCAGGTAGAAAAACATCAGCCAAGACTGTTTCTTTATCCGCAGCTTGTCTCAGCAATAATGTTGGTCTGGCATCCTCAGCGCGCATCCATTTACTGTCTGTACTGATAAGTTTCCTGGAACTGAGCTCAGTTGAGAACTGCGACCAGAGTTTGCCAGTGAATACGTGAATGCTGGGTTCTGAAACAGTTTCAAAGTCATCTCTGTCAGAAGATGTAGTTTCAGAATTTGGCTCTGATGTACTTAAGGATGATGTGGTATTTGGAGACAAAAATGAAAACTGTTCCAAGCCTTGAGAGATTGCATTCATTTTTGTGTTAAAACTGTTGTCGGGAGTAAGATCTGGATCTTGGGGTAAAGGTGACTCTGGTGTGTCACGGTCCACAGGTTTCTCTCTGTGTAATCTGCCTCGAATTTTAATAGAAGAGGATCCTGCAGTGACAGGAGAATCTGTTGATATTGGGTCAGTCAGTGGCGGAGAAATAGGAGAAAGTGCACTTTCCATTATTGGCGAAGTTTTGTCGGGACTCTCCACAGGAGACTGAGAACTTCTGTAAGTCCATTTATCAGGTGACTCACAAATGTTTATATCTGCTTCACTGGCCAACACTGGTGCTGAACCCGGCTCTGGAGTCTGAGATTCACTGTGTACATTATTTTCACTTTCAAAAATATCTTTCTTGGAGTCACTGACATTTCCTGAGCCTTCAGAAGATTTTGGAGATGCAAAATTTGTACTTTCAGAAACAGAGGTGTCTTTGTATTTTGTTGATGAGGAAGAGGATGAAGATTTGGCTGCTGATGCAGTGTTTGGATCATCTATATTGCTTTGATCCTCCTCTTTCAGTACAGATATGGCACTATTATCTCCCTGTTCACTTGTTCCTGAGCCAGTCCTAACACCTTCAGTCGACTGTCCACCAGAGATAGGACCTGCTTCATACAGGTGATCACCAGGTTTTGAAACAGTGGATTTTTCTGATTCAGAGTCATTGTTGTTTGCATGTTTAGAGAGTTCCTGTTCAGATTTTGATTTCGAGCCTACAGCCGAGTTACTTGTGTTTTTCTGTTGACCACTCTTGCCAGGAGAAAGGTAACTTTTCAATCTGGCAAAGCCACTCCACAAGGATGAAAGCATGCCCCCCGACAGCTTGGTGTTTGTACTGGTCGTAGGAAGATTTTCTTTCACACTTTCAGCTGCAGGAACTGGTTCCTCATCATCAACTTCTTTTTCACCCCCACTGTCACTTTCATCTGCATTATCCCCGGATACAAAGATATCATTCTCGCCACTGCTCTCGTCCGAGTCAGGGCTGAGAATATAAGCGGGACTGACATGATATGGGGCAGCAGGTCTCAGCGCTTCTCCCCTTAAGAGAGTCTGCATTAGAATGAGAACCTGTTGTTTCTGAAAGAAAAGTTCCAGCTTTTCCAGTCCATCTTCCGAACACAGATCAGCAAAGGCATCCAGGAAGGGCCAGTACTCTTGCCAGGTTACTGAATGAGCTTGTGCTAATTCCCTGCATGGAAACAAAATAACAAGTCAATCAATAACAAAAACAGTGCCTGCAGATAATTCAAGATGTCAAGGCCATGTTTAAACTCTGGGAAATTTGTATTCTTAATGTCAAAAGGCAAAAAAGCAACAACAACAACAAATAGGAGTGTAAACATAAGTGATAGGTCCCCCCCCCAGGCAGAATCTACCAGAATAATTTAAGAGGTATATTTAACCACAGTTCATGACTCAGATGAGAAAATCATTACCTGCCAAAATGCTCAAAGCCCCTGTCACCATCCTTGATTTTTAAATTTTCTTTCTGATCGTGTCGTTTCAATCTTGGAGATTTCCATTCTCTCTTGAAATCATTAGCCTGTGACACATGGAATTTTTGACAAATAAACAGTCAGCTCAAATGGAAGATCACATAAAACAGGGATCAGAGACATTCAGTTTCTTTCTTTTTAGCTTTCAGGTGTGCTTTTCTTTCCTTTCCTTAATTGCTGGTAAAAACATCTTTAAGGAGAAAAAATACTATTGGTTTATACCATAGACTTCCATGTGTGTTGCAGCTCACTTTTAAGCTGAATTCCATTCCATGAAAAATTTCAAATATGGTCATTTTCCTTCGAAAGATTTCTGACCCCTGACACAGACAAACACGGATAGGGTTGAACATTTCTCAGAAAAATCAAGCAGTCTGAACAAGTCTAAGAGTGTTTCACTTTCATTATGCAACGGCTCCAGATTAAATAATTATGTCCCTGGCCTTTTTACTAGCCAGGTCTACTCACAATGAGTTGATAAGATAATTATTCTACTAGTGTATGATACTTTAGCAAACAGAATTGTTAAGACAATCCAGATTCTCATTTAAAATAGAAAATCACCACTGGCTTTTCTCCAGTACATGTATTATACCTCTTGTGGAGACATTGGACCAGCAAAGGCCCACACCTTCATGTTCCTGAAATCTTTCATGTCCAGGTTGGGATCAGTTGTTGCTGGAGCTGGCCTGAAAACTTCCTCAATCTCTGAGACCAGTCTGTAGGGAGATGTAGGGGAGTAGGGATCCCCTACTTTAGCGTAGGGACCAGTAGTGTCACTTCTGATGAGAGGGACGTAGCATGTGCCACCTGGGGAGGTGGTCCAAAAAATGAAAACTATTACTTACCAGAAATGAAAGGGGTTGTTTGAATAGTCATATCAAAGGCTTGGGAACAAACTGTCAAAGTACAAAGTGGCAAATTTTCCAAACAGAATGAAAAAAAAAAAAAAAAAGATTAACTATGGAAAAAGCAAACCAATATAGACGTAGATGGTTGTATCATAATGTTTACTTTTTTTTTTTCCCATTTCATTGTGCTCTGTGGTAAGACATAATGTATAGTAAAATATAGTTCCCCTCCATGTAAAATTTGTAATGTATTTGCAAAACACAAACACAGATCCACACAGTCTGTAGAGAAAACAAGATGTCATCAACGCAAAAAAAACAAAACAAAAAAATTTTCAGTCTTGAATAGGTGGATGCAGAGTATGGTGACGGACATGCAAATAGACAATAAACATACATGCATATAAATGACAGACAAAGTGATGGATGAACATATTGTCACTGCTCTATGCTAATGACTTAAGTCATTTTTGACACTTTTCAGATATTAGGTAAAAACTGTTTCTCTTCCCGTTATGTGGTGACTTATGCCATTATCATTCTATTGGATTATTATAGTTTCCTATTGGCGTTTTTTTTTTTTCAATAACATTATCTGATAGCCCTCATCTCAGGAATGCAATGAACTGCCAGTTGCCTTTTGGCATAAGTGTGACACATGCCGTTATTGTAGGGCAGTGACAATATGGACGGATGATCAAATAATTATTGAAGACCCTGGTCAGACAAAAGCCATTTATGTACTGCCCTGCAAAAAGCTGAGAAGAAACTATGACAACTACGGCATCAAACAGCTTCATTACCTTGTATAAGACTGATGATCCTCGCTTTCACTGTGGCTTGATTGGGTCCACTGTATCTGGCACAGGCTATCTGTAACAAAACAAGACACACACAATCATTAATACGACATATTATCATTAATAATATTGTTTTTAACCAAGCATTCAGAACTATAAAATTTACTGTTAAAACTTTCAGGGAGATTACAACCATTAGTACTTTCAGTCATTGAACATGTTGCAAGAATAATTTAATGATGTGGCTATTTGAGCAAATTAGTGGCCAAATAGCATTTTGTTTGCTCAGTGAATTTATTTTTTTTTAAATGAAAGACAGAAAAGGTTTGAGTTAAGTTTGGCTCACTATCCACAATAATCTTTTAATTCGTGAAATGGTCACAGTAATGTTTATGAAGTTGGCGCGCAGTGATTAAAAAAACAACAACCTGTTGTGAGAATTTTGACCATACGACCCAGCAGCCCCTGCCATAACTAAATTAAGAACGAAGTAACCGAATTAACATGTCATAGAATAAAGTATCGCAACATGTCACAAAATGATGAAACCGAATCGGCAAGTCATGAAATAAATTAAATGTATTGCAACGTGTCACAGAATAATATAATCGATTGATATGTCATAAAAATAATGTAATCGAATCAACCTGTCATAGGAATAAAACAATGGAGTACTATAAACAAATGGAGGGGAGAGGGAGTGGGAGACACTCTTAAAACACCACCGAGAATTGTCTGTGTTAACTGGTGAAGGTGTGGCTCACACAGGCAAGCAAACGAGACTAGCAACGCCATGACTTTTTGGGTCAAACACTTCAGGAAGTTGGCATGCATCTGAGAGTGACATGTTAAGCGAAAGAAGAATGGATTATTCTGGGGGTACTCGAATAAACACGTATCAATGGGCCGAGGAGAGGGAGGGACGCAGAGAAGAGCTAGAAAGGACACGCAGAAAGAAAAGAATTACGAACGAACAAGCTTGTCCAGGCAGGGAAAAAGATGAAAGAGAAAAACGCACAGGGAGGAACAGGGAAAGAAGAAGATGAGAGATCCTCTGCCCACATAAAAAGACGACATCAGAGAGCAAATAAACAGACACGCGCTTGGCGGAAGCAAGGCAGAGAGAAAGAAGAGTGAAAGAAGAGACGGTCAAAGACCCATCACCAGTTTAAAACAACAACAGAATAAGCAAGCAGAGAGGTGGGTTTTTTTTTACCTTGAGTTTCGGGAAAGCATGTCGACACGATAACTGTCACACTGAGCCAGGAAGACGCAAGACGAAAGACAGAATATAACAGAATGACTAGACAGAAGGAGACCCTAGCAGAAGCCCCCAACCATCCGCGCAAACGGGAGACTAGGGGCTGAGAGGGAGAGAGAAGAGGAGGAGGAAGATGAGAGAGAGAAGAGGGAGGAAGAAGAAGTTAGAGAAAAATGAGACATCCATTACGGAATTTGGGAAACATTCCAATTCGCCTTCGAGCGACCGTCTGAAATAGACCTTAATAATATAAAGAATAGAAAATATAAGAATCAAGGGAAACTTTATTTGCAGTGCCTGTGGCGTGCCCATGACAACAAATCAAGTACAAGTAATATTTGACTGCAGAATAAATAAATATGAAAGAATGGCAATAAAAACACAGTTCAATAAAGACAGAATCGCTTACACGGCAGCCAGCGTAATGTCGCTTACAGACAAAAGAGATTTAAAATGAACATTGTCAAATAGAATTAACTTATACCATGACACAGCAATCGCTCCATAACCTGGCCTGGTGACCCCCAGTCAAAATAAAGAATGTCCCTGAGGATGGCGCGGGGGGGGGGGGGGTTGGGAGGAAGCACGGAGGGGATGGCGACAAGAAATATGCAGTTGTTGTTGTTTTCTTTTTTTAAATAATAAAATTTTAAGTATTGAAATATAAATAAACTTTTCATAGACAATATTATAGTTCGTTTTAACTGCCAGGCCGTCACACCACTATCTGGCGTGCCTATTTTATGGCAGGCCCACAGCCCAGGATGACTACCCTACGCAGAACTTTCAGAACGAGTCCCTGAAATTTCACTCTGCGGCGGAAAAGTCACGACATGGCCGGCATGTGCCGACGGTGCCGTGAACAAATTTAATATTTAAATAATCTCTTACATAATATGTTTTTACGGGACCAAAGCCCCCGAGGGGGGCCGCGAATTTAATGGTAGGGCCTTCTTCTCTCCTGCTTCTTCTTCTTCTTCTTCTTCTCCTTCTTCCTGACCTCTCTGGGGCCCACGAACAAGTAGGCTACATGTACATGAAATAGGACAACAACAATAGAGAAGGCAACAATCAAGAACAGGAGGCTGAGGCCCCCGAGAAATCAAAGATCTTCTACATGAGACATCCACTGCCTCCGGTAAAAAAACAACAACAATAAAAATTACCAATCTCCTGCTGGCAAACCCGCCCTAGCCCGTGCATTACAAACACCCTGCACGGGTAAGTAGGAAACTCTCGTCATAATCAATACCACACATCACTGATTCTGTGCCCGGTCAACGTCCAGGCCGCGCAGCCATGTACTGTATCAGCTATGTTGTAAAATTTCCTACTTCTATAGTGACTTCACCCAACACCTGCAAGGGTATCTTGCTAAGTCAGTGTACCCATTGCTCATTCAGCCTGTCTACGGGTACCTCATCTCATCTCATAATTATGGCGATGCACGTTTCACCTTGGCTTATGTCACCCCTTTCCACAAAGGGTGCGGGGGGAGAGAACGCGACAGAGTGAGAGAGAGGACATGAGAGTGGGGAGGCAGGAGGCTGACGGGGAGGGGAGGAGGGAGACAGACCGGTAGTGAGAGAGAAAGACTGAAAGACTGATGGAGAGAGAAACTGAAAAACAGTGATGGAGAGACAGATTGAAAGACAGTGACGGTGAAAGAGAGAGAGAGAGAGACAGACAGACAGACAGAGGGTGAGAGGGAAAGAAAGAAAGAGAGAGACTGTGTATACGTGTGTGTGTGTGTGAGAGAGAGAGAGAGACACACACACACACACCAATGGCTGAGAGATGCCGCACTGGAGCACAACGTCACTTTGAACTCTATCGTTTGTGCCGTCATGTAAATGAAAGATGATGACATGAGAACCAAGCCGTCACGATATTTAAACTTCACTGTCATGTCTGTGGATAACTTGTTAGTGTCAGCATTCTGAAGACAAGCATCGATAAGAAGCGAATAAAATTTCAAGGTTTTACACGTTTTCTTTGTTATGAAAGAGAAGTAAGAAAATCCATGTTGCAAGGTCGCAATGTTTTTCTTGTACTAATAATAATTAATACAGATAATAAAAATAATGGACAACATAATTATAAAGTGCCAGTCTCCACAAAGTGTACCACAGCGCTTTACAATGAGACACAAACATCAGTCATTCCTTCATTCATTCATTCTCTCTCTATATCTCATGTACTTACAAATAATACTCTCTTGCTGTACAGAGCCTACAAGACTTCTAGGAGATGAACATTAAGACCGACATGTGAGGAAGTGGGAGAAGGACACCAGTGCTTGGTTCACAAAAACGAATGTTACTAGACATTTTCGATCACACCCAAACGGCCTTTTGCTACCAACCACCTCATCATACTGAGCCCCGGAGGTCACAGCCAGCTGCTGCCAGCAGAATGTACACCCAAGAAATAGTGGCACAAGCTGACCGTGTCTGACCAGGCTCAGTATGATAGTCTTCCCGGATTTACTAAGAAAATATAGGAAATTATGGTGGGCACTTCTTGTCTACCAACAGCTGACAATGCCGTTCCGGATTTAGTATGATAACCCTTTTATCCGTGTGATCTTGTTTCATTATACTGAAAACTCTAATTTCTCCTGAAACTATCCTTTTGGTGATTGTCGGGACGAAATGCAAGCAAAGTCTACGGACACTGACAAGTGGCTGGGGGTGGGGGTGGGTGGCATATATGGAATTGCTTCCACTAGAAATAGTTTCTTATTATTTTTCACAAAAAGAACGCTTTCACCCAACCTCCTCCTCTTAATAAAAAAATAAAATAATAATAACCAGTAGAGGGGGGGGGGGGCATAGAACAGTGTTCCTCAGCTTGGGGCGTGGGGATATATAATACTACACTGTATACTAACTTTCTCCGATCGTGGTGGGGCGCACGTTTTTTGGATAATTGAAATGGAGCGTGGGACAAACAAGGTTGAGAAAACACTGGGCTTGACGATGGGGAGCTGTGGAGGTGTGGAGAACTATGACCAGCTTGATTAGGGAAACAAAGTTGGGATGGCTCGGTACGAATGAAATTTAAAAAACGGGGCGCGCGGGGGGAAGAAAAGAGAAATAAAAAAACAAGCTTCATATAAATGCCAATCAGTGTTCGATGGCCGAATAGCTACAAAACAACCTATAAAACAAGACAAATATTCTCATGAAAACTGTCTCTTTTAGTAAGCATTCCCGAATAACAAAATCACCAGTTAATATCACGTCTTCCCTCACCTCTTGCTTTGCTCATCTCGCTAACAGTAATTTAATTCAAGTATAAATGTGAAATTTGACTCTTTTAACTCACCACCCGAATAACAACATCACGATTAACCGGCTCGCTTCAAGGGTGTCCTCCACTGCGCAATTTCCTCTGCCCATCTCGTCCCTCCAGCAACAACAAATTCACCCTCTCTCTCTCCATCGGCCGCTCGCTCATTCCATGACCGATTTCTGTTTGTATTCTCTCTAGCCAACACGCGCATACTCTAAGGCCACTCATTTTGATCGACTGCATTACGAAGAGGTTTGTCAATGGGAACTTGGGTGGATCATGGTCAAAGCGTGGACGTGTTCCTTCACAGTGCTCTTTACATGAGGCGACGCCCGCAGTATATGAGATAGATCTGTTTGCGTGCAATTTATAGACAGGTAAATGTGCCGCAGCTAGTAAATATCGTGGTTAGACCTTCGTTTGTGCCTGAATGTATATGCACGTACGTGTGCCGCAGCTTTATTTTCATATCGTAGTTAGATCTAGTCCTTCGTTTGTGTCTGAATTTATACGTAAGTGTGCCACAGCTTTACATAATATCGTGGTTAGTCCTTCGTTTGTGTCCGAATTTACACGTACGTAAGTGTGGCTTAGATTTACCCAATATCGTGGTTAGATCTTCGTTTGTGCGTGAATCTATACCTACGTAAGTGTGCTGTAGCTTTACTTCAGTATACCATGGTTACCCCTTTGCACGTGTGTGAATGTATACGCACGGAAATTAATGTGCCGTAGTTTTACTCCATTATATCGTGTTTAACCCTGTATCTGCTGATGCTGGAAAATCAGTGATTTCATACTGTTCTTCGTCCTTGCAGACCTACCGATTGCATCACACATTTCAATATGGCAAATGTGACTCTAAATATATCATTTTAACTGCCAGCAGTCTTGAATGGCAATACAATGTTCACGAGTATACGTCCCAGCACCTGGAAACTTCCGCAATTCTTGTTTGTTCTATCTCCATTTTCTAATGAAAAAACAAAAACAAAAAAAAAAACTGGAGAACTTTCAGTATTTAAAAGAGGTAAAACAAAATAATGCACACTCCGACACTTGTCCTAATCATAATACGAACGCCGCAAACGTTTTAAGTCGAATGCTCAGTTGTGCAAAAAAGTGGAGTTGGGACAAACAAGAACTAAGGCCGCCAATTGCAGTTGCAGCGGAACAATCTGTGCTCATTTATCCCCCTTTCCATCAAATGCAAGAGCAAGGCAAGCGTTTCTTTAAATGTTTCACAGCCATTAAAGTGTCATTAAAGAGTTAATGTGGCGGGAAAGTTCACGTACCATCGACCACTTTCATAGGCCGCACGAGACACAATGAGACAAGACTTTGGTCTCTTTGGGATGAAAGCAAAAGCGGCGAGGCTATAGCAAATCTCTGCGGGATAATAGAGAAATACAAATTATTCTGTGATTCTTATCATTCATTTAATGCCTGGCATTTGACGGCTGTTCTCAAGTAAAAATTAATGAGAACCTCAGTGTGCAGTCGTGATTGGTATATGCTGTTACATTGGTTTTAATCCTGATCACTTAGTGGATAGTGTCTACAAGGCAAACATGGCCGTAGTCTGTTAACGGTTATAAAATTTTAGCACTGAAAGAGAGAAAACAATAAAGGAAACATTTTATATATATTTCTATATCAACGTGCTTTTTGAGACGTGCACTTCTTTGCCCTTTGGGAATTGTGTTAGGTCACGTCCATCACACATAAAATAAAACATGTCGGTGCATCTGAATTAAATTTGCAGCAAGTATTCGCGAAATATGCAAACATACAGTGACACGATTCTTCAGCCTATACACGCATTAGTTCTCTATGCCAGTTTCACTTGCGAACGTTTTATTCACCTGATTCAGTGGTTTACCTGGGCAAACAACTTAAGTAACATAAACTGACAGACTGGTGGTTACATTGCCCACTTTCTTTTCACTGAATAATTCACTACTGAGTCTGCATATCAAACTGGTGTGTTTTGAACAATAACAATTTATCATTATGACTAAACATATGCTTTTCACAATACCATCTAATAATGAAGAAGAGGAGGAAAGGAAGGGAGATTTCTTGTTTGGTACTTCGAGAAAAGGTTATTGTGTCTCACCCTACATTAAATCGGGACATGTTTTCTCGAACAAACTGGTACTCTACGAGCTCATTTTCAAATTTACTTTCCCACCAAGAAAACGCGCATACTCCGCACCCACGCCCTGGCACATATGTAACATGCAGCAAATGATACCAAATAAAGTACTAGAGGTGCGTTTTTCGCAATACAGCTTCTTCCGTATTTCAGTTTCAATTTTTTTTTTGTAGTTACCTTTTTTCTGAGCTCCTTGACAACGACTGTTACTGGAGCTAAGTTAATTCAGGATAAGACATCTTAACGTTTTCATGCCGTGTGGGAAAAAAAGAAAAAGGAAAAAAAAATGGCCTTGAGAAATGTGCCCACTCTTTAACTTGAAAAATCAAAAACTTTGTCTTCATGGCAGTCGCGTGTTCTTCTGTCTACGCCAAGTTGCGATCGATCTGACAATTTTACTGACATACAGGCAGCAAACTCTTCAGTCAACAAGAGAGATCATTCAGTTAACATCTCCCGGAGAGGAGTCGGCGGGATGTAAAATCAGTGTTATCTAAGCAGATTCCAGGAACAACACTGAGGTAGTCTGGAACAAAGGGTGATGATGGCAACAACAGGGCCTGCTGAATTAGCAGTGCTGACATGTGATTTGTGTTTCAAATTTGTTTCAAGTTAGAGAGATCTGACTGGATAGATAGCAGAGCGAGACAGAGGTATGTTGCAAACTTCTCGTTTATTTCTTTTTTCTCTATCAACTTTCTTACTGCTCTCCTCGTCATCAAATTCAACATTGCCTTCTTCTCCTTGATCGCCAATCATAATCCTGGGCATTATCACTTCATCATCGTCACACTAAGGAACAATCTCGTACCAGATTAAAAACAGTTTCCTGGCACAAAATTAATTTGCAAATCAGGTTTCCTTGACGACCAAAATTATAAATGGAGAAATAATATGTTATGACGTAATATTTTCATGTGGGCACAGTACTGTGCATGCCTGCATACAAACACGTCCGTCCACGCATGTGCACATTAACATAATAATATCTGATATTGTTTTCATTATGATCATTAATTGCACCTAACCATCACCATCAATTTCGTACTCCCATTATTCATTGTATACAAGGACTACTATATCACTATGATATAGTAGTCCTTGATTGTATACCAAAAATATCCCGCACCCGTAACACCCAGTTGCTGATGCAAAACATGTTAATAAATGATAATGTAACCATTGTACCTACCGACGCTCAAATGAGAATACTGTTTTGAACAGCGTTCACAATATCTCTCCTTTCCAACGCTGAATATGAGGAAACGATGTAGAATTTTTTTGTACTCCTAATATTACCTCTTCTGCCTTTGCTTTTTCCCCACCCCATTAATGTTTATGACTGTCGTCCATTTCTGTTCCGCCAACTACATTTCAATCCAGCCTGACATATTATTAATATGGTTGTATTGAAAAGAATGTGCAAACTGATTACGGAAAGTTTATTGCTTTTATATAATAATGCATTACGCAATGCAGTCAAATATCATATCGAATTCCTTAGAGATTTGTACTGACTGCACCTTTCTCTCTCCCCCCCCCCATCTATCTTTCTATCTATCTGACTTTGTCCGTCCTACTGCCGTCTGTCTGTCTGTCTGTCTGTCTGTCTGTCTGTCGATCGATCGATCGATCGATCTATCTATCTATCTATCTATCTATCTATCTATCTATCTATCTATCTATCTATCTATCTATCTATCTATCTATCTATCTATCTATCTGACTTTGACCGTCCTTCTGCCGTCTGTCTGTCTGTCCACCTATCTATCTATTTGTTTGCCTGCAATCCACATGCCTGCCTACCAGTCTGAATTTTTGCCCGCCTCTCGGTCTGTCCGCCTGCCTATCTATCTGTCTACATGTGGGTCTGTCAGTCTGACTCGAACGATCGAGTGGCTTCCCCACTATTACTCATCCTTACTCACACTGTCTGTCCATCCAACTGCATTCACCAACCAAAAGGGGGAAAAAAGGTAAAATCCGGAAGATCGAACTCCTCATACCACTTCACGCTTTCCTATTCCAAACCGGAGATTCGATATCTGATCTCATCTTTCCTTGCACGCCTAAGTTTCCCAATTCGTTCTATTTCCGTTATGGCATGCATGTTTGGCTGGTTTTCGTGCAGTGTTGAGACTTCTCACTAAAAGAAATCCCAGCATTCGAATCTCTTCCGACTTCATATAAATTAACAAGCCAAGTTTCTGTTTCTCAGTTTCCGTTGGTGTTTCTATGATAATCTCTTCCCGGACGGCCTTGAGGGAGTCCAAGTCCGTGTCTGGGTGTAATCTAATTGTGGTAAAATGGGGTGTAATTTTCTTCCCCCCCCCCCACACACACACAGAGGGGGGGGAGCGAGGCAGCAGCAGAGAGAGAGAGAAAATGAGAAGGCAGATAGAGAGGAAGACAAAGAGAGACAGACAGACAAACAGACAGACAGAGAGAGTCAAAAAGACACAGAGTACGAGAAAAAGAGAAAGACAGAGACAGGCACAAAGACCGACATGCAGAGATAGTCAAAGAGATACAGACAAAGAGAGAAAGAAAGAGAGAAAACGAGAGACAGAGAGAAAGAAAGAGAGAGTGTGGATATAAAAGACACGTGTGCTGTGTGAGTGTGTCATAGAGACAATGATCAGTATTTACAAGTGACTAAACCTGTGAAATGGAGTAGAACCAGTGAATGGGAAACAGCGTGAGAATATCCCGTCCAAATTCATTGCGGATATAATTACGTAATTTCCGTTCGCAGTTTCCATGAAACCATCATTAGGGAGACAAATAAAATATAACCTTCAGCAAAAACTCAAATGATTACTCAAAAAGCCTGTGGTGAAGAAACTAATTTCGCTGAAAGGCTCCCTGAATCTCTCCGTGCCATACAAAAAGCAATGGAAGAACAAGCCGACCGCAAGAACGTTTTGCCGGTTCTATGAACCTGCATAATGAACCATCTAATCTCATAAAAGGAACGTATTTTACTTCTCCCTTCCCGCTTTGAGTTAAACCTTTTTAAGGGGTTTACGTTTTTCCAATGCAACATGGGTAATATGCAACAAATGAAGATAACGGAAAGAAATGAGTTTGCCTCTACCAGCAATCAAATGTTTTACTCTACTTGCAAAATGAACCACTGATACGCTGTTCTGTCATGGCATTCTATCTCTAAGTGGGTTAGCATCAACTTATGCATAATACACTTTGAGAACGCCCCCAAAACACAGGATTATTAATGTTCTCCATAGGCTGGACGCATTACCCGCTCAAAACACTTTGAGAACACCTCTGTAAGTAAGAATCCTCTCTCCATGGGAAGATGGCATTAGTTATTCTAAACACTTTATTCCCTGGGTGACTTCGAATTCTGCACGATTTGAGAACAGGCCTATAAAATTCCTCGCTCACTCTAAAAGCGGCTGGTTTGCCATTACATTCTCTGGCGCCATCACTTCTAGGACCGTTCATAAAGTACGTGCGCTCGGAAAGGGGAGGGGCGGAGTTAACCCCCAGCGTATGAACGGCGTTCATGGGGGCGGGGAGGGGGGAGACGTCCCTAGGGTGCGTACGTACGCTTTTCAGTTATGGTAATAAATTAAACAGTTTGGTTTTATTATTTTAAATTTCAACAAAATTGGTTCTAGGATTACATCAAAGTGGGTGACAAGTTACACAAAGTTAACAGTCACAACAGTCCACGCAAAATGCCACTTGAAGTTTGGGAACATCAAAGATTATCGTGGACCTTCATAATACTAGTGGCCGTATGCTCGTTCAAGGGGGGGGGGGGGGCCGGCTGATTAGAAGCCATGCAAATGTAGAACGTGAATGGAAGTTGGCAGCAAATATGGTCGTAAAAAATAAACCAAACCGAGAGAACATACTTTATGGATGGCCCGTATAAGGATCTCCTTGAAATCATAAAATAAATTCCCGTAACTTACAATAGAGTATAGAAGATGAAAGAGGCTGGTTTACATTAATATCGAGTCAGATCATGCAGCTATTGCGCTGAACCTGGTGACAAATTTCAATAAATTCATTTCCTTTCTTCTAAATGCAATGAACAAGGTATGAATTAGGGCCGTGCTAACTGAACTGCTCATTTTTTAAGTAACTAACTCACACAGTAACAGAAACGTAAAGATGACAGATCACGTGTGTCCGCTCTAATGGGTTAATATTTACATTTCTTCATTCTGGATTACTGTTGTACATGCAATAAAGTCACCAGCATGAGTCATTTTCAAAGATTGCACAATCCATATTTAGTAAACCTCATTCTCAAAGTCTTTTCTAGTTATTTCGCAAACCTAACCATTCCCATAGCTGACACAGAGACTGATCTGACAGCCAGGTTATGCAATATCAATTCACTGCAATTGTCGGCACAAAGTGAGCAAACAAATGTGTAGAACTGCCACACTAGCAAGTAAATACCAATCTATCGACCGACTGTTCTCTCCCACCAGCTATTCTACCCTTTGTCTGACAGTGTCACTGTGTGGAACTCATGAGGACGGCACACTGACAACATCAATATTTGATCTTATGCAGACAGTATACTGGCGCTCCGACATTCAGTTGTTTCGTTGATCAATGGCGAATCCAACAGGGCATCCAACACAATCCATATCCACAAATATCTTTGAAGAATGTACTTAACACTGATACAATGGACCATTAATGAAGAGAACTGAGAACTATAGTTCAGCCGCCGGCGCAGTGGCCAAAAATGTTAAGGTGCTTGACCCAGCGAAGGTGTCTGGTTCGAATCTTATTCGGTGGGGGACCAACCTAATTAATTTCTGGCGGTGGTTTTAAGGCCCTCGCTCGTCGGCCATCTGACGGAGCCAGCTCCCCCCGCCCCCCCTCCCCTTTTGCCTCTAATATAAGGATACATCACCGTACTCAAAGGGATCTTAAACTTCAACAAAATAAAACGACTTGTAGTTGTAAGTGAAATCCAGGTCCAAATCCTAATGCTCGTCATTTTTTCTTGTTTTCTCAAGGCTTTCACCTTTCTTCTTTCTTTCCCCCTCCCCATTTCTGAACAATTAACTATAACTCCAGCCGTACGTTATCTTTCTTTGCCGTTTTCTGAACAGTTATCAAATCCCCCCATACATTTTCACAGATCCCATTCCTCCCATCCAACACCACCCCGACTCCTCAACTAAGACCTGGTCAACATTCATTATGAGGGCACGAGCCGCTCTGGTCACTAACAATCAGAGCCTTGCACTGTGGCCCCGGGGAATACCCTCATTAGATAGTACTGTTCCAGTGCTGGCTACATCCTACTGGCCAACGAAAGAGAAAGGCCATGCATTGTGGTCATCTCTGAGCTGTTTCTCTACGTCAATGGGCCGAGGAAAGCGCGGGGCAGTAATAATACATTTACTCCAGTGTACTAACAAGCTTTAGAACTTGGCTCATAGCCATGGTATTTTATTTATGCAACTACTCACACTCGAACTGATTAGGTCGCTTACAGTAAAGGAGTCATCTTGGCTGTTTCTGTGTGAGGGTGGTGGGGAGGGAGGGAGAGAGGTAGTGAGAGAAAGAAAGACAGCAGACAGACAGATTGGCCGCACAGACAGGCACGGTGACAAAGATGTGGAAGAGGAAGGAGAAAGCATTCTTTTTATGACATCCGACATACCCAAGATATCAGCTGATGAATAGAGCAGTCAAAGGTCAATGACTGGTGTAAAATTTTCAGCAAAACAACAACCATAAAAATTCTTCAGGGCGGCAGATGTTGGGCATTCGTATGATTTATACCAGTTCATTCATCCCGTAGATAGGGAGTCTCAAACTTGATGGAAACCTCTCTGTTGTGGAGTATCGAACGCAGGATGGAAATCTTAATATTATGTTTCTTATCGTCCACTCGGTTTCTTATCTTCCCCGGTTTCTCCAATTCATTCATTTCTATCTTGAAGCACTCTGTGTTCATGCCTGCACAGAACTCGTTGCCAAGTATTTACGAGCCCTGGGGCGGGGGTGTGGGAAAGATCACAAAAGGATGGTTCGTAAAGTCACTGGCGTCATATTTCAAAGGAAGGTAGTCCAAAGGTAATAAAAACGGTCCTGCCACCCCAACCCATCCCTCGCACATCTCTATTTGTACAGGATTCACTACCATCCAACCCTATGCCTGGGCCGGCACAAACCCAATTAGATCGACAGACTGCGTCGACGGTGACGACACGAATACATTTTCACTCAGATTTCACCCATCCACAAACTTGTTGGATTTCACACAAACTCAGTGACGTGTCGTCATCATCCAACTAGTCGGCCCATCAAAAGCGGCCAATGCGCGGTCAGCTGTCGCCTCTCACAAACAGACCGCATAAAATTTACACACCAATGCCAGCATACACATCACAGCCAGACCATGTCAACCGTCAGCCACAATGCCTTCACTAACTGCAGACACTACAAAAACAGCGCTCACGTACGTCCATGTACTGGTTCTGGACTCGTTACTGGACGGCAACTCGGTCAGCGTAATGTATTCTCACTGGGCTTCAGGACCAAGGAGATCTCATTTCCGTCCACCAGGCCATCGGATGATCTGGGCATTCATCCTTCTATTGCCTCTGGCCGTTCCTGCCAGCGAAATTGTTCAACACTGCGATGCCAGAACCACTGAAATCAACTACTCACAATGCATACTTAGTTGGATTTCCAGATCGAAAGAAGCGTGATAAATACGTCCTGATTCAGATGGTGATGGTAATTTCTGTTTTAACACTTTCCCGTACGATGTGAGTTTAGAAACAATACAAGATATTTATAACGCAAACTGTTAAAAACAATTACGGGGCTGCAATGAACGAATTCTTAATCGTTACAGCGTAAAAGTCACGATTCATTTTCGCCGCACAACAAACACAAAGAGTAATATAAAGTATCACAAAATAATCAGGAAGCTGGGGTTAAATTAATGTAACACAACTATCACGATGGCGAAGTAAGGGATCTGAGCTATTGTGCTCATACAAAGTGGCAATCAGGAGTACCTGATTGTGGTTCCCACAGGAACCTTTTGTATTGTTTAAACTTAAAATATCCCAGATGGATAAAGCATCCAGTGGCATGTCTCTCTATCCTCCACTTTGATCAAATCGAGTGCAGTAAAACGAAAAAAAAAAAAAAAAACTGAAGAGCAGAGCCATTTGACATCATCAGTCAAAATGAATGACACAATTTGAACGTGGACTGAGTGTAGAACAAATCAATTGCGTGCCAATTGGCCATTGAAAAGGAGCAAAAGAAGGAAGAGGAGTGCAGAAATGAGATAAAACAATGACAGTTTTAACAGATGAGGTCAGCGATAGGATCAACAGAGCGAATGTTCTCCAGCGTTGTCGCTCAGCATTCTAGCAGTGTTTTGATCATCAGAAATCACGCCATATGGCATTCTATCAGAACGGCATTTAATCATCACAATACTCTGAAAAAACTCGCAAGTCCTAAGCACTGTCTGCTGGTATTATAGATAATGAAATTTCTAACGCAGATTTAAAAAGCAGTGCCAAGCTGTAATAATACAGCACATAGGAATTAAACAGGCCCGTACTTAATTATTGGCTAATAACAGCTCTCCTTCGCCGAAAAGGCGAAATGTCTGTAAAACTGCAAGTGTATGGCTGACATTTTTTTAAAAACTATTATTTGATGACAAATACAAGAGCTACAGAGGATATTTCAAATAAGATATCCCAAATTATGTTGGCTGGGACACTGGTTTGAAGACAGTAATGCACAATAAAATAACGTAGGTGATGGATGGTTAAAATGGTATGGTGCTGGAAGGGTTAAAATGGTATGGTGCTGGAAGGGTTAAAATGAGAGATAGGGAGAGAAGATGATGATGATGGCCAAACAACAACAAAGGACGCCGCGGTTCATTAGAGTGCAAAGACAATCAAACCAGAGAAATGTGGAAAGGGTAATGGGAAGCGCTGTCATTTATTTTCAAGCCTCATATTGTATCTCGCTGAATTGTTTATAACTGTGCGAAATGTCACAGCGCTTAGAAAATTAAATGTCAAACATATAACTCTGTTTCATAGGCCGCGAATGGTATTGATTTGATATTCCACCTTCACTCTACAGAACTCACAGGCGTCTTTATGCCAGCACTTCATTCCTGTGCTTGCTTACTATTATAGTTGAAGGACTGGAAAATACCGGGATCTTAAAAATTAACTTCGTAGGTGGGATGGGAGCGCAGGGATGTGGTAAATATCTGCGCAAGTAGTTCATAGTAGGTTGGAACACACCCGGAGGGGATTCGAACTTCTCAGATTCGATTGTAGCGCTCCTGTCATGGAACCATTGCACCACCAATTCAAGGACGAGAGAGCTGGTTGTTAGACAAAGCCAAATTCTGAGGTTGTGATGTTAAATCCAGATTTGCCGTCGTTTTTAATTTACTGTCTGTCAGTGAAAACGGTGCACACATATTCATCTTAAGTGACAAATTTGAATATCCTATGTTCGGAGCATGCAAGAGAAGATTCCTCCGGTTCCTCCCAAGATGGCCCAGTAGCGCTAGTGAACCAAATGCTTGAATTCCCAAGTTCAATTCCCGAAAAGGTCGCGAAACAACATGTAATTATATTGTGGGTGGATCTGACCAAATCGGGCGAAAGGTGAAATTTTTACACCTCTTTTCAACTCCCATAGAACAATTTCCCACCCTTATAATGGGTTTTCTGGGGAATTTCGTCCTTCTCATTAAGCCCGATTTCGTCAGATCCACTCACAATTTCTCGCAGTGTTTTTCTCGCAATATCATTATTCGGAGTCTGGTGCACGCCCAGCACCACGTCCCTGATACTGCCTCGTTGTGCTGGACTGGCAAAACGGACAAGAAATCCTCCTACCATGAAACTTCTTAAGTGTATTCTCACAACTGCAAATGACAACTCTACGTACTCTCTGCGGGATTTTCTTTTCTGCATGTTGATTAAGGGGAAGCACAATGAACCGTTTAATGATAGGATTAGCCAAATGTTTCCATTGGCTGCCCTGTTGTCTACCACCTTCTCATGCCCTCACAGACTGAAGACAATAATAATTATGCTAAGACTCTGACAAATTGAACGGAAAACCCTCACGAGAGGGATTATGCTATTACGTATTTAGCAAGACGCTTTGATGGGAGTCATTCTGTCCAGAAGATACAATCTATTGACATGGACTTATCCAATAAGGATCTGACATGCCTCCTTATTATTGTGGATACTCTGTTATTGTTGTTGTTGTTTTGGCTTTGGAAAGGGCTGAGGGAGAAGGGTATATATGAGAGTGAGAGAGAGAGAGAGAGAGAGAGAGAGAGAGAGAAAGAGAGAGAAACAGACAGACAGACAGACAGACAGACAGACAGACCGAGAGATAGAGAAACAGACGACAGCTTTCAACACGGACAAATTTAATCTATAAAAATGCTGTGCGTTTTTATTCACTGTGTTCGACAACAAGGACTGATCGTTTATAACTTGAAGGGTCTAAACACACAACTGCTGTGTCTCCCCCCCCCCCTCCCCCAATCCATTCCCCTCAAGAAGGTAGTAGAAAATCGACGCCATTTCTAAAGTACGTGCAAGCTAGCAAAACTAAATTACCATATTAAAATGTTTAAATACATTTCATGATTTATATATTATACGGAACTACGGAGAATACGTGCTATTTTAACGCATGTCCTTGAAAGCGTGGACTATGATCGATCAATCTGACCACATCGATCTAATGTCGGTCACAGTCCGCGCGGAGCTGGCTGACTCACAGTGAGTTTCCCAGCGTCTCAATGTACGATATGCACAGCTCAAAACAAACAACTTTACTGATTTCCAGCTTAGAAATGCTGTACCTCTTTCAAATGTGTTACATTATGTGTGGAAAAGCTGGAAAGAGACTCACATAATAAAGACGTGAATTATAGAAGCCCTGGCCGATTTTGATTGGCCAGCTAGTCGGATTCTGGCGTCAGGACATTTAGGTCGATAAGACCTCGCACACTAGCCAATAGTTTTCGGGGCTTTGTTTTGTTTTTTCTCCCTGAATGTCAATGCCCGGCCGATTAAAACTGGCTAGTGCACATGGGGCCTAATGTTGCAGGGAAAAGGGTAGCGGGAAGGGGAGAGGGGCGTCGACGATAAGTGCAATGTCACATTATGTAAAACACTTTCTGGAACCAATAGACAAGTGGCACTGGCCGACCGCGGAAAAAGACACTTTTGTTTCATCGGTCAAGAATGAGTTCGGTGAATGCTAAAGTTTTGGTTTACAATGATTCCTCAGACCTCTATGTCTGTATAGACTGTTTTTCGTGTACGAAATTCCTGAATGGGTTAACTATGACTCCTCATGGATCAGACCCGACTGACTACCGACTGGGTGAAACAATGAAGATCCTGTCAGAAGCGCCCACCACCATGTTCTCTAATAAAACTAGCCCCCTAATGCTCAAAGGTAGATAGTCTATCCCAAACTTCTAAAATATGCAAAACGTATTGCAAATAATCAACTAAATGCAAAACCATATGAATCACGAAAAATTAGTTTTTGATAATTGAGAAAGAGCTTTGAAGAATTCAACACTGGTCACACAGCGACGTATTTCAAAAACATTGGTCGCTAGATGGTTTACGAAAACGTATAGTTTCATAATTAATTTTATCACTATCAGCAAATTGTACCAATTTATTGTCCGTTTATGCGTTTAGGTATTCGGCTACTTATTGTTTCTCATCCCGAGACAACTTCGTTTCGACAAAAGCGAAAATCGGCGTCCTTATTACGACATACGGGCTGCAATTAATAGTTGCTCTGCACTGCACAGGTTGCATAGCCACGAAACGCACGAGCAAATGCGTCCCTATAGGTAGAATGCGCATGACGTCACAGAGTTTTTGTTTTGTACTTCCGCCAAAAAAGATGGCCGGTGGATCAGCTGATGAGTGTAACTTCGAGATGTGTCTAACAGTTAAAATGCCTACTGGTTGCATTGCAGTTGACTGTTGTGACAGGGGTGGAAAGGATGTATCCAAACTGGTCCGATTCCCTACCATCCGTGTAAACAAGAGAAAGGAAGTGAAAGAATTGACCGAACGTCTCCCATGTGCGTATACACACGTGTCATTGTTTACAGTAGTGAACTCGCCGCCGATTGGTTCGCGACGCCTTAAGTGGGTCCGGACAGACAAGATAGTGGATATGCGCATTCCATTCTGCATATATACCTAAACCAGAAGAAACAGGTCGTTATGACGCAAAGCACCCGTCCGATTTCCGAGAGGCCGACAGTGTTATGGGTTAGAAACTGCAATGTTTGCAAGACGAGGAGAGAAGATGACTGTCGGGAAGGTGAGACGGAATATAAATCATAATCTCCCTCTCCCTTTCATTCGTACTCGGGGGAAGAGAGAGAGAGAGACAGAGAGAGAGAGAGAGAGAAAGAGAGAAAGAGAGAGAGAGAGAGAGCGAGAGAGAGGAGAGTGAATGGGCGAAAGCGCAATAAAACCAGTTCAATTACTTCAGACGTACACAAATAACAGCAATTCAGGAACTGAATAATTGATTTTTTAGATCCTCGTCGGTCAATCGAAAGTGAATGTGTTTATCATAAATGCATAAATCTCCACTTAACAGAGATGAGCCACCAATATGGAAGAAGTACGGGACTCGGAGAAAATGAAAAAGAGATCCATATGAATACAATGAAGGAAAGAAAGGACGATAGGGAGGGATTGTAAGAAGTACACTTCATGATTTTCCGTTCTCCAGGGTGGGAGTTATCGCTCTCCCGGCTATGCAAACGATGTCAACACACACACCCTCTGGGAGGTTTTTATTTGCCAATCAGCAATATGAGGCGTCAAACCTCGGGTTAGCTGACTACTACAGCCACCAACACCTAGTCCCACGGGTTATGGCAATTTCAGGGTGTCATTTGTAGTGAAATATGATGCTAAATTGGGAGATGGGTGGATTGACGGATGGATGGATGCATGGACCGACGGACGGGTGACAAAATGGATGGACAGACTGTCGGATGGGTAGATGATATGTAGGAGCGTAGATCACATGGACAGGCGGAGAACGGGTGGACAGTGGATAGACAGATAGGTGGATTGGTGGAAGAGCGACCATGAACACAGTCTGATGGATAGAAAGACTGACCGACCGATAGGCAGACTGGCAGCCAAGCACA
This sequence comes from Onchidella celtica, assembly GCA_963931925.1. NCBI lineage: Eukaryota > Metazoa > Mollusca > Gastropoda > Systellommatophora > Onchidiidae > Onchidella > Onchidella celtica. Next base: position 27,049,662 of record OZ007573.1, on the reverse strand, counting down.
GTGGACAGGTAGACAGACTGATAGACAGAAAGACAGAGAGCGAGTTACCAAACTATTTGCTCTATGGGATTCCAAACGACACTTCCGAGACCATTTCCAGAACCCGAATACCCTCTAACCTGATAATCATCTGTGCCCATTTACAAGTACAACTGAGCCTTCGTTCATGGTGTTCTCCTTAAGGCAATAAGCTTACGTCTTCCAGGGGAGAAGGGAGGAGGACAGAGAGAGAGAAAGAGAAGGGAGGAGGAGAAACCGCTGTGCAGCTCCAGCGAATGAGAGACAAAGGGATAAATAATGGACAGAATAGGGTGGGGAAGAGAAAGAATGAACAAGGGGGGGGGGGAAGAGAGAGAGAGAGAGAGACAGACAGACAAACAGATGGACAGACAGACAGACAGGCAGGCAGACAGACAGGACGGGAGGAGAGAATGTATGATAAAAAGGATTATGTGAATCCATCCAGAAGGATGAATAATATTAATAATAATAATCGCGTTCAAGTCTATCATAACTTTGATAGTTGTTTGACAATAACTACATTTGCAACGAAACACCTTTAATCTGACATTTCCCCCTTATGTGCTCGCTGAGAAAATCTGATTACGTTTTCGTACTAGTTGCTCGCAGTTTCAGTGTTTTCACACAGCCATAGTATATTATAATTATGTAACTGGCACCCATACCCGGTAACTGAATAGGTAATAACTATACACTGTAAATCAGAATTATATTTTGCGCGGTGATCCATGCACCCTTTTACTGTAGGAAATGAAACAAGGTTTAGGGTAAGTAACAGAAGATTTGCGCCGCAGTATATTGATTACAAAGTCTGAACCTTTTAAAGGAGATTGGCAGGAAATTATAGTAATACTTACAGGTGAGATAAATGCAACCAAACGAGATAGACAGAGACACACTGACTGAATCAAGGGCGTACATTTATCTGACAGCTATCAGGAACCAAGTAGTTCTTTAATACATGTATTAACGTAATAGAGACCGAGAATGTGAAGGGCAGAGACGGAGATAGTTGAGAGGGAGGGGGGATCGCGAGAGAGGGAGAGACAGACACAGACAGATGAGAGAAAGAGACAGACAGATGGACAGACAGACATATACTAAGTAAAGAAAGAGATAAGAAGAGAAGGACTGACACAGAACGTGAAAGATGGAGAGAGAGAGAGAGAGAGAGAGAGAGAGAGAGAGAGAGAGAGAGAGAGAGAGAGAGAGAGAGAATGGAAACAGTAAGAGAGAATGAAATAAAAGAATTTTGGTGAGAAAGAACAGGAAACAGATAGAGAGAGAGCAATCGCGTTAACCAGCTGTGAGCGAGCAGTTACCTCGCGGATTACCCTGTCCAAGGTGGGAGAGAAAAGGAATGTATAATATACATCGGGACATGACAAAGTAGCAGTGGTTGAGCCCTGTAAACACACACTCGGGTCCTGCCTATACATTATACATCGGGATGAGTGAATTAGGAGCAACGTCAGGATAGATGGTAGTCGAGGTCGTGCAATTTTCATGAAGCGAGAGAGAGAGAGAGAGAGAGAGAAAGAGAGAGAGAGAGAGAGAGAGGACAGAGGACAGACAGACAGATAACCCAACAAGAAAGGAAAAAAAAAGAAAAGAAAAGAAAAGAAAAAAAGCAGAAAGGGCACAGATCATCAAAGTATTAGATTCTAGACGTTGTTCAGAAATTCCAGGCAGCCCATCTTCTACAGGACAATCTTGTAACTTCTATTGTAGATCACGAAGGATTAAGTGTTTTTATGGCTCCCTGCCGCCACAGATGAAAGATGAGATTGGGCCAGACAGCAGTGGAAAAAGTCCGAAGAGTGTCTGATACGCCGATCAATAGACCTTCCAGACATAGAAGTTGCGAATATCCAAATCTACGTAATCCTTTCCCGACACTGCAAATAGATACATGTATAATATATAAGATATTTCAGAATTTGGGAACTACCGCACGCCACACAGATCAGATCACAAACAGAACTAGGCGGTGTTGGGGGTTACACGAATTGGGACAGCAAAGGCCGAGAATGTTGACTTACACGAACATTATTGTCACGGAAATTCATTGTCATATTCCCTTATCTGACGAGTCGAAAATCAAAAACGTACTGTGCATAGTTCATACTTCAAATACTGGTCAATGCACTACGTGCGGTCACGAGGCAGGAAATGGTAAATGCCCGGAAGTAAACAAAGTCCAGCGAGCTTCTGGCTGGCCCAATTTAACCTCTGAACTTTGGGCTTGTCAGTGAACACTTAAAATTCTCTCTCAGTTAATCTGTGCTGGTCAGAACACTTTTCATGTGTAAGCATCAACTGCATGTCTGTGCGGTCACCCGTTGGTGGTGCAGTCACAAGTTGCCATCAGTGCATGCTCTCTGTGCGATCAATATCAAAATAGATCTGATAATCAACCTTCCCATTCTCCTCTTTTCTAATTCTTTGTCTTCCCACTCTTTCTCATCCTCATGCTGGTATTTTGCCTTATTTTTGTGGGCTGCTCTTCATCACCACACCACACCATCCACTTCTTCTTTCTACCTTCCCTATCCTTTTCCTCTGCTAACTCCTTCTTTCTTTTCCTCTGCTCCTGTGCCTTCTGTTTTTTCTCTGCCTTCTTTCTTTCCTGCTTTAAAAGGAGGGAGAACTGTTCTCAAACAATTTAAGTCACTGAATTTACTATAATACTAGACCTATTCTTTGATCAAGTTGCAAAATGCCTTAAAATATAGCCTATGTATTTGGACTTTACCACAATATTATTCTTTGTTTCTCATTAAATTCGGTTGTTTACTATTAGCTGGAGTGCAGTGGCTCTTGTGAACTCGTGTTTTGAATACATCATGTAGAGCTAATCATAATTATTAATAATTAATAGTAATGGTGCTAGTGATCCCAGTTGATGCAAACACAACACTGATGTCACACTGCAATTACAAGTGACTGCTCCTCATGCAGGGTGTCAGATGAATGCATGACAGTGCAGCCAGTGTCATAATATGTGCATAATCACGCTCATGATACCCAGAAAACATATTTTTAATAAAAATCCACCCAAAGTAGAGTGTCCAGAGCACTTCTGTGAGCTTACACCAGACCACTAAATGGAGAAAACCGTTAGGTCACATATTTACCTTTGAACTCAAGATGGAAGTTGCGGGGACACAAAACTTGGGAAAGTTATCCAAGGCAAAAATACAAGCTTAAACAGCAGTCATATGCTATGTGATGTTGTGATGTCTTGATAAGAACCTCACAAAACGTGGATTAGTCACAAAAACACCGATAAATGAAACTATGGAAAAACAAATATTGACCGCATCGACGTGCTGACTGCACCTAGTGCATTGACTATGTATATATTTTTTTTGCTGCAGTTTCGTAGAGTAGGAAAGGTCTGTGATTTATTTTTTTTTAACACCCAGGCGCTTTCAATTTCAAACAATTATAAAAGGAAAGTAGTACTACCAATCTGGCCTGCTTAGTTTTTGATTTTCAGCTCCACAAGCATCAAGGGTCACATAAGCAGGCACGGTAAGTCCGGAATGCGTAAATTCATATAACTCGAATCCTCGGATTACTCGAAAAGGATCCGCTGACGTCAGGTAAACTGTGTCCGTTAATGTTAAAAACTACTACAAATGCAATTCTGTTCGACCGAGTATCACCACTGCTGTGTTTTTTCATACCCTACAAGTAACACAGGCATTCACTAAATAGTCCGGGGGGGGGGGGGTGGTGCAAGATTGTTTTCTAAAATACCAAATTAGATCGTTGCGATCTCACCAGCGGGAACAACAATAACACAACAATAATTATAAAACATACAACAGGATAAAGCCACAATCTATATAAAAAAACAGCAAGGAAAGAAAATTCATTGCTGCGAGGAAGAAATGCCCAGACCTGAAAAAATTACACGTGAAAGATAGTTCTTTTTGCTACTATGTCTATTCCTTTGACATGAAAGCGAAGTATCGTCATTTTGTAATAAATCAAAAGAGGCCTAGAAATATCGAATAATGCCTTCTCCTCAACAGTGATGGCCTCCCTCCTGCCTTTGTTTTGTTTCGACTTTAAACTTCCGGTTGCGTTTCAAAGTTTGAAGACATAGGTTTCTGTGCCGTCTGCCTTATGCACGGGCGATGCGGGTGTTACTGTGCCAGTTGTGAGTTGTTTTCTACCGAGATCTACATTAATCTGTGTGCCGATTGTGCGTGTTGTTTTCTAGATAAAGATATTTCTCCCGGGCAGGGCCGAGTAACTCAGCTAGTAACATAAAATATTACAAAAACATCACAGCACCATCACTCTTCGTGTCAACTTCCTGCTGTACAGCAAGTTACTGTCGCAGTACAACAGTGAGTGAATTTTATCCTAAGATTTATTCCCTCCCCTCCGCCCCGCTCCAAAGAAAGCGGCAATGCATTCCCATAGCACTTAGTGAGATATCATAAGACACAGACAGAAATATAGAAATTCTGATCAAATGACGCAAGCACATGATAAAGATCAGACTGTGCTAACGACATAATGTCTAATGAAATCGTGCATGTGCTCACTCAACAAATGGCCCCATGTTCGCTCAACTGTAACTTCCCAACGATGTGCAATCACATCTGATGTCCAGACTTCTTGTTCTTTGTTACTACCGGAGGATTTCGCAAACTATCATTTTTCTTCATTATTAATATTGAAATACAGCATTATGATGGAATTGTTTTGTTGTTGTTGTTTTCACGATAAATCTCGACACAAACTTGTCTGAAACTGAGCGCTCCAGGTTACCATGTCATTTAAAATGCTTGCTAAGCATTCTGTCGTGGTATAGAAAAAGGCAGCACATGACAAAAGAAAGAATGCCAAAAACAAATTTTTACTTTGCAGACGACGCAATACAGTGTATACATTTCGCATTGCATCCCACTTTATTCTTTGTTCAGTTTCCATTTAGTGATGACCAAAAGAATCTAAAAGTTTAGTCGTACAAAATTATAACACCGGCAGAAAGAGAATATTTAATCTACAAACTGATGTCAAAACGTGGGTTTGACTCAGATAGGCTGATGAGGTGTTTTTCCCTGGCACGGCAGAATTCCATCGGCGTGTTGTGCAAAACAAGTATTCTCCCGCTCAAGTTAGAAGATCGATGTCGGGCTGTCTACTAATTCTGCGACACCATAAATCGACGATTTAATTCTTTTTTTTTTTTATAAGTGTGGGTTGGGGTTGGAGAAAAGACAGAAGGAAACGGCGCGGAGAAGAAAGGGAGATAGTGGGTTAGGCCTACAAGATATATCAGAATATTTCATGGAATTGCCCCACTGAGTCAGAAGTTAACACTTTTAATGAAGTATACATAGAGAAATAGTGATCACATACCGCTAAAGGCTAAAAGGATGACTGAAAATATCTTTATTGCACCACTGTATAAAATTAAATCCCAAATCACTGGATCTATTTTAGAATTGTGCGACAAAAATAAAATATAGGCTGGGATTTCACCTCATAGCACGAGTAATATTTCAGGGTAGCGATAAGCATGCACTGAGAGAACGTCACTGACTGAACTGTGGTGTTTTATTTACTTATTTATTCATTTTATTTATTTATGTATTTGTCATAGTCATACTTTCAGCTTCTGTCTCCTCTTTTGAAACAATAATATTAATAATCTCTTTCATTCTCAGCCTTCCAAAAATGTCCATTGGAAAAAAAAAAAGGCAAATTCATTCACTGTGTTCTTCAAAAACGTTTAGCCCGTTATCGCCACGACTTGTGGGTCCTTTTTGTGACAACCAAAAAAAAAAAAAATTACAAACGTTCTTCATCAGGACGAATGATCTCCAATAATGTACAGTGCACTGTTCACACAAGGAAGTGGCTATTTTCACGACACGTCGTGGAAATCGCCTCCGTGAAGTTTTCCACGACATGTCATGAAAATGGCCTTAGTGAAATTTTTCATGGCGTTTCACGAGTTATTACAGCTACCCCAGCCCCTTTTTGCCTGATTAGTCAATCTGACTACCGACCATTGACACAAACTGACTAGACCCTCACGCCCTCCAGGTTCCGACCTCCCGCTCAGTGGGAGCCGCCATTTTGAGTCAGAAAACGATCAACTCTGATTGGATGAAAAACGTGTCGTGAAAAAATCTCTCCACGCCTTTTCCACGATATGTCGTGTGCCTAGACACTTCGTTCACACAAAGTGTAAACGGGAGACAAACTTGGCCTTGGAAATGTTTCCAATTTCCTTGAGAATGCTGCGCCTTTTTCCGAAACCGAGCCTATGAAATTTACGGCGTTGCTTTAAATTCCCAACGGTGCCGCCTTTTCCATAAATTATAAGATGCTCCTCTCTCTCTCTCTCTCTCTCATATTAACCCTGCAAGCACCACGCTGCTATAAACCATCAGGTAAAATTTCTCTCTTCTCTCTTTTTCTCTCTCCTCCTCGCTCTCTCTGCCTTTGACTTGTCCAATCACGCCTTCAAATTTCAGTGCTTCACCCACTTGACTTCCCCAACAACATACTAACTTCACCATCAAACCTTTTCCAACAGCCTCATAGGAAACATTAATAACGATATAGCACAGAAGGCAAAGCCAAAGTACGCCACTTCGCGTGGAGACGGGGGAAGGAAAGAGATAATATATTGATGGAGACTGTCTGAAAAGAACTGAATTTTAAAAAAAAAAAAAACACATTTCTTTCCTAATCCCCCTCACCCCCAGGGGACAAGATAAATCAATATATTAAAGTGAGTGCCAAAAGTGGATGATCAAACTTGTACTGTTTCAAATCTAGAGCTGTGGCCTGAGAACCAGCCTGAAGACTATGTGGACTGGTGCGTCCTTGGCCAACACTCCCGTTGTTTGTTTGTTGTTGTTTTTCTGCTAACATCCCCTGGGCATTCAAAATAAGCGAAATTAATCGGAAGAAACGATTAGAAACGGCTTGGGAATGAGAGAGAGAGTTTGGGGGACGGGGAGTGTGTGTGCGAGAGATCAGTTTTATATTATATCTACCTGTATATGGAACGACTCTTTTTTATTAATGTCCGTGCAGTAAATCAGTGGTTAGAGCACCTAGCCCCGGTGCCAGTAGCCCCGGGTTCAGATCCCTTTGAGAGCACCATAAATGTAACTAATTTCTTGCTGTGTTTTTAAGGCATTCACTCATAAATGACTTCTTGGGGGCACATGCCTCGCCTCTGATGTCTATTAGATTTGTTGTTCTTGGAAATGGACTTAATTTCCCAACAAATACAAACGACATGTCCTTTTCAAGCTTTTCTGAGAGGGCGTATAAGGAATTGGGGAGGCATTTTCGTAAAGAATGATTCACGCCTAGGGAATTTTTTCATGCATTTTTTAATTTCATTTTCTTCTTCCCTAGAGATCGATTTAACCTTTCCATTTTCTATTTCGTTTTAAAGATGAACCCCAAGAACAATAACAGTGTCCACCCGCCACGTTTCTTGTCGATCGATGTTCATTAAACCTGGGACATGGGTAATAAATTGTGAGAGAATAAAAGGAGGGAAAGTGCTTGGCTTCCTTTCTCCTTCTCCACCCAAATCTTCTTCATTCCATGCGATGTGATGCATCTTACTGCTTCACCTATAATTTCTTAATGACAGAAGTCGTTTGGATGTGAGAGAGAGCGAGAGAGAGAGAGAAAGAGAGAGAAGAGAAAGACAGACAGACAGACGGTACGGGCGGACAAAGAGAAGGGAGAGAGAGGGCATAGGAGAGAAGAGGGGAATGTGGGAAGGAGAGAATGAGTATGTGGCTGTATGTGTGTGACAGCGAGAGAGAGAGAGGGAGGGATGGGGGAACCAGAATAAGAGGTAAGTGAGTGAGTGAGAGAGACTCTCGCACACGCGCGCGCGTGTGTGTGTGTGTGTGTGTGTGTGTGTGTGTGTGTGTGTGTGTGTGTGTGTGTGTGTGTGTGTGTGTGTGTGTGTGTGTGTGTGTGTGTGTGTGTGTGTGTGTGTGTGTGTGAAAGCGCCAGTTAGATCTACCACTTGTCCACGCCTCTCCTCTAAAAAATACCAGGTACCAAACCTCTTGCACCCAATTCTTAAAACCTTCCTGGATTCAATGAAACTACGCATCACAATCTTTCAAATCAGAATTCTAAGTTGAACGGGGCCACTTATGGCCATCAGAATAAAACCCCTGCAAAATCATCACTGAGAATAGAACAAATTTCTTTAGATCAAGAGCTAAATCAGGCTCTCTTCAAAAGCAAGTTGGCTCTCGCTTGCCTTGAGTTTCCAACTGGTTCTGTGTCAGAAAAATCTGGAGTCAAGAATCTTCGAATGTTCCTTTGACGAAAACAATAAACCCATGCTTCTTTCCGCCTTCAGTTTCGCGTTTTCCATTGGACAGCAGCGATGTCATACACTCAAGCTTCGCATGCAGGAGCCTGTAACCACTTAACGAGGCAATTCCCAGCCCTCACATTGATCATTAACATTACGTATTGAAAATTCAAAACCACTGAAAACACTTCCCCATTTTTTGTTTAAATTTATTTTGGTCAGGACAGGGTGACATATTTGGAAAGTGTTCGAAAAAGTGCCTGAACTGTTTCGTTTTCTTGCACTTCTTTCCATGCGTTTCTGATTAATGCAAAATGCCAGACAGACTTCCACAATCCTCGTGCAGTTAAGAACAAACTTAATTCCTTTTAACTTGGAATAACAGCCCTCTATGAATTCGAACCTCGGGAACTTGGTTTAAATCACTTAGAGTTATCTTGAAGTGCACCAGAACCAAAAATCTTTACAGGAAAATCACAGATTTGATACATTTACAAAGTGTCAATATGCTTTCATAGCTTCTTGAAATCTGATTTTGCAGTGAAGATTTAGTGCATCTTCATGTTGGATTGCGCTCCATCCCAAAGGCTTAAGAACCAAATTAATTATAGATAAATACACCAACAAACCTCTGACCTGAGTATATTTTTTTTTTGTTTCTTTCTTTGCTTGTTTCATACGTCTTCAAGTGGGAAAGAATTCAGATTCAGAGGGAAATTAAAAAAAAAAAAAACTTACTAAACTAAAATATAAATAAGTATGTAACACTGACAAAACCACAGTCCTATAGTTTGATATATATTATAGGCAAACCGACATCAGAACGCCTCTTTCTATTCACTACAAAATGTTGAGAGAGGAAAATAAACCGTAGAACAAAAAGTCTCACTGCCAACGATCTTAACACCAATTCTGATTCTTCGACAACGCTAACTGAACACAGTATTATTTTTATACATGACAAGTAAAGTTGTCCTATGACGTTTGAAAATAGAAGGAAAAAAAAAAGGAAAAAAAACAGCCTCCAAAGCGGAAATTACTAACAAAACCGTTGAAAAAGCAATGGGACCTTAAAAACATCAACAACACCTTTATCCCAGAATCGATGAGACTGTTCAAACATTGTGGTGACCCCATTGTTCAGTGAGCTCAAGCCTGTCGTGGCTCTTATTTCTATTTGCAGCCTCTTGGGTGTTTGTATGTTGGAGTTAAAGTGCGTGTACACAAAGTCTGGAACAAAAGAGGGGAAGGATTGGGGGGTGAGGGTTGTACGTAAACGGGAGAGAGAGGGCGACATAGTGTGTGTATGTGAGTATGAGTTACAATGTATGTGTGTGGGAGAGAGAAGAAGAGAGGGATGTGTGTGAGAGAAGTTGAGGGGGGGGGGATAATCAATAGCTTACTTCTCCTACTTTGGTGCATTTAGCGCGGTATCATAATAGAAGACAGAAAAAGCGCGTTCAGAACCATCTACTGGAACCTGCCCGCCACGCGCAGAGGCCCAGTAGATAGGGCGCTTGGCTCAGCTGAGGGAGGTTCCAGGTTCACATTCCGTTTAGAAAGAGGGGCAAGGGGTGTTCAACCATCTAATTTCTCGCCGGGTATTTAAGACACTTACCAGTCGATGACCTGACTGGAGCCCAAGCCCCGTCTCTGATATCATGGTCTCACTATGCTGAGAAATAAGAAGCTACTTTCACTTCACCTCACCTCGAAGAGAGAGAAAGAAAGAAAGAAAGAAAGGAGAGGGACGGGAGCGATAATAAGAAAGGCTAACACAGTTGTAACCGATAAAACTGCATCTTCTCTCCTTGTAAACTGGTGCTAATTCTATTCCATTTTCGTCTTATGCTAATGTTCTGTCCTCAAGAGTTTATCCAAATTAACCGGTTAATTCTCTATTCCATGTAAAGGACACACCATTCTTCCCTATTCTCTCTATGTGGCTCCTTTTAAAAACACATATAAACAAAAATACTAATCATATTGACGCCACCCGCGCGAGACCAACGCCTGTTTCCTTTACTCCCCAGGGTATCCGCTCTGTAACCGTCAACGGTTGATCTAACTTGGCATCAAACAGACTATAATATAGAGTTTTACTACCCGGGGAATTGAGCTCCGCTAGATTGGCACCAGAATAGAACTAGCGTGTCTCTCGTAAACATTAATCATTGATTAAGGCCGTATATTGGTTAGACTCTACTTTTGGCTTTAGAGAGACAGCAAATCAATAATGATCCAAATTGTGCACGCCGTAACTACTTAAATAGTACTTGTGCATTGCGCTGGCGTTTTATGAAACGCACAAAGGCGAAGTATCTAATTTTACAGGTGAGGAATATTAAAGAAAAAGTGTTTTACTCGCAGTGTATTTATCTTCAATGCGTTTTTAGTTATATTAAGTAAACATTTGAAATATTGTACCCCTCTTCAATCAAGAGACCAAAAAAAAAAAAGATAAAATTCTCGAAGGCTGTTCATAGTATAGACTATTTGGCACAAAAAAACAACAAAAAAACTTGTCATCTGCAGCAAGTAAGCGTTTGTACAGTCTTTCGCGGTTTCATGACAAGGCAAAGGCCCTAAAGAGACATCATATTATCAACCCCTGATCCAAATCGTTGATAAGATAACTGGCTGTGTCTTGGTTAAATTGGCAAGATCAATACTGAACCAGAGCATAGATGGAATGATTATATTATATGCATTACTTTTGAAAAAAAAAAAAAACTAAATATAAAGTCGTAGTTTGCAAAGCGAAATAAACAAGAAAACTATACATTCCAAAGACTGAAAACAAAAGAAACACCTAAGCCAGCTTTCGGCGATTAAGGACCTTCATCAGGTCAAAAACGAAAACGGAGCGACAGAATTTTTATTTATTTTTTTATTATCATTTCCTAAAATCAATAACTGCATGTGAATTGGCTTCTTGGCATGCTGTTCTTGGTCTGGTTAGTTGGCACTTGGGAACCAACAGATCAATGCTGATCCAAATCACAGATAGAAAAAAAACTAGTTGAGCAGCTTACATTGTGTCAAGCGGATGCCTGACATACAATAGCATCTATGCCGCAGTGTTGGTGTGTATGAAGGTGCAATTGTCCTGATGAATGGTGAGAAGCTGCAATTCTGGACACGTGCTCATTCATCACGGAGGTTGTGCGCTGTATATCACAACGTACGTGTGTATGTGGGTGAAGCAATTAACAACTTCCATCTACACGGATCTGTCACGTCATTAATAACTGTGTTTTCCAGTATTGCTTTTCGTTGTTCTAAATTCGCACTAGAAAGTTGTGGGTGGCTTAAAAGTTGTCCGTTTTGTTGCTGTATGGATACAGAAAGTGCTCACTCTGTGATAATTCAATATGAGTGTAAGCAACAGTTGACTGACAGCGGTGAGTACACGGATAATATTGAGTTAATGCTGTTGTTTAACAACAACAACAACAGAAAATACTATGACTTAAAACAAAACATGCAAAACATTATGAGTGAATTATGTGTACCATGCTAGATCTGACTGTTTCATGTTTCGAGAATTATACGAGTTATACGAACTGCCCCATAATTTTCTTCCTGCATTGCAGAGATCAGAAAACAATTAAATTGTTGCAGTCTTGCTGTGCAATACTTCTTTTTTTTTTCCTTTAATTTTGAACACTACAATGTTAGGAAGGTACTGTAGTATTCATGTGCACGCTCAGTTAATGTATTAACAGTACTGACTGTCTGAATGTTTGGAATCTACAAGTCTTGTAGTGGTAAAAAGAGGAACAGATTAAATAACTCACGAACTAAATAAATAAATAAATAAATAAATCATGGGGACGCAGTTTGTTCCAGCTAGACTCCCTTGCAGTTGCCACAAAGTCATTTTGTTGGTGTCTGTGCAATACAAACTTTCTCTGGAATTTCCAAGAAGAAAACTTGTACCTGGGAAATCCACAGTTCTAATAATCTGGAGGTTTGAGCTTATGTCACATCGTTTCCGATTTACAGTACCTTTTCCGTAATCTCAAACCCGTGAATATACACTGACCCTTCTATTTCTGGATAATACTTGATATAAAGGCCACGAGACCAATACCTACCGCTCCTGGTGTTGCTTCGTGACTTCCTGAGCTGTGACGGAAACGATTAATTATCACCTCAGAGATATTTTTATAACTGGGAAACGATATCTGACCATGGTCACATAACTTTCGAAATATGGAATTTCCAGAATGAGTTTTTCCTCAACTGTCCACGTAAGAAGTGGGTCGTGATGGAGGAGTGAACGAGTGAGAAATGGTCAAGATGTACATCATCCCAACTCTCAACGTAAGAAAGATGGGGGAGTGAATGACTGGGAAGGGAAAGAGACAGACAGAAGGTGCTAGAGAAAGAGAGAGAAAGAGAGGCTAGAGAGGGGGACGTTGAGGAGAGACAGTGTGTGCGTGTGGGTGTGTATGCATATGTGTGTGTGTGTGTGAGAGAGAGAGAGAGAGAGAGAGATTGATTGGTGAACAAAGGGAGATCTAGCTGATCTGTAAATTTATATCGTAATAGCCCATTCATAATAATATACCCTTTAATAATTCACTCAGTTTCTCATTTACACCAAGCTTTAATGGAACTGGAACCGCTAGTCAGATCAATGTATCATAAGCGTTCTAGCAAAAAATAATGCGGCTCTTGCAATGGAACAGATGAGAAAGAAAAAAAAAATCCACATAATTTGCCCCTATGGAGTAAAAAAAAAATAAAAAATGTATGGCTGGCCTTTTTATGACATTGCACAAGTGTGAAAGAACTAATTCTACAGGAAAGTAAAAAAAATAAAAATGGTTCACTTGAAAGGCTTTCCTTATTTCCAATACAATATTACTTGCAGGAATATACATTTGAATCTGAATATGAATATTGCACCCCCCCCCCCTTCCAACTTAATCAATAGAAAAAGTTAACAGAATATTTGGTAAAAAAAGTTGCCAGCAGCTGCTCCTCAGCGTAAAGACACCTGTGTAGAGCCAGCGACGTGCCCGTAATTCCCACCGTCTCACTGCATGTTGTGTATATGATGAGTCATTTTTGTCCGTCCTCCTATCCTGATCAGTGCAACCACCCAAAATAAATCCTTTTCAAAGCGAAGACATCGTTGTGGCAAAGTTTGGGGACAAATTTAAAAATAGACCTCGCACTGATGTCCCTTACCGCGATTGCGCAATGAGATGAGGGTAGCGTTCCAGGAGATATGAATAGCTTAAGATAGTCTTGAGTTTGGAGAAAGTAGGTCGACACGTTAATGCCCATATTGTGATAAGTAGAAGCAAGATAACAAACAGAAAAAACAATGATAAGAAAGAAGCAGATCCCACTATTAGCGCCCACCAATCACCCGCAGCTCACGATAGAGGTGAAAGATCACTTAGAAGCAAGATGCAGTGTCAGGCAACAGAACTGTGAAAAGTAACTTCCGTAGTGAAACTAGTCAAAGGAAACATTCTATAGGCGAATTTTATGTCATGCTGTGTACAGAAATAACGTGCATGAAGACATCAATCTTAAAATCTTCATGACGTCTAGTGAATGTAAACGTTGTGCCTTGTTGCTGATCTATGATAATAAAATTATGCTTTGTAATGGCACCTTACCGCACAGCATTTACACCGCCACAATTTTACACACGCTAACAGCTAGTTGCAAGCGTACGTCTGAACATTTTATTTATTTATTGATTGATTGATCTACTTATCTATTTATTTATTTGCCAACTAATTTATCTAATCTGAGGTATTCATTCATTTTCAAGCATTTTTGAACGAGTTCCTGATATTACTACCCATAATTCTTTGTTAACTGCAGTTTGCATAGTTTCATTCAGCAGCTGCCAACTGAATATCTATTAGCATTTTAATTTGACTTCACCTTAATAAATCTACTTCCTTTCATTTTATTGACTTCCTCTAATTAATTAGCTTTCAAATCCCAGTTGCGGCACCAATTTCTTGCACCCTTGGGTCTGCATTTATGGCCGCTATCTGATACAGATTGCAACTTTGCGTGTGCGTTGGCACTAGCAACCATGTATTGTGTTCATTATGGCCATCTCTGGACTGGGTTCTTGCAAGTCTTTTTTCAGAAAATTTGGTTCTGACGTATGTGTAGAGTTCCGACGTTTCCCCGTTGCCCAATTTTTTTGTTTTAAATTCAGGAAAATAAGCTCTCAAGGGAGGAAACTCCAAAGCAATACGAGCGGTAATTTACAGACTGTAGGTAATGGGCAAGTCCACGGGGCGGTGACAGGGTTAAGGAAGATATAAAACAGAAGACACTCTGTTTCGGGAAAAATGGTGTGCGTTGTGTTTTTTTTTGTTTTTGGTGGTTTGGGGCGGGGGGGGGGGGGTGAAGAAAGTAGGGGAGAGAAAAAAAGAGAGAGAGACCAAGCTGAGGTAGTATGCCGAGACCAATTTCTATCCTCTCTGGCCGAGACCAAGACAGTGGTGGAAAGTGACCTAATTTCTGACGGCCTATCTTGACGCCCACCACCCCCCGCTCTCAAATCCACCCACTCACCTCTCCCAGCCCATTCAAGGTGTAAGCTTTCTCCCTGCCTGATACCAACACGAAGATAGCTATGTAGACATGCAGTTAAATACACTCCTGAGAATTTCAGACAAGGGCGTAATCATGACAAGCTGAATGACAATTATGTCTTTGAAGATGTGGCATTTGTAAAACATTCCAAAGGGTTGTCTGAGCTGCTGTGTAAGTTGTTTAGGAATGGCCCTTAATGCAGTGTCGATTGTATTCGCACTCAAACAAAGCATGACCCGTGAGAGATATAAGTAAGGGTACGAAAACAGTGTGAATTAGCAAGACATGCCACTTTGGGCTTTGCTTTACAGTGTGTCGGCTCAACAACGGTTGTATCATTGCGCCCTAAACCCTGAATAAATAAATTAAAAATGGGGAAAAAAGAACATTCACAATCTGAAATATTAGAGGGATCTCTACTACCCACAAACTCAGCTGTTCCTATCTGGCATGCACAGACAGAAATGGTCACTTATTCGAGAGATATCCTGGCAATGTTGGACTAGCAGTAAACGCTGCTCATTATTAAAGTTGACTCCTTAACTGCTGGCACCATGGGCGCTGTTGTTTTGTTGTTGTTGTCTTGTGCGTGAAATTTCCATTACGAACTGATTGCTGCGACTTTTTCTGGATGTTAGCAAAGGTTAAAATAACAACACCTCTTGCTCTTTTAATATTAAAATAACCTAGCAGGGAACTGCATTTTCAGAGGTCGATGAGATACAGAGATTATAGTGCTAGTTTGCGTCGGCATTCGAAAGGTTAAGTTATCTGGGTGAAGTATGCCAACAGAACTATTTTGAAAGTAGAAGTTTCACTGATGAGATAAAGACGGTCAGTAAGACGAGTTAGTCTTCCTGTGTGTGGGGGGAGGGGGGGGTACGATAATGTGTATGGCTGGAAAGGCAATGAGAATAGGACAGGCGGGAAAAGTGCACAACAAGAGGGAAGGAAGGAGATGAATAAAGAAGGCATAGCGTGAAGCAGAAGTGAGAGAGGGGTGGAGAATATGCATAGAGAATGAAGAATGAAAAGGGATACTCATCGATGCATAGAAATTTAACATAACTCTGCTTGAATAAATGGATTCCGTACTCAAGCAGCCATGCAGGCCTTCGCCAGCCATCAATTTCTCTCTCTCTTTCTCTCTCTCTCCTACCACCCGGGGACAAGCGTCACCTACAAACCGAAGAGGACACAATGACCTCTCAAAAACAACCACCAATCCAATAACAAAAGAACCGTTCTGTTTTTGTCAGACAGATGGCACAGATACGAGTGGGGAGGAGAAGAGCCATGAGGTGGGAGCTGGGCAGGCAGGGAAGGGGACAAACGAGTGAGCGCTTTCGGGGTACAAGACAAATATTTCTATGAGAGAACCCTCCAGTTGCAGCGGTCAATGTTCCAACGCTTTTGTTGCCACCGGTACAGATCATTAGTTTGAAGGAGAATGCAAACATTGTCCGCACGAGTTACCAAATCATAATTATTACGTGTGTACATTGTAGGAGTATAGTGTGTGATGGATGGAAAAGAGGAGGAGGAAGAGAGAGAAATGGAGAAATAAAGAGTGAAGTGAGGAAAGGGGGAGAACAGGGGCTGGAGAGAGAGGAAGGAGGAGCATGAGGGAAGGGGGAGGAGAAAGGGAGAAAGTGAGGGAAGGGCAAGAGGAGAACAAGGAATGGAGAGAGAGTGGGGACGAGAAGGAAAGAGAGGAGGAAGAGGGGCGTAGATGGAGTTGCGGACACAAAGTATATATATACATGTAGTGTTACGTCAAGGGAAGAGAAGGCAAAGAGAGTGGGGAGGGCGAGGAGGAGGAGGGATACAGAAAGAGAGATAGAAAAGGACGGAAGGTGCGTGTGAACCTGTGTGAGAGAGAGGGGGGGGCGAGAGGGGGAGAGAGAGAGAAGAGGAACCATTTGGACAGCGAAGCAGATTGAAAGCAAAGGAGAGAATGAAGGACGTAGTTAAGTAGATCTAGATCTAGTAAAAACCGCAGCCGCGGAGAGCGGGAGAGACAAGCGTTGACCACTACATGGGTCACCACGTTCGTTCCACGACCGTGTGCAATGCGATGTTGACTCAAATAAGATAAGATAAGATAAGATAAATTTTATTCGTCCTTGTACAAGGAAATTTGTTTTGATCATTGAATACATAACAATACAGTTACAGAAGCAGAAAGTATGATACATAGCGCGCACACACACATATATACACACACACTGATAAATTAACTAAATTAACAAAATTAACAGTGCCGTAGTACACTAGTGCAATAGACCACGACTTTAGCGGTCATAACATCATATGGACCACCACTGCACTACAACCCAACGCCAAACTGCAATACCTTGGCTTCATTCAGTCGCCGGGGAAGAATAGTAAATGGTGAAAAAAAAAAATGCGAAAGTCGTCATCTGGCAGAGTACACACACCTGTGCTTTGGACTGCTACTGCTAGTCTAACGCTGAAGGTTCAGTGTGTGTACTTTTGTGGACCGAAAGCGCCTTGGCATCGCCTTATCTATAAGGTAATGCCAGATGTGTCCGGATTTAGCTAACCACTTCAGTACCTTCACTTTCAAAAGTTTCCAGAAAACTGTCAAATTCGCTGTCAGCGTCACGTAATCATGTTGTCAAATATATATTGTCAAATTCTGTGACCGGAATTAAACAACGGTGTTATTTCACAGTTCTCGAGCACGGAGAGTGTATGTATCTACACAGTGAATGTTTTACTTAGTTTCGTTCAAAAACGCAATGATGTAGTGTTGAAATACTGTGATCTTACAGAGACGTTTATTGCATAACTGTGGCACACAGCGGTTTCGTACGTGTGCCACACCCGTTTCCAGGATGTGTCATGAGAATTATATGACTTGCACTGTGAGTATCTAATCTTAGCCTCATCATAATGCAAAAGCGCGGCATGCTCGTGACCTATTGTCACCCAGAGACCGTTCGTATTTCAGAACTGTGACATAGGCCTACCGTAATCGTAAACCTAACATGTATGACATAAAAATTACATTGTATCCTTGACATAATTTAGTGACTGATGTGATGTTTATTGTGATCCCCTTGTACGGTGATCTAAAACCTGATAGGCTACATGTATCACTGTGATAAACTACTATTATACTGCATTGATGACATTGGTGTTACAAAACTCTTAGAATGTTGTATTCTGGGATTCGCACTGAACTAAGCCAGAATTGTTGTGTTTTAGACAGGCGTTTTGCTTGCTATTGTTGTTGCTGCTGTTGTTGTTAAGGAGATGTGTTCATCGACAGTCTGAGCTACTGAATCACAGTGAAATCCATACTTCATTTGCGAAAGAGGGCCAAATTCTGTTTGTTTGCCCCCTGAATTTTCTAAGCACGTTTTAGGATTTGGGTTGGGGTGTTGGATTCGGTTTAGTCAACTATAACCTTTTTTTTTCGGAAACTGGTCACAAATTGGTAATACAAGAAAATCCCGGTAAACCATTCTGGCCGCACGAACCAACCAGCCCCCCCCCCCCCCCCCTTGCTAAAATTGTAAGCAAGCAACTCTGATCCCGCCGGTCATCATAATTCATTTAGCTTCAAAACCCGCACAAATAAAGAGCCGTATCAATGTCGATCACGCAACATGCTGGGTTGAGTTATCGTTTCGAGTTTCCGAGGCATTCCGACTTTCTTTTCTTGTAATGCTGTAATGCACAGTGACCTGAGATCACAGCTGTTGCTAACCTAAATATATATACAATTTCAAAAAAAAAAAAAAACATTTGGTTGCAATGAACTGAGTAACTGTGCTTTCTATAGTTGTGCGATAGCATGCTCATTATGTGTAACACACTATTACTGTATAATACACTGTGTTCCACGGTTACTTTTCCCTATGAAGAGGACTAGAGTACTTAACAGCATTATTCGGTCCCCGGGCCCAAGATGAACAGTTTATCCACACTGGTATTCTGGGGGAGACATGGGTTTAAAACTCCGCTCTCTGTTCTTTGGAAAGAGTCATGCACATGTAATCTACGTGCGTTGCAGGACAAACCAAAATCACGTTATTTACAAACAATAAATTAAACAGTAACTTTGATACTAGGGAATTTCTGTGGGCAGCGGGTCACTAGTTTCCCAGTCAGAATGAGTGGAAAGAAACGAAGGACGAGAGAAAGAACATTTGTAGATCTATATCACAAATGTGTTCTGTTATAACAATATCTCATTTTGTATCTGTGGCAGCAGTCAGGGAAGAGAAGAGAACAGAGTTTGGGGGAGGGGGAGGGGACGACAGAGTCAGAAATGAAGGGTGTGTGTGTGTGTGTGTGAGAGAGAGAGAGAGAGAGAGAGAGATCAGAGGGTAACAACGGAGACGAGACTGGGGAATGAGTGAATGAACATTTCCCATGGAGACAATTTCCCTGATCACGAAACAAGAACCTATCTACCATACTCATTTCCATTGTCAGATGGATGACATAAGCGTGCAGACACCAGACAAAATCGAAACAGTAGTGCGCGCAGCACGTCCACCATTCTCAAACGTCTGGGCTGTCATCTAGGCCGTCTAGGCTGTCATTAAAGTATGACGCTTTGGAACATGCAGCGCACTGCCTGTGTGTTCACGTTACACTCTGACCTATATCTACACACGAGGACACGGTGCTTTGCATGCCGTCACACCCAAGTGACTTTCACTGCAACATAACGGAATGACACATACGAGAAATATAGACTAAGGTCCAGTACTTAAGCCGCGCTGCAGTTCCTGTCAGGATCCATGATCCATGAATCAAGCGATAACGGATAGCATTTCTATTTTATATATATTATGCGAGTTAAAATAAGCAAATCCAACACCTCTGCTGTCAAACATTATCATGTATTTTTTTTTTACGTCATGTATTTATATTATTTCCTTTGCATTTCCATTTAGTACATGTATGCTGTTTTTCTTGTTTTGTTATTTGTTACTGTGGTTCGCTTTTACAGTACTACATGCTTTTTTGCTTTCAACATTTATTCTAATTGAGGCACATTCTAACATTTTGCCGCCCTACCTTTCTCTCCTTCGGTTTGAACAGTACTCGGAAAATGCAGTATAGGATAGGTCAGACAACCCCACTGAACAGCGCCCCTCCAACCAACCTTACATGTATACAATAGAGGACCAAAAATAAAAAATTCCTACAAAGAGAACAGCAAATTCTGGCCCCTAATACAGATTTGTACCCAACGAGACGGAGTATGACAGTGAAGTAGCGGAAGAGCTCAGAACCCCGACCGGTTCAGATCATGTTTGCTGGAGGAATTAACCCATAAGACAACAAAGTCTGGGTCTGAATTTTCTGTTGGGCATGATACAAAGCGGTGGCCATAGCCATTAAACCTTCTTCTTCTTCTTCTTCTTCTTTTATAGTTGGTTCGTCTATAAGACGATTCCCCAACTGCACTATAGTATATGCGACTCAACGTCGCTCCTCTGAGGCTAAAAACAGGGTAAAATCTTACATAGATGTTAAGACCATTTAAAAATATATTAGTTGTATAAAGTCTTTTGTATATATAACTCTGGTATAAATATCTCTTGGTTTCCAGATTGTGCACAGAAATACAACCCGCACTTTAGTTACAATGGTAGCTGCAACGGATAATAATGTTCTTAAATTCATTGTCGAAAGTCGTTGCAGACGATAGTGTTTGGACTTCTGCCGGGAGGTTGTTCCACATCCTGATGACATTAGGGTAAAAAGAATAAAGATGGCTGTTAACCCGTGAGCTTGGGATGTTATATTTTATATTATTCCTTCTGTTGCCTCTGGTATTAATGGTGAGGTGGTTCAGTGGGATATGGATATTTCCTTCCCTGCCTTTATAAAATATTTTTACTTTGTTTTTTGCTCTCCTCTCTTCTAATGGTGTCCACTCGAGGTCTCTCATCATTTTATTTACACTACTACTTCTAGTATAGTCATTTGTCACAAAGCGGGCAGCTCTCCTCTGGACCCTTTCCAGTTGGTCTATGTTTATTCGACAGTGGGGGTCCCAGACACTGCAGCCATACTCTAGGGAGGGCCTCACAAAGGTGTTATAGCATTTTTCTTTTACTTTCCTATCGCAGTTAGAGATGTTCCTTTTTAGAAATGCTAGTATACCGTTTGCTTTGTTACATGTGTTATTAATGTGTTGGTTCCATGTAAGTTTTCGTAAGTTTGAAGTCCACGGTGGGAAAACAACCATGATCACAAAATTGTGAAACTCAGAAAATCGATGTTTAAATCTGACACAGTCCACCACTTCTGTCTTACAACAGACAGGGGAACTTTCAATAATTTGTGATTGCAGCTTTTGTTTTTGTTTTTTTAAGTTTTGCTTTCGCTGTGACATGGCCAAAGAATGGAGCGTATATTTAGGTTGGGTAAAGGCCAAATCACATTTGTGACAGGACGGATACGGACAAAAATCACATTTTGTGACGAGTTGTTTTTCCCAGGTGGTCTTCATCTGCCAACGTTTATCTCTGATTAAAACCGGATAGAGTCTGCAGCAGGTTTGCTAGGAAAGACACCTCAAATCTAAGCTAGTGATCACCAACAAAAACCGCACTGAAATATGTGATATTTAGGACGGGACGGACAGACCGAAATAAAAAAATTCTCCCACGACACACTTAGCGGAGTGTTGTTGATTCCTGATGAATACATTCCACATTTAACACTTACAATATTTTCACTTGCAGTGCTTATCGCCAAAACGGTGACTCTATCGTTCTGCGACAGTTATAGCTTGGTTGGTAACAAAGCCAAAGATAATTTTATACGCAAAGGAAGGAGCGAAGGAGAAAAAGAGAGAGAGAGAGAATAAGGTGCACTGTTACGCTCTTCTGTTTAAAATGCCTCACCAACAGAAACCACCCTTTAGCCAGCCAAATCAGATAAGACACAACGCAAAAGTAAACATTATATCGCCCAGGGTCCTTTCACTTGAGGGATAAAAGAGAAGATCTGACTGCTCATTTTAACTCCCACATAATATACAGGACAACAACTCCAGTGAGAAGTTTAAGTGAATTTTTTCTTCATCAGACAGACAAACAGAGAGACGAGCTGGAGATATGACAGGATGACAACAGGACATAAATCTGGTGTGATCATACTTAGCTGAGCTTCCAGTCTACCGTCCATTGAAATCAAATTTTATTTCGACATTGATGAGTGCCATTATTTCATTTGAATGTTGATGCCATCTTGTGCCTCAATGACATTTTACAAATGTAATGCATTACTTATTTGGCGTCGTTGTCCGTGCTTGTATTATCATTATTCATCATGAATTCTCCCCCCCCCCCCCAAATAAATAACTGTTTATTGTACTGCAATTTCTTCACCTGTTTCAATCTTGCGAAATAAAACTAGAATTGTTGCAAGCCAAAGCCCCCCGCCCTATCTCCACAACACACGCAGGCGCACGTTTTTCACAATTATTAAGAGGCGGTTGTGTCACCATTTAAGGGTTAAGACGTACAGGTATGTCACAATGAATAATGAAACGTATCTGGAAATCCAATCTATTTGTAGATACGTAAATCAACTCTAATGAAAATAATGTGTAGAAGAAGGCGTCCACTGTTATTCCGGTAATGATCGAATGGGCTTCCCATACACTGCCAGTTGTTTCGTGCCTTTTTGCAAACTAATTATTATCTTTTTGTAGATGACCTTCTGCCACCATGTCTCTGACTTCTGCGTTTCTGCATTTGTTCTTCCTCGCAAATTTTTCTCACATCTTGGCTAAGACTTTTCATATTCTGGTCAAGAAAAAAAAAAAACAAAAAAAAACTTGAATTGGTCTACCGTAATAATGAATGACGGCGCTGTATTTCACCTGATCGTCCATCAACAATATGAAAAAGAGACATTCATGCAGAAACTTAATGTGTCGAAAGAGTTCATCAAGAACTATGGCACACAGTAGCACGTTTGTTCGTTAATCGTTTGGCGCGATGCTCTTCAACACAGAACTCCGCTGATGATGATGATAATCAGGGCCTTCTAATAATATCTAGTATATATTAAAAAAAATATATGTGAAAACTCCTCCATTATGAGCAGACAAGAAAGCTACTGAACGGATCTATCTGAAATTTGACACGAAGACGTGAAATGCGGTTGCGGGCCGCGGGACATAATCCGAGGAATAATCCGCAAAAAATCGCAAGGAGTTGAATGTTGACTCGCAGAGTGTTTAGGCAACATGATACGACTGGGACACCACGTGTGCGTCCACTGAACAAAATTCCCTTGTGCGTAACTTCTATCAAACAAAGCAAAATCAAGCATCATCCATGAACCAACTGAGAGTCTCTGTTTTAGTGAAACCTGATGACATTTGCTGTTCCCATTTTGCAATAGTTATAAGAGAACAATAATGTCATGAAAGCTCGCTACTCCTGAGTGGGAAGGACAGTCCGATGACATTATCTATCACAATTCATTATTGTTTTTGTTGTTTCTTTTTCTTTCAATTCCTGCGATTTTACAATGAATAATTTCCAACCCAAAGCTCTTGAACACCTTGGTCTAACTGGAAAAATAGAGGACAAAAAAAAAAAAAAAAGAGGTAGACAAAGAATAAGATATTTAGAAAGTTTGAACAGATGGGCGACAGGGAAAAACCAGGACAATATGGGGTTTTTCAGAGCATCCAAGCAGAAGAATGAGTGGCGAACAATGATCATCGATATCTGTTCCAGATCCGGCACTTGAAGAGAGAGAGAAAGAGAGTGTGAGAGAGAGAGGGGGAGGGAGAGAGAGAGAGAGAGAGAGAGAGAGAATGAATTTCCTACCCATCGTTCTGCCGTGTTACAGAAGAAAACTGCATTCAGTTTGAACATCATTTAATAGAATGAAATGTTCTGTCCTTCAAGCTGGGTCATAACTTTGAACCACATAATAACAGTTTCTTTTCTTAAATAATAAAAAGTGAACAAAGAATGAAACAGGCCATTGGGCGCAACAGGAAAGGATTTCTGCATCCAGCGTAATTTTTGTTCTTCTTTGTCACTACGGTGTTTTTTCGCAGCATGGTGGCAGTGTTCGTCCTTCCCAACACCCCACCTCCAGAAACCCAGCAGCTGTTCTTAACTGGGGAGAGACAAGGGAAAAGGGGGGGGGGGGCATTTTGGAAGATCACAGGAAAAGGTAATAACTAATATCGTATAATGACACAACTGAATGACAACCACTGCTTCCAAATTACGACAGATCCTCTTGCCAAAGGTCTTACAATGTAATCGTCTTCCCCACGTAGAGTGTGTCAGTAACAGGTGACAGTTCGTGACGGAACATGTCGTTATTGAGAAAGTTTAGGGTGAAAAGTCCTTCAACTCCTGGCAGATCTTAGATTGTGCTGAGGAATAACGACATCACTCGTGAACTTATGGAAGTATAACTGTCCTTCCGAGCGAAGCACGTCAATCCAGGCCTGTTATTTAGAGTCAGGCACCTTCACAGAGCGGAAGTTTTTCCAAAAGTCAACTTAGCACGAACTACATTTTTTTTCTGTTTTGTTATACTCAATATCCCAATTTCAACTCACGAAAGGAAGGATATTATAGAAGTGTGCCATACGACAGTGAAATACCACATGGTTGTGTAAAGGAAAACCATAATAATGCTCAAAATGCCATCAGGTTGTAATTAACCTGGTCAATGGACCAAACTTTTTTTTTTCATGTGGAAAGGAAAGATGGGGGGTTGCGAAATTAGCAAATCAAAACTAATTCAAAAAGGAATATCTCCATCATTAAATCTTCAACTCGCCAAATATATTTTTTTTAAAACACCTGCCAGTCAAAAGGAAGGCACCTTCAAAATTCTCCGCAAATCCGAGCTATATGAGCGATGGTCTTGTTCAAACTCGTGCGAGTTTTTTGTTTTTTTTAATGTAATACCAGCTGAGTTACCCGGCCTTGCCCGGGAAAAATATTTTTATCAGTTTCAGTTTTGGATGGTTATCACGGATCTGCTTCACCTTGCCTGTTCCTTTTGGTCGTTTTTTTGTTGTTGTTGTTGTTGTTGTTTGTGTTAGAAATATCATTCTGCACTCTCTTTGTGCGCTTATGCCCCACGCACAGTCAGATCCTCATGAAATGACAATAATTGGCTCACGCGTCGGTGTGTTTGACACTGAACACATCGCAGGAAGTGATAACGTCATAATTGTGTTCACGGAAAAGAATGGATTGCGGGGGAAATTAACGAATCAATGCAAACTCAAAAAAAAAAAAAAGTCCCCACTATAAGTCTCCAAATTTAAAAAAGAACGGCAAAAGCGATTAGTGCAAATTGTTTTTTATTTTTGTGCAAAATTTCAGCAACATACGTTGCCAAATAAAGTCTGCAGGCTTGACTAAAGTTTGTATAGGCTGGCGCCAGTTTTTTTTTAAATTATTTTATTATTATACTTATTACTAGACAGGTATAGAAAGAGTTAGGGTTAGGTTTAGCCAGCTGGCAAGAATAATTACAAATAATTTTGTCGTCGACCATGTGATTACAAGCAACATGCTTTAGGAATTGCCCACAATTTAGCAAAGGGTTAAAAACTAAACAACACTACAGAATTTATAATCGTGCCGCATTAGACTGATTCTAACAGCAAAGAATGATTGACAGTGCAGATCCCCAAACTAGCCGAGAAATAGCTTCTTGATCACGAATGGCTGCGGGTCAGATTTGCAAAAGCAAACAAACAAAATAACAGCAAGACTAAGTCTGATCTTTGCCAACAGGCTGAGAGACACTCGGAAAAAAAAAGCTTCCTGATACTCAACACTGGGGGAAACCTCGCAACTTCAGAGATATATATAATTAACCATCTGCCACAAGGCGCAGACGCCCGCCCCCCAAATTAGAGAGTGACATACCAAAGACTTACAGGTCCAGATCTATAGAGATGGCTGAGAAAACAGAGCTGACTTTGCAAATTATGCCCGTTTATTCAGACAGATGAGAAAAAGGTTAGCCATTTTTATTCTGCCTTTGAGGTCATACTTTGTCTGGCCCGGAGCACCGAGTCAGTCGGAAGTTATCAAGACTGCCTACAGGTCTGTATTATTGTTTTAAGAGTAAATATTACATAAGAAATGTAAACAAGTTGTTTGTTGTTGTCCTCTCTCTCTCACTCTCTAAAGGGGGGGGGGGCGGGGGGATCCAAACAGCGATCAGAAAAAACTAATAAAGTCATTCATTCACCGCCGTGAAGGGAACTAATTACAAACACGAAGACAAACGATTACATACAATAGGGAGGCTGGCAAAACTTCATAACCAGCTTTAAGTTTACATTTAAGAGACACAGTGCTTTCGATCGATAATATGAAAATCGATGTATGTAAATGTATGGATTTACCGGTTTGTTAGCTCGCAAAGTATGACAGGCGTAAACTGGCATTGAATATTAAATATTTGGTGGTGTCTGAGGTCATAATCTACTAGAATATTAATTTGCTCTTTTATTCGTCGTTTCCCATCTCGCCAATAAAGTCCCCCCCCCCCCCACCCACCCCTTGGCAGTTAAATGATTACCATCGGCGGCTCATAAATTGAACACTCGTACGACCATTCCTGTATCTACTCATTTACATTCAAATACCACACATCCACCCATCCAGTGTTTTAAATCGTCAGTCTATCTTAAAAGTAAAATGTGGAAATTAACAAATTAGATTTCCCAAAGCCCAGCATTCCGCACTTGCCATCGTTAAAACACTCTAAATGCACTGTGTTCAACAAATGTCTCTGGAGAACCACTTATGCCTCGCCTTCTCAAGACAGTGTCTCTTTCCGCCAATTTTCATGCTGTGGGTGAAATTGGTGCTTGCGAAACAGCCCACAACGATAAAAACACCGTACATGTATATAATTTATCGAAGCTTTTCCCCATTTCTGCATTACAAGTTTATTGATTGTGACGTACGGGGCTACATCTCTCTCTCCCCCAATTTTATTCTCGCATTATTGATTAGTAATTTATCAATGCGCTATGAATCAGCTTTCACTCACAACACAATCATGTAATTACATATTCGGTGTACGATGCGCGTTAACTGAGTAAAATCTTGCCCTCCATTCCCATCCATCTCCAGGATTCGCCCATATTCTTCTTCGTGCATGCCAGAGAAAGAGTAAGGCATTGATTCATTCTGCTCGGCCATGTAAAATGAAAGAAAAAGAGTTGGTGCATTACGTGACGTGCGCAGATTGAAAACATCTTGCCCGATAGAAAAAGAGACTTACATACAAAATATACATACATAAAAGACATTAAACAAGTAACACGAGAGAGAGAGAGAGAGAGAGAGCGAGGGGGGGGGGTGCGGGTTTTTTTTTATAAGAGACACAGACAGGCAGACAGACTGACGGACAGACACAGACAAACAGAAACTCAGACACTCACTACGAATCTATACTAGAACCTAGCTACATGTAATAAGTTTTTTGAAGACAGAGATGATTCCTGACGTGACTGTGCCCGTGAAGTTATAGCCCTTCCAACTTCTCAAATGTTTTCTCTATCTTCCCCACCCAATTTCTTCTTCATTAGTTTGTCATGAAAGGTCAATTTTACAGTGCCCTTATACTCTACCGTAGGTGTGACCGCTTCTGGAAATCTCTTACCACCCCCCCCCCCCCCCCGCAAAAAAATATCCCACCCCGCACACTCTCTCACTCTCACCCCGCTCTTTCTAATACTTTGGCACTAAACCAAAACAAAGCAATTCGTCGAGTTTTCGACCATACATAGATGGAAATGAGATCCAAGGTGCTTCGACTCTTCCCCCCCCCCCCTCCCTTACTCAGCCCAATATGATTATGAATGGATTCGTTTACTTCTTTTGTCTGAAGTTAAGGCAATGACCCTTCTCCGTTTCCCTCCGGCACACCGTTGACTTCTCTACAGTCGATACTTGCCCTGTTTTGACTGCTTTAAGACACCACAACACATTTTTTGTAGTTTTTGTTTTGTGACAACATTTGTTTTTGTATGCAATTCTGTGTTCATACACTTGTCCTTTCGATGATGGCAGAACATTACCCGCGGGTCCTAAACGCGGAATTTTTCAGACACTAAAGAATCTGTAGAAAGACTATCACTTTTGTGTTACATCAGTGAGTTACTGGTGGCGGTAGCAACTTTGGACAAAACTCCATCGACAGCTTTCATTCTGCAATCTTGGCCCTTCCTTTGGAAAGAGGAGAATATCTGCGATTCGAACTACCAATAGGGTAACCACCCCCCCCCCCTTCCCCCGCCAATTCTACGGCGTTATGGAAAAGGATCCTACTCGTACAAATACGTCATGTATTTGCCAAAACGAATCTTACAGGTGACGCATGAGATTTTTTTCGCATTGCACCCCGTGCCATTCTTTATTCATGGTGATGAAAAAAGAAATCAACTATTAATGGTACAAAATTTGCACCCAGAAGGGATAAAAAGAACATTTCTTTCTCTGAAATGATGTTACAACGTGAGTTTGACATGTAGGGGCGCATGCTGCCCTATTCCGTTGCACACCAGCATTGTCAACCACACACCTTCATCCTATAGGGTCAGATCTCGTCTTTAAAAAAACAACAAAAAATGAAACACAATCATGTATTATAAAAACCCTAAAAAATCCATGGGGTAGGCAGCAAAGGCCTGAAGCTGCGCTCCGAAAATCCAAGTCTGGACTCGCAGCTAAGTACTTCTATTGGTTTTACATTCTACAATGCTTTTATTTGTTCAGCTGTTTTAGTGGTTCAATTTTCCATCCTGTTACATTCTTTTGTCTTGGCAAGGTAAATACACCGAAAGCTCGATTTCTTTTCCTTTGCATTTTATTCTTTTGTTTGTGTATTATTTCTTACGCTAGGCTTTGCTACAAGAACTTTTCCGTTTTGCCATAATTGTCTTTATAAAAAATAAAAACGGTGTAGGATGCAAAACAAGCGATGTCTGTCCGATGCGCTGTAGAACCCAAACCCAATTTCAATTTTAATTTATTTTTATCTCATACCCTTCTCCCCCCCCCCCTCCCCGGACTCTCTCCCACCCTTTCTTCCTGTTTTTCGTAACCCTTACCTCGTCCTCTCTCCTCAGCCAATTCAATACCATAGCAACCAGTGTCTCACACCAGAGTGTCATTATGGGTATATAATTAATGGAATTTGAATAATTTATATTCCAGTCAATTATGCCAATGGCGAACACTAATATCCCAACTACAAAAGCGGTGATAACCACAAACGCCATTTTATAAACAATCAAAATACACTGTTATTAGAGTTGAAAGGACAATTTATGAGCAATGGAAGTACCCTGTCTGTTTTCATTGAATGGACAATTTATAAGCGATGAAAGTACCCCGCCTGTTTCCGTTGAAAGGACAGTTTATAAAGAATGAACATTTCCTGTCCCAGAAAGCTAAGAGAATTGCTTTGTCATTATGTAATTTACTGTCTTTGCGGACACAGCTGTCTTCCACCAAATCTAGTTTGTTTTGGCCACTATTCCCATACCGTTCTCCCTTAACGTATTCATTTCTGCGCCAAACTCAGTTTTCTGTAGCGTTTGGCCTCTCTCTCCTCTCTCTCTCTCCCTCTTTCTCTCTCTTCTGCCATGACTTTTTCTGTCTGGTTCATTCTTTTATTATCCATATTTATTGGACTATTGGGCTATCTATCCATCCATTCGTTTCTCTGTCTGTCCTGTCTCGCTTGGCTCTATTTATGGGAAATTTAGATTCAAAGTTTGAGCTCCCCTGAACAACAAAGACCCATCTATGGAAAACGTAAAACTCTTGAAATCCAAAAGAGATGTCATTGTAAGTTCATTGATGATAGACATGTAAAAAAAAATCTTTGCCAAATCGCGGATATAGAGCAAAATTGTATCTCCAGGTTTATGAATAATGGGAGCTTACTCGGAAATACCACAATATTTCTCTCAATGATCTCATTTTTTAGGGAGGTACAGCAGTACTGCTTCTCTGTAAGTTGGAACTGGTTAAACATAGCGGAATAACGAAAAAATTGCGAGAAGCAGTTTGTCATTAATATAGAATACTTTGTAAACCGGGATGGCGATGAAATTCAAAGCTGAGAGATCTAGAGGGTTCATAATATCAGCTGCTCACGACCGGCGGGAGATAAAAATGAAATGTTAAAAAAGCAAATTACCTTAGTCCTCGTGGGCGTAGCTTTTTAACCACCCAGCTCACCTCATTAATGTAAGTGTTTCCTGGGGGCATCAAATAATGATTCTCGCCAACGGTCTCACTAACCTCCAAGTGCGCTTACATTCAAATGTCTTGCTTATAAACGTAGCATTTGCTGAACAAGCTGAAATATTTCAGTGATTTAGACATTTCGCACGAATAAACAATTTTTATTTTCTTTCCCAAAGTACTGTTTGTTGAACTTGTTACATAATACTTGAAGACTGCCTTAGTTATAGTTTCGAATCACTTACTCATCAGTAGATTTTGCTGAATCATTTGAAAAAGTGAATGGAAGAAATTGGTAAAAAAAACAAAAAAAAAACGTGTCTCACAGCAACTATTATAAGACAGACAATTGATGGCATAATTATACCCATGTAAAATGCCAACCAACACAGTCTTCAAATCAAATGGCACAAAGTGCAATGTAGAAGTGACAAAATTAGCAGACAATACGAACAGTAATAGCATGTTTCACAACGTAGGTGTCTATCATCTAATTTCAAACGCTATGACATTTCATTGGCGCCTCAAATCACGTAATAAATCTCATTTAAATTCGGTATTTCGAACACTATCGATCATGCATGCGCAACACTGCTAAATTATATTGTTGTACACGCTACCATATCACACCCTCACTCCTCCCCTCACCCCCCCCCCCCCGAGGAGTTGAAAGTCAAAACATATTAAACAGGGATTTGGTCTAATGACTTACTTATGACCTTTCCGAAACTCGGTACCAAATACCATCTTCCGAAATAAAATCTTGAAAACCGAAGGCACACCTTGGTGTTTAGTTTAACCTAAAAAAAAAAAAAAAGATTTTTCTCAAAAGTATGGATTTTGCACTGACTAAACTTTAGTGTTTTACCTGTCGTATTTTTATAGTGCAATCTTACGTTTGTAATAATCCTGAAAGTAACTCTAACGTCTTGGCACCCAAGCCGGCTACGGCTGACCAAACCATTAGTTTGCCACAGCATTAATACGCCGATGGTCCATTTATTATCCGTAGAAATATTCATTGGAGCCGGGGACACACAGTTTTGAAAACCACGCTCCGTCTTGATCAACCGTCGAAATGAACTGAATTATTGAGCAGTTCTGTCCGTAGAGACTTACATTCATAATCTTCAAAAGTGTTGGGTCAATGACGCCAGGCTGTCGCTGTGGTTTTCAAAAGTGGACAGCTAGGCATCTATGTGTCTTTTCATAACTGGAAGGCAGCCCCAGGAAAATCGATAGGTAGAGGCTATTTGGACCATGTAACCAAAGTTCTCTCCATCGGCCTTTTGTTATAAACTTGTGCCCAGTTGCCCCAAAAGTGCTGTGGCCATGTTGCCAATGAAATGTGTCTTGTGGACAATTAGCTAAACCTAACTCTAGCTCTAACCCTAACTTTAAAGAAAAGTTTCCTATACAAACAAAACCGAGTCCAGCTACAACGTAATCACTCTATGAAATTTGACATCGACAAACAAATGTCATCGCTTGTGAGATTCGTGTGAGTACAGGGTAGATTGATGAACACTGCCTGCATGGCCGCCAGTTTCGTCAATGAGCCAGCCCATCGTAAACCTGGCACGAGACGTCAAACAGCAATCAACAAGCACCACCTCTCCTCCTGCCCTGGGAGAAATGTTCTCATGCCATAACTCATTTTCCGTATTGTCTGTCAAAACAGACATTATTCTTGCACAATATCTTGCATAACAATGCATAACTCTTCCCCCAGGACACGTCGTGACAAATGACCTCTCCAACTTCCCTGTGAACTCATTTATGCTGCTCAGCTACCGCTGAAATGTGGCCAAAAATAAATAAGACAAAAAAAAAAAAAGCATGAGAGAGAGAGAGAGACGGTAGAGAAAAAGGAGAAAATATTGTATTTCGCAAAGCTCTACGCCATCAATAGGTAAGAGACATGCTGTGCGCCCCCCCCCCCCTCCTCCAACCCTATTTTTCCACAATAGGCAATATCCATCACTTTTATCAGATTTTCTACCGGAAGAGGAAGTCCCAAACGTGTGAAAACCCATAAAATAAAAAGCATAAACAAAAAAATAAATTGTGTAGTGAAAAGAATATCTGAGTGGATCAATAGTCACACCACCAGCTTATATCATTGTGTATTTTCGTGTTAACCCAGAGCGCCATGCAACTTGACACTCGATCATTCCGGTTTCTAAATACACCGACGAATTTAGCGCCTCCACCTATTTTGGGGGTCCTAATGCTAGAAAACCAGTCGCCGTCCACAGTTTGAAACGGAACAATTATCCTTCCCCCACCGTCTGTATTTAGTGACGCAAACCGTGTGATTCAAGTACAAATATATTTCGCGACGTACTGCTTGCATATTTATTCTCAGTTATTTTTAATTGAAGGCTCAGTTCAAAACACTATGATGTCTATGATTTAATGTTCGCCCCGCGCTGACATCACTGTACACAAACGGGGAGGTAACAACAGATACTATACTATACTATACTCTCTCTCTCTCTCTCTCTCTCTCTCCCTCTCTCTCTCACACACACATTGGCATTTACCTCTCCCGTTTTGTTTTGCTTTGTTTTGGGGGTAACTGGCCCATGTATTTCTACACCAGCGACCGCGTGACGACGTCTAAATTTAATCGTCGATTCCGGTACCGTAATATCAAAATAGATATTATTATAGTCAAAATGGAAATCGATTTGCAAGGAAACTATGATGCAATGGCATGAATAGTGGAGTACTCGGCTCTTAAATATATTAGTTGTGGTATTGACAAACATGAATGCTCAGGGGCGCCGCGCGCGCGCTGATGTCACGAAAAGCGCGCCATGTTATGTTGTCAGAACGTCAGGGGACGTTTTGAAATTTGTGACGTCAAAATAGTTAAGGAAATTTTCAACAAAAAGTTCGCGAGGCATTTAGTTACCTGATCATTCTTGAACATCCGGCTTCTGGGGGACACGTGAGTGTGGTAGAACAGCATACTTAGGTATGACCGTGTGTGACACTGTTGTTTTGGCATGTAAATGGGAAAGCAAATTTCATACTTTCATTAACACATGATGTTTTATGGTTAACTATTATATTTGGGGCATGTGGTGAAACTGGCTTACCGTGATTTTTTTTTCTTTTTCTAAAAGCTTTAGATTGAAGATATGATTAGATTTAGCTGTTTGGCTTCAATAATTTTCCGTTGGCCAAATGACCTCACAAACGTTTTCGGAATTGGTCCTAACTTGGTCACAAGGTGGAAAACTGTACATCGTCTAAGAGCTATCAAATAAATGTACTGTCTGACTGTCTTGATGGATAATCGGTGGTGACAAATTCCTCTGGCATGATGCAGTGTTTTTATGGGCGCCATCTGTTCCACACAACCACACAGAAGGGTATTCTGTGAAGCATTATTTATATAGTTTAAATACTAAAATCATAGGCGACCAGCATGTTACTGCAGCATGGAGCCTGACTATATATATTTTAGGCAAGACCGACATCAACAGGATCGTGAGTTTGAAGTACACGGAAGTACATGAGTCTTAATTCTCTTTATCATAGTGACAACGGTAGTGGTTACATGGAGGGAGGAGGGGAATGTAGGTCAGGGAAAAAGGTGGGGGAAAAGAGGGGACAATGAAGGGCAATTTGCCGAAGAGAGGGAGATGCTAATGCACACGCGAACTGATGTTGACCGAAATGCCATGCTGACCTTTTCTCTCTTGCACGTCGATAATTATTTATAATCATTTATATCAAAGTGCTTACGATAATTACCAATGATAATTAATGTACAAAAATCACAGAAATACTTTTGCGCTCACGTTGTAATTGCACACCACCAAAATCTGTGTTTCAGTGAAGGAGCCAAGTACCGAAAGACCACAGTTCAAATACCAGAAACTCCGCGGAAATGTCACGCACGCATTGCACAATTTACCCCCGAAATTGCGACAATTATTATGTTTCTTTCCTGACAAAACTAAATGAACGGACATCTCCAGATTTATTATTTATCTTCGAGAAACACTTAAGTTATTCGGCGTCGTATATCGATACCACAGGTATGGGGAAAAATGGTTTTGAAAATTCATCGCACAAACCCCAGTAAACTCAACTTTGTGGTTGATTTTAATGAAAAACATTGTCCAGGATAGAGCAATTCCTGTCATCTTGAACTGCCTCATAACACTCAGTGTCCGATGAATAGGAATGGAGATTTATGAAGTGCTCAAGTTTTCAATGAATAGGAGAGGAATTTCGAAAACCAAAAGCGAAACAAACCAAAACTTTTCACAAAAACGAAGATCGAGCAGGAAATCGTCCGGGAGATGGTTGTTATTTTAGACTCTTCGATGAGGTAAACTAATTAAGCAGAATTGCTTAAGGATGGAGCAGGTGTGAAAACTAAATTTGGACTGAGCTTGGGTTTCACAGTCGGTCACCTTAATCATGCCTGTACTGCGGCATTGATAATAGTATGGCAGAGTTTGTTTGTTTTTTTTTTAAAGGCATAGGGAACAAGTACGTATTTCTTCATTTTCTTCCTTTTTTCCTCCGATCTTTCCATAACTAAGGTAGGCCTACTGCCCGCCCATTGCCTCTCTGTGTTTTTACCACGCCTTTGATTATACATGATTGACAAAAAAACAAGTAGGGGGAAAAATTGCAGTTGGTGTTCTTTTGGGCCGCAGAATAGCTCGGTACCGCACTTAGCTCTGCCTTTGATTAATTACAATGGAATCGCACAAAAGGTGGGGAGGGCAGCGAAATGTTTCTTTCCTTTCTCCCCCCCCCCCCCACCCCTCCACTTTTAGATGTTGTTAAGCCACACTGTTAAGATCTAAAACACCCTCGCATTTAGATTTGAGCCTTGTGCAGTTTTCTCAAAAGGTCTGGCAGTGCACAGTTTACTGTACAGGGAGGAGAATGCACGGTACACAACAAGACACCATAGAATTACAACTGCGAATAATACATGTTCATATTTAAAACCCAATTCTCTTATGAGATTTTCGTGTTCTTGCTGCTGTTATCCTTTGGTCAGCTCGACCTCCTGTCTTTGCGATTCCTAAGTTTATAAACCCTTGCGCTAAGAAATAAAGACGCTGTGGAAATACTCAAATTATGTTAAATTTAAGCCTTCTGGTGGATATCAACCACATATATGGACCTGTGGGGAAAACTTAAGCGTATTAATGCTATGTAAGACAACCGTTGCACATTCATTATAAAATTATAATAAAAGGCCAAACGCATAATATTACACTGTACGGCCAGACGCATTATTTACACTGAGATGACAAGTCAACTGAACATATTTAATTAAGGTGTTGAAATTTTTCTCTCTCGATGTCCTTTTGAGCCAAATTTTTAGAAAACACTAAGCAAGTTGACTTTTTCATGTAAACCCATGTATTCTGAGTTTAACAAATGATTAATAATTGATCGCCACTGATAGAATCTGAAACACCTACCCCGTCTGTTTCTTTACGAAGTATTTCGTCAAAGCAATATTACTAGTATACTAGATCCATTTCAAAACCAGCCCCGAACAAATTCAGTCCTATGCGCTCTTTGCCTCAAATCATAATCCTCACCAAATGAGTCAATTCTTGTGACACGGGCAAAATGTCATGGGCACTTCCTTTGCAATTTTCAGACGGTTCAGAAAGCAGATGATGGCGTATTCTTTAAGGTTATACATGTAATGTGCATTATAATCCCGCAAGGAATCTTCTTGCGGTACCGTCGCAAATGTGCACGCGACAATTTTCACATTTTGAAATTTCAGTTCTTGGAAGAGCAAGGATTGATACGGGTCAAGTTGGGTTTTCAAATTCCAGATCTTAATAACCTAGGGAGCATTTGTGAGTGAATGAGTAAGTGAGTGAGTGAGTGTGGGTGAGTGAGTGAGTGAGTGAGTGAGTGAGTGAGTGTGTGTGTGTGAGTGAGTGAGTGAGTGAGTGAGTGAGTGAGTGAGTGAGTGAGTGAGTGAGTGAGTGAGTTTCATCTGTCCAGGCACAAAATTCATCAAATTCATGACTTAATTGCTATACAAATTTGATTGTTGTATGGCCGTTAGCATGACAGTGTAACGTTGGGGGGGGGGGGGGGGGAGAGGGGGGGGGGGGTCGCAGCATTCCTGCCAACAAGCAAACAACACTAAAATCTCTGAAATCTGAAATTATGGTTTGTACAGAAACCAGGACGGTGAGAGAAGTGTGTTTATAAAAAATAAGTCGCTGGTTTTATCCAGTAAATGAACTTCACCAGAGGAAAAAGCATTCGCCCACTTAAAATATAGTTCATTACTTTACTGATTTCCTACTTGCTTTTTCTCTCCTTTCTCGAATTTTCGAAGTAATCCCCGAGGGCAAAAGCACATTAATATCGGCATTTAAGTCATGATCTGCGCAAACATCGAATTAAGTCGGCGGTGGTTAGGAAAAGTCTATACGCTAAAATAAAAGTAAATAGCATTATATTGATTGATATAATGATATTGCGAACGAGTTATTTACTGTGCTCTCGTTCACCTTTATGATGTTTCTGCGTCGTTTTTCCCACCCCCTTCGTCTAACACTACTTTCCTTGCAACATTATCACCATTAAAGCAGCATATATATTTAAATATATTCATATTGAAACACACTGCCACGTACAACAAGATACAAGCACAGTTAGTGTACTCAGGTTACAGTAAGGCTGGTGGCTCATTGATTAAACGTGCTTTACGTCTGTTTTGACCGATTGCAGGAGGTCCATCTTTCCGCCAGCTGATCCAAGACAGTGTTGAGGCGCCCGAGCTAGAAGGACTGGTCTCACCAGTGCGTGCACAAGGTTCTGTTTAACCCCTTAATGCACATCTCACACTAAACCCGAGACAGACCGCACCTGGCTCAGTGCACCATCCGCCGTAACATAGCTGGCATATCCAGACCCATACTCACAAAGATGAACAATCACATCTAAACACCACAGCACAAGGACGAATCTTGACTTGCACTGCTATAAGACCAGAACTGTTGAAAGCAAATCAAACTAATGCTGATCCCCCCGGCTCCCATACAATAATTCAGAATGACGTGAATAAAACGTAGAAAGAGCAGAATTGGATTCCGCCAAGACTAATTAAAATACATAAAACTATGACATGCCCCCCCCCCCCACCCTCCGCACTTGCACAATGTTTCAGAAACTGTAAGAACGAAAAACAGAAAATTCTAGATATCAACAATACTGCCAGGAAGAAAAAAATATTAAAATTACAGCCACGCTCCATCTCCAACATAATCTTTCACAACCTTGCTAGAAAACGCAGAAATGTGTCTTTTCACACCGGCGAGTTTTAGTAAACCTTGACCTACCTGCACTGCCATAAAGTCAGGATTAATGAAAGGAAAATTTAAGATATAGACAGCCATATTTTATATTTCTTTCATCTCCTCCATAATTCTCCAGAAACGACAGAAAAAGAAGAATTGTATTTTTCCAGATCGACGCCTTTGTTATAGCATAATTTCCATAAAGCCATGGCTGTGTGAAAAGAAATAAAACTAACACCTACCCCCTTCCTCCGTCTCCAATTCTTCTGAATCTCTCGAAAACAGGTCGGCTTATATTTCTATTCATATCGATTACATGTAGTTTATTATTTGCAATGTGAAGTTGGACGGATGCCAATTATCAAAATTTCATATCCAACTATACCCCAACAATGCATTTTCCGCAGGGATTTTCAGCGCTGACATAACTAACCCAAATTCACCGTACACACTATCAAATATCCAGTCTAAGGAAATTACTTCCTCCACTTCAATAATTTGACCAGTCACTGCCAGACTTTATACCAAATACCGGGCCATCCCATGCTGAAAATAGCACTCCTGTTGACTTTAACAATGGAGCGCATTCAGGCCACATTTATACTTTTTTTTTTTAAAACTCAGTATGCCTAAACAATATGCCAGAATGCCTCACCAAGTTTCATTCAAAACCCTCCAGCTTTCCACCCTGCAAAGATCCAGCTTTCGGTGAAAACAATGACTCACACCACGCAGAGATGAATTTTGACCTATGCGGCGACACCGCCAGTACTTAATATGACGAATTTCATTCACGTCCGCCAAATATCCCCCTTGGCCCACACAAGACGTAAAATCCCTTTTGATCTTATCCTACTCTGATTCCATTCTCATATAATGAGAATGTCCTCTGCATTTTTGTCTCTAAAACAGGAAGAAATTGTTTTCTTCACAGCTCCAAATATATTCTATTACTTCGCGCAAGACCGGATAACGCAATCTCTTCAAAGACTGCCAAAATGTGAAAAGTGCGACTTTTTTTTTTGCTCGAGACTTCGTGTAACAAAAACGTAGAATTTTTAACTGCCTGAAGACAAAAAGGGATTCGTGTCGTTGAAAGATTACTGAATTTTCAAACGAGGAAATACATGTTGGTTCGTGAGTATTTGGGGGAAATTTGAAGAAGAAAAAAAAAAACTCACCATTTTCGAGATGTTTTGCGGATGAGTTGAAATGAGTTATTGATGAAAGCAAGACTAGGTAGAAGACTAAATGTGTGAAAGAATGAGGATTGAGATGGGATACATGATTTACTATTTGAGCGAGAGATGGATCGAATGAGATCTTTGCAAGGGAAAACACATGAGAGATAAAGAGAGGGGGTGGGAAGACAGACCATCGACAAAGAGAGTGAGAGATGGAGGCAGAGAGACAGAAGGATGGCGGGAAACAATGACAGTTGTGAGGGAAACCGAGAGAAGGGGGGGGGGTGGAAACAGACAGAGCCCCACAAAATGACATTGAGAAGAAGTGAGAGTGAGGGAGGGGAAATATGTCTGAATGCAAACATCCCACCTTTCTCCTCCTCGAAAAGACCAATCTCCAGTTCTGACAAGGTCTGGTTATGTGCCAATGAAACCACAAATTACTATACCAATTCCATACCCCCCTCCCGCAACTAACTGTCGAGACCATTCTAAGGCGACAAAGACTTAGTGATGTCATTTCTGAAGATTGGATACTCTGAGACAGCGACTCTCAAATTTTGCGACCCTGATATCCCGCCAGTCCTTGTCCCTCTGAAAATTGCCCCGACCTGTCACAAAATGTATTAGTTCAAGTTCAAGTTCAACAAATCTTTATTATCCCATAAACAGGAACTTGTGCAACAAATTGTCAGGCATAAAAGTAACATATTTAAGATAGAACAAATAAACATGCATGTGTATATTCTCTTTCTCTCTCTCTCTCTCTCTCTCTCTCTCACCAAGGCAGACCTATCTCGAATTTTTAGAGCTGGTTTGATTAAGTAGGGTGACGGCGGTGGGAACGAAGGTTTTTTGGAATCTTTGAGTTTTTGTCGAAATTGACCGAAAACGTCGGTTTGAAGGGAGAAGTTCAAAAAGATAGGACAGAGGGTGGGATGGGTCTTTTCCGTAACGACACTTTTTCTCCACCTAACGCTAGAAAATGGTGGAGTGTGGGGGCGTGAAGAAAGTGGGCACTGTTTGTTTTATGGCTTAATAATTATGTTTTCCATCACCTGGCAACCATTGAAATGCTGGTGATACATTGGGGTTATTGACCGCAGGAAAATCTTGGCTTTGAACAAAGTCACATGAGGATTCACCAGTTTGACACTGACAGATAGGCCTTCTTATCACTAACTGCCTTAAAATCACTTTGATTAGATCCGACTTTGAGAGGTGTTGGAACCTAGGATCTCTGGCATCCGGGCAGAGTGCTGGGACCGCTCCCACGCATGACAAAATTGATACCAGGCTGATTACCGCTGTTGATACTAATCTGCACACCGGTACCTATATTAATATACCCCTTATCTTTTCGTAACAAGTCATGGATTTTTGCAAAGAATACGGACATCTTCTTAAAGACAACAGCTGTATTTCAGCACTCTACGTCATCCTGTGGTTGACCGCTCCAATTTTATGACACACAATTACTGACATTACACCAACAACTTCATCATTCTTGAATGCCCAATTTATTTTTCTCGTGCAAAATTACTGTAAACCACCGGGCGAAAGATACGTTTGTGATCAGGGAAAATGAAGGTGCAAAATTAATTTTATTATCCTGAACAGTTCTCGTGCAAGATATCAATTTAAATATTTCAGAAAATACCCCTTCCCTCCAATCCCAAGGCAAAGTAATTACCTGATGTCTCAAATTCATAATCCTAGTTTTGATCTGATCCTCTGTTGGTATCTAGAGTTACGGATAAAGCGCCGAGAACAAACTTGGAGCTTATGTCATACTGAGTCTATCAATATTCAGACTCATTGTATTGCCGCCGTTTACATTTTTTTCCCTTGGGGCGGGGGCCACACTACGTCTGTCCAGGCACTTCCATGATGGCATATTAATTTTCACTTTGTTTTATTTTTATCTGTACTGTGATCATGGTGGGAGTATAATATTTATTTTCTTGGGGCTTCAACGACTGCACCTCGTCGAAAAACTTATTATTTATTACGATTTTAGATTCCGACGTGGGCGTGTTAAACACAATAAAATTGTTCTGGTGCTGGCCCGCTCTGCAGTGTAAACTCCAGACCGCTCCCAACCACCACTTGCATTTTATGACAGTACTGACAAACTTCAGAGCCATAATACTTATCATGATTTATGACACTACAACCCAACCTAAGAAAACAATCTAAATATCCAAACTGTTCACAATTACTTTTATAACACATTAGTTTCCACTGTATACACATAGTCTATGGCTCAGTAACAAAAAGGGCTGAGAGGAATAACGGCAAAAGAGACGGGTGGGTGGATGGAAGAAGTGGGCAAATAAATAAATAAAATATAATAGCATCCCGTAAAAGACCAGACTTTAGCGCTAAAAGAATCACTCCTCCGCTCCTCAGAATTAAAGAAGTAAGCGACAAGCGACCGTTTTAAAAGTTTGAACCTAGGCTCTCTCATACTTAGGTCAAGTGCTCTAACCATGGGACCACCTAGGTCAGCAAACTTGTAACTATTATAGTACCCAAGGTGTCATCGAGCCGCTAATGAAGACAGACGCCAGCCGAGAGTCCCAGGGAGAAGGCCTTTATGCTGATTGACACCGGTGAAAAGCAGGGATTTGGTGGAGAGATTAAAGTATTTCCCATTTGATAGCGGGTGTCAGAGGAGGGTCTCTCTTGAGGGATGGAGGAGGAGATTGAGTGGAGAAAATCGCGTTCATGTGAATGAGCTTTATAACGACCGTGAGTGGGACTGCGCGTGCGAATGTGTGCTTGTATGGACATAGAGGGACTGCGCGTGCGTCTGTGTGTGCTT
This sequence comes from Onchidella celtica, assembly GCA_963931925.1. NCBI lineage: Eukaryota > Metazoa > Mollusca > Gastropoda > Systellommatophora > Onchidiidae > Onchidella > Onchidella celtica. The sequence goes on along the minus strand of OZ007573.1, from coordinate 27,008,113 downwards.
GTATGAGCTTGGGCGGGACTGTGCGTGCGAATGTGTGCTTGTATGGACAAGAGTGGGACTGTGCATGCGAGTGTGTGCTTGTATGGACATAGTGGGACTGCGCGTGCGAATGTGTGCTTGTATGGACAAGAGTGGGACTGCGCATGCGAGTGTGTGCTTGTATGGACATAGTGGGACTGCGCGTGCGAATGTGTGCTTGTATGGACAAGAGTGGGACTGCGCGTGCGAGTGTGTGCTTGTATGGACATAGTGGGACTGCGCGTGCGAGTGTGTGCTTGTATGGACAAGAGTGGGACTGCGCGTGCGAGTGTGTGCTTGTATGGACAAGAGTGGGACTGCGCGTGCGAGTGTGTGCTTGTATGGACAAGAGTGGGACTGCGCGTGCGAGTGTGTGCTTGTATGGACAAGAGTGGGACTGCGCGTGCGAGTGTGTGCTTGTATGGACATAGCGGGACTGCGCGTGCGAATTTGTGCTTGTATGGACAAGAGTGGGACTGCGCGTGCGAGTGTGTGCTTGTATGGACATTGTGTGACTGCGCGTGCGAGTGTGTGTGCTTGTATGGGCTTGGGCGGGACTGCGCTTAGCGAGTGTGTCCTTTATGGACATAAGCAAGATTGCGCGTTGCGGGTGTGTGCTTGTATAGACTTAGGACTGCGCCTGTGAGTGAGTGCTTGCACGGATTTGGACGGGACTGCGCGTGCGAGTGTGTGTGCTTGTATGGACATGAGTGGGACTACACGTGCGAGGAATGAAGATTATAGAGTGTACGGCAGAGATTTGAAGCAAACTATGGCTGATGGAAGAGATCAATGAATGAACGGATTAGTGAGTGGATAACAATAAAGAGACACACATAAACATAGACATAAATGCAAATAATCATGGGATAGGCAAGGATGGATGGATGGGCACACAGAGAGACAGACGGACAGATAGACAGACAGACAGACAGACAGATAGACAGACAGACAGATTAGATAGATGGATGGTTGGATGGATGGACGGACGGGCGGGCAGACAGACAGACAGACAGACAGACAGACAGACAGACAGATAGACAGACAGAGAGACGGATAGACAGACAACAGGCACAGATAAAACAAACGCCTCAGGCCTCTACACAATGCAACTGCTATTAAATCTCTTGTATCTCAGTGTGTTCCACCAAAACTCTCGTCACGCTAACTCGAGACTTCCCATGAGTTCTGATTAAAATCAATAGCACTGTTCAACCGGGTTGAAATACGAAATGCTATTACTTATTAGGACGACTGAAAATGAATGAGATCGATTGACAAGGATCGAAGAGAATAACGACTCACAAGTAAGTTCAAAATCGAAGTCAAGAAATGAATGGGGAATGGAACAGATGAATTATTCTTTCATTAAATCAATCCGATGATGAAACAAAGACGAACTTTGTAATTGTCTGATATTACATTTAAACTCTTCAGCCATCGTTAAATAGAGCGACGTTTGCTAAACAGGCAGATCAGTTCCGATTTCGAAACTACAACTTGGTACCGCCACTAATAAGGTACTATTAGTCTAATGATACTTTATTACTTGCAGTGCCAAGTAGTTGTGAGTATGAACTGATTTAGAACTGGGGCCGTTTTTCATGATTTTCCTTGGGCCTCTGGAAACACATAAGACTTCCTTAAAGAGGCCGTGGAAAATCTTGACCACAAGACTTCCAAATTGATGATTCATGTTTGAGTTGAGAGAACTGGACATTGATTCTACTGTGTGCTCTGATGATTGGGAGGGGATTGAGGAGGGGGCGGAGAAGAGGGGGTGGGGGGAGAGAAAAATAATCCTTGCTTGCGTGGTTGGCATGGTTGCGAGTTTGGATGCTCAGCCTGTATGATTAGAGTACGTCCTGGAGAATAGTATTACATCCTCCAGGTAGGCACGGCAACGTGCGGTTTTCGCAAGATGCCCGTCTCTATCCTTTAATTCCTGAACAAACAGAACTGCCCACTCATTATTCCCAGCTCTTGGCACGAACTCCGGTCATACTCAAAGCGCGTGCCCAAAGACAATACATCCCAAGTGCCAATCGGAAATGCTGGCGCGGATCCTATCCAATCAATATTGGAATTCTCTCGACACGTTGGTCTGGCCAAATCTCTCGCGTTTTCACAATATCTGCCAATTTCATATGTCAACGAGAGGACCCCTGTCAGAGCCAGTGAACTTATCTTTTGTTATAGATCTGGTGCATAAGCGATTCACTTCACAGTTTCACTTCGTGAGCACGTACATGCACTATGCTCTTGACTTTGCTGAATGTTCCACCGCACGAAATTCCTGAAAACATTACAGATTATTACAATAAAACTTCACACTGTAGTTGTGTACCACCAAAATGTCGAATCTCTGAGTACAAATTGAAATTATCTTTAAATCATATACATTAACCAACCGCGCCGGTCGTTGTCCTTTCTTGCTGCGATAACATCTAAGACAATGTCATTTTCTGAATTTCAGTTCCGTTTTTGTAAAGAAGAAAAAATTGCTAACCAAGTCCGAGCGATATGGTCGATTGTGTAATTCTTTTTCATCAAAAAACTACTCACACAGAGATGCTATAATTCTGGCTGACATTTTGTTCAAAGCATCGTGCATCAAGGCCGCAGGAGTTCACCTTTTATGATTATAGCCTCAGCTACCAGGCACGGTTTCTCATTAAAATCTTCCACGGTTTTCAGACAGTCGAGTAGATGATGTTCTCTGATGTCTACATGATGTTTGATGCATTGCCCTGGCATTACGTTGTCATGCAACAGAGTGTTCTATTGAAAACACGAATTTTTGTTTCGTTCCGTTTCTTAAAAGGGTGGAGGGAGGAGTGACAGCGAGAAGGGGAACTGGCTATTGACACAATAATGTGGTGAGGAATAAAAATAATACATGATTTTTTTTATTGTACATTTCGCCACACTGAGAAATCAACTTCTATTGCATTGAGATGATATTTTGTTTTGTTTTGTTTTTTTTAATTTAGACGACAACACGATTGTAGATGAAACATAATAAATATGTGAAACAAGTTAGACAGTGAATATAAAGTTCTGTACCTTGCAGAAATTCAAGGGCGGGAGTTTGGATCTTACTGTGACACGAGTTTAATAGTAGAGTCATTTAGTTATAAAGAGTCTATGAATTGTGCACATGTTGATAAAGGCAGCAAACTTTGGGTGTGAATAGAGTATTTCAAAATGTACAAAACCTGATGTACAGAACCAATATGAGAGGTCTCAAATAACGAGACTGGAACCGTTGGAAGTTAAGAGAAATTTTTTTGTGGGCATGCGTGAAATAGGAACACCGCCAAACCTACTCACTTCCTAACACTGCACATTACATGTTGCGTAGCGTCATATCAAAATATCGTCCAGATGTTTGTGGCGGATTGAAAAGATTCGCCCTTCCTACTGTATTTCAGTAACGATATTAAGAAAACTGAAAAGATTAATCGTGAAAATAAAATTGGTTCATGCTGAGAACCTCTCTCCTCCCATTTCTCCATCCCCATCCACCCCTTTATCCAAGAACTAGCACGACATTGGCTTTCGATAATGCAATCCGGCAACATTTCACGTTTCGCTTTTCTTCCTCGCATGCGCTCACGTTGTCTATTCAAAAACCTGCTATCTATTGAATCTTTCGTTTTGTCGACAAAATGTTTTGTAGCGACGTGTCTGCGTGATTCCATGTCATTAAATGCGCTTTGTTGTCGTTTTGTTATTTGTTTTTGTTGCTGCTTCTTACGCCACTCCTTCATATTCCACACGGCCCGGTGCATAGAAAATATCAACTTCTCCAATCTAATCCGAATCGGTTCACTGGACACAAAATAATTATGTAAAGAATTTGTTTGAATCAGGGCAATTCGCAAACTGGGAAATGTAATCCCAGGAAGGATACTTACTTAAACATAATTATGAATGTGTATGGTATTGGGGGTGGGGGGGGGTGGGGGGGGGGGGCACGGGGACAGAAAAACAAACAATTAAATGAATAAAAGAATCTGAGACAGATACACGTTGATTGGATACTGCGCGTCAGACAAGCAGACACACAAATGGGAACACAGACAGGGGAGTGCAAAACAGATCCAGAAAAATGGTATAGACAGACAGATCCTGTGAGATATGGTTGAATGAACCATGGATGGATCGATGGATGGACGGACGGACAGACAGATAGACAGACAGACGAACGAACGGATGGACGGACGGACGAATGGATGGATGGACGGGTGGGCGGACAGAGAGATAAATGGATAGATGGATCGACGGAGGGACAGATGGACTAAAGAGATGGATCGACGGATGGATGGATGGACTGCGCGGACGGATGAAAATGCATGTATGAGACGGGCAGACTTGCACGAGTACTCGAGAAATTGATGTTTATATTTGTAGAGCCATCTTGACAGGAAAAGCTCAAACACATACAACACACACGAAAACAAAACAGGCGCCGGCTCTTCACAAATCAATGACTGTGACAGCAAAATATTCTTATATATTGAACATCTTTCATGCTAATGTCATTAGTCCAATTGACACAGCCTTTTCCCAGATCCTTCTCTGCCTTTGACATTCAGGTTCTGTAATTGGCTTTGTTACTTTATTCCGCAGGCTACAGTTCCCCGCATACACACAAACTACAGGTGTTGGGATAACTTCAAAGCCCATACAAGTGTTGATGCTTCACCTGGTAGCAGTCAAATTGAGTGCATGGCTGCTCGTACACGACACTGTTTCCAGTAAATAATCAGCTCAGAGAGATAAAATTGTACGACGAAACCGTGTGAATCGATTAATTGAGAATTAATCAGAGGCGAGAGGCAAAAGGATTCAGTGAACATCAAATATTAGGGAAACATGAAAAGTTAGCTGTTCTTTTGTTAAACGTTCCGGCTTTTTAGGCCTCCCATTCTTGATTGTGATCTGAGGTCGCACAATTATATTCCACACGAAGTACCGAGGGATTATTTGGTGACATGAAGGAGGCTCGTATGGATGTATGGATGTACATGTTTCACATATAATGCGGATAACTTCTATGGTATTGGAGATGCGGTATTCTCAAGTAAAGAGTTAGTTGGACACCAGTTTTATTCATTAACATCGCACTCAGTCCCTGGCAAATGGCCAGCCCCACCCAGGATATGCTCCTTGGTGGGCTTGAGAGCCCCAATGATTCTCTGGAGGAAATCATCACAGATGGTCTAGTGCCCAACGACGCTGAGCGCCTGAACAGCAGCGGCAGTACTGGTGACCATAGGGCACTTCTGAAAACGGCTGGATCTGCGGTACGGGAATCTCCAGTGGTGCTAGACACTACCCATGTCAACGTCGAGATTGGTAAACGTAGCAGGGAATCTACATCTGCTCATCAAAGCGATGACGACGACGCTGAAAATATATTTAATGCTGACGGTGCGGCATCACCACCACGTCAGAGCATCAGCAACTCGCCCCTAAACACTTCAACAACCACACCTACTGAGAGTTCTACTAACGAATCAAGCGCTTCCGTTGATCCGTTGCAGTATCCAAATGTCGTAAAGGAACCAGGCTCTCCTCTTCATGAATCTATCAAAAAGAGTACGGATGAACATGTAGAATACGCAGACATTTCTTTCGTACAAAGCAGTGAGGAGTCAGAAGACATTGCCGTGCTCGATGTGCACCATACAATACAGGGGAAGAACTGTCGCACAGTGCCTTCGGAAACGGAGACTAATTCTCTGAATGACAATATCTCAAATCCATCTAATACAAACGCTGCAAGCAGAAATGTGATCCGCCAAGATTTACAACGCCAAGATGCTCTATCAAATTCGGTCTCTGCAGATGCCATTCAAGAACAAAACAATTCGGATTCAATGCCAGACGCTGCGAATCTTGAAGATGTAACGGTTGAATTCAGAGGAACGACAAGACCCAAACCACCCCTGAGGGTTTCTGCAAGTCTGGCATATGAAATACCATCGCAGGAGAACAAAGTAAAACTTTACAGGGAAGAGCACAGGAGTCAAAGCTTAGAAGTGCCCTCCATAACAATAAGATCTGAGGACGATGACATTACTAATGATGGTTCACGCAAAAGACATCATAGTGCTGATGAAAAACCAAATTTGGTGGAAACCACGGAGGGTTCTGAAGATTCCAAAACAGCACTTTCGTTAACCCCCGAACCTCCCAAAACTCTGTCGCTAAACTATGCCCAACGTCATCTTCTCAGCAAGAGCGTGGGCAGGTCGAGTGGCAACAAGCTTAAAGGCAGCTACAGTCTGGATGTTCCTGGATCGGAGAATCGCATGCTCAGCTTAAGCTTAAGTAGGCTGGACCCCCCAGGACAGCAAAATGAGGCTCAGCCGCAAAAGTTCCATGTCGTGGAGGACAAGCTGATCAGTTCCAGCATGTCTAGACTAGAAGACCGCCCAGGACAAAGGAGACGGCTCAGCTGGACTCCAGATACCTCACCGAGAGGCAGCAGAGGCTCTATCCATGGCAATGAAGGTAAGTACACAATATCATCTTCAGAAATGATCCACTTAAGGGAAGGGGGAACGGCTTTACAACAAACTGCAGGACATCAGTGAATGTACTTCATAGCCGTTAATGCATGAAATCTTTTTCAGGATCGGTTTCGGATATAAATGTAATCTGGCCAAATTTCACTAGGATCACTGACAACTTACAATCATCTTAATGACAAAAATAATGTGATAATAATAATCTTTACAGAACTAAAGTAGGGGAAAAATATTTCTCTAGAAGCTGACCACACGGTGTTTTAGAGGATCCCCTGAACGATTTCCAAGAACTAACGCTATCCATAAGAAATAAGAATGTTTTTTGTTGCTATTGTTGCTATTGTGTTATTATTTGGTGTTTCACTTGCTGCCTCTCTCGCAGTTAGGTAAAAAGTGGGGAAGGCACTTCATCTTGTTTTATTCGCGACAGCTTCACTTGATGAGCAATTTCCTAGAAGACAGAAATAACACTGGCTATCAATTTTGAATTTTTTTCCCTCTTTTTATATAAATCAGTTTTTATTTATTTTTTTTGAGTAATAATTCATTCACAATCAGTTTCACAGAACTGCCATGAAAACAAAATTTGTCAGTACAGTTACCTAATGTAAGTTGGTACAAATCTGACAGTCATTCATTTGCTGTTTCACTTGAATGCACCTGAAAGGAAATCTATGCACACAGTTACCTGATGCAACTTGTCATGTAAACTCGGTGTACAGATAGTTCTGTTTTGTTTCCACCTCCAACCCCGCCTTCCCCCACTCTCAGTCTCACCCTCGCTCCACCTCTCATATATTCACTCTCCCTTAAGCTTAGCAATCCTTCTGAGGCAGTCTACCCTAATAATTCTGCTTTGAGTCCTTAGAACATACGATCAAGCTTGCTAAAGACGAGGGGTCATTGAAAATCGGGCAAATCTGAGAATGAGAGAATCAGACACTTCAGTTAGGATAAAAAAGCAAAAGATGTGAAGGGGGGAAAAAACATCAAGTTTGACATTTACTTTCGCGCCAAAAATGTGTAACCCTTCATTCTGTAATTTTTTCTCATATATTATGACAAATTTTAAGACAACAATAGCAATACTCATATTGCTTGTTCAAACACGCTTGTCGTCATGGTCATGACACAATAACCTAAGCCATTTTTTGTAAAAAAAAAAACAAAAAAAAAACGCTTTTGCTTTGCAAATCTTGTGACTTGCCTAATATGGAAAACCATGATGCTGTATATCAAAGTGCTCTACAGCCACCAGTTTAAGCAAATTAAAAAAAAATGTCTAGAAACTATTAAGAGTGGCCCAGGCCACAGTTGACATTTCCTGATACAAATATTATTTCTTGTAAATCAATAACCACCATATTTCTTTGACAGAACTTAGTATATGTTCACAGGCGAGGCATACACTGAACGGTGGGGAAAAATCTATCGCTAAATTACTTGTAAAAAGGTGGAAGGTTGCTCTTCCCTCAGTGATGTTAGCTAATCAATGAAGGGAAAGGCGAAAGAAATCCAAACTTTCTTGTGTTTACCTAAAGAAAATTAACTCAACTCAGCTTATCACAAATTACTTACATTACTTGAACACGGTCCGCACTAAACCTCAAAATGCCTAACGTACAGCAGCAGCTCTCAGGCGTGATTATAATTATTGTGAAATGTGCCGAGTGCTCTCACTAGTCTCAGTAGAAAAGAAAAAAAAAGACAAAACAAAAACAAAAAAGGCCGCAACTGCAGAATATTTAACTTTGTCATTTGACTCCCTCAGACGCCCGGGCTTTTGTAAACTACTGGATTTGTGTGTTTCCCCAGAATGGTATTTATCACTGTCAACTGATCCTGTTCTATTCTATCAGAACCTATACATACCACGGTTTTCAATCACTCACATTCAAAGCCACACGCGACCAGATAGATGCTTGCATTCACTGAGCATGGCTTTGACCATCAATCTACAAAAGCCTTCAACAAGTAGTTACACTTTGTCGCCTATAATTTTTGTTGTTGTTGTTTTTTTTTTGTGGAAAAGACCATTATTATCTTTCCAAGAACATTGTCCGTGTAATATGTAAATCAACTATCCCATCATTAATTTTAAAACTACCTCATTTAAAATAAACAAAGAAAACCTCTCAAAAAACTCATGAAGCTTCCGCGTGCTCCATCAAAATGTCTTTACAACGACCTACTATTCTAGACAGTTTTGTTTTGCTACACTGCTGCAAAAGCAGATTTTCATTGCGTAGTCTGTAAATTTCCCAAAGCAGACTTCCCTTACGATACAGAAAAAAGGTATTATACTATTACTCATTTGATTTTTAGCTGTACCGGCTTCTCTAACGTGATGAAAAAGCTATTTTCCAACATTAAATTATTTGGTCACACATTAAGGCCATTATTTGACCTAATAACATGCGGCTTTGTCATTGGCCACTGGAACTGTAGGCCAACAACTACTGTAGGCCTAAAGCAAATGCCTCGCCTCTCCTGTTTTCTCCGGGGTGACTGAAAATTTCAGCACTTGATGAGTCTGCTGACATTTTCAATCAGAGCAGTTTTCGCCAGGCCTCGGGTTCGATCGACTCGCATCACCGACGCTTTTACCCAACCCGACCTGAAAGTGGCACCGTCACATGCGGCTGTTCATGACACATAAGACCAGGCAGCCAGATACATGGTGAATAAAAAGTTTTACAATCCACCCACCCAACCCCGTCCACCGGAATGTCTTCCTTCTCTGCATCGGGCTCTAAACAGTGGTTCTTAAGGGGGGAGGAGAGGGAGAGAGAAATTATACCTAGGCCATAAAATGCACGTGACATGTATTGTGAACGTTGAGAGCCGCTTCCATTTTTGTGCATTCCAGCTTGGGCACATTAATAATTCATTAATAATCTGTTCACATTCAACTGATCCCAGTTGTTTTCTTCCATTGATTCGCATTATCTCATCGGTATTGTAAGATCTATGAAATCATCACCGCCTAATTATATCTAAAAAAAAAAAAAAAAAAATGGAGGAAATTAGGAAACACAATACGAAAGAAAGAAATACATATTTTTTATATTCTTTGAAAATCTGCCAGTTCAGGAAATAAAGCCATGAGAAATGAATATGTAGACGAGGAAACACGTTTTAAAAGACTGAGAACCACTGGTCTATAATTTGCGTGCACGATTGTCTGCACTGAGCAGTGGCACTTTACCATGATTGTTCACCACTACTCGCTACACTATCGTGTATTTTGAGTCTTTCCAATAAACCTAATTTGCTTGGTTTCCACAAAAGTCGTTTTATCCTCTAAACTTTATTATGAAGGGAATACTGTCTTATACTTCCAGTTTGGAATGTAACTACTACGTTTGCGGGCGGTTTGTGGTGGTGGGAGTGTCCCCCAGGATATGAAAGCATTCAGTTTTTTCACATAGTTTCAACAAAAGTAAAACCCTGTTAACTTTAAGCTTTATCTAAAGAGAAGGAGGCGGTCTGTGATTTGTAGAACTGTTTTTTCACGTTGCTAAGGCCACAAAACGTACATTGATCGTGTATTTCAGTCTTCTCTCCTAACCTACAAGGGCAGATTTACATTCCTCGTGTAACGGTCGTGACATTTAAATGCTAACGAATGTACAAACGACAACAGAACCGCTAGGCTTGTGGGCACAGCATTATGTTTCTGCCATAACACCGCCCAAAGGATGCTGTCACACTGCACTATGTCATGTTGAGGTACAAATGGCAGTGTTGATAATTCTGCAATGCGCTTTTCGTAATCTCGTCGGAAAAGAATGTTGGGCGCTTTCAATCATAGTATTAGAACTCGTTAACCATTTCTGAAAAGGTCACGAATGTATTTATTATTATGCAATGTTTGAGGTAGAACACGAATTCGCAGGAATGGGACGGATAGCAAAAATTCTGCTGACAAACTGTTTTGTTGGTTGTTGTTTTTTTTTACAGGAATTTGGGAAGTAGTAAATAATTCAATAAATCACCAATCTACAGAACTGATTCACTTTTGCCGCTGGTATATTAAAATTTTTCAAGAGGTGACAAAAATGACAAAACACATAGGATATGGCATCCGTCCGTTATCTCATGCATACATCTAAATTGGCAAGAGGCAAGAAGACAGGGAGACAGTCCTCGATATCTCTCTTTCTCCCTCCCTATGTGTGTGTATGGTGGGGGGGGGGGGGCACTTGATCATCCACTTAAATGCAAAACGTCATTATCAGAGAATGTTTCACGTATGTGTTTCCCCATAATCAGGAAATACTCGGTTATTAGCTTCGGCTGTCCAACTCTTCTTACTATCTCCCCTTTATATTTCGGTGAAGCTAAGCAGTTATTGTTTAAACATAAACTGACAAGCATCCTTTGCACTGGCTGGAGTTTTTTGGCACGATTCTTAAGCACGCCAAACTCATAATCGAACATTTCCGAGTTCACGCGTCACCGCAGATAGGCACTGGCACAGCAAACATTTGAAAGTAGAGATAACTGTCACTGAATTACCCTTTTACAAACACTTCTGACTGCAAACCAGCGAATGTTACGGCCATGGTATCAACTTAAGGTTGATCCACTGAAATAATCAGTATATATAAACACGTTTCTAAACATACAGTAGAGAAAAGTAGCACCGGTTTATTGAAATACTGGAAAGAAATACCAGGTAATGAAAAACTCAAACACAAGTTGATAATTTTTACAGCATGCATTATCTCTCCTTTTTTCTATCTCTGGGACTGCACGGAAATGTCCACAATAAGTATTTGTACTTGTAGTTATAACTGTACACATTATTTCAAGTAAGCCAAACTGACACGACTAATCTATAAGATTTGTCAAAGAGATGCCAACAAAAATTAATCTAGCAAAGTAGGTAGGATACAGAGTGCCTCCTCCCTGTTTATATCTAGCCAGCTTTTACCAAGAAGCCAAAAACTACTCAATGTCTTTGGTGTTCTGGAGGAGAATGGATTACTATTTTCCCCACGCCAGCTAAATAACATGCAGCGTTTTTTTGTTGTTATTGTTGTTGTAGTTTTTGCCATTCTAACTTTATTTTTCCATATGGGTAAAACCACCCACTCAATAAGAGCAGGTTATAAAGACATATCAAATAAAACAAAATGTGCTGTTAATTGGTGCCTGTGCTAAATCTGTACCCACATAAAGCAGAATCCATAGGCGTTGACAGATGTCAATAGTTAAAATAATATATACTTCGCCAGACAAACAATCAATGGCAAATTTTCTAAGTTCATGACACGTCCAAACAGTTTGGGCAATGCCTGAATCCAGCAGTGCTGTTAAGTTGACAATCCACTCCTTAAAGCCTTACTGTCTTAAGTGCCAATATTTTTTCTGGCGAGGGTGTCTTAATGTAATGCTGGGCGGGAGTCTTACATTTTCAGCAAATAATAATCATCAATTGTGCATTTAGCACGAGGACAATTTTCAATAACAAGGAGAATTTTCAATATGAAACATTAGAACAAGTGATCAAAGAAGTGTTAAAACTGTAACTTTATTTTTCTGAAAACAATAGCGACAGCACTTAGAACAATTAAGCTATCAAGGTGTTAATCATACTTTCATTAGGACCAATCAATGGTTACATAAAACTGTAAAGAACAAAAAAATATTATGAAGTTTTAAGAAACCTTTTCAGACTGTGGAGTCCTTAACTGTGGTAGATTATAGTGTTTGAATCCAGTCCTGTTGCTGGCAATTATGCTTTCATAAACAACCTACAATTGTTATCTCTAGAAATTATAAAAAATCTAAGACAAAATTCTGAGTTTTTTTAAACATCTTCGAACTATAAGGCCTTTGTAAGCTGTAAGTAACTGCTTTACTCCAGCACTGGTTTTGATAATTAAGCTTTCACTAGTGACCTTTATTATTTATATAATACAAATTTTGATAAAACTGTACCAAACGAAATTATGTTAAAGTTCTGAAAAACTTCACCAAATCCTGCTCTTCCGTTCACAAGTTCACTTTAGCATAGTTAAAATTCTCGTATACGTAAATTTATCAGTAAACCGCACTGAATGCAATATAGCTGCGATAGAGCTGACACACCGTAATACCCCAATTCTAATACCTTATCAACAACTGTATTAAACTCGAATAAATAAAAAAAACAAAAACCTGAAAGTTTGCAAGGCCCCTTCAGATTCCTAAGGCCCAAAGCTGCAACTTATTGCTTATCCCTAAGTTCAACCCTCTCTGCTGACAATCAGGATTTCATAAGCCAAAATGCAGAACTGCATTGTTGCAATCATCTCTCCAGCTTTCAACTGAAATAAATTCTGAGCTTTTAACTGAAATAAATTCTGTATAATAGTACTTTCTCTTCTCCCTTTCAGTAATAATTCCCGAACAGCCACCTTGTCTAGCTGGCTTCATCTGGATGACATGTGAATTGTTAAGTTTATCACAAGACTACAAGTGTTTTGCATAACATAGCCCATATAATCCTGCACACCATACATTAAATACTTTCTGGCAAATATCATAACCTCTAAAAATCACTTATTACCATTACAACAGCATTCCTGTCTGTAACAAACATGTATGCTCTAACACAGATAACATTGTTCGGCATTAAAAAGCCTTAAGAAATCAATACATGTCATGTCATATCAGAGGCTGTGAAAAAAAAAAAAACTCACAAAGACTTATGCTTCACTAAACGGCGGATGAAAGAGCAGTGGCCTTCAAGTTGACAGCCTCATACATGTGTCAGCAATTTCTTTCTATTGTTCTGTCTTTGCTTTTAAAAATGTTTTGAATTTATGGCATGCAAATTTGATAACAGCTTGCTCAAACTGAAAATACTCAATTTTCTGTCTTTCCTATTGCTTTACCATTTTGAAATTGATAGTCTGAGTCTGAGTGTGGATTATCAGTAGTGCATTTAAATCTTCAAAAACCAACCAACTCTCGTTTCCAGCTCAGAATCTAATATTTTTCTCTTATGGACAGGGTATTAGTTATTCATCGTGTTTAAACAGAAAATAGCCGTCAGTTCCTCCACATTGTTGTACATTAACTGCAGAATGCTCTAGTATATTTCAGTTCGAAACTGAGCCATTTTCATCAGAATTCTGTCATGAATGCTTCATGGGAATGACAGAATCATGAGTAGGAGTAGATATATTTCACTACAGATAAAATATTTATAAATCTGAGATGGGAACTGGGAATACAAAATATTCCAGAGTTTAACATGGTGATTTACCACAGAAGTCAACACATATCAATTGCATAACATTGATGCAAAGCTTCAAATCAGTGTACTCTTTTTATTTACTTTGCTTGAAAATGAAAAAAAAATCTAGAATTTCTGATCTTTTCGGAGATTTAGCACCTCAGAACGTTACAGAAACTGTATGTGGGTCTTTCACTTTCTTCAGTACGAACCAAATGTTCCATTTCTGAGTCTGACTGGAGTTTCCACCATTTCACACCCACCCCTTCAAATACAGCTTGGCAAGAAAAACAAAACAATCAATTATAGAAGGGAAACAATCCTTACCTCTTCTGGAGTCTGGCCAGTGCATATTCTTTTTTCATACTGTTTGTCTCCCTGTAACAGAAGCACCACATATAGCATAATTTTATTTGACCCATTGTTTTTTAATCCCGGTGACATTTCACTGCCATTTTCATTCTGAATAAATATAATAAAATCACCAATTGTAGAAACTGTTTCCCTTTTCACTTTTATAAGGCGAATTAGAACATTTAAGGTACATACCATGAGAAACAATACAAAGATACTGATATTTCCCATACTGCAAAGTGATTCTCAATTTACTTCATCCTATTTAATGCCATTTGATAGATATTCCTTCCTTATTTGACCCTCTAACAATTTTGGTCAAGACTAACTGGTGCATTTCACGTAATTCCTCTTCGCAGCACAAAACTCCACTTTTGTATTGTGTTTTTGGAAGCAAAATTTCCTGGAAATGTAGGAACACAATCCACTGAATATATCATCTTATGTTTTCACCTACAGTATAATACAACTCAGATTAAGCTGGGGTTTATTATTAACACTGCCACAACTAATTTACAACTTATAATGAAATCTGATCCAAACCAGGCCATTCAAGATGATGGAAATGAGCAGTAACCTTGCCCAATAGGTAGATCTAATACAAATGAAGTGCATAGCTTGAAAACTAAAAAATGTTATGTCATGGAACAATTTTATGATGCCTAGACTAGGTATCAAATATTCGAGATAGTGGCTGTATTCCCATTTCATTCAAATCAATAGCATAGCTGCCAACTTTCAAAACCCCAAAAACAGATTCCTGATATTGACGGACACCCCACCCCATGAAAAATCATCATTTCCTCACTGTCACATTATGCAATATTATTATCTCTAGATATACTTTAATGTAATACAGTACAAGATTTTAAGAAGCAGAAAACAAACACTCTGCCTCAAATGTTAATACCATTATCTTTCTGAATGTTAATATCATTATCTTTCTGAAGAAAGACCTGATTATGATATGAGCTGTCCTCAGAATTGAGGTCCTTTGGTTTCTCGGGGGCCTCAGCCTAGTACTGTTGGCCCCCCTGACCTCAGAATTGTAGGCCTATAACTTTTTCATAATAACTTGCAGCATTGAACGATGTCTGATTTGCCTCCAGGTGACTGTGAAACTGGCGATACATTGGAAGTCACCACAACACGGCTCATGACTCACAATGCATTTATTGGTCGTTTGATGATATTGATAATATAAAAAGAAATTTCTCTGAATATTTTGCAGTAAATATCTACCTACTCCTTAATGACTCATGAGGGGGCTTTAGTAACACCACCAGATAGTGAATTCTGCACTAACAAAATAAGTGAAGACGGAGGTATCTGGCCAGAGTAGGGCGCCGGTGCCTAACCTAGATACCACGCACCCTTTTCACCATTACGTCTAATTCTGCACCACCGACCTGAATGAATGTCAAATTCTATGGTGCTCTGCCAGAACTGCAGAAAACAGTAGATTTTCTTAAAAGAACAAATCTGCAGATTCAGATTTGGTGAACGAAACAAAGAAGAAAAAAAATAAATCTATCCATTGTTGCAAATCATATTGGGCATAAAAGATAACGGATATATAGTAGATCTAGATAATCAGCTAGTACTGAAGCCACTGCACAAATCATGTCCATATTGTTCTCACAGATCTAGTTCTAGTTCTATTGTTTACCATCTCACAGGCTCTAAATTTCGATTTCTAGTGTCGTATTAAACATGTGTACGCCCTAGCCTTAGGCCCAGTTTATTCGTGATCGCCAATTACGTTTTGACAAAAATTCTAAACGACGGCTGACCTAGATCTACATCTACCGGTAGTTACCACCACCAACAATGATAATAAGCTACGTAAACCTGCAAAAACAAAAACAAAAACACAGCGAAATAAAATGAAACCACTTCACAAAGTGTGTCCACTGTTCTTACTCACCGACCGCCATCGTTTACGATACAATGCGCGTAACCTACACATGCTTGTGTGAAAGGCCGAAGCACGTGGACACAAGCAATAACTTATGCAACATTACAATTGCTTGGTTGAGTGGGGCCGCGACAGGGAAACAGAAGTTACAGCGAGTTCGGGCGTGCACCATACTGCAGGACACGGTAGGGTAGAGCTGTGTATACGGTTGCGCCTGTTGAATCGCCCAGATCCAGAGCTATTAGCAGTAGATACAAAAGTTACGTTTTTGTTTTCTTCTTTTTATGTCTTTCTTGTCTAAATGGGGAAATTCTTCCAATACGTACTTTTCACCATAACAAATTCAAATATTTACAAATACATATTTACAAACTGGAACCTCAAAGACATACTAAATACGTATTTTACTGTACTGGTTGGCAGCTATGCAATAGATTTTACTCCATCACTGCCCTGACTAGAATATTTAGGGCCAAGCTTGGCACAGGATGCCTGCAGCCAGGAGAATTTCCAGATCATTGAAAGGTCACTTCTTAATGCACCTACAAAGCGAAATTACTGATAAAAACTGAAAGTATTCATAACATTAACAAGAGTTATATTTGAGAAGTCTCCACATAAAATCTCAGAACAATCCTCCTATAATAATATGCATGTTATTGATGTTTAAATTGATACCAGCCACAAAATGCTGTTTTTCTTTTTTCCTCAGCAATATGCCCTTGTCTCCTCACTGTACACTGAAGGGGTTAATTATTAGAAATCCCCAAAGTACTGACCTCTTTGATTACTGTAACAATATGTTTGTTGAAGTTTCTAATGCAAGCTTTGAAACTGACAAGAAAGGCCACAATTTCCAATAGCCCTTTCTCGCTGGCAAAGTGGAGAGGTGTTTTGTGGGCCTGGCAAAAGAAGGGAAAAGACATCATTCATATAATATTAATTACTTACACTGAAAGAGTCAAATAAGGACATTCCAAATTTAACCACTGCCCCACAACAGCTAGCAAATTCAGTGGTTGTTGGTATCATCATTTCAAGCCAATTGATGATGTTTTAGCAATGACCTCTTGGTGACGTTACAACCTTGCTACAGGAGTGTGTTATACTTCCTTATGAACAGTTCACTAATCGACAACCAGACCATTCTTCACTTTTTTGGAGTCTTTTACATGTGAAAATGATTGAACTAAACAATAAAATTGCTTAACCAGAAAAAGGATTTGAGTATGGTATAAGGGTGCACACAGGGTTCACTTTGAAAACGATGACCAAGAAAAGAGACTGATGAATTATTTTAGTCATAATGCAGTCTGAACATATATAGTGAAGTTAGATTAGATATGGTTTATTTTGGTTCATCTCAAGGCAAGTTAATTATGGTAGATAGGGGTGGATTTTGACACTCACTATCTTGTCAGGTGTGTTAAGATACAAATCAATTAACCGCTTTGAATTTTCCTCCGCTCGTTTCTGTGTCCCGTACATTCGCTTCAAGTATTCAACATTGCTGACCATCTCCATAATGAGACGACAGGATTCCAACTGGCCTGCCATCACACTGGCATGCAATGCATTGTAGCGAGGACCTTCCTGTCATTCAAACAAAATTAAAATCACTGATCACTTAGTTACACAAAGCTGTGAGATTTTCTTACAATTAACTTTTTCCCTGTAACCTTTGATGTTATTCTGGACAACAACACAAATATAATTCTTATGGTAGGGTAGCAACTTTTCAGTAATGTAAGGCTTTATCTTGAATTTTGTTTGTTTACAAAAAGTTATTTGATAAAATTAAAAGTTACATTCTAGTAAACTTACTTGTTCAGAATTTCATACAAATGTTTATCCTTAAGACAACTTTATCACTTGCTTATTTATCAAGTTTGTTGCGTGGGTTTTTTTTTTCTCCCTTTTGACCAATGTATAGTTTGAGAAGTCATTCACCACATCATAATATGGTTATCAACATAATTATCCCTGCCTCTATTTTCTTAGGCAAAGAAATATTTTTTTCACAGCTATTCTGTGTGAAACTTTTTGTCTGACAGACTAGTATCATAAGAAAATGGTTAAAAAAGTGTCCAGAAATTTTGGTACTACAGGGTATGGAAGCTAACCTTCAATATTGTAGGCATGTCTCCATTTCCTATGAGATATCTAGGGTTTGCCAGGAGACATTCCAGTGCTGTTGACATATTGCCTTTCTCTAGCTGAAGGCGAAATTCATTTATCTGAGGTGTTGTAAGTGAAGAAAACAGTTTGATTTCTCCAGTTTCTACCTCAGCTTTCTCCTAGAAACAAAGTAAAGGAAATGAAAATTATCATTCAAATGTGATAAATCCACTTTTACAGACCACAGGTTGAAAATAAAATGCATATGTCAGAGAAAATCATCTTTCATCTTGAAAACGTACACTATTTACAGTTCATTTCAACCATATCTTATTATCCACTCTTTGTCCTGATCTTGGCCAAAACCGAAAAAGAACCCTCTTCGGAAAAGCACTGTGGCTGACTTGTCATTGCTCTAGAGCTGTGTTTTTCCTACAATTATGTCAGGTAGGAGCAGCTTTGACATGTTGGGATTTGAGTGCCAAAATGCACAAATGCCCTCCACAATTTTCGCTTATTCTGTGCTGTGGAGTGTTTTCCCATTCTCAATCTCATGTTTTAATTCAGCAATTTGTGCCCATGCAACGTCAACCTTCTCCATGTTCATGGCTTGGATTCAAGAAATCTAGGTCTAGTCAAGTTTAAAACTGATTCCTCTTTCTGTCACACTTGCCGCCCAATAAACTTCTTTAGACTTAATACGTCTATCCATAGATCTTGCTAGGTCTCATTCCTGCATCCGTCATAGTCACTGCCAAGTAAATCACTTAGATCTAGACTTAAGCGATATCTAGCCATGCTGAAATTTGAAGATAAATCTAGCTAGGTTTAGAACTGATTCCTCCTTCCATCAGTCACGGCTAAATATAACATTTAGGCTAAAGTGAGGGGGGATGGATCTATGCAGTTAGTTTCAGAATCGCAGGCGGTAAAAAGAATGTAAACAACGCATATAGCAAGTGATCAAATCCCTGAACGGTGCAAAACAAGTAATAAGAAATTATAACTTACTTCCGGTTTATTCATAAAATGATTGCAATATTCTGATTTGGCGCATTGTGTAAAAGTTATAATTAAAAACTAGAATCAGGTGGAAATAAACAGAAAAAAAAAAAGCCGATTATGGGAAATAACAAAAAATCGGAATACCGGCCTTGCTAATCAGAAAATTGAAATCACACCCCTTTTTCAAGAAAAGTCAGAATGATTCCAATCAAATCGGAATGGGTGGCATCTCTGATATGTGCTCAAATTCAGCATTTGCATTATGTATTCTAATTTCAAAATACAAAGCATTTTATACATCTTTACTTCCAGGACTGTTAATGATTTGGATTCCATAAGGAACAGCCCTGCAATGAGTTAAATGTAAGTTTTGAAACTACATGAAATGGTACATGATGAAACTTGATTTATTTCTAGAACAATTACAAAAAATTACACTCCTTATACAGACCTGAGGAAAATTTGATTTGATGGTAGTCCCTTCGCACACTTCATTAGCAGTGTGATTATTTGAGAATGTTTCTGCATCAGCAAGACATGGGAATGAAAGCATACGGGGGTTCTGACTTTTATGTTCTTTCATTATTTTCAGCACTTCGCGGAAGTCACTGTGCACTGTGACAGTATTGTCTGGAAAAGAGAAATTTGTTGATTATAGAAGAGGAAAGGCACCTTTTCATGGAAAAAAAAAAAAGAAAGAAAGAAAGAGTAACATTTTCATGCCGTCACTATCTGGTAAAAAAAAGTCTATTCTTTTTGCACATTTTCTGCATTCTTGCCATGTAGAAAGAAATAGTGAATGATGGGGATGGTCTAAAACCATCAGATTATTATGCCCCTACATGAACATCCAAAGACACTGAGAAAATAAAAAATGCAGCCACTGTATATAAAATAAAAAGTTGTAAGCTGGCACATTAAATGTCATGATATCCCAGTTGGTGCAGGTTTGTTGGAATTTTGGGATTTTTCTCATATTTTCCTGTCCCTGATCCCATGGGAGGTAGGATTTAGCACCTAGTCTTCTTGGATAAGGACGAAAAACTCGGAAGGCCCGTGTGCACGTTGCGCACATTTTAACCTTGGCAGTTGGAAATTCAAAAGAGCAGGCCAAACAGGCCGCTGCCTGGGTAAAATTAAATAAAATTCATCTCTACCACTCCCCCCCCCCAAAACACAAAAAAAAACACTGACCGGCCCTGCACTGTGGCAATGACATACCTGCTCCAGTCGTAACTGGGCTGCAATGACACAAAGGCAAATTTCCCAAATGGGATTAAAGAAAGTCTATACAAAATACCAAAAATAAATAAATATATGTTTCTGATGATTCAGAACAATCTACAGATGCTTCATGTAAGACACAAATGAAAAATCTGTCATCATTACAGTTACCTAGGCCTGGAATGCAAACTGCATAATGCGTTTTGTTTGAATCACTAATGCATGATGACAAAGATTCCCTCGCTGCTACCAAATCTTTCTGGATGTCACCAGTATCTGTGCTAAGTGAGCTCTCCACCTTGTTCGTTGCTTGTTTAGTGACCATTAAGTTTGTACTGGACTGTGTGGTTGTAGGATCTTGTCCAGCCGAGGCTGTGGATCACAAAATTTAAACTCATTCATGCTGAGATTTGACACAGCAAAGTATTCGGATGTCAAATGTTGAATAGTTTCTTCACTTTTTTTTCACACAATAATTATGATAATGTAGACTCTGGAAGTGTACATCCCTTTATTTTACAATCTTCCTGATGACCCCAGATGACCTCATTTTCACATATAAAAAAATATTAATTAACACCCCCCCCCCCCCTCCCCCCTCCTCCAAATGTTATATTATCCCAATGAATATCAGTCTGATGTAAATTTTAATGAAATTGCTTTAAAACAGAAAAATAATTTATGGTTCTGATTCTCCTTGAATGATGTGAAAAATCTTTAAATTGCCATTCTATATTCTGAGAAGCTACTGATAATAAATTATATAATATATAAATTTTCATAAATTTATAAAGTAAATAATTATAAATATGGATTATATGTCATCACTTGCCTACTGATCCAGGCACAATATCCAGCATTTTTTTGGCCACTTTCTTAATCAGTATAGATTTTGTGTGCGCATTAAATGGCATTCGATCCAGTCCATATTCTGCGAGAAGCTCCTTCAGCTGGTCGTTGTCATAATTAGCTGCGATTTCTTGTATTTTCTTTTGCAGGATACTGTCTGAATTCATCTTCCTCAGATCTTGTATTTCACACCTAACTTTAGGAAAAAAATGCAAAATACAGTGGAAAATGGTTAAACCAAAAATGGCTAAATCGGAAATGGCTAAACCAAAAAAAGAAACAGGAGTCCCCGATTTTTTTCCTTTTTATCTTTGTTAACAAACTAGCGCTAAACTGAAATAGCCCTATTGTTAAACTGAAAAGAAAAGATAAGATAAGATAAGATATGACTTTATTATCCTGTTTCCAGGAAATTTGTTGTCACAGCATTCAGTAACAGTACAACAGCAAATACAATATCTAAGACCTACAAGTCTTTAAGGCACACCACACACAAGCACATTGCTCACACAACATTAACAACAAGTAAGAACATTGCTCTCACACACACACACAAACATACACACTGTAAGAACAATCCATTAGGAAAAACTAACAACAGCATACTACATCAGGAAACACTGCTACTTCGAATTGCGGATGGCAAAAAAGACCGTCTATAGCACTCTCTGTTTGTTTGTCCACTTCTTTGGGATCGGACTATCTGATGGAACAACGGGTGGGAGCAATCATTTAGAACTGATTTTAGTATCTGTTTGCACACAAATAACTCATCAAAGTTCACATATTCACTGTTAGTTAGGTGGCAAGCTTTTCTGATAATCGAGTTGTTAATTTTGTTCTTGTTTTGCTCCTTTGCATTTCCTCCCCTGGCTGTAGTACAAAATAGAATGATACTCTGGATAGTTGATTTATAAAACATCTGAATGAGTGTTTTATCTACATTAAATGATCTAAGTTTCCTCAAGAAATACATATTATATATGTTTGTTTGCTGCGTGAACTGAGGTGGTATGAGGTGGTATGAGCGTGCCAGACATGTTTGGAGTCAAAATGGATTCCCAGATATTTATAAGACTCAACTCTATCAACGTTTTGATTATAAATTTTAAGTGGTGGAAGTGAAAATTGCTGAATTCAGTGGCCAGACCACTGTGATCCACCTTAGGCCAAGTCAAGTTACTGTACCCTTCCGATCCCCCCTCAAAAATAATTTTTTAAAACCGAGCAGAGCATGCTTTGTTCTGAACGATCGTACAGGCCTACTTGGGAGCGGCAGTACTACAGGGGTAGGGGAGAGGGAGGAAGGCTTAAAATCGCGCTGGTCCAAAATCTGACGGGCATCGTGTGTGGTAACAGTAACGAGATCAGCAGTATGGGGGTTCTGTATTGTCTGTCCACACTCATATCTCTCTACTCTGAGTGTTAATCCACAATCAACCGCATGCAGACCTGCCAACTTTTCAAACACCAAATTAGGGAAAATGCTTGGTGCGTGGCATCGAGGTGTCAAACACAACAAATGAAACAAATGATAACTGCCACATCTAACAATGTATAAACCCACCAACTGACAATGGTAACCTGCCAGAATGACAGGTTATTTTTAGGAGAATTGACCATTCCTGAGAAAACTTGTACTTTTGTTTTTATTGATTCATTATGATAAGTTTTGAAAAAGTAACTGCTCAATGAACATAATATTGATAATGCATTCATTTTTGCCTTCACACACATGCCACACTCAAATGACCCTAACAAAAAAATTACTTGTTGGTATGTTCGTCATTGTCACATCTAAAACAAATGGAATCAAAACTGAACTGAAACAGCCACAAGAGAGTGCATCCAAAAACCCTTTCAAATTCAAACCATGTATGCTTACAATTTTTAGTCAGTTTTTTTGGTTTTTCTTGTTAACGCATGCAAGTATGCTTACAAATACCTGATATCCCTCATCTCCCCCATCGTCTTGTCTTATCAAACTCATAATAGATACACTGAAGCAATAGTCAAAGAAAGAAAAGAGCCGAATATGAAGAAGAAAACACCAAAAAACTACTAAACTACAGCCTGAAGTTTTTAACTGAGCAGAAGAGGGGATAGTTCTCATGGTTTTTTCTTAGTTCGGCAACTTCATTCCACACACTGTCCCTGTTTCATCTCTTTGACTTTTAATCTTCATTCCCACTACTAAATCTAGTCCTACTGCATGACGAATAATGTTCAAAATCATAATCTTCATCCCTATTCTCAGGATTCTGAAATAAAATAAGCCTTTGTCTATTCGTTCCAGGCAGGCCCTGTTGAGGCGAAGCCATTTTTTGTAAGTTTTCACAGTCGATGCTTTGTGATTCCAAGCAATTTTAATACCCTTGAAATGTAACCCAATGCCCATATTTTGACAGGAAACGGAACATGTCTATTTTCATCAAAGAAGAGTACCAAGACGCATATTGTATCTTCAAAGAGTACTTCAGATCGCAGGTTCACGTGCGTCCGATTAGGTTAGACTGGCACGTATGCAATAAGGCTAAGTATTTTCAAACTAATGCAGACTGAAATCAGTGTAGACTTCCGCTCGTGAAAAACATCCGGTTTGTGCTTTGTCAAAATGAAGGTTCGTATTAGTTTCTCTTTATTTCCCGTCGTTGCCGTTCGTTTTCAAGCTTTTTCGCACTTCCGTTCTACGGATTCCGATTTCAGAAAAAATTGCATGATTTCGGGATTTTGGGAGAGCAGTTTGAAATAGGGAGTTTCTCGAAAAATTCAGGAAGGTTGGCAGGTCTTTCCATGTCCATTCTCTGTGTGTCCCTAGGCTGAGGCATCCTCATTATCAGTCAAAAACACACAGGAATGGAGGACGTGTTGTGTCTTTTTTGCTTATAAATGCACTTACTTGATTTGTCCTCTTCGATAGTGATTTGGGCTACCTCTCTTGAAATTGCCGTTTTTTAAGCCTCCTATTGCCTATTGGTAAACCGAAACCCTTTCAAAACCGAAAACAAAACCCATGGTCCTGCCGATTTCGGTTTAACCGTTGTGTACTGATACTGTATAAGTTTTCTGAACTTTATGTATAAAAATTCTTGTGGTGTTTATATCAAAAGAATTTCATTCAATAGTTAGTTTTCTAAACCTTGAAAGTTGACCCGGACAGAGTTCCGTATGTCTTCACCACTCAGTCAAGATACCCTAAAGCTATCCCTAACCCTGTCCTTATCCACAGAGCCCTCCTGGCAAGTAAGTCCCCTAGATCGATTTTCTTTTTAATTAGTTCTTTAGCACATATATATATATGTACAAAATACCCAGCCCCCTTTTACTACTTCACAAATCCTTTGGGGAAGGATTTCCGAATGGGCCTCATGGCCAGATTTTCTTACACTAATGAAATATATTCCAAACTGGCTAGGAATAAAGATCACCACAAAGACATGACTTCAGAAGTGTATTTTTTTTTCAGTTAACCCTTTCAATGTCACAGACCTCCATAGCAATTGGGGGTAGGTTGGATCCATATTGTGGGAATACGAAACAGGGCGTTGTATCTTTTCCTTGAGTTTCAGGAGTGATTTTTGGATAATATAATTTGTCACTATGTCCCAGGGCTGAGACACCAAAAGGGTCAACGCCCGGTTCAGCCATAAATCTGCTGAGTACATTAAAAAGTGCAATCTGGTAACACTGGGATGAGATGCATTCAGGTAGTCTTTCCCTCCCAATAATAAACCCTGTTTAGATTAGAATCTTTTCATTCAGGCTCTGTGCCTCATGAGAAACTCCTTTCCATGTTTCTTATTGTCATGTATAAATACATTCTTGTGCCACTTCCATCAAATGAAATGTTCCGATGTGTCAATAATACTGCTCCATCGTACCTAGTTGATTTAACTGATTACTATGTTCCATCTCGTCAACTAAGATCATCATCTGACACTACAAAATTGAAAGTACCTAAAATGAATCTGTCCACTGCAGGAGAAAAGTCCTTTTCATTTCTTGGCCCTACCATCTGGAACACTCTTCCAAAGACAACCAGGGAAATTAATGACATTGGTTCTTTCAAACGCCATCTGAAGACCCATTTCTTTCAGACAAACTAGGCTAGGTGTTTTTCGGCAGCAACAATAGTAAATATTTTTGAATTCCTTTTGTGTATGCGTGTGTGTGTGTGTGTGTAAGAGTTTGTTAAAGCGCCCAGAGCTTGTCATCGACGGGGTTGGGCGCTATATAAATGCAATATATTATTATTATTATTATTACTTAGTCTACACTATACAATAAATTTGTTTTGTTTTTTTTAGGCTGTGGCTATACTCCGGTCCTGGACTGACGAATAGCCAATGCCTATACTCCAGTCCCGGACTTGTGTGTACATCCATCGCCAATGACTACCCCAGCCCCTTTTCTCCTCATTAGTCAATCTGACTACCGCCTATTGATACAAACTGACTAGACCCTCACACCCCCCAGGTCCAACGAAACATGCAGATCTAGATCAGGGGTCACCAAACTACGGCCCGCGGGCCGAATCCGGCCCGCCATGGTACTTGATTTTGATTGATAAAACCAGGGATATCTAGAGCTACGGGGTATCATAATAACCGCAGAAAAACTGTGGGGTCGCAGCAAGGCTATAAGCAAAGTCAAAACCTTTTCTTTTTGCCCAATTTTGACTAGAGCTACGGGATGGACAGATTGCTTATAAGTTATATGCGGCCCGCGCTTGTAAGTTTGTTAGTTATCCGGCCCTCTGTGAAAAAAGTTTGGTGACCCCTGATCTAGATAAATCTATCAACATCCATGCCACCATTCGAATGTTTGTTTTCTTACCCTAGCCTAACTTGGCAATGAAAGACAGCTTTTCATTGGTCCGGGTCCGGAGCATAGCCATTTGGCTATTCGTCGGGGGGACCGGAGCATAGTCACTCCGTTTTTTTTATCACAGGCTACCCAATGAGCACCAATCTGGTGGTTCACAGGAAGGTCTTCCGCCCGTCCGCGCCAGTCAAGAAAACACACTAAAGAGGGGACTTGAGCGGGCTTATCAAAAGGTTGGGTTTAATATTTGTAACCCTAACCCTAACCCCCAAAACATTGATAAAGATTGCAAATTGACAATAAGGGATTTAGGGTGTTTAAGCTTAGATCTATATCTTAATCATATACGTTTGTTAACTTTTTGGTAAGTGACGCGGACGGGGGAAGACCTCCCGGTTCACATTCAGAATGTTTAGCATTCTAAGAAAATGAACTGTAGGGAGAAGACTCTGAGTGCAAGAAAAATTGAGATGCAGCAGTAAGAAAAAATGTCAGTGAAAGACAATATGTCAACGACAACATTATTAACTGCAGCCACCACAAAATACTGGTGCATCAACTGATCAAGTAGGCCTAGCCTATCAAGTTAAAATAAAATTCACCTCTTTTACAGTTTTAGTTTTAGCCAATGGAGTCTGATCGATTTCATCGTTAAATGTTGGCTTATGCCTAAAATTTTCACATCATACTTACCTTGTGATGTTCGTGATTTATGATGAGTCACTCGCTCATGTTTACTCAACTACACCACAGCAGCTGAATATAATGGTGAATGCTAGCAGCCGAATGAGTGAGCACAGCAGGCCGGCGGGATGTGATATAAACTGAATTCCAGTGACTGTCAGAAAGGCTTGCCTTCACTATCTTACGAGGACTGAAGTAAATCTCATCTGAGTTGGCAATTTTTAAAAACATATGTACACAATATAGATTATGACACCCACAGTGCGCGTGAGACCAGGAAATGTCAGTGCCTACGTTTGTTTATCCGCCATTTTGAATCTCTTGAATCATTTCCGTTTGTAAAACCTCATCCGATTGGCTGGCGGCATTGCCGGATATATAGCATAGGCTAGCGATCTTCCTACTTATAAATTACTATACCCCATGTCTTTCGCGTGACACCACCTGACAGCTTCGATTTATTTTTGTTCTGTCTTTTTTCCCATTATTCCACTGCCCTTTGCGATGCAGAACATTGCTAAATATTCTACTTGGAACCGGTCACGTAGTGGAATAAAATGATCAGGTGTTCACTTGGGTTTATAATTATTATTTCGCAGCTCCATAACCTGCAGAAACATTAATTAAACAAATAAACAAATTAAGGTCATGGCAATTGAGCCTTTGCATCAGAATAGATTTTTGCCATCTCAAAAAGAAAAAAATGTTCGATATCATGTTCCATGCATTTACATTTGATCATTTCCATTTTTTTTTCTTAAATTGTCTGATTTTAAGAGTCTGTCGTCCAGTGACTCTAATTTCTTCTTTTCCAGACGGTAATCATCCTCCCTTTTTTACCATATTTTATAATATTTCTCTTATTAATTAAAGGAAAACAATACATTGAACAGATGATTCTGAGTTTACAGTCTGCTTATAGTGTGTAATTAGTCATTTGGTTTTTGTGTTGTTGTTTTTTTTGCTGTTGTAGATGAAGTGCAGAAAGGGACGGTTTATAAGAATACATGAATGAGGAAAAAGGATGGAATGTTCGTGTATACTGTATTAATAAAGGGTTGAAGATCTTTGTTTACGGTGGATCGCTCTTCGAGGTATGCACTTCCCTTGTGTATCATAAATACTTCACTTTTCCTGTATAAACATTGACTTAGCCAATGGCTGCCTTTGTTACAATATAAACTTGACCTTTTTTTGCGGGTCATTTCGGGTCAAAGAGGGGTCAACAAGACCATGACTGCGATGGGGAGGGACCTAGGCAGTCAGAGTACTATGGTAGGCCTCGGGAGGGACAGTGGCCAGAGAATTATGTGAGAAACAAAGATTTTGTGATGATTATGTTGAGTCTTGCTCGACTTTGAGTATTAAATTTATAAAGACGGACGGTTTTATAGGAGGGAAGTTAAGATCTTTCAGGTTCTCTTGGTAAAAACAGAACTTTCAAGATTCTTCGTGTTTTGGCAGCTTCTGCACGCTGTTGTGGGCGGGCACCGCCCCCTTTTCACAATTTTGTAACTGTTCTTTGGCAAGGGAGCTCCCTGTCAACCAGTCGTTTAGCATCTCATCACCACTGTATTGTGTGCCCAATGTGACAGATTCTAATTGTTTATTTTTTATTATGTTTATTTTTTCTTTCAGTCAGTAATTCTCACAATGGCGATCTGCTGCCCACTGCGTATTTTTGAGGGCACAGAGGAAAGAGTTCCTTACGTCCCAACCGTATATTGAAATCTTACAGTTAAGTAAGAGTTAGGAAAGACAGGTTCAGGGATAATGT
Source organism: Onchidella celtica (assembly GCA_963931925.1). Lineage (NCBI taxonomy): Eukaryota > Metazoa > Mollusca > Gastropoda > Systellommatophora > Onchidiidae > Onchidella > Onchidella celtica. The sequence goes on along the minus strand of OZ007573.1, from coordinate 26,979,569 downwards.
TAGGGCCAGGGATAGAGTTAGATTTAGGAAAAAGGTTCAGGGTTTGGGATAGGGATAAGAAAAAAGTCCCCTCTTTTGTTATCTCTGCCAGCATCCCTACATCAGTCTGATGTAGTAACATATAGGATTTTCATAAGGTTGCAGGAATTAGGATTACTGTAGGGGTGGACTCTCTACATCAGAATGACGCCTGCACAATATCATAACCATTGGATCTATATGGGAACAATGTCATTCCAATGAGCAAACTTGATGTCAATCCTACACGTGAGATTTCCATAGAGTTGCTGGTTGGTGATCCGGATCTATGGAACAGAACTCTTCCGGGCACAGGAAATATTTTTAGCTGTTCTTAACAGCTTTGATACAAGGGAAAATTTTGTATTGATATTAAAGGGTCATTCGTAGAGAGCTTCTGCAGCAGATTACTTCAGGATTTATGAAGGTTTCACATGTCGTTTTCCTACATAGTGTTGGATGTTCATAATATTTTTATATGGTGCAAAGTGTATTAAATCAACCCAGAATGGTTGCATGAACTGTGAATGATATATTTTCACATGACCGGAACTTACATTCTGGCAAATAATGTTCAGTAAACACTGCCACATAAAAGAGAATAAAACAATTGTGCTAGGTTATTTGTTGCCTTTGGCTTGCCTCTTATCATGCCCCCCTGTTTACATACATGTAAAATAGTGGTAAATAGTTTTAATGCAACTAACTGTTTTTTAAATAGTATATCTAATCAACTTGATCAATGCAAAACCCCTTTGTAGATGATAAATTCTGAGAGATTTCTTAAAGCTTGTACAACTTTTGTTACAGCTTAATTGTCATTAATTAATGTTAAAATTTATCATAAAGTGAAAAGGACGTATGTTAAATATGCCATGCTGAAATGTGCATAACAAACAGGTATTTGAAACTGGGAGCGTTTGTTCACTTTTCAGCGATATGAAGTAGAAAGTTTGGTTTACTTACTTTTTTTATTTTCAGCATGTTTGGGTCATATAAGTTATGTTACAAATGAAAAAGAAAATAGTCAATAAAAACAACACCACTTGTAATTCAGACAACCAAGGCTTTGCCATGGACATGCACCATACTAATGGTTTGTACACTTGTACATGGGGGAAAAGGGAGTTGAGGCCAAGAGTATTAAAGCATACATAAAACATCACTAGGTTGAAAATGCAGCTTTTGTGGATGGCCACTCAAGAATTTTGGTCTCTCTGTTTCAGATGACCAAGAAATGGAACAAATTATGGTATTCCATGGATATAATATAATCTATACATCGTATCATTACAGCTGATGGCAGAGGTCAGTGGCTTCACAGGAAAGGTCAGAGCTTTTCAGGACATCATTCATCCACACCGACACTAGACGCACTAGTTACTGGGATCAATATGGCAGCGTATGAACGTTTTGATCAAAATGGACCTGGAAAGGCAGGAACAGAGCCAAATAATGCTGTTTCTCAGTATGGAGGAGATGAGGGAAACATAAAAGACACTCAGATTGAGATTGAAAGAGAGGATGGAACTGTGAGATTTTATGGTGAAGATGAAGACCAAAAAAGTGGTGCAGAATACATTGCAGATCCTGCAGGAGATCCATTTGCCCCTAAGACTGGATTAGAGTAAGTATTTTTGTACAAAATGAAAGAGGGATTAACATTTTATTTAATGCCAATTATCTTGTTATTTATTTGTGATTTCATCTGCCACTTATCTTCAATACAACTGCCATCTTCATTGTTTTTTTCGTCCATTCTTACTCTCTATCAATTTTTTCCAGCTTTTTATAAATAAATCAAGAATTTTTGTGTGTTTTGTGTTTTTCATTGTTAGATGCAATGCAAATATCATCATTATAATTGCAAAGCCTGCATAAAGTAAGGGAAAGAGAAGGGATAGAAAAATGCTTACAAGAGTAGGAGAAAGTAGACTATGTTTTTTTCATTTGACACACCACAACATGGCAAAGAATCTGTTTTGTTCACTTATTTGCTTTAGTTGTGGGCTCAGACAGGTACATTTCTGTGGGCCTCTTGGAAACTCACACTTCATACCTTAAGCTTTTTATGAAATAAAATAAAGTCATACCAGTCTGAAATATGTATGAAAACTTAATGTTTTTAATGAACATTTTTCTTTCTCCCATGAACAGGAGTGCTCAGGCCATGGTGCAACGAATTGTGGAAAACTTCTTCTTCCGTTTATTTACAGTTATCTTGATTCTTCTTGACTTCATTCTTGTCATCGTAGATTTGTCTGTCATTGACTGTGCCAGGAATGATCAACCACTTGAGATTATCTCGCATATTATTATTTGTTATTTCGTTGTTGAAATAGGTGGACGCATTTTTTGCCAGGGGTGAGGAAATTTAAATTATCATTAAATGGTGTTCAAATATCAGTCATGATTTATACTAGTTAAATGGATTCACTTTTAATTATAGACAGAATGTCTGCACATCTATGAATGATTTTGTGCATAGCAAGACTTATTGTCAAAAACTGTCTCTTAAAACAATACAAAAGCAACTATCAGGGTGGCTTTCAAAACATAAAAATGTTCCTCGTATGTTGAGTAGTCCTAGCTTTTGATAATCATTTATTCTGAAAGCTCTAAACATTCAGAATGAGAACTTTTCCTTGGGTGTTTCTTAACCCTTACCCTGCGCGGGGCGGCAATAGTCGGTATTGACTTGCAAGCACTCACGCCGCACAGGCGGCAAAAGTCGCCCAGGTCAAGCTGACCGCACCACGCGCAAGCCCTATTTTCAGGCGTCGGGTCACTGACCTTTTTGAGACGTAACCACCGTGTTATTGTTCACTGTATCTCTTCTAAATCAAAGGCATTGTGACATGGACATGTTAACCAGTGAACCACTGGTCGGAATCACAAAGACTAAGCTTTCAAAGGCTCTCCCCACACTTTCAAAAGGTGTAACATCGACATGCGAACTGTTGCTCAACAAATTTGCAATATTATCTCATTTTCTCACAAGCTGACCACCATCTGGAGTTGTCTGTATCTAAGAACCAATCAGAAACAAGCTCTGAAATAATCTTTGCCCCAAATGCCCACATTGGTTTATTAGTATGTGTCAATCAGGATGAAACCATTTGTGTAGGGCTTGGGAGGGCGTGGCTAGTTATCATGCTTCGTTCTCACGAAAACTACAGCTGTCAGTTTGGAATCATAAGTCAGATCATTGGTTAGAGACTGACAGACTAAGGTTTTGCTGGTTAATTCATTATCAAGCGTGATAAGGCATAGCAGCGAATGTTTTCATACCGATCAATAAAAACCAAACCACGTGGACAGCGTATGTGGTCATCATCTAGCGGCACGGGTCAGTGACCCCAGATAAGATTCTCCGTGAGTAAGGTCACTGACGGGGCAGCGGGCTTTACGGGTAACGCGCAGGGTGAGTGTTAAATAACTTATCTTGTAAATTCAGTCATTTATTTTTTTTTAAATGAATTGAATTTAGTCTTTCCAGAAAATTGGTATTTTTTTCAGTTCAGGTTTTATTCGTTGTATGGTTGCAGGGATTTCTAATTTGATACGCAACAGTCACACTACAGTTCTTGTAAAATTTTGTATTTTGCTTTATAGGAAACAGTTCTTCTACAACTGGTTGGATGTACTGGATTTTGCAGTTGTCATCATTTCATTCATAGTAGATATTGTGTTCATGATATTGTCTGACTCTGGTTGTACCAGTGATGGTAGATATGCTCAGTAAGTAAGATTTGGTAGTTAGTGTGTATACGTAAATGAATGTATAAATATGGTTTGAGACAAAATCTTTCTCAGGGATGCCAGTTTGCCAATTTTTATTGGTTTTCCAATTAAAAAAAAAAAATTTTTGCCTTAGCATCCCAGATATTTTTGTTCTAGTTTTGCTGTTCTGGTTCACTGTGGTCATTTTATGCAACAATTTTGCATATGGGTATTTTCCATTTAGGATTTTCCTACTTTTCACTGAAAGACTGCTTATATATATATATATGGCCTTTAGCGTCTTTACAGACGGTCTTAGCAGCTAGAATATTCACTTTCACTTTGACTGACAGCTTCTCTCGTGGCTTATTCTACCAATGTTTGACCCGAGAGTGCGATGGCAGTGATTGCAGGTCAGTCTTTTGGGTTCACTTTGGCGAGTGTTTTCATTCCGCCTCTGTCGTTTTGTCAGGTATGTTTCTTTTGCCTTGAAGTCTATTGCGAGCGTGCCACTGCGCAATTTTTGTCTCCATCTGCTTCGATCATTTGCAAGCTTCTCCCATTCATTGGGGTCGATGTTGAATGCTTTCATCGTGACCTTGCAAGTGTCTTTGAATCGCAGATGTGGCCTACCTCTGGGTCGGTTGCCAGTAGCAAGTTCCCCGTAGAGAATTTGTCTGGGGATGCGATCATTTTCCATACGGTGGAGATGTCCAAGCCACCGCAGTCTTTTTTTGCCTAGGAGAGCCTGAGTTGATGGAATGTTGGCTCGGCTCAGAACTTCGATATTTGAGATCCTGTCTTGCCACTTGATCTTGAGAATTTTGCGTAGGCAGCGCAGGTGGAAGGAGTTGAGGGATCTTTCATGTTTGGAGTAGGTGGTCCATGTCTCTGAGCCATACAGCAGGGTGCTTAGGACGCAAGTTTGGTACACGAGTACCTTTGTTTTGATGGTCAGCTTGCTATTGTTCCACACCCTTTTTGAGAGTTTGCCAAAAGCTGTGGCCGCCTTTCCTATTCTGGCATTTATTTCAGTTGTTATGTCTGTGCTACCACTGATGGTTGAGCCTAGGTAGCAGAATTTTCCCACTTGCTCCAGAGGAGAGCCATTCAGCATGATTGGGTTGGGGTTTCTCAAGCCTTGTGTCAAAACTACAGTTTTTGAGACACTGATCTTTAGCATGAATTTGTCACAGGCTTTGGCAAGGCTATTGATGAGAGCCTGGAGCGTGGTTTCATCGTGGGCCACGATTGCAGCATCATCTGCGAAGAGGAGCTCTTGTAACATAATATGCTCTGTACGAGATTTTGCTTTTAGTCTGGCAACATTAAAAATGGAGCCGTCCACTCTGGTGTTAATAAGTACTCCACCTGAACATTGACCAAAGGCATTCTTGAGTAGGGCTGCAAAATATATACCAAATAAGGTAGGAGCAAGAACACATCCCTGCTTCACACCGCTGTTTACAGCAAATGAATTGGATGTGCAGCCCTCAAAGTTGACACATGCCCTCATGTCAGTGTGGAAGGATGCAATAAGTTTTAGCAATGTTGGTGGACAGCCTATGGATTTAAGGACTGCATACAGGCCAGATCGGCTTACGGTGTCGAAAGCCTTTGTTAGGTCCACAAAGCATGTTATAAGCGGCCTGTTTTGTTCTTTACATTTTTCTTGGATTTGCCGAAGTGCAAATATCATGTCAATAGTTGATCGTTTGCTTCGAAAGCCACATTGTGTTTCTGGTAAGACTTTTTCCGCCAGTTGTTGAAGGCGGCAGAGGATGACGCGAGCAAAAGCCTTTCCAGTAATGCTGAGGAGGGATATGCCTCGATAGTTGTTGCAGTCGCCTTTGTCTCCTTTGTTCTTGTAAAGTGTGACAATTTTGGCGTCTCTCATATCATGTGGTATCACGCCTTCTTTCCAACACTGCAGTAACAGATTATACAGGTGTGGTAATAGTGGGCCTTTTAGGTCTTTTAATACCTCTGCAGGAATGTTGTCACTTCCTGTGGCTTTTCCAGCAGACAGGTGGTCGATTGCATTGGAAAGCTCGACTAAGGAAGGTTCAGCGTCAAGTTCGGCCATTATTGGCAGTTTTTGGAGGTGTTCCTCAAAATCTGGTGGAATATTTTTCTCAGTTGAATACAACAGAGAGTAATGCTCTACCCACCTATTCAGTTGTTCATTTTTATCTGTGATGGGTTCACCATTTACAGACTTAAGTGGGGCGCTTTTGGTGATGATTGGCCCAAGAGCTACTTTCATCTGACTAAAGGCGGTTTTCATATCTCCCTTTTCATTTGCCTCTTGTATGCTGTTACACAAGTCTGTCCAGTATTTGTTGGCGCAACGTCTTACCTCCAGCTGAAGTTTAGCTTTTGCATTTTTCAAACAAGAAAGACCGCTTACATCACTGCTTTATAGTTTGTCACTGTTCAATAATATATTGGTAATTATATTTTGTAAAAGACAAAATCTTGACACCTATGTATTGCTAAGGAATAGGAATACAAATAGACGAAATAACTAACTTGGGAATGAGGAGGGAAGAATGTGAAAAAAAACAGAATGGACAGAAGTGATGTAAGAAATAATCCTTTAAACTTGTCGGAAGTAGAGATTTTACGGATTCACCACAAATGTGCCTTATTTTATTACATGATAAATACCCCCTCCTTTTTTATATAAAATATATTTGTTCTTCTTTTAACTTTCATTTCATTCAGGAAATGCTGGTTTTCCTTAGAAATGTATTATTAGTAGTACTGAAGAACAATGACTAGGCCCTAAGTGTATTATTATCACTAGCAGGCAGACTTTAGTGAAGGAGTTCCAAATACTAATTCTTTCTTTGCCAATTTATCTTCCCCCATGTAGATTGGTAGTAATTGGCAGAGTAGTACGAATCATTCGAGTTGTTCGAATTGTGTACATCATGGTGGTACAGCATCGACAGGTTGCCAGGGCGACAAGGCAAATGGTCTCCCAGAACAAACGACGTTACCAGAAAGATGGTTTTGACCTTGATCTTTGCTACATCACAGGTAAATAAATACATCTTCCTAAACCAAACTTTAGGTAGAGTAGTTTATCATGGAATTTGGAAAAAATTCATGCTTTTTCTGCACATGACAAAATTTTGACAAGTACTTCTGAAGATAAATTAATAGAAAGGTTTGAAGTGTCATGAAAACTATAACAACAAACAGTTATCCCATTTTTAAATGGAAAACTCAACTTCAGTTACAAATTCTGCATGCACAAGTGGGGAATCCCTTGAATGTTTTATAAATTATCCTAAATGAATTGTGTCCCACATTTTCCTGTCCAGTTCCTGTGGGAGGCCACTTTTGTGTATGGCAACGCAGTGTCTCCTGTTTGTTTACTTGCTTGCTCCCGCTGATCACTTTTTTTTGCTGATGTTGTTTTTTTGCGCTAATTTCACTTGTTTATCTATCCTGCTATCCCTACTATAGCTTACAAAATGGTATTGTCCGATTACGCCGATTGCGATGAAATGTAGTAACTATTCGTCTTACTCATGTAATACTGCTGTCGGTCGAAGTTTGAACTGGGGAAAATCTAGGGGAAACTTTTGACTTTGATGCTGGTTGTCATCTACATGCGATGTGATAAGAAAAGGGCCATCTGCTTATTTGAGAAGCCGTTCTATGTGTAATTATCAATTTCGATGTAATACTCCGGGGAATGCTGCATAAGGGTATCTGTCAGTAGGTTTTTCATCGAGGAAAATTGGGAGAAAATTGCCGACTTTGTTGTTGGCCATCGTCTTCATTTGATGTGGCAATTAGAAAGACTTTCTGTTGCTTCAGTTAAATGGCTTTAAAGTACATGTATGAACTGCACAAGGTGGAAACAACATCTCTTACCAGTCATTAAGAAGGTTGTGATGGGAAAAAAAAATAATGGAGGTAGGGCCTTAAATCAGTGGAGAAGGGAGAAGGCATTGTTATGATAAATGTAGTTAGTACTTTAAGCCTAGCATAAAAAATAATTTGTTCACCATATGGCCTAAATTACAGACAAAAAAGCGCAGACATTGGTAAATATAGAACTTTCTTTATTGTGAGCCTTCTATCTACAATAAAAGTAATTGTATCTCATCAAAAGTGCCCTATCCAAACATTATAGGGGTCACATCATTTATCCAGCATATTTTTGTTATTGCATGCTAAAGTAAAGATGAAACACACACGTGAACAACCAGCTGACTAGCCACTGACTATCCCCACACCAGGTGTTACATGGACGGAGTTCACCCAACGTGGGACAAGGGTTAACATGTAGCTTTTACATTAGTTTCTCCTACTTTGAGAAGTGTATGTTTTGGAGATAAAAGTGCTGATTTATTTTGTGCCTTTTTTTTTCGTAAATTACAGAAAGAGTCATTGCAATGTCTTTTCCATCAAAAGGCATGATGGCACTCTACAGGAATCCTGTGGCTGTAAGTAATTATAGTAATATTATATGAACACATTCAGAAACAATCACACTGTATTTGATAAAATCCAATGAAATTAAAACTTTGCAGAGGCAGCAAGAAACTGCATTATTTTTTTTATTTTTTTTTTTTGCATTAATGCACATGAAAAGCTGTTCCACAGTAGTACAAAAATGACCTTGGCATTCCTGACTTGTGATCCAAAAATCCCAAAAGGCATGCTATTCTGATTTACAGCAGTGCAGTGCTATTACCAGGCATCAGTGTGATATAGTTTAAAATTCTTTACTTCATGAACCAGTTCTTGGCAATAGTCCCTTTCTGGCCATTTCTGATTTCAGACTGTTGTAATATTTCAATGTAGATAGTTACCATCCTTCATTTATCTATGTAAGAGCTATAAGCTATCTAAAGATGATTTTCAAACAAATTTCATTCCCTACAATAGGAATGAGAAATTCCCTCAAGTTTTGTTTTTAAGTTTAATGACTTCGGAACTGAAAGTATGTGCTTTATACTGGTATAATTCATTAATAATTGCATTTTCATGTTTTTAATGCTTGCAAGTCAAGTGAATACAGACACGACCTGATCTGCATAAGAATTTTGAAATATAATTTTTAAATAATTTTTGTTTTGATGAGAAAATTGACATGTATAACCCATGATTGTAAGTCTTTAAGTGATCTGGTCTGACTACTTTGGGGAGGTTCTTTTTGAGAAAGAATTTATTTTGCTTGCTACGAAAGATTTATTTCATTTTTTTTGTAATGGTAAATATACTGTTTGGGTCAGGAATCATAATTACGTAACATTATCATAATGAAATCATCATGACCATTTTGTATTCATTACTCAGAGACTGCTTTTCAATGTTGCCTTGTCTTGCTCCTTTTGCCATTTTGCAGGAAGTTGCCCGATTTTTCAATACCAAACATAAGGGACACTACAGGATCTACAATTTGTGCAGTAAGTAAAATGTTTGAGCAGTTGGGTAAAATGTCCCTGAAGTTCAGTTTTTCAATTTTGTTCTTTTTTTAACTTGTGAACTTTTGTCTATGCCCACATATTTGTTTATCCATGTGGACAGGTTTTATTTGGCTACTAGGGGTTTCTTGTGTGTCTAAACAACGTGCCAGCAAACATGGAAATATTTGTTGTGTCTGTATCGTCAGACAACATGGATGGAGGATTAACAAGGATTCAGTTGAAAATGAAAGCTGACTCCAGCTTTGTATAGCTGAGACAAATGAAGAATGAAGGGAGCAATATGTTAAGAAAAGTTTTTAATCAACTAATACACACAGACTGTTTATCCAAATGTTGTGAAATATGGAAAGTTGACATAAAATATGAATACTAGATCTATATGTGAAAAGTTAATTTGCTGAGAAATTAAAAAGTCTGTTAAGAAATAGAGCACAGGGCAGCAGGTGAAATGTTTCAAATATTTTAGAATATTCAGAATATATAAGGCAGAAAACAAGAAAATGGCATGAATACATTTGTGGAGGAGCAAGTGAGTAGTGATACTATTAAAAGAATGTCAGTTTTTTATGTAGGAAGTCCAAACTGATTTTATTTTTCATCATATCTCACCAGTTATTGTCTAATCTGATGGAGCTTGTTTTTCCAAGAATTTTGATACCAAATTTATTACACTGGCTTAAAGGCTTCAAAAGTTACAGCATTTTCAAAAGTGAAAAAAACACAGAATTTGCTACCTTTTGCAAATTGCACAACAGTCCTACTTTGACCGCCCGTAAAATGGCGGTTTATTGAGTCATGCTATGGAAAATTCTCAGTTTCCAAGTCAAGAGGGTGTACATTACACTCAATTTTCTTCGAGGGGTACAAATATAATGCAAGCATCTCATTTTGCTTTTTTTAGTCATCAGACTTCATCTGACGTCAATTCTTTGTGAACTCTGACAAGAGAGACAAAAATAATGTTGTGGTGTTGTTTTTTTTATTGAAAAGGAGGTCAACTGTGTCACCGTTGACTTAGCATTGTGTGTCGGACAAAAGTGACAAAATTAAGCATTGGATGGGTCTATAAAAACAATCGGCACATAAGCCGAAACATGCCCCATGTCTGATTTTGGCATACGGTACCCTGAAAATACAAAGGCTGAGATTCATTTGCGTATAATTTTGATCCTGATCTATTAAAGTTTTGGCCAGTTTCTCTGTCAACAAACTTTTCAAAAAATGATCTTTAAAGGAATTTCATCTTAAAAGAGGATGAAAAATATATTGAATTAAACCTCATTTATCTGGCTTTCTGTGTGAGTTATTTTCAAACACATGCGTTACATCGGCGCGACGTTCTGCAATTGTTATGAGGGGGGCAGATTGGTAGGCGCAGTTCAGGGCGAAAACGGCAAGACTAGGTATTGTTCAAGCTATAAAAATACACAGCTACACACATTAAACAATACAAACGATAATATACTTTGACAGAGGAAGAATTGAACTTTATTTTGATGTCGGATGCATGCTGTTTTACATAAACACATGGCAGTAGCAGCCATTTAATGCTGGCCTAAAATTATTTCAAAACGACATTTCACCCCTGGTTTGGACTATCTAGTTTTTGTTTATTTGAAATGATGCGGAATTTGCTGAATTATTCTTTTGTGAATATTGCATATGGAGTCTAAATTTGTTTCCCCTTAGAGACCCATGGTTGGTTTATATAGAATTTTTAGATGCTCACCTTACATTCACTCCTGTAGGGCATGACCACTCTTTAATCTTGAACCTGCCTGTACTGCAATCCATCATCTGCCTGTGTCATTTTGGTTATCACTGTTTTATTTTAAATAATACTATGAAAATTGAAAGCAGATATTAATGTTATGTTTATGTACAGGTATTGGGAGGAATGCACATGTGTTTTGTAATACATTGACATATTTTACTTGTTTGTACATTATAGGTGAGAGGGACTACAATGAGACACTGTTTTTCAATAATGTGGAGAGAGTTTATATTGATGATCACAACGTGCCAAAGTTGAGGTATGGCTATAAGAAATTTTTTTTCACTTTGTCACCCAATTCTCCATTACTCAAAGAATGAACACATTTTAGAAATCAGTTTACAATCCATTGCTTAAATCTATGCAAAACTTGTTTCTGTAAGTATGATGATAATATTGCAAGTCATTTCCATATAAATGAAATAAAATACTTTGGGCACACATTTCTAAATTAAATCTCTGCCCAGACTTTGTTTCCATAAATCTAAATTTAACATTTAAGATTTTTACACTATATTGGCCTCCCCATGCGAGACACGTGAGGCCAATATTGTGGCCTGCGCACTGCAAACCGGGTCCAGCGGGAGGCCAATATATTGTATGGCGGCAGCGCTGATCCTCGTGTTTTGTTTATTTGGTTGCCGCAATTATCGTTTTTTCAGGGTTTTTTTTTCCACGCTATTTTCTCATTTTTATCTATCCTGTCACCCCTACTATATCTAACAATATGGTATTGTCTGATTACGTTTAATACGATGCAACTATTCGTAACTATTCGTCTTACTCATGTAATAGTACTGACGGTCTGAAGTTCGAACTGGGGAAAATCTTGGGGAAACTTTTACTTTGATGCTGGTTGTCCTCTACATGTGAAAATGAGAAGAAAGGGGCCATGTGCGGATTTGAGAAAACGTTCTGTGTGTAAAGTTATGATTTCCGATGTAATACTAGGGCATGCTGCATAAGGGCGTCTGTCTGTAGGTTTTTTCATCAAGGAAAACTGGGAGAAAATGACCGACTTTGTTGTTGGACGTTGTCTTTATTTGATGTGGTAATTAGAGAGATATTGTGTTGCTTTGATTAAACTGCGTTTCAATACATGTATGTACTCTACGAGCTGGAAATCAAATCTCTTGCTAAAACTAACATCATAGTACGTGGAAGCTTTACATAGTAGAGGAGGGAAAAGGCAATGCCACGATACATGTGGTTAGTAAATTAAGTGACTGGCTTACAAAATAATTTGTTGACCTGAATGACTTGACTTAGGGACAGAAAAGGCGCAGAGGTCTTGGGAAAATGATAAAACGTGTTGAGTGGCATGTAAATGCAGAAAATTCTTGATTTTGGGCCTTCCATTTAACAATAGAACTTACTGCATATCACAAGTACTCTATCCAAATATCATAGGGGTCACATACGATTTATTCACCACTATTGTTGTTACTGCGTCCTAAAGTAAACACGATACACGTGTTCAGAAGGACCAGATTGACCCGACCGCCGAGGTTATCGGCAAGGCGCGAATGATCGGCTGACTGGCCGCTGGCTATCCCCGGATGGGTTCACTCAACGTGGGACGAGGGCTAACCCCATTGGAGTAAAATATTTGATGTAAGTCAGCACAAAAATAAGCAAAATAATAAATTTTTTGCATCTGCTGTGAAATTTTAAAGTTTGGACACAGCAGTAATTGTGCCAAGTTCAAAGTACTGATCAACATAAACATTTGTAAGATGTTGAACAGATGTAACATATGGTAGATGTATATTAACATTCTTTTTAATTATATTTTTGAATAAACAGGGAAATGTTGGAATTTACTGCCAATGCCAGAGAGTGGATGGCAGCTGACAAACAAAATGTGATAGCCATCCATTGTAAAGGAGGAAAGGGCCGCACTGGAACAATGATTTGTACATGGCTGATTGACTGTGGTTTACTAGAGAGTGCAGAGGTAAGAAATATAAAAATTGGTCAGTGGGGATGTGTATTCTTATAGGTCTCTGGATTAAAAACAAGATTTTGTGCTTATATTTCATCAGTTCATTTGTCAGTCTATTAGTTCATCCAAATATAAATTCATGAATGAAATGCAAGGTTTATGATTATATTTCATCAGTCCATTTGTACACCTGTTTATCTGTCCACCCCTGAGTCATCTATTTTTTCATATTTGTACAGACGGATCAATCTATAATCCACCCATTCATAATGGTAATCTGTCTGTCCATCTATTCCCATTATTCCCTTTCATGAAATGATCTGTTTATATATTCTTTTCCTTTCTCAGGAAAGCCTGGATTATTTCGGTGACAGAAGGACAGACTTGAGTAAAGGCAGCACATTCCAGGGGGTGGAAACTCCTAGCCAGGTAAGTCGGAAGGATGGTCAGCGTATAACATTCTTCTCCTGAAATGGAGATAATGCGTTTGCATATATGTATGTCCACCTCAGAAGTGGCTATCTTGTCCTGATACAATCCCAGTCTTCTTCACCCTCACAAAATCATGTTATACAGAAACCAGATGGGGTTTAGCATGCTCTTTTGTATAATGTAAATTTTGCTATCATGCCAATTTCAATGAGTCTGAAATAGAATGAGACAATGGCTATGCATAGGCCAATAATATCTTCATTCATTTATACTTGTTTTGTTTTCAACAGGACTGAAGAATGTGGTCTAGAGATTACTTTCTCAGGGCAACATATACTGTGAAAAAGCATGACCATTTTGACTTAGTTTTTCTTATTATGATATTTAAGTTTCAGTATCATTCCTTGGCAAGACAGTCTTGTAGGGCAAGCTTGGGGAGAAAAATACTATTCAGTGTGTAAAAATGAAATAAATCTTTGCATTATTATTTCCAGAGCCGTTATGTTGGTTACTATGAAAGATTAAAGAATGAGTTTAACCGACAGCTACCACCAAAGAAAGTCCTGAAGCTGTTGTCCATCAAAATCACAGGCATTAACAGTGAGTATTTGATTTGCCTGATCGGCTCATGTATTTCTGATTTTTTAATAGTTTTATCTATCATGAATTTTAAAAACATAACAACACTGAAAACTGATGTACAGACCCAGTTTCCCATACTGGCAAGTGTACAAGTCAACTACGTGAGTTGATGTTGTCCAGGGATAAAAAAAAAAGATTAACACATCCGCTGCTCAACTCATCCGTCGCCGACTTGATGTCAGGGGATATAACAACTATTAACTTTACATGGGGGGGGGGGGGGGGGTGTAGGTGAAACGCATTCAAACTGACTGCAATGGTCACTCAGTGCATTATAGTTTCTAATCTTGACTTGCTACTCATAAAATCATGAACTAGATGACAGGATACGATGCATGAATTTGAGATATCCTTTAATGTCTGCCTTTAATGTCTGTGCTTAAAACCCCCATCGTGTGCTGCTGGTCAAGCCCGCTGACCGGATCAGTGACTTTACTCACAGGGGAATCTCATCTTGGTCGCACTGACCCTTGCCGATTAACACACTACTGCTGTGCATGTGCTTTTTATCTGATCGATATGAAAACATTCGTCGCTATTCCTTATCATTGTCATGTTTGATAATGAATTTACCAAGAAAACCTTGTCTCTGAGTCTGTAACCAGTGATCTGACTTATGATACTGACAGCTGTAATTTTTGTTAGAATGTAGTGTGATAACTAGCCACGCCTCCTAAGCCCTAAACAACGGTTTCATCCACATTAGCACATATTAATGAACCAACGTGGGCATTTGGGGAGAAGTTTCTGATTGGTTCTTAGACACAGACAACTCTAGATGATAGTCAGCTGAGGAGAAAATGAGATAATGTTGCAAATGTGTTGAGCAACAGTTTGCAATGCCGATGCTACACCTTTTGATAGTGTGGGGAGAGTCTTTGAAAGCTTGGTCTTTGCGATTCCGACCAGTGGTTCGCTGGCGTGGGCTGCCAGTCAAAACTTCTGCACGCCGCTGGCTTGACCACAGGCCTCAAGGCCTGCTCTGGCTAGTGACTAGCCTATCGGCATTCCCTTGCGCTTGGAGTTGGGTGATGTTATTTTTGAAGTACGCTTGGGAGAAGGGCTGAGTGTCCATGACACTGTGTGTAATCGTATGCACCCACATGGACTCACTACCTGCTTGACTGCGTGAAAACAAAGAGAGACCTTGGAGCTGGGAAACTCTATGGAGAGGACTAGGCTAGCCTAGCCTATTAGCGTGCTGTAATGTATACATTGCTTCACCAATGGGGGAGTGTCGGTGTCAGGTTGTTGAGGTGCCGACTCAGTTTCATTGGTTGGCTAATCGAGATCAACTCATCCGTTTGTTGTTCAGGAATAAGAGGTGGGACAGGAAATCAAAGTCAACACAGGCGTTGCGATGCTTGAGTTGAAGTCAACACAATTTAATATAAAATATGATGTAACGGTCACAAATCCCAGACTGGGAGATGTGATGGTTATAACAAGACAACAATCACGAACGAACAAGTTTAACACTTAACAGAACAACCCATCAGACTCACACATTTATTATACATAAACATAAAGATAATAGAGCAAATACAGACATTATATTATTCAATTCCACTGCCGTACAACGGCCTTCTCCCGTACGCACACTTCCTCGGGTCCACAACCCGGTAGTTACTTTCTAGAGACACTTCGGTCTCAGCTTCTCCTCTCCCTGTCTTAATAGCACATTAATATTTCACTGGCACCGCAGTCTCCCAATAGCACCTTCCTATTGCCATAACACATTAGCATTCCAATAGCACATCAACATGGCAATAGCACATTAGCATTTCAATAGCACATCAACATGGCAATAGCCCATTAGCATTTCAATAGCACATCAACATGGCAATAGCACATTAGCATTTCAATAGCACATTCACGATCACATATACGTCCCTGTCGTTGGCCAGACTGCCACGTCTCATGTGTTGCGACTGTCCTACACGACAGCGTCACTCCTGGCCTATGTGTGGCCTTCGGCCCTATGCTGGCCTATCCCCTGGGCTCACCGTAGGCGGCGCTTCGGCCCGTCCCCGGCACCTACAAGAATAACATTACATTGGTATAATACCATACCACTTCTATTCACTTCACCCCTCATTACGACTCATGAAGCGGACACACAATAGTTCACATTTCACTCACCAAACATCCTACGGTAACACACCTCCACCGTAGTACACAATCCTCACTCTCGCTACAAATCCATGAACTCAACTTACATCTATCGCTCATGGCGCACATTGCTATATACAGTATCAAGGACTTCCACATTCCTCACATATACTTATTTACATCATGGTAATAGACGAATATAATACATCAATCATAATTATCAATCATCGTTCCACCTACCAGTCATCACTGGAAAAAACACTACTCCCAAGTCTTCCGACTGCTCTCCTTATGTTCACCCTCTGGGGCTTTCTCCTGCGTCCGCTTTCTTAGACGTCTTAGTGTGCAGTGATAGTAATACAGCGCTCTCGCCTCATTCAGACCCCCACCACTCACAACATGCACGCTTTAACGTTAACTAACAGAAGTCAATATAGGTGAGCAGCCTCACTATCCCGTGAGTCATTCCCCCACTTCCATGCCCCCGTAATCTCTGAATTCCGCTCACTCCACTCGTGACATCATCCCCCACCCCAAAAAAATTAATGCAATTAATTTCAAATCGCATCAAGATGACTGTCAACGAGTGAGCGTGAGCAATACTTACATAAAAATGACCTACCAATGCCCCTAGCACATAAAATACCGGAATCAGGGGAAAATATGGGGATCAATATGCCCTGCACTATGCATATATGTATCACATCATCAATAGCTAACTAAACACAATACCTAATACAGAATCAAAAACCAATCAACCTATCAACCATTCTTCATATCATATTTATAATGTCAATATTTTAAAGTCGACGACTCGTTCAGACAGATCCTGTCAATGTTCCTGTCCTCCGATGTATAAGCTCCTGAACTCTTCCCCTAGGCTCGACCAAGGTAGTCGGCGATATGATTGCTGGTTCCTGGAATTGGTTGAATAACGAAGGTATACGGCTGCAAAGCCAATGCCCATCTAGACAAGCGTGGGCTGGACGAACGATTCTTCGACAAAAACGTTAGTGGCTTGTGGTCTGTCTGGATACAAAATTCTCGTCCCATGAGATAACGTCCTAATTTCTGGACGGACCACACAATGGCAAGACACTCCCGCTCTATCACAGAATACTTTCTTTCTCTCTGCAATAACTTCCTACTGACATAACATACAGGATGGAAACATTCGTTCTTCTCCTGTAGAAGACAAGCGCCGACACCAGAGTCCGACGCATCCGTTCTGAGGATAAAATTAGATCGAAAATCGGGTAATATCAGAATGGGTGACGATGATAATGCTGTCACCAAATTATCAAATGCTGTCTGACATTCAGACGTCCACTGGACCTTATCGGGTTGTCCCTTCTTAGTAAGGTCAGTAAGAGAAGATGACAAGGAGGAAAAATTTGGAATGAACTTTCTGTAATAATTCAAAATTCCCACTAAGCTTCTGACTTGTTTCTTTGTTTTAGGGATTTGCAACCCTACTAACTTGTCAATTTTTGTTACTTCAGGTCTCTGAACACCTCTACCCACGATATGTCCTAAGAATACTATCTCTGGACATGCCAAATCCATCTTTGCGGGTTTAGCAGTTAACCCAAAATGACGTAATCGTTTAAAAATTTCTGTTAGTGTCTGAATATGATCAGACCATGTCGACGTATGACATGCTATATCGTCAAAGAATGACACGACATTAGGTATGTCCTTCAACACCAGTCTCATTAATCGTGCAAACGTCGTTGGCGCGTTTACCAACCCAAATGGCATGACCTTAAATTGGAATAATCCAATGGGCGTTTGGAACGCCGTGTATTGTTTAGACTCCTCAGTAAGAGGGATTTCCCAATACCCTTTCGTTAAATCTATCTTGGAAAACCACGTGGACCCGGCCAATGAAGCTATTAGTTCCTCCTGAAACGAAATAGGCTCCCTATCGCCTACCGTAATAGTGTTCAATCTTCGAAAATCAATACAGAACCGCACCGATCCGGTGCTGGATCACTGTAGTGCGACCCGGCAAATCCGTAATAACATCCGGGAATGACGCTAACAGGGTCTTAAGTTCCCTACTCATTGAACTCGTAAGGTCAGGGTTAAATTTTACGTCCCTGTAACCTTGTGTCGGAGTTAACTCCGGCAATTGAATTTGTATCTCTTCCTGCGCCTCGGTGTCGCTTACGTCACTGTCTAACTGGTCTACGACCCCGGTACAAGCAATAGAGAAGACAGTCTCCTCTGGTTTTGTCTGTGCACACAGATACTGTGGTCTCTCATAAAATCGCTGTAGCATATTAACATGGAAAACCTTACTCGATCCATCAATGTGGATAGCGTAATCTACCTTTGAAACAACTCGCTCAATAACATAAGGACCTTTCCATGTCATCAATAACTTATTATGGTCCGTAGGTAATAACAATAGGACCTTGTCTCCTGGCTTAAAAATTCTCAGTTTGGAACCTCTATCTTTATAGTCTTTTGCTCTTTTCGAAGCGATACTAGAAGCTTCTTCTGCTGTAGTGCGCGCTGAAGATAATCTTTCTCTTAAATCAACAAGGTCTATCGAAACCTTTTTAACCGGTTAAGAAACCATGGGGATCTTTTGAAGAGGAGCCTGGGGTGTACGACCCTTATGCGTCGTCTTTTGGCACGCACTGCACTGCTTACAATATAATCGTACATCTCTGTCGATGGATGGCCAGTAAAATTTTTTAAGAACCCTTTCTTTGGTTCTAGCTATTCCCATATGACCCGCTAATGGGACATCATGTGCCAAATGCAATACTGTTGCGATTAGCAACGCTGGCACAACGACCTGCTTTAAAATGGAGGCCACCGTTACATACTTACGGAACAGAATGCCCGCCTGAATAACAAAGGAAGACGACCCGTTCTTATATTTCCTCGTTTTCTCCGTTCGCGCCTCCTCAAAACATGGACTCAATGATGGGTCCTCCTTTTGTAATGTCGCCAAGCGCCCTGGTGTGATATCCAGGTTGACCGCTGGCGTTGCCAAAGGTCTAATCTTAGTCCTATCACCTACCTGTCGACGTGTCTCGACTGCGGCACAAAAGTCAATACCTTTTGATTGCGACCATGCCTGCACATTCTCCTCGGAAGGGGAAACTACCCGCGATACATTACCAATGATGAGCTGGGCGCCTGGAAAGCAACCAACGACTGCTTCGACTTCCCCGCTAAGGAAAGGTGTATCTATCACTATTCTTGCCATGGGTAATTTCTCAATGGCCCCTGAAAATTGGATGCACGGGACAGTCTCACCCGTAAGCTGCGAATCCCGAATGCAGTCCCTATGCACTCCCACAACGGTAGATCCTGTATCTCGTAAAACCGAGACCGGTTCGTCCCCAACAAACCCCGGATAAACCCTAAGACCACCTCCTGTATGACATGAATTTATAACGGGGATCTTTCTCCCACAAGGTAAAACACCGGAAGATAATAACTTCTCACAACTGGGACACTTAGAATACTGTCCGCCTCCGTTGTCCGATGTAACACACGCGGCCGCATGATGAAATTTATTAGGGGAACATGGACTGGAGCCACTGCGATTGTCATCCACGTTCGCCGCTATCCTACCTGCAGGACAATTTACCCTGATGTGACCTGCTCTTCCGCAGTTCCAACAATTCGCGGTCCTACAATCGCGTGAAAAATGACCTACGCGTCTGCAAGTCCAACACTCCGCTCCCTGTGCTCCGCTAAACCTGGGTCCCCGTGACCCCTCGCGACCGGAACTAAAGTCCCTATGCCGTCGGTCATCGGCAAAGGTCACAAATCGCCCTCGGCCATTACCGCGACCTAGCCCTCCTGCTCGGTCAAACTTACCGGATCCATATGCAGGTGATTGGTGATACCCCCTACATTGCCCCTGGGCTTGCCCATTATAGGCACCACGCTGACGCGACCTGTCTTTATGTCCTGTCGGCGACCCCTCAACCACGGCGACGTAACCAGCATCCTGCACGTACGCCCTCGCTACTGGTTTGGACGGGTGTGCCGTACGGTATGCTTCCGCCAACTTAGACGCCTCCTGCACCGTCGCGGGTTCGTTTTCTTTCAGGAAAGCCACCAGATCTTTATGGCACGACGCGTACAGCTGGTCACGGATCATTAGGTCTTTCAATTTAGCAAAATCCGCGCCCACATGCGCCAAGTCCACCCAGTTCGCGAAATATTCTGTTAATCTCGCGACGAAGGCAGCAAAGTCCTCCCTGGTATCCGCACGTGCTCGCCTAAACTGCTCCTGGAAATATTCCTCCGTACGCGCAAATCGGCGAAGCAGCAAAGACTTCAGCTTATCATAATCATGTACGTCTTCGCGCTGTAGCTCTTTAAAGTAGGTTAACGCTCGCCCCTGCAACAAGGAAGCCAGGTACGTGGACCATAATTGTTTATTCTCGCCCCATTGCAGTTGTGCGTTCAGTTCGAACCTGTAAAGGAAGGCGTCTATGTCGTCCTTCCGGTCGTCGAACGTAGGCAGCTTAATCCTAACGCCACCTTTATTTTGCCCCTGCCGCTCAACTGTTTCCGTTGGCCCATTCTTCTTGCTTTGTAATTCCGCAATCTTTACTTGCGCCTCTATCTCCTTTAACTTTAACTCCCTCTCCTGCTGCTGAGCCTCTTTTTCCTGCTGCTGAGCCTCTTTTTCTCGCTCTCTATCCTTAGCACGCTCGTCGCGCAATTCTGCCTGCTGCTCTTTAATCCAGCCGCGCAGCTCCTCTCTCTCAAGGCCAAGTTCCGTACCTACCTTCATGAGCTCACGGAGATCCGCCATTTCACAGATTTATGGTTATGGTATGTATTATGAAAAAGACCAACCTGTCGGTATGGTCACTAACGACACGACCAGAGACCTGAGATCACACCAGATATAACAACACCCAATTGTCTCAAATACAATTCAGAAATTTACCTACTGAACATTTTATAACCTACTTCCTAACTAATTCTATATTCATTAAATGTATAGCACTATTAATAATAAAAAGAGAAAAGAAAAGACAAAAATGAAGAACTTCAGAAGAAGGACCACAAGGACATCGAGGAACAACGAACCAGACTAGGACAAAGACCTAAAAAAGAAAATATAATGGAAAAAAAAATGCAACCTAACTACGCCGATTACACTACAAGGTACGAACAAGAACAGAGTCTGAAAAAAAAGAACGTATCTACAGATAGGTCAGAGAGAGGGACAAGAGAAACGTCTTCCTAAAACAACGAGGAAGATGGAACGCCACAATCTAAACAAAAATACAGGTCCCTACAGAACTGTTCACTGTGATGAACGAAGTTCCAAAGTTTACCACACCTTTTAAAAAGGATAAACTAAGTTCAAGACAGCAAACGAAAACAGCAAAAACAGAGAAAAAGACAGATTAAAGGAACAGCCCACAATCCAGGGTACAAAATTTCAGTTTTCACTTAACTTTCAACTTTTTGAGTCTAATTCCTCCCTTACACGGAGCTCTGGCTGCTTGTCTCCTCAGGCTGCACGCACACACACTGTCTCTCTGAAAAGTTTAAGTACACATTAGTACATATTTATAGTAATACATGCATCAATACATATTCATAAATATACATAAATCATATCATCATGAAATTTCCATTCATCCCACGAACAAAGACAACAGCACAAATTCCTAGCACAACAGAAAAACAACTAGATATAACGAATACACAATGTCAAGATGACCACAGGTAAACAGGACGAGCCCCCAGTGTCACAACGGACGAGCCCCCAGTGTCACAACGGACGAGCCCCCAGTGTCACAAATCCCAGACTGGGAGATGTGATGGTTATAACAAGACAACAATCACGAACGAACAAGTTTAACACTTAACAGAACAACCTATCAGACTCACACATTTATTATACATAAACATAAAGATAATAGAGCAAATACAGACATTATATTATTCAATTCCACTGCCGTACAACGGCCTTCTCCCGTACGCACACTTCCTCGGGTCCACAACCCGGTAGTTACTTTCTAGAGACACTTCGGTCTCAGCTTCTCCTCTCCCTGTCTTAATAGCACATTAATATTTCACTGGCACCGCAGTCTCCCAATAGCACCTTCCTATTGCCATAACACATTAGCATTCCAATAGCACATCAACATGGCAATAGCACATTAGCATTTCAATAGCACATCAACATGGCAATAGCCCATTAGCATTTCAATAGCACATCAACATGGCAATAGCACATTAGCATTTCAATAGCACATTCACGATCACATATACGTCCCATTTCCATCAAAAATGATCAACTCAAGAGAAGTTCAACTCGAGTGAAGTCCACTGTAGTTATAAGTCTCAGGGGTCTAGGGGGGAGAAAAGGGTTTTTGGCCAAGGTTGATTCCGGTTGAAATTATGAGTCATCAGTATGTTATCTATGTGTGTACAAACTGTTTTATGAATGAAATGGCTAAAGGAGTCAGATCTGACTCCATGTGACCAAATCTGACATAATTACTGATTTGACAGCGCCGTCATGTATATTTTGCCTATGTATGATAAATAATTTGAAAGAGGATTTATCAGTAGATTAGTAGATTATTTATTTGGTGTCTGGAGATCACCTCCAACAGATCGAGCTGATGGTTGGAGAGTTGTCTTGGCGCAGCTCTTACAGATCGAGCTGATGGTTGGAGAGTTGTCTTGGTGCAGCTCTAACAGATCGAGCTGATGGTTGGAGAGTTGTCTTAGCGCAGCTCTAACAGATCGAGCTGTTGGTTGGAGAGTTGTCTTGCGCAGCTCTAACAGATTGAGCTGATGGTTGGAGAGTTGTCTTGGTGCAGCTCTAACAGATTGAGCTGATGTTTGGAGAGTTGTCTAGGTGCAGTTCTAACAGATTGAGCTGATGGTTGGAGAGTTGTCTTGGTGCAGCTCTAACAGATTGAGCTGATGGTTGGAGAGTTGTCTTGGTGCAGCTCTAACAGATTGGGCTGATGGTTGGAGAGTTGTCTTGGTGCAGCTCTAACAGATTGAGCTGATGGTTGGAGAGTTGTCTTGGTGCAGCTCTAACAGATTGAGCTGATGGTTGGAGAGTTGTCTTGGCGCAGCTCTTACAGATCGAGCTGTTGCTTGGAGAGTTGTCTTGCGCAGCTCTAACAGATTGAGCCGATGGTTGGAGAGTTGTCTTGGTGCAGCTCTTACAGATCAAGCTGATGGTTGGACAGTTGTCTTGGTGCAGCAAGAGTCCTGGCATGATCTAACTTTTCTTGAAAGTGGCAAAATACTTATAGCCTCGGGCTTAATATCCACAATAAAATAAGGATCTCATGAATCTCATTTACCACCAGATTACACTTAATATTTAAATATGGCAGAAAAAAGTATTTTGTGTTTTATAGGCTCTTAGAAAGAGCTTGTCCTAACCTTAACTGCACATAGCCAGAAAGACTTTTAATCTTGTTCCTCCCACAGCTGTTGGCAATGGTGATGGGAGTGATTTGTTCATGGAACTGCGACAAGATGACCTCCTTATCTTTGAATGTAATCTGGGCACGCAGATGAACTGTGAGGTGAGATGCAGTGTTTTGTTGCATTCTAGTTCCAATGTTTTTACATCAGTGATAACTGACTTTTCCAATATAACAAACATCAGAAAAATTTTTGATAGTTTGTTAATTAATGCTTCCCTACAATTGCTTTTTATATTCTGCATAACTGACAAAGTGAAAGCACAATTTTGTGAAGTTTCTTGAAAGTTAGTGAACTATTTTCAACTAAATTAACATACATTTAAAAGTTGCAAAGGCACAGTTATGTAAATGATTGTAGATTAAAAATAAAGGAATTTTTTCATTCACCAAGTGATTTTTATGTAGTTAATTAGAAGGTGTTATAATGTTTGATGTGTTTGTGAAGTAAAAACAGAACAAAAATTTACTCATGAATTCTTTTGCTTCTTACAGGTTCTGAAGTATACAGACAGTGACAGCATTGTCATCAACTTGAAAAACAGCCCTAAGATTCAAGGAGACATCAAGGTTATGTTCAAGACTAACAATGTAAGGGACCTAGTTTATCTTCATAATTTTTTTCTATAAAGTCAACATAGCCCACTGTTTTGTTCTTTTTGTTTCCATTTTTTTATTTATTTATACATGTACTGTTTATTTCTCATATTTTTGGTGATAAATAATTTTAAAGCTGTACCTCTTTAATTTATACGTAGGTATAAATAACTTTGTGATCGTGGTCTTCCAGGTTGCAAGATTAGTTCATTATCCAATTATATAATTGGTTTTTGATTCTTTTATTTGTAGTAGAGGCATACAAGATAGATAATGAACAATCAAGCTCAGTTTTTTTTTTTTTATCAACGAAAAAGATTAGATAAGATCATAGGAACAGTCAAAAAAATGAAGACAAATAGAAAAAAAATTCTGATTGGGGAGACACAGCACTGATGGTGACATGCAGAAGTCATTGTGCTCACAAGCCTCTGGTTTCATCATGAACAATAACTTCCTCACAAAAATTAGTTAAAAGCCGCTTTAGCGGTCAGAAAAAAATACTGCATATTCCCATTGTTCTCTGTCCTTGATGTTCTGACCCACATCTGTCAACATGGGTTGTCATTGGGGGACCGTAGTGTTTTACATAGTAAGCTATAGATGAGCAGTGAACATAACTCAGTATTTACTCTATTCGGTTTTGTAATTAGAGTGGCCCCTAACAACAGCTGTCAATGAGCATGTTCAGCATATTAAATCAGGATTGGCCAATTTTCATAAGTGCAGAGAGGAAATCTATTTTGTCTGTTGCCTGATGCTCTCCGTCATTACTAGTACTCTTGCAAGGAGGCCTAGTTGTATCTGTTAATTGTTGTCGGCCTTCTCACGAGTTCTCAAAGTCTGTAGCAATGATCAGTCACATAAATCAATGCCCAGCCTGTGGACATTTTTTTCATCTGTTGAATTTTGTTTTAGATATAGGAGTAAAGATTTGCTGTTCAGTAAGAAGAGGGTCCAGTCCTGCCTTGCATTGCCAAATACATGTCCATGTTTTGGTAGCCTATATTCAGTAGTGTGCTTTTTGTACTTTGTAAACATGTTCTGTGCAAAGCTTACATGACCAATTTCAATGGAAAACCCTTTTTTTTTTTAATTTCAGAAAAAGATCCCTATTGGCTATGACAAGTGTCCGTTTTACTTTTGGTTCTACACTTCATTCATAGAGGACAATCAGTATGTGTTTTTATCTTTTGCAATATCGATTTACCTGTGATTTCATCCAACTTTCTATATTATTATTATGCCAGTCTGTGCTTTATATTCAGTTCATCATATTTTCTTTTAAACTCCCCCCACCCCCTTTTTTATTTCTCCCTGCTGTTAAAGTTAACCTGTGTAGCTTTCTTTTTTTTTTTTACCTTCTGTAATATCCATTTGTTGTTTGTTGTTGTTTTTTTGTCACTGTTCTTAGTAGCCTTCTTTGATGTTGGTCTGTTTGTTTGTTGTTGTTTTTTTAACCATCTGTTGTTTTTTTTTTGCCTTCTGTAATGTTGGCCAACCTTGTTTGTTTTTACCTTTGTGATGATGGCATCAGGCTACCTATATTTAGCTTTAATGATGGCCTGCTTGTGTCTTACCATCTGTGAAATCTATTTACTGCTTTTTTGTTTTTTTGTTGTTGTTGTTTTTTTTAAAGCAGCTCACACCATTCCAATTTAGTCAGCATTTCAAAACAGCTTTGAGAAAGTGCATAGAAAGTTGATTCTGAATTTTTTTTTATTAGAGGATTTGGAACACTATGAATAATGCAACGAAATATTATAAAAACCACAGAAAAAACTGTGGGGTTGCAGCAAGGCTATGTGCAAAGTCAAAATTTGGCAAAAAGAGAAAATTGTACGTAGCAAAGCCTCGCGTAAGAAATAATACCCAAACGATACAATGAAATGCAAACTAAAAGAGAAGACAGAAAATAGCCTATACTTTGGCAACAGTCTTTTTCAAGGAGAAAGACAAAAAACAACAATTGGAAAACTGAACAGGTAAAACAATCGAACAGTAAAAGATATGAACGTGAAATATATAGAATCTAAATAGAACATTATTATGTCTACTTAGTTGCGAATTCTTGCTTGTATTGCAGCACAGAAGCACGTCTGCCAATTGTGTGAAGAGGCTGAAAGTGACACATTAGGTTAGTTATCAAGGTGAAGGCACAACATGGTGCCCCAGAACACAAGACAGGGTTGGTGCGCAATATCGAGGGCCGCAGTAAAAGAAAAAGAGATTAGGAAAGAAAAAAAAAATTCACACCTATAGAATTATGTAAGGCAGGGTTGTACATTGATGCCCGAGGTGCGCTTTGAGACTGAGCAACATTTAATTTTCCAGCTCAGTACCATCACTCCCCGTGGCATCTATGTACAGCACTACCTTAGATAATTCTATAGGTGCGAATTTTTTTTCCTAATTTCTTTTTCTTTTTCTTTTACTGCGGCTCCCGATATTGGGCACCAACCCTGTTTTGTTTTCTGAGGCACCATGTTTGCCTTCATCTTGGTAACTAACCTAAAGCGTCACTTTGAGCCTCCACACATGATTCATCAGACGTGCTTCTGTGCTGCAATACAAGCAAGAACTCGCAGTTAAGTAGACATATTCTATATAGATTCTATATATTTCATATTCAAATCTTTTATTGTTTGATTGTTTTATCTGTTCAATTTTCCAATCGATTTTTTTTTACTTGAAAAAGGCTGCTGCCGAAATAAAAGCCATTTTCTGTCTTCTCTTTCAGTTTGCATTTCATTGTATCATTTGGGTATTATTTCGTATGCGAGGCTTTGCTACATACAACTTTTTCTTTTTGCCAGATTTTGACTTTATAAATAATGTGTGATTAATTACATCAGAATAGTGGAAGAAAAAGTGTTGTCGAGACCTTTTTACCTTTGTTTTGTTGTTACCTCTTTTTTTTTTTTGTCAACAGACTGCACATTCCCAGGGATGAGCTCGATAACCCTCATAAAAAGAAGGTGTATCATGTTTTCCGAGAAAATTTTGCTGTAGACTTGACCTTTGAGGATGCTGACGACTCCTTGTAAAGCAAGTCTTCCGCAGTGCACTTCTTTGTAAGCTTGACAAACACTTCAGGCTTTTGAAAGGACAGCAAGAGAATTTTATTTATGTAAATGGTTTTTGTTGTTTTTTTTTCATTTAATGGGTGCTTATTTATTAATAGCACATGAGCAAAGCTATTTTATCAAGTTTTTCTTGAGTCCACAACAAATGCCAGTATCTTTGGTACAATGCAATTTCAATTTCAGTCATTTTAATCAACGAAGGTGTTATTCAATATATTCAGTTAGTGTATTTTGTACCAGTTAAAAAAAAAAATTTCAATACTCTTATAGTTTCTTGTATAATTTTAAAATTTTCATGAATGTGAGTTCAAGCTAGTCAGTAATTTAATCAGTGGTTCAGCTTTTATATTTGAACTGTCACAGACTATAAAATACAACAATCAGAATGTATATAGAATTTTGTTATCTTTCTTTGTCATTTATTGTTTGAGTGAATTAACTCTTTCCCTACCACACATTCTGGGCAGTATTCCACGGTTGGCCCAACCTATATTTGAGCCACCATTTTGTTCCTTCAATAGACAACCAAAAAATATAAAATTGTGTGAAAATGAATGTAGATTCAAAATATTCAGGTTTGAATGTACAACAGTGAATTGTATTTACAAAAATTGTGTTTCGTAAACACTGAATTGGAATTGAACATGAATTTCATGAGCCGCCGCGGCTCGCGGTAGGAATCGGGATTTCGCTTGAGCCGCAAAATGCGGCTCGTGGGAGGGAAAGAGTTAATGTTTATGTCTCTTAGATTTCCATGCCTGCATGAATTCTTTGATAGAATATAAAGGTCCAAAAGAATTTTTACATGCACATATATATGTGAATAAATTCTTTCAATATTCATGTGCGAGTCCAAAAGAATTCTTAACGAATAAATGCTGAGATTCCCATGCCCAAGTGAATTCTTCGATAGAGTTTGCAGGTCTAAAAGAATTTTTACATGCACATAGGTACGAATAAATTCTTAGATTTCCATGTTTGAGTGAATTATCAATAGAATATACAGGCCCGAAAGAATTTTAGATTTATGTGTGCGAATAAATTCTTAGATTTCCATGACTAAGTGAATTCTTCGATAGAATTTACAAGCGTGAAAGAATTCTTCGATAGAATTTACAGGTCCGAAAATTCTCCAGTAGAATTTACAGGTCCGAAAGAATTCTTAGATTTATTTATGTACTAGTAAATTCTTAAGCCCTGTTCACATGTAGACGTGTTTTGTACGTGCCTGCTTTGTCAGCGCGCCTTTTACATGCGAGCCTTTTGGAAATAAGTGCAGATTACTGTTCACATGGATCATGTTTTGTAGGCAGTTTTATAGACGGTGTTTTTGCCACTGTGTTGTACTTCAGTGCATAACTTGCCTGCTAACAGCAATAGTAATGTTTTGAATATTGAATAAACCATACCCACATGTCATGAAATCTCCCCCATCTGTTGAGAGATTTTTTTCCAGGTGTTTTGCCTGAGCAGCATGTCCTTATGTTGTGGAATACTGCTGTCATACAAGCACGGGTTGCTCCGTACTAGTTCTATATAAGTTTCTCATAAACTTGTACAGAGTACTTCATTTAGTGCATACACGAACTAGACCTAGATGCAAGATCGTCCTGATGCACAATGTACACGGTATTTGTGGTATTTAACATCAACACAAGCTTGCATCTAGGTATGCAAACGGGCCTTCGGTCGGAGAGAGTGAACAGCGAGAAGACAAAGGACACCAGCAAGGTGACCCTTCCCTCTGTTCCAGAAAAAAAAAATCTTCAAATAAATATTTCAGTTATCACGCAATAAAAAGGCGCACTTACATACTTTGATGCGCTGATTTTGAGAATGCTAACGTTTTTCCGATTTAATAAAGATTTGAAGATTTTAAAAAAATAAATTTTAAATACAAGTTCAACAAGACCAAAGTTCACCAACGGGAAGTGATGGCTCGGGTGACACTCCCCTTCTACTGTTACAAAACAGCGTAGAGAAGCAGAGAAAAATCACCTCGGGTAGCGTATTTTCAAAACACTGCAAACAGCTAGCGGGTTTCCGGCGCGTGTTTCAGCTTGCATGTGAACAGCTACAAACATTAAATACATGGGCGTATTTTTGCAAAAGACGCACGTTCATCTACTGCGCTGAAAACAGCTTACATGTGAACAGGGCTTTAGATTTCCATGTTTGATTAAATTCTTTGGTAGAATCTACAGGTCTGAAAGAATTTTTAAATCTACATGTGCGAAGAGATTCTTAGATTTCCATGTCTAAGTGAATTCTTATTATAGGTCTGAAAAAATTCTTACTCTCACATCATGTTTGCTATTGGTTCAAAAAGTGAAAATCAGTTTTGACTGACCTCTAAGAGAGGATTGATCAAAAGGAAAGCCCTCTGCATCTTCAGTGTCAAGTCATACCATTTGCCATCATCCAACATGGGATCAATTTCATTCATCAGGCTAGCTGCAGTGACATCTTGAACTCTTTGAGATTACCACAAAAAAATAAATAAATACTAACCCTACTGTTGGAAAAATCTGTAATACTATGCCATCAAACAAACTACAGTTGCCTTGTTAATCATAATTCATTGTGCCATTCATTGGCATACCAGGGCAACTGTAAGAAATGATCCTAGTGGTTTACTACCAATAACATTTCGTTAGTCCTTTTCGCTGTGAGATTCTCAGGCTTTTGAAAATCTAGAGTAATTTTTCCTATCAACAGGATAGTTAGTGACACAGATCGTCGCAATGAGATAACACATAATGAATGCTCCCGTAGTTTTATAAACATTGTAAATCGCTCAACCTGAGCCAGTGATAAAATGCATAGCTCTGAACAAAATTCAACCGAAACGGCAACAAAGTCATGTTGCTAACTACTCAAAACATATAATTTCCACATAAAAATCCTGTTTTCCAGTATGCATCATGTAGAAACGCTAAGAATTGGTCCATTTAGAGGCTACCCGCGCAGGTTCATTAAACACCTTATTTCGATAAGAGATAGTTTATACTTACTGTCATGTAATTTTGGCATGTGTCCTTGCACTCGAAGCCCTGACATCTTAGACTTCATTGGTGCTGCACCATTGAAGTTTTTTCCACATCATCACGCTATAATTTAGCTTCAGGAGCATCATCTTCTGTCAGCACAATAGACGCAAAGAGCGTTTTTGACAACATTTTGAGCCCCCAAAACAATAGGAATGCAGAAAGTCGTGATGTCACTTCACATGAAAATTCCCTTTCCCTATCAAGGAATGACCATTACACAGTATAACAATACCTTACTTGTATCCTCTTCTCTCCCGTTTCATGCCCCTTTGCAGCCCTGCTCTCTGCATTACATTACCCTGACCATTCCTTCCTCTGAATCACTGGTGCTAAAAGTGTTTGAGTTGGGCTTTTGAGGATACTAAGGTTTTCAGTGGGCAGGAAATTTGAAGTTGCGTTGGGCTGAGCAGCCTTGATGACTTCGAATCATCAGAAATCGGTCAGTTCGAATTCGAACTATAGAAGAAAGATTAATAGAGATAAAGGAGAGAAAAAAAAACACTTTGAAATAACTTCTACTTCAAAGAAATTTGGTTTATCAAAGTTCAATTTACGTGGACACCACTGTAGTCGGATTGCCAGTTTGAATGCATTCAATGTTTATACTGAGTGTTTAAAGCTGCAAGATGTGTGACCTTGGGATTAAAAATGTGATAACTGGGGATCAAAGTTTAGCACTGCATCATTCCAGTTATGATAGGTTTTTTTTTCCCTTTTTTTTTTACATTCCATAGCGAAGTTAAACATGTGGTAAAATGTTTTTTGCGGTCTTTATGAAAAGCTCAGTGCGAGCAGTTTCCATGTTTTTCTAAAAAAAAGTAAAATTATTACTTTTTCGGGGGGCCAGCTCTATTCAGGTCTCTACCTAGAGGCCCGAACAGACAAAACACCCCACCGTTCCGCTATTCAGGCCTCTGCCTAGAGGCCAGAACAGACACTCCCTTTTTCTTTTTAATCTTAGATTCAACTTAGTGGTTAGGTCCCTCATAGATAATGAATCTTTTTTTTTCATTCATTTGAGTCATTCCTCTAAATTATGAAACCTGACAGCTAGCTTAAATCGCTTTCAGTTACCTTTTGGAAAAGACAAAACATTTATTTCTGGGCAAATATACATCTTTTTAATACTTTTGTGAATAGCTGGCATGAGCTTATTAAGTTCTTAACCCTACTAGCATCATTAACCAATTAAACCAAGTAAGTTGGAGTGATTTCCCTTGACTGTTATTGTCGAATCACACAGCCTAAGAGAATAAATGCTTCCCAAAATGTCTGTCATGGGAGTTAAGAGAAACTTGCCTGCCATTATTATAGGGTTAATATATGCTTTCTCTCATGATGAAAATATTCGTGGGTGTTGCAATTTTACTTAATAAAGGTTTTTAAATATTATGTGAAGAATGTTTCTATTATAATGTATACATCATGCAGACGGTTAGAGATTTCCTGTTTTGCAAATCTTCCATTTTAGGAAAATGTTTTGTGATGTTTCTTACTTGAAACAGATGTAATGTTGTATCTCTATGCCTTAAGTTAAATGCACCATTTTTATAATTTTGTAATACAGTGCTTTTGACCTGCCCAAAAGAACGTAACGTGTACAGAAATCTGCTCATTTTGCATTGCTATCCTATGAAAAATGCTCACGTTATCATACAAGCTTTTCACAGTGCTCGCCTCATGCATTTCATATTTATTGATGGGACATCATACTGTAGTCCTACGATTTTGGGGTAAGTTGAAAAATCCACAAAAAACCTACTGGTAAACCTACAATAACACTAGTATCAGCAGGTTGCAGGTTATTAAGAGTAGAAGGCAGGAACATAATAATGTTTTATACCCAAATGTACATTGTACAGTGTGTAATATATGAAATTTCACAAACTCGGGCTATGAGTGTCACAGGGTGAAAGGTTGAGCAAAGAATCATTGAATTATAGCTCACAGCATAAATTGATCAGTTGTAATGTGGGTCACTCAGTCATGGCAGGTGGCGATGTGGAAAAGTTAATCGTTCAGAAAAGATACGCTAAAGTTGTACTGATATATGTCTACTTGAAGCACATGAAAGTACTGCAGAAGAAAACCTAAACTCTTGATCTGGGTGTGGCCCTGCTCCTAGAGTGTGTTTAAAGGTAATAGAGAGACAAAACCCTTATTTGACTGGGGTTCCTCTCAAGATCTCCTGCCGTATCACTTTCCCTTGAGTTTGTTTTTCATCAGATGCTGTTAACATTGATATAATGATAATCACTGCATGACAGTGGTTGAAAAATTCACAAATCTTGCCATATTTCATGCTGAACAATATGCATGTAGCGATGACTCGCTCCTTTGCTGTACCCTGCTTGCTCTACAAAATTATTCCAGATTGTATGAAATATTACAGATATACGTATCAGTGGTCTCGGGCACAGAATACCCAAGTCTGGAAAGGCCATCTTTTGCAGGAGGAGGTCAAAACTGGTTAAATATAGAAAGAGCAAACTGAAGAAGGAAAAATAAAATCTCATCAAAAATTTTCTATTTCTGCTGTATTCTAAGACATTTTTACACATGATGTAAAAGGATAACTTCTTCTGTTTCCTGGAAAAAAAAATAAAATTCAGAGTTGGGCTGTTGGAGCCCAAAACCATTGATATTGCAAATATTGTACATATAACAGTGACCACACAAATTACAGAATGTAGAGAATGTAGAATTGTACCAATGTTCTAGTCCAATTGCAATTTCTTTAAAATGTATCATACACAATCATTTGTCATGTCAAAAAATAAAGCCAGTAGCAACTTGTATCCCTGATTGTCAGAGTTTTGTACAAAGTTTACAGCACATACTCTGTCACAGAATAGTCACTTTCTTATTATGGTTGCCGAACATAATATTAAGACTTTTATATGTTTTGCAATATGTAGTGCAACTTGCAATGGTAGACGATGGCACAGATATTAACAGTATCTATTTATTAGTAAGAGCTTTTTTGTTGTTGCTTCAAGGTATACCATTTTGCAGCCTTTTGAGGTGAATGTGTGGAAATCAATTAGAAAACAACAGAAATACAGTACTGAGCAATTTAAGACAAAAAAATTTGACAACATGGTTGGAATGCACTGAATGTCAAGTTGGTTTTTTTGTTGTTTTTTTTTATTTAAATTTTAAAATCCCAATTATGAAGTTGCAGATTCGAACAGGTATATTGAAAATAGTTGCATATTGCAATGGCGGTCATGTTCTTATTTATCTCAGGAAAAGAAAGCAATCTTACAGTTTCTGAAATAATTCACTTAAGAAGTCATATCTTTGAGTATGAAAAAACTGAAATGATCAATGTGTGGTTGAAACTGAATGTTGTGCGTTTGCTGTTTTCAAATGAATTCATTCTTCCTCTTTCACTGCTAATTCAAGTTTTCTTCTAGTTGTCACACATGATCTTAATATTAAATTGAAGGGGTTAGTTCTATAAGATGCCTAAGTCCATCTGGACTCTAAATTGAAAGAGTATAGTCATGCATAAAGATCAGCAAATATTCTTTTTATGCAAAGCATATTAACCCAGGGATGTTATTGTTAGGGTGAGGCCTGAAAGAGCTGAAGGTCATATCATGCAAGAAAAACAGGTTTTGCTCAGTATCTGTGTCAGCTTTTAGTCACTTAGAAACAATCTAGAACTAAGCCCTTCATTTTCTTGAAAGACTTCAAGAGGAGAATAGTGTTTTGTTCTTTTTCAATGTGATCTAATGCATACAATGTTTTTCTGACTTCAAGGAGAGCAGGAAAAACTGGTTTGTTCTGAATACTTTATGCACATGTTCAATATACTCAGCTGTTTCCAACTAATGTCTTTCATTTGACTCAATATGTTTACAGGTTAAATGTTTCCATGAGATATGACTTAGTCATCCAGTTATAAAGCCAGGATTTGTTGATGTTTTGATCTATTCACCCTTTGCATAAATAAATCCTTTCACCGAGAACAACAAGATTTACAATGAGCAAAATTATTTTCAAGGAGATTGTACACGTGTTGGTTCTGCATTGTCTTAAAAGCTGGGTAGCAGATACAGCATTGGCTCTGATCAGAATTTGTCACAGACACCAGGTAGGGCATTTATCAAAACAACAGTGTGGTCTTAGAATCTTCAATGGCTGTACACAATAATATGTTCAAAGAGTGGTTATTACATAACAAAGAGCAAGGATTAAATATGAAAGATAAAAATTTAAATGGCAGATTTTAATTTATTCAAGTTCTTGTATTACCACCATTTCCACATTTGACCTTACCCTTTCGGTGTTTTGTTGTAATTTCTATCAAGCATCAAGTTATGTACATTACAACCATTCCCCCTTCAAATGGGACAAATTGTTTCATTTTTTTTCCAATATGCGGATGTTTCTGTTTAATTATCTTTGTGTAAATTATATATACATCTTAACCAGTTTCACACGAAACTCGTTGACTGTATTTACATCATTCATTTTTGATGTAATTGTTCTTTAATTGAAATACTTATTCAACACATTTTTGCCTTCTGTTTATCCATGGAGTTCATCAGCTGATGGAATTGTATGTGAAGTGTGTGAAAATGCTTTAATTCACATTACAAGTCACTTAATAGGGTCTAAGTGAAAACTGTGCCAGCATTGACTACTATACTTCAAGATGGATAGAAAACAAGTACAGCCAGTTTTGAGTGCTACTGTCAGAGAAAAATAATTTGTGTAAGGGCATTAAATCTCTTCGTTACCTAAGTACATATGTGTCTATTCCATAATGTGATCTTAATTTAAAAAACACAAGTGAAATCAATACCACATCAAAAATGTCTCTGGCACAGCACATTAAGTATATATTGCCACCCCCTAGATAGCCTAACATACTTATTTGAGATTTACAGCCTTATCCCTAGATAACTGTTAGCTCACCATGTTAACTAGTGGATTTTCTTTTCTCTTCCTTTTCTCTGTCTTCCTTTAATTAATTGTAAAATACTGTGATGCTTGTACTTCATTCTTCTGTGCTGATTTAAACCTGTTTTTATACTCTGCGTACTTGAAGCGTCTTGCTTGAAAGAGGCATGAATATTAATGCTCTAGCTTCATGGCGATGGATTCAACATCTGAAGGAGTGAATTTACTCTTTGATTAGTGCTTATATCGAAGTTTGTGTTGAAAAACACTACTTATACATCGTCCTTCTTCAAATACTTATAGCTTTAATTTGCGCTTATAATTCTCTAGAAAATAGTATGGCTGTGATAAATATGGTTCAAGTGCTGAAGGAAATTTCATTCCAGTTGAAAGATAACTCCATAATTTTTAGCAGTTTGTGATTCATTAACTTAAAAATGCACAAGACAAGAACGATATGATTTAAGTCAAGACAGAAAACAAATTGTTCCATGCAAGCCACTATTATTTTTTGGCCTGTGAAATCACTGAATCAACACGGGCAGAAAAAATAATTTTTCTAAATATTTCAGACACAAAGAGAATTTTACTGATCTCAAACATTGTAACATAACAGCTTTCAGTTGTGAAAGCTTGAAATATTTAAATCAGTTTTATTGTTTTTATGTTGTTTTTTTTGCTTGACATAGTATCCTCTTTGTAAAAAGACGGAAAAAACAACAACATTCAAACACAACTCTTACAATATTTTTTATTTAACAAGTGGCTGTTTAATATATTCATATTATATAGAATTCACAAAAAGAATCAGAGCTTTGATTCTCTAAAGGCCACTTGAATTGCTTCTCTTGCCAGGAGACACCGTATTTAGCACAATATTTTCTTGATCAACAAAGGAACCTTCAAGTCATATCGTTGTGAGCACTTTGATGCTAATAAATAATTTTATGTTCAAAATTTATCCCATTTTTCACTGTTTGTGTACTTTCCCTTGTTCCCCGTCTCTTTCATTAATTTGAATTTTAAAGTGTTGGATGAGACAAGCGTCCAGTGACATTTCCATTGTTGGGTAAATATATATTGCAATTATTTGTCATTGTTGTCATGTATATGCACCTTCAAGCATGTTATTGGAATGAAAAGTTTTTGTGAACAGTCAGATTAATTATTGCTGATGAACAAACCAATCACTTATCTCTTGAGCAAATGCTCCTAATTTTCACAACATTTGGAGGGATGAGATAAAAACTTTGAACAATTTGACATGAAGCACTGCTATCACAACAGTATATATGTCGTAATAGAACATTAGGAGATATCATTCCAACTTGCATTTTACTATTTGTAAGATATAATTGTGCTAAAAGAATGTTCATCATCATTCATCACATTTTGCAAATAGGGAAAATAAAATGGTAAAATTGTGAACTTTTTGGAGGTTTCTGATTAAGAAACTGCTCATGCAATACGTGAGTGTGCATGAGAAAACCCACAATAAGTCGGCAACATGAGATTTTGAGTTCTGTACATAATAATAAAAGGCAAAACATTTCTGATAAATTCAAGTCGGTGACCCCCCTAAAACAAGATTTTGAGAAAACGGCATTTAATCCTATAAGTGGCAATAGCTAATTGACCAAGTAATATTCTAGTAATTGATGTTAGGAGACCGTAGTCTAATAACTAAGCTGTTATAGAAATCATAGTGAGTAGTGTTCACTGCTCATCTACAGTTTACCCTGTAATATGCCACGGTCCCCTAGAAACAGCCAAGTCGGAAGTTTTTGGATCTTATTAGGAGACCGTAGACATAGGACACCATACAGTTTACCCTATAACATGCCACGGTCCCCTAAACAACAGTCAAGTTGGAAGTTTGTGTCGGACCAATATTTTCACTTCAAAGCCGTTTTTCTCAAAATCAGCTCTGCCAACTTATTGTGGGTTTTCTCATGCACACTCACATACTGTCTATCAGTGATATACTGATATTTTGTGTTCTGGCATGCTATGGACAAGTGTAATGATAATCAGTAAAAAATCTTCACTGTGATTTAAAAATGTTGATTGTGTTATCATTTCAAATTTGCCCTCTGCCCATGTGAATGGTGAATGGAAATGAATGAGTTCTGATTGTAGTCGTGATGCTGATTGTAGTCATGATATAGTTAAACAACTGAAACTGCTATGTAATTGTTATCATCCAGACAGTTTTTGACATTTGTAGGGCCCAGTTTTTGTGAAGAGTATAGAGTGGACAGTTTAGAGGTTTACATTGTTTTTCCTCATAATATGAAATGCCCCCATTTTAGTTTAGGAAACGACTTGATGGAATCAAGAGAAAGATGTTTAGCTTGCCTACGACATTCTACACGTCCTTTTTTTTTATTCAAGCCTTAAGGCAAGGCACACATATATGTGTGACTTTTTTGTATTGCAGCTGTGTTGTGCCTGACATTTTTTTTTAAACCTAGATGAATGAATGGAGATGCACACACATACAAGGCATGGCCACATTGCACATTCAACAGAAGCAAGAAACTAAGACAACTGGAACACAACAGCAAATTGCATATGTGGGCCTAGCCAAAATGAAGCTACCCTATATACAGAGTACAAATACAATGGGCACTCCAGTGCTAATAAAATAAATTTTAATATGTTGCCATGTACATTCCTACTTAACATTTATCGTTTTGGCCAGTGTGGCAACAACCAATCATTTTTTTTCTTTTTTTTTTTTGTTGTTGCCTGTATTTGTAAAATGTTTTGATATATTTGTGAAAAATTTGTCTTTTTTTTTTTGCTGTTTCACCATTTACAGTTGTTCTATTACTGTTACCCATATTCTCTTGGCAAAGAAACAAAGACAGGGAGGTGCATGTCTCCGCATCACTTGTTGTGTATATCATTAATTGTCTTTCCTAGTATGCTGTGTTGAAATGAGTAAAGAAAAAACAGCTGATTTGAGCCCTGGTGTGCATGGTGGCACTTTGAAATGAGAATAAAATTTTAATTTCGCAAATACATACATATTTTGCGAGTGAACTAATTGCAATTATGTCACCCAGTTGTTAGTGTGCAGTGAACAGTGAGACAGAGAATGTAATAAATAGATTTTTCCCTCCTATTGCTATGCTAGTACAATACCAGCCCCATTGTCTAGATGGCTTGATTCAAAATGCCAGAAATCCCAGGTTCCAGTCCTGCTCTTAGTAGGCTCCAGTCTAATTTTTCATGATATGTTGAGGGCATTTAGTGTTTACTCAATGCCTCATCTTAAAACCCAATTTCCCCCCCCCCCCCCCCCCCAAAAAAGGGAGGCCTCTTTGATACATTTTTTCTTGACAAAATGTTATTGCATCACAGTACTTGTATTCCTAGGAATGGCAATAGTTAAAAAACAGCAGTTAGTATGAAGCCCTGAATGTTTTAACTGTTTCCCTAAACAAAATTTGAGTACAACCTGTCTGAAAAGGAATGATATTTTAGAACCGGTCAGGCGTTAGAGCTTAAACACCACCTTGATATGACCAAATTATAGAGTAATTGATGAACAAATGGATGAACAGTGTTAGGTGGTAGAGATACACGTATCTAAGATGTGAAAGACCTTTGGTATTCATCAACAATGGGTTTATTGCCACAAGAACTCTTTGTAATATCAGGATTGTAGAATGAATGAATGTGGAGAGAGTGTCATATCCTTATGAAAAAGTTACCTTTTGCCAAATTAGATTTTCCCACAACCCCTCCCTCTTTAATCTTCGTTTTCAATAATGCAACCATTTTTATTTTAATGTGTGTTTTCATGTAAAGTTGCATTTCTATAATATATTATTATAATATCAATAAAACCTTACAATTTTTACAATTTAAAATGGCAGTTTAAATTTTTCTTTCAGTTTTAGTCAAATCTGTCCATTTTGCACCGTGTGTCTTTAATATTTTCTCTTTTTTATCTTTTCATTGTTCTGTCTCATATACTTTTGTTGTTGTTGTTCACTCTGTTCAGAGTTGACCCTAGCCAAAAGACAAACGAGACGGTTACATTGGTCACCAATGCCAGGAAGGGAAATGGGTGCGACAAATTGTGAGCAGACTTCCATAAAACGAAATCAGAAAGGCTTAAACAAGTGTTTCTCATGGTGAGGCATGGGTCTTCAGAAAGGGGCCAGGGATTTTTCATAGCAATCTATTTAACTGTATAGAAGATAAACTGTTGTTTGTTTATGTCGTGTTCGTGTTTCCCTTATTTAGCTCTATCTGCTCGGATTAAAAGGAAGTAAGAAACACGTGACTACAACTTGAAATAAAGGTTTAACTAAAACTTCTTTTAGATGTATACAAACTGAGTCAATAACTATTTTTAAAATCTTTTGTAAATGCTATATACCGGTACTAAATTTGTCCCGATCATGGTGGGGGGCACGTATTTCGGGAAATTGAACTCGGTCGTGGGACAAAAAAGACTGAGGAACACTGACTTAAACAGAGATATAATAGATAATCCATACAAGTAAAGGAGGTTCACAGGGGCAATACAACTAGCTGGGTTCGAATGTTTTGATTTTTGTTCAGTTAAGTGCATCGAAACAGAAATTGTAGGCCTACAATTAATTTTACCTTCCCGTGTAATGTGAATTAAAAAGACATTTTTAATTTTTCAGCAGCCTAAGAAATAGAATTAATAAATAACACATCAAAAAGTAACAACATTTCATTGTGACAAACATCTCAAAAAACAATTAGAAACAGCCTTCAAAATCGTCAATTGTAGAATTTGATTGTAGTATAAACAAGGTTTCAGAGGGAAGAACATGTCCCCTGTGTGTTAACGTAAACTATAATGACTGTCATCTTTAGTTTTTATCATTATTTATAATTATTATTAAAACAACTCTTGACCATTTTTAAGTTTAACTGCAAGGCAACAAATTGTTGTTTTGATGTTAATGACGATATCACTTCTTGAGACAGCTAAAGCATTTAATTTTTTTTTAAAAATTATATGATTAGGTATTATGTGTATTCATTTTGAATATTTGAATTAAAATTGCCATAATAAAAGCAACAGTTCTGACCAAACTGACTCAATCCAATATTCTTTAAAATTCCATCCAACATTCTGAATTATGATGGAAAACAATTAAGTTCGTGCATCTTGATGAAAATGTGCATAATAATTGAAAACTCTCTCATGGGCTGTGTCCCAGATCCGCATATCCTTTTTAATAGCCAACAATATTTCGGTAGGGATAAGAAATCTGAAATAGCGCCTTCTCTCCAGCGATCTCACAGCACATGGTGTAAGCAGAGAGTATAGATTTATCACACATACTGGTGTGAGGTAAAACTTAGCGGGCGTGCACAACTCAGCAGGCTAAGTGCTATGACTGATCAGAAGTCCTACGGGTTTCAGATAAAAAAAAAGAGTGTGAGGTCAAGTGGGCGCCAATAAACAAACTGGATACTTGATTGCAGAGGTTCTCAGCCGTTTCAAACTTGTTTCCTCGTTTCATGGTTTAATTTCCCCCCACAATAATAAACTGAATTGGAACTCTGTTTTGTAGTCAAATGTAAGTCTTAAGATATGAATAAAAATTTGAAAAAAAAAAAAAGACTTGAGCCAATTTATTTTTCAGAAACCATTTTGACGGCATATTTAGAATTATGACAGAACAAGCTTATGCATATGGTTTCAGTTATGTTCAGTTTCACAGACTTAACAATTCTGATGAAGCAACTCCAGTCAGTGGAAATAAGCAGTGAAGAATGAGTTGAACGTCAGTCGAAATCAATAATTATAAGCATATAGATCTTATCTGAAACAACAGAAATGAAAGCGGCGTTGTACTTTCAGAATACATGGAGTATGCATTATTTTAGAAGTCTAGATATTTACCCCCTGAAATACAACAAAACCCCCCCCCCCCCCCCCCGTTAGAGAATCACTGCTTTTTCGAATCTGTAAGACTCCACTTTGTTCAATTTTTTTTTTTTTTATGAAATAATTTTACTTGAAGTGTTTTGTGACCAGTTCATGGCGATAGACCCTGGGTGAAAAAGCAAAGTAGGCACTAACGAAGCAAATAATTTATGTATTAGAAAAGGAGCCAGTGGTAGGCTAATGAGCTAATAACAAACAAACATAAAGACGTGAAGTTGACCCCGTCATCTCCTGCTGGTAGTTACCGAGTGAAGAAAAGAAACATCACAGAAGCACAAATCAAGAGCAAATAATCCTTGTTTTCATTAGGATTTATTTTCCTGATTGTTTCCCTTAAAGTTAAACCCGTTTAGTAGTGTATATCTATGGTTAAACCATAAAATTCGACCATACTAAAAACACCCCGTGACGCTGGATATCAAGACGAATCAATTTGTCATTAATCGATGTCAACAATGCAGTAATTCGCACCACATCCCTTCATAATTGAACGAAAAAGAGTAGTATTTATACTTGCACAATGTGTGGACATTATGATGAACTGGAAGAAACTGGGTATAAATAACTACAAAGTCTTATTTTCATATGCCATTTGAGGTCTCAGAGCAAGGTATGCTGTTAGATTGCTTTTAAAAAAAAGAAGGGGGGGGGGTGAGGAGAGGAGTTGGTGCCACAAAATCTACTCGCCAAACTTTGATTCTTGTTTAATTGTTAACAATGGACTTGGTCTTTCTTCAAGCGACACGTAAGCTTCTTAGTTGTACAGTAAACGTAAACAATTTATATCCTAGAAATGAATTTTTCTTTGACTGTGAACAAAACTTGAAACAGGCGAATATGTTCCAGATTCTTTTGAAAAAAGAAAATTTCAAAGATATTCTATCTCTTTGTACAAACCGAGGCGAGCTTATGAACTAGTCAGCCAGCCCCGATACAAAAGTATCCATGATTAAGCTGGTGGTACTCATCCCGGTTAGTATTCTCTCAGAGGCCCATCTACATTAATTCGGCACAGCGAACATATCCCGTAATTAAGAAACTAATAAAAATACACCCTGATTCATAATGGCCTTTCTCTTATCCAGTCTGGGCACACACCAGCGGTTCTGATCATGGGAAAGATATGGGGATTTCAAAGCTGAAGTTTCCACACAGTTAAACAATGCACTCTACGTAACTTGCTTTTGCGAAAGCACATGGCCACTTTTATTTTTCTCATCCCAGATTGTATACAATATTTTCTACCGATGTTCAACTCAATCTCCACTGTTTAATTCTGGTGCTCTATCACTGATGCCAAGTCCGTGGAATCGAACCTGAATTAGTGTGTGAAAAATAAAGTCTTAAGACCAGATGGTACGGAAAAAGAGGTCTTTTAAGGCTAAGAACTATTGGTCTGTGCTTTGTTCTAACAGGTACAATATGCTCATAAATCGCCCCTGAGGCAAAAGCGTATAAAATGGGTTTTATGTGCTGATCTTACGAAAGCTTAATGTACGCTTAATGCAACCTTGATCCTTTGCCTTTTAAGCAGATTTAGCCTGTTTGGGGGTCAAGTGCAAGAAACGCCCAAAAATTTGAACGATTTTGTACAAGATAGCATGATTGATTTTCAGCTGTGTTTTGGAATTGTCGAAAAGGTTCTGCATAGGGATATAACTGGATTAATACTATAATTTTTATTTGTGCTGAGAAGACATGGCTATCCGGTAGAAAGTGCGTTTTATTTTATTTATTTATTTATTTATTATTTTATTTATTCATTTAAGGATCTGTATTG
Organism: Onchidella celtica; assembly: GCA_963931925.1. Classification (NCBI taxonomy): domain Eukaryota; kingdom Metazoa; phylum Mollusca; class Gastropoda; order Systellommatophora; family Onchidiidae; genus Onchidella; species Onchidella celtica. Next base: position 26,936,639 of record OZ007573.1, on the reverse strand, counting down.
GGTTCTCTTTTGTACACGCTGTATACACAGCCACTTGGTTCAATCATAAGTAAGCATAATGTGAAATATCATATGTACGCTGACGACACCCAGCTGTATATGTCTGTTCCACCCTGTGACATCAAGAAACTAGTTACTTCTATAGAGTGTTGCATTGAAGATGTGAAAATACTGGATGGAATCTAACAAGCTAAAGATGAAGGAAGATAAGATTGAGGGGATACTGTGTAACACAAAGAGAGGATGGAATCCGAGTGATGTAGAGAATATCTGCATTGTTTGCTTTGTATTGTTTGGGTTTTATTTCTCACGCGGGGCTTTGCAACATACAACCTTTTCTTTTTGCCCAATTTTGTCTTTGCTTATAGCCCTGCTGCGACCCCACAGCTTTTCTGTGGTTTTTATGATAGATTGGGAATGAGAAGATATCTTTTTCAGAGAAGGCTAGAAATTTGGGGGTATATTTTGACTCAAAGCTTTCCATGCATTTCCATGTTCATAATTTGTGTAGAACCATCTACTGTGAGATGCGCAGAGTAGGTCAAATGTCATCTTTTCTAAGCGAAGACTCTCTTAGGGTCTTGATCTCATCGTTTATATTTTCTCGCTTAGATTACTGCAATTCCCTTCTTGCGAACTTACCCAATGAAACTTTAAACAGACTGCAACGATTTCAAAATCAAGCTGCCAGAATTGTCTTAAAGAAGAAAAAGAGTGAACACATTACCCCCATGCTTATTAAACTGCACTGGTTACCAGTTAAGTTGCGAATCCAGTACAAAATAGCAGTTCTGTGTTACTAGTGCATAAACAAAACTGCACCACCTTACCTTTCCACTCTGGTAGAGCACTACTCACCACCTCATTCTTTAAGATCAAGCGATCAGGGCCTTCTTAAGATTTTTAACTGCAAGTCAAAGAAACTAGGAGGCAGAGCATTTACACACTGTGCCCCGCACATCTGGAACTCACTGCCAAAATCATTGCGGGAAGCATCTATTGAGTCAAAATTCAAAACTGGTCTAAAAACCCACCTTTTTAAAAAACACTTTCAGTTGTGAAGTCTCATTCCCAATCCATTTATTTTCTCATTTCACTTTAATTTTGCTGTTTTATCGTTTAATTTCTGTCTTATAGTATGTTATCTGTGTGTATCTATGTATACAATGTATGTATAGCAGAGAGAGAGGATGGGAGAGAGAGAGAGAGAGAGTGACTTGCAGATGGAGAGAACACGACTTTCTGTAAAGCGCCTAGAGCAAACGGTTTGGATTGGGCGCTATATAAATGATCTTCATTATTATTATTATTATTATTATTTGTTTGTTTGTTTATTTAATTATAATTTTTAGATATTTATATAGTTGGAAATATACCCATGAAGGTTTTTAAAAAATCAATTTGGTCTACAGCTGAAATGAATGAAAATTAGACCTGAGGGGCGCTCAGTTGTGTTGGTGCCTTGAGTCGCCTGGCAGGCTCGCCGTTCAGTCCGAGCCGTCACGCCAAGGCAGCCTTCGAGGCTGCCTGCAGGCCGAGCATGGCAGCCTTGCGAGGTGCCTGCCACAATTTTCTAATAAGGCGACCTCCATAAAATTGTTAAAATGACCCATTTTTCCAACATGGAGGGCCTCATAGGATTCAAAATGGGGCTGGTTTCCAATATGGCTGCGCCCATTGGATTCAAAACAACGGTCGTAATTTCACAATTAACATTCTTCAAAATTTATATAGAGCCACCAATCTTTTCTAGAATACTAAATTTTTAATAGTACCATTTTTTAAAAACATTTCTGTAGCTGTGTGCCACGTATTGACGCCATATTGGAAGACTGAAGTAGGCGCAAGGCAGTCCGTTGAGCATGAGCAGAGTGCCTGCTAGGCATACAAAAATGTGCCGTACGGGCCCCGCGAAATCTCTCAAAATGCTGCATTCGCAATTAAACACGCCTCAGTATCACGCATAGATGTATGATACGTTGTTCACACCATATCTACCGGACATGACATATGACCTACTAGTGCTGATGGGTGTATATTTCATAGCCAAAGAAAAAGATCATTTCTGACCCTAGCGTTGAGAGAGCCAACACCAGCAAGAGTGTCTTATTTGAGAGTGCCAACCGGTAAACCTACCAATCTCATCCGATTCTGGCATGCAATTGCCAACTATCAATACAGGATATTTTAACTGAATGTGTAGATGTCGTGTATTTCCAAGGAAGGCACTATGCCTGCAGATCCACTCAAGAATTATTTTCTAATGTGGACCCATACCACGCCTCATGTCCTTTCTGACAGAGGCTAAGACCTACAACTTGGTTTTTAAACTTTTATATTTATTCATGTATAAAACTTTTTTTTATCTATACAAAACAACTTCTGAGAATTTTACCAATGTGATAAAATTATACGAATACATCCAATTCTGTTGTGAAATTTAGAAGTTCTGAATACGAAACATAAATAAAGTAGGTTCCCCAAAAGACCGTGATAGGCGTAAGGTGCAGGCCGTTCTCGTGCCGACACGCCGTAAAACCCATACTCAAACTCAAACTGCACCACGACCACTCTATTTTTCTCATTCCAACTACCTGACAGGTTTAGACAGAATGAGGGTTAGGGGGGCAGGCCTAGGGAGATAATGGCTAACGGGAGATTCTTGGGTCAGCCAAATTTCCCCCCACAATACTTTTGCTTAGGAATTGAGAGTTGGAACGGAGTTACACCGGGAGTAGGCCGGGCAAAAAATGGGGATTCGAAACTAGATCTAATTATTTTGAATCACTGGTGTTTCGGTATACAGATCAGACTTGTCCATATCATGGGGAAAAATAATGCCCTCGCAGGTCGCAACCACATTTTCATATTTGGTGTGCTTGGAGGATGTTGTGCACTGGATTCCACATACCACTTTTCTCTTCATATTATTTTTTATCTCCAGTGAACTCAAGAGCACGTTAGCTGGGAAAATGAAGAAAAGTGTCATACAATTGGTTTTCTTTACACCGTTCCCCCCCCCCCGCCCCTTCCCCCCATCCCCAGGCCCTTCTTTATCATAATTTTTATGTATGTCTGATTGTCGAACCAGTACAAAACTGATTACAGTTTTCGTTTCGTATTTATCACTATTATTTTCATAAAGCTTGGAGTGTAGCTGATGTCAAACTGAAGAAGTTAGTTCTATATCATGCCTGGACTCCAAAACAAACTGTAGGCCTACAGTTGTTTATACAAATAAAGGAGCAAAGCTATTATCACACTGAAGTATCTTGAAAGAGCAGATCTTTTCAAAGCCATAGTGAGGACGAAGAACACTTTTTGCCCAGTATCTCAGTTTTAGCTTGTTGTGATTTAGAAACTATGTAGAATTCAGCCTTTCAATAGTTGTTATTTGTGTCATTTAAAAAGACGCCCAAAACCAAACACCAGATAGTGATTGTATTCACATAAAGTCATATAAATGAGGCACGCTCGGTCATTTTGCCCACAGGGTTCGGCTCTGGCACATCGAGTTCATGTTTTCAACCGGTAACATCACAAGCGAGGTGTGACAGGCGAGCGTCACTCCGCTGTCACGAGTTTTCCTGATGGATGTGCTTGTTGTTTTATGAAATACACGACACAGACACAGAAATAACTTCCTCACTGATTCCTTCGTCTTTTGAAATAATCGTCTCGCCCACTCAAATGAAGTCGGTCTTATCCCAGCCCATAACCTATGTGGTTTATTTACGATTACGCTTTATCCGGGTCCGCCTGCGAAATTTTTGTTGAGTTCGATTTAATCAACAATATAGATCTCAAAGTGCCATAAATGAGACAAATTTCAGCCATAGAAATATGGTTTTCAAAGAAAGAGCAATTATTTGAAAGGGAAGGTCACTTCCCTGTGTCAGCGTGATTGTTATAGCCTACTAATCGAGGAACGAAGTCGCAATGAAACTGCGTTTACAACAGGGTACCGGAAAACTGAGCCGGATTTTTAATCCTATTGTTCAAAACTTCAAAGGTAGCTCGTTAAAGCTGTTGGAAGTCTGAGCCGGTTTTTGGCACATCGATACTTAATTTTTCTAACGACTAGTCAACCTCTTCCGTTATCCACTTATCGAGACTGTTTCTTTGCTTTTTATTTTTCAGTGAATTTTGTAAGAATTAAATGCATGTAGCCTAATTATAACAGCTGATTGAAACGGTCTTGAAAGGTGTTGCCCCCTGCTCACCACGGGGAGGTGGAAGTCGGATTTTGAGCAGGTTTATGTTTATATTGAGAGCTGTTAAAACCATGATCAAAATTGTTAAAAAATATTAAAAAGGGCCTCACAACTTGACCGGTAGCATCTTGAGAGCCATTTTGTACAAAAACTCTGCCTTGGACAGCCTTTGTTCATTGTACTCAGTAATGAGGGTCTCCCTAATTCTCTCACGCTCACGCAAGCGTCTTACAGGAACATTGTGGTTCTGATAGGATGATCTGGCCTTTATGTCATTCGTAGCTGTTCTTCTGCGAGTTTTTCGATGAATAGAAATGTTTGGATGCGGCGATGTAAAGTTGCTTGCAAAATGTTTATGGAAACTTTCGCATGCATTGGTCGTTCTGACGGAACTTTCAAGACAAGTCCACAAGCTGGGCGGGTATCTGGCAGTTGAAGAAATGTGGTTGTCAAAAACATAGTCTGAAAACACTGTGGATGTCATCATCCTGGTCTGGGCACTGGGCCATGATGACAAAAGCAAAGCAATCTTGTACTTCACTAGGCTCAAGAGCCGGTAAGCCAAAAAACGATTTTAGCCACATTGCAGTTTCACTGGTAGACTTGTACTCAGAAGATAGTTCAATTTGTTGAAGTTTTCGGTACCATGCTTGACCGACATGAAACTGACAGGCTTTTATTGTAGTCTCTGGGAAGGTGCGTCTACAGGCGGAAAGCATGGCTAGCCTATTGAGTTGTGTTAGGCGCGCGCGCACAGTCAGTTTGTGACTGTTCCTGTTGTGTGCTAGCATACTGAGTCTATCCAAAGATCTATCATGTTTATACAGTCCAGTGACTTTAGGGTTGGTACATCAGGCTAATCGATCTAAAGTTCGAAAACAACATAGTCGATATCTACAACAAAAAACCGGCTCAGTTTTCCAACAGGGGTCGGTGGCTTATTGCGCAATGCGTTGCATAACAGGTGAAAAACCGGCTCAGCCTCCCGTACCCCTTACAATATATATAGTTCAAATACCTTTGAAAACTTTGTCGCTGTCTGTTTTTCGGTCACACAGGGTTATGCAAAACTTAAATTTAAAAGTAAACTGAACTTTTGAAGCCTCTATTTGCTCATTCCCTTCTTCCTCACGTTGTCCTTTTCACCGTCAACTCGCCAGACCAGTGTGTGGTCAGTTGTTGGAAATTTCTGCACAATTTCATGAAATTAATTCGACATGAAAGGGAAAGGATATAGATGCAGATGAAAAGCAGTTTTCTGAAAGAAGGAAATGTTGATGATTAACAGCATAAACAAAACACAGAAAAGACGAAAGCTACGGAATGAAAATAATGAGGATAGTCGAAGGAGGGAAAACGAGAGGAAGGCATACTGCGCTGTTTGCCCACATAGAAAGCTAGAGCTTCCATTCATTTCAGAACTAGAATTGAAGCATAAACCAGCAAAACATCTGCGTTCTTGTAATGTATGACTTCAAAAGAGAAACGCAAATCTTTCTCATAATACAGGGCTTAAAACACGTCTTGGTCAGGTCTAATAGAAACGCAGGGCAGAAAACATGCTTAAAAATCGTTGCATCTTTTAGGGTAAGACTTGACAAGCCCACCTGTTCGGCAGGTTCAGGAGACCATGCTGGGTGAGGATGATTGCCGCAAATGAGCTAAATCGATCCACGATTTCACACGCTGAATTTGCCGTCCGAGTGACTTTCGTCGATCGACGTTAGTCCTTTGAGCCCGTGAACGCAGGTGTTTTATTGTGGTCGCCCTTTTCTTTGCTTTTCCATTACTCCGAGCCAGATCATGTTGTAACTAGGCTTAAATTTACAATAGTGAGGTATATAATTATAATATCGTATTATCTGAGTGCTGTCGACGGCTCTGTTAGCTGAAGATGAACTTACTTTCTAAAGCTCTGTCTATTTTTCGTTTTTGAGTTTCCTACACTTGAATAACTTTCTAGTTCAGCATAATTAAATTATAATGTCCTTTAACTTGCTGGAGTTCATTAAGTCCTAGTATTTTCTTCTTCTTCTCCATTCAGTTTCAAACACTCAGACTAGACCCCCAGGCGGGTCTTTCCTATGAAGTCTCGGTGGACCATGCAGTCTGTGATGCCACAGTGTTGTGGTATTTACAGATCTCAGATGGGGATAGGAGGTATCACCATCTTGAATAGTCACAATAATGATAACTTTGTGTACGTGTCAGTAGCTCTCGCCAGAGGAACAGTGAAAGAAACTGTAGGGCCTTGATTTGTTTTCCTTTGATCAGGCCTAAGACAACAGCTTACTGTTGTGGCTAGCATAAGATTTCAACTGAAATAGTCATTAAGTATTGTCCAACATTGATTCTCTGACAGTCCTGGTTGAGCATGTTAACTAGCCCTTTCTTTCTTTTTCATTTGTTTCATTTTTAAGACCAAAGATCATATTGTGTGCTATGACTCACTGAAAGTTGTCCGTCCTTAAATGGGCGGGTCTTATCCTGTCGTTCAAGAGTACTGCCAATGGGTATCACTACTGGCAGGCTCAGATTAATAACAAACAAAACAGCGCGTGCGGGCTGGGCGGAACTTGCTTGTTATGTATAATTTCCATTTGCCGGCCGGAATTTCAAGAAATGATGTGAGTTCGTTCCTCGCTAAGACTGGTGTGAGTGTCACGGCATAAAATTGAACGAGGCCCACTAAAATGAAAACGGAATGTTGCTCTTTCGTAGGGGTTAGGAAACAGCTGTCACGAAACGCTCCGAGTCAGAGATGAAGAACGTGTTTGTCCAGGTGTTGCAAGCGTGGCGGTTTTGAACGTTTGACCATTGACGAGAGTGTATAAAGTAGCTCTTTCTCCAGTGCAGCCCATAAAAGTCAACAATGTGACAGTTCTGTGGCAGAACCCGGCACGGTTATAGTGTAAGATGCACAGAGGAAGGCTTCACACTGGGTACATTTTTTGATGTTTGGATTGCTGTGTATAACACATTTGTTTTTTTAGGTTGAACAGAGGAAAAATTAAAATAACTTTGAATAGAGAACACGGCAGTGCAGAACAAAAGGAAAGAGAAAATAAATAGACCAGATTAAAAGCAAGGGGCATGAACGTCGAAGTAAAATACAATGAGGGATAAATATAACTACTATCAGTTGAATTGCAAAGAATAGAAAAAAACTATAGATGAATAGGGGGGCCGCATCGGATGATGCAATGTTAAGACCCATGAAGGGTAGGGTGGGGAAAAATAACCTCCTAGAGACAGAAAGAGGGAGTCGGAGAGAGAGAGAGAAGAAAAGTGGAAGTGTGAGAAAGTAAAGAAGCAAAAAGAAAGTAGGAAGGGGGGGGGGCACAGAAAGTTCCTATTCCAGTGCATTTCTATCGATGATGCTGTTTCACTCTCTCCATTACTTCCTCTTCCCACCTATAACGGGTCGCTCGCTACTCTGTTTCCCTCCATAATTTTCATGTATTCAACGCTTTGATCGATCGGCTTCGATCTGTCTCGGTCAGCTAATCAATCGTGCATTCTCCCCCTCCTCATCTTTGTTATTGTACTGAACCATTAGGCATTCACACGAGGGTTCGACAAGGACGTTTGGTTTGGGCTTGCCTCGAAGGAATGATGTACGGGGTTACAAGGGAGGTTTTCAACTTGGCGCATCGCGACCCTTCACATGAGATGTGGATCACTTGAATCGTGAGTGGGAGCGTAACTTTCCATAAACGGTTCATGGAGTAAATTTCGCCTTCCCATTTACTATAGTTCTGGATTTGTTCTGGCATACCCGCATCTGTTCATTATTGGTTGTTCATGAATAAGTGAAATAGTATTGCTACTCATTGTTTGAACTTAAAATAATAATGTTAAAAACAGTAATTTATAATTTCCTCGTTATCGGTTGCTTTCTTATGGTAGAAGTGTAAACTCAAGTTACTGATCTAAACAGAGTGGGAATTAATTTCCTTTCGAAAAGTTGCCAGGGGTAAACGGGACGAAAAAGGTTGGGTGCCCCGTCTCTGTGAACTTTGGTCTAGAAAAAAACAACAAAAAGAATACTGCTAGAGTATTTCCGTATAAGAAGATTTGGAAATGAAAATTTCAACTCTCGTTTCACCCAGGCAAAAAAATGCACTTTCATTTTTGTCAACATATCCCATGGTTTGAGAATCGGCAATAAAAGCAAGGGAGGCGGAATCACAGAAAGGACGATGAAATATGAACCTGAGATATATGGATGAGGTTGTGCCCTGAAAGACATAATGAGCTTGACGAATGATTCTTGTCAAAAGGTACTAAAATTATCAATGGCTCCCTTCTCCCGCCCTCCCCTGCAAAGACACTTAAGACATTTCACATTCTCCCCCCCCCCCAACCTCCCTCGTGATCCTCAATGTCATTAGTTTCAAAACATGATTCAGACCATAACTAGTTCTTGAAATACCCCTCCCCCCCCCCCCCCTCTCTCCTCCTTTTCCATCAGTTTCTTTTGGGGCCCGTTCGGATTTGTTTTGAAAGTCGCTGTCGCCGAGTTAAGGGAGATGATGAAAACGTTGCTTCCACCTTTTCGTCCGCCCCCCCCCCCCGCCCCATCTTCCACACTTTGTATGAGGATATGAGTGTGTTATTACTTTATTAAATGTTATCTTGTGTTTTCGATTAATATAGCTATGTAATTCATAATATAGAATTTAAATAATATGCCTTTTTTTTTTTTTTAGAATTTTCGTTATCTTGGCCATAATTATTTCTGGATTTACAATTTGAATCTAAATCTTGATACACTTTCCTGCCTGTCAAAGATCAGAACACAAAGAACAGCTGTTCGTTGCTCGTTTCAAGCGTAAACTCATTTAAGAAACCTGAATTTGGTTTGTTCTGGTTCTTAAAAGGAAAACTAAAGAAAATTTAAACTTCTGATGAAAGGTAAAGACCTGCATTTGTGTAACTGGAACTCAATAAATCCTAAAATTTTCTGCTTGGCATTTTCTTAAAATATCTTTCTCTGCACACCCGTCCACTCGCCCTCTCCCCCAATGTTTCCCTCCTCCGCGACTGTGACAGGATATAGATCTGTATCGCTTGGCTTTTCAAATTTAGTCACAAACACTCATCAATCACTCACTGTCATTTCTAAAGCACCGTCCTTATTCTTTCAGATTCTATAGTGAATTTTATCGATGTTTGTTTTCTTGATTTCTTTCAAGTCTTTTCTCCATCCATGTTTCGTCTTTCTCTCCTTCTTTCATTACCCGAGGTGCAGTCTCTCTTCGTTTCCCAGCTGTTCTATTCATTTGAATGGAAACTGCTCATTTATAAAACATTATTAAGAATCTACTCAACACATAATATTCAGGCATATAGTGAATTTTTCTAAACCATCTTGTATCCTTTTTGTATCCACTTCTCATCCGTTGACAATTTTTCTCATTTATCATCATAATAATATGACAACATTATTATAGCCATCGTATCTATCATCTAGTCTAAATAACCATAACTACTTAGAACAATCTAACTACAGATTAAAACATTTTCAAAAACTGAGTTAGTTTTGTGTGCCTATGACAGACTGACAGACTGTCAGAGAAATAGACAGACACGCATGCACAAACAACGACGATATGCAATCATGATGATACACATGTATTTTAATCAGTTTCATGCATTATCAATACCTCAGCACTAAATCATCATCATCATTATCATCGTTATTATTTTTATCATCGGAATCTCTGCTTTTTTTTTTTTTTTGCCCCTTAGTTTTGTTTGTTTGTTTTGTTCGTTTTATTTTGTTTTGGGCTGCTCGAACTTTGTAAATATTCATACTTTAGCTTCCAAATGAATCCAGTAGGTAACTCTCTTTCTACCATAGTAATATTTCTATATTATATCTTCTCTGCACTCCTCTCTCTATTGAATTTTCCTCCTCCTCTCTCTCTCTCCGTTCATTCACACAGAAAACCATTTACTCACAACCTGTCGCACAAATAAAAAAGGTCTCCACCTTCACCCCAGCCCCCCCCCCCCCGGGCTATTAACTACCGTTATAACGTTATACCTGGTTATACCCAACCTGGACCACATTTTCACCGCGCGCGGTCCTCCTAATCCGATCAGGGGTCGCGCAGCTACCGTAGCGTCAGGGCCCGACATACTTCTAGTGCTCCGATCTCACTAACCGCCGATGGCTGTCACTCTGTTCAAAGTGCTCTCTCCCTATAGCGTAAGCGCCTTAGTTTGGCTTCAGCGTAGTGCTGGGGAGTGAAGCGAGAGGTAGAGAGCGGAGACCAATAGCTCATAAATTGACTACGCAAGCAGTTCGATATGTTATGTGGACATTGAAAGTGATTGGAAATTTCTGTGTAATGTTTCCATTGCTGGATTTAGTGTGAAATATTACAATTTTCAAGAGATATCATTGGAAATTTTAAAAGGAATGCATTTCTGGGTAAGTTCGTAGACACAACAGTGCTCTCGAATGCTATTTCGTTCTGGATATTATATGGATTTACAAATCGTTTCTTGCTGAAATTAGCCACATAAAACCTACCTCATTTTTGATGAACGGTGAGTGAGAGGCAACTTTGCAGAGCTTTTACTTAATGAATTGTATGAACAAGTTAAAAGAATTTGCGTGAGTCATAGTAATAAATTTAACCACAATACTAACAATATTATTATGCTGATCATTCCATTCTTTGATAACTTGTTGGCTTGTTTTTAAATTATGCATTTTTGAGCCGGGGCAAACACATTGCAGGGGGTTTTATAGGGAAAAGATACACCACAAAAAAAGGTCAAACCACAAATGAAAATAAAATAAAAAGTTCAATGTTTATGTGTACGGAGTACACGAAGCATGAAGTTATGCAAGTGAAAGGCGTACGGGGTTTGACAGCTGAGCGGTGTCAGGACAAAAGAACGACAACAGCAGGGGCTTCTAATATTGTGTAAACTAAATTATGACATTAAATTTGTTCGACGTGCAAAAAATGGTTGAATCTAAATTCTGTCAGTAGTCTTCGTATGCCCGTTTCTTTTGCCTGCAGAATTTTTTAGAACTGGCATAGGATAATAGTTTAAAACATTGAACATGTTGATATATTCTGCAGGCACTGTGTCTTCTTATCTTTTAAAATACCTTTGTTTTGGCTTTTGAAAGAACATAAAACCACTGCTCTTCTTCATCCACACATCTGATATTTACAATTTGCAAGAAGGAAAAGTAGGAGTAGGGGTCGGGGGGTAGGGGTGGCAGGGGGGTGGGGGATGGGGGTGGGTGGAGATATACAACATATCAAAACAATGGCCAGCAGTGAAGATGTTAGCAGTGATCATTAGACACTCACATAATAGGCTTACTCCAGCATGCTTGGTTTTTGGATTTTTTTTTCTGTAACTTAGACACAATGGGTATGTTTTCTTGACAAAGTGATACACTGTTATAACGCAACACATTTGTCTGTTCTGGTTGACAGAAAAGTGATTAAGAAGCATTGAATGACGCTTCACCCACTTAGAAGTGGCCATCCTTCCGCCCCCCCCCCCCAAAGGAAAAGGGAGAAATAGAATATAATGATAAGCAAATAAATGTTCATAACTGTTATCTATTTTGAAAGTGCACAAAAGTTACCATATGAGGTTTTATCCAGTGATAGGTTTGAAAAGGTGACAAATCGTTATGCACTCTTAAACATGACAGTTTTTGTTTCGGTTTTTTTTTTTGGTCCTTTTTTTTTTTTGGAAGAAAACGAGGCCAACGGATATTTTTTTAAATTGTGAATCTTCATATTATTATCTTTTTTGTCCAAAGTTTTGGCACTGGTATTCGTGTGTCAGTATTTTGAAATGAAATTTTTTGGCCTATTGTGTGATATTGTGTTTTAGTGCTATAATAGGCTATTTTCACCACCACTACAACCACACCTTAATCATCATCATCATAATAATTGTAATAGTTAGTAAATAAATAAATAACTAAATAAAGGTAAATAAGTTTTTGTCTCGTCTCTAATAGTGACATTATCCTGTTTGCAATTATGTCAGGGCAATAATAAATTGTGCTACATTTGACGATTATTTATTTTATTGTACTTTAGGCCCGTTAAGAAAGAAACAATTATTACTTATCTGTTTGAGGTTTTAACTGCAATATAACTGCACTGTGGAATACATTGTTTATAGAGCTAAACGAGGGAAAATTTTGATAAGAGAAGAGAAGTAAACATGATAAATTATGAATCTTTGTTAGCACAGGATTTCTGCCAGATCGGCTAATAATTCAGTTGTGGGACTCGTACATTGCTGACAATTAACAAAAAATCATTGTATTTTTTAATAAAAATAAAAACAAAACCAAAAGACAAAAACACGAAAAGGGCACTGTCACCCAATCAGTTGGTAAAGACCCTTATTATTGATAGATACAATTATCTGTAATGTAAAATCTCATGCAAATTTTGGCTATTTCTTCATTTCATAACATTTTGTAAGGGGCACAAATGGACGTGTACTAACAAGTTTTATTTATCCTTTCTCGTGAGTTATCATTGCAGTCATTGCAGCCTTTACAGTCATTCTCGTACCTGAAGGTTTGATGTTGTGTGCATCATTAGCTTTTCTTTCTTTTTTATGTCTTACATTAGCAGGCGTCGTTCATCTTTCATCGTCTAACATTTATCGTCTTTCCTCCATTGTTTTTGCCGCTTAAAAATGAGTCACCTTATTGCCACATTTCAATGCCCAATTCGTCAATTTTTCGACTTTGAACAACTGGAGAAAAAAATAATAAGATTTCCATTTCGTAAAGTTGAGCGCTGACGATGAAAGATAAACGATGAACGAGAAAGGAGACATATCCACCTACTTGACATGAGTTTAATTTTTCAGTGTTGAACGGTGAGCGTTAAACTATGGTCGATGAACGACTTCCATGCCACCTACCTTGAATTTCGTGACACTGGATGCAAAAAGGCCAATCTGGTAAAAAAGTGATTAGGCCAGAGTTGAGCAAAATACATTTACCGTGTAAACTGTTTTGGGTCATTTGGCCAGAGTTAGCGCTTTGTTTCGCACGAAATAATTTTGGAAAGTTGGCGACAATAATCATTTAATTGTTGACAAAATATCCAGTCATATTTTCGAAAATGGTCCTCAAATTGGTCTAAAAAAAAAAAATGAACAGTTAAACAAACAAAAAAAACAAAAGACTGCTGTCGGTTTTTTGCCCACACGGCTCTGAAAGCTTCTATCACAAATTAAATTTATTTTTACCATGTCTTATGACAAAGTAGGGAATGTGAACCATTTTTTTTTTTTGGAATGTGATCCTTTTTTTTTTTTACACGAGCCATAGATCTAGATTGCGTTTAATATTATTAATATTATTTTGTATCGACCTGTTTTGGTACTGTCCAAATCACCACCCAGGCTGTTTCTTGGGTGCTCATTATAACAAATAGTTTATCAGTATGTAGAATCTTTGGAACTGCCTTTGATCTCATCGGTTAGTACTTTTTCAACACTATTCCAGTGATGTTATCTCAAACGGCATCCTCTACTGGCTAACTACTTTTGTCAATTGCTAAGTCCTGCTCTAGTTGACGATAGATGTGTATTTCGTAGTCAATGAAAAATTCCCCCCATGGAAAAACTAATAAGGGCGAGAGAGAGAGAGCTTTTAGAGAGAGAGAGAGAGAGAGAGAGAGAGAGAGAGAGAGAGAGAGAGAGAAAGAAAGGGAGAGGGAGAGAGAGAGAGAGGGGGAGAGAGAGAGGGAGAGAGAGAGAGGGAGAGAGAGAGAGAGAGAACTTTTATTTTATTAATTACCTTTATACATTATGTGAAAATTTCTTTTGTCCTTATAACGAGAAATATAGTCAGAGAATTCTGACACCCCACCGCGGCTCTTGTCTATGTGATTTACACAGGCCAGCATGGGGGAAAAAAGTGCAACTTAAGGTTAGATCTTTACTCCCTGACAGCGAGAAACTAGACTGCACGAAACACGATCACAAACATCATTATTTTATCATCATTCTAGATCTTCACCACTGATGAAAATAATCATGCCGAAGTACACTGTAACAGATGCAGAACATTTCATTTTCACATCATTAGCTGACACAATATCGTGTTGGAATAAACTCTTTGGTAAATTCTAACTCGGAATTAGCTGTTACAGCAAATTTGATTAAATGAATTTGTAAATGGTGTGTCATCATATTGCATAGATAGCGAACAGGCAAGAGAGGAGAGAGAGAGAGAGAGAGAGAGAGAGAGAGAGAGAGAGAGAGAGAGAGAGAGAGAGAGAGAGAGAGAGAGAGAGAGACAGACAGACAGACAGACAGACAGACAGACAGACAGACAGACAGACAGACAGACAGACAGAGAAACGCAAAGAGAGGCAGGGAGCGACGCATAGAAAGAGAGAAAGAGGAAGACGGGGAGAGACAGGGGGTGAGGATGACCGAGAGACACACAGACAGGACAACAGATGGAGAATAAAAATACGGAGAAAAAGAAATTGTCACAGAAAAGTCAATCTGATCAATGCATTGTGATACCCCGATTGCCAGTGCTCTCAGCATTTCTCATGCACTTTACACCAGCTCCGTAAATATGCTCTCAGTTTCACCAGACGAAAAGACCTTTTAAAATCCACATTTCCCTCTCGTTAATGCTCGAATTTATTGCTGTTTTAACCTCCACCTCTCTTCTCTGGCTGGTCTCGAACTGAATACAAAATGATGTGAAGTGATCTAACTCAGTTTGCTTTTCCAGCTTGTCTGTTTGTTTTTGCTGTTGTTCCAGTTCTTGGCATGGGAAATGTGGGCACTTCAACATTTAGAAAACTGTCTCAGAAACCATAAAACTACTAAATTCAGAAACTAAATACTTTATGCTGACTCTTCTGGAAAAAGTCCACAATACTACTAAATTCAGAAGCTAAATACGTTGTACTGAATGGAAACTGTTCCAGAAACCACAAAACGACTAAATTTATTCAGAAACCGTATACGTTGTATTGGCTCTTCTGAAAACTGTCCAAGAAACCGCAGAATTATTAAATTCAGAAAGTAAGTACATTGTACCGACGATTCAGATTGTAATGATAATTATGTCGATTAATATAATAAGTGCGAAACATAAGTTTATATAAAGAGATTTCTGTATTAATTTAGTGATAATGATATGCCAAAGCCTGTACAGTGTTTTCAAAAGATTTATCATTTATTCTTATATTTGATCAGAAAGCTTAACATTTATCCCATTAGGTCTTTTGGGGAATCACTGCAGAGTATACAACACAGCTGAGTTTGAGTTTGACGGCACTTCGGCACGATAACGGCCCCTTTACGCCTTTCACGGTTTGCTTCGTTATCTTATTTTGGGCTTGCTTTCAGCCCTCAGATTCCTATAAATATAGGCTAAATAAAAGTGAAGTTAAAAATCTGACGGGAAAAGGCACAGCACCGTTGAATTTGAATTTTTAAAAAAAAGTTATATTGGTAGAGACTGCTTTAGAAACAGGTGTCAAGAGAACCATGTAAATCTATAATGAATTCTAAATGGAAATAACAAGCATTCGGGCACCAGAACCTTCTTCGGATTAAAAAAAAAATTACAATTTTGGAAAAGGAAAATTGTTGTGCTGAGAACACCACACGGATCAGATCATGTTTACCTGGTTTCATCTCGTAATTGGGGTTAGAGGAGTGAAAGTAGTGTTGGGAACTATCCTTTCATCTAGCGAACTCATGAGTAAAGTACATGAATAGGCCACCCTGCTAGTTGAAACAATGAGCACAATCAAACTGGTAAGCTATGGGTATCAAATGAGCAAACAGGTGTTTCTATTATTATAAAGAGATGCGAGCTATTTGTAATGTCAGGAGAATAATGATTAATCAGGTGATAGAATAATGTAATTAATTGGTTCAGATCGTATTAATACACCCTATCTGCTTTTACGGAGCGGGGGAAGTATGTCAGTAATCTCTGTATCTCTGTCTCCCTCTATACCACTTCTCCTCCCTCATCTCCTTTCCTCTCACCTCCTCATCTCCTTTCCCCTACCCTTCCCCTACCATCTTCTTCCTGCCCTTGTGATCCCCTTCCCCTCTTCTCTCGTTTCTCTCTTTCCCCTTTCCTACTCACTTTTCCCTCCTCCCCCCCCCCTCCCCATTATGAAAAATGACACATTAAAAGCTTCCTTCGTGGATATTTTGACTAAATGACATTGGCCATTACAAGTGCTGATTATAGCCGTAATTTTCTTTTGCTTTCTTGCCGATATAATGATTATTATGCCAATGCCACAGGTTTCGGAAATACGTACACATCCTGATATGTAAGCTACTTGGATCAATTGTGAATGGAGTCTCTTAATTGTAGAAATCCTGCCACAATAGGACATTTCCATAACCAATGGCTTTGCGGTTAATGTTGTTTTGCATTTTTACGCGCTATGTATTTAAACGGTGTGTAATTAAAGGCATTCCGTTTTTTGTTTTTTTTAATTATTTATTTAGAAAATGTCACATAACATTTATAGCATGGTGCAAATTTCAGGATCGAGTTCATTTTAATGCGTCTGGATAGAGAAAATTTACGAATTATTTGTAGTCTATCTATCTATCTATCTATCTATCTATCTATCTATCTATCTATCTATCTATCTATCTATCTATCTATCTATCTATCTATCTATCCATCCATCCATCCATCCATCCATCCATCCATCCATCCATCCATCCATCCATCCATCCATCTATCTATCTATCTATCTATCTATCTATCTATCTATCTATCTATCTATCTATCTATCCATCCATCCATCCATCCATCCGTCTGTCTGTCTGTCTGTCTGTCTGTCTGTCTGTCTGTCTGTCTGTCTGTCTGTCTGTCTGTCTGTCTGTCTGTCTGTCTGTCTGTCTGTCTGTCTGTATGTCTGTCTATTTGTCTGCCACTAAGAGAGCCTGTGTTTCATTATTGATAAACCCGTTGTTTATGTTTGACTTTCTTTCGCCAATACGTCCATTTACCTCTATGTCAGTTCCGCCGCCATTCTGCCCACATTTTCACCCAGTATTTCCATTCTCTCACATATTATAAACAGGACATTCCAGCCTCCCACCCCTCAACATTAGCCCAAGGTTAGTATTAAGAAAACTGGAAAACCACTGAGTCCGTGACGACTACAAAAACCGACAAGAGCCACAAAACCTGCAACATAGAAAACAGTACTAATGTTTTCTAATGTTTGACACCTTGGGCTTAATGGCTATCGGACCTCTGGCTCGACTAACCCCTGATGTCATTTCATTCCGCACGTTCTGTTTGTCAGAATTTGCCACAGACTTGGGACGAGCATTTTTTTTTTTTTACTTATCTGAGCTGGCGTGAAGATGAATGCTGCAGTAATTGAAGCCGTGCAGACCGGCGGTCTGGCTCTGAATGGAGCGAAAACAGAATGTTTGAGTGCTGTTTTGTCACACGGTGCTACCAATTTTGGCAAGTGTTGTTTACTGACGTCAGTTATGAGTGAAAGTAATTGCTGCAGAATGTGGAAGCCTCGAAGACCTCAGTCTACATCTGAGAGAGAGAAAGAGACACACTGTGTGGCCAGGGAGAGAGAGAAAAGAGGGGGGGGGGGGAATACAAAGAGAAAACGAGGGAAAAGAAAAGAGAGCAGAGAAAGGGAGCGACAGAGAGAGAAAGAATGAAAGAGGGGAAACAGAGAGAGAGAGAAAGAGAGATAGAGAAAAGAAGAAGAAAAAGAAGGAAGTGGACGAGAAGAAGAAGAAGAAGAAGAAGAAGAAACATGAGAGGAAGAAGAAAAAGAAAATGAAGAAGAACAAATTAGAATAGAAGATTTCAGTGGTGTTAGCCATACATTACCAGTCTCTGCAGTCACTAAATGGCAGTTTGGCAGACCCCATTCCGTTTCTGGGTTAAATAACAAACAGAAAGAAAAATAAACGAAGTGAAAAACAACAAGTTAAGCACGAAACCGAACATTTAATCAAGCAAAGAGTGAGAATAGTGAGAATATCGCTTTCAGATATATCACGCTGGTCATAAATGATAAAAGAAATGGGACAGCATGGTTTTTGCGTTTCGCCTTACGGTCAATTATCAACGGCACCAATCCTGGGTCTTAGCCCCTATTGACTTCTTTTGTGTTCTGCACCAAGGGCCACATTTTCCCGCCCTACATACATGCTATTTGTTTGTCGACAGAGGGCCAATTGCCCGTGAAAGGACTCTCACTATTAAATTCCGACAAATCGACTTTCGTCACTGGTGGTATCTCGGACGGCGCTAGTCGAAAGTGCGATACGCGAAGATATTGTAATGGAATAGAGGTTCTCAAACGGGGGATAGATGTATTTTCCCCTTGGAAGAAATGTGGGCATTTTAATGGGAGGCGGGTGTCTAGGCTGTTAAGTAGAGCACATCACACGTTTTGCGAGCATTAATTGTTGTTGTTGTTGTTTTTTTTGGTTATTTTTTTTTGTATCCAGAATGTATAATTCAATGAATGCTGCAGTAAGGGTGCCTCATTCTGCGACTGAGCAAAACAACAAAACAAGAGGGGGGGCGGGTGGGGGGGGGGTGGGGAGAGAGAAAGAGAGAGAGCGAGAGAGAGAAAAAGAGAGAGAGCAAAGTGCCATACGTACAAAATATTTAGGCATGGAACTCTGCAATGCCGTCTATGCCCACATGGCTATGGGTTGCTGTTTGTTTGTTTTGTTTGTTGCTGTTTTAAGTAGAAAAAAACAGGGCATTCTTACTTGATAACTTTAAGAGTGCTTGCAACACTGAGAAACCAGTAAATCGATTTCTAAATACGCTGCACTTGTGGCCTGTGAAATTATTGCTGACAGTAAGCATGTTATATTTTGTAATCTAATAGGATTTCAAGAGTATTGTAAGCCATGTCAATAAAAGACTTGCCGTGGGGATAGGAGAGTCTACTGTAAAAATGCGGAACCAGTATCTGACAGTTGCGAGTGATACCAACTGAGAGGGGGCATGGGACATCCCCAGTTCCAATAGAAGAAACTGGTAATGAAAACAACTACCTGATCGTAGGGGCAATCCATAAAGTACCTACTCTCGGGAGAGGGGGTGGGGTGGGATATCTGCCTCAGGCGAATGAAAAACTTACATAGGGGAAGGGAAGGGGGGCTGTGAAGGGTAGAAAAGGATGGATAGGATAATAAGATCGTTCATTACTTGTTCATGTATATACATACACACTGCAGACTACAACAACCAGCCACATCATTCTTCAGCCCCGGAAGAGGATCAATGCTTGGGGGTGGGGGAACTTTCATCTTCCCCAAACCCTAATTTTATAGACTGATATTTGAAGAACATTTCCTGTATTTCACAGAGGACCCAAAAGGAAAAAAAAAGAATAATGATAACTCGAATACCACATTTTGTTTTAATATCTGAGATAACGTAACATAAAGAAGACGACAAATTATGACATTCTTGTTTTTGCATGATTAGAGCATAAATCTTCACATTTGACATATGCAAAAAATAGTGTACACATATTTGACATTTATAGGACAGGATCTGAAACCTGAAGAAGTAATTTAATAACTTTTAAACACTCAAGAAAAAATTACAACATTCCTTAACAGAAGTCAAAGGGCGTGTGGTCCCTGTTTAGCTTGCCCTGGTGAAAATTCAGTATTTTCTGGCGCGTGAAGGGCCCATGCTTTTGTTTATGAGACTCTGGGGTCTATTCCTCATGATGACATTATTTACTTTGTGTGTTGTTCTATTGACTACAAGATCACAGTAGGATAGGTTGTTCTTCAAATAACTGGATGAATACACAATGACGAAAAATTCAATTCAACAAAAATTGCTTTGAGCGAGATGAATCGACAAAGAATGCTTTCAATTGTTTATTTTAAAAGGTTCAGAAATGAGATCAATATCAGTCTTGAAGTACAGCAAAAGCCTCCTCCCCTCCCATGAAACCTTTTTTTTTTTAACTGCTCGTGTTTTGACGTTTGCAGCACATTTCATAAAACGCGCGTGTTCACTAAGTGAAAATGACACGCAGAAAAAGCCCAGAAAAAAAACAACAACAGAAAACAAAACGCTTCATAGAAACAGGCTTTAAGATCTCATGAGCCAGAGAGAAATAAGTCATTTAGAATAAAAATGTAATCATCAATTTGAGCCTGTTTTAAGCAGTATGTTCAGTTCTATCATTGACATTCCCAGATAACAATCAGTTTGATGTTGAACACAAATTTGTTTTCTGAACTATGATGTCAGTTGGCTTACTAAAGACACTGAAACAATTAACACAGGGCATAGTTTCATTATTATAGTTATTATTTTTAGAAACAAAAATTCAGCAAATATAGAGGTGACATTTTCTGAGATGAAAGTCTTTGAAATAATAGTCTCTTACATTCTTGAAATGTTCGTGTGTAACGCAGAATAGGGGCCGTTAGATTCAGATTTATCCACGTAAAGAGACAAAACTATTACATAAAGTTACCAGATTTGCCCATAATAACTTTTTTTTTTTTTAATGTGAGTACTGGAGTTTCGAACTAGCCACTAAGTTTTAATGAAGTCATCCAAGTCTTCCAGGTCACCGAAACTGGAAATATACATAGTAGCGGGGAGGGAATATATCAGTTTTCGTAAAAATCGTGCACTTTATGACAACTTTTTTAAACTTTGCATGGTGTTGGGTACGGATATGACGTTTTCAAAAACCACCGCACACAAGTTAAGGGAGACCCCTAGCGGCCGTTATGCACAAAATCCAAGATGGCCGCCACTGGAAACTGAAAGGGCTATAACTCTGCTCATATTAAGGGCAGAACCTATTGTAATACCACTTTTCTAGGGTTTTTTTGGGGTGAGGAATAGGTTTTTGAAGTCATTTTTAGGTTTTACTTACATTATCAGGGTTATTTTGCCTTTTGACATAGTTATTTTCCTATGATGAATGTAATGCTTCACCACATTTCCCCTCAAAATAGTCATGTTAGTTGATTGAGTAATAATAGACTCATCAGCAATGCTCCAACAATCTGCTACTGGACAACAGTGCGAGACTACATGCTTATCCAGTGCCGCTTCGTGCGGGGTCAGCGAACAGGTGACTGGCCATTGACACTCAAATCTATTGAGGACATTTGTCCATGGTTTTTCACCTTTGGTCAAACAAACTATGCACGATGGACGCCAGTCTTCTTGAAAGATATGGGACGGCTTCCTCAGATCCATCCGACTGTCCATGAGGCCTTTATGGAAGGGAAGTTCGTTGTGCAACGAGGCGACAAGAAGTTCTCCATGATGGCGCTTGATCAGAGCCATGAGCACAGTATAAAATTTCTGAAGGAGGACAGTGGAGCAAAGGGCCTTTACGGTCAGCAAGAGGAGAAAGAAGTCATCGAGCTTTCCAAACCGGAGGTGCTGAGGGTCATTAGTGAGTTTGAGAGTGTTTCCAATCCTGAGTCAAACACAAAGGACAGTCTTGAACATCCAGAATCATCAGCTGCTGAACAGAATAAGTTCCTCAAGCACCTCAAAGCTATGTGCGACCTGGCCAATGAAGGTCAAGTTGTCAATCCATTCAGGGAGACAGGCCCGGAACTTATTACCTTAGATACGGGAGAAGTCATGGCCCCTGAGATTGCCCAAAGCCTCAAGGAAGCAGCAAACATCGGCAAATCCAAGTTCACTGAGTTTGTGGTAAGCAGAATAGAAAAGGCCATCAAGCCCTTGTCTGATGTCATCCAAAGATCCAACCTGTATACCTTTACCAACAGACCACCTACAGATCTGAAGAAAGGCAGTGACAAGTTGGGGTCTTCGAAAGCAAACACAGCCCTCATCACTAGAATGTTTATGTCGCTACAAGCACGTCCCAATGCAGATGTAGATAATTTTTTCAAATACGAAAATCAGCGCGAACCTCCATCACTGTCGGATCGAGGAATGCTTCGGTCTGGAACAAAGTCTGATATCTTAAGATGTCTTCCAGGAATGCCTGGTCTGGGACGAACTCCAGCAGCTAGAGAGCCTTCTGTAGTTGTTCTCGACATGGCTGCAGTAGTCCACATCATCAAGGGCCAGCGGGCCAGCATGTTTGGGGAGTACGCAGAAATGCAATTGCTGCCGTACTTAGAGAGCCATATAATGGACGGAACAACAAGAGTAGATGCAATCTGGGACAAATACACAGAGACCAGTCTCAAGTCCCAAACTCGGATCAAACGGGGTGGGATTGCATCAAGCAGAACACGGGTTTCAGACAAGATACATATACCCAAAGGAGCTCAATGGCAGTTGTTCCTCGAGGATAGACAAAACAAAGATGAGCTTTTCCAGTTTATCAGTTTGGAATTGCAAAGGCTCACAGTCAATTCGCAGTACCATCTGTTGACAACAAAGGCTGATATCGTGCTCAGCAATAAGCCTACAGACTTATCAGATTTGTCTCCATGTCAACAAGAGGAAGATGACACAAGGATGCTGCTCCACTTGCGCCATGCTGCTGATCAGGGTCATACAAAAGCGTACCTCAGGACGGTAGATAGCGATGTTGTAGTGTTGGCCACCCATTTCTTCCACGACCTAGGACTATCAGAGCTCTGGATTGGATTCGGATCAGGAAAAACGTACAAAGACATTCCAATCCACCATATCTCAGAAATGTTGGGACTACAGCGTTGTCAAGCTCTGCCCTTCTTCCATGCGTTCACAGGCTGCGACGTTGTGTCTTCCATGATGGGAATCGGCAAGAAGACTGCATGGAATGCATGGGTGAACTTTCCTGAGGCAACCATCACATTCACTGCCATCACCCAAGACCCAGCCAGTCTGACGCTTGATTCTCTCCTTATGAGACGCCTGGAGCGCTTGACAGTACTTATGTACAGTAAGAACTGTGCTGCCCAATCTGTGAGTGAATGAAGCGAGGAAGCTAATGTTCACTCAGGGCCTCAAGTCTCTCGACTCCATCCCACCAACCCAGAATGCTCTCTTCCAGCATGTAAAGCGGGCTCTCCACACAGCAGGATTCGTCTGAAAATAGTCCCTCTCGAGAATCCCGGAGATCCCAAATCCCAGTGACTGGGGCTGGGAATGGAATGCCAGAACCAACCAGTGGGTGCCATATTGGACGGATTTGCCAGACGTCAGCAAGGCTTGCTCGCTGCTCCTCCGATGTGGGTGTGTTGTTGCCTGTAAGGGTAACTGCAACTGTCATCGAGCTGGACTCCATTGTAGTCCATCGTGCAAGTGCGAAGGAGGCTGCACTAACAATGACAGTGAAACGTGATGTTCATGCAACTTTGCCTTTTTTGTCTTGATAATGTATACAACTGAAACGACACGGTTGTTTTTGCATAAATGCAATATATTATTATTATTATTATTAAATCCAACCAGTATGATGTTATCACAAAAATATGTGTTTGGTGTATCGTATGAACGTGAACTGTAGACTCTACTAGCGTGGTGAAATGTATGATTACTGTAAAAATAAATTACCTGAGATGTTTTTAAATTGTCCCAAGAACACGAACTCATTTGATATATCCTTAATTAATGGTCATTTATATTTGTAATTGGTGATAAACATAACATTTATATATGAAAAGTAGATGGAAACTATAAAATGACGACAGAAATGAATTTCTCACCCCAAAAAACCCTAGAAAAGTGGTATTACAATAGGTTCTGCCCTTAATATGAGCAGAGTTATAGCCCTTTCAGTTTCCAGTGGCGGCCATCTTGGATTTTGTGCATAACGGCCGCTAGGGGTCTCCCTTAACTTGTGTGCGGTGGTTTTTGAAAACGTCATATCCGTACCTAACATCATGCAAAGTTTTAAAAAGTTGTCACAAAGTGCACGATTTTTTTGAATCCCCACTCCGCTATAGGAACCTGGCAGGGGAATGGAGTAGGCCCTACTATTTGCTTTTTTACTGGCGACCAGTCGTTAAGCGCTGGGGAATGACACCACTAAAACCCTATAACTTTTGCTTTGAAGTTTTGAATAACTTATAAGCTGCCGTTAGGTATTGGGAACCACGCATTATAAACACTGTTAAGGTTTTGAATTTCATGTGGCACAGTTAAACTTTTGAATGCGATTTTATATCCGCATTCTTAGTGAAGTAGATAATGTAACACTAATGATTACATTACTCATGTAAGAATGATAATGGGGAGAGCGTGAAAGCACAGTGACAATGTAATACTAATAGTAGTAGTACGCTGTTTCATATGAGAGAAGGGTTCAGAAGGCGATTCTTAAACCGTAAATATCTCTTGTGAGTGGAAAACACGGCGTGAACAAGCACAAAGACGTTATATAAATAAGAAGAGGATTTTAAAGTGAGATGAACCAAAACGTAAATAAACACACACGGAAGAAAAAAGAATCGTGTCTTTAGACATTTTACCACCATTTATTATGAGCCGATTATTAAATTCATGAGAGTTTAAAAACGGTTAATCGTCAGTCCGTGACTGGTTCTTTAAGAAGATGGCTAGTGATTATTCTGTTTGTTATCCCTGATAGCTAGACTGTTCCTGACGTCAGTGATTAATCATGACAAACTGGCATTGCTATTAATTGTTGATTCATGGGACACACTTCGTGTTAGTGTATTCCTCTGTTGCTGTTTGTTTTGGTTTAAACTGTTTTGGATACTCTTGCTAATGTTCTGGTTCTTCTGAAAAGTAATGACTTTTTCATTGTGACAGTCTTTGGAAATCACTGTTAAAATTATTGTCTTGTTTATTAACCAGTTGTACCACTGTTGTGTCACAGTGATGCGGTTTTAAAAGAGCCCACAAAACATTCAACTTCATGAATCTCAGGTGAAATTTTATCTTTAACTTTTGAGTCTGTACCTGAATGCAGATCCCAAGACGGATGAAGTCTAACAGACTCTGTTTCAATATTGCATTTGAAATATCAGAAGTCCTTTTAGCCATCGCCCTGTACTTAGCTCTTTTGGCAGCTTTGCTTAAAGATGACAGTAAAATCAAAGAAAATTAATGCAAGACTGGTGACTTGTGATGACACGCCTTTGCTTTTGAAGATGTCAAAGGGAACTTTCCCTTTCTGATGTCGTCATGAGAAAACATCTCTATACAAAGTCAATATAAAGAAGTTCTTGTGGTCTCATCATGAAGGTGAGAGTGTTAGTACTGGAAGCAAATAGTTCAGTCCTTTAGAGAACTCAAAAGAGGATATGAATGTATATTTAATTATACACCACTGCTGCTATGTTCAGTAAATACTGTGACGGTTTAATATGTGTTAATATGTGATTCTGCGTGCGACTGTCTATGTAACTTTGCCTTGATCCCGTAGGTGAAAATTAGAATTATGTAAATTTATTTTAGACGTCCTTACACAAAACTGTTCTCCAAATGAACAATCTTTGGTTATGCCGGGAGTTTACTTCAAAAAGAACTCTGGCAAATACAACATGACACACAAAGCAATTTTCTATTTGTTCAAATTGCTATCATTAGATATAAAAGTTATTTCCAGAACCGCTCGTTTGTGTTCTTTATCTGTGGTTGCGTTTGCTGTTTCTGCAGTTACCGGTAAATGTACTTTGTGTCCGTAAAAGAACGTTTGACAGTAAAGTTTGATTGAACTGAAAAGATCACACTAGTCCTCAAAAGTATTACCGGTACTATCAGTGTATTCAAATGTGTTGTAAAATTATTTACACACTTTCCTAGCTCGTAACAGAGGGATATAAGCTTCCAGCTACCTAAAAATTAATGTCATCCATCAGCGCTGCCGAATGCATGCACGTGGCTCTATTTGAGAATACCCCGTCAGCTTTGAGGAAAAAATAAAGTGAAATAATCACCTGAATATGGTTAAAAACGAGTGTTTGGAAGGAATACCACTCTCCGGGGAATCTGAGTGTTTCCTAACAATCTCACCTTTCTGTAGTTAGGTTCATGTCCGTTAAGCAAACATTTCAGCCTCTCCATTCTTTTGGTCAATGTGCTTGAGTATTGCTGGATCCCATTATTGTCTACCATCTTCCACTGTATGTTTGTGGTGTTCTCCAGCGGAATGTATGTGGCTGATATGTTGACTGTTCGGCATAAATTCAGAAGAAATCATCTCTCATCTTTTTTTAGAGGAAAATTATCTCCATTTTTTTTTTCTGCCGAAGAGTACGTGACATGAATGCGCTGCGTGTGAAATGAAATTATAATTGTACTCGAATAAGCTCTGGGGTGTCAGAGAATTGCGGTTTCAGTTACACTAAGTAATGATTTGATATAAGAAAATGTATTATTGTTGTTATAGTTGTTGTTGTTGTTTTTTTTCTAACACTTGACACTGTGTTTACTAAATTTTTATTCTTTTTGTGCCTGCCACAATTACCTGTATTTCGTTTCACAGATTACAAAATAATGTAATTCCCTTGTCTATTTTACATGCGGATATGAATACAGTGTTACAGAATGTATAAACCTAGAGACGTCGATATAATGTACACATTTTAATTCTCTTTATTTGGCCGAACAAAAGTAAATCTGAGTCAGTAAGGATGTTTCGCATGATACCAATGGCCGTCATAGAGATAGAAATCTGTCATTTATGCAGGCAGGACTTTAGCAGGAAATGAATATTCTCAAACAGTGGTAAGTCTAACATTCTCTGTTTATACAAACATTCGAATCGTATCATGAAATGAATTTCTTGTGCAGAATGATAGCAATAATAATCATCAATACGTAAGCAAGGTTTGGGGAAAAAAGTTAATGTGGTCTCATAATGACATTGCAAGACAAGAGTTCTTAGTAAACCAACTAGTAGGAACAAGAATGCTTATGCCAAAGACTCTCTTCTATGAATTGTTTTCAAATTTAAAAGTACCCCCTTGACTTTATAAGCCTCTGCGTCCCACTTCTAAATTGTGTTTAGACCTATAAGTGATGTGAAATTAATGGAGAATTTTCAGAAGTTCGAAGGCTCAGTTGACTTTTCTGCAGTCAGGTCACATTCGGTAGACAGCTTCCACTAAAGTGGTATTGAAATAGAAAATCGGCAGGTATAATGTTTAAAGACTCCTTTTATTTTAAGCCATCTTACCTATTTTCAGGCAGCTCAACTTTACACCAGCTCCTCCAAATGTCAACACTGTCAAAACGTGAAGGTGCTAACTTCTAAAGAAATGCTAGAGTTTGAAGTTCAAAGGTATTAAAGAAAGTAATGCCTTTGTGAACCCTCCACATAATCCTAGGGATGTAAATATTTGAAGAGCGCTCTGTGGCCGTGTTAATAAGGAGACTTGAAAGTGGCTGCCTTATGATCGTCTAGCCTTCCTGGCTGTTGTGAACCTGTGGACTTTACAACCAAGTTCTAAAGTTTTCATAATCTCTAATTATGAGGTGTAAATAGTTCTCCACTTCGAGACGCAAGTAGGGCTAAAGGGTGAGGGCCTGCTGTTGGAGAATGCTCGACGTAATGGTTGAAAGAAGCCCTAGAGGGGGGGGGGGGGCTTGTCATAGGAGAATGGTAGATATAGGTATAGGCCTGGAAGGAGAAGGGGCTTGGGAGGGGGTGTTCGATCGTTGTCACGGTTGAAGAACAAGGGCCTTTCTAAGGAATGTTTCCTCATTAGCGACACACAGTTAAGCAAACAAAGTAGAGCTGTCAGCATGTTCAAACAATTTCAAAAAACCACAGAGAGAGAGAGAGACAGATGTATGTGCGTTACAGGTACTAGGGGAAGGGTTGAAAAGGTGACGATGGTAATTTGAGTACGTCAGTCCCAGGCTTTAACTTAGAGGTGCTGCGTTTCCCACACTTTCCAAGCCGTTTAAGGGAAAAAGTGGAAATTCCTTGCGTAAAAGTCTACAGAAAGTAAGGAAACTGCACATGCACTGACCAACTCAGATAGTGTTAAGATCAGAAGATTTAGAACTATTATGATGTCTATTGGCACGGTTACACCATGAGCTAACTTATGGGAGGAGGAGTGCATATTTTTGCAAAGCCTTATTTTCTGGAACAAAAAAAAATAATGAGAAAATCGTACAATACTTTCTAAAATAATAGATAACTCTAAATGAAATTACCTGGCCTCCTGATCTCTCCACAGCCACATACACATACAAACAGGCGTGAACACAGAATTATGCACACACAAACAATACATACACCTTTTCTAGCATGGAGATTGAAAAAAATTTACCACTCTCCGCTCGAT
The DNA here is from genome assembly GCA_963931925.1 of Onchidella celtica. Classification (NCBI taxonomy): domain Eukaryota; kingdom Metazoa; phylum Mollusca; class Gastropoda; order Systellommatophora; family Onchidiidae; genus Onchidella; species Onchidella celtica. The sequence continues at coordinate 26,908,170 of OZ007573.1, read as the reverse complement.
CAGTCCATCTGTGTTTTTGCGAATATGAAACTTTTGCATTGTTATGTCAGTTGTTTTGTCTGTGTATGAAATTTACAACTCTCCATTTCATGAATCAATGTATCTTATGTATACAAAAAATGTTCAGTTATTCCGCTTGACTTTATACTAATCAGAGTACATGATTGAATCAACTTTTACAATTGCTGGCAGCAGCAGGAAGTAAATAACAGGAAGCTCAATCAATCAATCAATAGATAAATAAATTAACAAATAAATACACACGCAATTCGGAGTTTGTTGGCCTAAGCGATAATACGACGACTGTATGCTATTTCTCCCTTGTTACATACAAAAACACCCGAGCGAAGAACGAGTCAATGAATATAACCAGCTGAGCGTCTCGCTAGTCTCCTATCGCGGCCACTACAAGCAAAGAGAACCGGGATAAGGCAAGTTCAGAAGTCCCACCACGAGCAATAACCTGATTACATGCAAACAGTGAACTTTTGACCATGCTGAAAAGCACAATACCTGTACATTGATCACTGGTTCAATAACAGTTTTCCAATCAATGATTTCACCGTTGGGGTTCTGGAAATTGCAGCAACAATAAGCGTGTGCGACAACTTCAGAAGAAATAGGGTCAATCACTTGTCTTGACTCTTCTGGGACTCGCGTGAAAACTTCAGACACAATGAATGGAGAACTATTGAAAAGATAAGGGAGGTCTTCTAGTACTTAGTACAGGGTGTCCCAAACTTTAGGAGTACCGAAACAGTTTTATCGAAGTCATGATTCCACGAACCTGATGAAAATGTAGATCTGCGACGATGGATGCGATTTCAGTGAATGAGTAAGATTTTTGTGGGATACTCTTGATTTCTCTGAAAGAATCTTCGCCGAAACCTGGAACAAAGCTTGTGGACGAACCTCTGGGGTTCAGCAGAGCCTATTTTGGGAACCACTGACTAGTTTTCTTGCAGTGTAAAACTGTCAATATCTCCGGGAACTTCGCAAACATTTCCAGATATCTTCGTTTCACTGTCATTGCAGCCTCAATACACTAAACAATTTCTCCGGATGGCTTAGAAATCTTCAAGAAATGTTTCATAATTTATATTTCATCGTAAGTGGTTGTTTATAATTTAAGAGCTTTCTTGTGCTAGTGATTCTGACCCATTTGTTGACTTTTTGACATCCTGTGACAGGATCTCAATTGTATGATAATTTAACGAAGTTGTTCTAGTCGTAGGTGCCGGCTGGTATTTGATAAATATCTTCAAGAAACTTAGCTAAATATGGTGTGTCATTGTTCTATCGTATCCCGTCTATTTTAATATCTGGAACGCCTGAGGTTTTGACTTTCGCTATTTACTTTTTTCAGAAAATCACATGCTAAGTGTGACCATATTTCGTAAATGTAAAAAGTGTTGTTGTTTTCTTAAATTTCCAAGACACCTCTAAATTCTAGAGTTTAATGACGAATGTTTGAGACTTGATAGTTACTTTAACTGCTGACTTGTGTGGATGGAGAAAGGAGGGAAGAAGTGGCATGTTTTGATGGCCAGTGTGAGCTTTTTAACTTTGGCGAAGCTTTACAAAATTTATTATTTTGCCCGATGACAGTACTTAATCGCAATTCTTTGGCAATGCTGATATATGTACAACTCATTGTAATGTTTTTGTTGTTGTCATAATAATTTTGTTGTCGTTGGCGTTTGTGTGTGAGTGTGTGTGTTTATGTATGCGTATGTATTTTTTACAACATGTGACACTGACAAACATGTCGGGAGCATGTCAAATCTCGGGATATAAAACTCCTTTTATGGGGAGAAAGAGAACGAAGCAAAACACAAAACGTACCATGGTACCAGATCTCAGGCCAACAAATTGATAACAAATAAACAAGGATTTTTTATTTGTCGCCAATACCCCCCCCCCCCAACCACCCATATTTTTTTCGTTTTAGAATTATTCCTCCTCCTCCCCCTCCCCCCCCCCCCCCCAAATAAAATCATATGCCCTCTTTTTATCACTGGCCTCATTAATCATGGCAGTTTTGAATCAGCAGCCGTTCCCACTTATAACAACATTATGTACATGACGAGCCCTTTCATGTTGTTTCCTTTGCAAATAGACTGAACTGCAAGATCAAATAAGGACAAATCAATGGCGATACTCCAAAATTTCAATGTTTGCACTTTTGTGAGAATGTTATTTCACGAAACCTGCTATGGTTCTGTGAAGTGACGATGGTCAGCAATAATCCATCTGAAGCAAAAGACCATGCCCATTAAACGGTATGCATCTAGGAAGTTCTTTTTTTTTTTTTTTGAAACCAAATATGTCGAGGAATCAATGAAAGGATAATCTAAGAAGAAATGCAAGTAAACAACATTTTTTGTTCACTATTGTGGGAATTCTACTTCACGAGACATGCAACAATTTTCTCTACGACCTAGCTAGGGCGTTGTTTACTCTACTAAGGGTTTTGTTTTGTTTTGTTTGGAAACAGAAAGAGCCAAAGAGCCAGACAACGTGAATCAATGAAGATACTCAAATAATCTGTTGGTTTTCACATTGCTGTCCAAAGGTTACTTTTCGAAGCTGACTATTGTTCCGTTGAGCATCGTCGTCGACATTTCATCGGGTCAGTGACATTCGGCTTCACCGCAGGACCAGCCATACAATTTATGATGCTGTGTGCATTTAACAAGTACTTTTGTTTACTGTTGTAATTTTCTGTGAAAACACGGCGACCGTCAAAAAGGAGTAAACACTAAAGAATTAATAAAAGACACTCAAGATGTACTGTGGTGTTTGCACGTTTGTGAGAATGTTATTTCACGGGACCTGCCATTGTCCTATTAAGTGCTAAATGTCAATAGTACCAGCTCTAATCTCGCTGTCTTCGTCAATCTTCGTCGATAGTTGAACCCCATAAGTGCAATACACACAGACAGTTTGTTTAAATGATAAACACTTGGAGATTGAAAAAAATTTACCACTCTCCGCTCGATCAGTCCATCTGTGTTTTTGCGAATATGAAACTTTTGCATTGTTATGTCAGTTGTTTTGTCTGTGTATGAAATTTACAACTCTCCATTTCATGAATCAATGTATCTTATGTATACAAAAAATGTTCAGTTATTCCGCTTGACTTTATACTAATCAGAGTACATGATTGAATCAACTTTAACATTGCATGTCTATGTTTACAATAAAATAGCTCCCTGGCCTAGGCTGGTAGCACACTAAGCCAAGTCTATTTTGCGCTTGTTTTGACTCAGTGTGTCAGGCGTCTCTTTCCGCTAACTGATTCAAGACAGTTCTGACGAACCCGAACTACTGAGGTAGTTCAGTTTCGATCTCAGCAGTGAGCCACGTCTGGTTTATCTGCATCCTTTACTTCTGACACTAAACGGGAGACAAAACAGCAAACCTGGCTCAGTACGCCATTGCAGCAGTATTATCATAAAAACCACAGAAAAACTGTGGGGTGGGAGCAGGGATATAAGCAAAGTCAAAATTGGGCAAAAAGAAAAGGTTGTATGTTACGAAACCCTGCGTGAGAAATAAAACCCAAACAATACAAAGCAAACTAAAGAAAAGGTACTTTCACTCTCCCAAAAGTTGTTTTTTTTTTCTCAGCGTGTTTGAAACATTATCTCGAGATAACGGAGTTTCGCTTGAACATTTCCTGATGTAGGAAATAATCCGGACCTTCTCAAAGAATGACGAACTTGTGAGTTTGCTTGCGCGCTTTTTTTTTGTTCGGAACGCAGTTTTCTCCCTTGTTTCCGGGAACTCTAAATTGGCCGGAAGTTTTCTGCCGTTGTGGTCTTTAAACAGCCGCCTGGATCTAATAAGTTACTGGAATATTCACACGGTTCACCGCGGTCCAGTACATAAAATGGCAGAATCTTACTCGTTTATAACAGAGTTCAACGTAGAGAAATCAAATGGTGGCTCCTTGGTCATTCACTGTGTCACAGCATACAAATAAGCGGTCAGTGGGAAAGGAATACTACAGAGTAAACATCCTACATTGCACAATAAACTCTAAATGCGTTATTTAAAATGGGGCTGTATTTAGTTGGGCCCTCCGGCAAGTCGTATGTTGTGTGGGAAGTGGGAATTGTGGTGGATATTCCAAGAACATTTCCTTCTTTTCAGTTAGATATAGCAGGGATACGGGAATGGTTTATACCCGTAGATATTATTATTACAGGTTCTAATATTTCCTTTAAATGTGTACCTGTGTTATAATCTGAACTGAAGATAGATAGATAGATAGATAGATAGATAGATAGATAGATAGATAGATAGATAGATAGATAGATAGATAGATAGATAGATAGATAGATAGATAGATAGATAGATAGATAGATAGATAGATAGATAGATAGATAGATAGATAGATAGATAGATAGATGGATGGATAGATAGATAGATAGATAGAATGTGTATGTTTTGTGTGAGATAGAGAGAGAGAGAGAGAGAGAGAGAGAGAGGCAGAGAGAGAGAGAGAGAGAGAGAGAGAGAGAGAGAGAGAGAGAGAGAGAGAGAGAGGAGAGAGAGAAGAGAAATAGAGAGAGAGAAAGAGTAAATGGAAAGAACAGGGAAAAGAAAGGTAAGTTGGAAGAAAGACATTTAAATAGTTTCAGAAATTCCTTTTTCCGACATATATTCAACATTAACCCTAAGGAAAACCTGCAACCCTCACTGAACATATGACGAAGAAAACACTGTTATCGCTATACCCCCTCCTTCACCCTCCCAGAACACATTAGCTGTTTGGTGTTGTCAGGGATTTTACTGTGATTCATACACTCCGTGAAATTTTATTTGGTTAGAGAACTGCCTATTCCGGTCTCAAGCACAATGGGACTAGCAAATATGTGTGATCGAATAAAATGGAAGATTCATTCTCCCCTTTAATGGGCAGGCGCCTCCCGAATGTCTCAGGCTTAATTCACTGCATTGACCTAATTTTTCAGTTTGTCGTAGCTGGTAAAATATTATTTGTCGTAGCGGGTAAATATTATGTGGAATTATCACGTAAAGGAAAAATTTGAAATGCCATAATAATTATGGTGTGTGTCACAGATATTAAAAACGATTCTCTCTTACTATCTGTCTGTCTGTCTGTCTGTCTGTCTGTCTGTCTGTCTGTCTGTCTGTCTGTCTGTCTGTCTGTCTGTCTGTCTCTCTCTCTCTCTCTCTCTCTCTCTCTCCCTTCACTGCTTTGAACTTCACCCGTCACTTCATCTATTATATTATCAACCTCTCTCGGCTCTCTCTCTATCTCCCTATGAAAGCCCACAATGAACCTGCTATCTCCTGTGTTGCATATAATGACGCGATACATAAGTTCATTATCATATATTAATCCTTGGGTAAATATGTCACCTTTCGTACTGATTGGCACCAGAAAAGTGGCACTTGGCACTTTGACAGCCTGAAAACTGACAGTTGTTAAGTTCCCATTGCTGAGACCTGAAGAGCCTGTGGCTGGGGGCCAAGTGATCTGTCTCCAACTGCACTTATAAGCCTGGCCAGCGAGACAATCTCGACGGAGACAGCTGTTCTGTTCCGGAAAATGAGATCGAAGTTTCAATACACGAAACAGTATTGAGGATCACAATGCTACATCTGGCAGGTGCGAGAGGTCCTAGGTTCGCGTTCCGGTCATGGCGAGATGGCGGTAAGATTTTACTGTGAAATATTTTAGGCACTCACTTATGGACGGCGGGAGGGCGGTCCAAATACAGTCTCTGGCATAGCCATATTGAACTGGAAAGAGACCCCCTCCCTTTCCGTCCCCACTACTCCGCCACCACAAAAGATTTGTCTTTGCGATTAATTTGTGGTCAGTTTCCTGAAACATCTTTGTCATTGAAAAATTTATCGTGGCTAACTAGTCAAACCTAGGCCTCAAAATTTCTGAAGAAATGCCCAAATTTGACCACTTGACCCAGACAATCACTTCAATAGTTTACAGGTTCTTGCATAGTTGACAGTAGCATTGAACTAATATTTAAATGTTTATGTGGTGGTCAGGCATTTGCTGTCAGTGGTCATAAACTGTGAGCAAGTATACATCCCATACTTTGGACAATGATTTATGACCTAATGAAAGCCAAACCAGTCCTTCGTTTTACTACAACAGAAAATCGACCATTTAGAAATCTAATGACCGTTTGGCCGATAAAGCTGGGCTTTTATGTCTCCTGCATATGCCATTGATATGGTATCGATTTTTCCAGTAATATGTCATAGACATTCCTGCACTGACTTCAGGTGTAATGCCGACCACAAAATAAACATTACGAATCTAGTCAGAATGAAAATGGAATATTTCCAATCATCTGAGATAGAGATATTTTTACCTGCTTTTGTTAGCATTTTGTGAATGTTACACTTCTGCGTTAATCATGTGTGAATCTGGTTCTATCTGCCTGCGGCAATTTCGGCACCCACCGTTTCGTAATAAGCCATGCAAATGAATAGCAGATAGTGATTATTCTCAAGGCAGGGGTGACTGCCCATGACAAAATCTGCCCGTTCTTGGCTCGGTCCCCCCTTTGCCAAGCCATACATATGTGTTGACGACAAATATCACACTTTTGTATACATGAACTATCGGAAATGCAGTTTGTAGTAGCATATTAAGGTAGTCTGAAGTTGCCACGTATCCACTTCTCGTTTCCGAGGCCCTTGACCTCGAGATCATGTTGTGATAAGATTCAGGATATCAAGTTCGGCGATAGCATATACGTCGGGCTTACTCACAAATGCATTATGCAGAAATGACTATTTTTCAAGCATGACTTCGGATAACTAAGAGAGCAATAACCCGTCTGGTGCCCAATGATATTTGAAACACCTCACCCACCGTATTTCTAGCCACACCCTGAACATTTTCTTAATTATCGAGAAATAGTTTCAAATAAAATTTTTTTTTCATATGGCAATTTTAAATCACTTTTTTTGAAGTTTCAGATTTTTTTTTAATGTCAGTCTAAGCCTGTGAAATAAAGGGTTCGAGTCAGATGTTGTGAAAGAATAACTTACGTCGTCGTGGAAGAACAATAGATAACAAGAGGAGCCATAACAACTGATAAATCAACCTTGTTGTGGAGTCTTTTGAAAAACCTTCCTATCTTCGTGCCATTTCCCACGGCTGCTATTGCAGTTCAGTTTGTTTACCACTTTCATGTGCTCACGGTTGAGATGGACTTGAAATACGAACAAAGAGTCATTTTTTTTTCTCTCTTCTCACTTTCTGTCCTTCAAATTTATTTGACCACCTATTGTGTCTAACACAGCTTGCCTGACGTTTACAGATTTCCTAACAAGAAAATATCCATTCCCTTCACACCTCCAGTACTTTCTGTCATTCTTTTCTCATTTCACGACTTTCTAAACTCAAGTTTAAATGCCATAATGACGGCAGCCCCCTTTACTTGAAACGTGCTGGTGGACGTAAACTGATCTGTTTTCGCAAAGGAAACGCTACTTTAAAATAGCCAGCAAATTTGAACGTTAATTCGGACGGTAAATATCAAAGTTTTGGACTGACGTTTTCCACAGTGTTCAAGATGTTTGTTCAAGCTTATGCAGCCCCGAGGCCTCCTGCGGTTTGTGGCGTTTTTGCGGGAGGTTTTCTTGCAGCGAGAAGTCCTTGTTCAACAAATATTGCGCCAAAACTCTAACTATGCGGAAATTGTTTGAAAGTGTCAATGTGACGCTTTGGTTTGGAGAGTTTTAAAGACGGTGTGACCACTGGTGTGACACTTAAGTTGGTGACAGCAACAATAACGTTCGAAAAGAAAAAAAAAAGAGGTATTGAAAGAATCAGGCAGATCGTATTAAAACAAAATTCATCGCTGGGTCTCTCCAAATATCTCTCCTACTATTTGTCATAATGTAACCTTGAGCATTGTTTTGATGGGCATGATTGTCAACATTTCTCCTTTAATCTAGAAAAAAAACATCGCAACTCTAATTGACCCAGATTTGTAAAGTGGGGGAAAATTTGAACTTCAATCGTTTTAAAACAGACGTGATTTATTAGGTTCACCTAGAGGAAAAGATGCCGACAAAGGTTTTTTTTTTTTGTTGTTGTTGTTGTTTTTGGAGATTTCGCATGATGAAAAGTAAAAGTTCAAAACGACGGCTTACTAAATCTTCATTAAATTTCGACTTATTAGTTCTTTCCATATACAGAAGATTTGTTTCAGAAGCGTCCACTGTTTTTAAATAAAAGAATCAAGATGAGGACACGCTTTTTCTCCTTTAATGGCCACGTTAATACCGAAAGATTAATTTGATCGGGTGAACGAATCGAACATTTTTAGCTTTCTTTTTTTCTAAATCCTTCCAATCTTCTGGACTATCGACGAAATGCTAACGTCTTTTCCACTAACGGCACGATTAGGAGGTTATGGCACAGACGATTGTTAAAATCTTCCACATTTTCAAGTGTTTAAGGCCAAGTTACATCATCAGCTTAGAAATTCTGATGATGTACTTCAGATAATTATCTATCCCTTTTGTAAGCCCTAGAAAATTGGCCGATTTTGAAATTTGAAAATAAAAGCTCTTTAGACAGGGTTACACATATTTTTCGGTGCTAAACGTGCCTCATTATTGAATGCATCGGTGCACTGTGTTAATGCAGTTTAATCTTTAACAATAACATAAGTGAACACAGGAAGAAATGAACTTTAATTCATCTGGATTCGACATTCTCAAATCTTCCCAGCACTCATGAAATATTTGTCAAAGAGGTAGTTATTAACCCATTGCAGTGCAGGCAGGCGTATGTGTATTTTTTTGAGGGGGCTCGGGTGACAGAATATTTCGTTCCGATGAGCATAGGCAAGTCACATGAGGCAGAACGGCAAACAAAATGAGTATAGAGTCTGTGCAAGATGTGGAAGATAGGACACTGCAGCGTTTCTCAAACCTTTTGGAACAAGGGGGCTTTTTTTTATAGACCAGGTCTATATTCCCCCGAGAAAGGCACCCATGAATGCCCAGAAGTAATAACATATTGTATCTAAGGGCATGATTAAGTCAATGGATTTACAATGTAAACAGACAATGCATTGAACAGAATAAACTAGAGCAGTAGAGTAACATGAAACGGCTAAATGGTTTCACAATCAGTTTTAGTGGAGAGCCCCGTAGTTCCACGGAACTCCACTTTGGGAACCGCTAGGCAGGAAATACATTGTATTGACTCAGAATATTTGCACCCAGTTCCTGATGCGTGAGAAACACACACATCTCATAATAATAATATGACCTTTTGGAGGAAAAAAAAGCTGAAAGGAGAAAAGTTACATCAACACAACTTTGTCATCTATCTGCAAGATCATTTGATGCAAGATACGACGGAAACGGCTCGCTGCATACGAATTCGTCGGAACTGAATTTGACTTTTTTTTGTGAAGTTGAAACGTGGCTTTATAAAAAAAAAAAAAAGATAAAAAGAAAAGAAAGACAAAATCAAAGCCCTACATCGACAACAAATAAAAGGAAATTTTCTTTCAAGTGTTGCTGTATAGGTTTCTTATACCTTGTTGACGGAGCCTCTGTCTGTGTGTGTGTGTGTGAGTGTGTGTGTGTGTGTGTGTGTGGGTGTGTGTGTGTGTGACAGACAAATTGAATGATTGAGTTTCCATGAAGATCTCTTGTAGTCTCCTTCTCCTAAGAGTTTCACCTTGTATTTCAGGTACAGACTAGCCAATTATCAGAATCTAATTTACCTGGACGGTCCTGTTTCAATTCTGCTAATTGTCTCCATTTTCTATTTCAGGTGCAGCATAGCCAGTTATCAGGATCTCACTTACCTGGACTCTTCTCTACTTGTGGAACCTGTCCTCAAACTGCGAAAATTCGACTAGCAAAACTTACCAGCCTAAACAGTCAAGTACAACCTCCCGGCGACGTGTGGCGACCTGTTCCACAGGTGCATTGGTAACTGAAACTGCTTGACGAGCACAAACCTCGGGGACCTGTACAGTGAAACTCAAGGAAAGAGTCCCAGGATGACTCCGGGGACGTGCGAACTTTAAATATACAAGTGAACATTATATTTTTACAGGCCTCAAAGAGAGGATTCGTGTAAAACAGAATTTTCAATATTTAATTTTATGTTTCAAAGCCGTGCCTTGAAATGAGAATAATGTAACATTGACTCTGAAATTTGGACTACGTCGAGTGAGCACATACAGGGAGGCGTAATATTTCAAGAGTTTCAAATCAAATAAACCTACATCCCTACAAGATCGCGTAAAATCAAACCTTTATACCAGTGTTTGAAAGCGGCGTTGATTTTTTTTCCTGAAGACACTTCGAACTTGTGGGCATGTAAGCTCTGTAGTATTTTGACTCACAGATAATCGTTTGCCATTTTTCCATTATGTGAAGTGGGATTTTGAATATTCTTGGATTTGCTCAGTAAGATAGAATTACTCCAATCCTTGTCACAAGCAAACAGATCGTAACAGAGTTAAATAATAATCATGAAAGTCAAACAGTGAAATGGTGGTCTGCATAGAGATAATGTATTCATCCGACAGAGTCTGACGAGGTCATGACATAGAGCCATCTCGGATATTTTAACTCAACCAGGCAGCCATGTTTGGACTGAAGACACCAATCTCTCGATGCGAACAGAGGGATGAGTTCGACAGCGTGTCCACCATACTGTCACACAGGTGAGGCAATTAACTGTTCTGTTGGAGGCTGAGTTGTCAGATATGTTGTTCTTGACCTTGTGTTCAGTCTTTTTGCCTTTTTGTTCATTGTTGTTAATCATATTCTCATTGATGTCTTTTATTTTTACTGTTTTGTCATTTATTTGATTGTTTGTGTGTGTGTGTGTGTGTGTGGTTGTGTGTGCTGGCATGTGTGTGTTCGGGTTGGTCTTGGCATTGCCGTTTTTCGATGAATGGTGAAGCCCTGGATGGTAATTTCTTTTGCTCCCTCACAAATCTGGTCACTTTCATGCAGTGGATTTCATCGATCCAATCACATGTTCTGAGACCGCGGTGAGGAGAGAAAGAAGTGGTGGGTGGGGCGGGGGGGGGGGAAGAGACGAAGGAGGCAGATAGAGAGTTCAGACATGACAAAATGAAAAATAACATATTTAAAGGGGTAGGGAAGAGAGAGACATGTTCACAAAATTAAACAAACTAGCTGAGTTACCCGGCCCTGCCCGGGAGAAATATCTTTATTAGCCTACTTATAATGATCTGGGTCTAGGACACAAAGTAGAGTTCCTTCCACAGAAAAAGAAATACAATGACAGAATAGGTATCGACTCGGATTCCGCGCCAACTCTAGAGTTTGTTTACCTTTTTTCGCTAAAGTTTACAGGCGATCCATGTTTTCGTTAGTCCACAATTTGCTTCCTTCAGCGAATGAATGATGAGGGAAACTGCGTCACAGTACTAAAAATAGATCATAATAGCATGTCTTTGTTCTAAAAGCATGGAGTCGGAAGTGTTTGTTGCAGATTTTACGTGTGAATTCTACAAAATGAACAAATTACCCAGACGTTGCAGCCTTTTTATATTATCTCCTTACATCACAATAAGTGGAGTTATAGGCGATGAGAATGTTTTCAGAGTTTTGGAGCCCTCCCAAAAAGGGGCTTTGAAGGCAGAACTTTCACCCTTAGCTCCATTATAGTATTATAGTATGATGATGATGTTAACATCGACAAGACTCCGCACCACGTCACCTTTATTTTGACACTTTAATTGAATTTCTCCGATTCTGCTCAAGCTTACGTCTCTTAGGGTAGCCACACAAAGGCCACCGAATTCGGTCACCGAGCCACTAGGCGCTTTAGGCGAGAAGAATTGCACTACATAAACGGACCGAATGTAGGTGGGCTCTGTGTGCAGTTGTTGAAATTATATAGTGCAATTCTTCTCACCTAAAGTGACTAGTGGCTCGGTGGCCTTTGTGTGGCTACCCTTACATTCATGCTCAGCTGCCTATTCCAAAATTTGTGATACAAACTCTGAAATTTAACCAGAGCACGTTCGACCTACCGCTTCAATACATAATTCAACACCTGACCTCAGTGTAAGAAACTTTGTAATTGAATGGCCTTGAGCATGTTACTTTTAAAACTAACATTTTACAGGTATCTGCATTTTAATGTCCGGTATTTTTCAATCTCATATGTCATGTTTTATAGTCAAACCACAGCCTCAGAGACAGATTACTAAAGTAACGTTGAGCCTTTCATGTCAGCTTTTTGTACGAATGAAGAATGTTTTTACGCGGTCTTAAGTCTTATCGCAGTAATTAATCATTCTCGAATTCATCCCACCGCTCGCAAAATTTTAATCCTCGGGCATATACATAAAGAAAATGGGCGTTTTGGAAGAGCGATTTGTGATATTTTATCATGCTCCAGTGTGTGGAAAAAATACAACCGTATTAACGGATGGGGTTTAGGGCAACCGTCAAGAGTGGGACCTTACACACCGCTCTTTCATGCTTTCCTTCTTTAGCACGATTAATTCGTTATTTGGATCGCATATCCCCCCTCCCCTCATTGTGTGTGTGTGTGTGTGTTATTTTGAAAGCGATAACTGAAACTGATACTAACTCATGCAAGTTTTCGTTAAGACACAACTTAACGCGCTGGCCTTGATGGTTTTGGCCTTGGTTATCCACGAAATATAATCTTTTACGGGAGAGAGATCGTGTAATAGTATTTATCTTTATATATACATATAATGTTATCATGGGGGGGGGGGGGGGAGGGTACCGTGCGTTAATGCAGCTAGGATAGGAGTACTGCAAGCTTTCCGGCTCTTGTCTACAAAAGGTATCGCGCGGTATTTGTTTGTTTCACTTAGGTCAATCACAATTTTTATTGTGATATTGACCGTGATGCTTTGCAATCGGCGCCAGATTACGAGTGCTCAAAACGCACTGGAATTTCTGACGAATGACTAAATAAGATTAAACATTTTAGACAAGGGCAACTTTTGTGATGTCAAGTAAAACAAACCAATACGACTGATTACATCAAGCCAGCTTCTAGCAGACTTTAACGGACAATTTTATGCCCTAAGCACAAAATCTCAGACCAAGAGGCCTTGAATAAGTCCGCACCTGACGCCTCTTGTTTTCATAGGTTCGTTCCTCTGTCATTGGTGTCAAGGTACCAGGTCCATTTGCATATGAATAGTATTCGTAAGGGCCGACAGCTGGACAGTCAATGAGTTAGAGCTGTTCGGCGTTTGGCGGTGTTTTACTCTTATACTGCACAGAGGAAGGAGGTGGGAGGTTAAAATACTGGCATTTTGCAATTATTTTACCATCTTGTCACGCAGTGCGTGATAAAAGTACTACTTCCAAGATAGAATGAATATATAGGCCTACTTCATTTAATTTAAAGCTCTCCAGCTAAAAGAACCTTAACTTCCGTGTCTTACTGCTGGTCTCACGAGTCTCCAGCTTTGTCTTCGTTTCCAAAGCAGATAAATTTTCATTCATGTTTTAAAAATTGTATTAATTCCCAGTCAGCGAATGTTATTATTCTTCATTACTAGATGAATGCAACAGAGTCTCTAGAGACCAAGTACGGTGGCCCGTATCTGTCATTTATGCTTGAATTTGTTCTTCAAGTTTCCAAAGAGACACCGGAAACTGTATTGTTGCTTTACGACAGTTACGCGTATTATCTTCTGCAGAATAGACATAATGTGTAGAGTAAATGGAGCAGGGAAAAGATGCAGATATGTTTTTTTTCTATACTCAATCCGCTATTGAGATGCACAAAGAATTGACAGGAATGAATAATATTAAAATAAATTTTGCAGTCTGGCGCTTTGATTACCATCTGACAGTGTGGGAAACTAGCCATGAGCGTATCCGTGTGATTACTTTTGAGTTGTTTACACCCGACGCATACATGGCAATTGACTTAATTATGTAACTTTTAAAAAAGAACAAAAAAAACAACAACTTCAAATGCAGATATAAGTATGGACTTTGCATAATGAAGGATGGTGTGAACAGCACTAAAATCGTGTCGTTACTTCACAATGTTTGATACTTCATAATGTTTCCAATACTAAAGCGACTTCGTTTAATCAAGATAGTCTCTCGTGCTGTTTCATGCTGAATGCGGAGTTTATTTGTTTTGTTTATTGTTAAGAACATGTTCATTCTAATACATTTAATTATTGTGTAATGTAATCTTTTCATCTGTTGCCAGTGGAACATATTGACAGACAGTGTTGTTTTACATCAACGTCTTCTATTTTTGTCCCTAAGGCCTAAAGGTTTCACCTCGTATTTTTTTTTGTTAATCTGTTTGTCTTTGAATGAATTGGATGCCAAATAGCTGCAGGTCAGGAAATTGATTTTTTCAACCTCTTGGAGTAAAAAATAAACTGGAACTGGATATAACGCAATTGAACAACGAAAGATATTAGCATCGATTATAGCACGGTGTCTCACAACAAAATTAATATTGGTGTGAACGACATCAGTTATTATTATCAAGTGGGTGAAGGGGGAAAATAATCATGCGTATTTTGTATTGGTTCAAAGTACTCATATTTTGAATCGGAATTTGTACAAGCGAGAGAAGTTGAAAAAAAAAAAAGTACTTTTTGCTAAGTTCACAAAATTTTCTTCATCCTATTTGGTCTTATAACAAAAGTCATATCTCGTTCTTTTTTTTTTATTTTTTAAATTAATAACTAGATATTTAGTGCATTTCTGGGAAAATGAGGCCGAAAACATAAAACGAGAGAGAACACACGCGGGGAGGGGGGGGGGGTGCAAAGTCGGGGGTGGGGGTCAGGTGTCTTGAGTCAAGTTCCGTACTCCCTGATTCTTCCGCACCAGTGTTAATACTTTAATGAAGAGGTCGGATTTGATTTCGAACGGGGGAGTCCATTGTCCATCCAAAAAGCTGCTCAAGATGTCATGGCAGGAATGTCCCAGTCACAAGTTTTGCACATTTGTCTTCTTTTCTACCGCAAGCGTAACTCTGTATTTGCACATGCTTCATATAACCCCCTTTTCTTTTCTCAATCAAAGAGAAAAATACAATGTCATTGAAAGACATATTGCCGTACAGAAATCCAGAGGTATGCGCCGGCTTACGCCTTGGATATACACGTTTCTTTCAGCGAAAAGACTCAAGGATGATGTATGGAATTTATTTCTGAATGGGGGAGGGAGAATGGGGGAGGGAGAATGGGGGAGGGAGAATGGACGCGGGTAGAAATGGTGAAGCGTGTTTGAAATGAAGAATGAGTCACTGCTCCACCCTATCCCATGGAAATGAACTTTTAAATTGGTATCTTCAGTATAAAGGTTATAGATGGTTGACTGACTTTTTTTAAAAACTCATATTCAGGGGCGTAACGAAAGGTTGATAGCCCCCAGTGTAAATTAAAGGAGGTAGAAGCTGTTTGGGCCAGGTAGCTACAATACTCAGTAATAGGAGTTTCGTCACTAACCTTCACTAATTTCTGAAACGAATGTCGCCAACGAAATGATTGCTATCACCAGTTAGCTAAATCTAATCCCAACTCTAGCCCTTACCTTGAAACTTTCAAGACATTTCGCTGTGCAAACAAAACTGAATCTGGCTACTTAGCGCAAATAATCACTTCGATAAGCCTCTGTGGAAAATATTGTGTTCCTTGAAATTTTGGCGAGTGCGGGAGTATTTGACCCAAATTTGGCATCCAGGCTGCTTGCCCCACCCTAGTTACGCTCTGATCATGCTACCATATTTTGTATTAAATTTTACTACGAGATATGGAAATATACGTTTATGGGGCCTATATACGCGACAATATTTGATTCAAACTATAATACCGATAGCCTGATCTTCTTGGCCTTAGTTGGTATAAGTGCAGTGCGGATAAGATGGGAAGCTCTTTTGTTTATATATCTTTTTGTGTCATAAATGATTTTTTTTTTTTTTTATCAAAATGGTTTGCCTAAAAGAGAATCAGGTATCAGCATGCTTTTCAATGGAGATATCACTGACATGCAACATTTCTGAGTTCTGTAATAATGCGACCTTTTCTGGTATTCATAGTTTGATAGCAATAATCCGCAATGTACCTATTTCCTCATTGGTAATCTACCCTTAACAAATCCTATTGTCGTGTGAACACAACTAGGCAATTCTTCTTTATCCAAAATTTTTCTTAAACAACATCTAAACATGAATGATGTAACTCTCAAGATGAAATCATAATTATTATTTCTTTCCTTAATGTAATCACAATTATTATATAATTTCCTTGGTGTAAACCTAATTATCCTCTTATCTCGGACATTTGCATATCAACGTAGAACCTGAATAATATAAAACTATATACTCTAACCCCTTCTCCTTTTGTCACCTGAAGTTATACAGGTAAATCTCTATAAGTCCTATTGCTCTCACCACAGTAACCCCTTTCATGTCTGTGTTGTTTAAATACCTTCTCTGAAAACCTTTCGCCTTGACTGACTACTGGTGGGCAAGTGTGCCAACTTTGTTCGGCACTTGTGACTACCAGACTGTGTGTTTGTTTGCTTATGTCTCCCAGCAAGCTCGTTTATTTCACCTGTTTAATTATATCATTTTCATCTCAGGTATACTTGGCATGTCCTTAGACTGGCTAATGATTGGGGTTGTTTAAAAATGCCTGTTGCTAACACTAGGTTCTGTTGATAATAAATGCAAATGCTATCTATCAATCTATTCTATCTATCTATCTATCTATCTATCTATCTATCTATCTATCTATCTATCTATCTATCTATCTATCTATCTATCTATCTATCTATCTATCTATCTATCTATCTATCTATCTATCTATCTATCTATCTATCTATCTATCCATCTCTGTGTGTGTGTCTGTCTGTCTGTTTGTCTGTTTGTCTGTCTATCTATAGTCTATCTATTCCTTTGTCGGTATATCTCCTTACTCTAATATACTCTACTCTTTGAAAAAAAGGTAGTACGATTTTTCGAGCTAACCATAGACACTAGCCTGAACTATGTGGAACGCTGGTGTATTTTCTCAATAACTGCAAGATGGAGTTCATCTTTAAACAAAAGAAAGACCTACATCTCAGCTTTGCAGAAAGCCCGTGGATCATTTTTGTAACCTACTTCGGATTTATGTTCTTTTTCGATTTGGACAACAGAGATGTCAATCTTCACGTTTATAAAATCGTTCTGCCCTTCTCTTTCAATATATTTTTTCTACATCTGGACAGAGTTTAATGAAGTGCAGCTATAATCCCATATAGTTTTCACATGAGCATTCCATACCAGTTTTGCTTACATGACATTGGAATCATTACTTTCTTGCCATAACTTTCAGCCACTGAAACTGAGTGCCTTGCTTCTATATTCACGCATTCACAAATGCCCTATTATTTATCTTCCATTTGTTCAGCCTATTATGAGACCAGTCTAGCAAACAGTTTTCCACAATTAAAGGCACTTCAGAATGTTGTTAGACGGAAATCTCCCTTCGCCTCGCCAATGCTCGTACTTGTTTCTTGTTTCCAAGACAGGGGATAAAAAATGGTAGTGGTAACGATCAAGAAACACACTCGAGCGAAGTAATAAGAATCAATATTTTAACGCTGGAACAAGCGAGGCGACAATAGTGGCAATGTCTGAGCGTTAAACCAGGTGATTCAGTGCCCTGTAATACATGTAATACAATGGTAATGTATCATTCATGTCACCAAAACTGAGAGGTGTAAAAATACATGCAGTGCTCCACTGCTGGTTTGAGTATATGTTGTTTAATAATTCGAAGAAGGGCAAGTTCTATGACATCAAGTGAAACTAACCAAGTGTGTATTTTTTTAAAAGACAGTTGCGTACATAAGGGAAGTGGGGGGCGTAAGTCTACAAAGACATGGTACTTTAAAGAAAGATAATTTACCATGAGTATTGTAAATTTCTTTTTTAAATTTTAAAAATTCTGGTGGCTGGAGAAGATAGAGAAGACATGGTAATGCATTTGCAATGTATCCATCTGTTTCTCATAATTGCACAGGTTTCACATCTAAAACCAGGAATGATCAGAGAGCTTTTAAAGTTTACTTTCAAAATCGATCATATCATTGTTTGAGCATATGTGATCGATATAGCAATCCAGCCATGAATAATTCGTGTTAGTAGTTAAGATAAATGTATCTATAATCTAATGCCATGTTTGGATTCTTGGACCACTGAACTTGTTATCATTAGCATTACCAGCTGAGTTACCCGGCCCTGCCTGGGAGAAATATCTTTATTACTTATAATGATGTAGGACACAAAGTTAGGTTCCCTCCACAGACAAAGAAATACAATGACAGAATCAGTATCGACTCGGATTCCGCGCCAACTCTGGAGTTCGTTTACCCTTTTCCCGTAAAGTTTATAGACTATCCATGTTTTCGTTAATATTGCTTCCTTCAGCAAATGAACGATGACGGAAACTGCGTCACGGTACTAAAAATAGATCATAATAGCGTGTCCCTGTTCTAAAAGCATGGAGTCGGAAGTGTTTGTGGCGAATTTTTACGTGTGAATTATGCAAAATGAACAAATTACCCAGAGTTTGCAGCATTTTTATATTATTCCCTTATTATATCACAATAAATCGAGTTATAGTTGATGAGAATGCTTCCAGGGTTTTGGAGCCCTCCCAAAAAGGGCCTTTAAGGGCAGAACTTTGACCCTTAGCTCCATTATAGTATGATGATGATTTGTGTTTTGGAGTTTGCGTGGCCGTTTGTCATACATAGTTTTCAGCTATCAGACACATAAGAGACGCATCGGACAGACAGAAAGGATAAAACAAAAACTTTCTGGTTCCATCATGAAACCGTGAAAGTGCGAAGGCCTAAATTGTATACAGGACAAGAAAAACTTGCTTCACCTAAATTGCTTCCTTATCTAACAGTTAAATTAGTTACATGAACATTTGCAATAGGCTTATTGTACGCAGCTCTGCGTTAGTCAAGAGAAACATACAGTTCCTTCAAAGAGTTTATGGAAAATTTGGCTAAAAGAATTCAGGTCTTCAATTTTATGGATACACTTCTGCAGTTCCTGATAATTATGCCCAATTTTGTAATTCTCACGAGAATGGTCGTTTCTATAGCTTATAAGACATTTAACCACCTTTACTTTAATCACCTTTAGTGAATGGTTTCTGTGTGCGTCACACGGATATGACTCGGAGAAATGTGTTCCTTTCTCTGTATTCGTGTTAACTTTCCACTCTCGCCCACTGATATAATAATAAATTAGGACTGAGTGCAAAATAAACGTCCACTCACCAAATCTGAAGTGTCTTTTTGACACCGCATTGCTTCACTAGGTCATCAGATTTTACATGCCAGGTGGCGCTCCTTAGGGGAAATCTCATTCTAAAGATTAACACTCCGATCTATGGGTCTTCAAATTCCAGAACTGAAGTGCCCATCAAAACCCACCCAAACAAAAACGACCGTACAGTGAAGTGCTGCCGGATGATTCCTTGTGTAACAGGATAGATATCCAACGTTGTTCTCAAGAGCTGATTGATATTTCAAAATGTTTGAATTGGGTTCGTGATTTCTCTTTGATTTGAGGTGGCGGGGGTAAGGGGAGGAGTAGAGCTCATGTTTGTCAGCTCAATGGTTATGGAAAAAGTTTAAAATCTATACCAAGACAGAACTCTGTTTTAACATCTTCACTCCAGCTGACTTTTTGTCATATTATTGACACATGGTTTTGCAGTAAAACAGTTAAGTTATTATTATGCACATATATACAATTTGAGGATATTCGAATACATGTTAAATTATCTCGCATTTTCTTTTTGTCTGTTATTTGATGTACACGTCGACTTGTCTGACTTCTTGCGTAAAACAGGAAAAAAAAGAAGATGAATAACTAAATTTAAAGTTAAATGAATGGCTGGATAATAATTATTACCAATTTTAAAAAAAGACATAAATAGTAATTTTTCAGTATCATACTTGAACGGAATAGTTTGCATGTATATCTGATATGTAGGAGCAAATTAGATCAAAGCACGTCTTTCTTTTCTTCTAGATCAGTCAGGATGGTTTGGGGTGTCGAGATCGGGGGGTGGGGAAAGGGGGAATGCGCCGTGCTTGGAGAAAGGGATGATAGCTAGGACTGGTGGAGTCAAGGGCATCTTGACTCGGGCCACGTGTGGGCCATATACGTCTTATATGTTGTATAATAATGTGTTTGATTGACAGTAAGAGGGTGTGAAGTATGTTGTAATATCGCAAGATAAACTCTCCACGTGTGAAATGGTCACAAAAAAATTGAGGTTGAGGAGCAATGTGGCGGTAATATGACACATAAACAAACAAAAGAGATAGGCAGATAGACACAAGACAGACATAGATAGATAGATAGATAGATAGATAGATAGATAGATAGATAGATAGATAGATAGATAGATAGATAGATAGATAGATAGATAGATAGATAGATAGATGGGCAGTCAGACAAACAGACAGACAGACAAACATACACACTGTCAGTGCTGCTTTTTTTCTTGCGTATACGCTATAAAAGTTGCCGGAGGGGAGAGGCGGCGGCGGGGAGGGGGGGGGGGGGGAGAGATGGTCTATAACAAAGACAACCGTTAAAAGGATATTATATCTGACAGGTGTGAAAAGCATCAGTGTCACTCTGTCAGAGACAAAGGCGTATATTACTACCCTAAATGAGGGATGTATAAATGATGATAATTATGTTCTATTCTGTACTGTGAGAACTGACAAGTTGTCATTTCCACATTGCTGTCATAATGAGTTCTGTCATAGCACACCTCGTGTAATGGCTGAAGTTGCAAGCAGTTTGGTCAGTCTCTCTCTCTCTCTCTCTCTCTCTCTCTCTCTCTCTCTCTCTCTCTCTCTCTCTCTCTCTCTCTCTCTCTCTCTCTCTCTCTCTCTAACAATCTTAGCTTCAGCAGCGAGTTCGTCCGGCTTAACAACTATGCATTTATAATGCATGTGAGGTGCATCCTTTGCAGTGTTTTCAGCATCCCGGGATCCAAGCAACTACGCTTGCCCTCACCCATCCACTCAATGTTATTAGTCCCTCCCTCCATCAGTGTCATAGTGCAAAATCACAGGCCACTTATAAAACAGCCTATCTTTGTTGGCATGAACTTTTTCCTCAGCACAACTGAAGCCATAAATCAAAGACAGTATCCAGTGAGCTCAGACTGCAGGGAGAGGAAAAATGCTATAAAATCGGTTAAAGAAAACAAAGACAAAGCGTCTAGTCTTGCTGTATGTATCTACAATATAACAGGTTAATGCGTCTTGTGTTACTGTTTAAATCCGTGAAAATTGATACACGTTTTTTTTTAATGGAGTTTCCGTGAAAGAGTATGCACTTTGGACATTACATTTTATATAATTAATCTGAACAATTTTTTTTAATGTTGGGGAGGATGGAGAGGTGACATTCTATCTTGCTACGAAGAAACAAAAAATGTCCTGGGATAGAATATATCTGCATTCACCTTTGCAATGAGAGTTTGCAGGGCTTTTGTGTGTTTATATGTGTATACTTACAGGCCTACATCCCAGGCTCGTATGTGTACCTCCGTGTGCATGCATACATGATGAAAACCACACAGAAAGTTCTCTCAGCTTTGACGTCAGAGATCAGTATTATTTTGTCATCTATCTTCCCATTATTACGGTCTATATGACCTGCGAATAATATACGCTGTTAAACTCAATTTGCCTTCAAAATATGAGTAAACTGGTAGAGAGTGTCCTTGATATTATTATCTGAAAGTAGAACCATAAGACACACACAGTTTAAAGATCTTTGAAGTTCACTTATAGCGCCGAATGCAGGGATAATCAATATTTCATGTATATATACATTTATAAGTAGGCTTGTGTTTGAATATTTATTATAACATGAAATTTATACTGTATTGTGGAGATAGCTTTAGGCTTATGCTACCTTGTTTTTGTATTATGTTCATTAATTTTGTTTCCCATTCATGGGGTTCATTCGACTCATCATGGCTTTTCCCGCCTGACATTTCCCCTGGCTTATCCCATGGCTCTCTCGAAATCAAAGGTAGCCCGCTGAATGTAGTTGCTTGGACTGCAACAACTTTATTCGACTTTTCTACATGATGATGTTTTGTGCCTTTACCAAAGTATCGAAAGCACATCTGTACATGATCATGTACCAAAATATGAAATTTCCACTTTGCTTTTGGGCTTATTTGTTTTAGTTGTCGTTGCCCAAAATATCTGTTTGCAAATTTGCGTGCGTTTGCTTTTGTAAATAGGCGAATGTCATCCCCCCTCCCAATATACTCCTTTAAAAAAAAAAAAAAAGAGTTCACTGCAATCAACCAATAAACACAATATTATAGAATGGAGTCACGTTGCTTATTTGGATTTGCAGATAGACTGAAAAGAAAAAAAAGGAAAAGAATATTCGTTGTAAGAATATATACTTGAATACTACACCAAGTAAAAGATGCACACTCTCCGCGGGTGGTACCGGTCGTATCTAACAAATCTTGTGATAATATAGTTCAATGTCGAAGTACCCACAGAACTGTGAAACTTTAAGGCGCGATAAATCATGATTCTGATTCAGCCCTTTTCATGGGAAACTATTATCGGACAGAACTGACTTGTGACACAGGTTAAACCATCAACAAAAGGGCCAGATAGCCAATCTCGGAGTCCTGGACAAAAGATTTCCGCCGCAGGTTTAGCCAAGCATACGCTATCTGACTGCGCGCTTCAAACACAGGACAGAGTTGCTCTAAACAGTGCTCGCAGTAAATAAAGGACTCTGTGGTATATTAACTTGCATATTTACATTTTGTACCAATATTTGGAGTTCAGCACGAGTTGTTCCTGCCGTTTTGGCCTGTACTTAAAGTTCAATATGTAATTTTTAGCATTACTTTTTCAATCCAGCTGTCATCTGAGCTTGAACTCTCAGGTTTGTTGAGATGGCAAAGAATTAACTGAATTTCAGCAGTTGTGTTTGTTTGCGTAGGGCAGGGGTCCCAACCAGGAACCGGGGATGATGGCACCGTCTGGGGGTGGGAGACGATATTTCAGGGTTTGCGAAAAGTTGGATTTGGAAATTGAGTATACATTCGCTTTCTTCGTTTTCAAACTAGATATTACTGTTGTAGGTAATGCGCGAATGTATCAGACGTTTTCTAGGGGTGCGGGGTATAGAAAAGGTTGGGAACTGCTGGCATAGAGGGTATTCCCGACATTTAGTGAGATGGGTTGATAGGTACTTCACATAGAGCAGGGGTAATCTTTAGAAAATGTAATCTCAAATGAAATTTTATAATGTAGGTTGATGTCGAACTGATGACAACTTCAGTGGTATGTTTGTTTATTCGAGATCGTGAGAATTTTTTTTTTTTTTTCACATCTCCAATCATTTCTGTTCTCGCTGGTTTTAAAGCAAATCACTTATAACTGTCTCCTGCTTCATATTCGAGAAGGTGACTTTTTAAATTATTATTATTATTAAAAAGCCCAGCAGATAGCCTTCCCGACTGGCAAATGAAGAAATTTCAATATGACTTCAAGAAACAAATTGCATTTCTCCGGACGAAAATCCTGATGGACAAAAACGATAGTAAAGGCAGATCAAATTATGAGGAAGAAAAAAATGTGAAAGAAGATTGAATGGTGGTTTAAATTCGTTTCTCACCGGCAGCGTCTGCGTGATGTCAGTATTATGTGTGTGTGGTCTGAGTGCCTTGAGCAAAAGAACCGGTTAAACTGGATTAAGACTGCCCACAGACATGGACGCAGACGGGACTAGCCTGTTACAGGTTTTAACGTCGTGTAGTGAGGATCTGCCTGTAAAAATTACTTTTTCTTTTTAAGCACTAGATGGCAGTGCTAGTAGTTGTCCTTCAGTTACTCAATGAAATACCTCGACTAATTGTATGTATATTGGATGTACACAACATTATATAAGTTGAAAAGGACACTTGAAAAAACCAGGTCAGTGCAGTCCCCTAGATGGAGGTTTTAAAAGAGGAACTGTCATAAATGGGCTTTCTGACTTTTTTCCTGCTTGACCTATGTTTTTTTTCCGACGTCCATTAAGCCACCTACAGTTACTCAGTGAAATATTCGATCTTGCAAGATTGTTTATGTGTACGGTGTATTGTTCAATATAATTAAACATTGTTCCGAAAGAGTTGTGCTCGTTCACAGGTCCAGTCACCTGTAATGTAACCTTCAAACATGCCGAAATTGTTTTGTTTTTTTTAAATTTTGGTGTTTGTTTGTTTTGCAAAGCTATAAAACAGTCAGTCCGTGTTTGGGAGGCCGGAAGGGGTCTGTACTTTGTCAAATTGGGTACATACTACTTCACGATTTCAAGGGAATGTAACCAGGCTGTTTACGATTTAGAGAGCCTCCCCTTTGTCAACTCCGTACTCATTGCTTTCGTTGACGTGAAAAAGGAAGTTCAAGTGGAACTGTGCCATGGAGCCTTTGATATACGACAACCCCCCCCCCCCCCCCCAGAGGAAACATTTGTTTGCTGCGCTGTCCACATGACAAACATAAAACAAAGGCAGAAATGCGAGATTGACATTCCTCGTACAACACACAGTGAACTTGGGCTTGGCTGTTAGAATTACTCTTTAGGTCAAGAGGGCAAGAAATAAATTTGGCTGTATACATTGTGCAAATACAGATATCTTGTAAACATCATGAAGTGCAGTAATGATTTTTTAAGAATTTACATTTTTAGGAAGGATAAGATCAGACACTCGTGTCTTCCGGCCTCCTAAAGTATACTCAGTTTAAACTGAGTTTATATAGGGTCCCGGGCACCGCCCACTCTCGGCGCACAGAGCCAGGGCTTCGTACAGTGGATTTGCATAGAAAATAAGATACAACACAGATCAGTTTGGCTTCCAGGGGCAATTTCACTGTCAAAATATTTTCAAAATATGTAGGATCTAATTGATAATGAATTTTTCTATAAACCAAAGCACAAAAGGGGCGGGTGAAAGAAGGGAAAAAAAATAGAGAAACAGATTTTTCAGGAGATGGCATAGGCATAGATCTAGTAATGTGAGTGCTGCTTCCCCGGCCTCTCTCGCTACAAGTTATTTTTAGCCTATCGACAGCACTTGGGATGTGACTGCTAGTGATTGCTATGCGTCTCTGATGTGACGGTTGGTGTGCTTCGACGATGATGTATTTTTCCTGAATTTGGAGAAGAAAGAGAGAGGAGGAAGAACGAGAAGAAGGAAAATGCAAGGTTAGTTTGTTGTTGTTAAAGGAAAGTCCCCAAACGTTTTCAAAACCTTCATAGTTTCTGCTATTGTTTACTTTCTTACTTGCATTTGCTGCTGGGAGACAGGGCATGCGAGTTACGTCATAAGCAGAAAATCGAGCCTTGGTCCCATGTTATTCTAAAACATACTAGGCTAGATCTATGTTCGATATGATGGTAAATTAATAAAACGAGGTTTCCTACAACGAATTACTTTATAATTACAAAGTAAGCGACTTCCAGCAAAGTCTAGGATGAGAGCTGAACACTGAACAAAACTCGGCATTTTCTCTATTCGACTTTATAAAAAATGCTGTTGTTTACATCTCTCATGCTTACGCCACAAGTTGGGGCTGCCAAACCGGTGCACCCAAAAACCCCGAGCAGTCTCATTTTATCATTTTCTAATATCTTTGTTATAATGTCACAGTCTGCCCTTTCTGTCCACCTCACGACATGACATACGTAAAACCTCGAGTAAGAAGAAGGAATGTCCTTGATGCCCTGCAAGTACATTACACAATGTTTGTCTACTCTGCGTGGTTCTGACAGACAAAGTAACATTCCTAGACGAAGAGCGACGCACTTGGACTGATCTAATAGGCTTTAATCGTTATTTCTATTGTTGTGCATGCGGTGTTTTCGATATAGAAAATTCCAGATTGAAAAGATGTTCCTTGTGCAAAAAGGTTAAATGGTTGAAGATTAGATACTTGCATTAGACATTAGGTAAATTCGGCGTGGACCGTGTCAAGGGCATCGAGTTAAATGAAGCAAGTTAATTTCTTCTATACGTTTTCTTTACTTCAAAAGATTTTGCTCTTGATGTCAGACGTTCAGACAAAATTAGGAATGGTATCTTTAATGTCAACCAGTGTTGTCAGCGTTCGTTTGTTTTGTACACTTATTGGTGCAACTTGTTTTTATAGGTTTCTGTGAATGGCTCAATCTCACGGTTTGGCCTGAAAAATAACAGCCATAGGAAAAATGTCATCTCTGCCAGCTAACACACCCATAGTCATTGCCGTAAAGTACAACAGCTTTGTGGACGCGTCGTTTTCCAGCAGAGATCCAGTATGGCCTGT
The DNA here is from genome assembly GCA_963931925.1 of Onchidella celtica. Lineage (NCBI taxonomy): Eukaryota > Metazoa > Mollusca > Gastropoda > Systellommatophora > Onchidiidae > Onchidella > Onchidella celtica. The sequence continues at coordinate 26,881,743 of OZ007573.1, read as the reverse complement.
GAACTCCCAGGAAACTTGTAGATTACAAAGGCAATGTAAACTTGGAGCAAATAGAGGCCCCAGCTTCGTTTCATTCACTTTCCCGGTGTGAAAAGCGTTGTGGTTTCAAACAACGAAACTGTCCGTGACCCAAGGAAGGTGAATGACTTTTGCCCGTTTGGCATGAAGACAGATAGACATATCAAACTGACACCTGTATCTTGAAAACAGAGCTTAGGGGGAATTATCCTTGGTGCACACAAGTACTGTTTCCTGCTGAGCGCGACTTACTGAAAAGTACTCTGTACTGTCTTTAGAAAAATGCCACTGTCTGCAAGAGATCTCATTTTTAAATCCGAAGCCTCGTTACTGACACACTCCTCAAGAATCTGAATTGCTATCAATGCTAGAATTGGAACATACAAAACATGTATGTCAAAATTTGGCAAAAAGAAGAAGTTGTATATAGCAAAACCTCGCGTAAGAAATAATACCCAAATGACAGAATGAAACGCAAGATGGCTGCGTTTCATTCTGTCGTTTGGGTATTATTTCTTACGCGAGGCTTTGCTATATACAACTTTTTCTTTTTGCTAATTTTGACTTTGCATAATATAGCCTTTCTGCGACCCCACAGTTTTTCTGTGGTTTTTATAATAAAACATGTATGTATTTCTTGACTGGAACGATGGAGAAGAAAATAACAGTTCTATGAGCGTGCGGTAGAGGAATTCTGTGTATGGAGACAATAGATCAGAGTTGGCTTTTGCTTGGTATGTTCTGCCTATACGAAAAAATGAAGCAAAGCTCTCTTCTCCTTGTCTCGTAACGTAACAGAGTTCAAATATCCATTTGGCACAAAGATTGTAAGATAATGTATTGGGATTATCATATTTATTTTTTAACTCATATTACTGAATTAAAAGATTTTGAATCTGGTCCTGGGAAGTCCATATAATATTATAGTAGTAACAAATCACTTTGCATCGAGTAAACTTTCGCAACAAACAAGAAAAGAAGAAGATGAACAAGAAGAAGGAGAAGAAGAAGAAGTAGTTGTGTTTCGCAAGAAAAAAACAACAACAACAACAGGAAAACTATACAAAGAATTCCAGCAGAATGAAAATGAAAGAAACCATATAGCCTTCGGTTACAAGGGGCCCTCATCAAGCTAAAATACGAAACCAAATTGAGTCCTTCGATCGAGCTATGAGTTAAATTATACAATTTTACCCTGTCAAATTCTGTCACAACCGAAGCAAGAATAAATCAAATCATGTCTTTTAACACGGGATTAATTCAGAGATGGGGTAAGAATTAAGCCACCTTGAGTCTTTCCTCCAGAAATAACAGATGAACATGTCCCTTAAAATGATTAAATATTACAGGTCATTATCTGCGTATATATCTCTAATCTATTTGAAAAACCATTTGCACTTTATAGAAGATTATAAAATATCCTTCGCATTTAACTGTGTCCGTGGAAATCACACAAACGATTTCAGACGTGCATGTTTTGAAAAGCTTTAAATCTGACAATATTTTTTCTAAAGATCTTTGTCGGGGAATTATCTCAAATATACTAGATTGATAAGATCAGACGTTCCCTTCTTCCGACCTCTGATAATACCGTTTATATGGGGTCCGGGCACCGCCCACTCTCGGCGCACAGAGCCAGGGCTTCGTACAATGGATTTGCATAGAAAATAAGACACAACACAGATCAGTTTGGCTTCCAGGGGCAATTTCACTGTCAAAATATTTTCAAAATATGTAGGATCTAATTGATAATGAATTTTTCTATAAACCAAAGCACAAAAGGGGCGGGTGAAAGAAGGGAAAAAAAATAGAGAAACAGATTTTTCAGGAGATGGCATAGGCATAGATCTAGTAATGTGAGTGCTGCTTCCCCGGCCTCTCTCGCTACAAGTTATTTTTAGCCTATCGACAGCACTTGGGATGTGACTGCTAGTGATTGCTATGCGTCTCTGATGCGACGGTTGGTGTGCTTCGACGATGATGTATTTTTCTTGAATTTGGAGAAGAAAAAAAGAGGAGGTAGAACGAGAAGAAGGAAAATCCAAGGTTAGTTTGTTGCTGTTAAAGGAAAGTCCTCAAACGTTTTCAAAACCTTCACAGTTTCCGCTATTGTTTACTTTCTTACTTGCATTTGCTGCTGGGAGACAGGGCGCGCGAGTTACGTCATAAACAGAAAATCGAGCCTCGGTCCCATGTTATTCTAAAAATATACTAGATCTATCTTTGGTGTGATGGTAAATTAATAAAACGTTTGTGACATTGTTACCACATTTAAAAAGGAAAAAAATAGCCGTTGTTTACATCTCTCATGCTTACCCATTAGTTAGCGTTGCCAAACCCGTGCACGCGAAAACCCCGAGCTGTCTCATCTTATCATTTCTAGTATCTTTGATTATCTTAAGTCACAAGCTTCTACAAGTATGGATAACCAAAGGAGTGGACGAAAATACACACGACTTTGTAAATAATTTCTGTTTAGATGATGTGGCCAAACTGGGTTTGGCTTGGACTGCAAATTTTACAGCAGTACATTGGTTAGGTTAGGGTTAGGGTTAATCTACGCTTTTCGCCATCTATAATAACATTTTGGTTGGCGGAACGGCCAAAGTCACTTTTTCGGTATTTGACCAACAATGCGCGAAAAAAAAAAAAAAAAACACTCAACAACTTCGGAGTATTTTGGCTACGTGGTCCAAATAGGCCTTACCATAAAATATTTGCCTTTTTTTTCGTGAGAGGCTACAAATAGGAGTATAACGTGTCACATTTAATGCATACATATAGCATATAACATCAGACGGTAGGAGCATAAGTGAAATAAGGAAAAGAAAAATAATGGCCAAAGATTCATTCCAAAAAATGAGATCAGTATTAATGAACAGAAATATATCAACGACCACCAAAATCAGAGTCTTGAAAACACATGTTGTCAGTGCTTTTATACGGATGTGAATGTTCGACAATGAACAAAGAAACAGTGAGGAAACTTGAAGTAGCAGATATATGGCTTATTAGAAGAATATTGAGAATATCATGGATGGAGAAAAAATCAAATGAGTCAGTACTGAGAGACTCTAATCTGAAAAGATCATTAATTAAAACAATAAGACAGAGGGAACTGAAATTTCTAGGATACATCTGCCGCCGCAGCGGCCTCGAACATCTAGCAGTCACAGGGAAAGCAGAGGTAGACAGAGAAAAACTTTCACTGAAAGTCTTTAATTCATGGACCACAAATAAACGTCACAACAACAATTCCTTGGCTGATGACAGATCCGAGTGGAGAGCCATGATCGCCAATGTCTGTTCCAGACGGAGCAACTGATGATGATAGCTAGATTTTGCTCGGTGTCAGGGGGAAAACAGCAGGCTGTTATACAAACATTATATAATGTTATGCCGTATCATTTTTTCAGCCTTCGGGATATGGAGATGAAACTGCAAGTTTACCTAACCAAGGACAATGCAAATATTGGCAGTCTCTGAAAAGTGTTATGATTGAGTCAGGAGATTTGGTAAAGCCTAGTAGAACATGTAGCTTTTTGTAAGAGATCGTGGTTGTGCTACTTTCATGGCTTATATCAGACTGTGGAAATCGACCTTTCGTGTTGATCTTGAGGTCAAGCCACCACTGCCATGTATACAAACCAAGCAGAAAATGAACTAATCCGTACCCGCAAACAGTTGTATCATTCCACTTTGGATAAAGTTTTATTCGCTTGTCTCAAAACTATGAAACATGAGACAAGGTATTGTGTTGGCACAGTAAGGGATTGATCTTTCACGTGGAGAAGAAAAAAAATGAATTGTCCCAGATGGCTTTTAACTGAAATTTATCGAACTTTTTGAAGGACTGCCAGACTGGTTTTGTCCATAGAAAAAGATTAACGTTAAATACTCAGAGGTAAGGGAATGTTAGACGTTTATACTTTGTACTTAAAGTATCTACAGGGAAAGGTCAAGAGGAGATATTTTCCATTTTTTCGGCGCTTGCGCATTCGATTTACAAAGAAAAAACATAGAAAAGCGTGACCCCCCAACAGAATGAAGAGCTCTGGTGGAGACATTCTAACAGCTTTTACTTGGCCGGATTTGGGGGGAATTTTAAAGGTATGTGCGAGAATATAAGGCGGTGACACCCTTTTTAGTGATTAGTTGTAAAGAAAGCCTGGGTAATTCACTGTAGAACAATAATTATTGTTCAGTGTGACAATTGACAGGTATTTGTGATGGCTTTTATGGTCAGATAACTAGTTAACAGACAGACAAACATAGATAGAAAGAGAAACAGTCAGACAGATGGGCAGAAAGATAGTCAGATAGACAGACAGGTAAACAGATAGATAGACAGACAGAAAGATAGCTAGATCGGCGCCACAAACTGTTAAAAACCAAAGCCGTCAATAACAGTTACCCTACCAAACCACCATTCCGCCTGCTGACTCCAGAACGCCCTTTGAAAAACCACCGCTCTGCTTTGCAAAAAAAATTGCTCATCCAACACAGGAAAATTAAGCCACGGTGTGTGAATTTAATGTAAAATTACATACAGAACATAAAGTTTGATCGATACTGTTATAGAAATATCTCCTGTTTTATTGCCTTACACTCTCATGGAATTTTAATTCACTTTGAGTGATATTTTCCTAAATTGTTCTGGTAGCTTACGATAATCTTCATTGAAGTCAATCGTTCTGATGCTACATGGGGCGTAACACTTTTAAGGTTCGGTGTTTTATGGTAATATTATGGCCAAACTAGGAGCTGATTTGGTACTTTCATGGTGTTTGGAATGTGGCATTTCAATGCAATTTCTTATGACAGACTTTATGTACTTCGGCTGACATTTTTTGTTTCGCTCACACAATTTTCCTCTTTCCAGTCCGCGTGTTTTTTTGTTTCTCCTTGTTTTCATTTTCCTTCAGACTATCCCTGCATTTCACTAGTCTCTTCTTTTGCCTTTCCGCTTCTCTTTTCTCCGCCCTTCCAATCCTCTGTCCATTATTTCAGCATCTAACTTTACAATCAGTATTTTCAAACAATAAACACTAGAATTATATTTTCAACATAACAGACTTTTTACTCGAATTGCCAACCCCCTGGACAGGAATGTTTTTGTGTCAGTCCATTTCATCTTGACTTAGGGAATCATTCCTCATGTATTACATAACATTCCTTAGCACTTCAAGATCTATAAATAGTCCCTGGAAAGAGATGCTGGTAACGAAGAACTGACTAATGTTACTGTTACATCCTGTTTAAACGGTCGAGGCTTGAGCGGAGTGGTTATCAAACCTGGGACTCCTCGCTTCAGAGTTGTAAATACTCTCTAATTCCATGGCCGCCTTGCCGATCTTAGATCTCTCCAGCTTCGTCTGGCAACGCTGCCTCTAACCATAATGTAGTTTGGAACAGGTGATGCTAATAAGAAAGGACTAAACCACAAAGTGGTATTCCCTTTCAGATAATCATCTTTGGCAAGTATAGCGAAAAGTGGGTTTTCATGTGTACAGAAACGGAAACGGTAAAAAATCCATTAAGTAGTAAAAAGAAAGAATGTTTCCTTGTGTACAGAAAAGTCCATTCCGTAAACATGAAAACTTTCCTTGTATTTCACTATTTGAAGGGTTTTTGACGTTTCCGTTTCTCTAGACATGAAAATCCAGCTTAATACTCAAGATTTCTGTTCCGAATATTTGGATGAAATGTTTTACATCAATCCCTGGCTTAAAGCAGAATCGGAGGCCTCCGTGTCGGATACACTCTTTGCTCAATTTAAGTATTGTCGATTACATGAAATTGATCACTTGGGCTCGGTACGCTTGTGCCCACGGCTCGCAGCCCCGTTTCCAAAGTACTGTCATTTCAAGTGCAGGCAATAAAATGTACGAGGTCGATTACGCACCAAGAGTCATTAATCAAATATCACGTCATCATCACCTTTTCCTATGAGTCTGAGGCACCAACATATCCCAGCAACGGCGGCACTTCAATAAAACATTATTTAAGTGAGTATCGCTATGTCAAGACGCTAAACGGTGTCTCAGATATAATAACATTTATTATCAAAGCGTATCGCGGATGGGTGAATTATAGCTGCCTTTGTTCGATGTCTTTTGTGTGCAGCAAAAGAAAAAACCAGATCCAGATGCTATTTGGGTCATACAGTCAAATAACTAACAACAAAATTTTTATTACCAACTTGTGGCCAGTTTAAGAAAGAGTTGTTGTGGCCACGTCACCAACGAAATGATTGTGTGACCATTTACAATTAGCTAAATCTTTTCACCTAAAAATTCTTCCTCAAACAAAATCCAATTTGGGCACATGGCAGATATTAGTCATTGCAATTAAAAGAAAAGTCTATATCGAACGAAGTTGTGTTTGTGCCACATATTCTAAGGGCTGGGACACACGTTCCTGTTATGAATGATATATTCCCTGCTCAATTCCACCTCTTGCTTGACCTACTCATTAAATCATTTGCATTCGCATAGGCGGAAAATTTATAACAAAAGTAACAAATATCAGGTTCAAGAATGACTAGAAGTTTAGGATCGGAGTAAAGGCTAGAGTGTGGAATAAAGTCAGTGTTTCGGTAGCACCGCAATGACTAACATTAGTAAAAATCGTGCTATTAGCCTCCAGTTTGTGAAAACAGGCCACAACAATATTTTACAAACTGATCAAAACGGCCTCAAAAGGAGTTTCGCCATTTCTAATCGACACACGGCCACTGAAGAAAACAATTTCTTGTTATATTGTTATATTTACATGTAAATTTAGTTGACACCAAGATTTCCCGACCACACCCTCTGTAAGTAGGCAGACCGACGTGTGTAACACTGAATTAATGTCATCGACTGAATTTCCAAGAATAATATGAATCTGATTTGTATCTAACAAAGGAGAATGCCCCTCAATGAGATAAAACCGACGCTACGCATTACACTGGTTCACTCAACAACCTCATTACCAATCATATTTTATCAAGACATCAACAAATTGTTGAGTGAAAGAAAGAACAAATGGACAGAGGCAACAAGGACTCTGTGGTTACTTACGCCTAATTCAAAAATTCAGCTGATAACAAAAAAAACTGGATTTCGAAAAGAAATACGCTAAGCTCTGAGTGCTTGTCGAGGGTATTGAAGTAAAACATGTTTTCTTCAATCTGTGATCTTAAGGATTAAGTGACTGAATCATCATTCTGAGGCCCAGTCAGCTTTGATTGGGGTGAATTCCATCTGATGAATTCCAATCTTGTAGATTTAAGCCAGGAGATATGAAAAGGCGATCTGGTTGGTTGATAGAGATAGGATACGGGTCTTTGATAGGTTGAAAGATGTATGTCACCTGGACTGGAAATTATTGATAATAAACCCATAAAAGAGTTCAGAATAAGTCTTGGTTTATACTTTCTGTTTTACAAATTGACCTTTTTGTGGAGCCATACAACAGGAATTTTATCCTGATTGGTTTCTTTCCTTCCCTTATCTCTTAAGTCGGTTCTATCTGTCTGTCTGTCTCTCTCTCTCTCTTTCATTTTTATTTTTCGTAAAAACTTGATAAGATCACAACAGAAAATGGCTGATGAGCTATTCCTGAAATCAAGATATTGACAAAACCATAGTAATAAAAAATATCCCTCAAGAATACCAGTCAGATCGGACAGATTCTTCAACGATTAGACCATCTCCCCCCCCCCCCTCCCACCCCACCCCCCACCCCACAAAAACAACCAATTGATGAAAACCCATCGCCACATCAACTGACAGGAACAAATCTTAAAATCTCGCCAGTGTTTAAAGGCAGGAATATGAATTACCACCAGAATGGAACACCAAATTTGTTATTTCAGATAAGAATCTGTATGGAACATCCCTAAATTTTGGCTTTGGCAGTATAGCCCTGCTGCGACGCCACAGTTTTTCTGTGGTTTATATGATATTTCCTGAATTTTGAACGTTTAATGAGAACCTATTGGTGACTATGAAGGACCGTTAGGTACTTAAACGAACTTCCATTCTATTTGAGAAAGAAACATGAAGGAATCTGCCGTGCTTAATCTTGGATCAACAATACATAACAAGAGCCGTTTCTTCCGCTTTGACTCAAGCCGAGCAATGCCGTGCTTAATCTACTCTCCATTAAAAAAAGTTCAAGAGCAAACTAAGTGTCTTGTCAATGGATGAGCTGAATAAATTGTTTCGTATTAAAAGTCTTCTAATACCAGTAAGATAGAGCAGGCTATATCTGTGCTTGAAAACGTCGTGGTCTGAACACTGGTGGAAGAGGGCTTTATCAAATATTTTTACGTGCCTTTCCTGGGTGACATTTTGATCGTGATAATTTAAGGCATTTGTTCTCACCAAAACAAACCAAAAATGAAGATGTGTTTAATTTACGGGTATGGTATAACATCCCACCCCTCCCCTTCACACATGTACATATGAACTGAGAATTAAAGACTCTCTCTCTCTCTCTCCCCTCACACACACACACACTGCACGTACTCGTACCGAGTGCATTTTACCAGAAGCAAGCACCAGAACTGGAAGCTCATTTCTGAGGATTTTGCGAAGAGTGTGACATAGTTTACGAATTATTGTTTAATTAGCATAAAGTTCATGGGGGTACAAATTCAGCACTGAACTTTCTTTTTTTTCTGAGCAATTTTCTCTAACGAATGCTTCGTCCAATCTCCCATCGAAAAAAGAAAAGAAAAAAAAAGTTGCCTTCTCTATATTCAAGAGTACTTCAGTTTTCCCCGCGGCACACACGTCAAGCCTTGAGATATTTGGATAGTTTTCAGCACTCTTATTTTCTATTCACAAGGTTCTCAAAATGAAATTTTTTATTGACAGGATAGAGCAGGACACGCGGTTACTTGCTGGATGTGCAGAACTGCTTATTTCTTCAAATGTTTCTGTCTTTGGGTGGCCAGTAAATACCACCTATGTAATACTAATAGCAACCAAAGTAATCATTTTATTTCGTCATGTTCTTAATTGGGGCGGTCTAGATTGTCAGGTTGGAGACTACAGTTCTGGCGTGAGTTTGAAGGCATTGGCCACCTTGTGACTGCCAGAAGGAAATGCCTACCCTGCCGTAAGTTTTGAGCTGCAAGTGGCTACTCTATGAATTTGATATACAGGAGCTTGCGATGACCTATCAACTCCAGCAGCGTGTATGTAAATAATTATAGTTGAGTTCACTGACCTCCAGCAACATGGTACTGAAAATTTAGCTTGTGGCCGCAGAAGGGCTAGACATCCAATTAGTTTTTTGTTGTTGTTGGCGATAACTCATTAAAATTAGATGGCCGCTGAAACAAGCAGGAAAATTACCCAAAATATTGTGTATGTGTTAGACAGGAAGAAGAAAAGAAAGCGATTTATATCGAAAGTTAGAGAACGAGGCAGGAAGATGAGACAAACAACAAAATCAGAGAAAAAAGGAAAGAGAAGAACGGGTCAAGGAAAACCTTATTCGCCGTAGGTTAAGTTAAAAAATGAAGTTTTGTTCAAAACAAATTGATGTTCAAGTCCATAAAAAATAGTGACAAATTCACTGCCAGCTAAGTGTCTTTTATCTTTTACGCTTAAGCCTCCATTTACACACACACAAGTGACAGCACCGACTGAAGTTTATAACTCACAAATTACTCGGAATTGGCCATAAATTAAAGCAACATTAAAATAAGGACGCTTAACTCGACATCTTTAAGCCCTGATTTCGTTATAATTGAACGTAAATCGATTCAAGCAGAATTTATAAGCCTCGATCCTTGTCGCTATCCGCGGAATTACTCCAGACGATCGAAATATTATCTTTTTCAACCTTCTGAAACGTTCAATAAAATACGAAACATTAAATTAAACGTTAATTAGTTGTGGTGTATCTATGTCTATCAATCCCACACTGCAGTATTTCCAGGCATGTTTTAAGGGGGCGGGGGATAACAAGGATTTGAAAGATCCGTTAATTCTGTAGCCAGGTCCCGTTGTGAGAAATAATAAACATCTTTGTGTTATCGTGAAACAATGAATTCCATTGTTAAAAATCAGGGCCTTTCCTGCATTGCTGCATATTGTAAAAACGCTGAGATCACATTCCTTTTAACTGGGATGAAAGTAAACTACTACAAAACGGTGGGAGGATCTACTGCAGCAATTTGTCTGGGTAAAAATGTCCAGGTTTCTCTATTTGGCTCAGCCAAAATAATCATTTCCTTAATAATCAAGAAAAAAAGTAAGTCGATTCGAGTGACTTAATGTTTATGCATAGATAGTCCTCATTATGGCTGTTCATATGCTGAATTTTCAGCGTCAGTCAGGCTGCGTTCTTAATGTACACTAGCACACTTTCAAGAATCTTTAAGAATCATTAATTTGCTTGAAATAAAAAAAAAAGTGCCAGAAATGACGACGATATAAAAGTACCTGAGGGTACCTGACCATGAAGTCAGGTTGTCTCGGAACAAAAACGTATTTGGTAGTGTGTGACGTAAACTCGTAACTCTTGCACTGTTTGACATCATTAAATGAGAATTATAAAGTCGCATAAAGTGTTGTGCGCCCGTTACATTTGAAGACTTTTTTATTCGTACTTCCAGCTGCGAAAATGTCAATTACCATGTAAGCCGTGATATTTACGAACTTTACACAAATAAAGAAAACTCTGCATTATATTTTAATCGACGTTGATGGTGTTTTGGGAATAAAAACGATATCATAGAAGAGGCTTGATAATATCGCAAAACCGAATAATCTCGGCTATTGAAATGAGCACACGGCGAGGGAGACCCTTTATCATTTTCGGAAAAAGACTTTTTTATCTTTATTGATTTTAAGTCTTCTCTCCATTTGTCTGGAGCCAGTGACCGAAACGGGTACCATTCAAGCGGTGGGTGTTTTTTTAATTGCCTTGATGATCATAATAAATCCTCGTCTCTGAGGATTATAATGAACATTTTCCCACACGTCATGGTGGAAATGTATTCAGTTGGGATTCTGAAGGGTTACAGTGTATACAGACGAAGAGAAACGTTTTATATAAGAATGCACTAGCGCCGTTGCCGACAGCCTGTACCGTTTATTCTCACACCTGGACTGGATCCAGTTCGATTCTGATACTCATTTTGCCGATATCGTAACTCGCATCACAGTAAAATTTAAATTTGGACATAGGGGTGAAGGTATGTTCAGTATACTAAGTGCAAGTCTACATTGGTGCAAAATAATCTGAATTAAAAAAACAATGTATTTGTGTTTGAGTTCGTCGTGATCTTCACGTAAAGTCCACTTTTCCCATATATCCGTATCCATTGAATTCATGAACAAACCTTCTGTCAGCCAATCTGGTTCGCGAGTAAAACATTTATAACCTTTTAGGCCAGGATAATCATTAGTAATGATATTAGAATGGCCATTGTACCAAAATACGGTCTCTTTTCGTTCCAAGTGCATTTTAAAAAATGTTTGACATAAAATTATTGAATAGTTGTACATATAGTGGAAATGCTAAACAATGTGGGACTGAAAACAATTATTAACAATCTCAATTTCACGGATTTATTAAATTTGTTTATTACTAATATTAGTTTGTTTGTTTGTGTTGCCCTATATGTTTATTTTGGTAAGAAGGTCAGTTGAAAATGATGTCGACCTGCAAACTGTAACTGTACTCATGACATGATGAAGAAGAACTGAAACTCTTGGGACAGCGAGACTGCATGAGATCTTCAGAGTAAGGGAAAACCCCTGACAAAGTGTTTGGGCCCTTGATTTTCTTACACGCCCATGTCAGGAAAAATCTGGGATGTTTTCCTGCAGTCTCATGGGTGATAGCTGCCCTGAGCCTCTGAATCTTGGTCACTTGATTGATTCAACTCGAATACGATTCTCTCTCACCTTGAGTATAGTATTGGTATCGTCCCTCCCCCTCCGTGGAATCGCCCGCCATGACCTGCCTCTGTGTTTGTTGACATTGGTTTCAATTGAAAGATCGTAACACCTGACGTACTAATTCATACCACACAATATATCCGCCCGGGCGACCAACTGCTCCCCACGCTAACTATTCACTCCCAGACAAAAATGATGTTTATCAGGAGTTCACACCTTCAGGAACGGGGCACCGCTGTGAAGCATTCCGTGTTCATTCGGCCTAGTGCATTCAACACGGGTGTGAAAATAGTTCACTCATGATTCATACCTTCTTGAACCTATAACTTTTTTTTTTCTACTGCTAGAAGTTTCATTATTTTCTTTTAGTTCATTCAGTTCTCATTTATTTTTGGTGTCTATTTTGCCTAGGAAGTAGAAAGCATTGGAAGATTGGGAAAAACGAAAAACAAAAATAGTGAGAGGGGAAATTATGTGCATTTTTTTAAACCACATAATACTGTATTTCTTCACATCCAGTGACTTTCCTGATCTTCCACCCAGTGATAAAGGATTGCCATTTTCTGGTCAGAGTTGAAATCCCTGAAGCTTTGCAGATCTCAGCTCCTAGTAAAGCTCGAAACCTAGTCCTATGAATCCTGTGCATGTGTATTAATGCTGCTGTATTAGTCAAATCAACGCCTTTTTTTTTTTTTTCATTCTTTTAGGTTGGCTTTGACTTAATTATTTGGCACAACGTTTGCTACAAAATTTGGATAGTAAAGAGTGTTTAAATCAAACATTGCTATCTGACACTCTTAATAAGAAAGCAAACAGCTATTCATTGTTATCCACAAAGCAAGGGCCATTTGACCAGAAGCCATAAATACTCACGAAATAATTACATCTGCGAGAGGTCAAAGCACAGTTACTTTACCCCCTTTTGCTCATATAGGACAAAAAAATGTGTCATGGAATCTCAGTAGGTCCTTAGCGGGGGCGATTTGGGACGGGGAGGAGTGGTAGAGGAAATTTTTGGATTTCAGAGGGAGGATGGTGAAAAGATGGAATATAAAACTAGGCCGTTAAATAATGCGCAGTGCATGTATTGTGAAAGTGCAGTCTCTTTCATTTTTTTTAAAATTACATATATATACGGTGCATAATAATTTTGGCTGATACTCGACTCATTCTTCATCGCGCAATTCCACTGACAAAAAAATCTCGCGACCCGGTTTGCCCCTATCAGTGTTGCTAAGTCTGCAGAACTTTGACCGTCAAATGATGTCCCAAAGACCTCTGGCGAAAGTAGAGTTACGAATAGAAAGATAAAAATATTTCTTACAAACCTGTCGCAAGGTGGAAATAAACTCACGAGGCATGAATGTAGGAGTGGAAGCAGGTTTAAAACGTTTAAGAACCACTGTGGTATCATGTATTCGTTGACAGTTCAGAATGTGCATGAGAGCACGTAGGTTTGAGTGGTTCTGTGGCTTGGCTAACATGTAGGCCTACTATTAAAATAATTTACTTTAATGTCATATTTGGGGTAGGATATGATGATTTGCCGTACAGCTTTTCTCAGGTAGGTATAGAGCAAAGTGACAATGTCAGCTCGCCATTGGATCGTTGTTCATTCAATTTACTTCCAAGGCCTACATTTTAGTGAAACAAGTTGAGGTGTCACGGGGGCGCAATTTGCAAACTTTAACCTGAACGTACATAAATGTGAGCTTTTTCTGATTCAATTTGTTTGATAAAGCTAGCTGAGAATATCCAGTTATCTCACGGAACTTCCTCACCCTTTCTCCTTTTGCATCTATCTATCTATCTATCTGTCTGTCTGTCTGTCTGGCTGGCTGTCTGTCTGTCTGTCTGTCTGGCTGTCTGTCGGTCTGTCATTTCACAGTGTACCTTGAAAGCATCACGTTCGTGTTTTAATACAAGTCTTATTACCTGGGATATCTGCATCTTTAACACTTGACCCACATCAATCCTTGCAAGTGGTATAGTTCCATGCAAAAACTTAACGTTTTATTTAACAGTGAATCAGTGTCCCCATAGAGATTTTAGCGATGTACAATCATTCCATCAATCAAGGCTAACCTGTAATTTACGTGTTGAACCCCTGCGTGGCACTACCAGGCAGGTGTCCCTCGTTTGCAATGTTTCTTTTTTAAATGTCAACATACTGATTTTTCATTTTCGGTGCGCTTGATAAAATATCCTTCGCCTGCGTTTATTGACATCTATCCAGACCACGACGTGTAGGCGTCACATTTTGGGTTGGGAAGACCCTTACTGTGTATTTGTCTGTCTCCCTGTCTGTCAGCTTTTGCGCGTCTGTCTGGTTGTCTGATTCTCTGTACATTCTACCGTCGTCCCACTGATCCATCTATCTCGAAGACTTGGGGTATCTTTCTGTTACAGAATTATATAGATCATCAGCTACAAGGAATGTCATTCTATTTTATCTACAAAGAAAAAAACGCAACGAAATTTTTGAAAAACAAACGGTGAAGACCGACATTCAATCTCAGAATTGTGACGAATGAAGCAGAAAGTTTCATTCAATTCACCTGCAGTTTTATTATGAGTCCCTAATATTAGACATGCTGACGACACTGTCTTAGTGGCAGGTTCAGAAAGAGACCTTCAATTGCTTCTGGATACTGTGGTGACTGAAAGTGAAAGTAAGGGCTTATCTTTAAACATTAGGGAAACAGAATGCATGACAATATCTAAAAAGGCGGTAAACCCTATCTGTAATCTCATAAGTAAAAGTGAGAAGATTAAACAAGTTCAAAAGTTTAAATATTTAGGATATACAATTACATCCAATGGCAAATGTACAACAGTTTATTTCTGGAGAAGACTTGCGATGGCTAAAGATAGCTTTAATAAAATGAGCTCAATCCTAAAGAACAGAAACATCTTAATGTCAACAAATATGAGGCATTGAAGAACTATGTGTGGTCAACCCTCCTGTATGGATGTGAATACTGGACATTAACTAAGGACATGGAAAGCAAGCTAGAGGCAACGGAAATGTGGTTTTTAAGGAGACTTCTAAATATTTCATGGAAGGAAAGGAAATCGAATGGAATAGTGATGAAAGACGCCAAAAGGAGCGATCACTAATAAAAACAATTAGGAGAAGACAATTGCAGTTCATGGCACCTTGCTGTAACTGGAAAAATGGCAAAAAAAAAAAAAAGCAGAGCTAGACAAAGAATGACATATTTATGTACAGAGTTTGAACAGATCGGCGACACCGAAAAACCAGGACAATATAGGCTTTTTGAGAGCATCCAAGCGGAGGAAAGAGTGGCGAGCCATGATCGTCGATATCTGTTCCAGATCCGACACTTGAAGAAGAAGCAGAATGATGACTAAATATTCTGAATTGTTTCAATTACTAGACACAGTTTCCTCATAATAACGAGCCTGTCCTCTGAATTTCTGTCTTCGCAAAACCGACAATTGCGTTTATCTGTCTCTCTTATATGAAGCTTATTTGTAGTGAGGTGGACAATTTGAGCCCCATTTTGCTGGACATTGGCAAAATTACCAATCAATTTGTCATGGTCCGAGACAGGCCGTCGAAGCCGTTCCCTGTCACTCAAGACAAGGTGGTTTTAAAGGCAAAAACTCAGTCAACTGTACCAGTATCCTGTTTTCCGTCAAGTTTCCATTTAAGCGTGGCGCTAATTCCTTGCTTAATACCTAAAGCAATAAGCCGCCCTCCTGTCTTTGACAAAAGAGTACTTCTTCAAATTGCCCCCCCAAGTTCGGGCTAATCCTTCAGTGTATCCCCAGGCCGTCTGAATGTGTCTATTAGCCGTGCCTCACTGGACAATACGCGTCATCTGGAATGACCAGTCAGTGACCTGTCTTACAGAAAGTAGTGTGAAACTGGAAAGCAATGCAGGGTATCGGATAGAACAATGCTTTCTTGCTGGTTCGAGATATGTTAATCATACAGTGTCATAATGAAGTCTTCAGTTCCTTTAAAAACACATTGCTCTAACCGGTTTCTGAACAACATCTTTCTTTATTTGCGTTTTCAACCACAATAGTTGTATTGAAAGCAGCAGTTACTATAGTTGTACACATTCAGTCCCATCAAGATAAAGACTCGGTTCGCTTAAATAACAGGGCATAGCAGGGTTCAAATGAAATTGCTTGTTATCTCTTTTTTTTACCAGCACTATTATTAATACCAATATTTGTGGTGAAAACAGTAATTACTAGAGTTACGTTTAACCTGAGTACCGTACTTAGAACTCATAATAATACACACAATCATGTTGTCAGCTAAAAACTGGAAACCGGCTAGTTTTATGGTCCCAATTGCTACTATAAGTGTATCAAGTACCAGTTTAAGAAATAACATCTGGCCGCTAAAATTGTCTTACGTACGGCAATACATTAACAAACATGACAACAGACTAATAAAAAGTACTGGATACCATCACTTTAAAATTCATTGATTGACGCTCCGCTGTCGCAGCTGTACAAATTATGCTTGCATGTTGGTCTAATTACGAGCTGCAATCCAGATAGCAGAGCAAATAAAACCAACATGAGCGTTTATTTCATAACACTGCAAATGCATTCAGTTCACTCTAATTTTTCGTCAGTGAAGTCCATATAATTATGGATAGTGCAGTGTAGCCCTGTGGAATCCACACAAGGCCAACTCATTGTCATCTTGTGAGAGTCCAGCATATTAATTTATGAGTCAACAAGCTGTTTTCACTTGTAGGTATGTGGTAGGCTTGACCTCTCCATGAAGAAAGAACAACCTTCTGCCCACTGCGTCAAACACGAGCCGCCCGGTGTTGTGATCCGCTTTAGTCCCCCATAAAATTTAATCCGGAGGGGGATTATCTGTACAAACTTGAAACCACCAGACATGGACACCAAACAGTAACAAAGGCATTTCCCCTCTTCGCTACTGGGGGATTAAGTTTGCTTGAATGAGCAACAATGGCGATGTCTTCTAAGCCGATCTTCGAACAGCCGATCGTACAAATTCCATGTACTTCTGGATCGAGTAAAATAATGAAGCGAGGATCAGAAATGGCTGAGGTCAAATCGGACAGGAGATGGTTTTATTGGGGGAGGTTCGAACTGAGGTAGAAGGAGAGAGGTGGATCGCGAGAGAATCAGGCGTATCTTGGGAGACATCCCAGAATAAAAGTCAAGTGTGCATGTTCCCTTGACAATTTGTCAGCTTTTTCCCATGGATATGAAGTCGTAGATGTATCAAAGAACCCCCCCACCCCACCCCACCCCATCCCGACCTCCATAGAATAATGAGTCAAGTAAGAATGATCAGCTTTCCCCGTAGCTATAAAATCGCCCCCCCCCCCCAACCCCCAACCCCCACCCTTTTTCAAGAAAGAAGTGGACGAGAAGGCACGGCATTTCGAGACTTGGTCGAGGGTCATTCCACTGAAGTTCGGATTTCATAATGTATGAGGTGTGCACTCGCCCACCTGAGACATGATCTCGGGAAATGAGCAGGTGCAGAGCAAACGTTTGACCAGTATGAGAAGAGAAGGAAGATGCAGGGTGCATCGAATACAGTTCTCAAAAACAATTCACAGATGCAAGCGTTTCCTTATCTTGTGATATTATATTTCACTACTGCTGATTTGACAGGCAATCCACAAGAATGAAGGCGCTATTTGAAGGTGAAAAATAGAACACATGTACGTATCCCAGCCCTCCCATCTTCTGTCTCTCAGCTCACCCACCCTCCATACACGTCCACAATCATGATCTCCACCCAGTCTGTGACGACAACTCCACCAAAACAAAACATCTGAAAATGTGCACAAATACGATACTCAGAGCTTGTGTCGCATTGATTGGGATAGGAAGGGAGAAAGTGTCTTTCTTTTATAATTGTCCGCCATCCAGTGGCAATAGAATAGGATAAATTTGTTAATATTGACGACGACTTTTTATTTCTTCAATAATTTAATAAGAATGCGCATCCCTACCATCTACCATTGCCATCTAATTTGAACTCATTTACACTGTATTATTTGTGCTCAGACGCATAATGTACTGGCTTAGCGCTGCGGTCAAATAGTGCAATGCAATTAAGAATAGCATGTAATTATTTGGGTGGTGTGATTTAGTCATAATGCAAACCAATTAAATCCCTGGGGCATGCGTGCCATGTGAAATCCATTTTAAATGAAAAGCGCAATACCAGTTACGTGGTGTGAGAAATCACTCGATGAATGGATGGATGGATTCAAACATTGGTGAATGGACGGATTTTAACGTCGTCGAGCACAGGACCGAAAAAAACAAAACTTCAGTGTTCCATCCTTTTTCTGCAATCCTCGTGTTTTCCTCTTGGTTGCTTGACTGGTTTGAAGTTGTGGCATAATAGGCATTATGCATAATTCGTGTACAGTTGATCTGCCCATTCTGTCTTCTTAATCTCCAAAGTATTAACACACTTTAGGAACTCCATGCAACTGGCTTAGGCTTGATTGTTTTAAGTCACACGGATTGGGTCACACCTTTGCTAAGCGTTGTAGAATTCTCTGATCTTTCTCCAATGAATAAGTGATGAGTTATTCAACTGTAAATGTCCAGATTAACTTACATAGCAAATGCCAATTTGGGTACGATCTGGACCTTTTGCACTGAAATACAGACCATCACAAGAAGATGACAAGAGAGAAACCAACTGTGGTTTCTGCGGGCAGAAAGAGTAAATTACTCGTGGGAATTGCAGTCGGGGTGAGGGTGTTAAGTATAGGGCTAGATTTCTTGACGAAAGCTTAGAGGAGAGGATGTTTTTTTTAATGAAAAGGTGCTGTCTAAAGTGCTGTCTGCTCGTGTAAAAAAAAAACTTCGACAATAACAAATGTTAACGGAAACTATGTTTTTCTTTCCTGTCAGCATGAACTATGTCTACACCACAAATGTCTACCTTAGCTGTGACAAGACTGGTGTTATTTTCAGCGATTCCCGCAACAACACTACTATCACCTACTACAACGAAAGTCTATAGCACTGGCTGGCTTCATTTTAAATTTCTTACCATTGCATTTCATCATCCTAAGTTTGTTTTGGTAGTCTCATATAATGCGTAAGTTTTCTTGCGTCTTGGTGAAATTAATTACGTTTCTTTCTTCAGTTTCGTGCGCTATTGTAATGAATTGCTACAATGAGTAAAAATCTATTTTAAAAGTTTTCTCTGAACTACCGAGAACTTCATGGCAGTCTCCATTTGCAATGAACAATAAAGGTGTTAAGATAACCAGCCTGCGCGTGGCCGTGTTCGTATTTTGCATATAGACAGATTTACACATGAAGGGACATAGCTGATTTGGGCAGGGTTTTTTTTGGCGGGGGGGGGACTGCTCAAAGGACGTAATTGAAATCTGAGCTCTCTTTAAATTACTCCGGCATGCTATCACCTCAGTCAAGTTTTATTTTCTGTATGATATTGCGTGAAGTATGATTCCGTAGCTGGGTTAGATTAGCGTCATCCTTTGATCAGTTTTAATGTTACGATATACAGATTTTGTGCCAGATGTGTCTTTCCCTGGGTTAGTGAAACATTTTCTTAATTCTTATAGCTTTCTAAGAAAATAATATCAATGTAAACATGGCCATTTGCAAAGAAAGGGTCCCGCCTTTGAGAAACGTACTGGTTACCATGTTAACATGAAACTTCAAGTTGGCCTATCACGCCGTCAGAGTATTTCTCGATTTTAAGTAAGAATACGTCCCTCCCAAGAACCTTTTTGTTGACTAAATTACTGTATGTCTCTCGTGAACAAAAGGCCATGACTAGCCGAGCCATCATGGCAAACATATGAAGTGTTTTCCTACCAGTCGGGTAAATAAAAACCAAATTAAGGCATAACTTAATGTGATATGATGTCTTAGTGTGATATGATGTAGAATACTAGAAAACTGCCTGTTGTATTCAAATCATGAACTATCAAAACTGTCCGTGGTCAAGCACTCCAAACATCTTAAATCTACGTAAACAACATGGCGTCTAAACAGAGAAGCTCGGGAAAACAACTACAACAGAACAACCAAAACAAAACAACCAAAAAAAAAAAGTCCTGGACAGGAAGCGTGTTTTCTTTCTGTTTTTGTTGGTTGGTTTGTTTGTTTTTGTTGTTGTTGTTGCTGAGCTTAAGGAGAGCTTAAGGTTTTCTCCAACCTCCCGATGCTTATGGTGTTGTTGTTGTTGTTGTTTTATCCTGTACTCACAAAGGTCAAGAAAAGGAAAACAGTCACGCAGTCGGCCTGTGTTTGCTTATATTAATATTAGGGGAATGTACTTACAGAAAAAAACGTGGTATTTTGTGTAATTGGGAAACGTGTAACTTGAGACACAAAATACCGAGACGGACCATTCCTTCTTTCACTTTCGTCCCCAACTTGCACGCGTATGAACACGGTGAGTACTACTCACAGAGCTCTGTGGTACTAGTCATTTTCGTTCAATTATGAAGGGGTGGGATGCGAATTGTTGCATATTATTTGACATGGACGATAAGCGCGCAAGTTGACGGACGGAATTTTACGAAATGATCCGTCTCAGTATTCTGTGTCTATACACCCTCTACTATAGTTTGACAGAATGATGCATTGTAAGCTGCAGACATGCCTCTGGCAATTTTGATTAGGAGAAAATAAAAAATGTAAACCCCCCCTACTTGTTTTTAAATCCCAACAGCTGATTTACTGGACTATGCAAGATTACCGGAACAGCCCTGAAAAAAGTCCATGACTTCTGTGGACAACTTTTTAAAAACTCAAGCCAACCCTATAAATGCAAAACCAATCTTTCCCTAAAGCAGATCATTTTAAAATATAGTTCTTGTTCTTGCATGAAACATAACAACAACAACAAACGCAAAAAAAAAAAAAAAAGGTTTATTCAGAGAGTATTGTTCGACTTTTGTATTACTTCACCGGAAACGGGCGGACTTTCATTTTTTTCAATGTGCCCACTGAATATGAAGGATAATAAGTTATTAGGTTAAGTTATTAAGGTACCTAATAACTTAGCCTGATCTACTTTGGCATGCTTTGCATTTGATCTGATTTACTGATTCCGCCTTCTTTGTTTCCTGGGCGAATGTGGAACTAATCTGCCCGAATTTTGAGTAATTGTTTATTCAGTCATTTTTCTGGTGACCGAAAAGTTCCATAAACATGGTGTTTGCCAGGGCGGCATCCAACCTATTAATGCGCAAAAAGGTGATCCAGATCCGCTGCTGATTTGACGGACATTCCAAGCCCCTTAACCGCCCAGATATGAAGCAGATTAAGGTGGGATTAAGCCCCGGTATGAAATTAATCCAAAGCAAATTCCTGCAAGCCCATAAAACTATATTTAGTTCTGGGCACTTTTTGCTGCCCTTTTTGTAATGTAAAATATAAAAGGCAGTGGCTACGTTTACGGCAGATTACGCTCACACCGCAATAGAAAAATAAAAGAGGAAGTGCTGCTGTACGAACGGGAGTCAAGTCGAACAATGAAAAATGGTGATATGTGTTCACCGTCTGCCGTAAATGTAGCCACTGTGAATATAAAAATCTGAAAAAGAATTTGGAAATAAATGGGCATGGCACTGTGGAACATAAATGAACGATTTTGAGTACTGCAAAATTATTGTGTCGTTGCAGGAAATAACTTCCAATGATATTAGTCATAAAATGGCAGTGAATTTAGTAACTCATAAAACACTAAAACTGACAATTTCTTGTGGTCAGTTATTCTGACCAAGCCTTGGTAATCTCCGCTTGAAGAGAAATAAAGGATTAGTATTAATAACATTGGTGAAATTCATTTAGTATGATGTGTATTGTAAAAATATCGACGACATAATAACAGAAAGGGCCTGGAGAGAGAATACAAAATAATGTATTGTGTCTTACTATGAGTAATAATAATATAATATTTGAGAAGAGGTAATGATCGTACTGAAAATTAAACAATGAATCCCTTATGCTAAGGAAAAGCTGCAACTTCATTTTTATCAGTAGTCAAAGACGGCAAAATGATAAATAGGTGCGTATAATTGTAGTACAAGCATGCTAGATGGGTGAAGAAAAGGTATGATTTGAATGTGGACCGGAGGTAAATGAAGAAAGAAAGAAAGACAAAAAGAGAGACAGTGACAATCAATGAAACTACACAGCTTAACGTTTGAGCGGCTGGCACAGATAGTTAGGCCCGGTACTTTTGGACTAGATTTTAATAGGCAACGCCTGTCGGGAGTGTGCTGATTCGATATGGCTTCTGGGGTCCATGTTTCACTGTCAGGGCGAGACATCAAAATGTCATATTAAACATGACAGTGCAACCCACGGAGATTCGACGGTGTTCTAGGAAAAAATTCGCCTACGGTAATAAAGCCCCATGTCGCACGAACCATTTGCATAGAAGACCTTTATGTTTCCATAGCTTTGCAGCGCAATAAAGATGACATTGTAGAGTATGATTACACCGTCGATCCAGCTTGTTTTTACACATCTATGGCAACAAAAAGCGGGCGCACATCAACAAAGTTTAACATCCCAAACCCCTTTCCTTCCAGAACTCAGGTCGAAACATCAACAAGTTCATTTCCGTTTTTGCTTCTGTTTTTTTAGTCTTCATCATCATTTGGTTGTTGGGTGTTTTGTATGTCTGTCTGATTGTTGTCTTTTTACAATTAAAGCAGCATGAACTCCAGCACATCTAACTCACACGTGCCATTTCGGCAAATACCAGTGGAGGTCACCGCATATTCAAAGTACGGTTTGCAATCTTAGATGTTTCGGACTATGTGAGGCTATAAGTATAACAGACCAACGGAACAAATTGTTTAACAGTCACACATTCAAAACAGTTTTATTGAGACTCGTGGGATGGGGTTCAAAGTATTTTAGTGATATGAGTTGCTCTTTAAGTAGATCAAATTAACAATCCCGAAAGCAGTATGTGAATCAAATGATGGAATGATAATAATATTACATACAAATATAACAATAATGATCTTAACTAATTATCCTGAAATGAAAATTTTGATTAACATGCAAAGGTTAGGCTAAAGACATATTATATGATACACATTCCGCAGGTTTTCCATTTAAGGCACTGTAGTAAAATTTACCCGAATGTCCACATTGATCAATTATTACTAACAAAATTATCCTAATCCTGGATCTGTAATCTTGACTTGAAGATAGTAATCCTAAACAACAAGTCACTTTGGGTTTTCAATCCCCACAAACTATGATATAGTAAATCAACTGTCCCGATCCCTCATACAAATACACTACATGTACAGTCTTGGTCACAACTACACGGTACAAACTCTTAACTCTGACTAAACCATCTGACTAAACGTATAGGTTCTGTCCAAAGTACACTCGCAGGATACAATGTACTGGTATGATTAGAATGATATGTCTTGGTATGATGATATGTCTTGGGCACTGGTTCCCTCAATTCTGCATCCTCCGGGTTACTGCTGCCACAATCCCTACGTTTTACGAACGTGCTTGGTTCATTGGAGGGGAGCCCCAGGAGGAGTGCAGAAAGTCATTGTCATGGCGCTTCCGTTATCTCCGGCGTTTCCGGGTAGGTAAACTTTATCGACATACCCATCGGTGCATACGACGCAAAATCGGACGAAAATTTGAAAAAGAAGTGTGGAATGTGGACCGTCACTATTGCAGCAATTCCGTTACAACCAGCTTGTGTGTACCAGGGAGTTTTCGACCAGGTGAGATGTTGCGTTTCGGGACGACGAATTCTTTTAAACTGCTGTAGGAGCCATTCTTGGAAATACGACGCTTAAATACGACGCTTTCCATTATCGATATATCGCTCGCACTATTTGAATGTTCTATTGAAATAATGGTAATCTATTCCTGACTTTTTTTTCTTTTGCTGTTGTTGTTGTTGTTATCCATAAAATCTAAGTGCATCTGTGTCTTAACTACAACAACAACAACAACGACAACAACGAAACGAAAGCCAGTGAAAGAAATGTTCACGCTCCGTTTAACATAGCAATTGTGTGGGAAAGTATGGTTTTTCGAGTTTCTACATTTTCAATAAAAATGCTTGCTGTCATGGTTCAAAATAATTTGTTTGCCGTGCTTCAAAACTTCTTCAATTTTATAGTTTGATGTCAAAATGGATAATGTCACACTGATATGGTAATTATACTCTTATTTTAGCACTGGCTTTATCCAGGTATGCATATAAAAAGTGAAACTGAAATTCTGTGAGCCGTGTCTCCATCTGGGATGACTTTCATCGACGTTTCCAAGCTTATGGCAGCTTGATGTCTTGATCTTTGAATATGGCAGTTCTTTGATGAGAAGGGAGGAGATGGGAGAGAAAGGGACGGAATGAAAGAAGCGCTCGGCCGATAAGGGGTTGGGTGGAGTGGAGGATAGAAAGAGCAATAAGAGAGAATAAAAAGTGAGAAAGTGGATGAGGGAGGAAATGGAAGAGGGATGGTCGTGATAGTGACAGAAATGATGTCGCAGAATTTGATAGGTTTCGAGGGATTAAAAATGATTTTTTAAAAACAAGGCAGTATTCTTTACTTCGTCACGGCTTAATTCTCTTTCACGATCTACGTTTGTGTTTGTTCTTGTTTATGCGTGAGAAAGTCGTTCGATATCATTTTGTTAGTGTGTAAATCGGAGATAAGAGAGAGCAAGAGTACTGTGAGACTGAGAGAGGCATTTAAGTTTGTTTTTAAGCGGCCATTTTGGGCATGGGGAGGGAGAGGGGAATATAAATGCCCGTACTGTTGAGCCACTAGGCGTGGAGCACACATTTTGCACATCCTCTTGCTCTCTCAATGTTCCATCACAATTTGGTAAAGATCTCTCAATATCCCATCACCATTTGGTAAATATATTGAGATATTCCATCATTTCTTGTCAAATATCTCTCAATATTCCATCACCATTTGTGAAAGATCTCTCAATATTCCATCATTACTTGTTAAAGATCTCTCAATATTCCATCACCATTTGTTAAAGATAAGGCTGTGTGTTTGGTTCTGAAAGTCCATTAGTGCTGACGCAGAACAAAAACCAAAAAAAAGTTTAGGTATCAGAACAGTTAATTATTCATGTACGTTATTCCTCGACTTGGGTATTATCCAAATTCCCAATCGCCATTGCCACATTGCCTGTCATAACACGAATACAATAGTTGATGGAGTAGCACACAAGCAAAAGAAATCAAGGGCTCCGCTAGAACAACGCAACGCCAGACCTACACTATAAGTTAAATGTACCACATTATAAGACCTCCAAATATTTTTCTTTATGTATTCCACATGCCACACACCAGGCAAAGTAAACTGGACCCCTTTTAGACCCCCTCGGAGACATCAGATATCAATATTGTTTCATACCTAACACACTTTTGGCAGCAGTTCCAAGTATGGGCGAATAATCAGTTGCAGCGAGCGAACTTTTCGAGTTCTGCCCCCTCTTCTCTTTATTTCCAGCACTGGTTTCGAACTTCGACCTGTAAGCGATGGTCCCCAAGACCGGAAACATGATGGGCAATTGCATGCACAATACCAAGTTTGTGCAGCCAGCTTACTTGTGAAAATAATATAATTATTGTGATGATGTAGAGGAATGACATTTTGTCGCCCAGTATTTCTAGAAATGGAGATAAATATCCTTGCTGAGTGGGTTATGAAATGCTATTTTCATAGACCCCGTCGTAGTTTCGTTTGTTTAGTTAAAGAAAAGTAGGCCTGTCAGTGACCGAATGGTCATGTAGCCTATCTTATTTTTTCTTGATATTGACTCTCGCACTCATTATCCCATACACAAAATGTAGGCTATGGAATGCACACGTAGGCGCGCGAAACGCATACATTCAACACACACACACACACACACACAATCATCATCAACTTGACTACCTCAAATGCACAGAAATATTCACAAAAACTCTTCCCCCATTTCTTTCTTTTACATAATATGGGCTTACACAAATACGCATCACAAACACACCTTTATTCCTCCATCTCACAAGTCTATTTTTAGGCACAGGCGGGTAAGCTACATTTTCATAATGAACAAAGCAAAGAAGCATAGAAAAGCCGTTGCGTCTCAGTAGTGCTTGCAACAGAGGTGAAAAGTGACCAAAAAGAAAGGATGACTGTAAATTGTAAAGCCGTCCGTTGATAATAAATTAACAACAACAACAACAACAAAGTAGAAAAAAAATAACAACAACAATTAAGCGACGAAATAATTCTAAAAGGAAAACAAGTTCTTAACAAAAATAAGCTAACGAGGTTTAAATGACTTTGAGATTTAAAAAAACCCTGAAATTTTGTTGGTTTTTTTAATTAAAAAACAAAACAGAACAAAACAAAAACAAAATAAATCCAAAAAAAAAACCCCCCAAAAACGTGGGAGTTACATAGATGTAGCTACACTCAGCAGTAGATAAAATGAGCTATTCTGTACCGTTGAATTGTGCACATACCGTACGCATGATAATTTATATAATGCAAGTCAAAAAAAAGAAGAAAACATTACTGATACAGCACTTGATTTTCAGAAGAGATGTTTGCCAGCCATCTTTGAAATAACGCACCTCGCATACACTTGTCAGAAAATACAACGTCATATAAAATTAAACCCCTTATACATAAGCCTGAGCATAACGTGTTTTTGAATAATATTGAAACACACAATTGCGTGTTTCTTCTTCTTCTTCTTCTCATGGAGTTGATTCGTCTATTTACTCAGACGATTCCTCAACTGCACCATGTGCGACTCGACGCCACTGCTCTGAGGCTAAAACAGGCTAAAACAGCATATATATTAAGACCATTTAAATTATATCGTTGTGTAAATTCTTTTGTTATATACATATCTCTGGTTAAAAATATCTCTTGGCACCAAGATTGTGCACAAAAATAGACCCGCACTTTAAATACAATGGCAGCTGCAACGGATAATTATGTTCTTCAATTCATTGCCAAAAGCCGTTGCAGACGATAGTTTTTGGACTTCTGCCGGGAGGTTGTTCCACATCCTGATGACACTAGGGTAAAAAGAGTAAAGATGGCTGTTAATCCGTGACCTTGGGATGTTATATTTTATGTTATTCTTTCTGTTGCCTCTGGTGTTAATGGTGAGGTGGTTCAATGGGATATTGGTATTTCCTTCCCTGCCCTTGTAAAATAGTTTTACTTTGTTTTTTGCTCTTCTTTCTTCTAGTGGTGTCCACTCGAGGTCTCTCATCATTTTATTGACACTACTACTTCTAGCATACTCATTTGTCACAAAGCGAGCAGCTCTCCTCTGGACCCTTTCCAGTTGTTCTATATTTATTCGACAGTGGGGGTCCCAGACACTGCAGCCATACTCTAGGGAGGGCCTCACGAAGGTGTTATAGCATTTTTCTTTTACTTTCCTATCACAGTTAGAGATGTTCCTTTTCAGAAATGCTAGTATACCGTTTGCTTTGTTACATGTGCTATTAATATGTTGGTTCCATGTAAGTTTTCTGTCCAATGTAACTCCTAAATATTTAGCCTCATCTGTTTCACTCAATTTCTCGCCATGTATAAAGTAGTCTGAGGTGATGTTGTGATGTTTATTTGAAATTCTCAGGACTTGGCATTTATTGGGGTGGAATTCCATACGCCAGTCCCTCTCCCATTCTTGTAGGCTGTCCAAATCTTTCTGTAAAATTTCCGTATCTTCTTTTGAATTTATTGTTCTATAGAGGAGGCTATCATCGGCAAACAGTCGTAATTTAGTGCCTGGAGAGATCTTACTTGGCATATCGTTAATATAAACTAAAAATAGCAAGGGGCCCATTACAGTACCCTGAGGTACTCCCGAGAGAACAGGTGCAGGATTGGATGACTTTCCGTCAACGACTACTATTTGTGTTCTGTTTTCTAAAAAAGACTTAATCCACTTCAAAGTACTGTTTCTAACTCCATAATGGTTTAGTTTAGTCAAAAGACTGGCATGGTGCACTTTATCGAAGGCCTTACTGAAATCTAGTAAAATGGTGTCCGTCTGTCTGGTATTATTCAAGTTATTAACGAAATCGTTGCAAGTTGTGATCAGCTGGGACTCACACGACCTGTATTTTCTAAAACCATGCTGTACATGTGTTAAAACTGAGTGTCTATCGAGATGCTTCATGATGCTGGTGTGCAAGATATGCTCTAAAAGCTTACAAGATATTGATGTCAGGGAGACTGGTCTATAATTTTCAGGACTAGCCCTATTTCCTTTCTTAAAAATGGGTACAACATTTGCTTTTTTCCAGTCTTCCGGTATTTTTCCTTGTTCAATTGAAGCTCTAAACAACAAAGTGTAAACGGGGCCAATTTCCTTGGCACAAAGTTTCAGTAATTTGGCGGTAATTCCATCAGGCCCTGTAGCTTTATTTACATTAAGGTTTTCCAAAAGTTTCATTACTCCATTTTCTGTAACACATATTTCATCCATATCCGGCAGTTTGGCACCACTCAGCTCTCCCGAGTAGACACCCCCTGGGTCAGAAAAGACCTTACAAAATTGAGTATTTAAAATATTGGCTCTTTTTTGGGCATCTTGCTGTGGGTGTCCTCTCTCATCGTTCAGTGCGGCTACTCCTAAGTTTTCTTTATTTTTACTTTTCACATATCTCCATAGTTTTTTGCTGTTATCACTTGTATCACTTATCATCTCATGGACATAATTATTATGAGCTTTCCGGCATTCTTTCTGGGTCAATCTTTTGATTTCTAGATATTTTTTTTTTACTCGTTCGGAGTTGCACTGTTTCATTTTTTTTAACCATTTATATTTTTTCCGGACTAATCGTTTCGTTAAAGTATTTATCCAGGGTTGATGAATTTTTGTTGTAACATTTTCCATGATCGTATTCAGGTTTAACTTGATACAGTCCCAAAGTTTGTTTACATCCGTTTTTGAAGAGTGGTATTTCATGAAAAAACTGCCAAAAGTTGCTGCCTCTCTTTTCAGTATATTTTCGTCTGTCTGATTCCATAGGTAAATCTGTCGCCTAATAGGTCTTTTTTTAAAGGGTTTCAGTTCTGAGTCGATTTGAACTATGTCATGGTCCCCTAGGCCAGGGAGAATTTTGAGCTCTCTTGTAAGGTTAGGGAAATTAGTCAAAAATAGGTCTAACAGTGCATCTCCTCGAGTGGTTTCTTTTACTGCTTGCTCTAGGCCTATATCCGCAATGCTATCTAAAAATAAGTCATTTATTTCTTTTAAATTTTGGCAACTCTTCACGTTACCTTCTTCCCAGTTTATGTCAGGTAAATTGAAGTCTCCTCCTATCCAGATGGTAGCCTTTTTGTTCTTTTGGTAGGCACTGAGAAGTTCATCACAGATGTTCTTACTAGTTTCCAGGTCACTACTAGGGGGTCGATAGACTGCACCCACAACGAGAGGAGGTTTACCCTTCACGCTAATCTTACAGAAGACAGTTTCTGCTGCTTCCTCACTAGGTATTTTTTCACTGACTAAATTTTT
This sequence comes from Onchidella celtica, assembly GCA_963931925.1. NCBI lineage: Eukaryota > Metazoa > Mollusca > Gastropoda > Systellommatophora > Onchidiidae > Onchidella > Onchidella celtica. The sequence continues at coordinate 26,852,278 of OZ007573.1, read as the reverse complement.
CTTCACTGCTATCAAGACCCCACCTCCCCTTCTCTTCTTCCTATCGTTTCTGTAGATTTCGTAATCATCGCTGATTGAAATTTCACTGGTTTTTATATTTTCATTTAGCCACGTTTCTGTTCCGATGATTACATCGGATTTAGTTTCATTCAAAAATGAGCTCAGGTCTTCTTTCTTGTTCCAAATGCTCTGAAAATTTATAACCTGGGTTCTAAACATAGTTTTCTCTTTGGCTGGCTCTTTTTTCTTGGATTTGGGGTGTGGAGTTGACGAACATTTTGGTTCAAAATTTGGTATTTCAGTGTTACTTTTGTTCATATCCAAATGTTGTAAGATATCAAAACTATTGTGGGATCTTGATCTACTTCTATCTAAGTTTAATTGAAAATCAGTGAACAAGCTGGAACTAAAATTTGGCATGCCACACTGGACACATTCCCATGCGGCACTGCTGTTGCCTAGTGCTTCATACATTACTGAGCTTATTCCCATACAGTCAATGTGGTACCAGCAGTCACAACTATCACATGCAATGGCCCTCGTTTTCCAGGTGCATTTTTTTAGGCAAACGGGGCAAGGGGGGAATCTGGTCTGGGGTCCAGGGTTGAGCTCTACGTCACCCGACAATGACAGTAGTAAAAACATTACTAAAGAGATATTCATTTTATTTGAAGGACTAGTTAACCTAAATTTCGAACTGGTTCTAGATATAGATCTAGATCTAGATCTTTTTCTCCTTTTCTGACTGAGGACAGACCATGTGTTTATTAATGAGGTCATGAATTTAGGCGAGTTGACAACACTAAATTTCCAGTTGTTATAATTAGCCTCATGTTTAGATCTAGATCTAATATTCCATCTACATCCAAGTGAATACAATTCTGATCTATATACTAAAACAATGAATAATCCTATCAACATTAGGAGGAGAAATCTCACTGTCTCCCTCTCGATAATGACACAAGATGTGGACTTCCCATCGGCACAAGCAGTCGCCATTTTGGAAAATTTTCAATCCACCCTTACCTTCCAGCTATAATCACAAATCTGGTACCAAGAGATTAAAAATTTAATCAAATCACTTTCACTTTCACTTCCAGATCATATAAAATACAGTGAAAACACTGTTGGTATGATATAAGTATTAAAAATTTGGTAAATTCATCAAAAAATGGGGTGTAAATAAGGAGCTCTCAGAACAAGCGTGCGTCTCCTCGACCGGAAGTGCCTCCATCCTTGCTGCAGACCGTCTTATCACAAAAACGAAACTCGACCGAAGCTCTCCAGCAAATAAGATAGCAAAGTTTTGTCAGCTTCAAAACTTATAAACGCGGAAGTTGTGGAAATTTCGACTCAACTTTTCCAGTTTTCCGACCTCCTGGAAGGTGGATGTACATAACACTTAACAGAAATGAAATGGAACAAAATCTCTAGATCTAGATTTGCAAAATATAGACTGTGTTATAATTAAATTTTATACTTGGAAATTTGTATAATGAGTTTGAATCTCAGTGAACACTTAAAAAAGTTAGATCTCTAGAGTCTAGATCTAGAATCTAGATCTAGATTAGATCTAGAATCTAGATCTAAAATTCTCTCTCGGTTTTAAAATTTGTGCTGGTCAGAGCACTTTTCATGTGTAGTAAGCATCAACCGCATGTCTGTGCGGTCACCTGCTGGTGGTGCAGTCACAAGTTGCTGGTCGTAAATGCCATCAGTGCATGCTCTCTGTGCGATGAATATCAAAATAGATCTGATAATCAACCTTCCCATCCTCTTCTTTTCTAATTCTTTGTCTTCCCACTCTTTCTCGTCCTCATGCTGGTATTTTGCCTTACTAGACATTTTCTTTGATCAAGTTGCAAAATGCCTTAAAATAGGCCTATAGCCTCATAGCCTATGTATTTGGATTTTACCACAATATTATTCTTTGTCTCTCATTAGGCCTAAATTCAGTTGTTTACTATTAGCTGGTGTGCAGTGGCTCTTTTGAACTAGAGTTTTGAATACATCATGTAATCATATTAATAATAAATAATAATGCTGCTGCTAGTGATCCCAGTTGATGCAAACACAACATTGATGTCACACTGCAATTACAGGTGACTGCACCTCATGCAGGGTGTCACCTGAATGCATATCAATGCAGTCAGTGCCCTATTTGCATAATCATGCTCATAATACCCAGAAAACATTTTTAATGAAAATCCACCCAAAGTAGAGTGTCCAGAGCACTTAACTGTGAGCTTACACCAGACTACTAAATGGAGATAACTGTAGGGTCACATCTTTACCTTTGAACTCAAGATGGAAGTTGTGGGGACACAAAATTTGGGAAAGTTATCCAAGGCAAAATACAAACTTAGACAGCAGTCATATTCTATGTGATGTTGTGACGTCTTGATAAAAACGTCACAAAACATGGATTAGTCACAAAAACACCGGTAAATGAAACTGTATGGAAAAACAAATAGTCTATTGACCGCATCGACGTGCTGACCGCACCTAGTGCATTGACTATAGATCTAGACTAGATCTTTGGAATCTAGATCTAGATTTAACATTATTAGTTTTAAGATGAAAGTTTAAAATGGGACGCTATGCACTTTGTGTAGTGTAGATCTATGTAATTGTAAAGTGCAAAAAGCACTGGTGGTTTGTGTAATGGCAAGTATAGAATCATGGTCTAGATCTAGTCATACTGCCATGAAATGCGAGTTCCAAGAGTCATGCTGCTTCATAATTCTATGATGTAGGTACTACATCATCAAATTGCAAGAATTTAGTGTTAAAAAAAGGCTGTGGCTATACTCCGGTCCTGGACTCAGGACTGACGAATAGCCAAATGCCTATACTCCAGTCCCGGACTTATGTGTACATCGATCGCCAATGGGCCATGGCTACCCCAGCCCCTTTTCGCCTGATTGGTCAATCTGACTACTGCCCATTGATACAAACTGACTAGACCCTCGCACCCCCCAGGTCCAACAAAACATGTAGATCAAGATAGATCTAGATCTATCAACATCCATGCCGCCATTCGAATGTTTGTTTTCTTACCCTAGCCTAACTTGGCAATGAAAGACAGCTTTTCATTGGTCTGGGACCGGAGTATAGCCATTTGGCTATTCGTCGGGGGGACCGGAGTATAGTCACTCCGCAAAGAAAAAGAGGTGTAATTTTTCTTTCACACCCTACAGATTTAGATCTAGATCTAGATCTAGCGGGATGCAGATCGAACAACAAGATTTTCACATTTCTGTTGTTTGTCTTGTGATTGATGTATCTAGCTCTGTCTGAAAAGCATATGATGCTGAAATGGAATGTACTTATATCTCTGGTTTGCTACATGGCTGATCTCATTCTAATGAATGGGTAACGCAAAGGCACTATTCAGCAAATCTGCATTCATCAGTAATAACTAATGTCACAACCTTCAACAACATATGAAGGTGAGAAATGCTTTGATGCTATATCATTATGATTATCACAGTCAAGAAGTATGAACAAACCAGGAATGAACAAAGGTTTTTTGGGCAGAACTAACCCATTAAAAGTTTAATCTTAAGATTAGTTTTGTCACTCCACTTCATAGCATATTGCACCGACTAGTTTATATGAATGACAAAATACATGAAAATGTCTCTCTTTGTACAGCCTGAGCGTCAGGCCCAAAGTAAACTCATTTATAATGTTCTCACTGCATTTCCACTTGCACCAGCACAGACATTGCTGCAGATAGTTCTTAATGTTCAATAGTGATGATTTCTTCTATTTTCTTTTCTCCAGTTCCATTGCCCGACCATCGCGCACAAAGCGAGCACCACCATGGCTGTCATCCATCGGAGAAGATGGAGGAATCTTTCATCTAGAGTTGCCACCAGGTGTAGAGGCTAGGCTTGCCCGCCTGTGTAGTGGAGATGGTGCATCGGTCAGCAGCCTTGCCTTGGGTGTTGGTTGCAACAGTGAAGACACAGGATATTCTTCTGACCAAGAGCTCAGTCCTGTGGATCTTCACTTCAGCACTGCCAAAAAATCAGGAAAAGGAAGGAAATGCATATCTCAGGAAGCAGACAAGCCTTACTGGAATTGTAATAGAAACAGTAACAAAGTGATTTCAAATCCGGCAAATCTGCATTCATCAGGAACATCACAACCTTCGACAACATACGAAGCTGAGAAATGCTTTGATGCCTCATCATTCTCACAGTCAAGAACTGCGAACAAACCAGGAGTGAACAAAACTCAAACTGATACAAATCCTTACTTAGCAGTGGATGATGAAGATGATGGAGTTTGTCTGAACAAATCTGATTTGAGGTCAAGTAAAACGAGTAGCATTTCAACAAACTCAAACAGGTCAGACTCAAGCTTCAGGAGTCCAGGTAATGGCAAACTTCGTAAAGACAAATCTACTTTTAAAACAACCCTGAACAATGATCACCGACTCAAAGATACAAATTCTGTGAGATCAAGTTTTGCAAACAGAGTTAAACTTGAATGGAAAACTTATCACGTTGAAGTGAAATTGAATTCGACAAAGAACAGCATTTCTCATACCAGTCTTCATCATTCGAATGGAGCTGTTCTCTGTGAGAAGATTCTTGGCATCATCCCTGCGCACAAAGATGACTGTGACATAATGGGCAGAGGTCAGAGTGCAGAGGTCATTGTAAAAGCCATTGTTCCAGGGAGTTCAGTTAGTCAAAGGCAGGAAGTATCTGTAGGTGAGTATTTGAATTGGGAAGAACTAATTAAGGTACATGAATTGACTGTAATAGTGAACTTCGAACTTTCTTCCTTTCAGATTTCATATTATTAGTCTAAAAATGGATCTCTTTGTGCTTGGACCTGTTTTTTATTTTCCACAATTATGTAAATTGGCTGAATTTACAGGAATTTCAGAGAAACTCAGGAGCAGTCTTGATAAACTGGAAATAGAGCAAAATAATCAACATTTCTCAGTTTTCAGATGTCAGTCTGTCTGATTGATTCTATCTGAAATGTGTAGAAACTGTATACATTTAATTGTAAACGAAACTCATACATCATGTACAGAATGGAATAATTAATGCTAGGTTATAATAAAACCCTTATCAATGGAATTTGAGACTTGCAAAATTAATTCCTTATGATTCATCCTGAGATGGAATATTGTCTCTAGCTGTGTGGTTTGTCCAAAGAACCTGTAGATATTCAGGGAAGTCTACTGGTTCTGTATTTTATGGACATGCTGGGGAGAAGTGGTCAGAGTATGCATCAGATAAATTTTGAGTCATTTTTACACCAGGACTTTTCTTTTGAGTATAATGTGATCTTGTCCCCACCTGCTAAAAGTTGATCATGAAGTCTAAAGTAGGCCTCCACAAGATAGCAACTTGCCACATTCTTTTTAGATTTCTTTTCAGTCCCGCAGTGGAGAAGCATTAAGATATTCCAATTCATGTCAGAGTTTTTATTTATTTTTACATGCCAGAATCCAGCCTTTTGCCAATATTTGACACAGTTTGTCATTAATTTCTCATGAACTGACAAAACCTGCAGAATTTCTTTCATGACGTGCATGATTGCTATGGTCTGATAAACTTCTAAGATTAAGTCACTTTCAAAAGAAAAGCATGTTTTCACTGCTGGTTGTTTCCAAGATTAATAAATGGAGTATGATTTGAAACTCTGTATAGACCCTGCTTTCTTAGCAACCAGATTTATCAAGTCACTAGAAAGACACAGAAAGGGATAATATAAATGAGTCTATGAAATACCATTTGTCACATATTTATTTTGCCCCAGCTTCAAGGCAGTGTGTCAAGACTGATATCTGCAGTAACACAGAGCTTAGCCACAGAGCTATTTCTCATTATTGTGGTAGAGAGCCGGGAGATAAAATCCAGATCAATATTAGTCAAATACCTGTCATCCCCTCCCCTTCACTTGTCTGGTGGGCCTGTCTCCTTTCTTGGCTAGGATCATCATAATCTTCCTTGAGAGCTTAAGTGCAAATCTGACAGTTGGTCACTTTTATGAGATATCTTTGGTATTGTGACCCGCTTAACTTCACAGCAGTCTGATATTGATTTATATAAGCTTCCTTATTTTGACCAAGAGATCATGTATTTTGAATTCAAGAACACCAGTAAAAACTATTTCGTGATATATGACAGTGCCATAGTATAGTACTGCTATTTTAAAATTTATACCATGGCTATATGAGAATAACTTCCATAAAATTATCTTTGTATACCTACTTACGTGAATGCTACACTACAACAGTTGATTAAGAAATGAACAATGATGCACATATTATATTTTGGTTTTGAAATGTTTGAAGTAAATTCTAAGCTTATATTCTGATCTCTTTCTAAAACTTTACATATTTATTTTGCCCCAGCTTCAATCAAGGCATACAGAATATTGTATAGAATAATATGTAATAATATATAGAATATTGTTTAATGGTTATTTATGGTATGTACATGTACTAGTTGGCATGTTCTGTGGCTTTTGTTGGACATTTTCTATGTCGATGACCCTGACTCTTCAGCAGAATTGCATGATTATTGGAGATACCATGGCACTAAAAATAGATTCAGATCAAATTTATATTTAATTTAAGCAATCTGCCAATTTTCAGTACTTTATAATGCTCATTTCAACTCAGGACCGTAAATTTTTTAGATATAACCTGGATTTAATGGCAGGCCATAGTCACAATATTATTCTTAGTTACAGCACTAACCATCTAGGTAATACAGACCGGGTACCAGTGTTTGGTTAACTCAACTGAAGGTTCCAATCTGTAGTGCAGAGGGGTAGTCTTGTGTTTGACCATTGTTGAAGATAAGAAACTGACCTTATGAAGTAAACCTCATTGGAACAATCTTCTCGTCAGACAGGCTTTAGCTTTGATTCAAAGGAATTTCCTGTTTGGGCATATTTTGAAAGCACTGAAATTAGATAAAAACTCTACTGGGACATGTACGTTTGATAAATGTTAAGGAAATAGAATCTTCCATACAATGTTTAAACATTTTTTCACTATTCATGACAAGGAAAATGGTGAACTCAGGAAAAGTGGGACATTGAAAGAGCCCTCAGAAAATTGCCAATACTGGCCACAACTCATACAGTCAGAGTCAAAGGGAGAGGTTTAGATCTGTCTAGCCAAATAAATTAATAACACAAAATGCCTCTCGTTATGATATTGTAAAATTGTTACTATTGATTCCTTCAGCTTTTGACAGATGAAAAGAAAAATGGTGGAGACGAGGGGAGGAACAGGGATAAGTTAGACTGAAAAGAAGTTGGTTTTGGAGTTAGCAGAAACTGTCAAGGGAGAAGAATGTTAAAAGGCTCTACAAGAAGCGTACTGATCTTTTTGCAGATTTGGTAACTTTTTAGACATTTTCAGAAAAAGTACAGACAAACAGCAAACATGCTTGGCCACTTCGCATTTGTTGTTTAGATTTGTCACTTTTAATTTTTTGCAAGGTATAGGAAAGGAATTTATGTGCACTGAAAAATCCTGAAACCAATACTCGCATAGTAATTTATTCTGTATCATTCCAGAAGTAATAGGCATTGAAAAATGAGAAATACACACTGCGGTTTGACTGAAGTGAAAGGCTTTCGCTATTATTTTTATTCTTATTGTCAGATGGTAATAAAACCCAAACCTGGCTGGGAGCCCTTATTTCAAGGGCCATAAACTGGTCTGTCTAAATCAGGGACCTGGATTATCCCTGGGTTTGAAGGTTTCAAAGCTGCATTTGCACTCAAGGGTCAAATCTGTTGTTTTCTTATATATCGATTTTGGTACTTTTTGTGTTTTCCATTATTTTTAAAACAATCAATTTTAGGGAGTGATAGATAGCGGTGAATTTTTGCTCACTAAAGGTTACTGATAAAGTTTTCCCATAACCTTTAATGCTGTAATTTGTTACTTATGATGTTATTTTTAAGAAAGCTTTATTAGGAGTCATCATGTGTTGGAAAGTTAGTGCATGTGGTGATTCAATAAAATCCCAAAAAGAGTCTCTTGTTTTAAAATGGTATCAGTATCAGGTAATTCTTGAATATTTGAGAATAGTTGAACTGTGGCTCAGGAAACAATGGGTTCACCAAACAATTAAAAATGTCTGCAGTCACTCAAAATATGTCAAGAATTAATTAATAAAATAATGTACTTTCCGACTAAAATTCCCCCCATGTCTAAACTTCAGTAAACTGTGCTCATCATGCCTACAAGGAACCAATGCTTACCTTTACTAGGAAGTTTGTTTAATAGATTGTGTCACCCTGGGCTTGTTGATCACACCTTGTTGAAAAGTGGGGGAAGTAAAATGACCGATTTGCGTGGTGAATTCCATGGGAAATCTATGTCACCTGGGAATGTCAGGCAGTAGAACAACAATTTGTTGTATTTTTTATCAATAGCACATGCAACTTACATTGAGACAAATCTTGTAAATCACAGCAGTTAGCAGACCAGCGTTGACAGTTAATTTGTAAGCCATGCAGCAGAGTGGCAAACTTATGTCTTTGTCATTTAGTTGTTTTATTTTGTAAAATTTCCATTGGGTTGCGGCCTATTTTAGGGTCTTCATTGCACATTTGTTTTATTGTTATACGGATTTGTTCCTTTCGATTCCCACTAGTTTTTTTTTGTTTATTCTGTTTTAATCTTTACTCTTTGAAGTTATCAATTATATGCACAATTGTTTATGTTTGTACACCTTGATTTGTCTTTAACTGAAATTGTAGTGTATGTTTGTACACCTTGATTTGTCTTTAAAACTGAAATTGTAATGTATTGAGAAGGATCATCTTGTTCAAGTTATTGTTGAAATTTAAAAGCTTAAGTATATTTAGTAACATTATCATGTTGTTGATAATCCCAGGGAGTTGGCTTCACAGTATCGGTGGTGAAGAGCTGACTTGGGACAATATGGATACACTTCTGTCCAGTCTCAGCAAGCTAAGAAAGGTAAGTGATTTAACTCAGTGTCTACAGCATTATGTAAATGAACCTTTGCTAAAGGGTGTGACCCTGAAGAAGGCAAGGGGGTGATGATGGACATCCTTGTCATCACTGATACAAGAAAGATTAAATTGCCACCCTAGAAGTAACATATCTCTCTTACCATTTGGCTGCTTGTACTGATGTTCAACAGCTTCATGCATAGGTGGGGGTGCACATGCACAGTCAATGGAAAGAGGACACTGGACAGATGGTCTGATAAGAATACTTTTTTTTACAATACATGCTATATACATATATACATATATATTTAAAAAAAAATTTGTTTGTTTTCTTAAGTAAGATATTTTTTATACATCATGTAGAATGAAGTTCTCTTGAATCCACAAACAAAAGCCCCCACGTAGTTGCAAGATTTTGTAGTGGGGCACTTTGCATCTTAGACCATAGATATAATGGCCATTATTTGTGAAATTAGAATGTATGTTAATCCCTGTTCATCCCATCTTCGTATAGGCAAAACTGACCTTCAGGTCACTCAGATCAGAGAAGTCCCCTGTTGACCTGGAGGCATTGGTCAACATCTTAACATCAGAGGGCCAGGATCACCATGTGCTGGATAATATGGCAGCTATGTACATATCGCTGGAGGGCGTTGACCCTGACGATCCTGAAAACACAAATGTAAGACTTACAAACGAGATATGTATGATAACATTCTGTGTCAATCTCCAGTATCCACATCCTGAGCATATTATAAGCATACCAGATGAATAGATAATGTTTTATGTTCATCATTGCCGGATATATGGTACTAAAGACAGAGAGAGACAATGGCTATGGTATAGCCCCAAGGCATACATAGCTTGTTGTTTTACTGTCCTGGACTTGAAAATTTCAGCACTAAAAGAACTATTCTCTCACCATGTTTTCATCTCGTCAGAAATCCCTCCCTGCATCCACACACGAATTAATGACGACAGACCACACTGGCGGTTGACAACGTTCGCACCGCTGATGGATGTGAATAATACCAATGTTATTCAGGGTGCGCAATGATTAAGATTGGGGATACCCGTATTCTGTGGTGAATCAATCACCATGGGGATGCCAAATTCTTGTCTCTCTCTGAGTTCGACTCACTTATTTAAACCAAATTACATGCCCCCTTGATCTTAAGATTAACTCCAGATCAATATATTACATATGTACAAATTCCCTGCTTCTATTCAATATCATAATCCGAGAGCCATGCTGGAGGCCGCCTTAGCCGTCTCGGGTTCCGCCGTTGTTCATCAGGCTGGTCACGCACTAGCTCCTCGTTTTCAGCTTCAGATCCTTGTGGTCCATCGTTGTTCTCTTCAACTCGATCGGCTTCTGTTTCTTGTTCTTGTTCTATCACTCTCCTAATGTCAAGGATGTGCCGAGGCGTACCGTCTACCACCACATTGTTCACAGAGTTAATTCCAGTCACCGTTCCCTTCTTCCACTGTGTTGTGCAACGATTGTTAGGTGGTTTGACCCATACCTCATCACCAATCTTAACGCATCCACTTTTCACGAGAGATTCATCCTCCTGTTCAATGCGGGCGGGATTACCCCAATCATATTGGTAAACTACTTGGAACGGCACGGAATTTGAATCAGTCCCATACCTTGGAGTAGAGTTATACCAAAAGACCGCCTCTTGTGGAGAAATGGAACATCGTTCTGCAACAGCTTTGATAAACCGGTGATTCCGCTCAATGATCCCGTTCCCGCTTGGCCGATAAGCCGCCCTAAACAACCCAACAACGTTCCATCTGTTCAACAGGTTTGTCACAACTTCAGAGTGAAACGCCAGTCCGTTATCCATAAGAACCTCCAACACCGGTCCTCTCTCCAGAAACACTTCTTCCATGATTTCTGCTACGGCCTCACCAGTCTCACGGTTCAATTTTCGCCATATTGCAAACCTTCCGGGGCCACAATCTATGATTGAGAGATACGGAATTCCATGATAATGTGTAACATCAATCGCCAGTCTTCTCCAATTTTCATAAATACTCAATTGACCTCTTTCGTGAACACGTGGAGCAGGATCTATTGATTGGCACCTTGAGCAGCTTCTCACGACATTTTTCACAGCCTCTCGACTTACGTTTGGCATTGACTTTCTTGCCAGGAACAGAGTGCGATCGACGCCCATATGGTGCATCTCATGAAGCGTACGCAGGTTTACATATCCTGCCGCACAAATACTTGAATCATCTTGGCTCATCTTACTAATTGGTCTGTTAATCCATTCCTTCTTCACTCTTGTAAGAACATCGGCCTTATTCTTGGAAGTTGAGACCAACGTCACGGTAACGCTGATGTTGAACTCATCAATCAGACTCTCCAAAACTCTCAACCGTCGCTTCACTAGCAACTCAGCGGCCCTTTTGGTGTGAACCCGTCTCTCAGCGGTGAGAATAGTTTTTATCCATGCGCTAACTGTGGCGGAGTCTGTTACAATCTCGATTTCCGTTAGTCCCCATTTTATAGCCATATTTACGCCTTTCATCACAGCTTCCAGTTCTGCAACATTGATATGGCTAACATCGGAAGGTTTTTGGAGCCACGCTGCATCTTCCACAACACTGTTGCCAATTTCCAAACATGCTCCAAGTGCAATGTTGCTCGCATCACACCATACAATCCCTTTCACTTTCTCATGAACCTGCCATATTCCGGTCACCGGGTCATTCTCTTTCACCCTTTTCAGGACATCTTGTAACATACAAATAACATCTTCAGCCACCTGCTCCTCCCATCCTATACAACCTGCCTTTCTCTTGATGTAACTTGCTGCCACTCTCAGCCATCCAGCCACAGGATAATGCCCAACGAGCTTTCCGCAGATCGAAAATAGTTCTCTCTTGGTAAGACACGTCACCTCTTCAGGCAGTTCGTTCCCTCTGGTAAAAACCAGGACGCCACAGTCATTGGTTTTCAATCGCAATCCAAGAGCCGCGCCGCCCTCCAGTGATTCAGGGGGTTTTGTCACAAGTCCATATCTGTTAAGATGACTGATCAGCTCATCGGGTGTCACCTGGTTCTCATCAACCAATATGTCGTCAATATATGATTTCGTCCCAGCCTTCACCTTTTCTGATTTTGCGAGAACCGTCTTCAATATTTTCGACATTATACGTGGCGCTGAATTTAACCCAAAGCCAAGTCTTGTTAAACAGTAGGTCTTGCCCTTGTAATTTACGAGCTGATACTTCCAAAGCTCCTTATCCATGTGGATTTGTAAGTAAGCGGACTTCAAATCAACAATTGTTCCGGCGTCTGTTTGTCTCCATTCCCGCAGAGTTTCACTGCACACGTCTGTTACATCGTCGCCTGTATGACAACTTATATGCAAGTTGAGTTCTCGAAAGTCAAGAACCGGTCGCACTTTGTTCTTTGTAGGTTGTTGCACGGCCATCAGTGGGATAATGCCACTCTTAACAGTCTCTCCCCATGGTACCAAAATTCCCTCATCAATCCACCGCTGAACTTCGTTATGAAAGCCATCCCCCACTTCACCCTGAAGATTTCTGTCGTAACAGCCTACTCTGTTCATTAACACCGGAGGAGATGATTTCCACTTCCACTTAACAATCCACTTTTCTCCATCAAACTCAGCTGTAAAATCGACATCTTCAATTGAACTGCATGATCCATCTTTAACTCTATGTCCCATCCCACTAACAGACTTGTCTTCCATGTAGGTTGGTTTCTCACCCAAATTCTCATCACTGCCCGGTGCCTCTTTCGCCACAGAACAACTCTCAAAACCAAACCTAACAGTTCCATTTCGGACAGTGACGCCTTTCATTTTCTCAATCAAATCCATTCCCAAGACGATAGTTATATCTCCAAAGACTGAATCCGATACTATGGCATGACTCTCTACTTCAATTCCCCGTACCTCTATCCGGAGCAATTGCTTTCCCTGGCACCTTACTTTTGATCCATCAAAGGCCACCATGAAGGTCTCACCATCACAACTTCCGACAGCCTTCGAGCTAACAACAGTAGTATCGCAGCCGGTATCTACTAACGCCTTCACCACTCGTCCCCCCAACACAACATCTATCACGGGTAACAACTGCGCCATCATTCCTGTTGAAGAGTGGCTGCTGGCGCACCAGCCACCCGTCGCTCGTTTCCCTGATTCTGATTGCATTGGCTTGCAATGTGTCCGACCTGGTCGCAGCGATAGCAGATTATATCTCTGCGTTTCATTCTGGTATTGCAGTACTTTGCCATGTGCGGTCCTCCACATCGGTAGCATGATCCCTTGAACTGCCGACCATCATCTCCTCCGCCGTCCTTTTCCACTCGCCTGATCATCCGTGAAGTTGTAGCAGAGGCAACCACTGTTTCTCCCTTCGTTGCTGTCGTAAGCACTCTCGCTCTCCCAATCACATCACTCATTTTCATCTCGAATACTCTCTCAATCTGTTGTAATTCGCACGACACACTATCTGGAAACCCATTCACAAAAGCAAGCTTGGTCACCCTCTCAAGACTGTCACCACTCAAACCTGCTAACCCGCCTAACCTTCTCAACTCATTGGCATACACGTCAACCTGCTCACCGTTCCATCTCTTCTGTGATAATTTAGCAAATGCCACGAATGGACTATCGGTAAAGGCCTCCAGTATCATCATCATCATTGCCTTTCTCACCCTGGATCAGGGTATAGGCCACCAACAAACACTTTCCATCCCTCTCTATCATGGGCCAGTCTCTTTACATTATTCCAAGTCTTTCCGCTTCGTTGCACATCATTTTCTCTGGCTCTTCTCCACGTTCCGCGCGGCCTTCCTCTTGATCTCTTGCCCTGGGGATTCCAATCCAATACCTTCTTCGCGATGCTGTTTCCTGGCCTCCTGAGAGTGTGGCCGATCCATCTCCATCGCCTCCTACCAATTTCCTCTCTGACTGGGCTCTGTCTTGTTCTTTTCCAAACAATTTCATTGCTGACCTTGTCTGTCCATCTGATCTTAAGTAGCTTCCTCAAACATCTGTTGATGAAAACTTGGATTCTCTTTATGCAGGCCTGGGACGCATTCCAAGTCTCACATCCATACAACAGGACTGACTTCACGTTCGAGTTGAATATCCTCAGCTTTGTTTTTAGAGATATATCCTTGGTTCTCCAAATCTTGCTTAAGGATGTGAAAGCTGCCTGTGCCTTTCCAATTCGTGCTTTGACTTCTGCCTCTGTTCCTCCCTTATTGTCAATGATACTACCAAGATAGCAGAAGGACTCTACATCTTCCAGTGGTTGATCTCCTACTTTGACTTGTTCGCTTGGGGGTGCAACAATTTTTAGGACCTTCGACTTCGCAGGATGTATCCTCAATCCAATAGATTCTGAAATTTTGTTTAGAGCTGTAGTCTTTGCTTGCATCTGGTCGTGTGTGTGCGACAATAGTGCCAAGTCATCTGCAAAATCTAGATCGTCCAGCTGTGTCCATGGGGTCCATTGTATGCCATTTCTTCCTCCATTGGTGGTTTCTTTCATAAGCCAATCAATCACCAGAATAAACAGAAATGGGGACAGCAAACAACCCTGCCTAACACCAGTCTTGATATCAAAGCTGTCAGTAAGCTCACCATCGTGTACGACTCTGCAACTTGTCCCCTCGTACATGCTCTTGATAAGATTCACCATCTTCTCTGGGATTCCATAATGTCTCAATATTCTCCACAGCGTTTCTCTATCGATGCTATCAAAGGCCTTCTCGTAGTCAAGGAAGTTCACTATCAGTTGGGAGTTCCACTCTAGCGACTGCTCTACTATAATTCTCAGCGTGGCGATCTGGTCGGTGGTTGATCGATTACTCCTGAAACCAGCTTGCTCCTCACGAAGTTTTGGGTCTGTTGCATTCTGTATTCGCTTGAGAATAATCCGATTGAAAACCTTTCCTGGGATGGAGAGAAGTGTGATTCCTCTGTAGTTACTACAATTGCTGAGGTCCCCTTTTTTTGGAAGCTTCACGAGGTGTCCCTCCTTCCAGTCCTTTGGAAACTTGCCTCCGATCCAAATCCTCGAGAATAGTGAGTGCAGACCCTCTGCAGCCCCAGCAGCATCTGCCTTCAGCGCCTCTGGTGGGATCTGGTCTGGTCCAGCTGCCTTGCCTCGATTTAACTGCTTTATGGCATCATTAATCTCTGCTTTAGTCGGAGGGTCGCAACTGATCGGTAAATCATTTCTTGCGGGTAGAATGTCGGGTGGGTTGCTTGGTGGAGGTCTGTTCAAGAGGCTACTAAAATGTTCTATCCATCTTTTTGCCTGAGCTTCCTTTCCAAAAATAGCCTGCCTGTTGTAATCCTTGACAGGAACTTCCGGTTTTCCATATTTTCCAGCAAGAGTCTTTGTAGTCTGGTAGAGGATCCTCGTGTGTCCTCCTGTTGCTGCCTTCTCTGCTTTCTCTGCTAACATTCCTATGAACTCCTCTTTGTCTTTTTTAATTGATTTTTTGACCTCTTTAGCTGATGCTCGGTACTCTTCCTGGTTACCAACTCTTGAGCTTCTTGTACGACTTGCATTTACCTGTTCTTTTAGGTCTCTTCTTATCCTTATCAAGTCCAGTGATTTTTGACTGATCCATTCCTTGTGTTCCACTTTCTTTTCCCCAAGAACATCCTGACATGTCGATGTAAATACTCCTTTTACCTTAGCCCAGTGAGTCTCCAAATCTACTGTCTCTTCGAGGTCAACAAGGGGTTTGAATCTATTCCTCAGTGTCAGCTGGAACTCTTCCTTCTTGTCTCCATCCAGAAGGCTCACTTGAAACTTTCTCCTCTTTGTTCCTGCTCTGGTACCTTGTTTCTTGAGGCGGAGTTTGAGTCTTGCCAGCAGCATGTGATGGTCAGATCCAACATCAGCTCCTCTCTGTACTATGACATCCTCCAGTGAGCGTCTGAATCGTCGGGTGATGCAAAAGTGGTCAATCTGGTTTTCAGTTACTCCATCCGGTGAAATCCAAGTGGCCTTATGGATCCTCTTGTGTGGGAATACTGAACCTCCAATCACATAGCTGTTAAATGCGCAGAAACTTGCAAACCGCTCTCCATTCTCATTCATTTGTCCCAAACCATTGCACCCCATAATGTCCTCATACCCTGTATTGTCCTGTCCTATCTTGGCATTGGCGTCTCCCATTATAATGTTTGCATCTTTTCTTGGCAATGTGTCAACTATTTCCTGAAGCTGGTTGTAGAAATCGTCCTTGTCCTCATCGGTTGCTTCATTTGTTGGGGCGTATATCTGCACAATGTTCATGTTGATGTTCTTGTTCTTTGTAGTAAATGATGCCAATATAATTCTCCTTCCGTAGGGTTCCCATCCCCTCAGTGACCTCTGGGCGTGCTTGCTCAAGATGATCGCTACTCCTTCTGTATGCTTTTTGTCCTCCCTTCCAGAATACAAAATCTTTTCCCCAGAATTAAGTTGTTTCAGTCCGGACTGTATCCAGCGGGTCTCGCTAACTCCAAGTATGTGCAGTCTGTATCGCCTCATCTCCATTGTAACCTGGGCACTCTTTCCTGCTTCATACATGGAGCGGACATTCCACGACGCAATCCGGAGTGACTTGTTTGATGAAGGAGCAGTCGGGCCAGTGGAGTCCTTTCGGCTTTGTCCATTGTCCTTCATTGAATCTACAGGTGCAGATGCTCCCCCTTCTCCCAAGATAAAAGACTGATTTAAAGTATTTGCTTGTGTTTCTGTAACTGGTTTATTTTTACAGGGTGGGTAGTTGGCCCACCGCCAACTGGCTCTTCTCGGGAGACCAGGACCTTTGCACCTTTAGTCGCCTCTTACGACACGCAGTATCACGTCAGATGTATTCTTTGCTGTCCCTCTTCAAAGGCCTCCAGTAGTTTTCTTTCAATTATTTTGATGTCAAGCTGTTCGTCATCACTTAGCTCCAAAAATAAGGCAAGTGCATCTCCTTCTAAGTACAAAGGCAAAAATGTTGCCAAGTCCTTTACTCCTTGTAGCCTCGCTACCAATTTCACCTTTTGCATCCATGCCACCACATCCCCATCTCCAGCAAAGGACTTCAACATCTCCGCAGTCACTCTCACTGCCGCCATGATCCTCGCCGAAATAGCTTGTTGTTTTACTGTCCTGGACTTGAAAATTTCAGCACTAAAAGAACTATTCTCTCACCATGTTTTCATCTCGTCAGAAATCCCTCCCTGCATCCACACACGAATTAATGACGACAGACCACACTGGCGGTTGACAACGTTCGCACCGCTGATGGATGTGAATAATACCAATGTTATTCAGGGTGCGCAATGATTAAGATTGGGGATACCCGTATTCTGTGGTGAATCAATCACCATGGGGATGCCAAATTCTTGTCTCTCTCTGAGTTCGACTCACTTATTTAAACCAAATTACATAGCTAAGTCTCGCAATAGTAAACAGTTTCACAAAATTTATGAAGCAAAAGAGGGTAATTAATACTCAGCATTAAGTCTGGGCTGTAACAGCAGTTGCCAAATGTAAAATATGCAACTACTATCTGAAAACAACTAGGGCTTTTTACATTCACCTTGGAAAAAATTATACAACAAATGGAACAAAGAAGAAGATACCAAAAAATACAGCCCTTTGTAAAACAAGCCAAATGTAGTGCCTAAATGAGCTTCAAGAGTGTTCAGACTTGTATTTTTGACTTTTTTTATGACCCAAAGACATCATGTACTCGTCACAGCATTTTGTGCCAGTTTGCAGTCTTGAATGGGTACCTCATAATCTGCTTATGTACCTGCTGGAGTATTGTGCTATAAAAATAATGTTACTTCATCTTGGGCTCCATTGTCTATGGTCAGGACTGTGCAAAAGTGAATAGTAAAAATGGGATGTGACAAGGGAATGAATAACCGCAAAGCCATGCAAATTCACACAAAACAATTCAATTTTTACTCTTGAAATGTGTCTCCATTTGCAGGATGGGATGGTTTACAGTTTCCCTAGTGAACATAACTCACTCCATCAGCTGCAGGGGATGTTCTACACTTTGGCTCACTTGGTCAGAGACATCAGTCAATCCAGCAAAATCAAAAAGTAAGTTGTCAGACCTTGGATAAATTGAAGGGTACTTATTGTCACTATGCATGATTGAAAAGATAGTTATTTTTTCCAAGAACAGGAAAAAATAAATTCGGATATCAAGTTTCATCACTGTATACAGCATGTCATCTACCAGCAATCCAGAAGAATAGCCAAGTAGCTGTTTTACCTTTCTATTCATTTCAAAATTTGGATACACTTGGAAACAGCAAGCCTATCTTCACAAGTAGACACCGTCATGCATCACTGTTCTGTCTTCCTATTGTTTGCATTTCTCACTCACTGTATGAGTGAACTCCGTGGCATTTGTTTCCTTTTTTCAAAACATAAGTTTTTATATTTTCAGCACTACCATAACCCTGGACAGCCAGAGAGTACATGTGGCATACTTACAGGAGGGTAGTGATATTCTAGTCTTTGCCATGCCAGCTTCTTGGTAAGTTTGAGACCATATATGCTGTAACACTTTTGGCATAGAGTCTTATAGATGTTAATTCAAAGTGTATGATCTTTCAACGAAAACTTCAAAAGGGTAAAATTACGGACTGCTAGAATTCAAAGGGTAAAAAGGGTTGGGTGGGAAGGTCAAGCTGACCGCGCCATGCGCAAGCCGTATTTTCACGCATCAGGTCACTGACCTTTTTGAGACGTAACCACCGTGTTATTGTTCACTGTATCTCTTCTAAATCAAACGCTTAACCAGTGAACCACTGGTCGGAATCACAAAGACTAAGCTTTCAAAGGCTCTCCCCACACTTTCAAAAGATGTAACATCGACGTGCGAACTGTTGCTCAACAAATTTGCAATATTATCTCATTTTCTCACAAGCTGACCACCATCTGGAGTTGTCTGTATCTAAGAACCAATCAGAAACAAGCTCTGAAATAATCTTTGCCCCAAATGCCCACATTGGTTTATTAGTATGTGTCAGTCAGGATGAAACCATTTGTGTAGGGCTTGGGAGGGCGTGGCTAGTTATCATGCTTCGTTCTCACGAAAACTACAGCTGTCAGTTTGGAATCATAAGTCAGATCATTGGTTAAAGTCTGACAGACTAAGGTTTTGCTGGTTAATTCATTATCAAGTGTGATAAGGCAAAGCAGCGAATGTTTTCATACCGATCAATAAAAACCGAACCACGTGGACAGCGAATGTGGTCATCGTCTAGTGGCATGGGTCAGTGACCCCAGATAAGATTCTCCGTGAGTAATGTCACTGACCGGGCAGCAGGCTTTACGGGTAGCACGCAGGGCGAGCGTTAAAAGACATTGAATGATATTTTAATTTGAAAAAAAAAAGGTAGGGGAGATCATGAGATATTCAGTTTTGAGCATCTCCTAATAAGGTACAAAATGCAATGTCTACCACAGTATTCTTCTTTTGTAGTTGATACAGAATTTATACCAGTTATGTGCTATGTGTAAAATGTTTTGTGTAACTTCATTTTCTTCTTATTCCTTAGTATTTCCATAGCTCAGCTTAACACTTTGATGTTGGAATTTTCAAGACTTCTTTGCTTACTGTTTGGCTCGGTTGAAAATGTGTTCACTAAAGGAAATCACACTATCTTCCTTGACAACATCTTGACCTACCTCTTCCGACAAGTACAGTCAACCTCAGCATCATCTTCATCAACCTCATCACTGTCATCTGGTCACGGTTTGAAAGAAAAGAACACCAGCCCTCATTCTGAGGCATTCCCATTTGTCAGATACTCTCAGCGAGTCGCATCTTTATCACTGCCGGATGAACTCATGGTGTGTAATACTTTCACATTTTTTACCATTGTCTAATGAATGAATTCATTGTGTCATTAATGAAACTGGTTGGCCCCCTGACTGGGAGATACACAGATGTGACTTTTAAAGTTCAGTTTGGATCAACAATATGTAAAATGAGGCACAGAACGAAATTTCTTGTCATACTGTTCTACTTCTACAATTCTACTCGAAGAAAATGCATCTTGTTTCTCTGGTTCAAAATGTCGGAACACTTTCTCCTATTCAACTCAGTTGTGGCTCAAAATCAGTGAAAGTATTGAAAATATAATAACAAACTCCAAGATCTTTTAAAATATGCCCACACACACCTTTACATTTTTGTATGTTTATTGTGATATTTTTTAGGATAGGATTTAAAGCTCAGCTATTTAAAAGCCTATCATGATTACATCTGAGGCCTTACTTCCTTGAGGATGCTGTCTAGATGGACCCAGGATTTCAGTACTGATTCTGATGGGATAAGACTTCAGAAATTCAGATAAAGCTGATCTTTGTAACTCCCTGGTAATACTGTTCAGTACTTTAAATTCGTACTTATGTTAATGGAACAAGTACATCCCATTATAATTTAAAGATGTTTAAAAATTGCTATGAAGAATGACAGTGATGCAAAATTATATTATATTTCTATGCCACTCAGAACTGGTGTTGGTGTAAAATTGTATTGTGGTGGTTATAACAGCAGTGTGTCTATCAATGAGTATAGGCACAATGGGTTGAAGTATGGGTTGATTATTAATTGTGATCTGGGAATTTTGATATTTCATAATCATCAGATGTTCTCGATCTGTATTCATGTATCTTTGTTCAGGAACCTAATATGATTTTATTATGTCTACAGATATTGGTTGGAAAGACCATGAGTGAATTTGAATCCTCTGACTTTGCAGACATGGTAAGTGAATGCTTTAATATTGCATAATATATATTTCTATTGTTGTCTCATTGTCATTGATGCTTGAACAATTTTGCATTCATTTGAAAGGCTAGCAATAAAATATCAGTTACATTTTCTGACATTCTGTTCATTGAGAATTTTGTCTTGGGCCTTGATATTCTTTAGAGAAGATTTGTTGGTCAGTGAATTCAATTCTATCATCCTTTTAAACTAAAATATTTTATATCTTTTTTCTGTAAAAGTGCTTTAATTTCAAAAGGTTATTTAAAGTTTGAATAAGCAGTTTTGGTATTTGAATTAAAGTAATTAGAAAATGATGTGACATTGCAGACTGGCAATAGATGAATTCTATTGTTATGCTTCTATTATCCTCAGTCTGAGAGTTTCTATGGTTGTCGACGCCAGTACACCATTCTTGGCTCTGTACTCTTTTACTGTGGTCAGCTGGTGTGCAGTCACATGACCCCTGAAGATCTTCGTGATCTTCAGCTTTATCTCCAGCACATGGGTGTCCTTGACCTGACAGCCAGGTGCAGTGTGGCCCAGTTTGTAGCTTGGAGAGAGGTTCACCCCACTAGGTTTTGCCATGATGTTGCGGACATAAATAGCAGTTTTGGTTATTCAGAGCCAAATGCAAGATGGTGTTTTTTGGTTGTTGGTCTGGTAGGTGTACATCTACCACTACCAGGCCTAATATTCTAGATATACAAAAGTCAGAATTGTATTATTTGTTTTAAATTAACAGAACATCCATATGTAAACTATTGTGTCTATTATAGTCCAGCGGCCAGGAAGAATACTTTTATAGTCATTCTGATCTGCATAGGTTCTGAAACAATTTAAAGAGAAATCAGTACAGAATTAGATGACCTGTCTTGGAAATGCTTTTGAATTAGTTGAAGAGAACTGTAGCTTCTAACTGTACAAATTTGAACATAGTATTTGTTGTGCTTGGTACAAAAGAGTGCTGTAACTTTCTTTCCTGATTACCTTGTCAGAATACCATTCACAACTTGTATTTTCATTTTTGATTTGCAGAAACATGGCTTGTTTTGCTGTTTATTGGAAACAATTGGCCGCATTCATTTGTGAGTATCTTGCACAGATAATCTGCTCTTTTTGCAGTTATATAATACCTAAGTGAGAACAAATTACATGCCATGTATATTTATCGTCACTGGAGGGTAGTGGGCTACTTTAAATCGAAATTATTACCAGTCATGTAATGGAATCCTCTAAACAAGTGACGAGAACTTCTTTTCCTATTTATCCTTTTTCAGTTACACCTATTTCTCATACTTTATAAAAAGAGCAAAATACATTCATTTACTAGACAAGAATATGTATCTGTGTTCTTTGCTATGCAGTGAATTGAAGTTGATGACTTTTCACTGGAAGCAACTATCAGTTTCAAGTTTGGGGATAATCATTTTCAAATTATTGTTTAGAAGTTATACATAAGACAGTAACAGATCAAAAATTTCAAATGGATTTTGTTTTTGCCAGAAATCAAAATCAGCTGCCCCCAGATGTGTTCTATGTTGACCAGGCCAAGGCTTGCCTGTTACAATTGCAAACACCACAATTGTTAGCAGCTCTTAATCTTAGGTGAGTTTCTAAGAATTCACAGAAAAAATTGAATGTTGTGTCTTTGTTTTCATGATCTGACTCTTTCACCTCATTATTCTTAGGTCTTGTGACATTCCTAGGACTCAATGCACAATTGTATTTCAGGATTTAAGGAATGATGTTGAGACGTTAATAAAATATTTATAATATTGACCAATTCACTCAGAAATGCAGGAAAACTTCCGTAATGACTGGCTTAGCTTTCAAGAATTGCGGTGGTGATTTATAGCAAGTTTGTTTGAAAGCAAGAAAATAACCCATGTACAGGGGCCCAGGGGGGTCAAGGGACCTAAGTCTAAAGACCTACTGAAGTAGTCTTGGGCCTGACAAAAATGTACATTGCGATGGATTAATTGTTTAGTTGCACAGCAGTTGATTTTGGTATTGTTGATTTCTTTTAGGAACTGATTACTATACCACATCTTTTAACTAATTAACTATTATATAACTTTTATTTTCATGATTTGCATTAATTATGCATGCTTTTTTCTTTAATCGTTCCGTTAAGTACTGAATACAATATATATAAAAACTAGGTATGCTAATTCAGAGGAGATTAAAAAAAAAAAAATGTTTTTCCTTGAGGTTGACAGCAACAGGGATGGTTAACAATATAATGTGTAACTTTCAGAGTCAGCAAAGAAAGCCAATCAGCATTTGCAAAATCTGATTACTGTGCCACCTACGTCAATACTACCGGAGAAAAGACTGCACGCCTCTTTGGTGATGCTCGAAAAATAAAGGCCAGTCACAGTTCTCCCCTCATGACAGCACTGCAGCCAAACTGGAGGAGGAATTCTATTGGCTCAAACACATCTAGTAATAGTGGTGCCAGTGAGAACTTGTATAAGGTGAGAGACACCGTGTCAATATGCGGTCATCAGTGCTTACATAATCAAAATTGGCTAAACCTATGTGTTAATATTTAAATATGGTCACTACATTATAAAGTGAGCTTATGTGTGTGTAGAATCCAAGATATTTATATGCAAGGTAAATTTCACGGTTTGATGCAGGTGACTTAGGGAAATTTATAGTCTTTGCAAGTACACAATCAAAAACTTCTATTGACATGGTATCTATAAACATAGATTTCTTTGAGAATTCTGATTGTCCATCCATGTCTTGTTTAATGTTTTCTAAGTACAGACTGAAGTCTTGTAATACTTTGGTTTCAGGTTTCATATTTTAGGATCAAAGTATTCATGTAACTGTCAAGTTATTCATCTAGAACCTTGGCAGGTGTCAAACCATAAAGTGAAATGCAACAGAGCAGATAATGTGGAATTGCATTTGTGTATGAGTATTTATCATTTTAAATGTCAGATGACAAGGAAAATTAATCCCTGTATTTGCAGCATTTTGAGATAATTACCTTCTGGTTCAGTCATACTTTATAGAACACTCTTTTCTTATCATTCCTTCTTTGCTGAATTTTTTTTTTCCACATTCCCAAAAATGATAATGTATTTGTTTATTATTTTGCAGAGTGCACATAGTGGCAAGATGTACCCAGTCAATACAGAAAATGGGATGATGAACTCATTAACACTGAACATGCCTGTAGGTCTTTCTACTTTGTCATCGTCTCATAGGTAAGTTTGAAATGTTGACACTGAACTGTTTTTTGATTGTTAAGCCAATATTTAAAACCAGAATCTTGAAAAAGTCACACAAAAAAACAACCCCAAACAAGCTTTGCATGTCCTAATGTTTTGCTTTTAACTGCTTGTGTCAAGAGCAGGTTAAGTTTATAAATGCCGTGCTAGGCCACGGGTTGAATTCAGAGTTTTTTTAAAAATCTAGTGAAGTGTCCTTGAGCTGTTCTCGTGAGCAACATGTTTTGAGTGTTTTTTTTGACATAAAAACTGTAGATGGTTAAAAAGGAATATGTGTAGGTAAACCAGGGATGGCAGAGCAGCTCCAGTTCGTGATTTAATAGCATTGTTAGAGGGGGTGAGGTGGTTGTAATTGACTGTTGACATTCAGTGGTTCGTGAAAAGCACGAATTGTGCTGAGTCAAGTTAATAAGATTTTTGGATTTAATTGTTATTAACCTATTTAGAAGACGACCTTGTCTGCCTTAGTGCAAGGCCGTAACCGACTTACACAGTAGAATAAATTAATACTGCGAGCTCAGCTCGCATGACTGCACCAATCAAATCTAGGGATTTGGACGGTAGTTGCAGGTGGCTAGACATTATAAAAGTCAGCCCATACCTATGTCCATCATCACATGCAGAAAAGTATCCACTGCGGAGTGGTCGGCTAATTTCGAGCCAGATCGGAACAGAGACGCAATAGAGCAGACCATCTATATGAGGAGCCTAGAAATGACGAGCTCCAGCTAATAGCTACCCGGATTTTGTCCACCATGCATTTTGTCCACCAATATCTCTTGTTGATATTCCCTGGTTCTTGATGGCCAGGGAAAAATGGTATGCATTGTAATTGTATGTCAGAATTCAGATGTTACCAGCAGTATGAGAGTCTGCTCCTAGAGTCACAGCCAGGCAGTGCCAGTATTAGAATATATGACAGGAGCCATTGCAATGGAGCTGGCGTGTGCTGAGACAGCGAAGACTGTAATTTGTATTAAATATTCTATGAGTCATTAGTTATATTTGATCCAGTACTAGGACCTTTTAGTCCATTCTAAAATTGTATTCTTATTTTGCAGTTACCCTGGTGGTCATTTCATTTATACACTCATGCACATAAGAAACTATACAAATTTCAAATATTCTGTGCTTGCTTATAATCATGCAAAATCAGTTCAGTAATACATCAATTTAAAGAACAGAATCTAGGCTAAATTTTAACTACTTTTTGAATTAAAAACAAAAAACGATATTTTCACAAAAACGAGTAATTACAACAGAGTGAAAAATCTGACTTGGCAAAATTTCAAACATTCATTTCATGTAACTTTACACTTACTTGTGCGCATGAAGTGTCATTAGTGCTCAAAGTATGTGTATGTTTAAATTGATGTGTGAAAGCTTTTCCAATTCCGAGTCAGATGATACCACAATCAGATATTTCTAAAGCGGGAATTGTGAGGAAACGGTTAAAATGTAAACTCTCTTGGATGTTATTTGGCAACAAAAGAAACAGATGTTGCGATGCTTGATGCATCATAATCAATCATTAAATTGCTTCGGGTTTTCCCTGATGTGTTCAGTTCATTAATTGTGCTTTTTGGTTCCAAAGTTCCATCTGCTTCCTGTTTTGTGTCCATTGTCTGCTGTTTTGTCTCAATCACTTAATGTTCATTTGTGAGGAGCCACTGTATAACTGTTTATCCAATATGCCAAAACTAAGCATTGAAGAGAGGGGAAGATTGATAGGTCATTTGGAAGCTGGTTGTTCAGTGGCGCAAGTTGCTGAAATCTTTCACGTAACTCGCAAGGCAGTTTATGATTTGCTCCATAAGTACAATGCATTCCACTCTATAAAAGATCAACCTAGGACTGGTCGTCCGCATATTACAACACATGACGAAGGCCGAGAAATTGTTTTTCGACATGAGAACAATCCTTTTCGGACTGTTGTATCAACATCGTTAGAGCTGGGAACCTGCAGCAGAGAGACTGTCAGGCGTAGGTTGAATCAAGCCGGTTTGCGAGCTCGGAGGCCTGCAGTGCATCCGCTGCTGACACCGCTGCACAGACTCAATCGTATGAACTGGGCACGTCAACACGTGCGATGGAACATTGAACAGTGGTCAGAGGTACTGTTTACTGATGAATCGAAATTTGAAATTGATGCTTGTGATAGGCGGTTACTTTGTTACAGAAGAAATGGCCAACGACACGACGAAGACAAAATAGTACAAGTTCAAAACCGTGGGTATGGCTCTGTGACTGTGTGGGGCGGCATACTTGGTGGCACGAAAACCCAGCTTGTAAGAGTCAATGGCAGACTCAACGCCGAACAATACATAGAACTTCTTAGGAACCATGCATTGCCCTTCATCAATGACAATAATGTGGCCTTCGTGATGCAAGATAACGCACCTGTTCATAAGGCCCGTGTCACACAACAATTTTTAGAAGAACAGGGAGTATTGATGATTGACTGGCCATCAGTAAGTCCAGATATGAATCCCATCGAACATGTCTGGAGTTACATGAAGAGACAGCTCAAAAAGCACAATTTGGCAGCAAATCCTGACGATTTATTCGATATTCTGGTTCAGATCTGGACTGAGCTGGATGAAAACTTCATCCGTTTGCTAACACAATCTATGCGGAAAAGAGTACGCTGTCTTCACGATGTAGACGGTGGCCATACAAAATATTAAACATTTTGCCAAGTCAGATTTTTCACTTTGTTGCAATTTCCGGTTTTTGTGAAAAAATTGGTTTTTATTTTTGATCCAAAATATGCTCAAAGTGTAGCCAAGACTCTGTTCTTTAATTTGATGTATTGTTGAATTGGTTTTAAATGATTGCAAGCAAGTACAAAATATTTGAAATTTGTATAGTTTCTTATGTGCATGAGTGTATATGTTATCTTATTCAGCTAACTCAATACATTATTGTGGCCCTGCAGGTCTGACAAAACTAATTCATTTAAGTTGTTAATTAATTCCAGTAGGAAAGTTAGTGTGTTCGTCGAGTGTGTGTTTTCCTCTTGAATTGCAGTCGTTTGCTATAAACCACATTCGTGACAGCTAGAGTCATGTCAACTTTGAGCTTGGTGATGAAAATCAGTATGTACACAATATCCAATATGACATGAATTTTATTGGTGGCGTAGGTACTCTCTGGTTGTAGGGTTCAATGTGGAATTTACAGCTCTGCCTGAAAAGCTACTCCCAGTATGGTGTAAGAAAATGCCCTTTTTTGTTTATTTCATTTCTGAACGGTTCCCATGGAATCTGTACCTCTTGTTTTCAATGTGGTGTGAAAACAACCATCTGAAATATTTAGAAATGAAATTTAGCTTGGTTATTTCTGTTATGTCCTTGCCACTGGTCAGGTGTACAGTCTAAGATACTTTACCAGGGATAAGTATTATTCACAGATCACAGATGAAGACTTTTTGCAGTTTCATGATTGTAGTTATACATATCTTAGGATGTAGAATTCAGGAGGGTACACAAAGATGATTCTAGCATATAGTAATCAAACCAGTGGTTAGAGGGTACTAAGAATTGCTGTAGTCTTAAACTATTGGATCAGCCTGTGTTAAATTATGAAAAAAAATATACTGCCTCAGAATATTTGGGCTAATTGATGTTCTGTCGGCAAAAATGGTTACCGAATGTAATTTATCCATAGACTTTCATCCAGCCACCACCCATCCATCTATCAGTACTGTTGCCTAGATGGCCTGGAAGGTACGATTATTGTGGGATCAGAAATAGACAGTTCAGGGATCTTCCACTCTCAGATCATTCACAACTTTTACCTGTGTTGTAGACAGATTCATGATTTCATCCTGGCAAATGGGGATAAACCGGTAAGATTCATTGCTTAACTGGCATGCGCATGTAACATATGTATACAAGAAAGCCAACCAGCGCATGTATTTCCTCAGAAAGCTCCGCTTTTTAAAAGTTAGCAAAAGCATTCTGAAAATATTTTACACCATGGCTATTCAGAGCGTTTTGATGTATGGAGTTGTCTGTTGGGGAGGAAACATCTTACAAAAAGATAAAAATAAGATCAATAATTTAATTAAAAAAGCATCCAAAATTTGTATCTGTGATCTGCCATATTTTGATGAGCTGTACACTGGTGCTTGTATTAAAAAAGCTAATATTATTATAAATGACCCCCAACATCCCCTGAACAAGGAATATATAAGATCTGTAAGAAGTTTAAGGCTGTTGTCAAAGAAAACTAAAACTGAGCGCTACTTTAAATCGTTTATTCCATCATCAACTAGGATGTTACAATAATGTCGTCATCTTGATCGTAATCTGTGCACAGTTGAATTATGTCCTGCGTGTCAGGTCAATGTGTTTTAGTTAGGGAAGCATATTGTGTGCACTGTTAATTTTGTTAATTTAGTTAATTTATCAGTGTGTGTGTATATATGTGTGTGTGCGCGCTATGTATCATACTTTCTGCTTCTGTAACTGTATTGTTATGTATTCAATGATCAAAACAAATTTCCTTGTACAAGGACGAATAAAATTTATCTTATCTTATCTTATCTTATCTTAAGAAATTCAAGATTTGTCTTCATTTTGTATATATAGCGCTGGCCCTGTCATGGAACATCATAGGTGTATTTGCAGAAGACAATTCTTTTTTTTACAAAAAATTATATGAACTCCTTCAAGGAATTTTATCTATTTTCTGTTGATTAAGAGGGAGTACAATATTTCAAATGTTTATTTATGTAACTAATTGTAATATTTCATTTTTTTTTTTTAATGACATTTGAGAACACTGTTGTAATTTCATCTATTTAAAAAATGCTTATGAATTGGGATTTTTCAAATTGTGTGATGTTTTGCCTAGTAGCCAAGAAAATGCTGAACAGAAGAAATAAACCAAAATGGTAGAGACATCTTTAGTATTTTTGAGTCAGATAGTTCTGATATCAGGCTGTGTAAGCTGGAAGAGCCAAACCTAGTAAAGAGCAAATATTTTTGTGTGTTTCTTGTCATATTCAGAATAATCAGCTGAGTGCTCTATGTAGATTCCAAATATATGCTTGTCATAAATTATTTACATATCAGTTTTGATGTTTCCCAGCATAATCCTTCATACCATGAGGAAGAAGGTTACAATTTTGAACATGTGACCTCTGATCCGCATTTGAAAGGGATGAAGGAACATGGGATATTAATGACCTTTAACCCCCATCAGGGAGAAGATGGACACAAGACAAGACCGCCCTTAGAATATTGGGTTGTTGGGTAGGTACTTTTTTTTCATCGATTCATCTGCATAATATTCACTACAGCAGGTGGCTTCATTTTTTTAATAATGATGAGAGTTCATGTCTTTACAATATGTAAATTGTTATATTGACTCTGCCGTGATAAAACTTCGTAAGTGGTCAAATTTTCGAAATTCGTTTTTTTGGTCTGTTAGATTGTTTTACCATGCCACTCTTATGTTAAAAGTAAATTTGTGAAAGACCTGTGGAAATGGGTAAAATCTGCAAATCGAAACCTCGCAAGTGGGCCATCCGTGAATTCCGCCATGAGGAAACCTCGCAACTCTTGTTGAGAGGTCTCAACAGGGCAATTCTCAGCCGCCCAGGTATGATTACGAGGTTCTTACATATCAATATGCTAGGATGTACTAAGACCTATTTATAATTTCACTTCCATTGTGTTTGTCTTGCCCTTGGAAATTTGCCTGTAACGTTAATCCATGCTTTGTTTCAATTTACTCATTTTCATGATTCTTAGCGTGATATAGAAATTTCTTATCGTATTTGTATGTGGTATTATTATTACAATTTGTATGTGGTATTATTATTACAATTACCAGAATTCAGTACTGGCTGGGTTGACCTATCGCCTGGCAGAAATCACATAATAAATAATAAATGAAACACAAAAGACAATGCCATTGCACAGAAAAGCTGAAAATTCATCAGTCAAAACACGGGCATCTGCAGGAACTTAAGGCTGTTGTGCCCAAAGATCACCACTGTTTCTTTAATAATTTACCCCATTCTTTAGACTAAGCTGTGTTTGTGCATTTGCTGGACTCTTACGTTGTTTGTGCCCATTTCGGTTTTCTTTAAGTTGGTTATTTTGGAGTGGATATCCTTCCTTGAAGGAGACAGTTTATATTTTTATTGTTAATTTTGTAATCTGCGGTGCGAGAGAAGCAGTGATACGATGTGAACTGATGAAAATGTCGGGTAAGAGACAAATGGATTCTTAAGCTGGTTGTAAGCATGAATGTTGCTTTTTGAAAAGAGAATAAGTGAAAAGAAAAGATGAGAGGGTGAGAGTGGAGAGAGAGAGAGTGAGAAAGAGAGTGAGAGGAAAAGAAATTGATTGGCGAACTGTAGGAGAGACAGGGGGGCAGGATCAAGAAAACAGAGAGGGAGAAAAAGAGAGAGAGTGAGAGTGAGAATTCAGAAATTCAATCTTTACAATAAACTCTAGCCTGATAATTTTTAAAATTCTCTGAATTCATGAAGTCCACCTTCAATATCTATAAATTGTCACAAAAAACATGTACCGGCCATACTTTGTTGTTAATCAGGAAAAAAAAAAAGTTTTCAGCCAAAACATCACATAGCCAGCTATACGATGAGTCTACAAGCCCTCACCCAAACCACTCAAGTCAGTGGCTGGGCCAGAAAAACCATATTGAAAACTCACAAGGCGGGCATTAGCCTACTTACGTGGTTTCATCATGGCGAAAATTTATGATTAAACCTCACAAGTTGGATTACTTCCAAAATAACCATTATTATGGAAAGATACAGCAATGGTTATTACTCTAGGATGTTTTGTAACTGGCAT
Source organism: Onchidella celtica (assembly GCA_963931925.1). Taxonomy (NCBI): domain Eukaryota; kingdom Metazoa; phylum Mollusca; class Gastropoda; order Systellommatophora; family Onchidiidae; genus Onchidella; species Onchidella celtica. Next base: position 26,821,424 of record OZ007573.1, on the reverse strand, counting down.
GTCAAATTTGGGGGGAAATGGATGGCCCGTTTAAAAGAAAATCAGTTTTCATCCCTCCTGTAAAATTCTGTCAGCGAGAGTTGCGAGGTTTCATCACAACAGAGTCAATATCATGTATGTAAAAGTCACACATTATGTACAACTGGTATTGCTTGTCATTTGCAAGTGTGATTCACCTTTGGTTTAGGACTCGTTTAAAAAATTTGCAGTCTATGTTTACTTTGGTAGAGTGGTTGATTTAAGTTATAAGCAAAATGAACTTAATTATCTGACATTTTTACTGTGCAAGAAAATGCCAGGAGCCCATTTTAATGGGGACTGTGGAAACAAGTGAAAATCTTTCTGTGCATAACATGACTGCCTGGTTGCCCATTGTTACATTTTTAAACCATGGATCAAATATTTCTCTCTTTTCACAGGCGTAGAATAAAGCGACCATACATGAAAGAAGTGTTTGTTTGTTTTCACGCCTCGGCATCTCAAAGTTTGATGGAGCTGGCATTTAGATTGAACTTTGGATCAAATTCTTGATAGCCTGAGTTCAATCAAGGATTCATTTTCACCATGAATGTTGGAGTCCACAGGCCATAACTGTTCATCTTGTATCTGTGGTGTTGCAAGACACTTGGAATGACTAGAACAAGAAAAAAAATTTGTCCAATATTCTGTACCCGTTGAAATGTGATTTTCTAATGAGAGCAGAGCATGGTATTTCTTGCATAAACGTATGATAATTATACAGTATGTGGCATTAATATAATTCATTACTGATCCCGCCCTGAAACAGTTGTTTTCTATGTTGTTGTTTTTTTCTCATAGGTTGTGTATGAAATAAGACTGCTGTACAGGATTTTTAAAAACTTTTTTGTAATTCCAGTGAGAGAATGTCTTCCCAGTTTTATGCAGAGTATATTTTCATAGTAAAATATCCTGTTCTCAAAATGGGTGATACATGTAGAATATGCATATTTTTTAGTCTTTTTTCCCCCATATTAATGCCCCTAAGTTTGTAGATGTGCGTTAGACTTTCCATGATGTAACCAGTGCATCACATTTGTATATATGTAAAGAAATTCACAACATTCTACTCAGTTATCTGTTTGTTTATTATTCTTTCATTGTGTGCATTTTAAAGCTTACCCCAGTTCATATGTGTTTCATACAGGTAAAGATTTCCCTCAAAGGAATGCATATATGCATAATAAGAAATGTATTTCTGAACAAGTTCATGATTCTGAGGTACACTGAAAAGTAAACTAGAATTTGATACTGGAAACTGAAATTAATGAAAACTAATTTGAAAATAAAAGGATTTGCTATTCTACATTTAACTTTGTGAGTTGCAAAATTAATAACAACTGACCTTCATTCGGCCAAAATGAGAATACGAGCAGAGGTACCAAACCTTTCTGAATTTCTTTTTCAAGTATTCAAAAACCTTAATGAAAGAAATGCAAAATTTTAGCTTCGTGGAGAGAGCTTAGAGAGAATAGTTCAGTGTTTTCTTTTCAAAAGCATTACAAGATGAACTTTGACCTTTGCCTTGTAAGTAAAGTGAAGAGTCCCAGTATATGATGTGTTGAAGTATCGAAAAAGAAACAGGCCATTACTGTTCAATTTCTAGTCATGTATTATATTGATAAAACTCATGCATTGATGACTAATCAAGATTTTTAATGTTGATTGTTTTCTTGATATGAACAGCAACAACAACAATAATATTCTGTCTACCTCATGCCACTGCATTTTAACTGTTAGCTTATTGAAAGCTTAATAGGGAATATTGATATATTTCAGTATGTAGCTAGTTAGTGAACCATGGTGTTCAGGCAGGTGACATTTACAGCAAGCTGTGTTAGATTGCTGCAGCTAGACACCTCATACCATCAATTTAAAAACAGATTGTGCATAGTTGTCAAATTCAGCTGCTTCTGAAAGAGATAATATGATGCAATTCTTATGTCCATATTTTAAGGCTTTTGTGCAACCGTACTATTACTTGTAGTGTTTTTGTTGATTTGTCAGAGGTCTCAGCCAAACTAGTCTTGATTTGTTGAACAGGAAACATTTTTTCAAAACATTTTCTTTCAAATGAAATATTTGAAAATAGAGAAAATATAGTACACTGTAGATAAATGTCATGAAAAAAGTCTGACTTTGTTGGTCAGATGTGCCCTTGTTTTTCTTGATCTTAATTTTTATGTTTTGTTACTATTTTCTTACATGTGATAATGGAAGCAGAATACATATTGTTGTTAAAGTAACAGGCATGTATTGAATTTAACAGAACACAATCTGTTGCGTTTTTTTGGGAACGAATGAGAGACAATGAGGCTGGCAGGCAAGACATTCATGTCAAGCTTATGTTTTATCACAGTCATTTATCTTTGATATTTAGCTGAATATAAGACAACAGTGTATTTCTTTGAATCACTGAGATTTTACGGAAATATGTTTATGAAGAACAGCATGACCCAAATTTCTTAATTTTCAAAAAGAGAAAAATTGTGTTCAATTTAATTTGATGATAGATAATGACCTTCATATTACCAAAGATTTTCGTATCTGATAATTTTGATGGTGTCTATTTCAACAACCCTCCAACCCCACCCCCCACCAAAAAAAAATATTAAAAAATGACAACCGGCGCTGCACTGTGGCGACGATGTGCCTGCTCCAGTTGTAACTGGGCTGCAATGGTACAAAGGCAAATTTCCCAAATGGGGATCGAAGTAGTATACAAATACAAATACAAAATATACAGGTTTGAAAGGATGTTAAGCTGATACAACAGTCCCACTGTAGAGAAGTCAGTTGCTGTTTATGGAGGTTAGAACATTAAAAACTAAACCTGACAAATGCAGCAGTTTTGAATTCATGTTTTGTTTATGTTTACAAGCATAACAGTAATCTCTGGCACAAATGTCCCATGTCTAGCAAGATCAACTCTTCAGGAGGAAGGACAACTGCTTCATTGTGGAAAGCATGAACTGGGATAGAGGATCTGGTTACAGTGTGTTGATTTTTTTTGTATTCTTCTTGTGTTTCATGTTAAAATAATTTCTGTATAATTTCATGTATAAACATGATGTAGAATGGGGTCGTCTTCCACTTTGGTGAAAACAATATCAACAAAAAAAAAGTGAAATTATGGAATTCGATGGTTTGTGACTGAACCCATTGATATGGTATGTTTATGATTTTATATGAATTTTATTGTATTTGAATTTTCACCACAAACAGATACAGACAGCAGTTTCTGTCATAGAATTGCAAATGATTTTTCCTGCACAGTAAATTTGCTTGTTTCATAAGTACCACCCAGTTTGAGTGTGCCTAACTTATTCACATCAATGACGAAAGAAACAGAAATATTATTCTTATGTGTGGTGTGTAATCTATTTTGGTCTCATTTCTTGATATGACAATCATTCTATGAATGTGAAAATATGCCTTTTCAGTCTAAAAATTTAACTTATCAGATGGGAGAGAACATGGGTGAAAGAATGCTAAGTTTGATTCATGAGTTTGGTTTAAGTCTGGTATGACTGAAATACTATCTTTTTTTTTTTTACTGTATGCATCTGCTGTAGAGTTTAAACATGAATTGCTGTTCTCAACATCATTTTCCCCTGTGGATTTGGGGGGCCTCACGCTGAAATTCCAGATTGCCACGATCAAAGTCAGAAATGATGTAGATCTAATCTAGATCTAGACTCTAGATCTAGTTATCTAGAGTAGTAGAGATCTAGATCTAGATCTAGTTTTAAAGTACAGCACATGCAGCTGCATAGACTTCTAAGACTTCAAGTTCAAGTACACATTCCTCTTCCTGTTGTGAGTGCCCTCTCTACTACTACTAGCCATATTTCTGGCTGTCTTTCTCTCCTCTTCACATCACATTCTGTCTTGAAGTATTGTGTGAGTGGCTCCCATACTTGACTGGCAAGATTGTTTTAAATGTTTGTTTGTAATTGTGTATTATTTATGTTGCGTGCATAGACCCCCTATGTGTCCCTCAAAATCTTGGTTTGTCCCTCAAAATCATGATTCTTGTCCCTCATTTTGATTTCTTCAGGTTGGCATCTCTGTGCAAGTGAATGTGGATTAACTCTCAGAACAGGGAGACATGCTTATGGACGGACAGTACAGAACCGCCGTCCCGCCAACCTCGTTACCGTTCATGCTGCCATGAATGCGCTGTCCGCGATAACTAGTGTTGTCTCTCTGATGTCACACATTTTACGTGAAAGGTCACTTGCGATTCGCCTGATTTCGGCCCCCTGAGATTATACGCCTCCCTCCCTCTCCCCTTATCCCTGTTGTGCTGCCGCTCCCGTGTAGGCCTATATTACCTGGCAGAACGAAGCATGCTCTGCCTTTTTTTTTTTTTTTGGAGTGTAGTGGGGTGATGCAGTGACTTGACTCAATCTATGGCAAATCACAGTGGACTGGCCTCAATTTAACCTTAGGGTTATTTCGGTTTAGCTTTAGTTAGTAACAAAGATAAAGAGGAAAAAAATCGGGGATTCTTATTTTCCTTCGGTTTAGCCATTTTCGGTTTAACCATTCTCCACTGTACATGCATATATTTTTCCTGCATTTTATCTTCGATTCTCCCTTGAATACTTTTGACACACAGTAAAAGAGATTCACAGGTATGCAATTTTTGTTTTTTATACTTGTATCTGATGTTCTTTGTAAGGCACGCAACCTTGTTTCTTTGTAGGCAGCTGGTATTGTTTCAGCTGGCAGTGTTTTGGTTGTGGCTGAGAGTTCAGTTGCAGTTTTGTCTTAAAAAGCTAATCTCAGTGCACTTTTGTGGCTTTATGCAGCTGGAATAGCAGATTGTCTTATTTGTTGTCCATTTCCAAGAAGATTACAAGCTTCATCTTGCTTTCTTAGGGAGAGAACATAGAGAACGCTAGACGCGCGAGAAAACTAGTGCGAGAGTGCAAGCGCCTTTTACCTGTTTTAAGTATGCCACTAAATCTCTTGTGACATCCATAGAGAACGCTTGTACTTTCCAGCTTCAGGCGTGTCGCGTCGCTTGTCAAGTCGCGCTAGTTTTAAAGTATTGAAAGTTAATTCTTTTCTCCCGTTGAAGCTGCTTGCTGAGAGTGTGTTGCTGTGCCGCGATTGATAAAATTGTCTTATTTCCTCTTACAGTGATAACTTGGGCGTAAACAACTTCCATTGTGATTGTGTTATTAATAAAGTGAAACGAATTTTGATTATTTTTGTTTTGTTTTGTTGCATCAATTAAAAATAAACAAAAAGAATGTGGCACATCATTATGATCGAATTTATTGCTTTTAAAAAAAAAAAAATAAAATGTGGAAACGACTGCTGTCAGCATATTAAATCCAGAAAATTGAAATGCATACATGTAGCTTGATGATGATTTAACGCAAAATGTGTTTCATAACATTAAAAAACGGAGCTACACGTTTGTTTGTCAAATTAAAAAAAAATAAATAAAGCAGAGGTATAAATTTTTTAAAAGCAACATGTTTTTCTTTGGTTTCCTTTCACATTTCGTGAAAATAACACGTTGTCAGGGTTATCACCAGCCTTTCTTCTGGCAGGATGGGAACGTGCCAGTTACACCATGTCTTTGTAAGCATTGGACTTATTTGGTCTAGTATGTAATTGGACGTTTCAAGGTTCATTCTGATGAAAGCATGAAGTCTGTCGGAGTGATCCTTCAGCTGACTAAAAAGGTGATATTCGTCAACGTCTCTCCTCTCTTTATTAATTTCATGCACACTCATTCTCCTCCTTGTTTTAAACACAAGTTTTGGCAATGCACTGTCCAGCAAGAAGTGCCATACTGACACAATACCGGCACACGGTGGACTGCTGTTGATCACAGGGCACTAGGTCATGAAGCGCTAGATTCTCATGCGTTCTCTTTGTGCATCCTTGATAAATCAGGTGCTTGTTGAAAAGGCGCCTGTACTCTTGCGCTAGTTTTCTCACGCGTCAAGTGTTCTCTATGTTCTCTGCCTTAGAATCATGAAGGTGACAACACGCTTGATAAAATTCTCTTTCAAAAAATATATTAGAAAAGGGGATAGAGGGAGGGGGGATATACTCAGTACCTTTAGAAGGGTTCAGAAACAAACTTCAAATTCTGGGTGCACACCATTCCTATTTTCTTGTAGTAGCTCAAGTCTAGGGGAGACATTGGCAGGATTGGTGATTAGTGCAGTGGAAGCATAATTATAATATGCTTTATATCATGAATGACAAAAAAAAAAAAATGAGTGATTTACTATTTTTCTCCATTACCTCAGTTTAGCAGGACAGAGTTACAACTCATTATAATTAGAACAGCATTACAAAGAAGAAAAATAGCTATCTTTTATCTTTAGGTATACCAGCAACACTTTACAAAGGGGAAATTATTTTCCAATTTTCTGTCAAGTTATCTTTTAATTGATTGCTTGTATCATATCACTAGATCCAGTTCTTCCAAGGCCTGAGAATGTAGGATGAGGAAACCAGTTTGTACCTGATATCAAATAAACAGAGTTAATGTTTGAATGATCAAGATTAATATAATATTGGTGTAAATACAATGAGAGATTTGTGACCTCAGTGCAATATTGATATTACCTCTGTAACACTTTCTTGAAAGTTTGGCTGCTTATACTTGAATAAAGTGTTTGCATTTTCATTCCTGTGTTTGTGTGATTTGCAGTGGAAGAAATGAGTGGGAAAAGAAGAGAGGTGTGAAAGAAAAGGAAACAATATCTGACCAATGTCATACACATGAACCAGCAATTAAATAGACGGATGAGAGAGCAACTGAGGAGTTGAAAATGAAGAAGCGAACCACTGTTGATTTGATCTAATTTGCAAATTGCGGCCCTTCAGGAAGGTCGAAGGCCCCTAAGTGTTAAAAAAAATACAGATGAAAATCATATTACAAAAAAGAAGGATACTAAGTACGTGTAACTTGTTTGGTAACACTTTTTCCAAAAAATACAGACCTCCACTGAATATGTTTTGATTTTCAACTGCTCCTGATAATGCTATCATTATTCTTTCATCTCTTGTACAAAAAATGGAAAGACTGGCATAGATTAGACTGGTATGGAAACAGCTTAATGGATCAACAATTAAATGGAAGAACTGGTGAATATTGTCAAGAACAGATTTGATTCATAAATGTTTCCACTGAGTAAATTTTTGTGAGAGGGCAGTGAGTAATTTTTACAAACGTAATTATTGTGCGAGCCAGCATAACTTGGTCTCGTAAACAATTTGTTTTGAACAGTTTTTTTCCTAATAGATAGACAGAAGGTGTGGGGAAGGATAGACGGACAGCGTAGGTGTGCATGACTGAGCACTTTTTATATCTCGTGTTTTGAACTAGGTTTAGTAGAGAGGGAAGGGGTGAGTAGGAATTAAATGTTATTGAGACGTCTGTTGACGTACAGAAAATCCGTGATTCAGAGTAAAAGCTCGGGGTTTTGAACATGTTAAGAATTTATTGCTATAAAATTACATTTTATTGTCTTGAGTGATTCGACCTTTGATGTCGACCCAAGGTCGTTGCGTAGGGCTGTTACTTAAAATAACTCGGTTCGGCAGCTGAGCTAGAGGTGGTTGCACCAATCAAATGTATGAATCTGGACGGAAGGTCGAGACATAGCTTTAGTATTTAAACCCGTGCAGAGCTTAGATAGAGGCCACATGTAGACAATCCATTTACGAGGTGGACGGCGATAGTCCTCAGCCAGATGAGAGACATAAGAGACGCAGTTGAGCAGTCCATATTGTGAGGAGCGCCATGAGTTAAAGCTCCAGAGCCTAAGCTACTTGGTTTGATATAAACCCACAGTGTTTACATCCAGCGCTCTCACTCCCAGTGAGGGCCGCATGGTGAGAGTCCATACTAATTTGTAATGATGAAAGTGAACCGTTCTACTTACTTTTGAAGACAGTTTCAGAGCTACCGCCAGACAACGCATGGTTGTACAAGCATTCTCCATGGCGTGTCTAGAGGAAATGTCCATATCATAACATGTCTCATTGAATTAATAGAATTTAAACTGTTATATCCGTCGCCACATGCGCAGATTCTATTTGGCATATAACTCATATGACCTGCAAGTAGTTAGAGTGAATAAGTTAGTCTTTATAGAAAGCTGTAGTTTCATTAGTAGATTCAGTTGCCTTTGAATTGATATTTATATTTATAATTATATTTGATACATTAATTCCTGTAATTAAACTGCCCTACAGTTCTGCTAAAAATCAAAGCAATTGATTTATTTAGTTTTTAGAGTGCAAGTATTTTTTTTGTGTGTTCGTCGATTGTGGAAGCGGACCTCGAAAGAGTGTCAGTCGAATTATCCCCATCTAACCCACATCGCGACAAATATAATGAGTTTGAAAAAAAAATGTATGTATTGCAGACCCATACAAAACATGAATGGAAGTTGTTAAATTTTCTGTGTCCATGGAAAGTTTATTCTTTCCTACAGTTATGAACATAAATTTTGTACAATCATAAACAAAACAAAAATGGTTGTACATGTAAAATTGTTCATAACCATATGATATCAAACAACATATATATATTTGCTGTAAAAACCAAACGGAAATGAAGTCATTGAATTTCACTCCAAGTGCAAAAAACACTAGGCAACAAGAATGTGTTTCATAAAATTTTCTGAAAAATATCCTCATACAATGATTCTTGACGAGAATATCTTCATGTGAATGATAAAAGAACTTGTATAATGAAACATTGTGTTTATAACTACAACATGTAACAAAGCATCCTCACCATTACATGCTTCATTTTTAGGGTCAGACGACGAATTTATAACATTTTTCAGTAACAAGATTGAAAACATCCGTTCTTCACTCGATCTAGAACCAAGCGAGAATTTAGATTTCCCTGAGTTTACTGGACAAGTTTTAGATTCATTTTGTCCAGTCTCAGAAAGAGATGTTTTACTCTGTATCAATAATTCCACTATAAAAACGTGTGACCTTGATCCCATGCCTGCTCATGTACTCAAAACCTGTATTGATCTTGTCGTACCTCACATTACTCAAATAGTAAATATGTCACTTGTCACAGGCACAGTGCCCAGTTCCTTTAAACAAGCCATTGTAAAACCATTATTGAAAAAACCTGGGCTTGATGAAAATGACTTCAAAAATTATCGACCAGTATCCAATTTGCAATTTGTCTCAAAAATTCTGGAAAAGATTGCCTTAGGTCAAATTTTGGCACACTTTGAAATAAATGGATTGCACGAAAAATTTCAGTCTGCATATAAAGCTCAACATAGTACCGAAACTGCACTCATAAAAGTAACCTCTGATTTCTTAGATTATATTGACAGTAAGAAGCTGTGTCTTTTGACCCTTTTAGACCTATCTGCAGCTTTTGATACAATCGATCATTCTATCTTACTTACAAGACTTGAGCGCTCTTTTGGTCTGTCGGGTACTGCCCTGTTATGGTTCAAGTCGTATTTACAGAACAGAGTTCAGTCAGTGCAAATTAAGAACAGTTTTTCTAAACAAGTTGCATTAGACTATGGAGTTCCACAAGGGTCTGTCCTTGGTCCTGTGCTTTTTACACTCTATACGCAGCCCCTTGCAAGTATTTTACAAACTCATGGACTACAATATCACTTTTATTCGGATGATGTTCAGATATATATTGATGGCACCATTCAAGATCTGTCAAATATGACTCTCGCCACTAAACAATGTGTTCAGGAAATTAAAATGTGGATGACAACAAACAAATTGAAATTAAATGAAGACAAATCAGACATAGTTCTATTCCACAACCCACGATTAACAAAAGATCTTGAAAATGTCACCATTGATTTCAATGGCCATGAATTATCATGCAAAGAAGTTGTAAAGAATTTGGGTGTGTTTATTGATCACCATTTGTCAATGGGTTCAGGTGTAGGATCTCTGTCTAAATCCTTAAATTTTCAGTTGAGAAGAATAAGCCTTGTCCGAAAATATCTAAATGAAGAGACCACAAAAACATTAGTTACATCCCTTATCTTGTCTAGACTGGACTACTGCAATTCACTTTTAGCGGGTATTCATACAAAATTTTTGAATCGTCTACAGGTAATCCAAAATAATGCTGCCAGGGTGATAACCAAATCCAAAAAACGAGATTATATCACACCACTCCTGAAAGAATTGCATTGGCTCCCCGTGAAGCAAAGGATAATTTTTAAAATCTGCATCCTGTGTTTCAAATGTCTGAATGACTCGGCTCCTTCTTATTTACAAGATTTGATAAAACTGTATACACCAGGGAGAAGTTTAAGATCCTCCACTGATTCCACCATGCTAGTGACACCTGTGAAATCATACAGATGTTATGGTGAACGATCATTCACATATATTGGCCCCTTAATGTGGAACAAGTTACCTATGGAACTGAGACAAGTTAGTAAGTTTCAAAAGGCAGCTAAAGCATTTTTTGTTCCAGCAGGCTTATTTTTCTTGACTTACCTGAGGGGAGAGAGCATGTGATAGAAGGAGTGAGAATGTGATGGGAAGAGAGAGAGAGGGGGGTGGGGAGAGGGAGTGTGGGAGAGAGAGGAATGAGTTTTTATTACTTGTAAAGCGCATTGAGCATTTATTGGAAATGCGCTATATAAATGTAATTTATTATTATTATTATTATTATTTACAGTAACTAACTTTGATTGACGAACAGAGGAAAAATGGTCATTTGCTGCAAATTTGTTCATAAAATTATTTCAGCATGTTCTGTAAGGCAGTGCTTTGCATATTTTCACCTATTTGCTGAGTAGACCACATGATACTCTCACAAGCTGTTGGTAAAGTCCACGTACAAATGGTAGATAACATAATCTAAACTTGACATAAAGTCATCTAGAGAAACAAGTTCGTTCTTCATTATGGGCAGCTGACAAGAATTACATTTTCACCAAGAGTGATGTTTGCATGAAGTTATGTACTTTTCAAAAATAAGTACTGTCCATACAAAGAAAGCCATAAAGTCTGTTGAACATGACTGTGGGAAAAACACAATGAATTTTCAAACACTGACCATCAAATGAAGATAAACTTCAAGAAACATGTCCTTTTTTTTTTCTCAACAACAGGATGATTGAGTTTTTTAAACATAATAAAGAGACACATTTGAGATGTATAAAAACAGCCTTGCGATACTTCTTTTTTTTACCAAATTCGCGCTTACAGCTTTCTTGGTAGGGACTACACAACAGCTCCTCTGTTATCTTCTAGTAACACTTTTTCTAGTTTACTTGAACTGACAACCTTAATATGAATCTCATCTTTTGAATGAAATTAAAGTGAAATGAAATGAAGGCATGAAAACTAAGGCACTTGTGTTGAGAGAAATACATAACTACTTTACAAATTGAAGACTGCTGCTGCATGAATAAGAACAAACAAATAAATGAGTAAATGCCATAAAAAAATCTTTGCTAATCACTTTCAGTATGCAATAAATCAGGAAGAAGATTTCTCAGCTCACAGATATTCAATTTAATTAGTTTTTTATGCTTTTTGTTTTACCACTGTTTTTTGACAGGTTATCGATGTCACGTATTTCTTGAGCGACTAGAAGTCACAAATTCACTTTCAACAATCAAATTGTTATGTCATTTGGACATAAAGATAAACTGTTCACTTTACAGATATCTTATGTCCGTTAAACCTTTTTTACTGGGAAGTTGTGATTTAGGTCAGTTTCAGTGGACTCTCTTTGTTTCCCTATTTTCTTTCATTTGTAGATGTGGGGGTGCTTTTGTTTTTTTAACTGAACTTTCACTAAAACATGTTTACGTGATACTCTGTTGTGTAATAGGCTATTAAACTGCAAAACTATAAACAAACAAATTATTGTGGTTATTCAAGCTGCTGTGAAAGCTGCTTAAAATTATACATGCCTTCTGTATTTACTACAAGCGCTATTCATGTAATTCAATTCGGTAAATGGAATCAGGAAATATTTTCTGAATTATCAAAGACACCATGTACTCGCAGTAAACTGCACAAATAAACATTTCCACAAGTGAAAAGTTTAACAACAGTATAGAAACACATTAATTTCTTGGACCCACTAATGCTTTATATCCCTTCGATCTCACCCTGCACAAAACACACAAATAAACATTTCCACATGTGAAAAGTTTAACAACAGTGTAGAAACACATTACATGTAATTTCTTGGACCCAGTAATGCTTTATATCCCTTCCATCTCACTCTGCACAAAACACACCTTACTGTCCCCTTAGTAGAAATAGCTTAATTCCAAGAAAGAAATATCGACAATAAAACAAAAGGCAAGGCAAAGACATGAAGAGAAGAGCCCCAGAATGTTTTTTCAGCAGAATGTTTTTAGAAGGCAAGTAATGAAAGATCTATAAATTAACAGAATGAAAAATGAAACAAATGACCAAGTGCTGTACATTTTTTCAATCTCGATAATTTTATCACATAAAGAAATGGATTAGAATAACATGAAGATACATTTGTGAAATGTACAATAAGTAAAGAATGGGTATGGAAACTGATGAAAAAAAGTCCTAAAACATGACAGATTTTGAAAACCTGTCGACAGCTATAATCTATCAGTGGAAAATTTATTTGTGGGTAGCTGATTCAAAACACCAGCTAGTCTCGATGAATGGAATGTAGGTAACACATTGAGATTGTTCGGGGCTTTAAGGTCACCACCGGGTGGGGGAGCAAAATCATGGAAATCTGCTGGGTCCATATGAGGGGCGATGTAAGGTCTGTTCTCATGTTTGTCCAGTGCCTGCTGACGTAGATGGGTCGCCTGGGCCGTACCCAGCTCTGAAACCAAGGTGGTCAGTTTGCCGTTTGTATTTTGCAGTAAGTAGTGTGGGGTGTCCACTTCAGCTATCTTTCCTTCTGAGAAGATCTGTTTCACAAGAGATGGAAGAAAATTTAAACATTATTAAGTTTAAGACGCAAAAACCAACCATGGCTAACATTATATAAATAACAGTAGGCAAGTTTTTCCGGAAACAGAAATAGATGGGATCCTGAGAAATAATCAACAAACTGAATAAACTAAAACAGGCTAAGATCACAACAGGGCTTGGTGCAAAGTTAGAATATGTGGTAAAATAGAAAAAATTATTTAAGCGATGAACGAAGCAAAACTTTCATCTTTCACCATGGCATTGTCCACCCACTGCAGGATGATGCCCTCTGACAATGCTTTCCATTCTTTTCTTTCTGTTGTTTTCCTCATCCATGTTGTTCCTCCTCTCTTTGTAATGTCGCCCTTCCATCTTCTTCCTGGTTGTCCTCTTGTTCTTTTTCCTGTCCTTGGCTGCCATTCAGTGCAGCGTTTTGTCCACCTACTGCCATTCATCCTCCCCACATGGCCGGCCCAATTCCACTTTTGTTGTAGCATGAATTCCACTACGACTTTTAGTTTTGTTTGGGGGATTCTATCTTGCAGTCTGATGTTAAGCATTTTTCTTTCCACTACCCTCTGGGTAGTTCTTAGTTTATTTGTGAGCTGTTTTGTGATTGGCCATGTTTGACAACCATATGTAATCGTTGAAAGAATGCATCGATTGAATATTTGCTTCTTGAGGGACATTGGCAGTTTGGAATCCAAGAATATCTCTGTTTTTTCCAAAGCAACTCCATGCTGCTCTTACTCTGGTGTTTAATTCAGTTTGTTTTTTGTGTTCCATATTCACTATCTGGCCTAAGTATTTATATTCTATGACTTTTTCGATGACCTTGTTTTCAATTATAACCTTTTCTTCTGTCTCGTAGTTTGTAAAACTAAATTATATAAAAGAGAAAAACTATAAAAAGAATTCAAAGTTTTAAATTCACTTTCAACTGCACATGCATCAGCACTTTCAACCACTGGAGCATGCTTGCAATAAAAAAGAAATTTAACGAAGAAGACGAAAATTTAAAACAATAGGTGCATCAAAAAAGAGGAAATTTCACTTAAGGCATCATTATATTATAATCATCACTTACCATGATTCTGTCAGTATAAATGATTGTATCTGGCAGATGTGCTATATGAATTACTGTGCTGCTCACAAATTTGGTCCGCAACACACCATGGATTATTGTATTGCACCTGAGGAAACAAAAACGTTGATATTTCCAAAATAGGTAAAGATAACAAAAACCATGTTTCATGGACTCTATGAAGCCAATGTACCTTTCACAAGTGCAGAATATCTGAACTAAGCCATACAGTTGCAAGAAGCAAGATGTTACTGAGAGAAAAAATAAATTGTACAAAATTAGAGACAGCTGTAAAAAATATTAAGTCTGTTCAAATTTTATGAATGTTAGTAGAATTTGAATGAACTTTACATTAAAAATCATGAAATATGGCAAATTCCTTGAACCTCATCTAAATGCTCTAATGATTGTTTTACATTCAACTGGCAATAATTTCTTATAGCAGTAATCATAACCATTTGTCCGCCATGAATCAACAGGTTGACAGTTAATTTTGTTTACCTTATCTATAATTTGTAGATAACCTCATTTTCTGAAATGATTATTTACCATGACACGTTAATGGTTACAAACTCAAGTTGTAGGCCTACTTGTGTTACTAAAAACAACCACTGAAAATACATTCTGCTATTTTTCACATGTGGAAATCAGATGACCAGTGAATACACTTTTAAGTGTTGTGCCACTTTTTTAGCTTACTCGATATACAACATTCAGTCGACATGTTGTCCCTCCTGTTCAAATTCTGATAGAGGTTACTCAGGTCATGAAGCCAAAATACACACAACAGACATTTTCATGATCAGTTTTGTAGCAAACTTTTCTAATATGTTACCGTGGCAATTTCCCAAACATTTACTGTGGAAACAAAATCCACTTTGACCACATGGCCGAAATAGTCTTTCTGTTAATTTATTCAAAATGACATCAGTAAATTATAAGATGAATCTGCTTACATGATATCAAGACTAGAACTGGGTTCCTCGTAAATTATTATCTTTGACTGGTGTAACATTGCACCAGCTAATCTCAGCAACTGTCTCTGGCCGACAGTCATGCCATCAGCAATTATAGCTATATCTGTGGCTAACTTCTGTGGTAGGCAAGAGACCAGGGTGGACAGGTGAACCTACAGAGAAGACAATAAATACTCTAATATTATGCCTAAAGACAACCATGTTTGAAGTATAAATTAAAAATGAAAAACACAGCTGGATATGGTGCAGAGTGAAATGTGACCCCTCCTCCCCAAAAAAAATGTTCTAGTGAACGGCAGACGTATGAACGGTTTCAAGACAAACAATTTGTTGTTTTTTGTTTGTTTGTTTGCCTGTTTGTTTGTTTTTAATCAAAACAACATTTCACTCTGCATCATTGTGTAAAAAGATCCTTTCACAGAACACAACACATGTAGGCCTAGAGGTACAATGACACACAATGTGATCAAACCATTCTCATGTCTCTCCTCTCACATTTCACCAGTTTTTTTTTGTTTAAAGTTGACCTCTTTAGACTTAGGCAGTATATCCATTAGCCTCAAAACCTACTAAAATCCAGTCAAATGAATTGAATTTGGCCATATTAATATCTACACAAAATTTAAAATGTACTTGACAAACATGCATAAACCCTCACTATTTAAAAGGTAGGAGAAGAGGTATTTACCTCTTCTAGCACTTTCCACACTTGGGCATCAGGAAAGAGCTTATCTGGGTCAAGATTCTCTCTGACACTTCCAATAAATAAGGAAGGATTCTGTAAATAATGAAAAAATGTGAACAAAAAGTTTACAACTGTTGTGTACCGATATGTACTCAAACAAAACAAAAAATTGTGCGTATCAGTATGCTGCTTCGTTAATAGGCCTATAAATGTTATTGTGCACTCAAATGACATTTACAAGTTATGACATCAAATAGTCTCACAACAAGAAGTCACAGCCATAAATTTGAAATACCTGGATTAATTTTTCTCTATCAACAAAATGAGTACTACAAATCCTGACTTTCACTTTTCACTTTAATAAATAATATTGTCATGGAAAGTATATGTAGCTAATATTAGCTCAACAAGGTAAATTTAAATAAGAATGAGATCCTGGTAAAAGAACAAAATTGTCAAAAACTGTCATTAAAAGAATATCTTCATCAAAAAGTCACATGTCAGTTTGGAACTTTCAGACTTACTTGTGGAACATAGGCTACTTTATCTCTCAGTCTGTTCTTCTGTACTGTGAGTATATCTACTCCATCAATTCGGACAATACCCACAAAATCTGTGAGTCGGAACAGCATTGACAAGAATGCCCTTTGTTCTGAAGCTGTTCCAAATATCATCCCCATCTGCAGACAAACAAAATCAAATAAACTATGGTATGAGAACACAACCGCATTTCGGCATTACTCAAACGAAAAATTAAATATTAATATCAAACTTAAAATTCACTTCAACCTATGTAAAATGATTTTTTAAATTTTGATGGTGCAAAAGGTGTTTTCCAAAGAGCCATGGCATTTTTAGTCTTTGCGAACCATTAAATTCCATGGAATAAAGATCGTCAATATTTTTAACATCGGTACCCGCAGTTTTCAATCTTTATTATAACTTTTTATGTAGAAAAACAGGGAAAGAGGTACCTTTTCTTGTGCTCTGACACAGCACCAAACGTTCCTCAACAGACTGCCTCCCTTAGCAGGAGCAGATCCAGAGGGTGGCACTGACACCCCTTCACAAGTGATTATCCCATATCTAGGCCAACCTAATGGCGTCGGAAGGTCAACCTCAGGGATGGGAGGGACCTCAGGGGTCAGTTGATAGTACTGGAGTAAATGGCTCACAGAGTTCATCTGTAAGAGTTGGAGAGAAGATACTCGTAGAGTCAGCACATCCCTACATCAGATACTGCTCTGTTTCAATTCATGTGGTGAGTATTTAGATAAATGATATAGTTTCACAACTGTCTACCGATATTGATAATAAAGTGAACTCACAAATCACATATATTTTGAGGTTGTTTAGTCATGATATATTTCTTTGGACATAAATAAATCTACTTCTATAAAATTCATGTTTTGAAATGTTGGGTGAACTACGAGTGGCTAATGTGGTTACTGCGTGGGTTCAATAGTAACTCCCTTAAGGATACACAGGATTAACAAACACAGGGTTCTGCTGGCAATGTTATTTATTCAAAAGCCTAACAAAGGTATCGCTACCAAAAGGCATAGGAAAAACCCTATCAAGAAAAGGAAAAAGAAACCCAGAAAAAGAAAAGAAACCCAGAAAAGAAGCCCAACCAGCCATAAGCCAAAGTTTCTCCGGGTCCTGTGCTACCGCTTCATGCCTTATGGGGCGGGGTGGCGATGGCAAGCCTCTGAGCTGCTACGGGCCCGGGTTGCTGGTCTGGGTTCACTGTGCTGTCGGCTCTTGTCTCTGCGTCTTTGATGGAGTGTGCTGACCACTCGAACTCGCATCTTATTTATGAGCCAGCGCGGACGTCCCAGAGAGCTATTACGTAGCCAGTATTTGGACGAGTGAAAGGTTCGGACGTGGAGTCCAGCCCGACAATAAAACTGGTTAGGGTCCTAACACAATCGAATTTACAGTACGGTAAAAAGGGTGCACACAAAGGTCAATTAGGTATCCCAGTAAACTGCAGAAATTACTCTAACGTCCCCTCCAGCTATAATTGAATAAATTTGACCCAGGTTGGATTTATCGGGGATAACATGCGTCTAACTCATGGTTTACTTTAAATCCGAGATCCTCTTATTAATTATTTCAATAGGACCCGTGCATCAAAGTACAACGAAATTGGTACCATTATAAAGTAGAAACTTGGTGCTAAAATTCTAACTGACTACTTTTACCAGAAACCCAGTAATAGTTTTAATATAAATTTTCAAAGTGTCAGGACTAACAACATTCGACAATTTTGTGCGGGATACTTTCGTCCATTAATACGACGTATCTCCATTGATAACAAACGTTATCATGAGTACCTATTTTGTACCGATAGGGTATTGTCTACTCTCAAAAATGAATTCGGGTTCCCGTCTTTCTGTCGGTGGATAACAACGAAGGAGCGAGTTGTAAGAAACTTAAAGCCATGATATAAGAGTTGGAAGCCCGGTGGTCAACATTTCCAACTGACCAATCAAAATGCGCGCTTTTCACCGTGATGTGAATAACGGGTCCCGCGCTAGTATTACAAGGGAAATAATCCAATTAATGGTACTCGGCCAAGTGTCCCTAAACTACTATGAGTGGCCGTCCCTCACTCACGCACTAGAGCTACCATGAAAGCACATTAAAAATAAAAAGTCGTTCATCCTCTCACAGAAACACAGAGAGTATGCCTGAGACCAAGAACAGCTTTACTGAATCTTAAAAAAAATATCAGTAAATTTTGGTGTAAACAAGCTGGAGAGCCGACTATTGGATAGAAGGCTATACAAAGAATTTTCATTCATAAACTTATGGTTCATTTTACCTTAAAATGTACAGCTGCAGACTTTCTGATGGCTGGTTGATTGACATTGATCAAATTTATGGCATAGTACAAAGATAATCCAACAAGGGAGGCAGGTAGGTGGAGTCCTGTGATAAGAACAAGATAATGTACTTCAGTATAAGATCAAATTTACGAGACGGCTATCCCAGTTAAATATACCCTATACTTCTTGTTACAAGTTACAAGTTGTTTTTTTTATATTCTCAGAAACATCTATCAAATTTCTTTCTCTTTTCTTGCTTTGAATTCACTCTCCGCATTTTATTTAACACTGGCAAGCAATCAGTGCACCTTCTCATGACCTCCTCTCAGAACACGTAAATGCAAGCAACCACAGGGCATAGATAACTTTCAACTTTATTCCAGCCAGAAAGAATGGAAGGAAAAATCATAACAATTAATTAATAACTTCAACCCAATGCACATTGTTTAACTCTTTCCCTATGAACCTGCATTCCACGTCTGGCCGCAGCACTACCTGGGGTTATACATTTTTGGGCACTCCCCATCAGAAAAAAACCCATTTCTCACTCATTAAATTAATTGGTACCATACCATACATAATGTATATCAAAATGATTGGAAATGAATGAGGAACATGATGAAAAGCAGTTGAGCTATTGAGAGAACAGACAAATCAAGTTCTGATACATGAAAGTGATAACACCCAAAAACAATTTCGCACAAAAACAAAGATACTCTTGGGACATACCAAGACATGATAATCCATATATGTAGGACAGATGACAACTTCCATTATTCTACAAACACATTCTGTATCCATTCCAGTTAAGGGTCATTAACTCATTCCCTACAGATCAACGCACACTGTGTCGCATGCTTCCCTGGCAATGACCAGTACAATGCAGCCAGCGTTGTGACATTGTAAGGGTATTCCTTGACCATTATAATGGAAAATCCCGACATTCCGTGACGTTGAACCTTAAAGATAGAATTCTTGGTAAAGCTTCCTTTGTTCTAGAGTGTCCAGCGGTACCATGTGCGAGCTTAGCATGAAGTTTGGACAGCTGTTGTATAATAAGACAATCTTTGTTTACAGAGTCCAGCATGGTGCCAAGCAGAGGTAGACATGCTATTTCAAGCGCTGATGCAATTTTTATTCAGAGTGGAATGAATATAGAATGTGTTTTTAGAATAATAAAAGTTGTCATCTGTCCTATATATATGGATTATTATGTCTTAGTACATCCAAAAATTATGTTTGTTTTTGTGTGAAATTGTTTTGGGTTTGATCACTTTCATGTACCAGAACTTGATTTGTCTGCTCTTTCAATAGCTCAACTGCTTTTCATCATATTCCTCATTCATTTCCAATCATTTTGATATATAATATGTATGGTGCCAATTCTTTTAATGACTGAGAAGTGGGTTTTCTCTGTTGGGGCTGCTCAAAAATGTATCACCCCAGGAAGTGCTCCGGCCAGACATGGATTGCTGGCTATAGGCAAAGAGATAATTCTTCAAATTCACTGGTTGTCTGTGATTATCCTCCAACACTGTTTACACCCATTCTTTCTCTGACTGGCCTAAATTACTCCCTTCTTGTTGACATATTTAGATGGGTTTTTTTTTGTTTGTTTGGTTATCTATAATTTTTAAAACTCACCTTGATAATCTACCACTAGCCAAGCTGCCACAATCACCCCTGCCACTACAGCCAGTCCCATCAAATCAACTCTGATGCCAAACCATCTGTATGGATAAAAGAAACAAAATAAGAGTTATGACCTGCTACACATGCTTCTTCAAAACAGAAGTATTTTCCAAGTTTATTTACCTCAGGTGTTTGTCAAGAATTCCAGTGCAAATAACACAAATTTCATAAACAGGTTCAAGGAATCCTCTACTGCCACTCATTTTATCATATGGATAAAAATCAAATTTAGTTGCTTCACAATGAGAAATGGAGTGCTAAATGATTACTTTAACTCAGTGCTATCTACTGTCACTGTCTCTCACTGTGATCAAGAGATTTCATAGCTTGTTCTAAAATCTGTGAGTGTTGTTCATCATTATCAATGAAAAGTCATGGCATTATAAAGTCATAAAACTTTGATAATTACTATGAAACTTTTAATGCATGGGAACTCTAATGAAATAGCTAATGTAACTACCTTGTACAAAAGAATGTAAATGAGGTAACAATGTAATCGGCAAATGGTCAGTTGATTTGATCTCAATTCATTTAGCTTCTCTTCACTATAATTATTACCTATTGGCAGCCAGATGAAGATAACAGGCAGCTGTGCTTCGATCTTGGTACACATCAAATTTGTGTAGAAATCTTTGCTCAACACCCAGGGATCTCAGAGTCTGTATGCCTTCCATACTGCTCACAACATGAGCTCCTACTGCACTCTTGGCTGAGAGGGTTAAGAAATAAAAATCTTCTGAGACGTCCTATACAGTAATGACAAATCACAATATTACTACCATTAACTTTTGATGCTTTACAAAGGAATAATAATTATAGGATACCACACCCAGTAGTAAATGCATTTGTCAATGTTTCTTTACTCAAAGCCTACTTTTGAAATGTTTTGCCTTTGCTCATCATATTGGTGTAAACAAATAAATTTAATATCTTTTCTTTCTAATGTATGCAACTTACAAGCCAATTCTATACGTTCCACATCCTGTGTAGCCTTGTGAAATCTTTTCCTCGCCCAGATGAAGAGAAAAACTAGCGGTACAATAATGATGAAAAGCCAATAGTTGACACAACCAACCAGTACTGCAGTAGCAATCAGGACACTGAAGGACTGAAAAAATATGGAGATAAACTTTTGTTACCTTTTAGGGAATCTGAAATGCAAAACTCTCCAATTGCAAACAAAACCTTTGGGACTCAGGAAAGGTGTGTTTTCATAGTGGACCAGCTCCACACTAAAGTATCCAGTCCTGTGTTGGCTGTATATTATTCCTTTGGACATTACTCTTCACTCTCACACGTTTATAAGGTTTGGTCCTGATATCTGATGACATAACTTAGGGTGAACTTGAAATGTAGCAAGAAAAGAAAAAGAATTTTGTAAACCGCACGCTAGAAATAAACAAGAAAACCAAGCAATAATCTCTGAATAACAAAGCCAAATGTCTGCAACCCCACCAGTTTTCTGTGTTTTTTTCACAAAATTGCTCACTACCTGAAGTGAATCCAGTAAAACAGGAGGCAGAGAATCCACAATTCCAACATCTCGTAAAAAGTGACTGAGAACTCCTCCTGCGGCAGAAACAAAACAAACAAAACAAATTTGATATTCATGAGCAAATCCAAAGATCTCTTTGGCAAATCTTGACATGACGAAAAGTCTTTGGAAATAAACAAAACTGAATCGCATGATAATAACAACAAAATGGTACATGGTACCAGTATTTCAGTTCACAATGGTAAGGTTGAAAGATGTAAACACTATCTGGCATTTAAACAGCATAAAGGGGAAAAGAATCCAGTTAATTTTCATATTTTACAAGTTTCCATGCAAACTTGTATCTATTTTTCGTGTAATACTATAATATTACAATGTTTCTTTAATTCCAGATAGCCAGCATCCATACCTCTGCTGTTGGCCTCAAAGAAAGACAGAGGAGCTTTCAGCAAAGAGCCAACAGCCAGGTCATGTAACAACCGTCCAGCTCTCTGTGCTATGGAGTAGAACATCACTGCTTGCAGAACGCCCAACAGAAGAGTTATACCCACAACACCAATGTAGATAAACACCTGGTAGTCCAGGGTGGTAGCTACTTTACCCAGCACACGGTTATCTGTAAACTTGGTTGCACTAATATTCTGATAGTTCTCAGACCTGTCAAATGACAGAAGACAAAACATGGTTATATCATGAAACTAATGCTTTGTTATGAAGCTAAACTCAATAATCTAATAAGTTAAACGTTCCTTATATGTTTTGCAGTATTTACGCTTTACTCTTCTAAACCTCCTTTGAGGAATGACAAATAACCAAATCAATATTTTATTCTTTTCTTATACTATGCAGACTGTCTTTTATTATATGAAATTATATGAAAGTTTTCATAATGGAAGGGTGTTAAACCTGAAGCACAGGACAAAACGAAATGAGATTAGGTTGAAAACACAACATCTTTATTTGTTCATTCCAAAAACGTTACAACAGGAAATAGTGAAACATACGTAACGATGAAGGTAATACGTCATAAGGAAGATCATACTGGGCATAAGAACTGTGGTTGAGAGTGTACCACTCACTCTCCTCCCTCCCCCCCAAACATAGACATCGAGGGAGCTTTTTTGGTAGCACTGAGGTTATTGTACAGGTCACCCTATATGGGATGAGATTTGTCCGTGAAGAGATGTAGACTTAAGTTGTCTTTGATGAAGACCATTGTCGTGAGTCAGTTCCGGTAACACCGGAGGGCGGCCTTGGTGTGGTGGCAGATGCAGCTGGAGAGGCTGTGCAGGATCTGTCCATGCCGGTTTGAGGCGGTCCATCGAGATGCATTCTGTGTGACCACCCATATCTAAGAGGAATGTTTTATCCTCCGGCGCCAGTACTGTGTATGGGCCGGTGTAAGGCCTTTGGAGTGGACTCCTCAAGGTATCTGTGTGAATGTACACATACCTAGCTATCAACACAGATGATGGTTAAATGTGGAGATGTGGAACTATGGTGGATGACTGGTCTAGGTGTATGCAAGTGCGCCTTAGCTCTGAATGCAGTCAAGAATTTAGTCGCCGATCAGGGCGTAGTGGTAGAAGGAATCAACTCGCCAGGAACAGCCAGCGGTTCACCGAAAACGAGCGCTGCCGACAAATATCCCAGATCGTCTCTGGGTGCAGTTCTGAGTCCGAGGAGTACCCAAAGTAGTTCTTCTACCCAGTCTGGACCTTTGATCCATGCCTTGAGCACCACCTTAGGTGTGCGATGAAAACGTTCAATCATCCCGTTGGCCTGCGGATGAAAGGCCACTGTATGATGGAGTCTGACCCCGATATGTTTAGCCATTTCAGTTCATAAGGCAGACGTAAACTGTGAACCGTGATTTGATGATATGTCTCGGAGGATGCCAAAATGAGAGATCCAACTGCCCACGAGAGCGTGCACGCATTCGTTCGTTATAATATTTGGTATAGGAATTGCCTCCGGCCACCGTGTATTAGCCTATGACAGTTAGAATGTACCAGTGACCACAGGACTGTGGAAGAAGGCCGACAATATCGAGTTGAGATGTGCAAACCTTTTGTCGGGTACGATAAAGGTTTCGAGAGGCGCTTGAGTATGGCTCTAGATTTTGGATGCTTGACACACGTGACATTCCTTTACCCAAGAGGCAACTTGTCGACGTAGGCCATGCCACATGAATTTGTCCGCGACAAGTTTGACAAAGGCCCTATTCCTGAATGCTTAACCTCAGCAGTGGAAAAAATAGATTGTAAGAGCTCAGGATAATCGTTGAGAATTTTACGAAACTTATGGCTGTTGGGTTCTATGAGAGCGAAATCTAAGGCTGTTGAAACAGAACGGAGCAACGGATGTGTGAGAAAGATTCAGCGTCAATCAATCAACGCCCACGAATGTCAACCAGCAGGTTGTGGTGACGGAGAAAATCTGCTCCCAGAAGAGGACGTCTGACAGTAGCCAATACCAGGCGTGCTTTGAAAACACCCACCAAAACGAAAGGGCACCACTCGGGCACCATAGGCTGCTATGGAAGAACCATGAGCTGCCTGTAAGGAAGGTCCCATATTTCCTAGATACTTTCTCGGGTGATGATGCTGGCATCACAGAAATCTGAGTGCCTGTCCACCAAGAAATGTCTCCCGGAGATATCATCCGTTACAAACAGTTGCGTTATTGGTGATGTTGACATCGCTATTGGTGGCATTGCGGTGGAACAACATGATGAACCAACAGTTGGGTGTTCTACTGCTGGCCTGCTCCTCCGTTTCCCTGATATTTCTTATTCTTGAAGCTGTTGAAGTGCTAACATGGTTTGTTGCAGCATCTGGCATTTGATCCAAAACGGCGGAGGAACCAGCAAATAGCATCGTCTTCAAGCAGACTGGTGGTTGTCAATACTGGTGGTATCAGATTTTGGTGGATGAACTGCAGTACGCACCCTCATGTTTGGTGTCAGTGAGTTATAGTTATAGAGATTATCAGCCTCTTTGGCCAGCGCTTGGTAGTCCGAAGTATTGAGGGAATTAGTCAAAGGTAGCAACCGCAGGAAGATGTGACGGAAGAGAAAGCATGGTTTATGGTCCCCCCAAAAGAGCCAGCATTGTGTCCATCATTTTGAGAGGCTTATTATCACCCAACTCCTTGATGTCTAGGAGATTGGCTGCTTTCTGTGCCTCCAATAATCCGAATGCATCTATTAGAAATGCCTTGAGTGTGTCATATCTACCATCTGAAGGTGGAGAGGAGATGATGGCCACTGATCATCAAGCGCTGCTACTACATGAGAGTACCTCATCTCATCGCTTGTTACCCCATGCAATGCAAATTGTGCCTCAGTTTGTGCGAATCAAACCAAAGGACAAGTAGACCAAAATGTGGGAAGTTTCAGTGCCACTGAATCCAAAGACATGTTATCACATCAGGCTCACCAATGAAGCACAGGACAAAATGAAATGAGATTAGGTTAAAAACACATCTTTATTTCTTCATTCCAAAAACATTACAACAGGAAGTAGTGAAACATACATCACGAAGAAGGTAATACGTTATAAGGAAGATCATACTGGGCATAAAACTGTGGTTCAAACGTGCACCACAAACCCATGATTTATTTCATAAGTTGATCAGGAAAAGCATCTCAACAAAACAAACAAAGGATAATATGTATCTTTCATTCAGAGATGGTGGCGAAAATTATTTTTGTCTCCAACTACTGTAAAGAGACATCCTTTGGGTGACTGTAAGGCCTAACACATAGGGTTTGAAATCAAAACTGTGACATACTTACCAATAGGCAAGCCACCATTCACAGAGCACAAAGCTACCCTGAAACAAAAATAAACAACGCTGTAAGGGGGGTAATTCATACAGTTGAGGGCATACATATTGTTGTCTCCAGGCACTGTGGACCCGCCTTGCTATGCTAGCGGTGACAGCTTTTACAAGGAGAGTTTTGCCTCCACTGATATCATTCTGGTTTTTTTTAATTGACACCAATCCCTATCTCAATAACAAATGATGTTAAAGAAGATTCCCATTGTAACATGCAGGTTATGACAACTTTACACTGATTAATATCTGCTTCGAGACTGTCATCATAATGTAGATGATTATTTTTTTGTTCTGTCCTGAAATTAAATAAAGTACACTGGTAGTTTGAGAACATAATACCGCTAGCACAATGTTAACAACGGGACATTAAAACTAGCTTTCTGGTAAGTCCCAATTTTATTACACAAAATGTAAATCTGAAGAAGAAAAAAAAATTATACCTGTTCTACCAGACATGTCAAAGCAAAGAAGATGATCCCACAAAGTCCTCCTCCCAGTAGGAAGTAAGTGGTGTACACAGATCTGTGATTGAAGGAGCCACTGTGATTACTGTCTCCATCATTGGCTATCAATGGGTCACCAGATTCCTGCAAGAAGAATGATAAGGGGCTATTTCACTGAATGGCTTCTTATAATAATGAGAGCAGGGGGCAAACTGTCTGTGACGGCTATGCATTTCATGGCCATTCAAGCTAGACACTTGAAAGTTTGCATACTACCGTTTTTGATACTGCCGAGTTCCATGGCTGGCTTAGTTTTTGCGTTTGACCACGTCTTATATTTTTTTGAAAACTGTGAAACGCCTTAGCATTTAAACCCGGACTAAATTCCTGGTGTAGTTTTTTTTAATGTTAGAGTGTTGAGTATGGGTATAGCAATCAATACTAGGTATCGAAGGCTGTCATTTTGCTTAAACTTCTGCATGGCGTCTTTAGCATTTCATGGCCTTTAAAGCGAGACACTCACAATTTTGGTATATCTAGGCCTAGGCCTACTGTTTTTTATCCTGTCGAGCTGCATGGATGCCGTGATGTATGTTTATATGATTATTATGGATGGCGATTCCGCAACCTCTTTACTGGGCGCTAGCAAAACCGATACACAGTATCGAATATGCCATTTCCTTTGAGCGTAGCCTGCTTGAAGGTAAACAAGACATGTGCTCAGCTTGGTGCTGACAATGTTGTGTATACCCTGAAGGGGCGGTCCTCCGCCTGTCCGCGTCAGTCAAGAAAACACATTAAAGGGGGGACTTTTGAGCAGGCTTATCAAATGGTTGGGTTTAGTATTTGTATGGGACAAAGAAAGAAGAAAGAAAGCACGAAAGCGCGAGTTAGGGGAGGTCATCATACTATGTTTGTTAACTTTTTGGTAAGTGGCACGGACGGGGGGAAGACCTTCCCCCTGACGTTTTGCGACCATGATTGTCCGGTGAGCGAATAGTTTAAAAAGACTCAGCATTTGTCTAACCTGCATTTGCAGTCTCTCAATCTCTTTTGTTTTGTTTGCCACTCACCGTTTGGAGAACGGGCACATTTACTAGTCATTCTAATGCATCTATATTCAGATAATTTCAGGCAATGGCAAGTTGTTTTATCTTCCAAACTCCTAAGCATTAAAGTCAGTTTTTTAAAATACAACATTTTCATAATGCCCACAAGAACTCTGGCAACCATATTCATGGTGTGAATATTTTGAAGTTAGAGTTAAACACAATTTACATGCATATATTTTGTTGAAAACTAATATTTCTATATCCTTTCGCATAACAAGCTGCCTGTCAAGTATTTCTTGCAGATCCTCATACAATGATAATATTACTGCCATCACTATTTCCAGTCCGTATTTTGTTTATACATTGACATTTATCACTATCTTCTGCATTCTTCAGATCAACTGTTTTCTTGTCTTAAGCTTTGAAATGAAATGAGACATGATCTTCAGTGAAATAATGTGCATGAAAATTTAGAGATTATGAAAATGCATGAAAACTTCTGCATATAATATGCATGGAAATTTAAGCATATAAGAACATTAAAGTACATTTACCATGTTTGAAAACTTGTGACCCCATTTACCCGAACCAACCTTAAAATCAGCCTGCAGAATGTCAAATGCTGAACCAGCTGGACTGTCTTTGCTGCCTGAGCTCAAGGGGTTTGAGGATACACTGAGTGCCAGGTTGGCAGCTGCCAGGTCCTGGATGAGTGGTGCAGTTGAATCTGCCAGTCTGTGGATCTCAACATTCTTATAAGATCTGGATGTAAGGATTCTATTGATGTCCACTCCACATTCCAATAGTTCATTGTAGCCACCAAACTGATGAACTCGGCACTATTTGGACAATAGGAAGTTATAGACAAGAACAGAATTAAAAATAATGACCAAATAGAATACTGATTATGAATAATAATAATAATAATATATACATTTATATAGCGCCAGGACTAAAACATTAAAAGCTCTAGGCGCTGTACACAGTAAAAAATCATAAAAGCACATTCAAATAAACTTACACACACACAGACAAACTAGTTTTATACATCCATAGCAAGCTATAAAATTCAGTTTTTAAAAAGAAATGTTTTTAACCTGTTTTTAAATATGTTTAGAGAGGCAGAATTTCGAACCTCTTGTGGTAAAGAATTCCACACACAGGGACCAAAACAACTAAAAGCTCTATCTCCATAATTTGATGTTTTACACCTGGGAACAACCAGTTTGTTTTCTGTAGTAGATCTTAAAATTCTATCAGACTCATGTTTTTTCAAAAGTTCCGAAAGATAGGAGGGAGCTGAACCTTCAAGACATTTGTAAACCAAAACTGCAGCTTTAAATTTTATTCTGTTTTCAACAGTAAGCCAGTGAAGTTGGTCAATAAGGCTTGAGGCAGATTCTCTTTTTGATTTTCTAAAAATCAGTCTAGCTGCATTATTCTGAATTATCTGAAGGCGTTTTATTTTGTTGCTCGGAATTCCAAAGAGCAGAGAGTTACAATAATCAAGCTTTGAAAACATAAGTGAAGTGATAAGTATTCGAGTTGCCTCTTGGGATATGAATGGACGAATAGAGCTGATGTTTTTTAATTGAAACATTAATGATCGACATAATGAACTTATTTGATTTTCCATGCTGAGATCTGATTCTAAAATTGTGCCTAAGTTTTTAACTTTATTCACGTTTGCTACAGTGCTTTCACCAAGATTTAATTTTACATTTTTAATTGCAGTAATTTGTCTTTTCTTTCCAATAATCATAACTTCTGTTTTGTCTTCATTTAGCTTTAGTTTGTTTTGGTTCATCCATTCTTTTGTGTCCATAATACACTTTTCACTATCTTTTATAACATTGTCAACATGACCTAAAGTCGTACCAGGGTGATATAGTTGGACATCATCAGCATACTGATGGTAATAAAAACCATGATCTTTAAAAATATTAGACAGGGGCCCAATGTACATAATAAAGAGAGTGGGACCTAAAACTGAGCCTTGTGGAACACCATATGGCAGTATGTATTCTTTTGATTTTATGTTATCTGTTACAACAATTTGTTTTCGGTCACATAGATAGGACCTGAACCATTTCAGAGCTATACCAGAGATCCCATAGGTTGCTTCTAATCTGCAAAGAATAATTTCATGATCTATAGTGTCGAAGGCAGCTGATAGATCAAGAATGTTTAAACACGAAACCAAGCCCTTGTCCAGTAATCCAAACAAATCATTAACAATCCTCAATAAAGCAGTTTCAGTGCTACAATTTGCACGATATGCTGACTGGAATGATTCACAGAGAGCGTTATTGTTTAGATGACCAAGTAGTTGTTTTAAAATTACTTTCTCTAAAATCTTTGATAAAAATTGAAGATTAGATACTGGTCTATAGTTTTTCAAGTTTTCAGAGTCAAGATTAACTTTCTTAAGCAAAGGTTTAACGAGTGCAACTTTATAGGTCTCTGGCACAGCACCTGTACATAAAGAAGTGTTAATAATTTTTGTGATGGATGGTAAAAGATCAGGTAAGCATTTTTTTAACAAGTCTGTGGGCATGGGATCTAGTTCACATTGCTTAGTAGCAGCAGAACAAATTATGTCATTGATTTCATCACTGGTAACTTCACTGAAACAAGAAAGATTATTCCCAACAAATACAGAATTTTCACTAGTTATATCACAACTACTTAAATTGTCTCTAATTTTTTCTATTTTGTCCATGAAGAAGTCCCCAAATGCATTAGGCAGATGTTCCTTTTCTATTGAAGTTGGCAGGTTGATCCTTTTCTGTTTGCCCAACAAATCATTGGACAAATTGAAAAATTGTTTTGAATTTTGAATTTCACAAAACCTTGAGTTGTAATAGTCACATTTAGCTTTTCGAATGGTGTCATTCACAAGTTTCTTATGGTGAATGTATATTTCTTTGTCAATTTGTAACTTTGTTTTCTTCCATTTCCTTTCTGCTCGTCGCCTGGCCTGTTTTGCTGCTTTTGTTTCCAACGTGAACCATGGTGATGGTGTCCTGTCGGTCACAGTCCTTGATGTTTCCGGAGCATGACTGTTTAAGACGCTTTGGATTTTTTCTGTCAGAACTTCAGCATTGATGTCTTCTGAGTCAGCCAACGTTGTTCTCAAATCTAATTTGAAATTTTCTAAGTTAATTTTCTTCACGTCTCTGCATTTTACATTCTTTTTCTTTGGCAAGGTTTTCTTGTAAGGAATGTCGAAATATAGAAAATGGTGGTCAGATATTAGTTTGTTGGTATTTACCACCGCTGATGCAAAAGTAAATTTGGACGAAGTAACAATCCAATCAAGAATATGGCCAAATTTGTGTGTGCTGGATTCAACATGTTGTGTCATTTGATGTTCATGAAATAAACGTTTCATAAAATTTACATCAGCAGATGTTTTGGAGTCGTAATGCAAGTTAAAATCACCCATGAAGACAAGTTCCTGCTTTTCGATGTTGTTTAAAATCAAAATTTCTTCAAATTGTGTCAAAAAATCTGATGTTTTGAGATTGTTTTTCTTGTTAGGTGGTGGTCTATATAGCAGGACAAATTTTATTTTCTTGTGAGGTAATGACAAAGTCATAATCGCAGACTCAAATGAAGTAACAGTATCAGGATTCTCACCAAAGTTCAAGGCCGAAGAGAGAGTATTTTTGTAGACAATACCAATGCCACCTCCATTTTTGTTCTTTCTAGGAAATGATTTATAAGAATAACTCGGTGGAGTGAGTTTAGAAATTACATGCTCATGACCGTGTTCATGGATCCAGGTTTCTGTGATAATCATGAATATGAAAAGAAGTAAATAAGAAGTTATATGTTTGCTCACATCTATGACAAATGTTTAGTTTAACATTGTATTCAGAATGATTCACTTGTAATGGATATGTATAATGCTCTTGAAATCACCAAATGAAATTACAACAAATCAGAAGTCAAGGGCCAAAACTCTTGTGTGATGGTGATTCTCTTCCACTGAGGATCTCATGTAGATCTCTTAAACGAGTTGAATTCATTTTTAATTCAGTTTTTCACTCTCCTACATGCAGGAGTTCCAGTTTACCTGCGACATCAAGATGATCTTATGAGCCACCTGAGTGTGCTGTGTACTGTCAGTGATTACTAATCTTGACTTTGTTCTCAACAGTCCACAAATACACCTGAAAGTCAAGACAGAAACACATAAATAAATAACAGACCAACACCACAGGAACTCAGGTGACTTTAACCCAACTGAACTTGCGTACACTGAATGAGAAAGATGACTCTTGTACTGTAGATGCTCATATACCTTCCAGATTTGACTCTGTACCTGAGATTAGGTTTTATGGCATGTCGGTTCGATAATGATTTTCTTGTGCTCTACAGATTACATAGTTTACTGATCAAGTCTGTTGCTAAAATAATCATAAGATGCCACCTTTTCTCAATTGTCATACATTGGATGCGTTCTTCATCGAAGGGTTTTTAGTTTGTGTATTTGGAGAAAGCACATCGTCACAAAAACAGCCATAGGAAGAAGCAAGACAATAGACAGATTTTGGCAGAATGTTAGGACGGAAGGAGATACTACTAGAAGTGCCCAACAACCACCCAATTGTTGAAGGGTAAATAAAACACTAAAACATAGCAGTAAACAAACAAACAAACAATTATATTATGTTGTGGCAAAATTAATTTCTCTTGCAATATAATTTAAATTTGTAGATTATGCTGGAGTTAATCTCATTTTGTCAATAAATGAATGAATGAATAAACAAAAAAATGAATGAACAAACAAACTGATGAATGAATGACATGAGCAAATGAATGAATGAAGAAATGAATGAAAGAATGAATGAATGAATAATTTTTCTATTTTCATATTGCTCACTTTTTGAAGATATCCATGGCAGACTTTGCATCCATCCCCTTCAGAATATCATCAATGAGATAGATATCACAGTTTTGATATACAGCTCTGTGGACAAAAATTTTACAGATAAAGCCATGTCATCAATAAATATTTAATGTCTTTGCAATTACATGTGTGTCATGGAGATCTGTGGTGTTTGGTCACAAAGTGATGTCAAAGACTAAATCGCTAATAGTTGTTCAATTAATTAGAAAATGTTTCACCCTGGCTAATTGCCTGTGCACCAGACACTTCAAAATACATGTAATATCAGTTATAGTTTTCAGAGTCAAAAACAGTTGAAATGGATATAAAATTTAATACTTCAGCACTGAAGACACCTTTGAGAGTACAGATGCACAATGGAATGCAAGAAATGATAATTTTCAAATCTGCAATCCTCGAGATTGAAACATTAAATTTTGAAAGGTTAGATTGTTGAGAGAAAACACCAGAAGCAAAAAACAATTGTTTTTTGTGTATTCAACGTAAATTTGAACAAAGCAGGGATTATAATTAATTGTAGTCCCCTGACCTTGCTAAGGTGACCTTGGCTTGAATGCTAGGGTCAAGTGCTAGCCCTCTCTCTCCAACAATGGTTTGATCCCTAAGAGGCAATGAATCAATGACCTGAAATAATAAAATAATAATTGGGTAAGTTTTTTCATACCAATGTTGTATTCCTTAGCAAACAGAGATTTATTGCACTGTTTGTAGGAATTTTACGACCTTTCCCAGCACAATGAGGCTCAGCCGAGATGAGGCCTGGGCTTCCATTGGACCATTGATGAATGGGTAATTGCTTAGGTAGGTGAGTGCTTTAAAAAACACCACAAGAAATAAGTAAGCTTAGAACTCACAATGAGAAAAATTTGAATTTGGTATCTCTCGTAGCCTGGTCAAGAACTCTATTTATTGGGCCTCTGTGAGAATCCACCTCCAAGTTTTTTATTTCGTGTTTCCCTGTTGTCTATCCTTTATTTCCTTGCTGGGTTTGGTGGTTTTTGAAGTTTTGAATAGGGTTAATTAGAAACACTGCAGCATAATAAGAAACATGTTGTTGTGGAGTAAAGCCATTAATTGACATTTCAATGTGTTCACATTTTCTTAATGAATGATAGGCCTACATTCAATCAGTCTTTTCTGAAATAAAGTACAAATGTTCCAGATCCATTCTGAGTTTTTCGTGACACAACAAGCACTTTTTTTTCAGTGTTTAATACACAAACTTGCACAAGATATAACTTTAGTTGAAGAAAGCAATTTACCTGGTTTAGGGCACAAGCCCTCAACACCTGAGTGTATCTTGAATGAGAGAACTCTGTGCCAAATACAATGTTGTCTCGAATAGTTCCAGGACATAGCCAAGGCTGAGCTGGAACGTAGCCCAAGCGACCCTCGTAAAAAACCTGACCTTTGTGTCTTTCAAGCTCTCCTAGAACAGCTAGGAGAAGGCAACTCTGGAACAAAGGAAGACTAATGAAATTAACCAAAATAAATGCATTACAGGCTCCATATCAGGGAAAGCAGTGATTGAGACATTTGATATACATGTACAATGCTCCGGTGTAGATGATGCATTTTTTCTCTTATTAATCATGTTTTGCTTTTTGGTCCCTCAAAACAATGGCAAATGTGAAATACATAATGCAAGATGAGCCTGTAAGAACTCTGCATTTGATGCAAGAATTTTGAAGGAAATGCCTAATATTTTTGGTAGAATGTTGTGAACATCTTCATCCATCGTCACAGTCTGTGTTTTGGTAAAATGTATTCTGAGTATAAATAGTTCATTTATGAAATTGCATTGTGCTAACCATGCCTAAAAGGCTTTCTCAACAGATTTTTACATGAAATATTTGTCTTTACCTTTCCACTGTCTGGAGGTCCGATAACACAATAGAGTTTGTTCTGAGGGAAATGAGATGAAGACATCAATAACAGTTTGAACAATATGACATTACAGTTGTGTTTCTTAAATCAGACAGACAGGAAAATATGACAAAAACTGTCTTACAGGGTCATAAACAACAGATGGAATACGAGAATGAGAATAATTTGCAGCAATAAATGAACATTAATTAAGATATACTCAACTGATATATGTTTAAAGCTTTTGTTATGACACTAGTAATTGCACTGCACTGCACAGATTATACTGTTCTTTATACCACAAAACCTAGGACGGTTAAGGCACATGTAATTTAATTTTTCACAATGGTCATAACTTTACCAATATCTCATAATACATGTATTCTCCTTAGGCCTCTTTCATACACATCGACCAAACGCCGTCTGCCGTTAATTATCATTTGGCTTTAAGCCCCCCACACACGTTCAAGCCCGGCGTACGGCCTCGCCCCGATTCTGTAAAGCCCCCCACACACGTTCAAGCCCGGCTTACAGCCTCATCCAGATCCTGTAAAACTTATAAAAAACCGAATGTGTGTGGGCGATTTCATACAGCCGGGCTTCGAGCCAGGACTTAAGTCAAATATCAGGAGGCGCC
Source organism: Onchidella celtica (assembly GCA_963931925.1). Lineage (NCBI taxonomy): Eukaryota > Metazoa > Mollusca > Gastropoda > Systellommatophora > Onchidiidae > Onchidella > Onchidella celtica. The sequence goes on along the minus strand of OZ007573.1, from coordinate 26,786,947 downwards.
TGAAAAATTATCTAGAGCCAATGGCTTGACACTGTAAACTCAAAATTAAAACATACATGAAAATCTTTTTTGGGCCATTTTGATGACAAAATCAGGAAAAGTAGTAAATTTACCATCGATTTGATACCAAACACCATTCTCGTGCGATGGATAGAACGGTTTTTTATAAATTACTGACTTTTCATCAATTCTCGCACCTCTCTACCTCTCTCTCTCTCTCTCTGTATCTCCCTCTCTCTCTCGCTCTCGTTCTGCGTGTGCGTGTTTGGTGGGGATAAAAAGAGAGATAGATAGATAGAGAGAGATTTTTTCTCTCTTAAACTGTGCGTCCCCGCGAAAACGACCGTGAGACCGTGCCGATAAACAAAGACAACTCATTGTATTGTTGTTACCTTTGCATTCTACTCACATCTAATCCTTGTCACATACATAATGACGTGTATCGATAATTTTATGTTTTAATAAGTCAGTGACTTTAAGTGAATGATTCAATCCGATCAATAAAATGTGATTTTAAAAATCTTGCCTTGTCTCATTAAAAAAACACAAACAATAGAAACTCTATTAAAGACACCAATGAAATATAACTGATAGATAGGCCTACAATGTACTCAACCGGCTAGATCAGGGGTCCCCAACTCCCCGTCCTTGGACCGGTACCACTGGTCCGTGGACCATTTGGTACCAGGGTGCAAAGAAAAAATTTTGCGATTCAAACTATGGTTATTTTTCTTTCATTAGTAGTGTCTACCCAGTCCGCAGAAAAATTTCATGTATGAAACCGGTCCCTGGGACAAAAAAAAAGGTTGGGGACTGCTGGGCTAGACGATCCAACTGTTAGAACCGCCATACAGGAATCGGGAGGTAGAGGGTTCGAACCCCGGTCGCGCCACGCCTAAAATTGGTAATCCAGTGGCTTGTCTTGCTTCATCATCAAAGTGCAGGGATTGGTCGGGTCGGTGTCAGTATACTGTGATTGGGAGGGATATGTGAGTTGTGCTACACTTCGTATCCCTGTGTGGCGGCACATGCCCGTAAAAATGTCCAAATAGCAACGTTACTTAAATAACCAACTTGTGGTGAAAGTGACGTTAAACCCAAGCCCAATGTACTCATCCTCAAGTAGTCCTCTGCAAGGCAAGTATAAATTGCCCTGCATGTCTCTAGTATCAGTCCACCTAAAGCTTGAGGTGAGATGCAGGTTGAAAATTTCAGGTCTTCATATTGTGACCAGCCTGTGACTAGTGTGACCAAAAATCTCAAGGTTGTTATCAGCCGCTCATGGAGGGACACTACTGTCCTCATCACTGTATTTTCCCTCTCGATCAACGGTGTGATAAGTCTCAAGAGGTTTAAATACGTGTCCTCGTCCATTCGCAAATTAAATAATTACGAAAATCACTTGGATAAAATCTCAACTTATTCAATAAATTCATGTGAGTGTGGGTCGCTCGATCCAACAGCCACTGTTTGACTCAGTATCGTTTTTTGATGCTCACTTTCCGATTGAGAATGGCTGAACATACGATTCCACATAGGGCCTGTTGGTTGTGAGACATTGTGAATGGGCTATGGTCCGAAATGAAGTGATAAAACTACGTACATCAAGAGTCGAGGGCACTGTTTTCAAGTGTTTTGTGTATCAATGAAACTTCCGTTTTCGTACCTCTGTGCAATCAGTCCTCGTAGTGGCGGGAAAAATTTCATAGAGCCTGGCTGTGTGTGCAAAATTGGAATTAAAATATGTTCCTAAAGCCCGGATTTGGGCGAGGCTGTGAGCCGGGCTTGATCGTGTGTGGGGGGCTTTAGCCCATCATTTGGGTTTAGTTTATCATTATGGACAGTCGTATGGAACTGGGGTACTTATATTATCTGTATCTGAAAAAAAAAAAAAACGATGCCGAAGAACTCAATGGATTCACCCCCTAAATGTGCGAAGTCTCACATTGGATTTATTTGTAAATTTCCAGACTTTTGTTCCAAAGAACAGGTCTGTCATGTACTCATGTGATCAGAAGTTCTGTGTTTATGTCTTCCATGATAGGAAACGTGCTGAAACCACATGTTTAGTTAGGAAGTGTGTGTGCGGGAACTGCGACAGCGACGGCGGGAAGTCGGCAAGTATGAACACACTCATAGACTCCAATGTATATTTCAACGCCGTAGAAGGCACGGCGTCGTGTCGGAATGAAATATGCGCCGTCCTATCCACGGCGGTCGTACACGGCGAGATGCCGTGGTCGATGTGATGCCCATGACTGTAGTGGTCATTTCAATGCACGGCGAAAAGTCAATGTGTGTGAAAGAGCCCTAAGACTGGTGTTTTGATCTCAATATTAATTTACCAGTATGGGAATTCCTTTTTTTTTTTCAGAGGAAATGAAATATTTTGCAAGAAAAAAATCCCCTGCCTACCTTCTCAATGTCAATGTCAATGTTGACTAGCACCATAGGAGCATCAAAACTCTGCAGAAGGGAAAACAGAAAATGATAAATGAAAATAGTTGTTGACAATTCATACGCTTGCTATCCAACCTCAACAGCATTCTCTCCACATTAATCTGTTATTGTCAAATTAAATGTATTCCTATCCACTGTAGACCTGATTGTCATATTATAACATCTCATAGGTACGCTGTGGCATTTTTTCTGCTGTTGACAAGTGATGACCACCGCTAGTTACAAGGTACAGTTTGATGTCAACCATTAATTTTACACACAAAAAAAAAGTAGTGCCCCGGAAATGTACGTTCTTTAAAAGTAAAATGTTAATAATAATTTGAATGCCTTTGTGGCAGTCAAAGATTAGGGCATTTCAGTTTTACGTTGTATTCCTACTACGGGGAAACTTTATAGAAAAATCAATTCCACAGGGCGTGTTCACAGTAACAATTTCTGAACACTGCAACTGCTACTATGAAGAGATACAATTCCAGAAATATTCATGATCTTGATGTGATGTGGATAACTGGATCTCCTTCATGGAATTGTTCTGATTAAATTTTAGTACAGCTTGTCTTTTCCCAAGTTTCTTCTATCTCTGTAGGTCTTCATCACTGTTCAAAGGACTGAAATTAGTGTTATTATTTTTTTTTAGATTGTTGTTGGCACAACTCCTGATAACAATGTCCTATTTCAACTGTTAACAAATCTGTGCTCACCTTTTCTCTGCTTGCAAAGTAGTTGTTGAACTTTATAGCTATATCATCACTCAGGGACATGGTCGAAGGTCGACTCAGGAGTGTGGACTTTTCAGGTAGCAGCAACACTTTCTACAATTCACACACAAAAAAGTAATAGCAGTGATAATAGTATAGTACAATCACAACAATTCATAAATTTAAGCTATACTGGGGGGGGGGGGGGGGGGGGGACAAAACAAATACAGTCATGTATATGTATTCTATTTTCTCAACATGAAAGAGTGCACTGACCCTTAGGCTCAAGTAAAATTTTAGGTGATATTTTGTAATATTATTTCCTTTCATATTATCTGGCGACTCAGTTTGGAATACCTGTTAAAATTATGCAGAAGATATGGTAATTAATTAACCAACACTTACCTCAACTCTTCTCAATGTAGCAGCAGTGTCTGAGAGTGCCAGTATTCCAGCTGGCAACAAGATGCTGAGACTGACTCGCAGGGACTCTATCAAGGCCAAGGTGGTGAAGACTTGTGTTGCATTGATTTCATGACCCATAGCTACTAATAGTATAAATGTTGCCATGACGACTACTTTGCCTGAGGTCAAGGTCAGAGAACTATTGAAGGCTTGGAGTCGAGATAATTTCTTCATTTGATTTATTTCTGACCTGGAAAAGAGAAAGTTACGATATAAAAGAGTCTAAAAATGGATCATTCTTATAAGGAAAGTACATGTATCTTGATAAAATGTAGTTTGCAGGATAGCAGAATAAAATAGCAAGCAATAACATTAATAAAGTGCAGTAACAAAAACAAATAATGGCAAACAGAAAATATAATATGATCAGTTTATTTGGCCTTGCACTGTTCATGTAAATGTGATAAGATGATTTTTTTTCTATTGTCCTTACTTTCGTGATCTCCCAATCACCCTCTCACAAAAGTCTCCCCAATTGGATGTCTTCATCTCCTCAAGACCTGATATAATCAGCTGCAGATGCCGCAGTCTCGTATTGGTTAAGTTGTCTAATTTTTCTCTGCAAGATTTAAGGGACAAAGTCATGGTAAAGATTTTGGCATAATTCTTACAAGCGGATTAAAATATAGTCAGACTGTGGCAGCAAATTTATATTATGTTTTGAAGTGATTCAGTATCCTTGTTAATAATTCAGAGTAAGATCCTGAATTGAGGAAGCAAATATCTAGCTAAAAATTCCATTTGTCCTCTTTGAATGTGTGCTTTTTTTAAGCACGGGTCATAAAAAAAAAGGCTATAATAATGAAAAGAATAAAAAACTACAAGATGTATGGTTTGGTGAGAAAAACTAAAATAAAAGTATTAACTAAAATGTTATTTAAATCTTGTACAATATAAGAGGTTTAATGCACAAACCCTTACCCATTTGCTACAATATAGAGGCAAAGTCTGGAAAAAAGAATACAAAGAACACTAACTATGAGGACATGTAAATATTGAAAGAATTCACGACTGCTGGAAGCCAAAGAGCAAAAAAAAAAAAATTTCAGGGGTTACCTAACTAAACTAAAGGTATGTTTCTCTTGGAGACTCACCTGAGAAGACGGGATAATCTGCCCATGACAACTTGAAGTGGAAATAAAAGAAACAGCAGAATTAAACTAGTCACACATGTTGGACCAAGATCCAACCAATCCCACAGGAGGTAACAAGTAACTCCTAGCTGGATTGGACTAATCAGAATGTACGTTGCTGGCAGCACAACCTGCATTGTGGTAAGAAAAAAAAAAAGAAAGAAATTAGTATGTTAGGGTCACTGATAACTATATTAATTAATGTCAAGCACAGTGTGCTTTTTGCATTTTTATTGTATTTTGTTCGTTTTTTTCTTCTGTACAAAGATATTCTCCTGTTTCAACAAAAAAAAAAAAAAATCTTTTTTCGGAGTTGGATGGTGTGTGGTTGAGATCATTCAAATAGTGACCAGAAAATCCTGAAAATTTATAATATTTATTTGCTTTCCCATTCATAAGGTCATCAATAACGCTTACTACGATGTACCATGCCAGATCTAGGAATGCACAAGTCAAGATATTGTTCGCACTCCAGCTTCACAATATTTTGTTACATAAAAGTTAGCTGCTTTTTCTTTTTCTAAACACACTTCCAAATCTCTGCGTGGGAAATTTTTTCTCTGATTCTTCCTGATCAAACTTTCTTTCTTAAATCAGTTATTTTTAGTTTGTTATGTAGCTAGGTGGCCACTGTGTGTCCCTTGATATAGTCAGTTTGTGCTAATAACATCATATACTGAACTTCACCATGGTACTAGAGCAGAAATGTACCGGTCCATTTTGCAACAAATTGTTGACATGGATTGTAATCACATTGGTAAACAATGAAATGTGCTAGTGGACCCGTCTTGATGTCTAATCTAAAATTAGTGAAATGAATACTTTCTTCACCTCATTCAAATTTAATAAGGCAATCAATTTTACCTTTGCAATTGGATAGAAATGTGACTGCAAGTTGGCCTTGGCAAAGAACAAAGACCAGGTTTATGGGCCATCTGGCTTGAACATAAATGTAATGAAATGTCTTACCACAGGGAAAACATCCATTTCTTTTGTAACCAAATTCATTATCATTTCCATTGTAGATGGCCGCAGTGCTGAACTACATAATCTCATCACCTGAAACAACAACAACCAAAAACTTTCACAGTGTATAGTTCTGCAAGCTAAATAAGCCCATTCATTCCCAAATCTTTTTACCGATATCTTTCTAGCAAACTCTCATTTATATCTGATAATAAATAAGACTTGGGGGCCACAAGTAAATACTAAAGAACATTTAAATTTAAGCTTTGTCTGGGGGGTGAACTCTAACCTAAATTGTTTTCCAAACATCCATTTTCAAATAAGTTTCAGTCATTCTGCCGTTGATGGTTTCATAATCTAAGGCTGATTATGTACAACGTTTAATAAAAGGGAGTGTTTATTGTGGCTACATGATCAATATTACCGTAGCAAGAAACGGATAGCCCAAATAATGTTTCAGGGGTGGGGTTTGGTTATGAAGGCTACATGTAGCCCCAATAAACACTCTCTTTTAGTTTTATATTGAGTGACCTTATATAATTTGATTATTAAGGCTATATGAAGCCTATATAAATATGAGGTCACCCTTAATAAAATTGTTTCCCCTTGTTACATTTAACGGGAAAATAGAAAAGTAAACGTCAGTTCTGGCTGGAGACATTCCCGTCTTGACATAACATGTAAACTTGTGGAAAAGCTATCTACAGATATGGTCATTTTCTTTTCCTGAGGAGAAGTGTACACTGATGAAGATGCCAATCTTTTCCTTTCCTCCGATCCGCCTAGGTGGTTATTTATGCATTTTTTTTTTCACTAAGGCGCCGTCCTGTGAGTTATTACATCATGTATAAAGATCTCTCACTGGTTTCAGCAGAATAAAACCAGTCCTTGGGGCCCACATTTTTAAACTTGTTTTTGGTTTTTGGCAAACGATACCGTTTACCAGGAGCCCTGTCATTATGAGCAATCAAGCCTAAACTTTATATACAAACGTTTAACAGAGAATAACTACCTATGTCACAATCGGCAAATAAAGCTAGTCAACCGCTGGACAATGTAAAGTGACTCACTTTTCTATAAATGAGGGAAGTTGTAGCTACTCGCATTCTGTAACCATGGTGGAAAAAATTGTGGTCCAAGAAAATGCTGACTAGATAGGCAAGAATGATGAAGGCGATGTTGATGTAGACTTCTGGACGTGCAATGACCTGATGATGGCTACTACTAGTGACACTATCGCTGATATTCGTTGTCATATTGCTGTAGTTGCTGCTGCCAATAATCTTGTTGTTGTTGCTATTGTTGTCAACTTCGAACAGCTTGATGAACATGCCCATAAGAAAAGCCTGGATAACTCGCAGGCATTCCTGTAATTATTGCATCAAGTTCAATACAGTGAATGTTATGTCATTGTTAAAGAAATTAGCTTGTTCTTTGAAGTGTGCACCAGTTTACAAAGGAGTATGGAACAAGAGAGACTGAACTGGAATTGTAAGTCAGACATAATGTTCATAAATGTCAATTATAATGAAAAATGCACTGATAATTTTCATGTCGGTTTACTCTAATTTTCGTCTATATTTATTTATTATTTATATCTTCTGCATGTCCGTTGGTATTAGCACGTATGTCAGTTGATCCTCGTTAGTCAATCACACAACCAGACAGTGCAGTCAATCGGACCCAAAAAGTCAGTCGTGTAACTGATCCATGAAAGCGATCGCAAAAAGCGACTCCCCTTCTCCTTAAAAATGAAAAATGTATTATTTGTTCTATCAAAATGAGTGACTGCAGAGAGTAGCACAGCGAGGATTCGTGGCGCCCGGAGGTAATGGGTGCTCTGAGCGTCCCATGGTAATGATATTAACTTAATTTTCTTTGCACTTGCTAATGAATAAAAGGAAACTGTGGGCCCACTACTCACATCTACCTACGCCTGGCGACGGCCATCCCCGAATTCCTGACTCTGTCCCTCCCTCTCCCCAGCAAAAAAAAACAACAAAACGTTGCTAGCTGCTGTCTAACTAATATAACAAACGTGCCTATGCTATAATATTGTCGCGGTCGTTCTGAGATCTTCTAGATAATGAGAGTAATTATGTGCGAATTATAGCAAAAAACTGTCGTACCTCCATGAAGATGAGTAGTGTGAAAGCCAATATCTGATACCGGTAACATCTCCACAAGGCTCTGGTAAGTTTAGGTTTGCCACCTGTCTTGTAGTTGTAAAGCTCTTTTTCCCATTCTCTGGGGAAGGAAAGGAATGAATTAAACATACCATAACTTTCTGAGTCTAACCTGCTGTTTATTTTTCTTCACCTTTTTAAGTTTTTTATGCGTGCTTTCTACACATGTTTGAGGAATGTGACGAGTTTCCAGACAATGCCACTGAATTTATTCACATAACCCAGCCAGCATCCCTACGTCAATCCGACATTGATTTTGCATTGGATTTTATAGGGTTGGTTGGATTAACAGCTTCTATACATGCAAAGTCTCTGGCAGTACGGTTTCCGAGAGGCAAGAGTACATAGGCCATTGTATGTTCTGGGCGCACTCCTCCTCCCCCCCCCCCCTTGATGCAGCTGCAGACATAAAAGAAGTCTTGCACCCCTTCAACTTGTGTCTGGGACAACCCAACCCTTTTGCCCACCTATTGCTACGCCACTGGAAGACAGACATTCTTAGGGAATCAACAAGAGATCCCATGCTGACAAAGCAGCACTTTACACAAGACAGTTCAATGAACTCTTTTAATAGTTTTATGCACCGCATGTTACTAACTCAGCACCCTGCTGTTTCGTGTGCACTTGAACTTTTACATTCGCATCCTCTTTATAATGGAAATTCCCACAAAAGCTAGTCTGAATTGCGTTGGAATCCCACATCAGCATCTCCCCTGTAGTGCTCCAAAACTTACTGCGGGCGGTTTGTTGCAAAGAGATTCTGAATGACCAATGTTTTCATGGATAGAAGAAACCCATAGCTGTCAAACAATAAAACAATACAGATGAGTACAGCTGTATAAGCCAACGCTGTTTAAAAAATAATAATACATGTATATCGTCTGGCTCTAGCAATACATATATTTCCCAAAATTTTACAGAATGGTTTGTTCTTTACAAAAGTCGGCTCCTAGCAAACCTGATGAAAACATCGACTTTGCAAATATGTCTTGCTTAAAAAAAGAAATACAAGTACATTACAAACATCGCTTACCTGGCCTACTAACCAAGGTATTGACTTTCCAAAAGTCTCTTGCTTTCAGAAATATACAGGTTAATGAAAGCCTCGATGGAAAAACGGTCAGAATCACACTTTTCCACTTTTGACAAAAACAGTAAATTTAAAATCCAGTTCATTGTGTACGGTCTAAAAATGTGTGCATATCCGAGCTGTTCTGACTTTTCGTTTTGCTATTTCCTGAAATAAAACTTTCATAGCCAGACAAGTAATGAAAACAACAAGAGAACTGTGATTGTTTTTCCATTGTGGCCACCATGTACTTTGCAACAAACAAACAAAAAAAGAAGAAATTTACCTTGCTAAGTTGTTGGAAAGTTTGACGGTGGAATCTCTTGGTAATACGTCGTAGACATCCGCTTCATCAAGGGTGTGGTGGTAACCTTTCCAGAAAATTCGGCCCGTCCACCTGTGAGATTGAATAATATATTATGGTATAATGTAACTTAGGGGGCAGTGATAATTCATGCTCAGATGGCTCCGTAGGAGGCGTGGATGTACAAAATTTTGGTGCAGCAGAGTGATAAATGGAGTGTGTGTGGAGTGGGGGCGGGGGCGGGGGGGGGGTCTGGGGGTTAGAAGGAAGCCCCCTTTCCCTTTCCTTGAAAAAAAAAATTGTTGCTAAGATCTGCTTGTCTGTTGAGTTTTCTTTGAGGAACTTTCCAAACGTGATTTCAACAAAATGAGCTTTATGTGTTGCGATCATTAAATATAAAATTACAACATGTTGAGTGATTGTTCTCAAAATTTTGGCCAGGTTCCTGATGCAAAGGACAGAGGGTTACAATTCATGGGGAAATGCAGGCATACGTTAACAATGTGAACAGACACGGATGAGTGAACAAATGACATCAACCAAAACAAACAATGTTAAACAGTTACTGGGTCACATGTGGAACAAAGGAATGAATGTCTTGAAAGATATATATTTTCATGTGGATTAAGGGCACAACGTACAATTTCATGAATTCTTAAGGAAACAAATATTTTGACCTAGCAGTTAAATATTCAGTGGTAAGTTTATTAAACAAAGAAGGAGTAAATCTCCGCAGTTTCGATGGACAGAAGAAAAATAAAGAAAGATGCAACGTATTATCAGTGTTTAATAGGCTAATCATATGGTTTTTAAACCCATATTTCCCCTTTTTATTAGTAATAAATTTAAAAATAAAAAGCGCTCGTTTATCGCTATTGTTTTGCACACGTCATCAGATGAACATTTTCCAGGGGCTCAGTTTACATTTGTACTGACAATCGCCAGTTTTCCCACCCGAAAGACCTCCACGCCCACCCCCCCCCCCACCCCCCGACATGTCAGTATAATATGTAGAGATATGGAGTAAACCACTTCCATGGAAACACAGAAGTCAAGGACTTGAAGCACAATACAGGATAATATAGATTATGCAAGTTTCTCAACTCTTATGTTTTCCATTTCCTCCTTTTTTTCTTTTAAAGTTTCCAATACTAACCTCTCCAAGCATGGCCTTAGAAACATGATCCTTGATAGTGGCTGGCAGAAATCTTTTCACATATGTTGTAAAGCAAAATATCCATGATTATTCCCCGGAAAGCACATACATGTATTTTGTCCCTAATCACGGATTCCTGTCAAATCCTGATAATACATCAATCACAATAGGTGTTGGCACGCACCTTGACAAATTTAATATGGCTTTGGGCCACTTCGCAACACATAAATTAAAGACGTGAAGACTTTGAGTGAGTTCGTTCTGAGATAAAGGTAATCTCCTTCTTACTGTGTGATTTTGCGTACACAATATTTAAAAACAAAATAATAATTCTTTCAAAATAATTGTTCGGTTCCGTTTACTATATCATTAAAAAAAAAAAAAGAGCAAGCAAAACCTCGTTTTGAAAACATGAATAAACACAAATAATGAGGTATCAAGTCAACATACTCGATATTCTTTTACCAGCTTAGTGCAAAATTCCCTACATATAATTTTTATCTTTGCACGCCAAGAGGTCTTCTTTGATCTGACGTGATACCAGTAAATCCGGCAATTTGTAACACTGATGTACCGCAGACATTTCCACTATCAATTTTAGACGAAAAAAATAAATAATATCCACTCCAGGCACTATTTCGCTCACAAACTTTACCGGTAATTGTTCCAACTAATAACGAATTTCTCCATAAATTGCACTCATGGCTGTCTAACTTTTGCTAATGTATTCATATCCCAATTTAAGAGTTTATTCTCACAGATGTAGCTACTACAAAGTGCATAATGACAAATGGCACTCAAACGCCTGAACACAATATTTATAGTCCAGTGCTTCTGTCCAGTGCCCGCAAACCTAACAATGTTTGTTGTTGTTTTTTTTTCCCTCCTAAAAACCAAGATTCGGACTGTGTGATATTTTATTTGCCAGCCATCGCTTCCCAGGCAAGAAGCACCCATGCATCCTGTTAAAAAAAATATCCATGTTTTCCTAAAGTACTGCCCCGGGCTTTGCTTTTTACACCCCTCAACCTCTCTACTCCTTACCCCAACCCTCGATTTTCCGCCCTGTTCTTTCCTACCACTGGCCACAATTTGCTTCCTCTGCTCCTTCCTTTTTTTGCATTGGTGTCAAACCCGATAAACGCACGGGCAACTAGGCACATCCGGTGTCAACATTTTTTTCCTTTTTTTTTTTTTCACGTCACGGCATACATTCTTGGCAAAGGAGAGAAAACAACACCGCTGTCGGTAGTTTGAGATGAATAGAAAAACATAAGGCGCTGCCGTCAGGGAGGATACATGTTTTAGAAAAATCGAGAAACCCGTTAGAATGCAAACTAGTGAGCAGTTTGTTTTCACCAACATGCCTTTAATTCTGGGATAGATAGTCATGAGATCATGGCACTTTGCTCATGGTATGCAATGTACACCAACAAGTGAATCTCCTAAAAGAACGTCACTCCAGGGGTAAAAGGCCTCAACATTTGGTTCTGTCAATATTTTTACACATTTTTATATTGTCTGCTAGAGAAAGACAATATGGGGTATTTGTCTCTAAAATTATTAATCCTCTTCGAAAAATCTTGTTTCTTCTCTCTCTGCAAATAATATGGTTGTTGTTTCAAGTTTTTAGATTGTTTGTTTTGTGTGTGCTGAATTCTCTTTCACTAGATCTACGGAGTATGAAGTATAATGTCTTGCATGAGCATTGTCAACCGCGAGTGCGGCATGTTTTGTATCCTGTGCCGTGCATTCTTTCCCTGGCGTCGCCGCCACTGGCTATTTTTGTCAATCCTGAGATGCAAAAGTCAAGATCTTGGCCTGTCTGACTTCTGGCGGGGGCCCGAAGACTCGGATTTGGACAAACACCATGTCATCTTGCCAAAGAGCATCCAGTGCAGTGTGTGATGTGCCGTCTAAGCTTCATTCAACAAGCTAGTGTTTGTGGGGAAATATGTCCCATCCAGCACTCTGATCTCGCCACACGGTCACTGTCTCTCTGTCCCTCTCTATTTTTTTTCTTCCAACAGCTTCACTCTTCAGTATCCTTCGTTCAAACTTCTCCTCTCCTGGCTCTTTTCCCGGTTACGTAAAAACGTCCACAACCCATAACTCGAACCCCCGTGACCTCTTGGAAAGAGTGTGTTCCTTGTTTTACACTGTTAAAACTGCAGCTAACAAAGGATTAAACCTTTACCATGGACTACTTTGTTACTCGTGAACCAGGTCTCACGCATGACTTGGGCTTTAAGTCATTGAGAGCGCTGAGCCAATTCTCGCGCAATGCTCTTCTACAGTCCTTTGACTTCAGTAAACCAGCAAAATGACCAACATTTCAAAGCTTGAGTTCAGTTGAGTTGACAGTAGTAACGGACTTAAATAGCACCCAAGGCCCAGTTTGTGTCAACATTGAGCATATTGAAATGGCAGCATGTTGAAGGAAGCCAAATTTTGTAAACAGCTAGAAAAGTAAAAAGACGGCGCCCCCACGAAAGATATCATTTGCTTGCTAACAGCAATTTCAACAACTACACCATGAGTATGTTGACCTATGATGTCATCTTTCACTTTTGCCTCGCTGTTGGTTCGATTTTTACCCTTTTCATACAATCAACACCACCGACAGAAAGAATGAACCATTTTTTTTCCATACAAGGGTTTTTGTGAACACATCGGAAATTAATTTTGCGGCAGGTAAAAGTAGCAACCAGCATAGGTGTGCAAGTTTTCTTCCCTGTCTTAGAAACTCGAGTGACTGAGAGAGTGAGTCAGTGATTTAGTCAGCAAGTGAACAAGCCAGTGGAATGATGTCTAATAGTTTGCGAATGTGCATGTATGTTGTTGGTGCTGCTGTTGTTGTTGTTGTTGTTTTGAGGAAGAGGAGAGGTAATCTGATTCTACATATGACACAAACTCCCATCTGGCCGGGCATAGTTTGTGGAATCCTTGGAAAGGAACTGACACTTCAGCACCGTGGCGGCGCCCCATACAAACTATACACATTTACATACACGTACAATGAAAATTCGTTCAATCTGTTCAAGTGTCCGGGATGAATTCTTCAAGGAAGTGAATGTTTGCTGAACAGTGTGTGAGTCGAGGAGATTACAGAGCTGTTTCCGCTTGTCCCATCCAAAACTGCTCAAACTTAATGAGTTTTAATATCCTACGTGAAGGCGTCTCAACAAATCGGACACTGCGCATTGCAATAGTCTCACTCGTAACGAAGATCCGCCATCATCAAGACTATCACATTAAGTGCAGTTTACGAAGCGGTCAGGCAAAAATTGAAATCAACAATCATGTCTTTCTACCCTTTGTTCCCTTGCCCAGCAATTTAGAAAAAAAATGTTACAAAAAAAACAACAAAAAAACATTACACTTCAATCATGCAACCTCCTGATCAGTCTTGTAGAACAGTGCCATAATCCATATTTTACAGCCAAAGTCCATCCTGGCGAACAAAAAAGATGACCCAAAAAAAAAAAATTACAAAAAAAAACTATCAAGCTCTTTGAGTTTAATCTCGATTTTAGACATCTCGACTTGATGTGAGCTAGAACAACTTCCCACTGTATCAAAATAAACAGAAACATTATGGCGTATCTGATGGGTATTTCAATATTTCAAGATCAAATCTTCACAATTTCTTTGACAGAATATTCAGAACTGCCCACAAAATACTGATTTAACGACGAGTAATAATTCGCACTGGAAATCCGGCTTTGCTTGGTCATGGCCAGATGCGAAGAAACAGTCTTCATCGCGTCAACAAAGTGTTGTAAAATAATTTAACGACCATTCAAGGGACGTTTTCGTCCCGTATTCTCCTTTCTCTTTTTCCTTCTCTTCCATGCCTTAAGAATGAAGAGTCTGAGAACTAAACTATTTCATGTCAAATCTAATACACTTGAAACTCACTGTAGAGTCTTGTAGCACAGAGGATATATACAGTCATTATGTTCCTAATCAGAAATAAATATCATATTTCATAACACCAGGGTTATCTTAACTGCTTCATATCAAAGACAATCTACAGCCCACGGTATCTCTAAAACACTATCGTAAATGTGAATGGTAACCATAAAGTCTAAATTATCCCACTCATTATGTAATAAACCACAGTCTATATATATGCCTCTACCTATGAAGCAAACATATAGTTCCAATGACCCTTCGTACACAGTCTAAAATTAATGTTCCTATATGTCCAACACTGGAAACAAAAATTGCACCTTTCACAGGCTTAGCTAATGCACAAAGTTACTTATTCTGCAAACATCAATCCAATAATACATACATTTCTCTCTTGTTAAAAACACCCACGGTCTCTGCTTCTCCCTCCGTGGGCTACCATGCTGACCTGAATAATTAAGGACTTTCGTGGACAGACGATGAGCAGCAATGGCAAATTGCTTTGGACACTGACCAGAGAGGGTATGTCGATATTAGCATATCAATACATTAATTGCATTCTTCATTGGTATTTATTCATGTCTATTTTGACTATTTCAATATTTTGTGTGTTATATTCTAAATGTTTCGATATTTACAATAAATGGCCTGTTGTGTTTCTTTAGAAAGCACATGTTACACATGTTCAGGCCATTGTTATTAAATTCCATGACATGAAAAACGGAAACATGAGAGAAAACAAGAGCAAACTGAGGATAACAGTGTGCGTTTTGATTGGATTTAATCTTACGAGAATTTATGAATGTGTAAGAGAGAAACTCTACAACATGCCTTTCCCAATTAGAAAATTTTGAATGTATAACCCTCAAATTTTAAACACGTATAACCCTCGATTTTCTACAAATATGTCGTGAATAAGACGCTAAAGTCGGGCAGTAAATGTGAAAAATAATATACTAATAAAGAAAGAAAGAAATTAAAAATGTATTCTTCGGTATCGATAGATTTGAAAGTGATCGGTATTTAAATTTTCTTCTATTCGTTTATGTTCAGATTCGCCCATTTCACGAGCCCCCCCCCCCACCATCAGTTGGGCGGGGGGGGGGGGTGGGGATGGGGGGGGGTGTGTGAGACACTGTGACAGAGGAAAAGGGGCACAGTCCATTGGAGAATCGTGTTCGTACATTAGCGACAAATACCGTAATCATCAATAAATTACCAATACATCAAGATATCTGATATTACCATGCAATAATCCAGATTGCAATCCCTTTTGCATGTAATCTTATGTATTCCGAGCATGATAGAGAGGGGGATTATGGAAATGAGCTGCTACGAAGAATGTCATTATTTTTTTCTTGTTTTATGTGCAGACAGATCACTGATTTTAAGGACTCGGTGCAGGAAACGAAGTTTATTTAAGGCAGTGTTAAACAACACCTCCCTCTTACCCCCCCCCCCCCCATTCCAAATGTTTTACTGAAACCTACAAGGAAGCCTGGCTGTTACATCTTTGTTTCTGTTCTGGCATCTTAATCAGGCATATTTCAAATGAACAAATGACAATATGGGCTACCTAAACAGATTGGTGTATTAGGGAAATTCCATCGGCGCATGTGAAGTATATAATAATATTACAAGTTTTGTGTTGTGGTTGTTTTTTTTTTTTGGGGGGGGGGGGGGCATGACTTGGAATGTGAAAATACCTAAAAATGCAATGAACGTAGGGTGTGTGGGCCAGTTCAAGGAAATGGCGCGTAGTGCAGTACTAATCTTTTTGTGCGAGAGAGACAGTGTTAAATAATCTGCCCCTTCTTACAATTTATCATCACAAACACTACATACGTCACATACCATTAAGTCTTTTATCTCATTCTGCCTCACTTATCATAAAAATTAATTATATGGTTTTAAATATTTTCTAAATTGCACATTTGAAATACCAGAGAAAACACATTACAAAGGTATGTTGTGACTATCTTGGAAGGTTCAGTTGCCGATATGTTATGTCTCATGAAACAGGTTTTTAAAGGCGGCTGTGTAGGGAGACAGAAAAGCAAGACGACATAAACACTTTTATGAAATTAGAGAAAAAAAAACACAAAGGAAATCCGCCAACATGAAGTTTTGAGGAACGTATGTACTTTCAGTGTAGTAAAATAGTATGTAGAACATGAATACAAGAATTTATGAGATGTACATATTGTTCTATTAATCATAATCTAAAAACATAGCACGAATATATTTGCTGAATCCAACAGGAAAATTGTACAACTCTTCTCATTAGCGAGTACGAACTTTTAACATAGAAATTGGATCACTTTGTTTAGTAAGTGCGTTGGACTATTATTTCGAAATTGGGTTAATCTGTATTGTGACTGTGCTCCTTAGAAGTCTGTGGCGATTGGTACCAAATCCGTAGCAGGCTAGTACCTAAAGGTTTTCAAAACTATAAAGTTCTAATGACACAGACTAAACTGAAAAAAAAAAAATACGGTTACACAAGCTCTTTTTCGCCGTGAAGGTAAAACTTATCTTGGCTCCGGCAAGCACTTACAGAAACAACAGAGGCAAGTCTTCACGCCCTAACAGGTGCTGCACTTTGTATTTCTATATTTGAGGTTTTCAAAGTAATTTTTGCTTGTAGTCAAAGGACACGTATCTCGTTCTTTCAGGTAGCTATCAGTGGTTTGGAAGTGAAGCAAGCCTCTCATCCGCCCACTGCCTTCCCCCTCCCCGTCCCCCTTCCAATAGCGTAGCCTACATGGGGGGGGGGGGGGAGGGAAGGTGAAAGGGCGTTAGGTTCGCTGTTCAATTATTCAATTATGGTAATAATTTTTTTTCAACACAGTAAGTTATCGGATTAGAATATCAATCATGTTTCTAATTTAGCAGTGAAACTGTCCATGTAAAGGGCCACTTGAAGATTAATGGTCGTAAGCTCCTTCAGGATTACGGAATGGTGTGCAAGAGAGGAGATGAAGGTAAGCGTATGAAAAGCAGGGGGGCGGGGGGAGAGGATGTCATCAACAGTGCCACAATCGAGTGTACATACTTTATGGACGTCCCTTCTGGATTAACAAGTAGTAATTTTTACACTACAAAATGATTACTAGCGATATTCTTTCACGATACTTTTTAGTGTTTTGGAGTTAAACATAACTACCTCTCTCCATTCCAGCAGATTGTGGATTTGTTCCCGCCCCCCCCCCCCACACCTTTTTTTTAATCCTAAAAATGACAGACAGCTAGATTGACACACAGACATGCAGACATTTTTATGACAAAGAACACTCTGACAGACTGTGGAAGAAAAAGGTGCGGGAGGGGGGGGGGGGACAAACTATTTTTGGATGCTTGCAAAAGAACTGCAGGAACTGATTTTGTAACTTGGTCGTGCTAATGCTGACATTATGTACAAGTTATTTTCCCCTGTAACAAACAATTATGTGAGTAAGAGGCGTTGCAAGGTGAAAAATGAATTGAAAACCAATGATCAAATAAACTGAAAGCTGATAAGCAAATAAATTGAAAGCTGATAAGCAAACAAATTGAAAACTGATGAACAATTCTGAGTTGCAGCAGAGAAAGTTTTTTTGTTTTTTTTTTAAATTCTAAAATTCTGCTATGAAAGCGATACAGTTTTAGGGTAATATTCACAGATTTATGTGGTTGATGCAATGAAAACAACTTTTAAAATGTACATAGTGACTGAAAAGGAAATAGGTCAATTTAATATCTTCCATTAAGACACTCTTCGGATAACCAAGAATAGTTTGCAACAGGCTATACGTCAAAACACATGCACTAAATAAAAGAATAAATGGTTAAATAAATGGATGAATAAGGAAATAAATAGATAAACACAGAAATAAATAATAAATAAATTAACAAATAAAATTAAATAAATAGATGAAAAGATAAGTAAATGAATAAAATAATAGATATATGCATACAATAATGAAGACTGCATTTAAAGCAATCAATAAATCAATAAATCATATAATCCGCCCGCGATATGTTTCAATATGCCTGAAAGACAAAACTCAATCGCTAAAGATTTTTGAGGTGTCCAATGGTTACCATGCTTTTAGATTTGTAACTTAATTTTTCTTTCCCCTGCATTTAATTAACCAGCAACCCCTGCAACATTCTAAGAGTTAAAGACATGGTAAACCATGCTGTGTACAAGCAAATCTGATTGTAGCCTACACAGGTAACTTACAGTCCCCATTCAGCAGTAACACTTTCCATCCCGGTGGCGACATAAGGAAGCTCTCATGCCAAGTGAGCAGTGACAGACGGAGAAAAGCTCACTGTGTGCGACGGATAATCTACTTAATAATTTTGTCGTGTGCGTACGCTCGTTAGTGTGGAAGGCCACTTGACGGCTAAAACTGCGACTAATTAATCAGGGAGTCCCCTTATCAGCAACTCTCATGTAACAGGTCTTACAAACTACGGACAAAATTATTGTACAAAAAAAATAATAAAATCTTTCTTATGAGGTATGGGAATTTTAAGAAGATGGAAGGAGGACATAACAAAGAGAGGAGGAACAACATGGATGAGGAAAACAACAGACAGAAGAGAATGGAAAGCATTGTCGGAGGGGGCTACATCATGCAGTGGGTGGACAACGTCTAAGTGAAAGGTGAATGGGAATTCTGCAATTCCGCCTTTTTGCCGCGGAAAAGACGCATTCAACTTACCCCCTTTTCTTGGAATCTATTTTAAACCGCACATTTAAATTGTGTTTTCATAACTTAAAGCTCAGCCTCTGAACACATAAATCCTAGAAAGTCCCATGGTCTATGCTATTTGCCTATGAAGATCTTTTTTGCTTGGGACGTAAATATTCCACTTGATTTTGATCTAAGGCGTGACAAATTAAGATCATTCGTATTGGAGATTTCTGTACATTTGAAGAGAAAAATGTATGCTGCTCATGACAGAGCGATGTTCATAAATGTACTCAAATCTCTCCACAACTCAAGGCAAACTAAGACATCAAGATTTGGAGGACATAACACTTGATCTTCTCAGAATAAAAACCAGGATCTGTCTCTTAACTTTCTTCAAAGCGAAAATTAATTAAAATATAATACTCGTCGAGTTAACCTATTTCAACAGCTTCATTCCGGTCTTTTCAACGGAACACAGGTCAGCACGGAAGTAGATAAACAAACAACTATGGGAAATAAACTGTTCGAAAATCAAACCATCCCTGATTGGCTTCTTCACAAAAGGGCGGGGGGGGGGGACAGGCAGACAGAGAGATAGAGACAGAAAGACAGCGAAACAGGGCGGGGGGGGGGAGGAGAAAGGAAGGGACAGAGAGTTGGACAGAGACAGTCCAGTAGAAAGACAGACATGCAGCTAGGCACACAGACATACAGACTCAAGAGACACACAGCCAAGCAGACAGGCAGAGAGGGACACAGAGTGAGGGAGAAAAATCCATATGACAGCCAGGCACAGAGAAAGAGAGAGCAAAAAAAAAACAACAACCGGTTTTGAATGTCTTTTGACCCGTCAGCAAGGATGAAAAAAAACCAAAACATTATTAGGCGTCCATTGTCTTCAGTGATTTTCAGAGATTCACCCACTGTGAATCGTACGTCAAAACCTTAAATCTGTGACGATAGATTAGGCAAGCACAAAACATTCCTCTTGAAAGTTTTTTGGATTTTCGCTTGTGGCAGGAGATTTTCAGAGGGAACATAAAATATAAGCATAGCAAATGCTATGACGTCAAGTGAAGTTAACCATCACACAAACATTCATGACATTGTCAGCCTCTCCAACAGTGCCTAGTGGTTTAACAAACGTCATAATGTTTTTGATTTTCACTTTAATGTTACAGTGTCAAATTAATGTTTAATGATGACAGTTTTCCTTGTGTGGCTTTTTTCAAGTGGCTCGGCTACTGTTGGGAAGTAAAAAATGTAATGTAATAAATCTTTTTTTTTCTTTTTTGGTTTGTTCTGTTTTGTTTTTTTAATATTATTTTCTGCATTTTTATTCGAAGAGGCCTTTTCTTTTTAAAAAAAAAAAATATTATGACTGGACATTTAAAGTACGGTCTCTTACGACATAAGGAATGTCTTAGTTTGGAACGTACCAAAAGATTTACTTGTAAAACGACACACAAAGAGTGGTTCATAACGAAATCACAACACTCTGTTGTATCTAATAGTCAGCTTTGTCTCTATTTTCAACTTCTTGGTCACCCTGGCGACTACCGTAAACTCAAGTGTTTTGCACGTAAGCATGTCTAAAATAAGAATGAAAAAAAGTCGTTTTGCTCCGTGACACACTTGTTTTTGGCCTCCCACTTGGAATGGGAACAGGCGTAGAAGAAACTGGTCAGCAGGGAGATTTTAAGAATTCCATAGTGGGCGGTGGATAAATTTTGTGTATGTGGTGGGAAAGGGGGGTCGGGGGGCCTCAGTGGCGTTGAATAGTTAAGATCTGAATTGACAAACGGCAAGAGTAAGGTAGATTTAGGCCCTGATTAGTAAATATATTAGTGGTCATGGATGAAATAGAAAGAAAGGGCTTAAGAGTTAAGATAGATTTAAACATTTTAAACCTCTATCCAAGTTATAGCTGTGACAGAGGCTATTGTCCAGTTACATTGTTAAATAGATAAATAAATAAAAAAATAAATAAATAAAACTTTCCTACAATATTCATGTAATATTCGCTCGCTCATCACAGCTAGGCCCCTACATGCAATTGAAAATGTTGCATCAAGAACTCAAACCACACACACACACACACACACACACACACACACACACACTCACACACACGCACACGCGCGCGCACACATACACACACACACACACACATGTCACTTTGCTTCTTTAATAACGGTTTAGAAAATCAAACTAATACAAATTAATTAACAGCGTACTTTAAATTTCATCACTCTACCTCAGATTCGAATACTTGTTGGTATTTACATCCTTCTCTTTAGCATCCATCTCGTGGCAGCGATGCCGTTCGTTAGTCCAAAACGTGCAGCTTTCTGTGTATTCTGACCGATCAACGGGATTAATGAACGAGTGGTCAACAAGAATTCATGGTTAACGAAGGGGCTTTTGCTAATCGAAGAATCTTGTATTTGATCACTGGTGTGCCAGTTGGGAAAGGTGGAAGTGGCAAGGGCCCCAACAACTAGCAGCAGTGCTAGCAACCTTACTGCTAGGATTGGTGTCTAGTTTGCTCAAAGGAATGACGACATCGTCCCTATGCTGGTTATGACATCCCACCAACATCAATTTGGGGAACCCACCACTACGGCATTCCTACCAACCGTGCAGAAATCTCATACAAATCTACGTTGGACTGGCGTAGGGATGCTGGATGTGAGGCTAATAAAATGAATCTGTTCTTCTTGGTTTTTCCTCGTCTTCACTTCTCTCTTTCTATCTTTCAATTCCAGGTTTTAATGCTCTCTGACTTTCAATATTCTCTTTCTTTCCTTTGCTTGTTTTATTTGATTGATTCTTCTTCTTTACGCTGGGGGAGTTTGATCAGTTCAGATGAAAAAAGGCATTTAGCATACTTTATGTTCGTGATTCAATACGCTCATCAATTTTATTGTTGTTGTTGTTGTTGTTTGCCGTGGTTTTCAAGCTGTAAACCGAAAGTTGTTTTTTATTCTGTCTTTCTTTTTTTCTAATCAGTCAAATCAGAGACGCCATTTTTCCATATATCTTATTTCAATTCCAGGTAACCATGACGTAACTAATCATTGTTCGCTTTATCGTCTGCCACGGTGACTCAACCCTGTTTGAGGTTTTTGTTTTAGGAAGATCACTGCTCTTAACATTTACACCTGGGTTACTCACCACCCTCACTTTAAGTAAGGGCTTAACACTTATCCTTCTGTAAACACTGGGTAATTCTCAAATGTTCACAATATTCACACTCTACACAAAACTCAATTCTGGTCAGTCGGCCAACGGCTTCTTCATGAGCCACATTTCCCGTTTCACCATAAAAATATTTCACCATTCATTTGTTTGTCACTTTGTCAGTGCGTTTGTAGGTCGGCCCGCCCATTCGTTTCCCATGGAAGAGAATGACCGGCAATGCCCCTCCCCTATCCTTTCACCTCCCCCCCCCCCTTTCCATTTTTGTTTCTCGTTTTTTTTTCTTCTTTTCTTTTTTCTTGCTATCCTTTATTTTCCATCTCCTCTTATATTATTATTATCATCTCTTTTCATTCTCTATCTTCTACCATCATTTCTTGTTGCATCACCTGTTCCTCATTCCTCATAACAGAAAATAGCCTGATAGCAGATGCAGTAGAGGGCGAGGGCTGGATGGAGGTAAAGAAAACAAGACTGTATGACAACTATGTTTAACTACCATACAAAATACCAGTTTTCCTATTTGCTTAAGCCAAGTTCAGATCGATCCTTACTCTAGAGCATGATTTTTCAATTCGCCGTCACTCTACCTGTCAACAGGCATTGGAAATCTGCACAGTACTCACCCCTTCTTTTTCCTTTTCTAGTATCCCCATCCGCCTTTCATCGTGTTCTTGTATAGAACACTCATCTGTTTGCACGGCCGTCCATGGACGGCACTTATGGTTTTTAAAAATCAGTGTAGTGAACTCCCCACTCCCCTCCCCCTTTCCCTATCCAGTTTCCAGAATTCCTCGCCCACTTTCTCCCTGTGCTTACATAAGGCGGACACACAACATCATTTTGAAGGGCCGTCTATGGACGGCAAGTTGTATATTCCTCGAATGTAATGCAGTGTTTCTCAATTTCTTCTTATCAGAAAGGCACGTTTCTTATCAACCAGATGTAAGACCCCCCCCCCCCCCCACACACACACACATATATTTCCAACTTATCAAGGACAAAGACCCAAAATTATTAATGCCATGCATATGCCTGTTTGTGTAAAGGTGCCTTTGTGTTTCCTTCAAGTTAAAAGTGGCAAATGACACCAGCGCAGCTGAAAGAAGCCTACGTCTTGAAGGACAAATTAATTTCAAAACAATCACAAAAGTGTAGGTAATAACACCTGAATACACCCCCTCCCCTTCCCACCATAATATCTCAAAAAGCACCATTCAGGGGTCGATACTGCCCTCGCTAGAAGCACCGATACAGTAAACTTTTCACAGGTCTGATGGAGAGGTGCCACTGATGTTTGCAGCGACCACACGAGCTGTGGCGCTCTCGTTTTTTCCTGCACAACTTTCTCATTCCTCGTTTTCCTTTCAATTTTCCTCTATCCTACCATTTTATTCCCCCTCTAGTCTTCTACCCCTTCCTCTTTTTTGCTTTGTCACTTTTTCGGCGTCTTAACCCTTTTGTTCCCAGCAATTTTTTGTCCTATTAAGTATTTGAAACATGTCACATGATATACAGCACTGTATTCTGTTTTTTTGGAATAATTAATAATAATAATAATGGAGATCATTTATAAAGCACCTAATCCAAACAAATTCGCTCTAGGCGCTTTACAGAAAGTCTTGTTCTCTCGATTTGCATCTCTCTCTCTTTCTTTCTCTCTCCTTATTTTTCTTGACTTACCTGAGGGGAGAGAGCATGTGATAGAAGGAGTGAGAATGTGATGGGAAGAGAGAGAGAGGGGGGTGGGGAGAGGGAGTGTGGGAGACAGAGGAATGAGTTTTTATTACTTGTAAAGCGCATTGAGCATTTATTGGAAATGCGCTATATAAATGTAATTTATTATTATTATTATTATTATCTCAGAGCAAATTGTAACGCAGCCTGTTAGGCGCAGTTCACAACTCACAACAGTTCACATCTCACAACCGTATTAAAAAGTATAATATTAATATTTGAATATATATTAATATATATTTAATAATGGATAATAAATTTTTGTTGGTGGTTTGGGGGGGGGGGGTGATAGCGATAAATTTCAATCTATTAATTTTAATTTTGCCCGGGCAGCGGCCTGTCCAGCCTGCTCTTTACGATTTCCAACTGCCAAGGTATCTTCAATGTGCCCAACGTGCACACGGGCCCTCCGAATTTTTTCGTCCTTATCCGAGGGGACTAGGTACTCGATCCCCCTCCTCTCATTTTTAAATCACACGAAAATCCACTGTCATGATTTCGTAATGGACCACAATGTGAGGTCAACTGGTTGGATTTGACAGACAAGGAATGGAGTACCAGGTTAGGAAATTAGAATTCAGCGTTTGAAAATAAGGGATGCAGTGGGCAGAGTGGGCGCACACTTGATGGCTCTGGGGGAAAGAGGATTTTTGAGTGTGTTTGGGGGTAGGGGGATGGTGTACGTTTTGAATGCCACTAGTAGTAGTTGACAGACTAATGAGATAGTCTAATGATACATTTTATGAAAGTAATGAAGAGCAGAGAGGTGTATAGATGCGAACAAAAGAAGATTTGCAATTGGGAGGAGGAACAATTAGCAAGGGGGAATCTTATCTGAAAACGTAGAATTCAGTGCTTGGATAAATAATGGTACGTTGGTGAGAGAGAGAGAGGTAAAAGGGTCCCCTAAAGTAAAAATAGGGTAAGCCGTGGGATAGTTTTTGGTCATGAGAAAAGAGGTACACTCTGATGGTTTACATGCATGAATTTCATGATCTGGAGGAAAGAGGGGGGGGGGGGGGACTGAGAACATTTATAACCTCTAAACTATATACTGTTAAGTCCGTGGAGCAAAGACATGACATCCCAAATCGCTGAAAAAAAAAATATGACAGCGTCGCGAGAAGTGAGAACCTCATTGACTAGTTGCCTGGTAGCCATAATGTTACCTGTGGCGACAGGAGAAGTCTTAAAATCTCTCATTGCCATTGTCTCTAAGTCCCATAATCCCTCTACAAGGCTGGGCTGACCTTGAGGTCATTAAAACTATGAGACTTCGCATTGTAAACCAAGGCTGGAGGTAAATGATAGGTAGTTCATATTGTCGGTCGGTGCATGGAGTAATCTTGAACACGTAAATTTAGGCACATTGTTTTGTAAAGCTATAGTATGTATAGCATAGCTCTGTTTCGTACCTTAAACTTGCCTAGCGAGCCGCCATAACCAAAGATCTCTGCACATTAATTTCAACTCAGTCCGCATCTCTGATCTGCAGACGATGAGATGTGGCTTCGCTATGGTACTGAAGGGAGAATAATGTAGCGTGGGTGTGTAAGTGAGTGCACTTATACACATGTATAGGTTGAAGGCGTTTAGAATTGAACTTAGACCTGGCAGCCATTTCACACGTACTCTAATATCAAGGAATATGGCGTTCTATTGTAGTGACTCGGTCGATCCCGCTGAGAAAAGAAGGAAAAAAACAACAACGATAGAATCAAACATTACAAAGCACAGAAGATGTTGAGCTGTACAAGCTGCCAAAGGACAGGCGGCCGGCAATGACCTACCGAGCTACCAAACGTCTTCTTTTCTCACTCAGGTTCTCTACCGCGTTCCCCTCCCGCGTACGGATCCCTGGTATGGAAAAAAAGCTTTGGTTTTTGTCCGACGTTCGATGTTTACAACCAAACATAGCACAAAAATTAATGGTAGGCATTTTCCACAGCATGGACTAAGAATAATGGCCGGCGGAAGTAAACAAAGTAGGCGTGTGACGTCATGTTCGTGCAACCTATAGATATTTATTATATATTTACATATATATATATGTAGAGAGAGAGAGAGTAGTGCGACCTGAGGGAGAAGGTATATAACCTCAGAAATCTTTATTTTTAAAATCAGGAATTACTTCCCCTTTCGCTGTTCCTCGCCGATGTGGGGCATGACAACAGTGGGAACTGAACACAATAAATTTGTGGGAAAGAAAAGACAGATTAATTACTATTCAGGTGGTCAGACAGTGCGACGGACGCACAGACCGTATACTGGTAGATGTACAATAAAATGGGGAACGTTTCCCACATGAATTTTCCAGGTACATCTGACGATGTATGAGAGTATTTTTCCATCTATCATTCATCCATCACCCATCCATCCCGTGGTCCGTCCATCCACCCACCCACAGATTTGTCCATCCGCCCGTCCGTCCCTCCCTCCCTCCATCCATCCACCCTTCTGTCTGTCTGTCTGTCTGTCTGTCTGTCTGTCTGTCTATCTATCTATCAACGACAGCGACTCCATATATACCTTTATAAATCTTCTCATTGTCTGTCTTTCATAATCAAAAATCCACATGGGGTTTATGACATGGTTAACTACTAACCATCAGGCTACCAACCGCACAATGCACTCCTCGCCCCAACAAGCCACTGCCACTGTCATTTTCATTGCCGTGTTCTCAAACATGTTCAGTCCATCATCCCTCCCCCCCCCCCCGCTCCCACTGTTTCTCCCACTTGCATTCTTGTCTTGCCCGAATCTTTACCTTTCACAAACATACACTCATACATTCACACACACACACATACATACTTACAGAAATCTCCATTCTACATTACAGAGCGTTCTCCCTTCTCTCTCTATCAGTCTCTCTCTCCCCCTCTGACTCTTTATCTGTCTGTTTGTCTGTCTCCCTCTCTCTCTGTCTCCCCCCCCCCGCTCTCTGCATGTCTTTCTCTGTCTAGCTCTGCCTCTCTCTCCCTCTGTCTCTCTCCCTCCCTCTTTGTTTCTCTATCTCTCCCCTCTTTCTCTATCTGTGTGTGTGTGTGTTCTCTCTCTCTCTCTCTCACACACATACCTACACTCACACACTTCGTCTATCTCTCACCCACAAACACAGAAACACACATACACACCGGGGCCAACAACATACCAAGCTGACCCCCGACCTTGGACAGACCATAAATCTCTAATGCCGCAACGAGGTGGACAAGCGATGACGCACGAGACAGTGTCCGCCTGAGGAATTTTACAGCGATGTAAAGACAATAAACTTGGACATCCTGCCGACACTGTGAGCTAATAGACAAACTCTTGAGTGCAGCCACTTAGTACAGGAAATGATTATGTCGTAACCTCTTGGCTCAAAGGCCAGAATGGATTTTATTTGCAAGGTGAAATACTTATTGTTTTCTTTAATTCAAAAAAAAATAAAAAAATTGGGTTAGCGTGCAGACAAAAATCACAGAGTGACAATAATGTGACCACGCGGCCAAATTGAAGTTTGAATGCATTAAGATTTAAATTTTGTTTTTGTTTGTGTTTTAAATGCTTTAGGGTTAGGATAAGAGCTCGAACTAGGATCAGGTTAAGCAAATTGGCCACGGCATTTTTTTTTCCTTGGTGACAGGGCCAGAACAACTTTTCGGGAAATCAGCTACAAGAGAGCCTATTTTGAGTATTTTGGAAATGAGAATAAAAAAAATGACTACATGGACAGAATTTACAGAATCCAATGTTATTTCCCATAATATTATACTGGCTGCATAACAGAAGACTGGAAAGCACGCTGAGTTTGTTATTGGTGTGCTCTTAGGGAAAAACAACCTAAGATGATTTTAATATGACATTCATTGTTTTCGAACAGCACCTCCTCTCTCTCTCTCTCTCTTTCTCTCTCCTTTCTCTCTCTCTCTCTTTCTCTCTCCCTTCTCATCTCTCTCTCTCTATCTCTCTCACTCTTTCTCTTTCTGTCTTTCTCTCTCCCTTCTCATCTCTCTCTCTCTATCTCTCTACTCTTTCTCTTTCTTTCTTTCTCTCTCCCTTCTCATCTCTCTCTCTGCCTCTGTCTCTTTCTCTCTCTCTCACCACGACTCTCTCTTTCTCTCTCTATCTCTCTCACTCTTTCTCTTTCTTTCTTTCTCTCTCCCTTCTCTCCTTCACTCTCTCTCTCTCTCTCCTTTTCAATCCCGCCAGCAAACAAAAGAAAAAGGAGAAGACCCATCAGGATATATGTGACCACCGGCCATTGACCAAAGATGTTCAGCGTCAGTGTTTACTTACAAGAAAACAAAGATTAATGGACTAATAAATTCTTACCTTCCGGGCGGACCAGATAGAGACACTGTTTAAACATAAGATAATGTAAATCGTTGGATCACTTGTTTACCACATGAGAGGTAAAGGGTAATATTATGGGGCTAAGCTGGTAAACGATATCAGGTAGACTCAAACAAATGACACCTGTACAGACGTTCTCTATTTAGTTGATGCCGGACTGATTAAAGGAAGACGGGCTTTAACGGAGAAATAAGCAAGTTGGTTGGTTGGGTTGGGTTGGGTTGGGTTGGCTTGGTTGGTGAGTTGGTGGATGGGTTGGTTGGTTGGTGGGTTGGTTGGTTGGTTGCTGGGTGGGTGGGTTGGTGGTTTGGTTGGTTTTGGTTGGTTGGTTGGTTGGTTGGTTGATTGATTGGTTGGTTGGTTGGCTGGTTGGTTGGTTAGTTGGCTAGCTGGCTGGCCGGTTGGTTGGTAGGTTGGTTGGTTGGTTGGTTGGTTGGGTGGGTCGTTGGTTGGTTGGTTGGTTGGCTAGCTGGTTAGTTGGTTGGTTGGCTGGCTGGTTCTTTGGTTGGTTGGTTGATTAGTTGGCTAGCTGACTAACTGGTTGGTTGGTTGATTGGTTGGTTGGTTGTTTGGTTAGCTAGCTGGTTGATTGGTTGGTTTGTTGGTTGGTTTGTTGGTTGATTGGCTGGTTGGTTGCTTAGTTGATTGGTTGGTTGATTGATTGATTGATTGATTGATTGGTTGGTTGGTTGGTTGGTTGGTTGGTTCGTTGGTTGGTTGGTTGGCTGGCTGGCTGGATGGATGGATGGATGGATGGATGGATGGATGCAAGAATGGATGGAAGTTGGTTCGTTGGTTGGTCCGTCGATCAGTCGATTGTTTGATTTGTTGGTGGATTGCTTTTTTATCTTTCTTTTTGAATTAAACGAGCTTAATTTGAGAACGACAGAAGTAAAGAATAAGAAACGACAGACCAACAAGTCACATGACATAGCTACAATCTTTGTTTTCACCTAAAACCCTCTGATCATTAGATAGCTATTTCCATGCATTTTTGTTAGAAAAGGTGGTCGATAAAATGGTGAAAACACGAGGGAACGAGGGGGAGGGGGGGGGGGGTTTGTACAAATGAGAAATATGTACCTTTAATATCCCTTAGGTTTCTCCTGCCCTGATTCCCGTTTGTTTTTTATCTACATTTATTTTCTTAATCTCCTTGCTCGTGCGTGCCATTTATGTTCTGTCACCCCTCACTTTGCAAACTTAGTCATTATTCTATGTCCATATTTAAAGCAATTCGAAACCATTTTAATTTGCTTACTTCCAAATAATTGTACAAAGAGTCTCAAGAACCCGGATGTAAAATTCCGGAGAAATTCAAATGCATGCACAGCAAATAAAATATGTCTACGTTTACGGTGTAAATATTTGAGTTTTCCTTTGACAATACTTTTCAAAAGTAAATGTGCACGACTGCGACGGGTCTTTTATCTGCAACATCTATCAACGTTTTAATCTTATACTGTAAACGCCAGTTTTTAGTCGGTGAAGTTGAAACTTAATAGGCCTAAAAGATGATGAGAGAGTTTTGTTTTGTTCTGTTTTGTTTTTCAATGAAAATAAAAAATCCCTCTAGCTCTCTTCGTTTACGAAGGTCCAGATAGATTTTTCTTTATTCTTGACGAAGACAAAGTAAGGAGCTAAAAAAAAAAGAGAGAGAGAAAAGAAAACCTAGATAAGCATTTGATGTACCTTTCTCATTGCGTCATGTTCCTTGTCAAATGGCCTACACGTATATTTTCTTTGATGTGTTTTTAAGTTCCAGCGACCCTCATGCCTTTTGAAGCTTCACTATGGAGATAATTTTAATATAAGACTCTTGTCACACTATTGTAACAGTCTGATCAATAGAAACTGTTTCGTCACAATTATTTTAAGTGTTTGTCCGTAGTGACTTTGTTTTGTCAAAATATGATAGACAAATATTATAAATGCTTGCCTTGGAAGACAAAATAAAAGGAATATAGTTGTTTGAAACTTGGACGCTGATGTTTCCATTTTGAAGCGCAGCACATTGTGTCTTTCGATCTATTGCTCGCACTGTGTGACCAAAGCTGATAACTTGCCTAGCCCATGGTGTTAAAGCCTCTGACAACGCAAAATTAATGTGCAGAGCTGTGAAAGACGCATTGATTGCTATTGACCGGCATAAATAACTCTGCAGGTCAGGAAGGAGTAATTTGTTAAAAATCCATCAGTGATTCAAAACTTGATTTATTGTCAGATGGTGGAACGATGGAAAAAGGCTAGCTTTTCTTTCTGGTGGCACCCAGGCTAATCAGATCCTTGAGTAAGGATTATTAACGCCGCCAAATCATGCTGCAGGCTGCATGCACATACCCAAACACTTAAAAACATTCGCCACACATATTGGTGCTCCCCCACTATAATTCTATGACCCTCTGAAATTAGCAAAGACGTCTCGTTAAGGACTGACGAGCACTTGGAAGGCATTGTTTGAATCCAATGAATAAACAAGCTCGAGTAATTGGTGCACTTTTTAAAAAGTCCATCTCTTTAAGATCAAATTGATTGATCAATATCTCTTTTGTTGACGAAATCTTACACTTTGGCAGCTAATTTCAAACAACAATAGCATTAGCAATAACAACAACTACTACAATAAAGAGAAGGAGAAAAAGGAGCAGAAGAATGGAAAAGAAACAGCAGATGCAGTGGGGTTTGTGCAGAGCCATTTGAAGCAACCAACTGGCACAGGCACTTGACATGTTCACAAATGATGTTCTATATGGTGGGCAGTGCTTGGTTTAAGCTTACTTTGTTATTTAAAAAAAAAATGCAAAATACGTCTAAATTTCCACAAAATCCTAGCATCTAATTCCGTGGACTACATTTGATTATCGTATCGAACTGCCGTGAGAGGATCCAGTGTCCCCCATTGGCCTAGGTTGAAAATATCAACTCAACCCCAGAAATGTCTGAACTCGGCCAATCCATGTATGTCGCGAAGAGATTTTTCTTTTTAACACTAACAGACATGCTGCAGTCTTCGTCGGTCAGTTGGTCCTATCATCAACTTTATGTTTGAGACTGGGCTTACTAAAGGCAGGTCGACAAAGTGATGGCCTTTGTATGGGGAAAATGACACAAGGACAGACAGACCGACAAATAAAAGAGGCCTTCGACACCGGCGAACCAGTCACACCAGGTACCGTAAACCATAAACATTTCATGTCATTTTTGTACCGAAAGATTTTTTCTCAGTTTCTTAAGAGCTTGCAAGATGCTCCATAGTATAAAATTTATCTGCTGAACAGAAACAGTTAAATTTCAAACATTCATAAGGCAAGAAGATGTCTACGTAATTCCTGGCGTAAGTTTAAAAATACATAAACAATATTAAAAACAGTGTTTAGTAGCCTGTGGAGGGGGGGGGGGGGCAGGGCTAAAAAGACGCCAGTCAAAAACTTTTCATCCACAAGCCAGACAGTGGTTTATTTTCGGATTTCTTCGGCATCTAAGTATAGTTTCGTGTAGTTTCAAGACCCTATGAGAGTCCATTATTCCTCCCTACTTTTCCCTGCCTTCCTCTCCTCTTTTAAAATCTGTTCAAATAGAACACCACACGACCTGCCTCTTTTTGTTCTATGGACACCTGATGTCAATCAGACCCTTCCGTCACAACAAGCGGGCGGTGCGAGCGACAACGACAGCTGAGCAACGTCAAATAGTGGACGGACGAAAGTTCATACAGTGGGGCAAAGAGACCTTTTGCACATTTTTGTGGGCGATAGAGAGTTGAACTCAAGGGTTCCCAAGCCTTTTCGTCCCATCTACCCCTGGCGACCGTTCGAAAGTAAATTTACCCCCACCCTGTTTTGTTCAGTAGTGGGAGTTTACATTAATTGAACCATAGTAAAGCAATCAACAAAGGGGAAATTTTAAACTACTGTTAACATCATTTAATGTTTTTATTATTCGGACTTGAAATAATTATTTTCTTCTCATCTTCATTTTTTTTTGTACTATAATTTTTAAAGATATGTACCAATCCAGCAAATGCCCCCCCCCCACCCCCCCCCCTACCCCGCCGGATTTACTCCTACCCCCCTCGGGATAAATTTCCCCCAGCCTGGGAACCCCCGGTTTAACTGGAGGGGCGTTAAGGACAGGGTGGGTGGGAAAAGCTCTGTCTGCGTACAGACAGTTTGACAGGAAACTCACACACTAGGGAAAAAAAAAAACAGAGAGAGAAAGGGCGCTCCATTTCTAGAGGGCAGAGACGTATGCACAAGGAGGAATAGACAGTGACGCCATAGAAAAGGCCTATATTGAAAAAGAATGAGAGAGTATTTGATAATGAAGGGTAAGTATAAATAAATGTGTATCAGAAAAATCACCTATTGAGAGAAGAGAGAGACGGAGAGGCTCAGAGAGAGAGAAAGAAAGAAAGAGAGAGAGGGAGAGTGAGCAAGAGAGAAACCTGCCTTGCGGACACACAAAAAGGCCTTGATGGGCGGGTAGAAAGTGAGACACACAAGTAAATAATAATAATAATAATAATAATAATTGGATGAAGAAGAATGAGAGAAAAGCTATCATAATTAAGGACAGACAAGTGTAGAAGATTATACAGTTTGACAGGGCTGGGGGAAAAAAAGACAGAGGGAGAGAGAAAGCAAAGCAAAGTGCACCTGCATGACAGACACGCACGCAGTCCAGCCGGAGCGTTGATGGATGAACAGACTGTAATACAAAAGAAGAAGGAATGACAGATAGATAATAATTACAACTTTTATCGCGCACACAATTTGAAAGCTCAGATGTAAAAAAAAAAAAGGGGGGGGGGGCAGCTGCTAGGTAGAAAGGAAAGCAGGCCGGGCAAGGGAGTTATTAGATTAACCAAAAAATTGGACGCAGAAAGATTAGAACAGGTGAGGACTTTGGTCACGTGTAGGGAGTTTGGCAGACTTTGTTCACGTGTAGTAAGTTTGACAGACTGTGTTCACGTGTAGGGAGTTTGGCAGACTTTGTTCACGTGTAGTAAGTTTGACAGACTGTGTTCACGTGTAGGGAGTTTGGCAGACTTTGTTCACGTGTAGTGAGTTTGACAGACTGTGTTCACGTGTAGGGAGTTTGGCAGACTTTGTTCACGTGTAGTGAGTTTGACAGACTGTGTTCACGTGTAGGGAGTTTGACATACTTTGTCCACGTGTAGAGAGTCTGACAGACTTTGTTCACATGTAGTGAGTTTGACAGACTTTGTTCACGTGTGGTGAGTTTGACAGACTTTGTTCACGTGTAGTGAGTTTGACAGACTGTGTTCACGTGTAGGGAGTTTGACATACTTTGTCCACGTGTAGAGAGTCTGACAGACTTTGTTCACATGTAGTGAGTTTGACAGACTTTGTTCACGTGTGGTGAGTTTGACAGACTTTGTTCACGTGTAGGGAGTTTGGCAGGCTTTGTTCACGTGTAGAGAGTTTATCAGACTTTGTTCATGTGTAGGGAGTTTGGCGGACTTTGTTCAGATGTAGAGAGTTTGGCAGACTTTGTTCACGTGCAGAGAGTTTTGACAGCCAACTAATCTATCGCGCTAAATAAAGCAAATCAATGCAAAAATACAAGAGTAACAAACTAGAGGACAGACATATCTTAGGTGAAAGATGAACAGAAAATAATGCACAGTGATCACTAGATGAAGAAAGAATAAAAGAACAGTTGACTACTTAAGATTTTGTACATAAATGTGACACAAATTAGACACTTGATAAGTCTAGTGTATACAGGCAAAACAGGGAAGCTGTTGGACGAAGAGAATCTGAAAGAAGCCGGGTGCACAGAATGTGAAAGAAGCCGAAGAAATATGAGAGAGTAGATAAGGGCTTCGTCCACATAAATTCAGTCTGACAATGACAGTAAATGTAATGAGGATGAAGGACAAACAAGTATGCACGCGAATAGAGAGGCTGGTGGAGAGCAACACACACATGAAGGAAGAATGAGAGAGAGGACAATAAAAAACAAACCCATGATTCAAAACACAAGGAATTAAAAGAAACAATCATTATGCTATAATGCAGTTAGAAAATGAACATGTAAACACCTAAAACTTCGTGACCGCATTATCCAAAAATTATGAAACTTTGTCTGTTGTCTGAGTTTTTTGCGATAAATTACGTGGATTCGGCCATTTTGGGGACAAAATTCAATACTTAATATTTTTTATTCAACTGGCTAGTATAAATCGCCTCCGTTTTCTAAAACTGTAATAATTGGTCTTGGCTACTTTTCAAGAGAAGCAAAAAAAAATTTTTTTTAATAGCACAACTGGTCTAGTTGTGATAAATTTGAAAGTTTGCTATTTGGCTATTTTTCGGTTTAGGAGTCTATAACCAAGATCATTCGATGCGGCTCTGAATATAGTTGAATATAGATAAGAATCGATATTTCGAACTTTTGAGTTACTACAGCCTTAGGGAAAAGTGACGAAATAACTCATATAATATTTGCACATGACAGTGACAGAGATATATAATAAATAATTTCTAAGCGCCTTTGACAGAAATAGACATCCCCTTGTTCATTTTTGTCTGCAATGTCAAGTTAACATCGGGTCTCTCTATTTAATGTCCTCCCACATTTTGTAGACATTGCTTTCAACTCCAGCCCTGGCTATGAAGTCTGGAGGGGTTTTCCATATAAAATTATAATACGCCAGGTGAAGACGCAAGAACACGTTGTGGTTTTGT
The DNA here is from genome assembly GCA_963931925.1 of Onchidella celtica. Taxonomy (NCBI): domain Eukaryota; kingdom Metazoa; phylum Mollusca; class Gastropoda; order Systellommatophora; family Onchidiidae; genus Onchidella; species Onchidella celtica. The sequence goes on along the minus strand of OZ007573.1, from coordinate 26,751,918 downwards.
GTTGGTCTTGCAAGTCACGCGCTCATTTTTTGATATAGCAATTGGTTTGATGAGTGACACATCCTTTCCGTTTTCAAAATTTATTTAAGGCATTATAAAGCTAAGATTGAAACGCCGCTTGGTTTCCTTCTCATAGCCAAATTTTTGTCTCAAAAAGTAAAAAAGTGAATCTGCTAGATGGAGGGGTGGGGGTGGGGAGGGGGGGGGGTTGTCTTGCCTTCTTTCTCCGGGCTGAAAATTTGTTGTGAACGCTGGAACTATTTCTTCTTCTTCAACTTCCCATGGCTGTTCTTCCCGTAATCCCTCATACCATTTGCCAGGTTAAATTCTTGTCTGACTAATCTATTGGTTGTCTTTATGTCTGTCTGTCTGTCTGTCTGCCTGCATGTCTCTTTATGACAATACCTGTATCTGACATACAGCAATTAATGTGAGTAGTCTCTGACTCTCTCAAAATGACATAGTTTATTGTTCTTGTTGTTGCTTTCGTCTTTATATTAAATATCGTCGTCTTACTTGTTCTCCGTTTCATTTTTGCCCCATCCCCTTTCACCTTTTACTATGCTATTGTGAAGACTTAGCCTACCACTAAAGACCTTGTTGATGAGAGAAAAATTAAATGTATCAAATGCCTAATTTGAGTCTTTCATTTTCATTTGGTTCTATCTACACATTTCCCAAACTGCTCTTGTCCACAGCATCCGCTCCGCTATTTTTTTACGGAAAGTGACGTATAAAAAAACTGTCTTTGCCTCTACAGCCGCGAGGAGCGGAGCAGAACGGATGCTGTGGACAAGTATACGAAGGCAAAAAGTGTTTTACGACGTTGTCCGTAAAAATAGCAAACAATAGCGGAACAGAGCGGATGCTGTGGACAAGAGCAGTAAATCTTTGTATCATAGCCTCAAGTCACAATTGGGTACATCAAAAATTATGGGGGGGGGGGGGGGTCTTGACGTTAATCTCTCAAATACATTTACTGAAATCACAATATTAATGAACGGTGCGCGTGAGGTTACATCTAAGCTTAACGCACTGAAACTAGAAGTGAAATATTTGAAGAGATAATTGAATTTTTGATCGTCCCTGATCGTTATGACAGTTCAGTGTTCTGCACTGAACTTTTACTTTTCATTTCTAAAACAGAAAGTAACGTATAGTAAAGTAAAGTAGAGGTAGAAATAAGGTCAAATTTAAATAAAATAAAACAAAATAAAATAAGATACTTCCGCTTTCCATAACATTATTATTTGCGGTGTGACACAAAAAGTTTAGAAGGACACTTCTTTTTGCCGCTAGGCATTGTATCTTGTTGAACTACCATGGGCGCATCCCAGCCGTTTAATTGGGCTTGAGTCAATACTAAATCTTGTCACATACCCTGTTGTTACATAGACACACGGCAATGGAATGTGTCCACGGTTCTGTTTCTTGAGTAGCTGTGGACAATGCTCAAACACTTGTCAGACTACCGGATAAATATAAAACGTTTTTATGCAAGGGTTCATTATTTGGGCGCTGGGTTAGTTAATGTCCTCTTTATAAAATTTAATTCGGGGACTGGCGTTGCGGTTCAGGTGACGTTGCTTTACGACTGACAACTAATGATTATTGACATTACGTTCGTCGAGATCCCAGATTTGACATCGATAGGTCTCATTACAATTAGCTCTGCATAAGGATACAGTATAACACTGCTATATTATTGAAGTTGTTCTCAGTAGTCAAGTATATTTATTGTGGTTATAACGGGATTAGCGCCCCACCCCAACCTTTTTTCCCTTTCCCTCAGGGAACAGCGTTTCGTGTCTATTCTTCTGCTCCCCGTGTGACTCCTTTACATGTCAGTTCGAGTGTGCAATTGTTCCATTCATCTATTTGTTAGCTTTTCCTTTCATCCGTCAACAAATCCCGTCCCCCCTCTCCCCATCCATCCATCCATCTATTACTTCGCGGATGGTTGGTGAGCACTTTAGATAGGGTCTCTTTCTGTCCTATCGTTCTGCTTATATACTGTCAATTTATTGTCTTGTTTCTTCCTAGCACAATATGGCCGTCATCGTGTCGACGTGCTTTCTCCAAACTCAAATCCATCCATCGATCCGTCCGTCCGTTCGTCCGTCCATCCAGCCGTCCATCAATCCATCCACCTACCCATCCATCCATCAATCAATCAATTCGTCCGCCTTCCTTGCCACACCATGAACATTATTTTTTAGGAATTTAATTAATACGATATATATATATATATACCGATACAAACCTAGAAAATTATAAATACAAGTATCTATCACTTTAGGAGTGAATGAAAATTTTAAAAGGTCAGAAAAGAAAGGGAAAATGCACCTTCCTTTTTGAAGTTAAAAAACCGTTTATGTCTCAGATCTGATTGGTTAAACGAAGGATTACGTCACTAGCGTTTACAAATCGAAAATTGTGCAAATAGTGATGACAAAACGGCAGCCGCGAAGACAGCATTCAACGCTTATTTTTACGTGCAGGCATAAGCTTGGGATTTGCCTTTGCTTGAAAGATGAGAATATTCCCCCTGTACAAAAGCATGTAACCGGTGGTTGTTTGACATTTCAGGTCACAGTGACAATTCTGAACATGTACTTTTGAGTGACGGAATGTGTGAAGTGTCCTCAGGCACCAAGGAAGGACATGGCTAGTCTCACAATGGGTTACAACTAGTAAAAGAGTTTCAAAAGCATGGCCATTTACAGGGCTCGATTTATGGTTCTTTGTGTTGGGTTGAAGAGGGAGATGGTGTAATGATGGAATTATAACGGCATAAGAAAAGAGAAACATGAGGAAAGGGGCAGTATTTAAACATTCAGGCTAGATCTAGCCTAGCTCTCTACTGACCGCCCATTCTTCCAGTTTTGAAACATTTTCGTCGGTGAAATGGCCACGGCGATGTTCTCGGAAGTTGGTCAAAAATTGCCCCCCCCCCCCCTCCCTCCCCCGCAACGGATAAAAGCCTATTGTGAGTATTTGGCTATATGGCCCAAATAATCAATGTTTTTACTTTTATAGACTAAATATCCTGATAAAAAATTCCCAGTCACAGTGTGATGTGTCATCAATGCGGTCTGATCAAGCTGAGACTCGGGAGAATATAAAAAAGATTTCAAACGGCGACACAATTTCAGTAATTCAAAGACATGTTGAGTGAATTAAAAAAAACAACTGCTACTAGGTTTAATTCACGTTTATCTGTTGTATGTGCATTCACACACACACACACACACACACACACACACACACACACACACACACACACACACACACACACACACACACAAAATGTACAGGTGAAGTCAAGAATGCCGTTCACTAATGATGCACCAACAGGTTTACATGGAGGCCACCACAAGCAGTGCTTGTTAAGGCGTAAAGGTTCGCTCATAGATTCATTCCACGTTTGTCTGCTGCAGGAACAAAAATTAAAGATGAATTATGGATGTCGTTTTCAGCCACTTAGTGCAAAATACTTTGATATTAGTTTGTTTTTTAGCCTTAATATGGCTGAAAATAACATGTTTATCAAAACACAATAAAATGAAAATTAAAAAAACAAACCATTAAAGCGCCTAAAGAAAGGCTTGCCTACCAACCAATATGACCCTAATAGTTTTAACACATTCTGAACGTTTCGCGAAGGACGATCTTTTGGGTTCACAGGTGAAACGAATAAGAATTCACCATATTCCTATAAAACAACAAAGGGATTATAACAGCAATTACAACAACAAAAAACAAAAGGGAGGGGTGGCATAAGACAGCCGAAGGTCACGAAGGTCCTCTCAGTGGGACAGGGTTTAAACCTGACAAAACTTTCACGGGTTCCCCTGTAATAAACGAACTAAATCGTGATCCGATGTCATGGGAATTTCCTTTGTGGTTTAGACAGCCTGAGATTCTCAGAACCAAAGTCATAGTTCAGTATGGGTTTGGAAGAAGCACAATCATCGACACGATAACGGTCACATTGTGGTAGGAAGAAGCAAAACGATAGACAGACTAGAACAGAATGATAGGACAGATGGAGACCCTAAAGAAGTGCCAACCAGCTACCTGCACTAAAGACATACAGGTTGAGACATTCGTGTTTTGCTAAGAACTAAGGCATAGTGGTCGCACACGCGCGCGAGTTGATGACGCACGGGTGAACTCGAATACTGAATCCAATTTTCATACTTGCTCGCGAGCACTTGCTTCCGTGAGTTCAGTGGTCGACTTCAATTGCGAGTCATCAACTCACAGATTTATATGACCACCGTGACGTGGCTCTTAAAGGCAAGCATAGCGGTTACTGCGCATTACTGGGCTATGGGGCGTCAGAATTTTAAACAGACTATAGTAACCCTCTAGTGCCAAAATATATACTGCTTTAGTGATTTTGTCCACAGCATCCGCTCCGCTCTGCTATTTTCAGGAAAATGACGTAAAAAAAGTAAATCATCCTTTGCCTCTGCATCCGTTGCGCTCCGCTTCTCAATGCTATAGCGGCAAAGCGAGTTTTCCATACATCATATTCCGTAAAAATACCTGAGCGGATGCTGTGAACAAGACCACTTATCCAAAACTTTTGAAATGTGCAAAGCCAGATGTAAATGGTCAGATACATTCAAATCCATCAACAAATAAATTTTCGTAACAACTGTATCTTTTAGCTTTTCCTTTGTTGTGGCCACTAAATTCAAAACTGCTGTGAGAATTGTTGTCTGGGCACTAGAGGAACAAAGCATGCGGACAAGGAGAAAAAAGCATGACAGTTACGGCTGTAAAAGATAAGTGTTGAAGACTCGGTCGTTGCAACTGTTACTCGTAAAATGATGATGATGATGATGATGACGATGTAGATAAATCTGATAATGACTCACCAAAATCCTTGTATTCCACGGTTTCCAGAGCCTACTTTACGAGACCTGGGCGGGGAGACTTGGCTACTAGACGGCGCTGTACTGACCGTGATGTCAGTCATGGTGTTGTTATGACGTCAGAGATTCTGTGACTTCGAATGCCGAGAGTTTCCTCCCCTTCATAATCTTCTAAAGTTAGACAAATTTGTTGGCCATCTCTGACTTCCAGTGTTCAAATCCATTTTAGAAGTGTCCTTCTCCATAAACACTGCCTGCTTCTAGTAAATCCGTCAAACTGTGCACAAGGAAATCAGTAAAGGTTATCTTCCCTTTGCGTCAGGCGGAGAAAAAAGCCTGTGAATTAAAGATTTTTAAAGACTGAAAATTTGGCGTACAGGCGCTCAGTGAGATGTATATAATATAACTATTTGCAACTCCACCTCTAAAGACACGGGTCCGTCCGTTGCTCTTAATCCGGGGATTACCTTTCATAATTATATTTATGGACAAGGAAAGAGCTATTTCAGTATTTCACTCGCGCACCCCTCCCATCCCCATCCCCAAAGCGTGCAATTTAATGAGAGTATTGGTTGCATGCATTGGTCTATTGCGTCTGAATTAATATTTCCCCATTGAGATATTTTCTTGCTCTCCTCCTTTGTTTTGCAGTAACCGTGCATGACTGACAGTTTGCCGCCGAATAATTGGCACAGACGATTGATACAAATCAACAGAACACAGTCAATAAAACAAAATTTGGCCCAGTGAATTCGGGGCTTTAACCTGTTAGTACTAGACTGTAAAAAAAAATTATGTTCAATAGCATAATATTTTAATGAATAAACAAAGAGCGCCTTAATCCCGGTTACAAAATGCACATGATAGACACAGCTGTTTTCTCCCTGTGTGTGTGGAAAAGGGGGTGGGGAGCGGCGCACGGCTCGTATGTGTGGTGATGGTTTTGTAGCAAGTGTATGTGCTCATGTGTGTGTTTTCTTCATGTTGTTTTTCCGAACAACACACTGCTCGAATATTCATAAATGGGAGAGTATTTTGTTGTCGAATACACTCAGCAAAATACCGTGTATTTTATGACTGTCGCGGACAATTTTACCCGTTGCTAGGTAACCTCAAAGCCTTCTGAAACAATTTCGAATGTGCTTTCGCCTTGAAGTAAGGTCAGCAAAATTATCTGGGATCGTAACTACATTATCTGAGCATCTCGTTTCCAATGTTCTGCAGGAAAAAAAGATGGAAAAGAAAAAAAGAGGGGCGGGGGAGAGGGGGCGGGAAATAAGGGGGAAGACAAAAGGGGAGAAACAAAGAAGGCGACAAAGAGGGAGAAGAAGGGGGAAAGAGAGAGAGGGGGAAAAGAGAATGGCAGAGAGACAGAGAGAGAGAAGTAGGTGTTTTTGTTCTTTTCTTTCAGTCTTAAGAAGAAACAAAGACAGACAAAAAGGGGGGAAGGGGGAGAAAGACAGAACGAGACAGTGGGGGATAAAGGGAGAGATAGAAAACTGAATACGAACATTGGAATGATAAGAGCTTGAAGCTTGAAGCTAACCAAACAAGAAAAGTTGGGAGGAGGAGGAATTCGGAATGTGTGTGTGTGTGGTGGGGGGGGGGGGACATCCCTTACATTCAGTGATAATTATAGGGGAGGTTTTTACTACATTAATGGTGAATTTCTTACGGAGCATGGGAGGAGAGATGACTCAGTTACTTCTGAAGATCAAGGGCGTGTTGATACAAAGTGCGGAGGTCTGGCTTTAGTCTCCGGCGCTATAAGTTTGGGCTGGATTTAAGCTTAAAGCTTGTTGTGAAAGTCAGGGGTACTACAGGTCAGGGGATGGTTAGGTTTCAGAAGAGTAAATGCGATAGCCACAACCTGGAATTGGTGGTATGAGGTTTATGCTTGTGGTCCTGGTCCACATCAAAGATTTTGATATCAGTTGGCAGGTTTCTGTTTGTCTGAAACTGAGTCAAGTTCATTGAAAATGACTTTGCATGAACATCGATTAATTATTCTGTTGAATTAGAAAATGAAAGAAACTAGACATCATTTTTGAGTCAAATAGGCCAGTGGGTTGTTGATTTCTTTCACACTGATACCTTAAAGGAAACAATTATATATGCTGTATATTAGCAAATTGGTAAGGGTGAAAATCAAATTTCTGCATGTAGTTCCGTTGCGTGGTACCTTCGCCTCATTATTTTGAAGGCAGTTTTTTTTCTGTTATTCCCAAATGTACCAAACCTATCGCTTAAATGAGATTTCATTTAACTGAAAGAAAATTAAATGTCAAACTAAAAGGAAGCACAAAAAAAAACACAAGCGAATAAGTAAAAACAAGAAAGAAAAAAAGAACGACAGAATGAAGGCCAGAAACAAAGAAAAAGTGAAAGAGAAAAAAAGGAAAAGCAAGGCCAAGAAATAAACATAAAGAAACAGAAAAACAAAAGCAGACTGGGAAAAGATGGAAACAGAAAAGAAAATTATAATATAATAATAAAGAAAGAGAAGTCCGCCATTTCGCGGCAGTTTCTACTGAACCCAGTTTTCATAAAGGGCGACAAATCCGTGACAAATGCTATAGTGCTAAAACACACAACAAAAGCACATAATTTACGTAGAACCGAAACTTCTGTAGGTGGTCCAAACTGCCCCGCTAAATGGGCGAAATCCTGTTTTGGCATAATTTTAGGCCAACATTACAAGGCTGCTACTACTGTGTACTTACGTAAAGCGGCATGCATCCAACATCAAAATAAAGTTCAGCTCTTCCTCTGTCAAAATATACAATCTTTTGTACTGTTTAATGTGTGTAGCTGTATGTTTTTATTGACTAACCGAGACCTTGTCTTGCCGTTTTTCGCCCTGGGCCGCGCGAGCCGATTTGACTCCCCTCATAATTAAGGATCGCAGAGCGTCGCGCCGATGTGGCGCACGTGTTTGAAAATAAATCAGACAGAAAGTCAGATAAATGAGATAGAATTCGATATATTTTTCAGTGTGTTTTGAGTTGAAATTCCTTTAAAAATTATTGTTGAAAAGTTTGTTGACCGAGAAACTGGCGGAAACGTTAATAGATCAGAATCAAAATAATACGCAAATGAACCTTTGCCTTTGGCCAAGATCAAACATGGGCAAAGCGTTCTATAGTACTAAAATGGGGCATGTTTCTGCGCCAAGCGCCCAACGTTTGATTTCGTCATTTTTGTCTGACACTCAGTGCTAAGTCAATGGTGACACGGTTGACCTCCCTTTTAGTTATAACAAAAAACAACACCAAAACATTATTTTTGTCTCCCTTGTAAGAGTTCACAAAAAATTGATGTCCGATGAGGTTTGATGACTAAAAAATGTAAAATACGATGCTTGTATTATATCTGTACCCATTAAAAAAAAAAACTGAGCGTAATGTACACCCTCTTGACATGGAAATTGAGCATTTTTAAGGCAGTGATTCAATAAACCGTCATTTTATATGGGCAGTCAAAGTTGGACTATCGTGCAATTTGCAAAAGGTAGTTAATTGGAGGTGTTTTTTCACTTTTGAAAATGCCATAACTTTCAAAGCCTTTAAGCCAAAATAATAAATTTGGTATCAAAATTCTTGGAAAAGCAAGCTCCATCAGATTTCACAACTGGCGAGACATGATTAAGAGTAAAAATCATCTTGGTCTACCTATTCTGAGTGACTTGGCAGTCCATAAACTATCATAAACTATTATGTTGTTATGACTATTATCTCTGCATTCGTGTAGAACCAGAAAAGGGTTTAAGCTGCGGATGAACTTTCACTTGAGAAAGTCAGTCTCTATGTTGTAAGAGAAATACCGCATGGCTGCTACCAACAATGCTACAGTGCTCTCAATATGACCTATACAAACTCCCATTTGAGGAAATTGAGACTCTGTCATGGCTCTATCTTGAATGAGAAATGCCACTGAAAATTCAAGCCCCACAAATGATAGAGGGCTGTCAAAAAACGCGATGAAATATCCTTAATATATATTCTGTATCTGTGGTGAGGAAGCTCCTTGTATATTTAGGTCAGGCATTTAATTTTCTAGTCAGAGGCGGCTTTCCCCAGAAGATCCTAGACAGAAAATCCTCTAAAAATAGGTGCATCCTTGGTCTTTTGTCTTTCATCTCATTTACTGCAACCATCTTGAAAATATGCTTGATCACTAACTGATCTCTTCACAGCCAATCCGCACCTAACTCTCCCACCCTCCGGTTCTGTATCTAATTTCGGATTTGAGGATAACAGCTTTGTTAATCACATAAAGTAACATTAGACAGCACGGGCAACGCTACCCTATGGTAATGCATATAATCTATATTAATAAAAGTGAAACCTTACGACAATTGCAGCGCGCCTTTCGCTACTCGCCTCTGTTAATGCTGATTCGGTGGCTCTCAGATTTTATACAACGCTTAGTATAGACTGTCGTCGTGTCCCCGGCACAAAAAATACCCAAAAAATTAATAACTCGCAGAACGTTTGTATTAGTTGCTAGGTTGCGACACATTGGCGTTCGGTCTATTTTTTCGGCAAATTAATGTAACTAAGATTGGTTCCGGTATAGACTGTATCACACTCACAAAACAACTTTCGTAGATTAGTTTTGAAAACAGCAACCATGATCATGGCAATAATAACAAAATCTAGTAATGTCACCACTACCAACAACAACAACAAACAGATACCATCGCGTTTGCATTGCCATATATCTTAATGTTGGGGCGGCTCCCTTCTGCCTGTGTACTCTACATAAACAATCATTTCGGTCTTCAATATGGCCTTTATGATTTGATACAAAAAATTAAGGTTGACAGAGACAAGAACAACACGAGTGATTGTCGCTAGCTCAGTTGAATTTATATTTTGCCAATATAAATTTTTAGACTGTACTTGTGTGTGAACAAGCGAGAAATGGCAGACGGACAGGAAACAATGTTAGAGCTGTCACGAGACGGAGAGAGAGAGGAAAAAAAACAACCCAATGTTAATTTACGGAATGCGTCAAAGTTTTTCCAATATTTAAAAAAAAAAAGGTAATGCATGAACTGTTTACCCTAGGAGCAAGCTAGCCCATTTCCATCGTCTAGTTGGATGGTGACGTCATGATATTACGTTTCAATGAGATCCGGCTAATTGACTGGTGCGCGAGGTCTCATTGAAACTATTTGTTGTGACGTCACCATCCAACTAATCGGCCAGTCGAAATCGGCTAGTACGGGCCCGGGCTCAGCACTTAGTGTTCCATATGGTCATAATGCTAATACAATGGTCTAAATTCCACTTTAGGCCACAACTGCACTGATTTCATATTCTCACTGAAGTCAAGTCCAACATTGTCATATTATTATGTCAAAAAAATGTACCAGTCCGCACCCGCAATAACAATCTACACAACTGTCTGCATAAGATGATTATTATTTCACCTTGATAAAACAGTTCCATTTTCTTTTCTCAGCACTTTGAAAAATAAAATAGATTAGGATATAAGCATAGAAACGATATTTGAAAAAAAAATACCCTAACGCCCAGGGTCCGATATTTACTGCGCGTTTCAATTTTCAATATGTAGATTTTTCGTGATAAATTCGAAATCGGTTTATTCCCATTCATTTGATTACATGTATTTTAAATCAGTTTAGTAATTTCAGAATTTTCTGAATCCTTTGTGTGGATAGTAGGGGATTACAGCAAAAAAAAAAAAAATTAGAAAAAAGAATGTCAAAAAAAGCTTCCCTGAATTCAACTGAAATACAATGATTTAACAAATCGATAGCAATGCATGCTGCAGGTCGTCGGCAAATTTGAGACTCGAAAATGTCGTAAATTTCTGAGAACAGAGCAAAAATCGATTCGTATCACTGACATGGGATCTAAACTTTTTTTTGTTGTTGTTGTTGTTGTTCATGATTCCAGCCCATGCGACAGGTGGCGAAGTATTGACGATTGGCAACCAGGAGAAACCTGCAATAATTCAGTGGGCGCTTGGGGGGGTGTTTGTAAGTTTTATTATTATCGGATCACTCTCCTAGGCTCACTTCATCATTTGTTCTACCTACAGAAATGTGAAATGATACATTAACTCTCTATTTATTCAGTAACTTTTCATTACAAAAATTATCCAGCCTTTCTGAATCATGTGGAACGACGTTAGCTATGAAATTTATTATAGTTTTACTATAAGTGTTCTGTGACACCAAACTTACTGCAACATAAAGAAAGAAAAAAATGAATGAATGAATGTTTGAATGAATGAATGAATGAATGAATGAATGAATGAATGAATGAATGAATGAATGAATGAATGAATGAATGAATGAATGAATGAATGAATGAATAATCCCATACGTGTACAAATGAATAAGTAATGAAATAAACAAGTCAACAGTTGTTGCTGCCATGGCACCTGCGTTAACATCATTCAACCGTTAAATTTATCAAAGCGGCGAGAACAAACTTTAAAATACCTTCACTAATGGTCTACAGATCTACTAAAAACATTATTACCAACACATTCATTACCAATATTTATAACTAGTATACATAAACTAAACACGAACACTGCGTGCTACATAATCCTCCATCAATAATTTCAGTTTCTCTTGCTTCGCGAACCCTTTGAAAGCTCTGATGCCCACTTGATAATTCCCCCACCCTTCCAAAGTATCCCCCCCCCCCCAACTGTGTTGACAACACTTCAGGTCACGATACGGTTGTATGACATTTGGAGCACTACTGCAGATGAAAGAAAGCCCCCATGTGATATTTGGAGCACTAAGTTAGTTGAAAGAAAGCCGGCATGTGACATTTGGAGCACTAGCATTTGGGCTGTGATTTTATCGATTTTAAATCCTTAATCAACCTGTTGACTATCGATTACTCTACGAATATTTTGCAATAACTTGCGGTTGGTACCACAGGGATAGAAAGTTTCTTTATAGGCCTAATACACTCTCCGTCAGTCAATTCCAGATGTATAGAGACTAGTTAACGTTGGTAAAGTGTTTGTTGAAGCATTTTAAAACTTACAAATTATTTTGAAATTATTTGGATATCAGGCAAGGACTACTATATGAAAGGACGCGCACGGCCGATCTTCTGACTTTGCTAGCGAAGGCCATTGCATTGACCCAGTTTCTGATGAATAGTCTATTTTTAGACTGAACGTAATAGTGCGCTTTAGCGTAGTAATCTAGACTAATAAGATGCGATGAAGTTTATGTCAGTTAAGTATGTAAACACATTTTCCATACGATTTGTTGGCATTAATTTACTTAGTGAATATCCAACACGCCAAAACTTTTATTTTTAGGCCTAGATCTAGTGCAGAAAGCTTGCACTCTTTTTCTCCCGGATGTTTACATTACCGGAACAAGTGCTTTGGTTGTGCGGGAAAATATAAACATTGAAACAGACATGTGGAACAATGTGATACTGGTGGATATTTTTTGCAAGTTGTGGGATTTATATTCTTTCAAAATGCGAAACAAGTGTGGTGTGGTGAACTGCAAAGGCAACTACAACGAATCTAACACATGCCGTGTGTTTAAACTGCCTAAAGACGAAGAAGAAAAACAGAAATGGTTGAACGTTCTCCCCCCACGTGAGGATTTCGTTGTCGACCCAACGAAATTTTTTATATGTGAGAGACATTGGCTAGCGGATACACCTATGGTCAGATACCAGGTGGACATACTCGGCCTGTGTTGCCACCAAGTATTTTTAATGTTTCTTCTTCTTGTTTGCCAACACCAAAACCAGCACCACGCGAGCCTAAAGCTGAGGATCAACAGCTGAACTATTTCATCAAGAAAGACAGAATCACTTCGTTTTCTGAGTTTTGTCCTGACAAAGAGTTGTTAAAAAAGTATGAAAACCTTCTCATATCTCGTCCAGAAGACAAATTTGTGTGTATTTTCATGGTGAAAGATTACAGAGAGAGTTTCTTGTCAATAATTGTTCACAACAAATCTACTTTGTGTTCACCTCTAACTCTTTCTGCTTTCAAGAATGGGATTAACGTGCCTTTGGGTAAAATCTTAAGTCCAAACACTGGTCTGTCATCCTACTCACAATTCTTTGAGGCTGTGCACTCAGCGATTAACTATGACCTTCCTGTGGATGGTGTTGTTAAAAAAGTGGCGACGACTCTTCAACAAGTTCAAGCCCAGGAGTCGCTTGATGCTGCCAAAGGCAAGAAACTCAAATTTCTTACAAGACAGCTTCAACTCATATATTATGACAAGGCATTCTCGGTAGCAGATTACTGCTTTGCGATTGAATCTTTCCCTCACTGTAATTACCATCAAGGGGTTGTTTGACTGTCCCACATGTGTGCACATATGAGTTCGTAAGGACTGGTTTGTGCTTTGTGAAGAAATCCAAACATAAAGCATGCTGCCGTCAAAGACTTGTCAACATTCTTCTCACCATGAACACCTACTATGGTTTTGGATTATTTTCTAAACATCTGCTGCGACGTCTGTCAAAATAAATGTTCTTCTGCATGGGATTCATAATTTGGAAAAGGACCATCAAAGAAATTCAGCTCTGTACCAGACCTCCACCAAGAAGGCACGGCTCGCTGACTAATTTGGGCTGCAACATGGTGAGTTATTTTTCGTTTCTGTATACAGAGGAACCATTGCTATAAGACTACAGAAATGGTCCTGATTCATGGAATGGGCTATAATTAAGGTGGTTAAAAAAAATCCAATAGAAAAGGTTGATTTCAAGGTCAAATTGCATGGGTTATTACATACTGAGGTCTCATGCCAGAGGTTCTACTGTATGGTATCGTCATTAACTGTGGTAAAACTGCTTTATTTAATGAGATTATGTTTGGATGCAACATTGGTTACAATTGGTTAGTCTTATGTGTCAATAATAAGGCTGTAGGTGTCAATAATCAAATGGCCTTCGCTAGCGAAGTCAGAAGATCGGCCGTGCGCGTCCTTTCATATAGTAGTCCTTGATATCAGGATATATTAGAATCCAAATATAGATAATAGTAAGCATAACTGAACAAAGAAACATATTAAATAGTCCATATTTATTTATTATATGTGAGTCGTCTTTTGTTATCACACCTGGACAGTCACTCGGACGATGCGTCTAAGCTTTTTATGTGTAGGCGTGTTGATGCCGCTCCTATCTTTTGATTCGTTTCGTCTTTTGTTTTGGAAGAAAATAGGCCTAAGGGAAGATAAGCTTCGTGGGACCCAGCGAAAACAATAGGACACTTTTGTAGAGGGAATTGGACACGGAGGACAGAAACGCCACAAACAGTGGCCATGGACAAGGACGACAACAACAACAATAATAATAATTATGATGAAATAATAATACCTGTAATATAATAATACCTGTAGTAATAATAATAATAAAAACAGCAACAACAACATCATCATCATTGTCATCATTTATAGACCAGTCTGTTCCCACCTAATTCATGATGATGATGATGATGCTGATCAGAACAAAATTTGTTGAGTGTAAGAGATAGAAATTTTTTTCAGTAGATTTGCGACTTGATGTTGATATGAGTCCGTGAAAATGTAACCGAATACCAGCAGCGGTATAGGTGCGCCAAATGTCATACTGAAATTTTATTAATTTTTGGTAATGCTCCAAATGTCATACTGCAATTTGACCTAGAATTAGTCAGTGCTCCAAATGTCATGTTTCAAAAATTTTGGTGCTCCAAACGTCATGCTACCCACGATACATTTAATATAATTGTGCCTGATATTTATGTATATGACTTGAGTTGTCATGCCAAAAGCACGCCAGATGGGCTAGCTCTGAATAATGTTAATATTCCGCATTCTACAAGTCACTCAGAACACTCATAAACTATGGGTTTGGTACTGAAATAATATAATGTTCGTCTATAATGATGAATGTTTCGTAAAGTTGTTACCCACAGTAGACGCCAGACATATCATGGGGAGGAATCCGTCACCAAATCCCATCCAGAATTTTTTTTTTTTTTAAAGTACTAGACAGTAAGAAAATACAGTTTATTACATTCTCAAAGGATAAAGAAATAGGTCTTTACCAATTAATCTAAACTAATAAAAGACAGATTTTACGACACTGCAACAAACGTTTCCCTACTCTTAGATTGCAACACACCTTCCCCTATTCTCCGTTATTTGCCAATAAGAAAGAAACGTTTGTGTCTCACGATCGTACTGAAATACCGACCTTCAGGCAGTAAGCCAATGATGAACACAGGGCCTTTCCTGCTCGAACGTTCACACAAACGTCGGCGTTATGTGGATTTGCAATTTCAGCGACATGTCAAATTTTCCGCAAAAAGATCGAATATTTGTAAACACAGTGACTGCCGTTTTCATCCTCCATCATTCTTTATTTACTGTGGCACCCCTCCCCTCCCCGCCAATCATTTCCATCTCATACCACAGTGAAGTATTGAGTGTACGCCAAAATGGTCGAAATCTCTATTGCACACACTTTACCTACTCTCCTACTACAGTTTCTAAAAATAGAAACAATTACACCACCCGCTCTCCTCCAATGCTAACTCCACTACTCTTTTAACAGCGGCTATAGCTGTAAGGCGATGACAGCTGCTGCCTCTTCTAGTTTGACAAGAATAAAATACAAAAAGAAGAAAGGAAACAAAATATTACTATTTAAAACGCGATATGACATCACTATACTGGAATCTACATAGCAGAAAACAAAGTACTTTTTTTAACAGGACCTACCAGCCATCAAGACAGTTACAATTTGGGTGAAATTTGGAAGGTACTCTCATTTTGCGGGTTCTTTTGTAGATTTGAAGACTTGAAATAATTGAGTTCGTTTGTTTGTTTGTTTTTTCTAATTTCGCCTCCGATCCTTTTTCTTCTTTTTTTTTTCCACGAACGCATAAGCCCTTGAAGTAATAACGTAACAATAAAGAACACTCATTAAAGATATCAGCCATGTGTTCCACAACCCTAAGAGGTTAGTGCACGCCAGTGCCACATCAGAATTCAAAGTACATCTGTATTTCAATATATACTTTACTTTCATTCTTATGCTATTTTTAACTCCAATTCAAACAGAAAACCACTCACTTCCCCAAGATAATCTTTACTGTACTGACCCAAGTATATGTACAGGGTGAATAATCAAGCAGGGTAAAATGTGAATGTCTTCTGTATAAGTTCATCTCGGAGGCTGTGATATTGAACTGCCAACTGCTTATCTCTGAGGTTATCGTGTACTCACCCAAGTCAATCCGTCCGTTCAGATGAAAATGATCGGCCACCAGTAAATCAATTGGTGAGCTGTTTCATAAATACCTAAACATTTTTGACTCTCGGTATGGATAATCCCGTGGACTTAACGAATAGTAATACATTAAATTGTAGGAACTAGCATGCGTCCAATAGAATAGGATTGATTATGTAGACCAGTGTGCTTTGAGTTTGAATTTGAGTGTGATTTTGTAGAAATCACGTGGACACCATAACGGTCACGCTGTGCTGGGCAGAAACAAAATATCATAAAAACCACAGAAAAACTGTGGGGTCGCAGCAGGGCTATAAGCAAAGTCAAAATTGGGCAAAAAGAAAAGGTTGTATGTTGCAAAACCCCAAAACCCAAACAATACAAAGCAAACTAATAAAGAGAAGACAGAAAATACACAAAATTTTCGGCTTTCGCCTTTTTCAAGTGAAAAAAAAAATGAAGAACAATAAAAGACTTCAACATTTTCTTTTTGCCCAATTTTGACTGGGCAGAAACAAGACCATTCATTCTATACGGAATATAACTGAACGATAGGACAGAAGGAGTCCCTGCAACTAGTGTGCGTATTAGTTCCAGCTGCAATTATTATCAGCAAATATAATACAGTGTTACTATGAATCGACGTTTAAAAACCATTTTGGTATTTGCAATCTAAACACATGTGTATGTCTACGTCGCAACAGCTTGTCTGCGAAAATACAGCACATAGGAAGGGGAGGGCGAAGGGGTGGTACAGTAGATGGAGAACGGCGATGAATTTACGAGAGTAACAGCTTGGCGTGTGGTAAACAATGGGCCAATAATTAAAGGAATCTTGTCGGGCTAGCACCTTTAGCAGATCCCCAGCCCTAAGGCATGCAGCACGCGGGTCATCCATCGTTCATAGTTTATCGTTTACCGTTCAACGATGAAAAAGTAAACTCAAGTGACGGGGCAGGCCACATTACTCGTTCCCCGTATATCTTTCAACATTCACATTGAAATTTGGAGATTTGGTGACATTTTTTTAACAATATAAACGATGGACGAAAGACAACGAACTTTAAACTATGAACGATGAACGACCCATGCACCGGCTGCCTAAGTGAATTGTGTGTTTGTGTTGGGAGGGATAGGGTAGTGCTAGGGGCACTGGTTCTTAACCAAGGGGAAATTTCAGGGGATTTCGGAAGGGGTGGGTGGAGAAGGAAACATTACCCGGGTTACTGATGAATGCACACTTTACAACTATAATTATTATTGTGACATTACACAGTCCTTTTCATTTTACTTATTCCAGACTGCGCATCATATAATAATGGAGCTTGGGCCCAACTTTGCCACCGCAAAGGCTTTTTTACTACGCAACGTAGAGAAATGAAACTTGGCACATGTATGTTAAATTTATTAAGCCTGTACGTGTCGTGCTCATTTTTTCCCCGAAACTCTTTACTTTTTCCAGAAATTCAGTTATAATTATCAGTTATCAATTTATGATTGCGAATACGACGTGATAATGTACTTCCGTCAATTTCGTCATTTCCGCCTCTTACCGGAAATGTAAACTAGAGTTCACGATCCAGCCACGCCAAGAAAACTTTGATAGTGATACCGAGTATAGTGTTATACGGATGAGGTGAGTGCCATTCATTCATACCAAGAAAACTGTGCGTGAATATTTAGATCATTTTTTACGAACACATGAGCCCATGAAAAATGCTCGGTGCGCACTACTGTGCACTGTGTACTACTGTAATACTATCCTATCTATCTATTGATCGCCGATTTTATGTGGATGACCCAAAGTGTCTCGACATCAATGTCTTTGTGCTGATTCCTTTCGGTCTGGAGTGGTGAGCTTTGTTATTTACCATTCGAAGAATGGGGCAGTTACTAGTAATAATAATTGCCACTGATGTTTTGTTCTAGCTACATTACTTAATTCAAAAAAAAAAAACAACAACAGAAAATCTGTGAGGTCTGGAACAAAGTTAAAATACAGCAAACGAAAAACGTGAAAAGATTGTATGCCACAAAGTCCCATATAAGAAACAACAAAGAAACGTTACATTGAAACATAGAAAGGGAAAACTTAATTCCAATGAATCCAGTTATTGTCCCATCTGTGTTTCTAAGTGTATAGAATCGAACCAGATTTTTTTTTGGGGGGGGGGGGGGGGGGAGTAGGGGGTGATAAAGCCATAACACATGAATGTAGGAGGGGAAACAGCTTTTAGAAGGTTAAGAACCACTGTTCAGGTAGGTCCTTTTACAGTGACATATACAATGTTATTAACTTGGAGACATTAGCAGACCCTGGGAAAAACAGTCGAATTAACCTTTGGGTTAAGTTCATCCCAGGCCATCCCACGGAAGTCGGTTTGAAAGAGGGACTTGGTCGTATTTATCTTGAACTATAGACAGCGACACTGACTTTGCACTGTTGTGTAGGCGTTCACTCGAAGTCAATGACGGTTGGAAACCAATTAGTTCAAGCAAAGATACTAGGTACGATCGTGTCTAGTATCTTTGGTTCAAGGCATATCCAATGTGCCACATTCAAATTTTATTTAAAAAATAACTTTCTAGAAACATAGACCATTCTGGAAACTGTTTCTTGTTGTGCGTAAATTTCAATTCATTCGGAAAGTGAATACATACGCCAGATGGAACTAAAACTGTGGCCCGAGAAAACTAATTGGGGGGGGGGGGGGGTGAAAGTTGTATTCATTTTTATTAATTTCCTTTGTTCTCCCGTAAAACAGCATGGCCTTGATAGGGAACCGTGATGTACTGGTATTTTACATTATAGATGAACACTGAACAGTGTTGGTTCTTTTTTTTTTTTATTCATAATTTTCTATTTGTAATTGGTCTAGGGTCTCCTAAAAACATGCACAAAGAGTAATTTTGTAACTTACAGCCTTTCTAAACTATGACTGGAGCATCTTTGTGAGTTATATAATAGCCATTCAATGAAGCCTACAATTAGGCTCATTTCTGTCCCCTACGCAAAGGGCGGTACCTTTCAAGGTAACACTGGGTTAATCTGTCCCAAATTACATCATTCTGTATGGGTGGGAGGGGGGGGGGGGTGGGAGGGAGGGATTTCGATCATTCTATGCAAGAGACGCCTTTTTACAATTTTGTACCGCTTGAACTGCCATGAAATGCATCAGCCATAATTCAGGGTTTTCCGACTTGAATGAGAGCAGGTCTTTATGTAAAACTCTCCAAAATGGCTGAGTCAAAGGAAAAAAAAAGTTGACATTGGACAGAGCAATACATTGTAGTCTGCATAGTGTCTTTACTGCAGAGTAACTAGGACATTACCGGCACTGTAACTAACATCTGACAAAGGATTTGACAGTTTGAGTAACTGACATTATTTTAACAAAACGCAGTCGGCACGATTTTAAAATCTGAGTCTTACTAATGTTTGATAGTCAGCTGAACAGGGAGATATTATGTTTCATGATTCTCTGTTTCTTCTGAGTGTCAGATGATAACATAATTATGTTTGATTAATGAGGCCCGTCTCTCTCTCTCTCTCTCTCTCTCTCTCTCTCTCTCTCCCTCCCTCTCTCTCTCTCTCTCTCTCTCTCTCTCTCTCTCTCTCTCTCTCTCTCTCTCTCTCTCTCTCTCTCTCTCTCTCTCTCTCTCTCTCTCTCTCTCTCTCTCTCTTAAACAGCTTAATGAGAAAAACAAACAATCCAGTTACTCACAGCTGTATAAACCCATATATAGACCGAGCAAAGAAAACGGCACAACAAATATTCTGGTTACAACATGTCCTATATAAGTATAATTACAGCTAATTCTTTCGAATTACAAGTCTGTACGTTAGGGTTCAATAAGCATAATAAACTACAAAGGAAATGATAATCTATGCAGTATTTAAGGCCACTTTCCAGGTTCTTGTAAGACTACAAAACCTTTGAAGACACAATTATTTTGCTCTCACACTTTGACATCGAAGTTAGACTTACTATGTTACGTAGTTTCGATTGGTCATTTGCAACATATATTATATATATACTTTTGTACATTATTTATGCATTAAAATTTGACTTATAATTTCGTTGTGAGAGATACAAATGCTGCGGCCTCACGAAAATATATAATTATTGTAACTAGCGGTGACATCACCTTGAATTATCCACATTACTATCACCATCACCACTACTACTACTAACTTTACTATTACTATTACTACTACCACTACTAGGTAGCTGCTACAACGGCTATTATTATTACCATTATTGCCACCTCTACTGCCTTTACTACCACTACTACTGTTTCAGTACGATACCTTTGCTATTACCACCACTACCCCCACACAACCGACAACAGTAACTATTAATATTATAACTATTACGACTATCATCACCGCTAAACTACAACTTTTGCCACCCATCATAACTACATCTGTCACACATCATAACTACCACTATTAGCCAACTGTTACAAGTATCTCTATCATTACTCGCTTCCTACCTCATTTACCAGGTCCACGAGATTTACACACCAAAGAGTTTGAGTGATAATTATCACTGCAAATAATACGAAATTCTTAGTTTTGATGTAAACGCTATACGCATGAATGTCACACCCAAATTCTCTACTAACGGTTCATTAAGCAAATCGCATATCTATCACTCGTTTAACTGGAATCTGTGATTGTGATTGTGTTCAGTTACCGCTGATGAATAAGATAAACAGCGTGTGAGTAACTGGATTGTTTGTTTTTCTCATTAAGCTGTTTAAGAGAGAGAGAGAGAGAGACAGAGAGGGAGAGAGACTGTATCACCAAGTCTACAAATTTTACGAGAGAGCGTGACAAAAAAAACCAACAAACAACCCAAGAACAAACTAAAAACAAAGAAAATCGAGCTATTTAATGGCAGATGAAATTATATCGTAAATCTGGCATAGATTATATCAAAAAGAACAGGACTAATTCCATCCCAAGGGTAAACCTTCATGACTATTTTGCAGGCAAGAAATGAGACCAACCTTGACCAAGATAGCTTCATCTCATCTATTTTGGACCACGTCCAGAAATCGAATCATTCTAGTCTTAAGTGAAGAACTGTCACCTACCAACCCACCTGTCCACCAACATGAGATTATAAAAGGTTATATAAAATGGAAATCATTTTATTTCCCACCGATTAGGTGTTACCCGTCTACCCGCCAACCTTCCCACACCCAACAGTGAACAACATTAATTTGATTTTATTTTTTTTCAACCATTGAATATGTTATAGTGGCCACGTGACAGATGTCTACTCACCTTGCAGTTTATCCGATAACACAAAACAGGAACAGTTTATAATCACATTAAAAGTAATATATACTCCTTGGAATGCGTAACCGCAGAGTAATAGGATTCGGTGTTTTATTCAAACGTCACTGTGCAGAGAAAAATACAATCTACTCACCTTGCAGTTTATCCGATAACAGAAAAAAGACAACGTCGCCATATCAAAAGTAATAGACGCTTTGGAATGCACGACCATACAATAATAGGATTCATTTTTGTATTATTCAAACGCAACGTAGACTTACGAGCAAGAGCAAAATCCTGCTAGATCTAGATCTAGTTACTATAACGCTCTCCGTTCGCATGTTATACTCGACTGTACCAACTGTACGTGTCTACCACATCTAACGATCGCTGCAATGCTGCGCTCTCTCGCCTGTGTAATGGTAAAACTGAAAAAATGCTAAGTGCTTGTCGTGCGGGGAAGGTGGGAGGGGGGGGCGGGGGGGGGGGGTTGAAAGGCGTCCCAGTGACGTTTCAGTGAATCTTAGAGTAGGTGGGCTGGTAAATACGACGTGCGATGCGACGAGAACAGAAGGCGTGTTTGGGGGGGGGGGGGGGGGTAGAAAGAGTCAGATGAATAACTTACACTTGCAGAAAAGGAGGGAGTGTGATATAATTAGATGTAATTAATTATTTATTTTTCTGTGCAAGTGAGATACATCAGTGGTCTTAATCTACAAAGGCTGAATGCTACAGCAGTAATGGAAACGTAGAGGTGCGCTAGGGTAGGAGGGCAGGTCGGTGGATAAGTGGCTACTACTTGCATCATGTATTTACTTTTGAGTATCGTATGACGAAGACATACAGAAATTCAGATCTACGCGCTTACAGATTGAATCATACTGCAGTATATATACATGTATACCGGTATAATAGAAAGAGGCACGCTTTGAAGGAAGAGGTCGGATGAGTGACTTTTAATGGCAGAAAGGAAAGGATGGTGTAATAAGAAATGATCCTACATAATTACATTTACATTTCTCCGTAAATAAGATATAATTATGCAGAGAAGCACAGGGCTGCAGAAACTGAATACCACAGCAAAACGGAAATTATAATAGAGATGAACTAAGCGGCTGTGAATAGTAACGTTTTAATTTAATTATTATTTTTATTAAATTATTATCTAAAGTCACTGACAGATATTGTGAATAATACTAAAGCCCAACAGTCCCAGTGGTTTTGCCTATGCCATTTTAGTTGGCTCATTATTTATAAGAAAACAACAACAAAAAATCAAAGAGCATTCTCATAAGGCAGCTGTAGCAAGTGGTGGTGGTGGTAGTGGCAGTGTGGATAGACAGTACTGTACGCTGCGTGTTACAGATATTTCATTGTGGAAATTAGCAATTGAGCAATATATAAAGCAGTTAGTTAGATCTAACTTTTGTTTTACCTTTTGTTAGGAAAACAGTTGTCGGTGTGCACTACATGATCGTAAATCAACATTTTTTGTTTTTTGTTTGGACAATAAGCCATTGTTCTATCTGACTATTCGCAGCAGGGAAGTTGCGAATGTCTTTGTGTGTGTGTGTGTGGGGGGGGGGGGGGTTCAAATCGCAAAATGGTGTTAATTGTATAAGCTTATAATTACTTGAAACTACGAGAAGTAGACTTTTTATTTATTTATTTATTGTTAACACAAAGGTGGTGAGAAACGCAGGGGCGTAGCTGAGGATCACATAACCTGGGGAGAGAGGGTGAGGATGTATAATCTGAGTGTCCTGTCCCGATCACAATAATTTCGGGCTGCCATATCCGCCAACATTGTCGGCGGATACTGCCCAGGTTTATCCGCCGATAATGTTGGCGGACATTGCCTAGGTTTATCCGCCGATAATGTTGGCGAATACTGATGCAGCCTCGAGTCTATCCTCAGGTATTGGTGTTGGCTAATTACAAAAAAAACCAAACAAACTGGAGTTATTCCCTAATGTTGTTGGATAAAAAAAAAAAATTACCAAACAGATTGATTGCTGATAAAAGACTTTTATAAGAAAAGAAGAAAAAAACCTACCCTGCTGAGAACCGAACCAATGACACCCGATTGTCAGGTGAAGATAGAAAAAAAATGGATTTATTCCCTATTATTATTCCCTATTACTCCCTCTTGGATTAAAAAAAAAATTGATTCTTAATAAAGACTTTTATTTTTAAAAATTTTTGTTTTAATCTGCCCCACTGAGAATCGAACCACGGTCCCATGACTGACAGGCAAAGATGCTAGCCACTATGCTACCGAGAACCCTGAGTAATTGTGAGGGAATTCTTACTAAATAAGCATGACTAAACCAAAAATACTGTTAAAACCACAGAAAAACTGTGGGGTCGCAGCAAGGCTACAAGGAAAGTCAAAATTTGGCAAAAAGAAAAAGTTGTATGTAGCAAAGCTTTGCATAAAAAATTAATAATAGGCCTACCTAAACGATACAACGAAACGCAAACTAAAAGAGAAGACGTCACTTCGAGCCTCCACACATTGGCAGATGTGCTTCTGTGCTGCTGTCCAAGCAAGAATTCGCAGTTAAGTAGACATATTCTGTTTAGATTCTATACATTTCCTGTTCAAATCTTTTATTGTTCGATTGCTTTATCTGTCAAGTTCCAATTTTTTTTTTCTCTGTGTTTTTTTTTTTCCCTTGGAAAAGGCTGTCAATTAATATGGGCCATTTTCTGTCTTCTCTTTTAGTTTGCGTTTCATTGTATAGTTTGGATATAATTTCTTACGCGAGGCTTTGCTACATACAAATTTTTCTTTTTGCCAAATTTTGACGATGACTAAACCAAGAAAACCATGTCTAAGGATAAGACTTGAACTTTTGTATGTATCCATTTAATCAATAAAATTCCATTTTTATTCAGAAAAGCCTCTCCAATTTCAATCATGTCATTGTTTTCAACACGTGCATAATACGAACGTTGATCGGTATGAACGGAACAAGGGAGAGAGACGGACAAAGGTTCAAATCAGGAGAGATCACTTGCAAATATAGAATTTATGTTGGCGGATAAAAAAAAATCCTAGAGGAAGTTTTATCCGACAGTATCGGCGGATAAACACTTTGATAATTTAATTTTCTTTCAATTGTATCGAGGGGCGGGGGGGGGGGGGGAATTA
Organism: Onchidella celtica; assembly: GCA_963931925.1. Taxonomy (NCBI): domain Eukaryota; kingdom Metazoa; phylum Mollusca; class Gastropoda; order Systellommatophora; family Onchidiidae; genus Onchidella; species Onchidella celtica. The sequence goes on along the minus strand of OZ007573.1, from coordinate 26,727,327 downwards.
CCTCCCTCCCCCCCCCCCCACACACACACACCACACACATACAAGTTCTTACTCTCCACTGCTAGCTACTGAGGTCATGAGATTGAAAAAAATGTGATAACGGCATATCAAACGTATTCGGCAAATACACTACATCACTGATCATGGTTATTGTTAAAATACCAGTAAGTGTAAGTGACTGACAATATACATGTATGTATTATTACAGGCTAGACGGTGAAAAAAATGGATAGAAGTGGGCGACGATTTCGCTTTGAAAAGTAATGTCCCTATAGTTTATTTTTGGATGGGTAAGAGAATTATTTGTTTTAGACGGGGATTTCTATTGCATTCAACGATTTTGAATTGCGGTGTGTATGTACGTGTGTGTGGTGTAATTGTGTGTAGGGGGCGCAAATGCGTGCTTTGTGTGTGTGTGTGTGAGATAGAGAGAGAGAGAGAGAGAGAGAGAGAGAGAGAGAAAGAGGAGAGAGAGAGAACGTATGTGTGTATGGGTATGTGTAGGAAGGATCTTATTATGTTTTTTGGAATATATTTATTTGTGGCACTGGAAGTACAGACCTGTGATATCTGCGATTATAAAAAGGGTGTCTTAAGACTGCAGCAGTTAAGTCATTTGAAAACAGCGAAATAACGCCCTTTGTAATAAAATCGTGTCACATTTTAAGGAAAACTCAGCTGGATATGTCTAATAAAAATCTTTTCACACATTCCCACCCCCCCCCCTCCCCCCTTTAGAAAAATTCAGTCAATTGATAAGAAAATGTTTGACACCAAAAACATACCTTTCATTTTATTAGACCTCAGTAAAGCCCCTTCTAAACAAAAACGACGATCTTTTACGGGACATTCTACGGTAACTGTTCAGACAATACTTTTCAAGAAAGAAAAGGCCACTCAATAAATAACCGATTATCTATTTCAAAATGGATTGATGAGACCTCCAGAAAAGTGGTACAGAAGTGATAAAAATGCTTTAAATAACAAAAATTAAGATGAGTCCATTCAATTGCCCTCTCTTTAGTTGGTAACTGATGGGACAGCAAAAATACTATGTTTTCTACATAGCAAAATGAAACCAAACCAACAGGATTGTTGAACAATGTTTTTACTACATTCAAAAAATGCATTTGAGCATACAGAAAAAGCATAAATAATCAAGATTTACTTTTAAGCATAATGGGGCAATTAGTTTGAGTAGGCCTAACTGATGGGACATAAGCATGGTAACTGGTGGGAGGTTGTAAACATGTGCTCTTTTGCAAGATGGTCCCTAGAAGAGAATGCTAACAAAAAATGTTAATTTAATCACTACCCTTTACAACACAACCATTAATTTTTTCCCTGGCACGGTTTGAAAAATGGCTCTTGGGTAACATATTACATGGAATGTCCCTTAAGAAAAAAAAATCAGCCAAATATCTTATACATGTATAGGCTTATAAAACTCAGGCGAGTTTTAACAAGGCCTAACGCCGTTCACACTGCTCAGATTTGCGTGAAATTTTACAGGTGCCTCGATCTCTTTCGACCGGTAGAATGTTCTTTTTCACCTTTGGAGACTTGAAATAATGGGGAAGTATTTTTTTTAGTTTGCTTTGTGTCGTTAATTTCGCCTAACGTTCTCCTTTTCACGTACACATGAGCCCGTGACGTCATCACTTCCTTCTGCTGTACTATCCACGCCGAGTCGACACACTTTGGTGAACACACATCAAGCTTACTTTCTTTTATTCGCAACTGAACAGAACACACCGCTTGACCGCCTCCCCGACCTCTTTAATGGCTCACGTAGTTGGTAAGGAGATACTCAAACAAACTAACTACCCAGTATGCAGATTACCGCTATTTCATAACAAACTTTGCCTCAAATCCTGAACGGGGTGCGGAGAGCATTAGCGCCCACGGGGAACGCAATAAGACTTACCTAAAAAGACACAAACAAACAATGACGAAATAAATGTAAAGGAACGTGCAAACTGAAGCAGATCGGTTATGTTAAATCAGCCAGAATTGAAACAAATAAACAGTTTATCCCGGGCAACGCCGAGATCACGGGTAGTAGGCTACTGTAGTTGCGAAACATTTTTTTTTTTTAGCAGAAAAGGCCATTGTCATTTTCAGAACATTTCAGATTTTTCTTGCCACAGAGGAGTCTTACTAACCAAAAAACGTGATGCTTTAAAGGAACAGCAGTTATATATTGCGAGATGAAAACTTTTTAAAACAAGAAACGGCCATACTTAAAAGAGTTTGAATTAGGAGAAAGCACGCCGTCACGATAAAGGTCACTGTTGCGCTAGGAAGAAGCACGATGATAAACAGACCATAGCAGAAACATAGGACAGGGGGAAGACCCTACCAAAAGCGCCCACCAACACCCGCGTACGTAGGTGAACAAAAAGAAACATAAGTGAAAAATTGCATTGTTGTTGTCGTCTGTAGATTTGTTGTTTTTTTAAAATACTTTTTCCCCTAAACAGCAGTGACAGACTCAAGAATGAGGCTATAAATCTACATATTATTGTAATTGGCAAGGCAATACATAAATTATTGAGTTGGCAGGAGGAATGAGTTTTTGATTTACGTGAAGAAGTTAAAAAAAAAAAGGAGGGGGCTGGCGGACGTTGGGAGCGCGAAAAAGAAAGAAGGAAAGAAAGACGCATAAAGAAAGAAAGTCAGAAAGAAAGGAATACACGGAAGGAAAAAAGACAAACGTTTTCCTCAACAGACCGAAGGCCACAGTTTTACCTAGTTTTAGTTTTAACAATACTAACCTTGTCATTTATAAGTAATGTATAAACTTCTAACATAAGATCGTGCCAACACCTGTACATATGTGCCTCCCTTCTCAATTACGTTTGCCTACCTGCTAGAAAACACTGCTATATTGTGAGAAAAGGGACACATCTTATCGTCATTTGTCACCTATCCTGTCTAACTTGAATGAACAATGAACAAAAGTAGCGGGGGGGTGGGGGTGGGGAGTGTGTAAAATGAGAATGTGGAGAGAGGGGGAAGCGGGAAAGAGAAAGAGAACAGAGGGAGGGGGACAGAGAGAGAAAAGAGGTAGAGAAAGAGAGAATAGGAGAAAGAGAGAGAGAGAGGAGAGGGACTGAAAGAGGAGAGGGAATGAGAGAGAGAGAGAGAGAGAGAGAGAAACACGCCGTGCCTCATTAATCAAACATGTAAATAGCGAAACGTGAAACACATTAATATCCTCCCTGTTCAGCTGACTATCAATCATTAGTAAGACTGTGTCAGATTTTAAAATCGTGACGACTGCGTTTTGTTAAATGTCAGTTACAAATAAATCAAACCGTCAAATCCTTTGTCAGATGAACTTGAAATGTCCATGATTAGCTGGCCTTTCTCACTAAAACCATCCATCTCTCTCTCTCTCTCTCTCGCTCTCTCCCCCCCCCCCCCCTCCTCTCTTTCTCTTTTATTCACACAGAAATACAGTGCACCCATCCTCCTCTCCATCCACACTCCTCTTCATTTTCGAAAACCACTTTAACTGACAGGAATAATGAGTACTGAAATCCTTTCATGCCACCTTTGGCTTGAAAATTGCCAAAATTCTGACTCCATCCGTACAGAACTCACTTTTAAAATCAGATTTTCTGAACAATTTTTCAAAAATTATTTCGAAACTAAATGAAACGCCCGTTGTGACTACAAAGAAATTTCTCAGGTAAAAATACAAATGATTCTGATAACGCTCTGCCATCTCGCATTCAACCTTTCACTAGCCAAAGCCTCAATGAGAATTAGTGGTAACGCACGCCCGGTTACGGTAGAGGCAATAGAGCGAGATTGTAGTCCGAAATAGGAACATCATCATGCATAGTTTTCAACACAAAAAACAAACAAACCCATGTGACTCTGATGCCTAGCCTGATACAGATTACATATTTCAGCCAACGAGAGTACAGGAAATAAACGTCAACAACAGCAATAACAATAGCAGCGGTAATGTTACCAATAATAAAAGGAAAAAAAAACAATAATAGTATGCAGTGAAGTTCATTCCAATCACTATAATGAGGCTATAAACAAGGCGTCCCGGAATGTATGTGTGTATACAATATGCGCATGTCTAAGGCTTTATCAATAAGCTGTGTAAAAAAGCAGTTTAGTCCCAAGGAAATTGGCCCATTATATAAATCCAAAACGTAGACACAAACGCATTACATTCCGATTAAACGACAGCAAAACTTGGAATAATCCAGTGCCTAAACTCTCGTTGCACTTGCTCAGTTTACAATAACGCCTTAAACATTATTACGCGTTAGTCAGTTTTGTAAATAATAATTTCTAAACATGTGGGCCAAAATAATATTATTAATATTCAAATTTAGATTCTCCTCCACGAGTTCTCGATGAAAACTTACCTCTTGAGACGTATTCAAATTCCCACTGACGTCATATCTGTCTCAGCTGTTTGTGAATATCGCGTCTGAAGTTAAACTTTCATTGTGATCAATAAAATACATTCATTATACCGCTGTGCAGTCGATTCACAAACAGAGAGTCGATAGAAACGCATAATCGATATGGCTTGACAAAAGTTCTTCACTTCTTCAGGAGATCTCACGGGTGATAAGGCCCCATAAATGGACGTTCGTTCAATAAAGCACTGACAGACTAGTGCACCAAGGACACCCTAAGCCTAGTCAATTTAAGGATATCTTTTACTATGAAAAAGATAACCTGGTGCAGTGGGGACCTTTTCTTCAGCCTATAGTTTAGACAAGCCCAGTAGGGTAAACTGCTAGTGTTTGAATTAGGCAGCCTTCAATGCAGTCTTGTACATTTTGAAAGAAAGCGTTTAAAGGATAGCTTTTCCCGAGAGGAACCCTCTTCTATTACCTATGCTTACCACGAAATCAAATAGACGGAAAAAAAGAGTGTGCAATGTAGTTGAGCCCAACAAAGAGGATGAAAGAAATGATAGTTAATGAGTAAATTCTACATTTCAGGGAAGGTGCGACAGGAATGTGGGTTAGACGATGAGAAATAGCCGGTCGATTTCATTATTTACTCAGAAAAAGACAAAAACGTCCTTTGAAAGCTTTAGCCATGGTTTTCGCCTAAATTCTCATTCACTGTCACAGCTGAGGTTGTTCTAGCACGTTATAGTAGGGGGGGGGGGGGAAGTTAGTTGATCTAACTACAACCCTTTAGAAAACGAAACTATTACAGCTGGAGAATAAAAAAACACGAGATCCGACGATCGATTGAATAATACTAAAGTTTAATAATTGTATGTTAACAATAAAATACTAGGAAGGCACCAACGAACAATTAGATATTCTACGCCACACGAGAAGGAAGACTCACTTACTCACCAAACCTTACCACTTACACACGGGTCTATATGTATAATTTCTGTATAAAATTCCCGAAATTAATCTAACCTCTGCCCTCGCCCGAAACACAAAACTAACCAATCACGTATCAATACGTCACTAGGTTACATCACTCAAGGCCAAATTTGGCGTAAACATCTACACCTACACCTTTATCGAATGTTCGGGAACATACTAATATTTACGAGGAAAAAACCTACTCACAAGGAAGGGAGGACAAGGTCACGGAGTTTCACTCTGGTGAACGTCAACAATAAAATGGAAAAAGAAGTGAACACATGCTCAGTCACCAGTATAACAAGCAACGGGGAAGGGCAGGGGGAAGCTTGCAGACGCTACACAACTCCCCAGTTTAAGTTGAATATCTTTCAACTCCAAAAACATTATACAGCGTCTGCAATATCATGAAATAACAATCTTACAGCACTCCCAATCTCACAAAGGTAGTTGCTAATCCTATTAAAATTAATAACAATCTTAATGCCTTCCCAAATATCATCATAAATACAATACAATGCAGTATCCTTCGCATTACCAATACAATGACTAATACATTACCACTGCAGTAGTATTACAAAACTAATACAATACCATCATTGTGATAATACAATGGTCAACAGTATTATTACAAATCATATATGGTGAAACGATGGTCAATGATATTATTACAAATCATACATAGTTACAATAATGCAATGTAACCACCGTCCAAGCTTGGACCCCTAGTAAATACTTCATTGCAACATAATACAAACACTGCTTGCTCGCAGTTTCCATTTGGGTTACATTTTCCAAAAATTACATCAAGTTCCAAAGGTAACAAATAATATGACATAGCATAAAATCAAAATGTGACTAATACATCATGACTCTCTGTCAGCCATAAATTCAATATACAGTCACAGATATACTATGTCCCCAATTACAGTATAATACTGTCCGCCTAGAAATTCATCTAGTAGGCAAATCTCTGGGTTACAATACATTTCACTGATAGTATACTACTTTTAAAATACTCTGCTCAGGAAATCGGCACATACATTTTCTCTGCCTTTTACGTAGTGAATCCTGAATCGATAAGACTGTAGAAATAAACTCCATCGTAATAACTTTGGACTATCAAATTTGGCAGAGTTCAAAAACTCTAATGACCGATGGTCAGTTTGGAGCACAAACTCCTTTCCATACAAATACAAAGTAAACTTTTTTACAGCCCAAACAGTAGCTAAACATTCGCGCTCTGAGACCGAATATTTTGTCTCACGAGGCAATAGCTTACGACTAGCATATGCCACAGGGTACAACTTTCCCACGTGTTCCTGCATAAGAGTAGAGCCTAACCCAGGTTCTGATGCATCAGTTGCTAAGACAAACTCTTTGGCAAAATCTGGCAGACATAACACGGGTTTGGAAATAATGGCATTCTTCAAAGAAGTGTACGCTTTCTGATGCGTTTCTTCCCACTGAACTACATAAGCTGACCCTTTCTAAGTAAATCAGACAATGGTGCTCCAATCGCTGCAAAGTTAGGAACAAATTCTTGGTAATATCCCACTAATCCTAAGAGTGCTTTCACTTTCTTCTTAGTGGTGGGTCTGGGTGCGTCTCGCACCTTACGTACATTCTCTTCTAACAGGCCAATCATACCTTCTCCCACTGAGTGTCCAACAAAGTCAACTTCAGACGTTCCAATCAGGCATTTGGATGGTCTTGCAGTTAATCCAGCTTGGTCCATCCTCTGCAGTAAGTCCTTGAGAGTCTTCACATGCTCGTCGAATGTTTCTGTATGGATCAGCAGGTCGTCCACATATGCTGTCACATTGTTAATTCCCTGGATCAATGGCTTCACGATCCTGTTCAGCGTGGCTTCTGAGTTCATCATCCCAAAAGGCATCCGGGTGAATTCATAGTGTTCACCCATGGTGACGAACGCCGTCTTGGGAATGTCCTGCTCTCGGACTTTCACTTGCCAGTATCCCTTGCTCAGGTCAATCCGAGAGAATATTTGTCCTCTCGAGAGACTCTGAAACACTTCCGATGGCGCTGCTGTCGGATGAGGGTCGAATACTGTGATCTTGTTTAACCTCCTGTAGTCGATGCAGACTCGGTTGGATCCATCCTTCTTCTTGACGACAACAACCGGTGAAGCATAAGCTGATGAGCTCCTTGAATGATGCCCAACCTTTCCATGGTGCTAAGCTCCTCCTTCAAGGAGTCGCGCATAGCGTAGGGCACCGGGTATGGTCGTTGACGAACTGGTACTTCTGTCGTCAGGTCGATGCGATGTTCACCCAACTGGCAGCATCCAGGGAGATTGGTGAAGACGTGTTGGTAATCCTTCACCACATCGCCGAGTTGTTGACGTTGTTCTCCGGCGACAGTTGCGTTCCATACTTGACATCTCGGTAGCCTGCCTTCTGGTCCCAGCTTCCTAGGTCGGCAAGGTCCCCCGTCGTTTCACCGTTGTCGCCTTCCAAGTCGCAGTCCTCGATGACTGTCATGCCAGCTGTCTCTACAGGTTGACTGTCGTCCATCAGGTCGTCCTCTGCCAGTACAGCACCATCACCGCCGTCGTTCCTTATGGCGTTGACATATCCAGGTGTGGTGTCGCTCCTACCGTTGTCCATCCCACACATCTCGGTCACCACAGGTGTCGGTTCCATTGCCACTGCTGCTGCTTTTGACGTCCTTGGAATGTATCTCTTGAGGAGGTTGGCGTGCAAGGTCTTTTCTTTTGCACCCATCTTGACTCTACAGTCGTTGACACCGACAACTGAGACTACCTTATATGGTCCTTTCAATTGGACTAGGAGCTTGTTAGTGTTCGTCGGCAGTAACACCAACACTTCATCTCCGGGGCGGAACTTCCTCTCTCTCGCCTTCCGGTCGTAGTAGATCTTCTGTCTACCTAGAGCCTTGGAGAGTTCTTCCGTCGCTAGCTTCCATGTGTCCTCCAGCCTCTCACGTAGTTCCATGACATACTGGTAACTGATCTTCGTCTCCGGCTCCTCTACGTCCTTGGTCCATAGTTGTCGTAAGATGTGCATTGGTCCTCTCACAGTTCTCCCATACAGCAACTCGAATGGGGCAAACTTGGTCGACTCTTGGGGAACTTCACGATATGCGAAGAGCAGCGGGTTGATGTATCTGTGCCACTGCTTGGGTTGCTCTGCGCAGTCGTCTCAATGTTTTCTTCAGCGTGCCGTTGAATCGCTACACCAACTCGTTGCACATAGGGTGGTAGACTGTAGTGGTCGACTGTCGAATTCCCAGTAGTCTGTTCGTTTCCTTCATGACATCTGACATAAACTGGGTTTCTTGGTCCGACAAGATCTCTTCGGGCACACCCAGACGGCTGTAGATATTCACTAAGGCTTCTGCTACCGTTTCTGCGTCGATCTTCTTCAAAGGTGTGGCTTCGGGGTAACGAGTAGCGTAGTCTATGTACACCAGGATATACCGATGTCCGCCTTCACTTGGGGGGTCGATAGGTCCTACTAAGTCCACGGCCACTCGCCTAAACCGCACGTCCACTACTGGCATACTCTGCAAGTGCACCTTTGGGGTCGCTCCTTTGTTCACTGTCCTCTGGCAGTTGTCGCATGAGCGGCAGTATCTCGCGACGTCACCTTCAATTCCAGGCCAGTAAAAATTGCTCATAACTTTGTCTTTGGTTTTCTTCACGCCAAGGTGTTCTCCGACGATCGAGTCGTGGGCAACACTCAGTACATACTCTCTCAGTTTCTCGGGTAGTACCACTTGCCTTATAACCGTCGCCTGTCTCAGGTCCTTGTAGATCCGGTACAATACTCCTCCATGTTTCTCAAAATGAACAGACTTATTCAGTTATTGCCTCTGTTAGTTGGGATCTTCTTCTGCTCTAACTTCTTAATGTCTTCATCTTCTTCCTGGAGTCGGATAAGTTCCCCTCTATCCACTCCCGCGTGCCGTTCTGCCCTCGGCACCCTCAGCGACGTAGACTGGTCCTTCCTCTTCTCCTGGACCCTCGTGGTCACCGCTCCTACCATCACCTCAGTATCAGGGTCGTACGGGTCCTTCGCTCCGTCCACGTTCCCGTCTACTAGGTCGCAGATGGTCTCCGGGAGACACAGCGCCGTCACTCTGCCCGTCAGGTAAGGCGTCTTCACGTCGATAATGGCTTCCTCCGCCGCTAGCAAAGAGTTGTCGATCCTCGCGATGAGTATCTTCCCACCGGTGAGCTGTCCGTCGTCCACCAGTGATCGCCGCACCACTACACCTTCACAGCCGTTATCTCTTAGGACGTCTACCGCTCGATCTCCAATCAAGCCCTTCATCACTGGTAACTTCAGTTTCTCCACGGTCCTTCCGTCGCTGCATCCTCCGCACGTAACAGGCACCACTAACTGGACCTTCCCGTCCTTCATTACCGCTTGAACGTTGATGCAGGTGTCAGCCGCCGTCAAATCCTGTCTTGACGACTCATCCGCCGCTATAACTACGGCCGCCGCCGCCTTGTTCGGCTTGCCTCGTCCCATATCCTTCTGGGCTGGACACATCTTCCGAACGTGGCCTGGCTTTCCACAAAGGTAACATTTCAACTCACCTATGTCGTTTATCTTGGTACGACACTCCGTCGCCTTGTGTCCCGGCCTCTGGCACCTATGGCAGACCTGTGGGCTTCTGTCGCCGTTGGGCCTCTGTCGCACTGGCCGGCTCTGCTGTCTGGCTCTCCCGCTGAGCGTCCGGTTCCTCGCTACCAGGTACGCCTCCGCTGAATCTGCGATGTCCTGTAGCGTCTTTGGTTTCCTCTCCCTCAATTGGGTCGCAAGGTCTGGTGGGTAAGCATCCATGAATTACACTCTGACGAACAGGTCTCTCACTCCTTTGTAGGTCTCCTCCGTCTTCGACAGCTTTATCCACCTCTCTAGATAGGTCTTGATCCTAGTCAAAAACATTCCAACATCTTCTCCATCTTCAGGCTTACCTTGTCTGAACATGAGTCTGTATCCGTCCTCTGACATGTTGTACCTCTTCTGCAAAGCTTCCTTGACCTTGTCGTAGTCCTTGGCTTCGTCGATCGACAGTCAGTCCAGGTGGACCTGGGCCATTCAGCTGTCTCGGCAAACCTCTCAAATCGCAGCAACCAGCTATCCAGATCGTCCTTCTTGTCCTGACATGCAGGTAGCTTGGGTCTCTTGGAACTGGCGTGGTCGTCGGTCTTCTGCGCTGAGTCGTTGCCTCCACGTTCATGGCGGATCTTCTCCATCTCCAACTCGTGGTTCATCCTTTCCCTTTCCAGCTGCATGCGCTCTTGCCTCTCTCTTTCCTCCTTCAGGCCTTCACGGATGTAGTCCTGTCTCTCCTTCCCTGTGAGCTCCTGTGCGCCCGCTTCCTGGCTAAGCCTTCCAATAGCCTCCGACATGTTGTAGATATATACCCGATGATCCTCAATAAACTTTGTAAATAAATCTAATAACTTTGATCCGGTCCGTTCGAATCTGGTCGGATCCCGGACGAGCCCCCAATATGTAACAGCTGAGGTTGTTCTAGCACGTTATAGAAAACGAAACTATTACAGCTGTAGAATAAAAAAAAAACACGAGATCCGACGATCGATTGAATAATACTAAAGTTTAATAACTGTATGTTAACAATAAAATACTAGGAAAGCACCAACGAACAATTAGATATCCTACGCCACACGAGAAGGAAAACTCACTTACTCACCAAACCTTACCACTTACACAGGTCTATATATATATATTTCTGTAGAAAATTCCCGAAATTAATCTAACCTCTGCCCTCGCCCGAAACACAAAACTAACCAATCACGTATCAATACGTCACTAGGTTACATCACTCAAGGCCAAATTTGGCGTAAACATCTATATCCACACCTTTATCGAATGTTCGGGAACATACTAATATTTACGAGGAAAAAACCTACTCACAAGGAAGGGAGGACAAGGTCACGGAGTTTCACTCTGGCGAACGTCAACAATAAAATGGAAAAAGAAGTGAACACATGCTCAGTCACCAGTATAACAAGCAACGGGGAAAGGCAAGGGGTAGCTTGCAGACGCTACATTCACCTTTTCGTTCATCCATTACTTTCTCTCGCTCCATCCATCCTTCGTCCATCCAGCAATCCACCCATCCATCCATCTACTCATTATCCATCCATCTATCCATTCATCTACCCACCGACCAACTCATACATCTATTCATCCATTCCATTCATCCATCTATTAATAACGTCCATCTGCCCACCCCTTCAGACCATCTGTCTGTCCGATAGTCTGCGTCCTATTTAAGCCTTCTTATCCAAGCATCACCTTGTTTCTATCTATTTATCTATTCCTATGCCATTTTGTCTTCCCGCGCTTACATCAGTCAATAATTGTATTTGTCTCTTCTTCATTTTATTTTACCCATTTCTTTTAAATCTTTTTTTTTTTTTTATCTCGTCCTTAGATCTGTCAACTCCAAATTTTAAAAAAGATGTAACATAGATTCTGTTCTCTGCATCAGAATACACACCTGTAAAATAACGCTTAAAACATCGATACTCCTTTTTATTCTTTGCTCTTATTCCCAAATCCAGCACAGCTTCCATTTCATAAGGTGGTCTAGAGGCAAGGTGCTCGCCTCTCATGCCAAGGGTCCCGGGCATGCCAAGGGTCCCGGGTTCTAAACCCGGCCGGAGCAGGCATGTTGGAAGTTTGGGATTTTTCTCATATTTTCATGTCCCTGATCCTATTGAGGGGTAGGATCGAGTACCTAGTCTTCTCGGATAAGGACGAAAAAATTCGGAGGGCCCGTGTGCAGGTTGCGCACGTTAAAGATACCTTGGCAGTTGGAAATCGTAAAGAGCAGGCCGAACAGGCCGCTGCCCGGGCAAAATTAAATAAAATTCATCCCTACCACCCACTTTCCCTCATCCCCCCCACCACCAAAAAAAAAAAAAAAACGCCGACCGGCGTTGCACTGTGGCGACGACGTGCCTGCTCCAGTTGTAACTGGGGTGCAATGGCACAAAGGCAAATTTCCCAAATGGGATTAAAGAGTTATACAAATAATGGTATTTCTGTGAGCTTCTGAGCATTTGTGCTCCACAAGCAATTGCCCAAAACCCAAGTCAAATAAGCAAAATACAAACAAGCGGCTGAAAAATCAAATTAAGCACTGAGACGGCCTATGAAAGAATTACTGGCAAGTCGACAATCAGCTCAGCGTATTAGACTTTGAAAGGTGTGGTCCTGGCCAGTGCACGAATCTATAAATCCTAATCACCTTGTTGCATTCATAACGAAGAGCAGGCTAGTGTACATTATTAACGATGGAAAAAATTGTGGTGAAATTGTAATGTAACTGATTTAACTACACATAGCCGAAAGTTATATTTAAGTCGTGAACTATTTTTCTTCATTGGTATTTCATCAAAGACATAAGATAATATTGTTCAGAACTACATATTTATTATTATGTCATGATGGTTTAAAGCTGAAGTCGAGTCTCAATGTCTTTTCTTCGTTTTCATTTTAAAAAAATTGCATTTTTTCTAAATTTGGGTATTTTGGTATTGGTTCACCTCACCTGTCAGCTTCATCGTCATCGATGTTAGCTGCTACAGTGGATGTCACGACAAAATCTCCTCCACCCAATCCTGTCCTGAGCTTTCCTAGTTAGTTCACTTATTTCCAGCTGGCTGACTTTCTTGATGTTATCGTGATATGTAATGGGTGGTCTTCCTCGTTTTCTCTTTGTTTCTGTCTTTCCTTGAAGGATTGATATCATAAGGGCCGTGCTTTTGTTTCGGGCTGCGTGGCCGATGTATGCAAGTCTTCTTTTATTTATTTCAGGTGTTATTCTTCTGGTGGTGCCAAGCTGTTCTAAGATGCTTGTATTTGTTCTCCTTTCTGTCCAACTTATTCTGAGTAACCTTCTGTAAAGCCACATTTCAGCTGCCTCCAATCTTGTTATGTCTGCCTTTTTGAGTGTCCAGGTATTGGTTAACGGCCGGTATAAAGACTACGATAAAAACATTAATTTCTAGACAAGAAATTTCAATGCATTAAAAAGACACATGAAGAAATAAATTGCAATTCTGAAATGCTAAAGAAAGTAATGGGCAGATGTGGAAGTTCGTAGACTTAAACATGTTGATTTCCCACATTTCATCACTTCGGCAATACAGAACAATGTTCCAATTCTTAGAACTATTTTACCAGAAAAAAAACAGTCCTTGAAAGCATCTCTTCTGAATTTACATATTCCACTTTTACCCAAAGTTATGGTCGTCTGAAACGTTTGGATAAATTAAACACATGGTTGATATGAAGCTAGTTATGTCTCACTAAGAAAACACATTTTACGCTGGCCTTGTCATGAAACTGCTTGTGCAAATGGCCCAACTGTACAGGAGAGGGAGAAAAAAAAACACCTGTTTTATTCGAAATGTGTTACTCACCTTACTTTAATCAACAACAACAACAAAATAATAAGATGATAAAATCCATTTAAGATGTTCATGGAATATTTGGCGAAAAAAAGGTTGTTATCTGCAGTTGCCCGAATACACGTGTGAGGTTTCATGGTAGGGTCGGCGATTGGCCCCAGCAGTAATACTAATAAACGAATTCACTTACTGTCTCACAGATTTCCTGAACTACCGCTCAAACTCCGGCGTCGACCGATAGACAACATCGTTAAACAAAAGACATAAACTGAACGTCTTCAACACTCGAATCCTCCACTAATCCTTTGACATTTAACTACACATTCCTCCAGAGTTCTTTAGACCAAAAACGTCCTTATACAAAACGAAACTTGCCAACTGTTTCAGGAGATTGGAGAAGTGCAACTTCTGAAGATCGTACGAAGCCAACTAGCTCTACAGATAATAAGTCTAATAGTAATACCATCACTGACCCCTTGTATGCATTGGCGTGTTTGTCTCGGGTTTTACTTCCCTCGGACTCAGGACAACCTCTGATTTCCCCAATGTTTGTTAAAAACACAAACAGAAGAAAGAGAAAAAGAATGACACTGCTGGGATGCTCATGGCTACACCCACCGAACGCGTCGACTCCAGCAAAAGGTTAAGAGAAGGACTCACATTCCTGAGGAGGGAGAGGGCTAGCTACTTAATTTGCCGTTAGGCGAAAAGTCAGCCGTAAGTCCGAAAGTGGATGATTTTAACCCTAAGCGTCACGGCAGGTTGGTCCCCAAAATATTATCTTCTCACCTATTACAGATCTGGATTAGATCATAAAAGTTATCAAGAGTGGACATTTATTGGACGATTGCCTACCCAGCGGGTTCACGAGCAAAACGTGGGCTGCCAGCCTCACAAGGACCACTAATATTATTATTTCACGTCAAGAATAGGAAATCAGACAAAAACTTAATCCTTTCCACAAGATTTGGCAACAATTTGAACAGAATTTGTAATAACTCATTCGGTTAACTACATGGATTAATATTGTGGAGGACAAACATTAATATTTTAATACATGTGTAACTTGTATAGCACTTCATTGGTCAGATTATGAAATTTAGTCGTTTTAAATTTGGGCTAAATCTGACATCTTTCAGTGACGCAGCATGATACAAGCTGGATTTGGCCCCTAAACCTTGTTCTAACAGCAAAATCTGACCGAATAAAACAGCTTTTTCGCCGGCGAAATAACCTCGATAATATTTCCTGACACTGCTCACAAGTTCGTGATATGATCACATAATCCACGAGCTATGTTTTATCCTTGGGTCTCCATATTTCTCAAATGCTTTCTCGCCAGGGAAAACAAGCCATTCACAAAGGTAGGAAAAACATTCATTGCCATGCAGGGTTGTTTACTATTGCTCCATGTTGTGCCCACATAACGTGATCGACACGCCCTCTCATGTGATTTTTCCCACATTTAACATAGCTCCTGACACTGCAGAATGCACATAAACCTGCAATGGTCCATCGGAAAGCATTAATTAAACAGTTGAAAGAAAGTGGAGGGGGGGGGGGGGAGGAGAGGTCCATCGAAAAGCATTAACTAAACAGTTGAAAGAAAATGGAGGGGTCAAAAGAGAGACAGAGACAGAGACAAAGAGAAAGAAAGAGGGAGAGAGAGAGAAAGAGAGAGAGAGCGCGCGTGGAAAGACAGGAATGTATACAAACTTCGTGAGTTTGTAAAATGGACAGCAAGTTACACTGTGTACTTGAACTTTTAAAACAGAACAAACTAATGAACTGAGGAGATCAATTAAAAATGATGCTTCTAAAACTCCTCAGACGAGCTCCTCATTCTGCACGATGAGCACTTGGCTACTTGGTTGTCTTTGTTTAGAACACTAGCTGAGTTGCCCGGCCCTGCCCGGGATGAATCAATTTATTAGTTTCAGTTCTGGGTGATTATTATGGACCTGCTTCATTTTGCCTGTTCCTTTAGCTCTATTTTATTTTTGTTTGTTTGTTTGTTTTTAGATATGTTTTACTGCTCTCCCTTTGCGCGTTGACATCCTGCGCATCCCGTCAGCATCCGTCAAATGGCAATGATTTGCGCACGGGTTAGTTTGTTTGTTAGCATAGAGATACTATAATAAACTAGAGTCCGCACGCATGCACAAGTGCAACGCGTCGCAGTGGCCCCAATTGGCCTACATGCGCGCCATGTTGACTTGGGAAGGATTCGCTAGCGAGCAGGCGCTGGCTGTTCGACGTCTCAAGGAATAGTAATCCCATCCCCGCCTATAATTATGTCAAGGTCATAATAGATATACTACAAATACGATGCAACACAGGCTGTTGTTGCGGAGACAGTTTTTTTTACACAGAAAGCTAAAGCTGAACAGTGAACACCGCAATATTTTCTGTTTGGTTTTGTAATCAGACTGCGTCCCCCAAACAACGTTCTTCAAAATAACAAGTTCATAACTGGTAAAACTAGTAAGAGTCCTGAAAA
The DNA here is from genome assembly GCA_963931925.1 of Onchidella celtica. Taxonomy (NCBI): domain Eukaryota; kingdom Metazoa; phylum Mollusca; class Gastropoda; order Systellommatophora; family Onchidiidae; genus Onchidella; species Onchidella celtica. The sequence goes on along the minus strand of OZ007573.1, from coordinate 26,711,012 downwards.
TTACAACATGCATAGCTTTGAAAAGAAAATCATGAGAAGGGCATGTTAGTAGTATATAACAAGGAAAAATGTTCACCTTCATACAGAAACAAAAAATATATATATTTTAGAGGTATAACTGGATCATATAAAGAAAGAAAGAAAGAAGAGAATAGACATGAAAACTTTCAATTTTCTTCTCTCTCCGCACCAGCTTTTTCTTGCTATTTCTTAATTCAGCGACCTTTGCACAGCTTTCTTTTATTTGCATAAATTAATCTCTGCCTTTGTCCTCTCGAGATGATCTTCGATTGAGTGGTGGGCATATGATTATGAGTGATCTAGATCATGCATACATGCCTTGGCTGGGGGGGGGGGGGGGGGGGTTCAGCTCTCAGGATTTTTCCTCTTTTTGGGAGATGGTCTTCTTGGAGTTGGCAGTTTCTGTTTGAGGGGAGAATAATTTTCGAAAACAGATGGAATTGCCTTTGGTCTTAGTGTCTGTTTATCGAGCCCTGCGTAATTGTCAGAGTTTAGGAAGTGAGCACTACACACTTTGTCATTCTTGGTTGGATACCAAGGCTTCCCATTCTCAGTTTGTCTACTTATTCTGGCAATCCATTTAGCCAATCTCTCAGATTCCTTCCACGGAAAGCAAAAAAAAAAAAAAAAAGCAAAAAAAAAAAGTCACAATAAAAAATTGTTATTGTTTGATAACTAATATCGACTGGCATTTTCCATATTGTTGTATTATGTGCATCTTTGCCTTTTCAGGAAAATGAGGATTGAAAATTCGAAGAGTTGTGTAACATCTGGGATTTGTTCAAGACCTTTCAAAATCGAAACTTAATAAAGATTGGAATGACACTTATAATGAAATGAGGAGTGAGAGAACTACTTTCATGACAAAGGCTAAAAAATCAGCACAGTGTCGCAAACAACAATATGGCAATGCCCCACGATATACTCATATTGATAAATATATTACAACAAGCCTGATTACCCGTTCTACGAACGGAATAGGAAAGAAAGAAAAGGCAGTGTGACAGTGACAGATGATGACAATGGGTTAACTATTGTGACATACCGGCGTCAATCTCCCTAATCCAGACCCTTTCCTTTTCCTAGGCATATTAAAAGCTTAGATCTGGTCTAGACTAATTAGAACAAAGCTGAAACCTAACCAAAGCCAAAAAGGTTTGCTGTTGAGCAACGAAATGAAAGTCCTGCTGTTGGGCGCTGCTTTAAACAGTTAAAATGTGTGATGGCCACCCACGTACAACAATCGTTGCCGCTTGAAACGTTGGCCCTGTACTGTGGCGTCAATCTCCCGACCTAATCCAGAATCTTTCCTTTCCTAGATCTAGTCTAGAATGTAGGCATAGGCTATTGAAAACACATTCTAAAACACAGATATATAGACCTAGTCTAGATGAAAACTAATCAGAACAAAGTTGAAACTTAACCACAGTTGTGCACTGTTTTAAAATGTGTGACGGCGGAAGTTGGCGGTAATCGTTGGCGCAAAACATCATGAGTTAAATAGGTCTGATTACTTCAGTCGATGAAATATTATGAGAAAATGCATTCTTGAAGGTACAGTGCACGCAAATCATTAGATCTGCGTCCTCATGATAAGACATGTAGATCTGCGTCCTCATGATAAGACATGTAATTTGGGGGTCTATTCCGAGGCAGTTTAGCACAATCGGCTATATTGCGAGGCGATTCAACAAAATCGGCGACTGTAATCGCTCAAGCAATTTGCGCACAGAATACTATAATCGATGACAAAAAATTGCCGCAAATTTGCCGAAAATTTAATGTGTCGCAACACAAAAACGGAAACAAACGTTCTGTTATTTCTCAAATATATTTAAATTTTATGTGCCGGTGACACGACCACAGACTATACTAAGCACTGTGTAAAATTTGAAGGCCATAGAATCAACATTAACGGAGGAGTAGCGACAGAGGCGCGCGCAATGTCGTAAAGTTTCTCTTTTATTAGTATAGATAGGTTTTGATCTTTAGCCCTTCCCTATTGTCAATCCAATGCACTAAATGATCAAGTTGTTTGGACGTACGTTTTATTCATATCAAAGAGGAATTAGGCCTATGGAGATAACCTTGCCACCCAGTCCCATCATGGCTGTCTGTTTTAACTGAGACAATCCAAAACACAAGGGTGATGGGGGTGGGAGAAGCATGATGCAGTACGATGACACGTAAATCTAGACATTATTAGCCCAGAGCATTTAGCATCCTATCTCCTTGAAACTGAGCCATCACTGTTCAGTCAACTCGGTTCCGCTTCGGCACTTGTTCATAAAAGACCCAGGTCTTTGATTCTCTTCTGCCTTTCCTCTCCTCCCCCCCCCCCCCACCCCGCCCCGAGTCTTTCCTGTGTTTCTGCGCAAGTGTGTAATTATAATTAAGACAAATGGATGTACAAATCACAAATGGCGTGCGTGGGAGAGATTGAAAGACGTTGTTATCGTAAACTAGGCTTGCTCAGCTTTAGATGGGAAGGACAGAAGGATAGAAATGATTTATGGAATTCTGAACCATCTTGCATACAGAAAAAATAACCCTCTGACTTCCGAAATCGCCACCCCAAGTCAAAATGGCCGCCACGAGATTCTAATAGTTCCACGTCGTGTGACACCGTGCGCACTCTAGTGTAATAATATCTCTATGTTTGTTAGTAAACACATCGCAGGCAGTGATAACGTCATGTGTAGGCGGAAGTGGGCTATTATTAGAAACATACATCGTAAATTTCGGATCAAACGCTCTCGTGAATTTAGTCTTTAATTATAACGGCATTTACCGATTAACTCAGAAATAACAAACGGTTTTGTTTGTGTATGGCGATAGGAACAATGTTCGCTATCCCATAATTCTTTGTGCCAAATTTCAGGTCGGTGCGTTGTGTAATTTCCGAGTCCATAGGACTATCAGGGGTTTTGTTGTAGCTTTATTATAGACTAGCTGAGTTGCCCGGCCCTGCCCGGGATAAATCGATTTATTAGTTTCAGTTCTGGGTGATTATTATAGACCTGCTTCATTTTGCCTGTTCCTTTAGTTTTATTTTATTTTTGTTTGTTTGTTTGTGTTTAGATAAGTTTTACTGCTCTCCCTGTGCGCGTTGACATCTTGCTCATCCCGTCAGCATCCGTCAAATGGCAATGATTTGCGCATGGGTTAGTTTGTTTGTTAGTGAACACATCGCAGGCAGTGATAACGTCATGTGTAGGCGGAAGTGGGCTATTATTAGAAACATACATCAATATCTTATTGATCGTAAATTTCGGATCAAACGCTCTCGTGAATTTAGTCTTTAATTATAACCTCATTTACCGATTAACTCAGAAATAACAAACGATTTTCTTTGTGTATAGCGATAGGAACAATGTTCGCTATCCCATAATTCTTTGTGCCAAATTTCAGGTCGGTGCGTTGTGTAGTTTCCGAGTCCATAGGACTATTAGGGGTTTTGTTGTAGCTTTATTATATAGAAGACTAGCTGAGTTGCCCGGCCCTGCCCGGGATAAATGGATTTATTGGTTTCAGTTCTGGGTGATTATTATGGACCTGCTTCATTTTGCCCGTTCCTTTAGCTTTATTTTATTTTTGTTTGTTTGTTTGTTTTTAGATAAGTTTTACTGCTCTCCCTTTGCGCGTTGACATCCTGCGCATCCCGTCAGCATCCGTCAAATGGCAATGATTTGCGCACGGGTTAAATCTAGTTTGTTTGTTAGTGAACACATCGCAGGAAGTGATAACGTCATGATTGTGTAGGCGGAAGTGGGCTATTATTAGAAACATACATCAATATTTTATTGATCGTAAATTTCGGATCAAACGCTCTCGTGAATTTAGTCTTTAATTATTACCGCATTTACCGATTAACTCAGAAATAACAAACGGTTTTGTTTGTGTATAGCGATAGGGACAACGTTCGCTATCCCATAATTATTTGTGCCAAATTTTAGGTCGGTACGTTGTGTAATTTCCGAGTCCATAGGACTATTGGGGGTTTTGTTGTAGCTTTATTATATAGATGATAAATTGCTGGATTTGCATGGACTGAAAATTCCCATTTCGAGGGTTATCAACCAGATTGTGTTATGTCTAATTTTATTCATTACTCTTAATTACCTGTAGATATCCAAGACACAAGGTGTATGACTTTATTTCATAATCCAATAAACTATTCATGTGATTGCGTTGAAGTTACTGCAATAATTTGAATTTTCATTGAGATTACAAATTTCAAACTTGTTTTTCTGAATTTGACTATTTTGGACATAAAACATTTTGGTTGCCAACCTTAGATTATGGAAAATTGCAAAATAAACTGCCTGGAATTTCATCAGGTATAAATTTCTTACTTCACACAGTGATCATTAATGCCCATCCACCCACCCCCAAATGTGGGATAATAATTTAGGAATAATATATTACTTTCTTAAGAAGGTTCTCCAATACACTGTGAACAACATTCACACCGTAATGAACTTTCCACTGTGTCTCTGGACATAATTAAACTTGGACTTCATATAGCACCGAGTCATCGCTGTCCGATAGACGACAAGTTTGATACAGTATCGCTTGACTATTAGAGAGAAAGGGAGGGAGAAAGGACCATTGTAGTTTCTCGCTGAAATGGACAATGACTGGGGGTCCACCCGGGATCAAGGTGAAGAAAAGGCCACTAACAGACCATTGATCCCCAGGGGATCGGTCACCACTAGATTGTCTCATAAAAAAGCCATTTGTGAGGAATTATCTGGTAAAAATATTGATACTTCGGATTTAGACCCATTTGGTTAATGACCAGTTGTTCGGACCAGTGAAGAGGTCGATTTACATGGTCTAGGCTATCGGTATATTACACCAGTGTTTTCCCAAACTTTTGGAGCAACAGAACCTTTCTTACTCGTACTGGCTATGCGAATCTACCAGAGTTCAGAAGCAGCAATATAAAGGTATCTAAAGGCAGCTGAAGTCAATGGATTTACAATGAAAGTAGAGCAATGCATTGAATAAAACAGAACAAGAAAATAGCAAAGGGATTGAAAAAGTTCCATGTAAATGGTTTTATACTCAAACCAATACATTGTAGTAGATACATTTCTGTGGGATAGCTGCTCATTTCTGAAAATGTTTTGTACGGCATATCAATTTCGTGGAACCTTCGAGGAGCCCTGGGACATGGCCAATGGAAAGTTGAGGTTCCGCTGAGCTCACTTTGGGACCGCTTTGTTGTATTGTCCGTGCCATGGGGGTGCTCGATGCGATAACAGTGCGATGTTGTGGTGAAATCGAAGAGGGAGCGCATTAACGAAATGGAAGATAATCCCTCCCTATGCACTGTGCATAGGTAGGGAAGATAATGTACTACGTCATCACTAAACGTGTGGAATTATTATCGGTCTAGATCTAAATTTAGTTCATTTGATTTGAATCGCGACATGAGAATTAGTTGGCGAGCCAGTGGCGGCAAGAGTGAATCGCGATTCGAGTCGGTCAACGACAAGAGGTTATATGAATCAAAATCATTCGAATCAGTCGGCGAGTCAGCAGAGTCAAGAGACAGACGAAAGGCCTGGGCCGAGCTCAAAGCAAAACGCAGTGACAAAGGCTCGCAGCTCCATCGCCCACTCCGAGCAGGGAAGGTCAAGGCGGAAGCCGACCTCGTGGTGCGGCAGCATGGACTATAACATATTAATAACCATGTGCCTACTGAACTTGTGGGGGGGAGGGGGGGAGGGGGTGTATCAATCGATTTCTTTATTCACCAAATTGAAAAAAAACAAACAAAAAAATCTGCGTGGACAATACTGCACTGGCAAGAAGCAAAATAATATTAGCTTGAAATAGTTTCAAATTTTTTTTTTCTCCTCTCCAGTGTAATTTGTGGAGAATGAACTGAAATATGAAGGGTTCGGTCGTCGAACTACTGCATAGTCGAAGTTTCATCACTCCAGCCAGCAACCCTAAGGTAATCCTCTGTATAGAATGTTTGCACAAAGCAATGGCATCGTTCCCTCGTAGATCCGCTGGTTACCGCATTGGCCGACGTCTGTTTGATGTAGGGAACCCAACCCTACGGTAATCCTACCTACTCTACGGGAATATCTTAAACAAATCTACGTTGGATTGACGTAGGGGTGCTGGCTCGGAAATTCCCTGGAATACTTGACCTATAAGTGCCTCAACAAATTAAATGCCAATGTATTCTTCGTGTAGGTGTGCTTTACTGCATGTGTTCCTAAGTAGGCAGGAAACAGTTCGTTCCCCTTGCTCCTCTCCCAATAAATAACACTCTGGACTTTTCCTAGGTGCCATGCTCATTTACAATAATATATTGTAATTGCATTCTAGTTCCATGGGCTTAAAATTAAAGCCTATCAAATTCATTGTCCCCTCATACAAGAACAGTACATGAACAAAAGACATAGGCTAGTAAATTGACGAAGCATAAGAATAACAGAAAATCTATGGGGCTGCCTTTCTTCTTACAGCTTTTTCTTTTTGCAATATTTTGACAGAGGTAGGTTAGGTGTGCTGTCACCAATGGGTCGTAAAGGGGATAAACGCTGATTTGGCTTCTTACCGGGGGGTGATGAGTCTGATACATGATCATTACCTAATGTTTCATAGCTATCCCAAATAGAGTAGGCAAAGCACACAAAAAAGGAATATTATATCTTCCCGACCTAAAAACATGCAGAGACAAAAATACTTTCTCTGCCTAAGCTAAGTGAATAGTCAAGAAATATCTTCTCTGCTTATGCACTTTGCACTTAGGGATTGCACAGGCAGGGGATATCTTCCTTACCTATGCAATGTGAATAGGTAGGGGATATCTTCCCTACCTATGCAAGTTGAATAGGTAGGGGATGTCTTCCCTACCTATGCAAAGTGCATAAGTGGGGTATATCTTCCCTACCTATGCACTTCCTAACAAAATACATGTACTGATAATGATGTATATATAGTGACATGAAAAGAAACTGTCTGAATACTGTAACCACAGACTGTCCAAAGAAATTACTGGCCAATGTTTGAAACAGTATTTTTCTTGACACTTAACCACCGTATAAGTTGAATGGATACAGGTGCACCGTTAGCCTTCATAATGTTTTGTGTCTGTTTCAAAGTTTATTTTCCCAACCCCACGGAAATGGATGGATACTTTACAATTAAATAAAGACCAAAACAAATTAAAATGATCGACAAGTTTATACTCTTGGAGACAAATTCAAGTCTATCAACATGTCAGCAACTAATAGACTAGATATACAGGAGTTCATATCCTATCCCACGATGAATTTGGTGGCAGAGATCTCTACAAAATGTTCAGCAGTGTTTGCCCGTTCAGTACCAATTACTGATTGTTAAAATAATTCATGTCACAGGCTAGCTTTCTGACACATTCTCGTGAAAACATCGAAAAACAATTAATGGTGTCAATGCTCATGAGAATTAATATTTTATGATGGTGGCTATCAGGATCAATTAGGCAAACCACCCAAAAATAAGTTTTGGTTTTTTTTGTAACTAATTCATGGCCAGATTCCGAAAATAATTACCGTGGCCTTTATCAACGAAAGGTTTACTGTGTGCAGCTATGTAACAGCTGAGGTTGTTCTAGCACGTTATAGTAGGGGGTAGTTAGTTGATCTAACTACAACCCTTTAGAAAACGAAACTATTACAGCTGTAGAATAAAAAACACGAGATCCGACGATCGATTAAATAATACTAAAGTTTAATAACTGTATCTTAACAATAAAATACTAGGAAGGCACCAGCGAACAACTAAATATCTTACGCCACACGGAAAGGAAAACTCTCTTACTCACCGACCAACCACTCACATGGGTCCATATATATAGGTATTTCTGTAGAAAGTTCCCGAAATAAATGCAACTTTTGCTCTCGCCCGAAACACATAAACTAACCAATCACGTATCAATACGTCACCAGGTTACATCACTCAATGCCAAATCTGGCGTAAACATCTTCTTCCACACCTTTATCGAAGGTTCAGGAATATACTAATACTTACAAAAAGAGTCAACAAACGAGCGAGGAAAAAAACTACCCACAAGGAAGGGAGGGCAAGGTCACGGAGTTCACGCTGGCGAAAAAAGAAGTGAACACATGCTCAGTCACCAGTATAACAAGCAACGGGGAAGGGCAAGGGGTAGCCTGCAGACTCTACAAGCTAATAACCAAACATAACTGCACTTCACTAAAGCTTGCACTTTTTCAACAATTCCACGTGCAAACTGTGCAAGCACAATCCGATTATCCGCACGGCCCAAACAGTCACTACAAATCCTATTGAAAATGAAATAAAAAACCTCATTACCACACTGCAATTCAGATTGTTCGAAAATGCATGTCTTATTAAGAATGAATAAATAAACAAACAAACAAATAAATAAATAAATAAATAAATAAAATTGATTACCTGTAAAATGGTTAGGCGATGAGGCCTTGAAAGCAACTAAATTTCCTAGAGATTATGTTGACTTAGCCAAACTTCTCATGCGGGCAAAGGTGATGTTTCAACTGTAGATCTTTACGTGTATTTTAAGGAGGATCGCTGCCCTTGGCATTTACACCTCTTATAAACCGCCAACTGTAGATCTTTATAAAGGTGATGTTTCCACGCGCCCTGTCCTCTTTATAATTATTTTTCGCCTTTGTCTTAGATGCCAGCCATTTTTAGCCAGGCGCCAGTCACGAGTGCACCCACGCGATAACAAAGACGGTGATCTTAGTAATTTTACCACCATAAATAATGACTCAGGACTTAGATTTCACCCGTGTGTGCCACTCAAGTGGATCCATGCAAAGTGTCTGAACACGTCGATCATTGAGTTAATGAAGGGGAACTGCACGGATATTGGTCAACAGACTTGGGCGTTGGCATTGTATTTGTATTTGTATTTGTATTTGTATAACTCTTTAATCCCATTTGGGAAATTTTGCCTTTGTGCCATTGCACCCCAGTTACAACTGGAGCAGGCACGTCGTCGCCACAGTGCAGCGCCGGTCGGCGTCAAGTGGCATAGTTTGGTAGTAATGTTGGGTGACTTAATATGTTCATATCTATTCGTTTGACCCTCTGGTTCCCATACATAGACTGCCTTATTTCAGAGCTTCTGGAACATGAAAGACCGATTTAAAGTTATCAAATAAAATGCAAATATCAATTAAAATTAACAATTAAACTTTTTTCGTTGATCAATTAGAAATTCTTCCAAGAATAAAGCATTGGGCACCAGGCGACTTCTATCAAATATGAGACCCTGAGTTAACTCTTCGACTGTCTAAGCTGCAGACACTGTTGGCCATTGTGACTTACGACATTATGCCCCGAAGAGGACATGCTTAATTCTTGAGATTACTCTTACACTCTGTTTATGACTGACCATAATCAATCATAAATTATTAAGAAGAGGCTGGTCCAGGCACGAGAGGTTTTCAAATTTTGACGATATGGGGCTAGTATTTATAATATTTTTTGCTCATCTTATTTGCAAGACTTGAAATGTTTTTTTTTTATTCAGTGGCCCTGACGTCAAATTACCCTCACCCCTCCCCCCCCCCCTTTTTTTTTTGTTGTTGCTTTTAAGCCTTCAAAAATACGAAAAAAAAAAAAAAGCACACACGGAGCTGGTCCAAAGTTTTACATTATCGTCTGGGGCACCTCTGTTATTGAGGGTTTTTAAAAATAATATTTCAATAACTATTCATAAATTAAGCAACCGAAATAATAATGATCATTATCTTTTTCAGTATTTAAGGTGATGGTGTGCAATGGAATCTTAAATCAAAGGTGGGCTGACTGAGTCGGGGGGGGGGGGGGTGTCATCAGTGCAAAGTAGGTACATCGCATTCGAAGTAAAAAAAAACAAAAAACTATCTCATAATTATCTTGTACAAGGCCTTACAAAAGAAAGGCGGATTAACCGCACAAAATCATCATTAAATGTGGAAGAAGTTCCAGTAACACAATTTGATTAGAAGACCAGATCATTGAATGAAATGGTGAATACTAATTTCCAGAATTTCCTATAATTGTATGATAATGTTGAAGTTACAGGACTTCCATTAAGACTTTCTGAAAGTCCATAGCTAAACTTTAAGAGGGAATTTGGAAAATAATTATCAGTCAGATTCAGTTTAAGTGTTGGCAATGGCCACTGGTCAGTTGGATGGTTTCTGTTGTTGTCAAAATTAGACAGGATTGTCATAACCTCTGTAAGGAAATACAAACATGTACATGTAATCAAGAGCCGACATATGGAGTACCGCTGTAGGTGATACGATTTTAAAAAAAAGAAAAGTCCACCTATGTAAGTGTCACTTTGAGGTGGTCGCAATCAGCAGGTGAAATGGTTCTATCTGTAATTATTATTTCCCGTCTATTACAAAGTTTGCTACTTTTACTCCCAAATGCACATTGTTGAACCTAATTAATCCCGCTCATGTAGAACCTCAGTGGTACATGATCTTAAAGACCAGCGCATTGTACTTGTACTATGTGGCCTGCTGTCACATAGCACATGCAATCTAAGTAGATAATGCGAGGTCATGCGTCTCTCGTTTATTTGCATGACTCACTCTCTGAAGCGAGGTGCGCGAACGATAGTACTTTCGCTTTCTGTTCAAACATGGCGACTCCCTTGTAGAAACGAGTGAGGAGTGGAAATAGCCAACACTGTACAGCAAATGCAGGACACAATAAGTGTTTTTGTATTGTGCAGACCTAGAGCTCCCCCCCCCCCTCTCCCCCCCTCCCTCCCACAAAAGCAGAGCTATGTCATATACTGTGTAAACTAACATAGAATGATACTGGTCTATAAATCCTAAACACTTATTTTTGTTGTGAATTTATTGTCATAACACCACTAACATTGAATTAAGATTTGTGTTCCTTACAGCTTTGATTTGTGTTTCTTACAACCATGTCAGGACAAGACTTTCCGAAATGACCTCAGCGAAGAGAAGTGTACGTAGCAAGGCTTTGCATGATTAAAAGGGACATAGTTATTGATTTTATTCATACCTTGTATTTTTGTGCATTTTATTTCTTTGAGAACTTATTAAAGGACTACTGTATGGAAAAGCAAAATATATTGTTCCTCTTCCGCAAATCTTTTGAATCATGCAGATTGCATAGCAAATTATCACGAGTAAGCAGTTCATGGCAAAAATATCGAGGACAAATTAAATAAATGGATGGATGTGGCAGTTCATTTGTTACATCATCTATAAGTTTATTGCAGAATACAGAGTGCTATGTCGCACAGGATGTGTCCCAGGGTAGTGGGGATTGAAAAGCTCACGTACATTGTAAAGTCTAGATTATGATGAATTTATTATTGTTCTTGGATATCACTTTCATTTTGCTTGATAATTTTTTTATTGTTCAAAGACTATTCTGTCCTGTGTTGTTCTGCGGTCTCCGATCCGTAAACCTATAAATTATATGTATATCAATTGCTGCGGCTGTTTCCAAGTAGGCTATTGACAGTAGAGATGAACTGAAAAAAAAAATAATGTTTGCATGATGTTGTCGGGCCTATGAACCATTCGAAGTTTAGATGAGTTTGTACTAGGCCTTTACTTACAACAAACGTAAAACGCAAGGGCTTAGAAACATAAGAAACTGTTAGGCCTATCACGTTTGCTCCATTGGCCATAGGCTAGCACAAGCCTAGCAGACGATGCCCGCCGGTGTGGTATCTCAGATTATCCCCCCCCTCCCCAAATCTATCCCCCCTGATATTTCAAAATATCTCCCGGATAATCTAGGATATCCTAGAATAACCCCCGGATAATCTGGAATATTCTGTTTTATACCCCCGGATTTTCTAGGATATCCCCTTCAATAGCAGTTTATCCCCCGGGGTTAAAATAGGATGGGGGATACTTGCCAATGAGTAAGCAGCATCCTATTTTATCCCTCTATTATAAATTATCCCCCATCTTTTTTTGATATGAGTATTGACGACGGACTCAGAAAAAACAGAGGAAATGACCACGGATGTCATAATAAACATGACTACAGTACAACTCAAGAGAAAGATGATGGTGACAAGGAATAATTATGATGTTGAAGAGGACGATCCCTGTTATGATTTGTGCCATTAATTAGAAGAGCACTGAGAAGACAAAAAAAGTATGCCCGATCCAAAATTATTATTTGTTTTTAAGCAACACTAAATGGCATCTCATGTATTATACCAAGCACAGTTCAGGCACATTGGGTGGTCCAATGATGAAGTCAAGACTTTTAAAAGATGAGCTTTTCCTTTTTAGTTTCTGTTGGTGTCAGCAGAGCTTTCAGCAAAATGTGACATAACCTGGGTTTTGAACCGACCCCAAGGAGCTTAGATTAAATCTAAGCTCCTTGGCCGACCCCTATAAATGCTTGAGCAGACTGATGACATCACGCGTGCCGAATGTGGAGCATGCCCATGAGGGCAAGAAGCCTAGTTAACTCGATAGCCCCCACTGCGGGTTTGCCCGAAACAATAGGCCGTTGATATTAATGTTACCACGCATTCATTATTTCAAGACTAAACGAAACACACACTGTCATTATCTCACGATAATAAGTCTATTGTATTCTGTTCTTTGTGTAGATCTTGGTCCTGTCTAGTCATTTTCATCCCATGCTTTACCAAAGTTAAAGCACAAAAAGACAGCGTGTTCTGGGCAAGAGATCCTTCAAAAACCTGTCCTGGGTTACAGGGAATTGCATCCTTGGTTTTAATCATTAAAAACTTTCCGTCTCCTTCAGCCTCACCTTTCACACTGGTCACACCATCCTTTTCCCTCTTTAGAAGTCTACCATTCCATATATAACGATAGTACATGTATAAAACTCTTACATTGCATCCTCCTTCTCACTGCCAACCCCGCCTCATTCAACAACTGTTTTTCCCGCCACTATGATAATGCACATACTGCATTTTGTCAGCCTTCATTCATGGGACCGGCTGAGTATCCTACTGACCTTGAACGACTGGAACCCCGCCGGTGATGTCGGTATAACTTTAGAACAGTGGTTCTCAAGGCGGGCCATACCCCCCCCCCGGGCGATTCTGATTTCCGGGGGTTGGGGGGGGGGGGAAGGAACAGTAACGATATGGGGTGGGGAGGGGGAACCAGAATGGCTAGATGGGTTTGATGAACTGAAAAGGTGTGTTTTTTTTTAGTGCATTTGACAACGAATGGTTTCTGCTTTTATATACATGTAATTATAATGAATCGCCAGCATGCATATTGTCATTAATACGGCACTGAAAAACTTAAAATCATAACTTGTGAGTAGTCTCTATTCTTTTGGAATATTTCCATTGGATTTGAGTGTGGGTTTTTTTCTTCCGCGAAATAGGGGAAAGAAGTGGGCGATGAAGAAAATTTGGAGTCTAAGGGGGCGATTGCCTGAAAAGGTTGAGAACCACTGCTTAAGAACGTGAAATTGAGCTGGGGGATACTTTAGAATAGAGGGGGATGTTCTAGGATATCCTAGATTATCCGGGAGGTTAAAATAGGATGGGGGATCTCACTTCGCGCAAACAGTTAGGTGGCGCTGCAGCCTCGCAGTGGACTTGTTTTTTTTTTATAGACACTCTACTATCTTTGATCACATATTGTGGTAAATGCAACAAAATACATTTAGGGGATCTGAAAACCATCTGGTGTTTTCTTTTGTTTCTGTCCCATATACATGTATAACCAGAATTGTCAATTCACTGAGAGAATAGTAAAATTATTAGAACAACTTCGGCTGATCTTCTACAAATCTTGATTTCATTTTGTCTTTGTGTGTGTGTGTTTTGTCTGTCTCTCACTAGTTTGCTCTTCCCACTCCTTTGTCTTTCTGTCTCTCTCTCTTTCTCTTTTTCTTCTCCCCTCTTCTTTCTCTTTCTTTCTCTCTTCTCCCCCTCCCCCTTCTCTCTTCCTCCCCCATCCACACACACTATTACCACACAACAGTCATACATCTTTCGTTTAGAAAAATATTCACCATTTAAATCTGCAGAGAAATTCCCTGATTTCTCTCCCCCTGTAGGCTTTATTTGGGAAGTTCCGAGTCAAGACATGGTCATGTCACTAACTGTTGTACGACATGGCCACATCCCTCAAGGGAGATCGACAAGCCATCCACAGACCAGTCCGATAAAATTCCAAGTAAATAGTCTACAGTAGTCTAGGGTCGCTTTCTAAATTACAGTGTACTGGGGTCGCTTTCGTGACAAGGCTTGGTTGTTAATATCAGAAGCGAGAGATAACTGACTATGTAGAACATACTGGTTCTGTCGTGAAATTGCGCATGCCCCCTCCTACAACTGCATTTGACAACTCTTTCCACAGAAATTCTATGAATTGAGCGAATTTTAGTTTTCTATTGACTAGAGAGGACTACAATAATATTCAAAAAGTCGATTATTTTGATAAATAAAATGTACAGAAAATAAGGTATAAATTCCACGAAAATTCTTTTTTTCTTCCTTGCCTTGTAAAATTTAGATCCTTCAAGCATGTGAAAATCCGTGATAAGACCAACAACATGAAAGTTACATTTCCTGATTGTTGATGTATCAGCCATTAACCGTCAAGTGCTTAACCATAAAGTAACTTATCCAAAACTTCTGAAACATGCAAAAAATCTATTTAGTTATACCTGTCAAATAAAAAAAAATAGAGAAAGGAATCTTTATCACCAAAATTATTTGTTGATAAATCCGGCATCTAAGTTTTGTATGGAAGCGTACCGCGTCGAATTTTGGCATATTTTGGGTCAAGGCACTCAAATTTGAAAAGGAAGCGGACATTGAGGGACCAGATTTGAGCCTGAAATTGCTGGCGAGGTCAAAAGTCCCCATAGGCGATAAGAGTTGTTAGGCCTATATTTGGGGAGGAAGGAGGGGCGTGGCGCGACTTCCTTGACTAGAGCAAAGACCAAGTCATTTTGCTTTTTGATTCATAATATTCCGCTTAAGTGTTTCGCTGAAGGCCAACCACTGAAAAAACATCGCAAAGCTCGGGTGAGATCCTTGCAAAAAGCTTGCATAACGCCCTATACAGATAAAACTAATCAGATATTTGATCGGCGCTGAGCTCAGACAGTCAAACAGAATGGACGATGCAGTAACTGACTGGATGTGCACCGCCGAGTTCCGCCGAGGTCACCGATGTTGAACGGCTGAAGCTTCGGTTGGTCCACCTAATTGGTCTTCCGTACCGTGAGGTAAGGTGATTGTCGCGATGTGGGTTAGATGGGGAGAATTCGACTGACACTCTTTCGAGGTCCGCTCCCACAATCGACGAACACACAAAAAAAAATACTTGCACTCTAAAAACTAAATAAATCAATTGCTTTGATTTTTAGCAGAACTGTAGAGCAGTTTAATTACAGGAATTAATGTAACAAATATAATTATAAATATAAATATCAATTCAAAGGCAACTGAATCTAACTAATGAAACTACAGCTTTCTATAAAGACTAACTTATTCACTCTAACTACTTGCAGGTCATATGAATTATATGCCAAATAGAATCCGCGCACGTGGCGACGGATATAACAGTTTAAATTCTATTAATTCAATGAGACATGTTATGATATGGACATTTCCTCTAGATACGCCATGGAGAATGCTTGTACAACCATGCGTTGTCTGGCGGTAGCTCTGAAACTGTCTTCAAAAGTAAGTAGAACGGTTCACTTTCATCATTACAAATTAGTATGAACTCTCACCATTAGGCCCTCACTGGGAGTGAGAGCGCTGGATGTAAACGCTGTGGGTTCATATCAAACCAAGTAGCTTAGGCTCTGGAGCTTTAAATCATGGCGCTCCTCACAATATGGACTGCTCAACTGCGTCTCTATGTCTCTCATCTGGCTGAGGACTATCGCCGTCCACCTCGTAAATGGATTGTCTACATGTGGCCTCTATCTAAGCTCTGCACGGATTTAAATACTAAAGCTATGTCTCGACCTTCCGTCCAGATTCATACATTTGATTGGTGCAGTCGCTTCAGCTCAGCCTGCAATATTAATTTATGCTTGTCATGGCCTTGCGCCAAAATCAAGGTCAATTTTACGGTCTAGACAAAATTTAAAATGCGAAACATTAACTACTAAAATCTTCAAACCCCGTGCTTTCTACTCTTATGCACGAATTTCCGAACGCCAACTAAGCGTCTAAATAAACTACCTTTATTCGCCCCTTATCTATGTTAATCAAAATCACGGGGTCGAGAACTGCTCTGTCATTCCTAGCTATACATTTATTCTGTCTCGCCCCTCCTTCTCTCCATCCATCAGAAAAAAGGTGTTTCAAAACAAACTGTTCACGAGAACAGCTCAAGGACAAATTACGCTGGTTATAATCAACAAGATCGTAAAAATTAACTCACTGACGTCGTGACCTAGCACGGCATTTATGATCCTAATGTGATCATGACAGTGATTGTAGCCGTAATCGACTACCATCTTTTAAATGTTCATTTGAGTCTTTCCCAGTCATGTTCACAAGACTCTAACAAAATACCAGTGCATCAAAATAATAATAATTTGTATTAATTGTATTTCTATACTTCTTTAATCCCATTTGGGAAATTTGGTCTTATTGTCATTGCAACCCAGTTACAACTGAAGCAGACACGTCGTCGCCACAGTGCAGCGCCCGTCGGCGTTTTTTTTTTTTTTGTTAGGGGGTGGGGGGCAGTGGTAGGGATAAATTTTATTTAATTTTGGCCAGACAGCGACTTGTTCTTCTCGGTTTCCAACTGCCAACGCATCCTTAACCTGCGCAACGTCCACGCGGGCCTTCCGAGTTTTTCCGTCCTTATCCGAGAAAATGAGGTGCTCGATCCTACCTACCATAGGACAGTGACAGGAAAATGTGAGAAAATCCCAAAATTTAAACATGCCTGGATTCGACCCCTATACCTTCGGCATGAGAGGCGAGCTAGACTACCGTGTCCCGTGAACACAATTAAATGAATGCTAAAGACATGTAGAAGAAATCAAATGAAAATAAAACGGCTTTCGGTCACTTATGGCCTACATTACACGAAAAAATAAACAAATAGAAAAATAAATACAAAAAAAATGAAATAAAACTAGTGCAGTACATACAATGTACTTAGCTGTGCTGTGCTCAAAAGGATACCTTAGTTCCACCACAAGTATATGCCAGTTTTCTCAGTTAAGAAACATCATCTGTACAAGATGTTTGCATGACAGGTAAACTTACATGTAATGAGATTCAGCTTTACTCAAGTGGATTTTATCACGTCTGGGACATCGTCATAGTACAGTTGAATCAGCACAGACTAGCAGCAAGTAACATCAACACCACTAAACCTCGATCACCAAGTCTAAATGCTTATAAGATGCATAGATTTGAATATTTAGTATCTATGTTCTACCAGTTTCTGAAAAAAAATTACGGTGGCCACGTTGCCAACGAAAGGGTTACCGTGGACGATTAGCTAAACCTAATCCAAACTCGAATTCCAGCCGTAACATAAATACCTTCCTTAAAAGTCACGGTGAAAACAAATAATCACATATATCATATATATATATATTATATATATTGTAACAGTTACATAGTATTATTTCACCTTATTTCACATGTCAGCTTAAAGCACTTAGACCTTGGTTATAATTAGGATGGAGCGCCATAAAGCTATGTATTATCACTACTATTACTTTAACCTAGTGACCTGTTATGAAACCAAAACTGTTCGCACAAGTTCCACTGAGGACGCAGTAAGTGAATTGATTTCAGAAAGGCAATGGTTTTCTTTACTTCCAAAGAAGATCGCTGTACATATTGGGGTAGCGAAATATAACGAATACAGAGCCTATTATTTCACTTAATACTTCCACAAAATGAAATTTAACACTTTCGCAACTAGTTAGCTTATACTGAGTTCACTGAAGAAACAACGGTGTAACCACCGGCCTGGTCTGTCCCCAAGCTTACTCGTAAATCTCAGCAGTATAAATGTCCATTGCTTTCAAGGGCCGTAAGGTAATCTGTAACAAGGGAGACGGTAGCTTGGCCAGGCAATTTTTTTATTTTTTTTGCCTCCTTAACTCCCATGTAACATTCTGCATTGCACTGGATTCTTGGCGCATAAGTGATCCGCTTTAGTGATGTAATGCAACAGATTTGAGATTACTTGTGCCACTGTCAAAACCCAATTATGTCAAGGTACCGGGTTATGTCCAAGCTCTGTGATGTCAGTTCAGACTGAGCCGATACAAATGATGAAAGCCTGGATGCCTCCGCCTTTTGAATATTTGATGGGGCAACAAATGCAAATTGACATGGCGGTGAGGCAGCTGGCAAACGTGAGAAAGGAGGGAAGGGGGAGGGCAGGATCAATAGAAAGGAGGGCAATAGTGTTGAAGGACGGGATGATGCAAAAAAAAGAAGAAGGGGGGGGGGGTGGGGGTGGAGGCAGTAAAACGATGTTCACGTTTTGTTTTTCAGTTTGCATCGTAGAAAAATATACATGTATGGAAACCATAGGCCTAGCTCTTTTCAGAAATCATTCACATGTTGTTATGATGACCTATACAATATACAGGCATTTATCATTACGTGTATTATTATATTTATCTACTCTTAAATATCACCAATCCAGGCTGATGAAGGAAATGATGTGGCCAAGCATTTCAATTTTCAACATAAAAGTACATGTACAGTACATGAACTATAATACATGCAATCTGAACAGAGAGAGAGAGAGAGAGAGAGAGAGAGAGAGAGAGAGAGAGAGAGAGAGAGAGCGAGAGAGAGAGCGAGAGAGAGAGAGAGAGAGAGAGAGAGGGGAGAGAGAGAGAGAGAGAGAGAGAGAGAATAACTTCACAGAAACAGAAAGAGGCATGAAAAGATGATTTATCAGCTAGGCGTCCTATGGTTTTTAATTGAGTTGGCCATTATAGGTGTTATAATCCATATATATAATCAAGGGAAATTATGCATACATGTAATTACTTAGTTACTGCCCTTTGTTAGACCTATACTTAATTACGTAGTAAGGAATATAATTTACATCTTATTCGTTGTGTGATTCATTAACCCCACCACTTTACCTACACCAGAGAGTATAGATGTATAGAGAGGGTTCACTATTGGTCGATTTGCACTGCGAGACACGGGAGGCTCCGCGAAACCATTGTTAGCATGGAGCGGAAAGTAGGTCGCTGCGGTAAACAAAACCGGTTTGTACATTTCCACGGGGCGTAAGAAGTTACAAACGGCTCTAAATAGTTTCAGTCAGCCCAAAAATATGAACAAACCACAGTAAACAGATACGCACACTATCTTTGGTGGAGAAGGTCTCTTTCAATTCTTCAATTTCTTGTTTACCGCAGCGACCTAGTTTCGCGATTTGGCGGAAGTGAGATCTCTATACATCTATACTCTCTGCCTACACTACTTTTCATGTTGCATTACTCTCAGTAGGTCGGTTATACATTAGGTCACCTATTCTAAAGTATGAAAGTGTGTGAATGACTTTATCTTTATTGATATTTGGTGACACTCATTACTCTATGCATTATTGTGTACATATACTACGATACTGTATATAACTGATGACCTGTAAAAATTACTGGAATAAAGTTGCTTATCTTCCCGGCTACAACTGACTTCTATTTGTTAGTTATTACCACATAACAAATTGGCGACGAGGATGGGATCTACAAAAGTTCCGATGTCACTCAAGTTCTGAAGTCTACTACAAGAATCCAAGCCAGCCAAGCCTTACAAGCGGAAGGAAGCCAAAACAAGCCTGCGGAATCAGACCAGCAGCAAGCCAAGCCCAGCTTCAGTACCCAAGCCAGCTCACGGACCAACAACCCAGATCCAAGTAGCGGATCTGAAGCTGTACATGAAAAATAGAGCCAAGCCACGTCTCGGCTAGCTCTAAAACACCGAGTAGCTCGCTCTTAGCTATCTCGAATTGTAATCATTTAAACCGCCAGTCAGCCGATCTTGAGCCACGTAGACCAGCCGTGCCTCAAGAACCTGCAAGATGCCGAAGACTCCAGCTGCAGAAACGTCACAAGAAGACCTCATCACTTTGCTGCGTAATCAGATGGAACAGCAACGAGAACAGATGGAACTGCAGCGACAGCAGATGGAAGCACTGATGTCTTTAGCCATGAACAAGCCAGTCACCAATACCAAGTTCGAAGCATTTGATTCAACAATAGAACTGTGGTCAGACTACTGGGCAAGGTTTACCACCTTCACAAGGCCAAACCCCATACCGGAAGCCAAAAAAGTCGACATTTTTCTGACCAACCAGAACAGTGAGGTCTACAAGATGCTGAAAAACCAAGCTTCTCAACAGACCCCGCCGATAGACGTCAACGAAATAACCATTGAAAATATCAAGACCTGGATGGGGGAACATTTCGACCCCAAACGTTTCTTTGTGCGGGAAAGGTTTAAATTTTGGACCTACACTGACAGGAAGACTGCAGAAAGTGTGCACCAACTGGCTGCTTGCATTCGTCAAGAGGCAGCGACTTGCGACTTCGCATCAATCCAAGACCCACTTGACGAGGCCATGCGGACACGATTTGTCTGCTCCATTAAAAATGAAGCTGTCATAAAGCACTGTTCAAGATTAAAGATGACGAACTGACCTTCAACAAGGCAGTAGAGGTGGCGGCAGAGGTCGAGGAGGCGTCAAAGATGGCCAAAGAAACATCCGGTACCAGTGACGGCGAAGTTTTCCAGCTCAATCAGAGAAGAAAATGCAAGCAAAACCCTCAACAGCAAACTCAAGTCCAGGGTTATCCATCAAAGTTTAAAAAGTCAAGCAAGCCGACAACGAAGAAGACTGTTTGCAGCAGATGCGAAGGACAGCACAGCCGAAACGAGTGCAGGTTCGCTAACGCTGTGTGCCATTTCTGTAACATAAAAGGGCACATAGAGTCAGCTTGTCGGAAGAAGAAAAGTCAACAACGTCCGATCAAGAGGATACAAACTGTCCGTTGGAATACAGCTGGACCAATCACTGAGACATGCTGCGTCAACAACAAGCATGTCCAGTTTGAAATCGACACTGGTTCTAGGGACAACTTCATTTCAACCAAGACATGGCGCAGTTTGAAGTCCCCTAAACTCAGCACTATGAAATGCCAGTACAAGTGTGCCTCAGGTCAGAAACTACCAGTGACGGGCGAAATATTTCTACATACATCGTATGCCAAGACAACTTGTATACAGAAATTCGTCGTGGCCCAGATGGATTTTAACCTGCTTGGAAGAGCAACCACAAAGCGATTGGGAATCTCAGTGGACAATCTCCTACACAAAGTTTTTGACGATTTGAAACCGGATGCAGTCCTGCAGACATCCTGTCGAAACTTGTGTGCTGAATTTCCTGACATCTTCAAGCAAGAACTGGGAACACTGAAAGATTTTGAACTTGAGATCAACTTCAAGTCCGATGCCAAGCCAGTGTTTCACAGACCCAGACCAGTCCCTATTGCCATCCAAGAGGACCTGGACGCAGCGATCCAAGCCGACATCAACCAAAGGATCTGGGAACCAGTTCAATTTAACCCCTATGGCACTCCAGTTGTTCCCATCAAGAAGAAGACCAACCCAGGCAGCAAGCAGAAGATAAGAGTGTGTGAGGATTATTCTGTCACGGTCAACCAACAACTGGAGCCACACCGTCATCCGATGCCATTACCTGAGGACCTTATGCGCAAGTTGGGAAAAGGACATGGTTTCACCAAGATAGACCTTGCCGATGCCTATAATCAAATATGCCTTGGTCCAGAATCCCAGAAGAGATTGGCCTTCAGCACGCATAGAGGTGTTCTTCTCCAGAAGCGTCTCCCATTTGGAATCACGTCAGCCCCAGGCTACTTCCAAGAAATAATGGACCAGCTGACGCAAGATCTACCTGGAGTGGCAGCCTACATGGATGACATCCTGGTGAGCGGCGACACAGCAGAGCAACACCTTAACAACCTAAGAGGATTACTACAACGACTCCAGGATAAGGGACTCCGCTGCAGAAAGGATAAGTGTTCCTTTGCACAACCATATGTCGAGTATCTGGGACACTACTTATCCAAAGATGGCATAGCAAAGGGGCCAAAAGCAGACACAGTCACAAGGATGCCAGCACCTACAGACGTCTCAAGCCTTCGATATTTCCTGGGTCAAGTCCAATTCTACAATAAGTTCCTGCCGAATGTATCAACAACATTGGAGCCTCTCTACAGACTCACTCAGAAGGACGTTCCGTGGCACCGGGGGGCTGAAGAAGAGGCTTGTTTCCAGGGCGTCAAGAAGATGTTGACGGCTGACACTGTGCTGGCCCACTTTGATCCATCTCTAGAAGTGGGCATATCCTGCGATGCTTCTCAAGTTGGGATTGGAGCAGTCCTGTTTCACCGATATCCAGATGGCAGCGAAAGACCCATCAGCAATGCGTCCAGGACCCTCACTGGAACACAGCGCAAATACAGCCAGATCCAGAGAGAGGGCCCTAGCCATCATTTTCGGCCTAAACAAGTTTCACCAGTTTCTGTATGGCCGAAAGTTCATCCTGGTGACGGACCACAAGCCACTAATTGCTTTGTTTGGGCCAACAAAAGCAACTCCAGCACTGGCAGCAAACAGACTGGCAAGATGGGTTCTTACCCTGAGCCAGTATCATTACAGGATCGAGTTCCGGAAGACAGCTCAACATGGCAATGCCGACGCTCTCAGTCGACTTCCAGCCGGCCCGGACAAGATGTTTGACCAGCAAAAATCAGGTGCAGACGCGAACACTATCTGCACCATCAAGACGATCAGCAAGCAAGTCGCCCCAACGGACTCAAAAGCTGTTATCAAGGCAACGTCTGAAGATACGCTACTGTCAACAGTGAAGACCTTCTTACAAGACGGATGGTCGTACGATATTCCAAGTACGGTAAAGCCTTTCTACTCCATACGAGACTCCTTGTCACAGTCAACTGGTTGTCTCTTTTATGGATCCAGACTCATCATCCCACAAAGCCTGCAGCCTCAGATCCTAGAGATTCTTCACCTTGGACATTTTGGGATGCAGCGAATGAAACAGTTGGCAAGAACAGCAGTTTACTGGCCCGGCATTGATGCAGACATCACAGAAGTCTCCCGAAACTACCTAGCCTGTAACGAACACCAGAAGTTTCCTGCCAAGCAGACGCATCCTTGGACAATTCCTGAAGAACCTTGGAGCAGAATCCACGTCGACCATGCTGTCAACTTCAAAGGACACAATTGGCTAGTCATGGTGGATGCCCTGTCCAAGTACCCATGTGTGCACCTGATGAATTCCATCACCACCAAGGCGATGACCCGCAAACTGGACGAGGACTTCGCACATTTTGATTATCCGCACACCATTGTGACTGACAACGCCCAGTGTTTCTCATCAGAGGAGTTCAAGGCTTGGTGCAAGGAAAGAGGCATCCAGCATCTCCAAGGAGCTCTATACCACCCAGCCACAAATGGTGCAGCCGAGAGACTCGTCCAGAGTTTCAAGCAGTCTCTAAAGAAGTCAAGTCTTCCTCCAATTGACGCCATCCAGGAATTCCTGATGCTGTACAGACGTACACCTCTACCATGCGGATCCAGTCCCAGTCAACTACTGAATGGCCGTCAAATCAGGACCAAGATTGACGTCATTCTTCCAGCGAGAGAACGACATGCCAGTCCACCCGATGCCGACGACCAGACTCCAGATGTTCCACCAGCCCGTCGAAGACAGCGCAGACGACACAAAGATACAGTCAAATCTGCCGACCGTCAACCGAAGTTCAACGTTGGTGATCCCTGCTTCGCTTTGTCTTTCAAAGGGGGGCGTAAGGACAAATGGAAATCTGCAAAGGTGACAGCAACCATTGGCACGGCCTGTTTGAAGTCCAGATTCTATCAGATGGACCAATTTGCCGCCGTCATACAGATCAGCTACGTCCTCGACGACAGAGACATAGAGACTGATTTGTTTGTAAAGGTTCAGAAACCTACCGCACCATCCTGGCATGGGGTGGCAGGGACCGCACTCCAGGACTGACGGGTCCGTAAACCTACCACACTATCCTGAAATAGGGTGGATAGGAGCGGACGAGACCGAAACCTACCACGCCATTCTGACATGGGGTGGCAAGGACCGATCTCGACAAGACGACTTTATGTAGCATGAATTTTAGTTTTAGCCTTCACCATATAATTATGTACTTCGTCTCCCGTACGAGACTCCTTGTCATCAATGGATGCAAAGACGAGGAGACGTGTATAATATGAATTTGCAAAGTCAAGTCCCACAGATACAATTCAGGTCCATGTGCAGTGATGACTGTATGTATGTAGATGCTGCGCTGAATCAAGAGGATTTGAGTATTGAAGTGGTGAGAATCAAATCAGTGGCTCACAGTCTACTCTAAGGGGGCGTTGAAAGGGACGAATGACTGCACTTACTCTGTACATGTATATAGAGTTTGAGTTTGGGTTTTACGACGTCTTTCACGGTTTAACTGGGTACTTTATTTATGTTTCGTCTTTAGAGCTTCTAAATTTCCCAAATAGAATTAAATACATTGTAGTTCAGTGTAAAGTTTATCACTTTGGTAAAATTCTCAGAAGTTGTTTTGTAAAACTCTTATGAGTTTTGTAAATGAGTGTAAATGTTTTCAAATCAAATTGTGGATCTTAGCCTCTCTCAAAAAGGACACAGCGCACTGTATGTCCACATTAGAAAGAAGAATTGAAATTTGAGAAACACTGAATAATGATAAACTGAAAATAATTCAGCGGTACGCGGTGATGAGTCACCCAGAACATGATGTTAGAAACACGTGAGGTAGTTCGTAGAATTTCGATTCTGAATCCGTCTTTTCCTGGTGCCTTTGCATTGATCCCGAATGAAATTTAAATCTTAAAATGGGATAAGGAAACAAATTATTTCGGCTTGCAAATTTAATCACTGCAATTCCGCTGAAAAGCAAAAAATTGCTTTAGTTTAGGACAACTGGTCTTACGGGGCTCCATAAGTCTATATTTTTGGACCAATTGTTTAAAAAAATGATAGAAGCATGAAACTTGGCACCAATGTTTGTTCATAGGACGTATTATAAGAAAAAGCTGTTGGCTTTTTCAATATGACGCCCAAAATTTCAAGATGGCCGACACATATTGGAATTAAGCTACATGACACGTCCTGGGAGTCAGCGGCGCTAGATCGCTCCACCTGGCGCGGACTGATCACCAGGGGCGCCAAGTCAGCCGAAAAGAAACGGACAGCAGAGGCTGAAAAAAAGCGACGCCACCGAAAAGAGAGAGCGGCTAGCACATCCACTGCAGCCACCCCCCGCGCCTGCCCAGTGTGTGGGAAACACTTCCGTGCCCGGATTGGACTCACCAGTCCCAACCCAACATAGAGGGATGTCAGTGGTCCTCATCGCCTGCGATGGACGAACATCAAACAACAACAAAAAATAACTAGGGCAAATAATGTCAGCTACAAACTAATGCAACGATGGCTGTGTTTTGTGGTTTGTTTTTTTTTTTCGTTGTCTTCATCCTACAGAAGTCACATTTCGAGACTTTTTCAGAAATCAGTTTTGCCCCAAAAAAAAATAAATAAATAAAATCCTGCTCAGAGACATGCACAAGTTGATGTAGTGTCTGGTCAGTACAAGTCAGACAGTCTGAAGAAGGTCTATGTGAGAAAACTTAAAGGGGCAGAAGGAGACATAAAGTGGCACCTACTGGATGTGTGCCGAAAAGCTGGTTCGCATATTTACAAAACAATAAGACAAATCATAATAATTTCATGTGCTGGATAACAGTATACATCATTTACAATATGACAGTGTATGACAAAAAATGAAATTAGTCTGCAACAAGGTACATGTATTTTGTCAGACAACCCTTTGCACACACTGAAAAGGCCGATTA
This sequence comes from Onchidella celtica, assembly GCA_963931925.1. NCBI lineage: Eukaryota > Metazoa > Mollusca > Gastropoda > Systellommatophora > Onchidiidae > Onchidella > Onchidella celtica. Next base: position 26,685,001 of record OZ007573.1, on the reverse strand, counting down.
ATGATTCGTGCATTTGAAGCCTGCGATGGCACGTCTACGTTATAATTGCCTCTGTTCCTTCGAATCACACATATATAACAATAATTATAATTATTGCGGTATTTTCTTGGCCAACTGAAACACTGTGTATTGATGAAACTGTGGGTATCTTTTAGCAGATCAAGAAAAAGACGGCATCTACCTGTTCATGATCTAGCAACAAGATTAGTCTCGGAGCATCATAGTGCACAGGACGTAGCTTTCATGTCTTCAGCGATTGTGGTACTGTGTCAGCCTACAGGAGGAAAAGGAAACGTTCATTTCTTCAGACATAAAATGTTTCATCCAGATGCACCAGAAACCTGTGTAAGGCTGAGCAGATGCTCGGCGAGTATAGGCCCATTGCGGATATCGGCCATTTTAGTTATGAGGACCGATGCATAACCATGGCGATGGTAGCATTGATTTTGATTCTTTAGCTGGTTTGCACTGTGAGCACTTCAGGCGTCGCGAACCAATCAGCGGCGAGCTAAAAAAAAGTTCACCACAGTAAACAATGACACGTGTGAACACGCACATGGGAGACGTTCGGTCAATTCTTTCACTTTCTTTCCCTTGTTTACACGGATGGTAGGGAATCTGACCAGCTTGGATCCATCCTTTCCACCCCTGTCATAACAGTCCATTGCAATGCAACCAGCAGGCATTTTAACCACTTAGACAAATCTTGAAGTTACACTCGTCAGCTGATCCACCCGCCATTTTGGGTGTCGGAAGTACAAAACGAAAACACTCTGTGACGTCATTCGCAATGGGCCTATTGATGATGCTGACATCCAGAAGATGAAGAGGTTGTATGACAGGTCGTCCTTATAAATAAATGTTGACGATGCCAGGAAAGGCCCATTTATGCATAAAAACCGTACAGTTTGACTTTTCACCACCAATAACAGCAGACCTGTAATAGCACATTTACAGAGATGCTCATCGAGGCAGTATTATCAAGGACCACCAAGCTCTTGACCAGAACCTACAACAACTACTCTTGCCACACCATGCAGTACGACTTTACAGGTAGCTGAAACGTTGGTTTAAAAAAACACGTACAGAACATCTGCATTCTCGACGTGACGGATAAGTACATTCACTGTGAATCATTATTCTTGATCATGCTGTTACGCCACAATACATACACAGATGAATTCATGGTCGATACTTGGCTCCTGTGTGAACCACGACCCTACAACGAAATCGGACAAATGTGAATGACAAATCTGTTTTGCCAAATATACCTGGGGGGAAACATCTTCCAGAATTTTTCATTTCTTACCATCAAGAAAGGAGATGTACAATATTTCAGTTATCTAAAACTGAAAACTTAAATGTATGAATGACAAGAAATACAGTTCAGCTAAAACAATTGGCTCCCTGCCCCTGTACACTTAGGTCCTTCACACTTGGTGCGGTTTCAGAATAGATCGTTTCGATGAAACTGTTTTAGTTACCAAAAGCCTTTCCACAAGCCGTCAATATGGCACATGGCACGTCTGCCAGAGAGATGCCTCGTGACAACGTTGGGATGAAGACGCTGCATGAAACGCAGGAAACAGAGCCTGTAACTTACAAGCATATGGAGTGGCAACCATCTTCTCCTTCTGTCTGTACAAACGCCATCATGACGAACGCAGTCTCAAGTCAGGCAGTTTGCCCACGGTTGTAACGTTCATTGACATTTTTTTTTTCCAATCACTTTGAGCATCGCCTTTACATGAGTCGACATGGTGAGTACTGGACTCAGGAGTTTCTGAACGACCAATCACAGTACCGAGATCAGCGCCTGCCATGTCAGCTAGAATTGTGCCTCACTCAGTATACCATCGGGCCCTCATGCCCTCAAGATCATCTTTACTCAACATTGATGTTGTGACGTCCTAAGGTGGAGCTTCAATTTCAAAGGATCGCTGGTGAGAACCAGTATCGAGAATGTCCAGTATCGGTACCGAATAAAGCATTGCTCAATTTAAAAAAACAAAACAAAAACAAAAACGCTTAACTGACATCAATAGTAGCAACAAACGGAATTACAGCTGGTAGCCGTCTATCTATTCAAATCATCAATAAAAATTTTTATATGAGTCTTGAAAAAAGGTTTGGAACCCTTTCATAGAAGTTACGCTTGGGCCATTTTTCAGGTCATTGAATTTAATTATGTTGATAATGAATGAAACAAGCTTGGTAAAGACAAGGCTAAGAGGGTTAATAACATTTGTAGCTGTATACTTGATGCTTTGGTACATGTCGAGGAAGTGAAATTATAGATTATTAGATTGTTGGTGGCCATGTTGGATTTTGCAGTCATATTGGATTTTTTTATTTTTTTTTGTGGCCAACACACTATCCTCTAACACTGTCAAATGAAGAACGTTTGTGCCAAGTTTCATGTTGCTGTCATTTTATGAACAATTATTCCAAAACATTATTATCAAACCCGCTACAACAATGACATCAAGACAAACTTCTTGTCTTCGGCCCATTTTCGAGACCTATTTTATCGGTCAGTTATAGAAAAAGCGTGTTCGACACTCATTTAAAACATGGGCATATGAAAATAGGAGTGTTAAATAATACTGATAGCAAGTATTGTGCCGCTGGAATGGCAAAAAAAAATATTTTTGGGGGATTTTTGAAAAGTGTTAAAATCTGTGGGCTGGGCTGACATTTCCCGTCTTTAGCCGCTTTAGGACTGAGTTAACTGTGTCGCAACTTGAATTTTTGTTTTTGAAAGGTTATCACATTCAGTTGTTATATCAATTTAAATACATGTAGCTTTTCATATGTATTCGTGAGAATTGCAAAATTGAATTTTCTGAAAGCCAGCATATTCTAACATCAATGGGAGACAATGTATTGCTTGGCGGCCATTTTATATGTTCCGGCCATATTGTCATTTTTTTTAAGGTTGTTATGTTGACAACGAATGAAACAGATTTGATAAAAACAATAAGGTTCGTCAGTTACAACATTTCTGGCTGTAAACCCATGCTTTGCTGATAAGGAACAAACAATATACATACAATAGATCCTTGCATTGTTTGGTGGCCATCTTGAATTTTACCGCCATATTGGATTTTTCTTCGTTCGTGGCCAGCACATTATTCTCAAACACTGTCATAAAGAGAATGTTTGTGCCAAGTTTCATGTTTCTATCATTAAATTTTTGAACGATTGTTCCACTTGTCAAGCCCACAATCTGGTTTGCTATTCGATTTTATTTAGGCTTAGGAATCTATATAATCAAGATCTGATTCATTCGATGCGGCTTTTGAGTGTAATTGAATATATATATGTGTACTTTTCTTGCGATGCCGCTTTGAATGTGGTTGAATCTTTCTTTTTTTTTTTTCATGAGGTTTTCAGTGTAGCTGAATAATATATACATCTTCTTCTTCTTCAAGTGCCAGATCTGGAACAGATATCGACGATCATGGTTCGCCACTCATTCCTCCGCTCGGATGCTCTCAAAAAGCCCATAGTTTTTCCTTGTCGCCCATCTGTTGAAACTCTCTAGATATGTTATTCTTTGTCTACCTCTGCTTTTTTTTTTTTTGCCCTCTATTTTTCCACTTAGAGCAAGGTGTTCAAGATCCTTGTGTCGATTCGAGTGTCCCATGAACTGCAATTGTCTTCTCCTATGTATTAGTGGTCGCTCCGTGTTAGCGTCTTTCATCACCATTCCATTCGATTTCCTTTCCTTCCATGAAATATTTAGGAAAACCACATTTCCGTTGCCTCTAGCTTATTTTCCACGTCCTTAGTTAATGTCCAGCATTCACATCCATACAGGAGGGCTGACCACACATAGCGATTCAAAACCCTCGTTTTTGTTGATATTGAGATGTTTCTGTTCTTTTGGATTGAACTCATTTTATTAAAGTTACCTTTAGCCATCGCAAGTCTTCTTTTTATTTCTGTTGTACATTTGCCATTGGCAGGGATGGAACCTGGCCACAAAAAAAGTTCCTGAACATTTTCCCGCAAGTGCTTCCCATGCGCGAATGTAAAGGATGACCCACCAATACATAAGTATAGGCCTAAAGGCATGTCAGTATCACCATCAGGAACCTGTCCTAAAGATATAGGGTAAGTATGAATGACATGAGGTGCTATCTTCATCCCGTGTCATTTATCACTTGACGTGTATCTTAGATCTGGACGGATTACACAGCAAGTTTACATGCTAACCAAACCATACAGCTTATTTATATTACCAGTGACTTTATCCAAATATTTGTTGAACTAATCCCGATCCAGCGCGAGGTAGATCAAACTTTGGTAATCCGCTCACTTTTTTTTTTTTTAAACAAACAAACTCTAGACTCTATTTCAAGTCTAATATTGTAATCTTTAACCTACCAAGCCACAATTCAACCTGAATGAAACAATAAAAAGAAAGGTACCGGTACATTGCTAGATGTGATCTTTTTCTTTAAACGTGACTCTCCTCTGTCTACATTACACCATGTTGACAAAGTGTCTTTGTGCCTGGTAGCTGGTTCTAGATTTAAAGAAGACCTGGGTCTAGAGGCTGGTTCTCTATTTTTATTTGAACGCTGCCGTAAAAATTATAGATTACTATTATTTGCCGTGAAAATTAAAGATACTATTGCTATCACCGGCACTACATTGAAACATCATCTCACAGGCTTCACCAGTTATAAATCCAACACAAAATCACTCGTGAGCCACGAAAACGATCACACTCGATACTTCATCACGTTATCTCTCTTTGAAGATGCTGGATCGATCACTCAAATGCAAAGGAAAAAGCTGAACTGACAGACTGGTGGGCAGCCTAGACCTACACAACGAAAAGTATCCGGAGCGGAAGACCGGAAGTGCTAATTTGCTTATTTCCGGCAATCCCTCCTTTAATGCTCTTTTCGCAGTTTAACTTTTTGCTGGACAAAATATCGATAGCGCGGGGCTAGATGACGGCGGAAAAAATTCCCAGAGCCGGTTCCATCCCCGCATTGGATGCAATTGTATATCCTAAATATTTTTAAAAATTTTGAACTTGTTTAATCTTCACACCTTTACTGGTGAGATTACAGATAGGTAATAGACAATGAAGCATAGGCATAGGTCCTTCTGTACTTCTATGCATCTTCCCATTATTATAGATACAGTGAATATAGCATTTCGGGTGCCTTTGTCTGGGGCGAAACCAAATTGTGTTTTGGATATCTCTGGCCTTAAACATTTTCTCATTCTTGCCAATAGTGCTCGCAGTAAAATTTTTGTTAAATGCCCCTACTGTGTCTTCTATTTGTGTCTCTCCCACCTTTGCATTAAAGTCCCCCATGTCTATCTTTATATCTTGAGACTTCAGTTGTTTCATTGCTTGATTCAGATCTTCATGGAATTTCTCTACTTCTTCATTGTCATGCTCAGATGTTGGTGCATACACTTGAATAATTCCAATGTCCAAAGGTTTCCCTTTTAGTTTGGCCACTATGATTCTATCTGAGACCTCCCAGAAACCTTTGATGCTCTTTGTTGTTTTTTCATCGGGGTCAGCCCTATGTTCCCTCAGGCAAACAACATACACCAACAGTGAACCCGTAATCGATAGGGTAGTCACCCAGCAACAAGTACGTTGTGCCATTGCCCACTTTGGAAAAAAAAAAAATCAGTAACCAGGGTTGCCAGATTGGCATTCACATACTATCCTTTGGCAACTTCATGGAAGGTAACGTTTTCAATTATTTCACGCAAAAGAGGGACAAATCGACAAAAAAAAAAAAGGAAGAGGGAAAAGCCATACAAAATAACTTTAAAAAAAGATGTGAAAAACGTTAGGGGTGAGTGTTGTGTCGGTCTCACGTCTTGGAGACCGCACACACAGTGACACTGGCATATTTATGTGGTCAGTACCCTCCTAACAGTTAACCTTGTCTTTGTCTCCTCTCCACCTGTCCTAGGGTCGTTGTACATCGTGAGAAAGCAAGTTCGTTGTCCGTCTTTGTTCTTGTTTGACTATATATGTAGGATGCCTGGAAGTCCCGTCAGTCGGTGTAGTAGACGTGTACCTGTGCAATGCCTATCTGTACAGTGTTCATTTATATGTGAAATTATTCTGTGTATAACGTATACCTATACAGTGACAGTAACTTTCATATCCGTATATAGACTTATGTGTGTCGATTAAATGTCAACTCTGTATACCATACAGAAGGACTTACGTTATTCTTTATTATTCTAAAAACCCCACGCACGACATCACATATTGGCGACGAGGATGGTCACATATTGGCGACGAGGATGGTCACATATTGGCGACGAGGATGAGCAAATAATTATTGGTCTTAGCGACGAAGATACCACATATTGGCGACGAGGATTATTCAGTTTTCTAACTGGACTGTTTCACAGTGACGGACCTGTCATTCATCACTCGTGTAATCTCCAGTGAATAACTGTAAGTTCCTGCGTTATGGCGGACAAGGCCGTCCCTTTTCCAAAAAAATTTCTTCCTCATCCAGGTGAACCGACGTTACCATTCAAGACCTGGATTAAGTTATTGGACAATTTTTTGTTTATGCGCAATGTCAGTCGGTCACCAGATCAACAAATGTCCGATGAAGAGAAAAACAGACTGCTCTTCAACTTGCTTGGTCTGGAGGGTATACGAATATTCAGCGCTCAACCCATGGCCGAGAAAATTGCTTCCGCCTCTCATGCAGAATTCCGCCAAGCAGTTATGGATTTATTCCTCAGGCCGGTGAATCCTTTCCGTGCTTTCTACGACCTCGAACAACGGCGTCAAGGTCCAACGGAAACAACGCAGGAATTTCTGACAGCTCTCCGCTCTCTGATGGCAGACTGTGATTTCGCCGGGCGCGAGAACTACCACCTCGCCATCAGACTGGCTTGTGGGTGTCACAACAAAGACACGCAACAGAAACTACTGGCCCTACCTTCCATAGCCCTGACGAGGTAGTTCGGTTAATGCAAGCCGAAGAATCAGCTAAACAGAGCGTGGACGCTATGGGGAGCCCAAACTGCTGTCCACCGCATCCGCCCGCAGCGATCACCACAGCACCCGTCACCTCGGGCAACCAAACCAACTCCACACCCGCCTGCGGTCGCACCATGCACCAACTGTGGCCGGAAGGGTCACAAAGCGAAGGACGCAAGATGCCCAGCTCTTGGACAGAAGTGCAGACACTGTTCCAAGATGGGGCACTTCGCCAGCGTATGCCGGTCCCGACTCACCGCACCACACGAGAAAAGGACTCATGCTGTTCGCAAGAACGCGCGGGTTAACTGCGGACAGTCATCTAACCCCTTTTTCTGCACCCTGCTACTCAAGGCCGGTAAGTCGTACGTGCCTGTCACAGCCGAAGTGGACTCCGGCGCACAGATCTCCGGGGTCACTGAACAGCAGTACCGGAGACACTTTTCCCACTTACCACTGCTACCACCTTTAACGTTGCGCAATTTTGACAATAGTGTTGTGAATGGCCGTTCCTTGGGCCGTTTTGCCACCACGGTAAAACGCATGAATCGCCAAGTCTGCGCAGAGCTGCATGTTCTGCCGCCCCAATGCAACGCCGTCATTGGACAAGATCTCATTCATAACTTGGGACTCTTTATCGACGGTGCTAGCAAGAGAGTACGAGCTATCACTACTTTTTCTACACAACAGGTCTTACAGGAATTCCCGCGACTCCCGACAGCAGAGGCGAAAAACGTTGACTCCACGCGTCAACCACTTTCATGCAGTCTCACTACGGATCACATGTCACTTGACACCCTTCGCTCAGGTACAGCACGTGACAGCATCCTGTCGCAGGTGTACAGCTACGTCGTAAACGGCTGGCTGGAAAACGCCACGTCTCGGTATACATCATACCATTCTTCGCTCTACGCAACAAGCTCATTGCAGAAGACGGATACGTCATGCTCGACAACCGCATCGTCGTTCCAGAGAAGCTGTGACAACTTCTCCTGAAACGAGTGCATCAGGGTCATCCCAGTATCGCCTGTATGAAAAGCATCCTTCGTAAGACATACTGGTGGCCCGGACAAGATACGGACGTCGACAAGTTCGTCAAACACCGCACGAGATGTCATCAAGGCGTCAAAACTCGCGCAATGCGACTCCCTTATGAACTTCCCGCGACCCTACAGCGTAGGCCTACACTCAAGTCAACGGTGCACACCTCACCACCTGCTCCATCACGACCGTCGAACCTCACCCGAGGTCCTTACCGCGTTGGCGACATGGTGCTCGCTCGTCGCCCCAACGCACTCAAAGGTCAGTCACCGTGGAGCAAACCTTTGAGTGTCGCCCAAGTCCTTGGCAACTGGACATACCAGCTCTCTGACGGACAAAAGTGGAATGCCAGGAAACTCCGCAGATACTTCCCGGCAGATGTCCACTGGACCTTCACGGACAGTCCTACTAATACAAGTGGACCCAGACGATCCACCAGGTCTACTCGAGGCGTCCCTCCACAGCGATACCCTCACTGAGACATTTTTGTATTTAGTTGTTCTGTTTCCTCATGTTTTTCTGAGTGTGAGTGCTGCCCATTTCTGGAAGGGAGAGGATGTTGTGTAGGTCTCACGTCTTCTCACGTCTTGGAGACCGCACACACAGTGACACTGGCATATTTATGTGTTCAGTACCCTCCTAACAGTTAACCTTGTCTTTGTCTCCTCTCCACCTGTCCTAGGGTCGTTGTACATCGTGAGAAAGCAAGTTCGTTGTCCGTCTTTGTTCTTGTTTGACTATATATGTAGGATGCCTGGAAGTCCCGTCAGTCGGTGTAGTAGACGTGTACCTGTGCAATGCCTATCTGTACAGTGTTCATTTATATGTGAAATTATTCTGTGTATAACGTATACCTATACAGTGACAGTAACTTTCATATCCGTATATAGACTTATGTGTGTCGATTAAATGTCATCTCTGTATACCATACAGAAGGACTTACGTTATTCTTTAATATTCTAAAAACCCCACGCACGACACCACAGTGAGCCTTTTTTTTTTTGGTGGGGGGGGGGGGGGGATGTTCCGCCCCTTGCTGATTAATCTAGAAATTTGATAGGCAATCTAGGAATCTCTACTTGAAATTTAGGGATTTTGTAAAATCTTGTTTTCTTTTTAATTAAATGAAGAATATGAGTTATTAAATGTTCTGATCTATATATCTTGTTTGTTGGGTTGGCTTATTGCTTTTATTTCTACGAATATAACAAGTTTGGTATTTTGAGTTCTCGTTTTACGTCCTACTTCAATTTTTGAGTTACTAAAGTCTTCGGGAACAATGACGCGTGGTGAGAAGTCTTTCTTTGAAACACGGAATGTGGGAAATAGCCTCCCTAAAAGTAAGAGGGTTATCTATTTAGAATATTATCTATATATTTTTGTAACATTATAATTGGAAATGTCTGAAAAGAGATTAAAAAAAAAAAAAGATCCTTTATTCTAATTGTACTTTTATATTCTCAAATAAAAAGGGGACTTGTAATACAATACCCAGAACTCGTGAACGAACTAATTGTGCATGTAGAACCGCTTAAAATAGATTGTTAGATGACCATACGCCTCCTGCCACTTCGCTCTATGAGACTGTGGACTTCCCAAACATTTGCGCCAAATGACTGTACGCCCTCCTAGGGCTTGTTGTTAGGGGACAACCTAGGTCACATGAAATTTGTTGCTAAGATGCAGTATACCGTGAACAAAAGCATGCTGCCCGTGCTGCTATAGGTTTCGCCAATTTTACCAAAAATTCCAATTCTGTGACCTTAACCTTGCCCTTTTGTGAGACAAACATTGTATTTCGTACTATAGTTCGTTCACCGAGGCGTGATCGCGGTTTAGTTGGATTTTCTCAGCTATTACGAAATACAGCGTCGTGACTTTTTGCATGCAGTCTTACATTTATCATGACCCTACAAATCTTGAATTTGAAGTCTGTGCACAGCACCGTTCTTTCAAAGCGGCGAATTCCTTTGATCTTTTCTCTGTTTTCAATTAATAGGCCCCAAACTTATAGATGTTTACATTACAGTATACGTGTGTTCCAACATGATCTGTCACTTCTCGTTTCTGTGTAGTTGATCTAAATTCCTAAACATAGTAACAATCTGTGGTGTATTGCAGTGGCGTATCGTCACGTTACGGACTTAAGGTTTGCTTTACACGTAAATGCATTTATTGTTCCTTTCCTGTAAGATAAAGCTAATACAGCTACAGATTCATTACTTGTCTATTGAAAAGAACCGTCTAGTTATGCTAAACTAATATCCTATGAAAGATCACGTTTGTAAAGTTGCTGGGCTTTCCAATCTTTAATAAGTTGTAAGAAATATACGTATCGAGCAAGGACTACAGTAGTCCTTGGTATCGAGGTATGACCACCCTTTCCCCTCTGGGTCCCTGTCACTGCAAGAGCATGGCCACTCGTGCTATTCTTCTCTAAAATGATCAGGCTGCGAGCTTGGGGCAGCCATAGGCCCATTAGAAAGGTTAGACCTAAAAACGTTTTTTGTTGTTTTTTTGTTTCAAAACAGGAAAGAGCTTTTCGGTGTTTTTAATGTTTAATCACCTCAGTCGCTTTCTGAGTCAGATGTCTCCATTGGATTGATGACGATATTCGGTTGAATAATTTAATGAAGGCCTTCGTTTTGCCAGTATTCTTCTTCCAACCGCAATACATAGTCCTCCCACTTGGAGAAAAATTCTGCATCGACTGTTTTCAATGCTGTGTGAGTTAGATTTTGGATGTCTTGACAGTTTGAAGGTCTTGTCCTCCAATGCAAAGGAAAAAGCTGAACTCATCGAAGGTCTTGTCCTCCAATGTTCCGCATCGTATTGATTTGGATGTTTAAATCCATGATGAAAGTAATTCTGAAATTGAAAGATCTCTGGTAGCGCCTCTGACCTGTGTTGGCCTACCAGTGAACAATCACGAGTTTGTTTTTAGACTCACTTTAATCCCGTGCTGTACCATATTTTAGTGGGACTCTAGCCGATGTGTTAAATTATTACAGTAAACCACCTAAATATTTACCCTTGTCGGTGCTCTCTTTATTTATATACCGCAAATAAACAAACTCGAAAACTACTTTAATCATTCGGGGGAAAAAAATTTGGGTTAGGGTCATCACAAATCTAAGACTTCATGCCAAATTACATTCAAATATCATTTACGGTTGCAACGCTACGAGCAGTTTTCTGTGATCATGCCTCGGTGAATGGACTATAGTCAGTTGATATGAGTAGTCTTAGCTTTACTCATGGCCAGTTGTTTGCCTCATCTTCTCCACTCACCACTCTATTTGATGGTCATTATCATCAACAGCAGCACTTGTCACTACTTTTCTTTTCTTTTTTTTAAATCTTAACAAAATCAACCATCACTTGTCACGACCACGTGCGTGATGTTTGCTTAATTTATTTTTCCTTTCAACCCTAGCTAACAAGCTAAGCAAGCAGACCAGCGACCAACGGACACATGGAGTGAAATTTTAAATCAAACGATATTTATTACTAAATGCGTGACATGTAACTTATGCCAAAGCATTCAACTCATAATAATCAAATATACAGTCACAAAAAAAACACAAAGATATAATGTAAAAATCCCTATCGGGGACGACGACTATTCTCTACTCCCTCTAGGCCAACTGACGCCTAACCCCTTTGTCCATAACTTAATTATTTATATTTAAAAGTCTCTGTCGACATCTGATCTCGCTGATGCATTTTCACGTCTCCAGAATTCAAACGATCCTTCCTAGATCTCCAACTTCAAACGATAAAGGGGAACAGACGGTTCACACCCGCCCATGGCTTCAAACGATAAAGAAAACAGACGGTTCACACCCGCCATCGTGGATCGTTGGTTCTTGAAGGGTTCCCATCCCCTCTTCAAGACTCCCAAGCTTCAGACGAATAAGAAAACAGACGGTTCACACCCGCCATCGTGGATCGTTGGTTCTTGAAGGGTTCCCATCCCCTCTTCAAGATTGCCAAGCCTCAGACGAATAAGAAAACAGATGGTTCACACCCGCCATCGATTATCAACGAACTTCTGAGGGAACATAATGGATCCCTCACACCTAACAACTCTGGTCCCCACGGCACGATCTCCACATGATCGCCCGGACCGTTAACTTCTGGGAACATAATGGATCCCACACACATCTAACACTGGTCCCCACGGCACGACCTTCCACATGATCGCCCGGACCGTTAACTTCTGCTTTTTGGGAAACAAACGGGAACCACATGTGGCGAGCTTCTCCTCTATTTATACTCCCGAGGGTCTTGCACACGGGACTAGTTTAAAGCGAGTCGTGTGTATCTTTTCACGCTCGTCAACAACGTTAAAAATCGTGTTTTCCCCTGTTAAGCTCACCCCCTAGACTCGAGGCGCACAAGGCCACCGACCTTACTCGTGACAGTAACCTTTCATGCTCGTCAACAACTTTAAAATCCCCTTCTCCCCTACTAAGTTTACCCCCTCTAGACCCGTGGCGTACAAGGCCACTGACCTTACTCGTGACACACTCAAGTTACATGTACGGACAGAGACAAGACACTGAGACAGTGAGAGTGAGGTGGAACAAGTAAGCAGACATAAAACACAAGAACCATTTTGCAGAGGATTTCAATAAAATCCCGATTTAATAATTTTCACTTTTAGTGACTTTGCAATAACTCCTTTCAAGAAATGTCCATGGCAAACACAGAAATAATGATACATGCCATATATTATTACTACAACACAATCAAAAGTACCAAAACCACATACATTTTTAGTTTTTAAAAAACAAGTTGAAGAGTTTATCATACATGTACAGTGCACTCTCCCGATTACGACATCTCCGAATAACGACATTCTCCCGATAACGACATTGACCCCCGGTCCCGATTTTTTTACTATATGTTATTAGTAATAAAACTCTCTAAATAGCGACATACTTTTTAGACCACTCTCCGGATAACGACATTGAGTTAGCAATAATCGGCTGTGACTTTGCTAGATACAAAAATAAAAATAGCTAAAATATTGTTTCCGGTCAGTTTCATTTCATTCTCTGAGCCAATAAAAACACTTCTTTTCCGACCAATGAAATGTCCTACCAGAGGCACCTCATAGCCAATGAGATCGCTTTGTTATCGGCCAATGAGATCGCTTTGTTATCGGCCAATGAAAACACACCTGTGTCTATTGTCGTCGGAACAAAAAGGGTGACGCGCATTAAATGAGTCAGTCATCACATCGCTGACCACTGAATCGATTGTATTCACCCGAGAACAATAACGCACCCCAAGATGTCGACAGCTGCTGTTAAAAAAAGAAAGATACTGACAATAGATGCCAAGCTGCAAATTCTGGCTGATGTAGACACAAAGACATTAACCAAGAAACAGATCCACTGATCACCCACTATGGTTAGTACGTTACATTCTAAGGGTCTAACCACACCCCTTTTTCCGCCATCTTGAAAATCTCCGAATAACGACATGTTCCCGATAACGACATGCACCTCTGGTCCCGAGCCATGTCGTTATCGGGAGAGTGCACTGTAATTAGAATCTAGCCTATATCAAAAGTGTGGTTCAAAACAGAGATAACCTGAAATACGTGTACGCATCTTCCAATAAAAACATTAAGGGCCTCTAGCAAATGCATCCAGATCTGTAAGCAAACAACTCAAATATTGCATGTCAACAGCTTTGAGTAATCTTGAAATACAAGTAGGCCTATTTCCTAATCATGGAGTATTGAAAACGATTGGTAAATCATATTTTTTAAAGAGAGGCATTGGTTAACACTCTGCAAAATGTTTTTGTGTCAACGCGACATTACATTTTACAGACATATCTAAAAGGTCACGATATGAAATGTGTAACATCTGTACTACAAAAGTCATGTATAATAGTTTGCATATCAGCTTTAAAAAAAATGTTTTTGTGTAATGGGTGGCATTTCTGTCAAAATGACTGTGCATTTCTGAAAAGATATGGATCAAGAAGAAACAAAATTAAATAGGGTCAGATCATCTTTATTCCATAAAAATACCCAGAGGCTATGATGCGAGCAAAAAGTTCAAAATGATCACTATTTGGATCATCCTGGATTTAACATTTTTGTTCTCTGGTAAGACTATAGCTGCTTATTAGTATAAACCACCTTTTTTGCAGGACAGACAGTATAAATGTCAATCAATCCAATCTCCCAACTTAAAGAAAAACTGCATAATACAGCCACTTTGCAATAAAATAAAACAAATTTACAGGTAAGAAATGTTTTGTTCATCTTATTTTCGTAAGTTCAACACCGAATTGGGAAATGACATGTGTGTCCTTAGAGTGAGGAGTGGTAACCTCTAGGGTTATAAAAACTTTTTTTTGCAAAGAGGTTTAGAAGGCTATATAAACCGGCAAATAATTCAAATCCAGCTCCCAAACCTTCCTGTGCTTTAAATTGAAAGACTGACTTTTAATAATACAAATAATAGTAACAATAAATGCAGTAGTGAGCGAGCCCCACTAACCTCAACGGAAGTCGCACTGGACCAAACATAGAAAATTGCGATGAAACACAAATATCCAATTTTTTGACAATTTTTTTTTGTTTTGGTAGGCACTTAACATTCAACCATTTTTCTACATTCTGTGAAAATATTAGGGTCTTAAATCAGCCTCTAAATATGATCAATATTGCTTTTCATGCCTTTAATTTTGCCTTTGGCATTGTCATTGAACTCCCGATAACGGCAAAATCAATAAACCTATTGTCACAAAATGTTTACAGTGCATGTATCCTTTATATTGGTATAGACATGCAAAATTTCGAAGCCATAGGTTAATAACAAGTATCCGCTGCTAGGGAAATAGTAAGGCCACCCATCTCGTCGAGAACGAACATCGCTCCACCATCTTTAATGGCAATTTTCTCGGAAGTTACTTCTGTTTTTGACCGGCAGTATTTATCGTTAAAAAGCCATAACTTTGCGATAAAAAAGAGCATTACAATAATTTCTACACCAAATTAAAGATGAGGTTTCATACTTTAAGGTGATATTAATAATTCAAACTGAAAAAATACGACTTCGGTTGAAGTTGGTGGGGCTCGCTCACATATATACATATACATACATGTACATGTATCAGTTCGTAAAAAGCTGCTGAAGTTAATATCAAGTTAAGTGACACTGCCTCTTTAGTCAATGTTTTTTCTTGCAGCCCATGCTTGATAAAGCAATGTGACACTGCCTCTTTAGTCAATGTTTTTTTTTGCAGCCCATGCTTGATAAAGCAATGAATATAATACATGTATACTTGCACAAATTGATGTTCAAGTCTGCATTTACAACACCCTGCCACCCAAGAGACAAAACACACTTGGGTGAAATCTGAAACTAGGCTTCAAAATATCGATATTGAGATTTTGTACTTTTTGGTTAGTTTATCTACCAGGAATACTATTTTACTTTTTTACCAAACCATTTGCCAATTTCGAATGTTCTTAAAACCCTGAAATATAATATGCATTTCAGTGCGGTGGAGGTCAAGAAAAAGTCACAAGAATCATGCCATTGGGCCTCAAAATTAGCCCTAACAACATCTCAGTGTTGCCACCAAAACCATGAGTTTCAGTGAATATTTGGTATTGAGACCTTTATTGCCCACATGTCTAGGTCAAGGTAACAGGCCTAATATAGTCCATTCCCTTCCATACAAGCATACAATACCTCTACACTGTTGGCACTGTCATGGTAAAATGTAGTAGGCTGCATCAAGCTCCACGATTTCTTACTTTGGATAACTAAGTGTGCTGTAACAGGTTCCAAAGCTCTATTAGTAGAAAGGCTAGCGGTTCTTCATCAGTCAGTTTAGTACATGTTGCTGCACAAATTCATATAATACAAGCCCACCCCCTCCCCTCATGTCCTCCACTCCCAACTGTTCTATATCCCATTCTACCCTATTACTTACATTACATGTACCCCCCCCCTCCCCCACTTCTTTGTACACGTCATAAACCTTTGGTAGTTTGCAAATCACTGCTGAGGTCCAGCATACCAAGCATACATGTTTTGGGGTATGGGTGACACTTTCCAACAACCGTTTTATTGAACAAAACAAAAAAAAACCTCAAATGAGATTTTCTTGAAATTACACTTTTGATCAGAAATTTGTGAACTAGTTTTTTTATTTATGGACGAATTGGTATAAAATTTGGCATGTTTGAAGAAATTAAAAAATTCATACAAGTGTTTATCTTTTCAACTTTTTTTTTTAAACGCCCATGCTGCGAGAAGCCTCGAAATACGGCATCAACTTTCCAGGCATTCAATCTGCATGGGCATATCAATACAGCCAAAATCAAGCTGACTGCATCGTGCGCAAGCCATATTTTCACACGTCAGGTCACTGTCCTCTTTGAGACGTAACTAATCTCTCCTTGCTCACTGTATCTCTTCTAAATCGAAGACATTGTGACAAGTACATGTTAACCAGTGAACCAATGGTCAGAATCACAAAGACTAAGCTTTTGAAGGCTATCCCCACACTATCAAAAGGTGTAACATCGATATGCGAACTGTTGCTCACCAAATTTGCAATATTATCTCATTTTCTCATACGCTGACCATCATCTAGAGTTGTCTGTATCTAAGAACCAATCAGAAAAAGCTCTAAAATGACCTTTGTCCCAAATGCCCACACTGGTTCATTAGTATGTGTCAATCTGGATGAAACCATTAGGGGGGGGGGGGGGGCGCTAGTTATCATGCTTAGTTCTTATGAAAATTACAGCTGTCACTTTGATATCATAAATCAGGTGATTGGTTAGAGACTTAAAGACCATCGTTTTGCTGGTTAATTCATTATCTATCAAGCATGATAAGGCATAGCAACAAATGTTTTCATCCCGATCAAATACAAACCACACCGCGTGGACAATGGTAGTGTGGTCATCGCACATCGACAAGGGTCCGTGCGACCCAGATAAGATTCCCCGCGAGTAAGGTCACTGACCGGACAGCCGGCTTTAAGGTGTAGCGTCCAGGGTGTGGGTTAATGAATTTTTTTTCCATAGAAAAAAGGGTAGATGGAATATCGCTACATACTATTTTCAAAAATTCGTAATATAAGATATGTCACGGCTGCTTATTTTCCTCCAAAACCGACCTCTTAGTTGAGACCACGAGAAAGTAATAAATCAGGTGTCAGTCGGGGTCACGGAGTTCAATTGGCCGGCGGCCGCTTAGATCGCGGCTGCACAGTTGTTCCAATAATTATGCCTAACAATATTTCACGCTCTCATTTAATTTACTGACCCCAGTACGTGCGAACCCGATTTTCAATCAATGCGTTTAACATACTACATTTCTGTGAAAATTTGAAAGTTCTGTGATAAATAGGAGAGATTTTACAAGGGTGACAGAATGGGCCAAATTAGACTTTATTGCCGGACACACTGATTAACAATTTTGCCTCATTAACACACTTCCTCACAAACAAACCAGCTGATTTTTTCAGCAATATTCTGAATTTGGTTAATCTACACGCTGTGCAAATTTCAAGGAAAGGGCAATCATATCAACGACAAAATGTCCAGTTAAAATAACCCAGCTGTGTAAAAGAGAGTGATGAGCATTAATTTGTGATGATATTTCGCTCATATGTTGGACAAGTTATGACCATAACATGTAGACAGTGGAACATTTACACGTGAACGTGATAGCACTGTAAATGTGTCAATGATTTGTGCAGTATATGTGGCAACAGGTCATTAACCTGAAGATGAAATGATTAACAGAAGAAAAAAAAAACCCACTCAATGTGAATCACATAGAGATGATTTGTAAATTAGTTTTGGCGATAAATATTATCAATGATTTGCAGTGTACTCGCTGAACTACTGTGTGCTCATAATTGTAGTTGTTTTCGCTTGAGAGACTTAAAGAAAAGGAAGAGTGTGACATCGTTACAAACCATCAAGACCGTCTGTGTGAGTGCCAGTATCAGGAGTGAGTACAAGGCTGCAAACTGTTATGAAATCACATTAATTTTACTCCCGGTTTCTCCAACTCTCCATGTATCCTGTCCACCCCCCCCCCCCCCCCCCCACAATGAAAAGGCCAGGTAATAACCAAAGGTTTAAATGGACCTGTCAGTAGTAACATTAGCAGACATCTTTCATACAAACCTCCGAAATATATTTTTATTCTGGCTCTGCAACTTCGTTATCAATATATTATTATTCTCTTGACTGCGTGTAGTTTGCAAGCGATTTATTCCGTTTTCACGAGCGGCATACAGGAATTGTGTTAATACTACAAGTCATTTACTTAATCCCGTGTACACCCACGTGTGGTTGGTGGGCACTTCTAGCAGGGTCTCCTTCTGCCCTGTCATTCTGTTTGTTATATTCTTTTTATCGTCTCGCGTCTTCCTAGCACAATGTGACTGTTATCGTGTGGTCGACGTGCTTTCTCCAAACTCAAACTAACTTGTGTACACCCAGTGACTCTGCTGAATTCCCCCCTCCCCCACCCCCTTCTGAGTGATTCTGACTGACCATCACACAAATTGTGCAACTCAATCCCCATTCAAATAGATTTATGACTCAAGTTACATCAGACTTTAACGGCTTCTATCGCCGATAGGGGGTGCCCGTGACGTCGTGAAACTGACCAGCGCAGTATTATCTGAAACCTCTGTGTTAATTAACAGCTGTAGAGACATCCTGTGACTTGCCCTTCACCTGATTTTTGGCACACTGAGTAGCTCATTGTCTCCTCTGTGTTCGACAGTTGATTCAGAGTTGTTTTTTGTGAGGAAGTATTTTATTCAAATTGTTTTAAAACACCAGTAATGGAGTCAAATTGTGGTGAAAATGAAGCATTTTCTAACGGGCATAGCTATGCAACTAATCATACTAAAACAACTAGATTTTCACATTTATGTAACTAGTCCTCTCCTCTCTCTTGTAACAGGGTGAAAAGTGTGGAATTTTAACACTTCAAACCACTATAAATATTTCCATAGACGATGTCATATAGCTTCGGTTTCGGCGCTGCTGCTAAATTCCGTGCGAAGCAATTGGCGTCTTGACCCCGACCTCGTGGCGGGGGCTAGGTGGCCAACTAAAGTGTCGCTTGTTAGCAGCCGTGCTGTAGAAGATATCAAAATTCCCTTCAGTCTAAAGTTTTTTACTGGATTGAAAAAGTCATCTCAGAAGTTTGAAATAAATCCAGTAAAATTGGCAAAGCCTTTCAATACTGAAGTCGACACATTTTTGGGACTCAAAATCCAAGATGGCGGCATTTCCATGGCAACCATATGACAAAAAATTTTGTTCACTTTTTTTTCTCCTAGTTCAGACATCCTGAATTGGATTACAATACTTAAAATTGTCCATTTCTTATAATAACAAAATTACTTTCAGGACTCTCCCACCGAGCCCCCCCCCCCCCCCCCCCTAAAACATGTCTTTTTCCCTTTGTACCAGGTGTTGTTGGTTTAGGTAAAAACGAGAATGTGGGTGGGTTTTATCATGTGGTGTGTTCGTCTCTCTCTATGTTTTGTATAACTCTGAAAAGAATTTTCTAAACTGGCATAAAAAATTTTAAAATCAAATTGTAGCCTTTTAAATTTCAGAGAGGACAAGATACATTGTAGGTGAAAATAATTCTTTCATGGATCCGCTGGCATAGATAGTGCTATCTCCGGATATGCATGAAATCTACACATTCAGTTAAAACATGCTCGGGTGGGGGCGTAAATACATGTACGATGGAGGGAGGAGTGACATCAGCCAATTAATGATTAATGCATGCTAGCTATAATAATTATTAGGGGGCAAAAAAAAAAAAAAAAAAGGGAATGGGTTGGAGATATCATCGCAAGGGCAGTGGAGGCTAATTTGAGTTTACACATGATGACACACTGTGGGTCTATGCTCAAATTCGAGCACATATTCGCAAATCACTTCTCGAGAAATTATTCGCCCAGGCCTTACTATTGAGGCCGTCTGACACATTAAATTGCATGCTAGTTTCCTTATGACAAGCAAAATCTAACAACACTGGATTTTCTTCTGTTATATTGAGGCCAGTTAAGACAAAGGGCCGAACAACTGAATAGCACTGATTGATGAAGTTGAAAAGACAAAGAAAAGGCAGCAAATGGTGGCGCAAGAATTTGAAGACGCTGCCCCATACTGGTATTATTTTTTCTGATCAGGGGGGATGACTGAGCATTACTTAAGTTGATTTTCCCTTTACGTCAATTTTCTTGGTTATGTCCCATGGACCCCGACTTAAGCAGCATATATTACATTTTACTGCATATCATAAGAAACGAGTGTTTGAAGCATCTTTGCTTTCCTTTTTTGTTTTGTAAATGTCTGCTTCGCTTTTGTTCGGCCCTTTGTCTTAACTGGCCTCAATATAACAGAAGAAAATCCATCCATTTTACAACCATTTCCTACCTCACTAACACGTCCAACAACAGACCCACTAACATGTCCTTCAACAACAGACCCCCCAACACCTCCCTCAACAACAGACCCACTAACACCTCCCTCAACAACAGACCCACCAACGCCTCCCTCAGTAACAGATCCAGTAACACCTTCCTTAACAATGGGCCTACCACCAACACCTTCCTCAAAAACAGACCCCCGAACACTAGTATCATCAGGACAATCTTCTGTCTCCAAAAACATTACATTTTGATTATTTTTCCAGAAAGAAAGAAGTGTGTCCAACTGATTCAACCTGCGATAAAACTCACTGGTTCCTAGTAATGTCAAATATGAAGAGAACTGAGACATTAACTTCTCTGCCGTCAAAAACTTCTCCTCAAATGTCACGACAGATTTTCTATTCTGGAAATTTGAAACTTTGGAAACAACACTACCTTCACTGACCTCAATATCTTGTTTCAGTGATGAGCAATGTCTTGAAAATCTGTGATCCATGCCCACAGGTTCATACAAAGGTTTGCCAAGAAAACGTCGAAGAAAAAACATGTGCCGACATGGCAGTTTCATATTAACAAAACTCTTGCAAGAGCATCCAGTTAAAGAGCACACACACACTGTATCATTTGGATGGGCCACAGCATAATCAGAGCCTGAAACATGAGTAACTTCATAAGTGATTTTCTGAGAAACATGATACTGGTGGCAAGCAAACTTTGCAGCAAATACAGACAAATCATTAGTTATTTGCCCAATGACTGGATCAGAATCTGCAGTGTTGTACTTTCTGCGAATACTGCACAGAGCATCCCGAACACATGCTGATCTTAAAAGCTGTTTGTCATAATTATGGACAATTTTCAGTGTTTCAGAGAGTGGCAATTTACTGTGAAGAGAAGATTTTATTTTAGAATGATATGATTTCAAATGATTGGTTGTTACTAAATGAAGCTGGGGAGCATGTAAATTTCTGAAAACAGCCCACCGATCTGGATGCATCCACCAGTTGTGCTCAAAGTATTCAACAATGTGAGGAGGAGCAATCGCCTGTATCTCAGCTTTAACACGAGAAAACTCTTCTTCAGTAAAAACTGATTGCTGTTGCAAGAAAAGATCTAAAATACATGAAACCAGATGAGAAGGTAGATTCTTTCCCTGAAGGCTCTGCTTTACTGCTTTTTTTATGTGAAAAAGGCAAAGAGATACTGAAGCATCTGGGAATATATTACTTAGCACTGAAATCCCTGCAAAATCTTTATCTACGTAAAAAGCAGATGTCTTTGAAGAATCATATTGATTCTTAAAAAACAACAAACATTTCTGAAGAATGTAGTTGTCTTCATAATGAACAAATGCATGCATAACTGGGTGGCCAGAGCCTTCACTATCAATGCACATAGCAGTTGTGAGGGGTAACAAGTATACATTGGTGTTATATGTTGAATCCATGACCAGACATTCTGGATATAAATTGAGTAGTTTCTTCATATCAGCTGTCATGTATGCTAGGTATTGGAATGAGCCATCCTCATTTAAGCCATATTCTGCAGTGCCACCCTCATTAACAATTTTATTTATAAACCCCTCGACTTCCGAGGTATCACACAAGCTAACTTTTGCTGCCATCTTGAGTTTAAGATTTCTGATGTCTGATGCCAGCAAAGTCTTTTGCTGTGAATCCTGGATATGCTGTCGCAAATCTTTATTTGAAATTGAGGGACAGTTCAGCAGGGCTTCCAACGACTCTGTCAGATAAGCACGGCGGTTCTCAGGATATGCCTGGAATACCTATTGGAGAAAGAACAAAAGAGAGGTTGTTTCATCAAATGGCCTATTCATCTTGAATACATGACAGGCAAAGTGGTGGCGGTGCCAAAATTGCCAACAGCTAATCGATAATAAATTCCATGAGTTTCATGCTATTATTCCAGACCTCACATATTTTTTTTCCATGACCCTTTGTAAATATTACAGAGCAATGTGCTGATAATCCAGCCACTAAATCAGTCACCTGTGTCCATCTGACCTTAATACTCAAAACACCTTTTTTTCTGCAACACTGCGATTAATAACAGCACAAACCAGTTTTCAGCGGTACTGTTCACTTTGAATCTGCCATTTAATCCCCTCTGTACTCTCTGTTTCAGTTTGTACCCTGAGTCAGCAGGCCATGGGGAAATTCCATTACCCCCACATTTTGTATACAGAGGAAGACATGTTTACTCTTTCATTCATAAAAACAATAGCTTTCTACCAGCCAGAGTCCAAAATGCAAAATGCCTGAACAAAGAGGAAACAATTTAAGGCTTTCGAAGAAGTATGGTGAGCTCCCACCAACGGAGGTAAATGTAACAATCCTTCATTAAGATTTTCAAAAAAGGGAAAGAAAAAAAACACAAGAAAAAGACCTTTGTCAGGCAAGCACAGAAATGGGTGGATAAGGCTGGGAACATCTGAAGTAAATAATAATGATAATATAATAATCCAGTAATAAGTTTATCCCCAGCAATGCTGAGTAATTCAAGAAATAATTAACACGACCAAGTTAATTCACTACATGCCTATGATGTAATTACTGAAAAGGATTACCTTATTTGCCAAGTACTATTACAAGAATGAAAATAAAGAGAAGAACAAGGTGGCGGAGGAGAAGCAGATGAAGAGGGAGGGCAGGGGGAAAGGCGAAGACGATAAAGAAGCAGAAGAAGAACACGAAAAAGAAGAAGACAGTTTACAAGGCAACTCTGGTGAGGAAGGATTACAGAAAAAGGCAACCAGGCCAAAGCAGTATCATCAGCTCTTACCATTTCAGATGTCGGGTGGTTATGTTCTAAGACTGCTTGAGTAATCCTGTATCCCACTGTTCCATCAGCATTTCTTAAAGCAACAGCTCTCACTTTCACAGGGCAACCACACTTCAGAGAACTGAAATATGAAATCATAACAACACTTCTGTGTCAAAACTCTTTCATTATCATAATTTATTCTATAATTAAATTATATGAAAATATTAATGGGCTAGTGTAGCTCACTGGTTTGAAACCTCTGCAGACTCCTGGCAAAATTAAGCACCTAAGCAATAGCTCTTTTCTAACTCTCCTTCCTATGTTTATTAATAATGCACAGGTAAGTGTTAATACATCAAAGTTAAACACACAGAATGTAAGGCTCAGACAGAGTGGCCCACTGTTGTGAAAATATTGTGCATTACCGTTGCAGCGTTGTTGAGTTGTTATTGCAATATATGTTTCCTTGTTCTCTTTCTGTTTCAGATTATTACTGTTGACAACTGAATCTGTCAAAAGAAGTTGAATAAAGCCGTATTTACCGAATTGGCAATTATGTTCTGCGAACTCTGTTAATCGATAACGTCTAGTCCGATCATTGTCATCATCGTCATATGTCACTAACTCATACCCACCGATACAACAATTTATTCAACTTCTATAAGCATGGAGCGATTTTTACGTCCAGAACGATTTGACGCTGATCCTAACTCTGCAGCTGCGGCTCCGCAATGGAAACACTGGTATCGGACTTTCACAAATTTTATGGCAACTGTGGAGTAGTACCAACCAGATAATCTAAACACACTCATTAACTATATTGCTCCATCAGTGTATGAATATGTCACTGATTGCACTTCCTTCGACGAAGCCATATAGTATTGCAGAATCTGTATGTGAAGCCCAGGAATGAAATTTTTGCAAGACATCTACTAGCAACACATAAACAAGAGAGTGGCCAAAGTCTTGATGAATTCTTGCAAAAACTTAAATCATTGGCTAAGGACTGTAATTTTCAAGCAGTTTCAGCTGAGAAGAACCGAGATGAATCCATTCGAGATGCTTTCATTAGTGGGCTACAGTGTAACGACATCCGACAACAACTTCTCTTGACCTTCAAACGGCGTTCGACGAGGCTAGATCTCTAGAATCGGCCCAATCTTATTCCAGGTCATACCAGGTTTCTTCTACATCGGCCTACCCCTGTGGAGCAACTGCAACAGACACTCAAACCAAGGACTTGGACAAAACAATGCTAGCAGCAACGAACAGTAACAGTAAATGCTATTTTTGTGGGTACAATCGACATCCTTGCTTTAAGTGTCCCGCTAAGGAAGCTGTGTGCAAAGGCTGTAACAAGAAAGGACACTTCCTTAAAGTATGTCAAGCTAAGAACAAATCTGTAGCTTCTACCTTCAGTTCCGAACAGTACTCTGGAACCACAAGTTCTGGACCGCAGCTTTCATCGTTCTTATCAGCTTCCGCGCCACTGTCCGAGCCAAGGAGTCATCAAAATAACTGTCAATGGAGAACCTCTCTCAGCTCTCGTCAATACCGGAAGTTCAGAAAGTTATATAAACTCAAAAATCGTCCGCAACAACTGGAAAGTGATTAAATCCTCCAGGGTAATTAATATGGCCTCGACAAACCTCTCGAGATCCACTGAGGGCCATTGCAAGGTCACTGTTGGGGTGGAAGGAAAGCTGTACAAGCATGTGCAGTTGTCACTTCTGCCGGATTTATGTGCTGACGTCCTTTTGGCACATGACTGCTTGGGACAGCACGGGGGGGGTCCTAATTTCCTTTCAAGGCAAGAAACCTCTCTTATCACTCTGCGGCCTTACACAGGTGGATATAGAAGCTCCGCCCCTGTTCTCAAACCTTGCACCACATTGTACACCCATTGCTACAAAATCTCGGAATACCAAAATCGATGAACAGTTCATAGAGCAAGAAATTTGGAGGCTTCTGAACGACGGCATTATAGAGACTTCAAATTCACCATGGAGGGCTCAAGTTCTCATTACCACTAATGAGCCTCAGAAAAAGAGATTTGTCATCGCCTACAGTCAGTCTATCAACAGATTCACTGACCTTGATGCCTATCCCTTGCCGAAAATTGGTACAATGGGAATGGTGGAAGAAATTCAACACGTGCTATCTACAGCACTCTAGATCTTGAAAGTGCATACCATCAAATTCCAATCAAAGAGCATGAGAAAAAGTACATTGCATTCGAGGCGTGCGGCCAATTGTACCAGTTTTGTCGCATACCATTTGGAGTAACCAATGGCGTCACCTGCTTCCAAAGGGTGATGGACTCGATCATCACAGAAGAGAAGCTCAACAAAACCTATGCATATGTGGACAACATCACAGTATGTGGTGCCGATCGTGCTGAGCACGACAGGAACTTAGAACATTTTCTTGCTGTTGCAAAGAAGCATGGCCTTACCCTTAATGAAAGCAAAAGCATCATTGGCACAGACCGAATCACTCTGTTAGGACATGAGATCTCCAAGGACAACATCAAACCAGATCCAGAGAGGCTAAAACCTCTTCAGGACTTTCCATCCCCAAAGGATGTAAAAGCTCAAAGGCGGGTCATTGGAATGTTTGCTTACTACTCCCCTTGGATTTCTCATTTTTCTGATAAAATCCATCCACTTGTGCATAATACAACTTTCCCACTTCCTGAGGAAGCGAAGGAGAGCTTCCAAAACTTAAAGAAGGAACTCAAAGCGGCTGTATTGACTACGGTGAAGCCAGACATTCCATTGGTGGTTGAAACTGACGCTTCTGATATCGCCATTGCTGCAACTCTGAATCAAGAGGGGCGTCCAGTGGCTTTCTTTTCAAGGACTCTAACTCCCAGTGAACAACATTACTCTGCTGTCGAGAAGGAAGCATATGCGATTGTAGAAGCAACAAGGAAATGGAGGCACTTCCTGCTGGGAACACATTTCAAAATCATCACTGACCAGAAGTCTGTGGCCTTCATCTATGACACCAACCTGAGAGGAAAAGTAAAAAATGACAAAATTCAAAGATGGAAGATTGAATTATCCAGCTTCGGGTTCGAAATTGTCTACTGGCCGGGGACGGACAACAATGGACCTGACTGCTTATCCCGTGCATATTGTGGGGCATCCTCACACTCTGTGGATCTGAAAAGACTTCATGAAACATTGAGCCACCCTGGTGTTACAAGGATGTTTCACTTTGTGCAATCTAAACAGCTTCCATTCTCACTAGAAGATGTCAGGACAATGACAGCTAACTGTAAAACCTGTGCTGAGCTGAAACCAGCATTCTACAGACCTCCCCAAGCTCAATTGATCAAGGCTACTCAGCCGTTCGAGAGACTCAGCATTGATTTCAAAGGACCTCTCCCATCAGCAACGCACAACAAATATCTGCTTACTGTTGTGGATGAGTAATCGCGTCCGTTTTCCATTCGCATTTGCTTGTGCTGATACCTCTGTTTCTACTGTCATCAAATGCCTCTCTCAGCTTTTTGCCATTTTTGGAATGCCATCATTTATTCGCAGTGACAGAGGGTTAGCATTTCTGTCACAGGAATTAAGATCCTTTTTACATCAGAAAGGAGTAGCAACAAGTCGCACAACTCCATACAACCCTCGTTGCAATGGTCAGGTGGAGAGGCTGAATGGGACACTCTGGAAAGCTATTACTTTATCCCTCAAATCTCAGGACTTGCCCGTCAGTCAGTGGGAAAAAGTGCTTGCAGACGCTCTTCATCGATCAGGTCCCTCTTGTGCACGGCTACAAACGAGACTCCCCATGAACGCCTCTTTTCATACAACCGTAAGTCTACAATGGGAACATCTCTGCCCAATTGGCTGCTATCTCATGGACCCCTGTACATGAAGAAGAATATCCGATCGTCCAAGTACGACTCTATGGTCGATGAAGTAGAACTTCTAGACTGCAATCCCCAATACGCACATGTGCGACTATCTGATGGGCGAGAAACAAGTGTGTCACTGAGACAGCTGGCTCCGATTCCAGAGACGTCGACTGATCCGGAAAACCATGTAACCCCGCAAAAAGGAATTTTGAGGACCAGTGAAACTCGTGATGCGCATACTAATGAACTTCAAGTTACGAACGCACCTGGGACTAATGGTGAACGTACTGAGAATATTGCTACGGACAATTTGGAAACTGACACTGCTAATCTAAAGGTGGAACAGCAAGAACAGCAGCCACCTAAGGATCAAAACGTTCAACAGAGACAATCAGTTAATTACTTCAGAACCAGACCCTACAATTTACGAAGTAGAGAAGTCTAAGAACATTGTGTGCACAAACAGTTTAATCCCCACGTTCTATTTTCTAGTGGGGGAGAATGTTGTGAAAATATTGTGCATTACCTTGCAGTGTTGTTGAGTCGTTATTGCAATATATGTTTCCTTGTTCTCTTTCTGTTTCAGGTTATTACTGTTGACAACTGAATCTGTCAAAAGAAGTTGAATAAAGCCGTATTTCCGTATTGGCAATTATGTTCTGCGAACTCTGTTAATCTATAACGTCTAATCCGATCATTGTCATCATCGTCATATGTCACTAACTCATACCCACCGATACAACACCCACATTGTGACATATTCATTTAAGAAAGAGTTACCAAAGAACTGCCGGCTACAGAGGCTGAGGTGATTCTGAATTTGACTGGTACTGGTACGCAAGAGGTTTATAATGCAATTAACCACCGTGATGGGAAATGACCTTTTTGTTTCTGGATTTTTTTCTCACCTCCATTGCCCTAAAAGAGTGCCAAGTAATCCATTTTTGCAGAGGCCTTCACCTTTGGAATATGGTGGAGTGTAGGCTACCTCTCATCAACAATACTCAAAGAAATTTCTGAAAGGGGTAGTGGAATAGTGTAACTCCTACCAAAACATGGATACAGGGAAACTGATAGTTACCTTTGATTTGGACGAATGCCTTTGCTTCTACTGGGTCGCATCTTCCCACCTTGTTTACACACAAACGTTAGATATTCATAACTTTGACTTCCAGCATTGCAAAGCTTTGACTGTACGAATAAAACAGAAAATAAATATATAGGTTAACAAATATAATGTTACTTTGTTCATTATAAAGGTGGTGTGAAAACAATATTATTATATTTTATTACCTTAAATGTTGTCGCCATTCAATTGCTGCTGTCATTATTTCTTTACATGCTCTTGCTACTGCTGGTGATTATGATGATTAGTGTTAGTGTTTTTGAGTACACATTGTGCTTTTAACAAACAGCAACTATTTTTTTTCCCTTTGACAAGTGGTTTGTTGCTGGTGGCTCTGTTGATGTTATTCTTGTTAATGACCATGATCATGATTCTGATATTGATAGATAAACTTATATTTTTTAAACTGAGATGAATTAAATTAAATTACGATAATGGTTAACTATACCAACCCCTGAATTCATTGAAGAGAATGTTATTCATGCACGTGCAATTAGCTTCTGTCCAATGGCTTTCTCTCACTGGAGCACACAAAAGCAAAGAAAACCCTTAAAACACATTCAAAATTATTGTTATGATCTTAAGAAAATCTACCACATACATGTGGTTCGCTTCCAATGTATAGATGATTGTGAAGAAATCTAACTGTGTATTACTATAAGTATGTTCCATCCCTTAAGTGAAACTAAAATTTATTTAAATCCACAAGTCCTCATACTGCTTCCACTGCCAGTCAGTGAGCAATGACTTGCCATATGATGATAAGACTCATGGGTGGGTGGGGGGAAGGAATTGCCAACTTGGGTCTAACACTTGGGGGTAAAAAAGAATTACTGCAACTCACCCCTAACACCCTAACCCATTTTCATTTAAAGTATCAATTTCCTCTCTGCTGCATTCACTGTCGCCCGTCTCCTTTAATATGCCATAGATCAATGGAAAGGAGTGACATATTTATCACTGAAGGGGTGGCAAGTGCAATTAGATTCACATGCCTTGTGCTGTTTCGAACCCTTTCTCAGACTTCCTCCCTTGTTCCGTTCATCATTACGCAATCAACGTTGCTATTGGGCGAGTGTTGAAAACAATATTGAAATTGGAGCGACTTGGAATTTTATTGATTTAATGGATACATACGAAGGTTCAGGTCTAATCCGTTGATATGGATTCTTGGTTTGGTCATGCTTATTTTAGTAAGACTTTCCTCACACTCACAGTTACTCAGGGTTCTCAGTGGCATAGTTGTAACCATCTCTGCCCGTCAGTCAGGAGGCCGTGGTTCAATTCTCAGCACGGCGGGTTTTTTTGTTTTTTTTCATAAGTCTTTTCATCAGGAATCAATCTTTTTTTCTTAATCCAAGAACAATAACGGAATAAATCCAGTGTTTTTTGCTTTTTTTTGGTATCTACACCTGTCAATCGGGGGACAGTGGTTCGATTCTCAGCAGGATGGGATTTTTTTTCTTCTTTTCTTATAAGTTTTTTTATCAGTAGGCCTAATCAAGCTGTTTGGTAATTTTTGCTTTTAATCCAACAACATTAGGAATAAATCCAGTCTGCTTGTTTGTTTGTTCATATTCTTTGTCATTAGTCAACACACCTGCGGATACACCCGAGCTTTATCCGCCGATACTGTTTGCGGCCCAAGATCTGCCGATAGTGCTGCCGGATAAACCCAACTATCCGCCAATAATGTTAGCGGATAAACCTGGGCAGTATCCGCCAACATTATCTGCGGATAAACCCGGGCAGTAACCGATAATGTTGATGGATAAGGGCAGCCATATCAAAAACATTCACATCAATAGGCCTACATTTAAATAAGAAAATTATAAGACTAAGAGTAAGACACTGAAATGAAATCTGAGTTCTGTTAAAAGTGTTATAATATCTGATGTCAGTTTTTGTGAAAATAACAAAAAATGACAATTACCACACTGTTGAGTGTTGGCGGGTAGCATACACACTGATGAAATGCGCCAATAAAGGGATTCCCAAAATGCATATTATATAGATCTAGATCTATAAGTATAAGACCTCACACAATTTTTCTGACTGTCTGACTAGAACGATCTAGAGAATCTAGATCTAGATCTAGATTCTAGATCTACATAAAATGATAAAAATATCACTGATTATAAATTGCCTTGCTATGAGAGCTTTTCTGAATTAGATCTAGATCTAGGTCTAGATCTACGTGCACGGAAATAAGAATTCGTCACAGTTCTCCAGCCTCAAACCTAAACTTGATGATGTCTTCTCTAGTAGCCTACTAAAATCTAGATCTAGATATCTAGCTAGACTCTACATCTCTAGTCTAGATCTAGACATGGTACTGGTGTGGTAGAGCAGAGGTCTAGATCTAGATCTAGATATATAGATCTAGATCTAGACTCTAGATCTAGACTCAAGTACTCTAGAATAGATCTAGATTAGATCTAGATCTAGATTAGATCTACATCAGAATGACAAATACTATAGTATAGCACGAGTAGCCTATGTAAAGGAAAACGTACCTTTCTGGAGTCCCCCATGACAAATAGAGCACTCTGGCTTCTTCCGAAACTGAACACGGCATTTTGGAGCTCTTCAAATGTTTGGAAAATGGCACCAACGAATATTACACACTGCCCGTCCGCCATATTGAGACGAAGCGAAGAACTTGCCCGTCTTTCCGATGAAGGTTTTGAAAAAGGCTGCTGTTATAAACTCATCCGCCCCCGGGTTACCAGATTGGCTTTTTTAAAGCCAAATTCCAGAAATTTGGCTTTTCTTTTATGGTTGGCACGTGGATATACACTACTGAACTAGATTCCATGCGTGGTTTCGCCAGCCCTCTCTTTCCTTACTTCTTTCCCCCCAATTGAAAAAATAAACAAAAACAAACTGATCCAACCGACACAACTCACCACAACTACAATGTTATGTACGCTAAAAAGAAAAGAAGCTTACATGAGTGGGAGAAGCAAGAACATTGTTGTAGCGTCTGCAGGCTACCCCGGTTGGTTCAAATCTCGTACGAGCCTGAACGAGTCTTCACCTCTCTTGTTTCCCTTTTGTTTGTTGTTTGCAGTGCTCGCACTCGGCGACCTGACCTTCCCTTTCTTGTGATTAGTTTTTCTTGTAGGTGAGTGATTTGACCCTTTTCGTTAATATAAGGACATTCCTGAATATTCGATAATATCGTAGATATAGATGTTTGCGCCAGGTTTGGCCTTGAGGTGATGTAACCTAATGTCACTAATGACGTATTGTTACGTGATTGGTCAGTTTGTGTGTCTCGGGCAAGTGCAAAGAGATTCGGGAATTTTCTATGACTATGTATAATATAGTTTCCAAAGGACTGGAAGGAAGGACACCTCGTGAAGCTTCCAAAAAAAGGGGACCTCAGCAATTGTAGTAACTACAGAGGAATCACACTTCTCTCCATCCCAGGAAAGGTTTTCAATCGGATTATTCTCAAGCGAATACAGAATGCAACAGACCCAAAACTTCGTGAGGAGCAAGTTGGTTTCAGGAGTAATCGATCAACCACCGACCAGATCGCCACGCTGAGAATCATAGTAGAGCAGTCGTTAGAGTGGAACTCCCAACTGATAGTGAACTTCCTTGACTACGAGAAGGCCTTTGATAGCATCGATAGAGAAACACTGTGGAGAATATTGAGACATTATGGAATCCCAGAGAAGATGGTGAATCTTATCAAGAGCATGTACGAGGGGACAAGTTGCAGAGTCGTACACGATGGTGAGCTTACTGACAGCTTTGATATCAAGACTGGTGTTAGGCAGTGTTGTTTGCTGTCCCCATTTCTGTTTATCCTGGTGACTGATTGGCTTATGAAAGAAACCACCAGTGGAGGAAGAAATGGCATACAATGGACCCCATGGACATAGCTGGACGATCTAGATTTTGCAGATGACTTGGCACTATTGTCGCACACACACGACCAGGTGCAAGCAAAGACTACAGCTCTAAACAAAATTTCAGAATCTATTGGATTGAGGATACATCCTGCGAAGTCGAAGGTCCTAAAAATTGTTGCACCCTCAAGCGAACAAGTCAAAGTAGGAGATAATCACTGGAAGATGTAGAGTCCTTCTGCTATCTTGGTAGTATCATTGACAATAAGGGAGGAACAGAGGCAGAAGTCAAAGCACGAATTGGAAAGGCACAGGCAGCTTTCACGTCTTTAAGCAAGATTTGGAGAACCAAGGATATATCTCTAAAAACAAAGCTGAGGATATTCAACTCGAACGTGAAGTCAGTCCTGTTGTATGGATGTGAGACTTGGAATGCGTCCCAGGCCTGCCTAAAGAGAATCCAAGTTTTCATCAACAGATGTTTGAGGAAGCTACTTAAGATCAGATGGACAGACAAGGTCAGCAATGAAATTGTATGGAAAAGAACAAGACAGAGCCCAGTCAGAGAGGAAATTGGTAGGAGGCGATGGAGATGGATCGGCCACACTCTCAGGAGGCCAGGAAACAGCATCACGAAGAAGGTATTGGATTGGAATCCCCAGGGCAAGAGATCAAGAGGAAGGCCGCGCGGAACGTGGAGAAGAGCCAGAGAAAATGATGTGCAACGAAGCGGAAAGACTTGGAATAATGTAATGTAAAGAGGCTGGCCCATGATAGAGAGGGATGGAAAGTGTTTGTTGGTGGTTATACCCTGATCCAGGGTGAGAAAGGCAATGATGATGATGATGATGTATAATATATAAATGTAAATAGATCCATGTAAATGTGAGGAGCGGTGAGTAAGTGAGTCTTCAGCATTTGTGTGTTTCCTAGTGTGGGCTAGGATATTCATTTGTTTAGGTGTTCTCTGGTGCCTTCTTAGGTTTATATTGTTCTTCATATAGTTATTAAACTTCAGTGTTATTTAGTGTTTGATGGATTTCGTGTTTAATTACTACAGCTGTAACAGTTTCGATTCTAAAGGGTAGGAGTTTAAATCATCTAACTCTCCCTACTATAACGTACTGAAATAAACCTCAGCTGTTACATATTGGGGGCTCGTCCGGGATCCGATCAGATCCGATCCAAACTATTAAATTTATTATAGGATCATCAAGAATATCTACAACATGTTAGAGGTTATTGGAAGGCTTAGCCAGGAAGCGGACGCCATGGAGCTCACTGGGGAGGAGAGACGGGACTGCATCCGTGAAGGCCTGGAAAAAGAATGACAGGTGGAGGCTCAGCGACAGGAGAAGGAGGCTCAACGACAGCTGGAAAGAGAAAGGATGAACCACGACTTGGAGATGGAGAGGATCCGCCATCAAAATGGAGGTAACGACTCAACGCAGAGGACCAACGACCACGCCAGTTCTAAGAGACCCAAGCTACCTGCATTTCAGGATGGGAAGGACGACCTGGATAGCTGGTTGCTGCGTTTTCAGAGGTTTGCCAAGACAGCCGACTGGTCCAGATGCACCTGGACGACATGAGGTCTGTCCTGCTGACCGGAAGAGCTCTGGGGTGCTTCTGCCGATTGCCGATCGACGAGGCCAAAAACTACGACAAAGTCAAGGAATCTTTGCAGGAGAGGTACAACCTGTCGGAGGGTGGATACAGGCTGATGTTCAGTCAAGGTAAGCCTGAAGATGTTGGTTGGAATGTTTTTGACCAGGATCAAGACCTATCTGGAGAGGTGGATAAAGCTGTCGAAGGCGGAGTCCAATTACTCCCTTAAGGATACACAGGATAAACACAGGGTTCTGCGGTTATTTATTCAACCACCAAAGGGACCATAGAATAAAAGGGTATTAAAAAGCCCAGCATAAAGCCCAACCAGCCATGAGCTGGAATAAAAGGGAAAAGACAAAAACATGAATAGAATAATGACAACGCCAATCGGCAATCAATGGTGGGTATACACATAGGGCTGAGTAAATCAAGACATCAACACGATATAAGATCTAAGCAATTACTAATTACATGTATGGAATAAATGCTAAGGTTAATGAACTACAACTACAAGTAAGAATTATATATATATACAAGGAGTTTCCTAGTACATGTGACAGTGCTTGCAGTTAATCAAAGTATGAAAGGACATAATTAATGAAGGGGCAGGACCACAATAGTTTCACTCCACTGAGCCGAGCACAACAAATCTAAAGTGGCCGTTTCATTTAAAGCAGTGATCGACAGACAGCGAATAACATAGACACTGCATACTGGTGCAGGTCATCCTACTCAAATTATTACCACTGACACGCTCAGGAGCTATTGTGTTGGAGTTACTTCCCTTTCCATCCGATTCTGAAGGGTCACACCCTTTTACTTTAGCCGTGCGCCTAGGCTAATGGGTACATGTCGCTAGGGCAAACTCTTCACAAACATATACATAAAATAAAGTATACATTATTCTTATAAAACCATGTCCTTCACACAACTTACGAAACTCATAGAAACACAATACATCTAATACATGTACATATGTGTAGGCGGGACTCATTGTAACATGTGAAACTTATTGAAACATGTTAATTCATCGCCACACAGAGAACAATTCTGGGGCTCACCTGTGCGAGACCTTACTAATTAATTATACGTCATAAGCACTAAGCACACAATTATAAGCACACTGCTCTCTTTGGCATAGTGGTAAGGTACACAAATACCTGTAATACACACAATCAAGTGTATAGTGCCGCTCGCTATAAAATGAATCATCCACACTAACATGTCAAGATATCCTCACTGCCTACTACAACAAGGCAATATTACACATGCACACAAGCAAATCGTAATATTTTGGTTTGGTTAGCGAGCCATCATTAACATCTAGCACAACAACCGCAAACTTACACAATGAAGTATATGATCCGACTGCAACATAATATACTGCATAGATCATAATATTAATACACTGTACCGCGCACCTCGACACAGGATAAGTTTAGTGGGTCATCAGCAACTAACACTGCGGGCATCTTACGTCGAATGACGACATAGCAATTACCGTTGAGCCAGATTCACAATCTACAGATCAGATACACTTCTACGCGGCATTATCGGCGAACACATCATCGGCATCAGTACACTTGACCAGAATCAATTTACGCAAATTAAAGTCACTTCCCAAATATAGTTTCCAGCTTTCCCAAAATCTCTCTGCTACTGGCGCAACTAGGTCATGTTTTGGCGAAGCGCGTGGCGGCGCTGCCGCTGTACTAGTACTACTCCAAGGTTCAAAGTTCAGCTCTCGCAGGTCACTGTTGGTGTGTCGGCGTCTTTGATGAGGGTGCTGACCACTCGAACTGGCATCGTATTTATGAGCCAGTCAACTGGAATGCTCTGGCATGGAGTCCGGGCCGGAATAATTTGTTAGGGTACTGACACAAAAAAATTCATAGCGCAACTAATGTAAATGTTACAGAAATCAACCAGATATCCCAGTAAACTGCAGAAATTACTTAATCGTCCTATCCAGCTATAATTTAATAAGTTTGACCCGGGTTGGATTTATCGGTGATAACACGCGTCTAACTCATAGTTTACTTTAAATCCGAGACCCTCTTATTTAATGATCCCACTAGGATACGTGCATCAAAGTACAATAAAATTGATATCAATATAACCTAGGAACTTGCTAAAATTCTAACCGACTACTTTTACCAGAAACTCTGTAATAGTCTTAATACTTGTATAATTTTTCAAAGGTGACCGGACTAGCAACATTTGACAAATTCGTGCGGGATACTTTAATAATAATAATAATAATAATGGATGGCATTTATATAGCGCATATCCATTAAAAATGCTCTATGCGCTTTACAGAAGCAACATGTCAAAATACATGGGTAAAACAATCACAAAAAAATCAAGCATGGTACTCTTAATTAAAATAGAAGGCGCATTAACAGAAACACCCTTAAAAAGCTCACACACACAACCACAATTAATACACACATACAACGCCCACACACCCACATGGGCGGGCGCACACGCACAGATGCCAAGCTTGGATTGATGTACATTTTACTCACTGCTCAAAGTATGATGAAAATAAAATTGTTTTGAGTTGTTTCTTGAACGTTTCCAAATTCTCGGCTTCTCTAGTGGATTTCGGAAGCTTATTCCACATGAGTGGGGCAAAATATGAGAAAGATCATGTTTTTGTTTCTCAGTAATTATTTTGGCAGCAGCATTTTGTACGCTTTGAAGTTGCTGTATGTTTTCTTCTGTTATGCCAGCTAATAATGAATTGCAGTAATCAAGCCGTGGCAGTAAAAGTGATGTTATCAAAGTTTTGGTGATATCAGAAGTCAGGTATTTACGAATGCTCCCTATTTTTCTTAAACTGAAAATACAGGTTTTTACAAAGAACAGTTAGGTGGGATTTCATTGACATGTCTTGATCTAAAATTACACCAAAATTTTTCACTTTCGTCTGGGCTGAAATTTCATGGCCATTTATGTTAATGCTGACATTATCAATTTCATTACATAAGTTGCTACGAAAAAATATGACTTCAGTCTTGTCCTCGTTTAGTTTCAATTTGTTATTGAGCATCCATTTTCTTATATCATCAATACAACTGGTGATTGTATCTATAAGACTTTGTAAATTGTCAATGGTGGTAAATCCATACAGCTGAGTATCGTCAGCATAAAGGTGATAATTGAGGGCATATAAAGAAATTATTGTAGAGAGACTTTGAGTGTACATTGTAAAAAGAACAGGACCAAGAACTGAACCTTGAGGAGCCCCGTACTTTAGAGGTAACATATCTGACACATCATTACCAATTTTTACCGATGTAAGATCTAAACCACATAAGAAGAATGCCTGACAATAAAAATGACTTTTCCAATCTTTCTAGTAAAATTTCATGGTCAATTGTGTCGAAAGCCGCTGATAAATCTAGTAAAACCAAAACACATACTCTTTTATTATCAATTTCATTGAGAATATCTAATGTTACCTTTAAAAGGGCAGTCTCTGTACTGTGGTGAGTTTTATTAGCGGATTGAAAAGGTTCTTCCATGTCATTGACATTTAGGTGGTGTTTGATTTGTTGCAAGACCGTTTTTTCGAGAATTTTGGATAAAAAGTTGAGGTTTGAAACCGGCCTAAAATTTTTCATATCGTTTTCATCAAGACCTTGTTTTTTTTAGTAATGGTTTAATAATTGCTTGTTTATAAGGGTCAGGTACTATTCCAGTGGTTAGTGACATATTAATAAAATGAGTAATGTAAGGTGCAAGATCTTCTATGCACAGTACTAACAATGAGGTGGGGATTGGGCCTAAGTCACATGTTTTAGCAGGGGATTCTTTAATATATTTAATAACATCTTTTTCAGATACTTCCTCAAATTCACACATAGTTTAGTCCATCAATACGACGTATCTCTGTTAATAACAAACATTATCAGAAGTACCTGTATTGTGCCGGTAGGGTATTGCCTACTCAGGGGCGAGGCTTCCTCATAATCAAATAATCAGTGATTACCCTTCGAATTAATTATTATTACCCTTCGAATATTAATTCTAGAATTACTGTGCTTTCCAGATCGAGCCCAACTCCAAGTCCATTTAGTCAGTTCAGCATTCTATTCTACGTTGCTATTTTGGGTTTGTTGTTATAGTCTAAACCCCTCACCGAAAAGCATCTTTGTAGGGACTTACACCATATGAACTGGTCCAAAATCAGTGATTAACAAAGACGAAAAAGACTTGACTACACCCAGAAGCGAGCTTGAGCATAGCCGGTTTTCTTCAAAGCGGTGCCGCAGACAGCAAAATAGTGGGGGGAAAAAATAGGTTTATAATCAAGGTTTGACCTGATTTTACGTACTTATGCAGGTTTTTCACTATGCGGTCGTTTTCATCCCAATCGAAAGGTAAAGAGTAGAGTGAAAGAGTTTGTGTGGATCTTTTTGGTTTTTTTTGTTTGAGGTAATCTAGCAAGAGCTATCAAAGAATAATAATTATTATAGTCTAGATCTAGATATAACTGTGATCAAAATCAGTCGAATGTATTAAGAACATCAATTCA
The DNA here is from genome assembly GCA_963931925.1 of Onchidella celtica. Classification (NCBI taxonomy): domain Eukaryota; kingdom Metazoa; phylum Mollusca; class Gastropoda; order Systellommatophora; family Onchidiidae; genus Onchidella; species Onchidella celtica. The sequence goes on along the minus strand of OZ007573.1, from coordinate 26,646,694 downwards.
CTTGATAGGTCGCTCGAACCTAAACCACAACGGCAGATAGCCACTTCTCCGAAATCGCTACACATTGTCATGTCACAGAGATGCCATTTAAGCACTTTCTACCATTTACAGTAAAACCTCGTTATACCGCCAAGTAAGGGGCAAACAGAAAATTGGCGGTATAACGAGAATGGCGGTACAACGAAAATACCATGTAGAACAAGGGAAATAAGTAATTAAGTAATTTACCAATATTGGACTGGCTAACATTGTCTAAAATATTGCAGTTATCTCCCTTATCTCTCCACTAGACACAAGCCTCCGTTGTCATTTTGAAGTTTACATTGCTTTCATTTGTATTTTTTTGTTGTTGTTGTTTTGTGTTTATGTGTGTTGGAGTTTATTTATTCAAGAAATCGCACCTTAAGAGTAAAAGTATTATGTATTGCAACACGACAAATAATGCTACATTACAACAGCAACAAACATGCGTTGTTTGCATCGTACCCCTCGACCGGTATGAACCAGTTGAAGCATCACCTCGTGCGCGCTTTAGTTCGTTTGCAAACTCTCTATTGAACTGTGACCCGTCTTTCCCACTGCATGCCCCATCAGTAGGCCTATCAGGACTTCAAAAGCGAAGACTGTGTAGCAGGATTGGTGTTTGAGTAACAAGCCCAGACTGTGACACCAAGGGATGTTCCGACTGTTAGCTGGATTTGGGTAGATGTGGGGAGTCGGGGGTTAAATTTACGTTGGCGCTATAACGAGGAATATTTACTATACTCAAGTTATGAATGTAGCAGTCAAACTGTTGGCGGATGGCGGTATAACGAGATTTTTAGTGACTTTGTATAGGTGTCAGATCCGTACCACGGCGAAAAGCTGGCGGTATGCGGGAATGGCGGTATAACGGGTGGCGGTATAGCGAGGTTTTATTGTAATGTTAATGGGTCCTTTCCGAGAAACTTTATGAGATGGTAGAATAACAAAATCTCTGGCTATGAATATGACAATGAAAACGTGCTGCTCAAATTATATTTTTAAAAATAGGTGAAAAATATGCGTTTATAAGTCTGTTAGTATGAATGAATAGTTTGGCTTGTAAATTGCTGCATTCCTGTCCTGTTGACAAGAATAGTCCGCCCTTCAGATTTTTGCAGTGCCTAGCAACCGTTTCATTGTTTTAGTCGCTGCATTTATGATTATGTAAATATGATGTAGCGATACGTCCTATCATGAGGATCTTACTAGCTTAAATTCTGATTACCCTCTGCAGAGGACCACGCTTCGCCCCTGTGCCTACTCCTAAAAATGAATTCGGGTTTCTGTCTTTCTGGCGGTTGATAAGAAAGAATGAGCAAATTTAAGAAACCAAAGGCCACGATACAAGAGCTGGACGCCTGCTGGTCACAAGTTCCAACTGACCAATCAAAACGCATGCCTCCTCACAGCGAACAGCTCCGCGCTACTGTACATATAAGGGAAATAATCCAATTAGTGGCAACCAAACAAGCGCACATAAGCTACTATGAGTGGCCTTCCCTTACTCACGCACTAGCGTTACAATGAAAGCACATTATTTAAAATAAAAAATCGTTCATCCTCTCACATTCTCCCCTGCTCAGTCACGTAGTCCCATACGTGACACATACATACACTCTTAGTGTACGTATCCTTACGCGCGACGCTACGTTGGGTCGCCCGCGATTGTCGCTCGAGACCAGTCGCTTGAAGTGTCTCCTTATGCGCTAAGATTCGCTAGCGAAAATCCGGGATCAAGCGATGACGCTCGACCGCTCGAGTCAAAAGTGTCTCCTTATGCGCGAGCGACGTCTGGTCGCGTGTCAAGTGGCGTATGTTGTCTTGATTTTATAAATTAGCATTTTGCAATGTCTGGTTGGAAAACGGCTTCAGAAAAAAATCTACAGACTCGATCAAGGTTATGCTAGGTCTTGAACGAACCAAAGCAAAACGTAGTGACAAAGGCTCGCTGCTCCATCGCCCATTCCGAGCAGAAAAGGTCAAGACGGAAGCCGACCTCGTGATGCGGCAGCATGGACTTTAACATAACCATGCGCTTACTGAACTTGTATGTGTATGTGTGTGTGTGGGGGGGGGGGTAGCAGTCGATTTCTTTATTCACCGAAATTGAAAAACAAACCAACAAAAAATCTGCGTGGACAGTACTGCACTGGCAAGAAGCAAATAATATTAGCTTGAAATAGTTTCAAAATTTTTGTTTCGCCCCTCCCGTGCAATTTGTGGAGAATGAACTGAAATGTGAAGGGTTCGATTGTCGAACTACTGCGTAGACGAAGTTTCATCACTCCAGCCAGCAACCCTAAGGTAATCCTCTGTATAGGATGTTTGCACAAAGCAATGGCATCGTTCCCTCGTAGATCCGCTGTTTACAGCATTGACCGTCGTCTGTTTGATGCAGGGAACCCACCCCTATGGTAATCCTACATACTCCATGGGGATATCTTATACAAATCTACGTCGGACTGAAGTAGGGGTGCTGGCTGGGAAATTCCCTGGAATGCTTGACCTACAAGTGCCTCAACAAATTAAATGCCGATGATTCTGCGTGTAGGTGCGCTTTAGTGTATGTTTTCCTAAGTAGGCCTAGGCAGGAAACAGCTAGTTCCCCTTGCTCCTCTCCCAATAGATCCACTCTGGGCTTTTCATAGGTGCCATGCTCATTTACAATAATACTTTTACATTCTGGTTCCATGGGCTTAAAGTTAAAAACTATCAAATTCGTTGTCCCCTCATACATGAACATAAATTGAAGAAGCAGAAAATCTATGGGGTCGCCTTTCTTTTTACAGCTTTTTCTTTTTGCCATATTTTTACAGAGGTAGGTTAGGTTTGCTGTCGCCAATGGGTAGTGACGTGGATAGGCCCTGATATGGCTTCTTACCGCGGGATGATGTCTGATACATGATCATTACCTATAATTATAATGTTTCACAGCTATCGCAAATAGAGCAGGCAAAGCACAGAAAGAAAGGAATAATTTTTATCTTCCCTTCCTAAGCAAAGTATTACACAAGAAATATCTTCCGGACCTAAAAAAAAACAACATGCAGAGGAAAAAATATCGGTACATGTATTTTCCTTGCCTAAGTTACGCGAATAGTCAAGAAATATCTTCTCTGCTTATGCACTTTGCACATTGGGTCTGCATAGGCAGGGGATATCTTCCTTACCTATGCAAAGTGAATAGGTAGGGGATATCTTCCCCACCTATGCAAGGTGAATAGGTCTCGGACGTCTTCCCTACCTATGCAAAGTGTATAGGTGGGGGATATCTTCCCTACCTATGCACTTCCTTTTTGGAAAAGTAGGATTGTCTCTTCGTGTATTGGTCAACCAATCGAAATGCCGCGGACCACAGTTATGTCATGACGCGCGAACAAGCAGAAAGTTTTTCCCACGCGTGTCCTGCAAGACCGTATTATAATTATGCAGACGTTTACGCATACAGTTTACAGTGCATTTCAATCATTGGCATCGTGGGTGTAGTCCGCTGGCGTTTTTAACATTTGAAAGTACCGTAAATGAAAGGCATTGTTGGAGAACTGAAGAGGTTCAAATGTAAGGAATGGTTCAAATTGTGAGCAGAAACTAATACCGAGATCAAGGTAGGCCCATATTTTAATGAAATTTATGTGACCACATCACACAAGACTAGTTGCGGGAAATTCGCCATTCCTGATCGGTAGGCCTACTTTTTCGCCTCCAGGGCAGCGTGTTTCTCTGTGCATTCTTCGAAACTTTCCTGTCCCCTCCCTGTCACATTTTAATCTTTAAGACCACGAGAAGGAAAAGAAGGAGGCCTCCAAGAAGGAGGGGAAAGAAAATGCAGCTCTGAGAAAGTTACAATAAGTTGAATGGGAGAGGAAGAAAATGGAAAAGAAAAAAAAAAGAACAATTTCATTAAATTTATTTCCTGCGTTGTTAACTTTTTAAGAGAATAAATGTTTAATATTCTTTCACATCATTTTGTTACCCTGCACTACCTCTGAGTAAGGTAATTCTGATAAGTATTATTATGATGTTTACAACTGCGGCCACATCAATCTAACTCCTTCATTCTTTTCTTTTTACTGGTACCTGGTTTCTTTCCCACTCTCTCCTCAAAAAGTTAGTGGAAACTTTACATTATGATCTGAAGCTCGGTTTCCTTGCTAGGTGTTATCTTCTATAGTAGTCTATAGGCTACCGGAACCCCCCCCCCCCCCGCGGGCGTTTGACCAGTATGATTTTCAGTTAGCTTGATGTGTGAGCATGTGTAATTCACTTGTTTGCCAATTTGGGGGACAAGGTGGTCTAGGCTACCGGAAACCCCCCCTCCCCCCCCCCCCCGCGGGCGTTTGACCAGTATGATTTTCAGTTAGCTTGATGTGTAAGCATGTGTAATTCACTTGTTTGCCAATTTGGGGGACAAGGTGGTCTAGAGGCAAGGTGCTCGCCTCTCATGCCAAGGGTCCCGGGTTCTAAACCCGGGCAGTGCAGGCATGTTGGAAATTGGATTTTTCTCATATTTTCAAGTCCCTGGTCCTATTGGGGGGTAGGATCGAATACCTAGTCTTCTCGGATAAGGACGAAAAAATTCGGAGGGCCCGTGTGCACGTTGCGCATGTTAAAGATACCTTGGCAGTTGGAAATCGTAAAGAGCAGGCCGAAAGGCCGCTGCCCGGGCAAAATTGAAAATTGAAATTAATAGATTAAAATTTATCCATATCATTCCTCTCCCCCCCCCCCCCCCCGCCAGAATTCATTATTAAATATATATTTGAGTTGTGTGTTGTGCGAACTGATGTGAGTTGTGAACTGCTGTGAGTTGTGAACTGTTGTGAGTTGTGAACTACGCCTAACAGGCTGCGTTACAATTTGCTCTGAGATAGAGAGAGAGAGAGAGTGAGCGAGACAGGGAGAGAGAAAGAAGCAGTGCTGTCACGAGCAGAGTTAGGGTCTTGGGGATGTTACGACTGCACGAGAGGCAGCTAACTCACACTCGGACACAACCACACAAGAAAAGTATTAAATAACTAGAGCGTATATATGTCAGGCCGGTCAGGCCATAGTTTACATAAATATTAATAACAAAACAAAAGACAATAGGGGTATATATTCAAACCAAAAAAACTCTAATTAATAACTTAACCAATGATATTCATGTAACTATGGAGGTACTGCAATCAATAGCAAATAGGTATATTATACGAAACTAGATATCAATTTAAAGTGACAGTTGAGTCGCCACTGGCCAGTCGCCAGGCAAACTCTCCATAAATCATATGGGCTTGAATGTTAGGAGAGCCCAGTACGTTCAAAGCCTACAGAAGCACTCTTCGGCTTGTAGGTAATTTAAGCAGTTGCCAAAAGACTATATTTTATGCACAATCACTATTCAATTCATCAACAATGTGCTATATTATTCCAATCATACTATGGCAATAGATCTATGATACAGGACACTCGTGGTCGAGTGCCAGCTGGGGTTTCCTTAGTCTTCCTATGAGGCTGTAGTTCTCTCTCTATCTCCGATCTCTATTATGCTTGAACAAATAAGATATATTACCATTGGTCACGCCTACTGGTAAGGGCGAACATCAATATAGCGCAGCGTGGGCTTTCAAAGGTCAGCCCACTCAGACCTTTCTTTCTAGAGCTCAGTCAGTCCGTTAGCAAGGACTTCTTGTCTTCAAAGCACACAGTTCAGGTACTGGTCAACCGGAGATACTTCACGACACGATGCTTCTGCTCGTCTGTATTCCTAAATCTGAACGTTACACGATGTTTTATACTATCTGGCTACCCAGCAGTGCTAGTCCGCTGGCCCAATTAGTTCAGCTATCTCATAGGTCGAAACCTCCCACCATTTTAATTGTAGTAATACGTCTGCACTATTCTACCAGCCAGTTAACGTGCAAAAACTTGTCTAGTCATACTTAACAATGTCAACTATCCCCACCTTGTTTCACCCCTACTCCATTACTTATTAATCACGAACATTAAAACCGACAAGCGTGACTCTAACAGTTTAACTTTACATTTATTTACTCACCAACTATAATTCGCGAGGGCCGTTCAAGGCCACCAGCCAATTTCTCATGGCCCTGGTAAAACAACAACAACTCACTCTCTGCGTGAGTTTTAACAACATCCGAATCATGACAAGTGCAGTGTGTTGAGCGCTTCGCAGGCAGCTCCATTCTGCTCTGTGGTTGACATGTTGTTTCTGTAAAGCGCATAGAGCATTTTAAATGGATATGCGCTATATAAATGCTATACATTATTATTATTATTAATTTTAAAGTGTCATCTTGTATGAGTTACGGGCCCTTGAACATATGCGGTTGTGTAGGTGCGCAAAGATCACCCCTTAATTACTTTTTAGTAATTAAGGGGTGATCTTTAAAAAAATTATTTTCATGCTTAATATTGCATCTACATCATTCAAAATTTACAGTGGCCCATATTCAAAATAAATTTAAAAAACTATCAGATATTTTCCATTTGGAATTGAAAATAGAACTAGCATGTTGGCCGGTTGAGGTAAATGTATTAACTTTTAGACATCAGTTTTCTGACACACTGCTCTTCCATACCTCACACAGTCAAACTGACTAAAACCATGTTAAAAGCCTTAAAAGGAGCATTCCAACCAATGACAAAGCAATGCACATATACATGAACTTCAAAATGTTATTCAGTAAATTGGTTAAGTAGCCAAGCATCACTAAAAGACAGTAAGTCAAATGTAGAGATGGGAACGTTTTTCAAGAAAAACAAAATACAGGAACATTGGTCATCTCCCTATCTCCCTCTTCTCCTTCCCATCTCCTCCTTCCCATTTTCTGTTAATCTCTCTTTGACCAAAATTTGAGCTTCCACCATGTCAATCACTTTTAACCCGACAACCATCTTCTTCCCTCACATGCATACAGCACCAACTCCCAATATCTACTTCCCCTCCCTTACATTCTACAACCACCCCAAATAGATAATGTTTTACTCATACCCTCATACAATATATGCTGACACATTGATAAGGAAATAAACATAAGTTGTACAGCATAAATTCCAATCCCCTCATACAAAATTTAAGGTTAATTGATAACACAATGCACATAAGTCAATTTTTTGTACACAATGACCTGTACCGGTAGTACGCCTATTATAACCATTCCTACACATAATACATGCTGCTGTATTGATGGAACAATGCCCCGGCAAAAGAACCACAAGAAATCAGCACGACAGATTCTTGCTGAATCAGGCCTAGGTTCCACACTATTTTTCAGGACATTTGATGCTGGCTCTTCCTTGTGATTTAAGTAACATGGTCCCAGTTCTGGAGGAGTATATTTGACAGATCTTCTTTTAGACTTTGTTATGCTGCTGCATTTATGAGATCTTGTATTTGAAGTGTTTGAACTGCTGGGAGAGTCATTGAGTTCTTGAATGATTATTCCATGGGTTGAATGTGTTGTTGCTGCGCCAGAGGGAGTTTCTTCATTTAGGTCAAAGTTATCCCAGCAAAAATGTAGCCTATGTATCCTTATGCGCGACGCGACATTGAGTCGCCCGCGATCGTCGCTCGAGATCAGTCGCGCGTAGTGTCTCCTTATGCGCTAAGATTCGCTAGCTAAAATCCGGGGTCAAGCGATGTCGCTCGATCGCTCGAATCAAAAGTGTCTCCTTATGCGCGAGCGACGTCTTGTCGCGTGTCAAGTCGCCATGTTTCACTTTTTTCTTTGCGAGGATAGACCCAAGACCCACTATGTCAGGACGGTGCAATTCAAGCACTTCCGTCCGCCGAGTCAGGAGTTTCTAAAAATAGTTCCGTGCGCACAATCATAAACACAGGCATGTAAATGCGATTCGTCGTTCGTGTTGATCTGGGAGAAAATCCTGCACCTTATTTGTAATTACTGCAGATATAGACAATCATCAATCAAGACATTTGGCACTAGTGGCTGTAAAAGAATATGATGGTTGCACAGGTTAAAGGCTGGCAAGACCTAGCACAACCTTGATAGAGACTGTAGATTTTTTTCTGAAGTTGTTTTCCAAACAGACATTGGCCCCCATGGTCACTACTTTCAAAGCAAGTTAAAACATCTGCCTTGCACACTCGAGCACAAGTATTCCAAATGCAGCTGTTGCACACCGGATGATGTTGTTAACTTGTTCCTGACAATTCGACTGCATCACCAGATCAGCCTAAGAAATAGTACATCAAAACAGAAATTTTCAAGAAAGAAACTAGGAAAACTCAAGAAGCTGCAACATGAGTAACACTTTCTTCTTCTTCTTTCGGTCACTAAATCTAAATCTGCAGATTTGCTCTTTTCAGAAAATCTATGGCAATTGTTCTTTTCAGAAAATCTATGGCTTTCTACAGTTGTGACAGAACACCACAGAGTCTGACATTCAGGTCGGTGGGTTTGGGCCAATATGTTTCCCGTAGTGCTGAGAGGAGTGTGCAGTTCTGCAATATAAGCTCTGTGTTTTGAGGAGACTGGCTGCACTCACATTTTTATGGCAGATGTTCCTATTTTAAACTTTGTGAACATATTGTGGTGCAGCCTATTGTGACCAGTTCTTAGTCTGAACAATATCACTTGATCCTCTCTGTTCAGGAGATGATATTTATCCTGTTGGTTTATTTTGCTGCCGTCTGTTGTTTTTGATGAGGTTTTTCTTCTTATAATAGTTTAAGAGGCACTGTGGCTGCTCCAAGCCGGAACCCTCCTTGGCCAGTTGGTCTGCTTTCTCATTGCCTGGCACTCCACAGTGTGATGGTACACAATGTGATGGTATCCACTGTATGACTATCCTGTTTCGATTTCCAAGGTGAGTAAAACATTTCTTCAAGTCGTTAAGCTTACCAGCTTGAAGGCCAGTAACACTTTCAAATTTCATTATCATCAGAATATTACGGATGGAATTTGGTGAGTTCGTGTTGTTGGTTTTTTAATCGCCTATCTGGTCACTTTTCCTATTTCATTACCCTTTTTCTGCTACCCCGGTTATCGCTACACTTTTCCATAAAATTAAAAGACGTAAATTTCCTCTCTGGTCTGATGTATGTGAGAACTTCATTCAAAGTTTGAATTTTATGCCCATTTATTTGTTTTAATTATTTAAATAATCGCACATCTGGTCTCTTTTCCTACTTCATTAGTCTTATTCGGCTACCTTGGTTATCCCTACACTTTTTCATAAGATTGGAAGATGTACAGTTCACTTTGGGCTTATGTATGTAAGAACTGCATTCAAAGTTTGCAGTTTATACTCATTTATTTGCTTTAATCATTAAATCAATTATTTGAATAGATAATCTATTGTATAGTGGCGTAGTGGGTCTTGGGATAGACTTTCAAGATGTATGTAGTGCAAGGAAAAAGTACTACACATGGTACGCACACTGAATCAGCACTCGCAAGATATTTCGACCAACGGCTATGCTTTAAATCAGCCACACCTCCAGACAGTCTGACGCGACCACCTAGCCGATCGCGACATGACTTGATCTCACGCGATGGTCACTCGAGACTAAACGTCGCGTCGCGTATAAGGAGATGGCTTCTCACAAATCTTACTCGATTGATTTTGGAGCAACAACAATCGCGAGCGACTCAACGTCGCGTCGCGCATAAGGATACGTAGGCTTACTAGTGGATATCATCTCAAAACAATTGCACGCAGCTGCGAAGCGTAAACAAAGGGAACATCTTGAATTTTGTGATTTTGCACATTTTTTCACACTTCAAAAACATGTATTTTGAACAAATCAAAACAAAACTTTCAGCTTCGGGGTCGCATGACAACTCAGTTAGAGTGACACAGCACTAATGACTTCTATAAATAACAGCACTAATGACTTCTATAATACTAGCTGAGTTGCCCGGCCCTGCCCGGGATAAATCGATTTATTAGTTTCAGTTTTGGGTGATTATTATGGACCTGCTTCATTTTGCCTGTTCCTTTAGCTTTATTTTAGTTTTGTTTGTTTGTTTGTTTTTAGATGAGTTTTACTGCTCTCCCTTTGCGCGTTGACATCCTGCGCATCGCGTCAGCATCCGTCAAATGACAATGATTTGCGCACGGGTTAGTTTGTTTGTTAGTGAACACATCGCAGGAAGTGATAACGTCATGTGTAGGCGGAAGTGGGCTACTATTAGAAACATACATCAATATCTTATTGATCGTAAATTTCGGATCAAACGCTCTCGTGAATTTAGTCTTTAATTATAACCGCATTTACCGATTAATTCAGAAATAACAAACGGTTTCGTTTGTGTATAGCGATAGGAACAATGTTCGCTATCCCATAATTCTTTGTGCCAAATTTCAGGTCGGTGCGTTGTGTAGTTTCCGAGTCCATAGGACTATTAGGGGTTTTGTTGTAGCTTTATAATATAGATACAGAGACACGGTTGAAAGTTTCAGATTGTCACTGTGCCCTGACAATTTTACCCTAATATAAAGAAAATTGCTCTGAGAGCCCTTAAATATCATGAACGCGAAGATAAAGAACAAAGCCTTCAAGTTTCTTTAAACTATCCCCCGTAACACGCCTACGCATATTTGGGTGTAAAAACCACTGCATTCAAACGTTGGCAGAACGAGCTGCCAAATATGAATGAAGGTAATAGAAAAGGCCGAGAGCCAATTTTGGACATGTTTGACTTTGAAATCATAGAAACATGCATATTATTCAAACTATCTGATAACAAATTATACCTTACTTTAAAATTACTGAGGCATAATCTTGAGACAAAGTATAATATCAGCGTCTACATAGGAATTCATTATTCGGCACGGAAGACCTTGGGGTTCAAGTTACAGTCCATAACAAATTTAAGATGATTTCTGAAGGAGAGGTCAGATGTTATCGCAGCACGATGCAAATACCGTAGGTGAATGGAAACAGTTTGTATTGGAATGTGTGGGAATGTTCACTCAAAAAAAATAAAAAAAACATCCTGATGGCATTGATTTCCGAGTTTTTGCTCACAGAATATGACAATCAGAAGTAGATTAGGGACGAAATCAAATATGAAGTGGCCTGTTGTGTTTGGTTTGTACCAGCCTAGAGACATACTACATCATTGCAGCAAACGTAATCATAGCCGAGATCTAAAGAATTATAGATATAAACAATTTGCCTCTATAACTGATGCGGTGATGTCATTTCCATTGATATATATATTTCGTTCAAGATAGTAAAGACGGTCTTGAATTTGTTTGCTTGTTTGCATTCAAAATCACAAACTATTCTTTGCTTAAACCCTTTTCGGTAAAACACCTCTCTAAAGTATGCAATGTGTTTAATCAAAAACAGACACGTTTGCATTTAAGAAAACTCGTTGTCAGTGGTATACTTTTTCAGGTACTGTAAACAACCTCTATGTTCACCATTTGGCATCGGACAAGTTCTTTCAATAATTTTATGAAGAAAAAATATTCATTTCTACAACTGTGAATGTCAAAAAAAAAATAATCCTGTTAAAACAAATTAAAAACGAGGCCATACAAAATTTGACCCTCACTGATTGAGGCGATCATAAGATATTAAAGAAATTGTAAAACCGTATAATCTTGAACGGACTGTACTTTAAAATCTGTGGTTCAAACGGGCAACTTCATTCTTCACTGGAGCCACTTAGGTTCTGTAGGGCACAGGTCACAGCTGCATGGAGTAAGTCCAAAGACATGGTGACCGTGCCCCTGAATGATACACTCAGTTTTATGCACTAACTTATAATAGATTGCTTTGTTTGGTTGTTTATTTATGTATTCATTATTTATTGACATATCAAAATAGTTTGGTTATGTAAATTTTATCCTGACTTGATTCAATCTCATTGCTTTCATTATCATTTTTCTACGCTGTTGTTTATTGCCATGCTTGAAAGAGCAGAATCTTTTGGAACTTGAACAAAGACCAAAGTCAAAGGAATTTTTACATAATTTCTAACACAAAAATCTGTTTTGTTGGGGGAACTAATTTTGTCGCTATCGTGAACAAGCACGTCGTTTTGCTCCGCTGCAAATGGAGGAGTGAGGGTGTTGAAATGGCCTATTTTAATCATTTTATTCCTCATTTAAATTAGATTTGAAAGATTTGAGGGCAAAAGGGTGGGATGAGCTGGTCACGGTCATCTGTTTGTTATTGTCGACGAGTTGTCTTGTTGGCCTGTTTGGGCTTGTTATTTCATCCTTATATATAAACTTGCGCTCCAGTTGAATGTATTTTCAAGGTGGCCGTGTGCTATAAGTGAGCAAGGTGCTACTGTGATTGTCAACAGTCTGCAGGTTATGCTCGACTCTTACCTTCTGCCGTCATGTTGAAGCTCCAGATAGCAGTCCTGGGCGCCTTAGTGGTGGTCCTGTGTCTCGAATTCACGCCATCGGCAGCATGTAAGTTATCACCTTAATGTTGTGTCATAGGCAAACTTTAATCTTTTCTGACAGCATAAAAAATTTCGTTTCTACCCAATTAATATGCCAATTCACTGACAGAAAGACAGAGATGGAACTCGCTGAGACTGGGAAAATGTCCATTAATCAAAAACTTTGAATTTCATAATTACAGCCTCCTGGAGAGTTTAAACTATATTTGCAACTTTGTCAAGCAGTTGTTCTCTGAATTTGTTTGTAAATATTTTACAACAATTTTCAGGTTGTATATGCTCCTAGCAGCATCGAATAAGCAGTTGTAAGGTTTTCACTTTCCACATTTCAAAGAACATTATCATAAATATTAATAGCGTAAGCCAAATTAGATCTCATGACAGACCATTCTCACCAAGCTGACATTATTGTACACCAGGACCCACTCATTCTATTGAAATCTATCCAAATATTGACGATAGATAGATAGATAGATAGATAGATAGATAGAGAGATAGATAGATAGATAGATAGATAGATAGATAGATAGATAGATAGATAGATAGATAGATAGATAGATAGATAGATAGATAGATAGATAGATAGATAGATGGATGGATGGATGGATGGATGGATGGATGGATGGATGGATGGATGGATGGATGGATGGATGGATGGATGGATGGATGGATGGATGGATGGATGGATGAATGGATGGATAGATGGATGGAAGGATGGATGGATGGGTGGATGAATGGACGGATGGATGGAAGGTAGATAAATAGATAAAACAAGAAATACATGAAGACTGGGGTGGGGTAGTGTAGTGAGACAGTTCCAAATAAGCTCAAGCTTGATCTCTATACATTGTAATCTATTTCCGTTTTGTTTTTTTTTATAAACATCGTCATGAAACGCGAGTCTCCCAGTTATAAATGCTAATGTATATCTAACAAACTTCTTACATTTTCATTTATGTCACCCAGAGTATGCTTTAAGATAGTTGCGTCTCCAAACTCTCACTCTCAGCCCTATACGTGCTAAATCTCCTAAATCTTTCCAGTTTTTGTTGGTTTCTGTCCTCTTCTGTTCTATTGTCTATCTCTGTGCCCATTGCCTCCTGCGGGTGCATCAAATTTTGCCATCATTAGGGATTAGAGAGATCATTGTCAGTCCAGACTTTGCGGACTGACGTCATTGGGGATTATAACGATAATTGTCCATACAAAGTTTGCCGACTGCTTCGTATTCGAGTGCATTTTAAGATGAATTAAGATACCGACAATGTCCAATTTGAATATCAGGACAATCATGGACAACAAAAATGAACGGAAAGAAAATGATTGAGGGCTGCTTTTCCGTTCCGCCAACATTCTATTCGTTATCTCAGCACACCAGCGGGGAGCAGGATGTCTTTATTGAAAATGTGCAAAAGTGCGTACATCAATAAAATAGTTTAAAGCTCATTCTCTTTACATAGTCATCTATGGCGACCTGTCTTTTTGTCTCATTCATTGCCGTTTCTTTCTTTCTTCAGTCTTTTTTTGTCTTGACAAATGCATTCTGCATAATGACATTTGGTACTTGGCATTTCCTTTCATCCGGGTCATGTTTTGATGACTCTCCAGTTTTCAGGTGAAAGTGAAAATACTGGGGGAAATATTGACCTAAAATATGGGCCAAATGCTTTAATTTCACAGCCATTGATGGTTCTTGATTCCTTTCCCGTGCTGGCCCAAAGATGTGCTGGAAACGGCGCTGATCTTGTTGTACAGTGTTTCAAAAATATCCTCACAAAACTGATGAAATTTCACCATCTCTAAGAAATGATGCCATAATAATTATGAAAACAATTTAATCAATACTTTTTATGGAGCCTTCTCTGAACATTGTGCCTGGTTTGGATGAAAAACAGACTTTTACACACAGAAAAATAACTAAGTGCATGTTTTTTGTTGTTGATGTTGTAGATCTTAAACTGACTAAAGAATTATCATACAAATCTAGGTAAATGATGTTGACAATTATTAAATAAAACATGCTTGAAGTCTTGTAAACTTGGCTCAGTAGAGCAAGCGGGTGAAAATAGAAATATCGCAGTTGGAAGATTTGTAATCGAATAAAAATCTGTCTGCACAGAGTTTCCCCCTCTTTTGACTTACACATAAAACCGGCGAATTCTGGATCTGCCGCTCCAGCAATGGTCGATTAAACATTAAAAAAGTAGATAGTACATAGATCAATAAATCCAGGCATCTTTCAGTATTATGGCAATCAATGGAGATTCTGAGAATCATCTCACTTTCTCTTTCTGTCCTTCCTTTTTTTCGTCATTTTCCTTAAGACTGAATGTTTATCGGTGCATGGTGGTAATTGTGAAGAATGCCTCAACAACAGTATGATGAAAAAAAAACAAAAAACGGCGAGAACAAGAAGCGAAGAAGGGGCGGGAAAACAAGTACTGAATTGAAATGAAACGTTTGTGGCACCGAGACCACAGGAGAGGTCCAGAGACAAAGCACTGCTCGTCAAATAAGTGTTCCGGCTTGAGACGTCCTTGATGCTTTGTCATCATCATCACCATCATCATCATCAGCACCAAGAAAGAAAAATTCATTACTGGAAACAAATTGGGAGTAAGATCTGTGAGAAACGCAAAATAAAATGACATTCCTTCTAGATGTTTCATGTCCCTTCACGTTTCTATATGGCTTATAACTATTTTTTCCCCCTCTTTCTCTGCAGCTCCCTCTCATGGTTCCCTTTGTACCAAGAGTTATTGCTACAAATATTGCTCCTATGGCGGCTACAAGTATGGATGCAAGGGCTGTTGTCTAAAGTATTATAGTGGAACAGGCTACTACCACGGCAAAGACTACTATGGCGGCAAGGGCTACGGCTATCTATACGGCAAAGGCTACTACGGGTACGGCGGGCACGGCGGAGGGCACGGCGGCGGCGGCAAGAGGTAGGGCGGCAAGAGGTCCGGCAAATGGTAGGGCAGAGCATGAGGCAAAAACGACGACAAAGCATGGGCCAAAGGCTATACAAACATTCTTGAAGATTTCATCAGTGATCTACATTACAGATTTGCTACACTGCCTTATTTTCTCCGTTCATTTTGTTTTCAATCATTCAAAATAACTTTTCTTTCAGTTCTCAGGTCTAATCTGTTTGTTATCTTGAATTTTGACGGTTGTTCACAAGTTCTGAAGTTAAAAAGCCCTTTAAAAAAAGAAAAGAGAATTGTGATACCACCAGACACAGTCATTGTCTGGGCCTATAGCGCAAGCAAGAAATCTAGACAATTTATTACAAATACTAAATAAAGGAAGTTTAGTTCACTAAATGGAATTCCATCAATTGCAAAAATAAACTATTGGATTAGAAAGTGAGACCTGAAGATACAGAAAACTAGGAAATGTGAGGAGCTATCGAGGAAGGGAAAGCGAGTCAGTTTGATCTTAAATATCTCCTAAAAAATACAATGGTTCATTTTTAAAAACGTGTGTTTTTGCGCTGCTTTTACTATTGATAGTTTTGATCACTTATTATTATGCCATCTCAGTGTATCATTAGGTTCTGCAATTGATTTTCGCAAAGTCTAAAGTTTGTTCGCCACTACCAGGCATAAGTTCATCAGAAGTACACAATTTTGACGATTTCCTTACTATCAAAATGTTGTACAGTGATGTATATTTAACATAACGTATTTTTTCGCTTTCCGATTTATTCTCTCTGCAGTCCATTCTCCCTCCGGTTTAGTCACATAAAATGTCCTTACCACTGTGGTGGTAGTAATTTAAAATGAAGTTCATTTTTCGAAAATATAGGCTGTATGTAATCATTACCGTTACCTGATCTTATGTTGTGACATGACATTATCGTACTCAGCATCACCTGATCAACCGAGAAAAGAAAGGCAATTTGAGTAGATATTCATAGGACACGGAAATAAAGTTTTGGAAACCAGGTTACTTTTTGATGCATATAATATAATGTAAGACTTCGGCAAAGACAGAACTTTCTGACAACAGGGGAAATTTGGCCTATTTCGTTGGAATCAGTCATTCTATCCTGAACTAACTATCCATTAAATTTTTTATCATCTGAGGCGTCATGGGAGTGCAGTTCAGCGAAAAGAAAATTAAAGGACAGCTTTTAGGGTTCAAAATTAAAAATGTATCGGAAAGACTTTAGATTCTATTCTTTTCAACGATCTCTTTAAATCTGCAATGACAAAACAAAGTGTAGTATATGTACCTGTTTTTGGTTATTGTTGTTTTTTTTTTCCCATGTACTCACCAACAACATTTACCATGAAATGAACTGAATTTTCAATTTGGTGAGAAATTGTAATAACTAAATAAAATTGTGCTTTTTTTTTTCCAGAACTGAAAATAAGGCGTATTTAATGTTGTCTCTTCGAATGTTTGATTGATTGTGATACGTTTAAACAAAGTCGGGAGTGCTTGTCAGTAGCGACATGGCTTTCATGAACACCAAATCTTCATAGACTCCTCTGACTAGCCAGGAGGTCAAACATTTCTATTGTGTATGTACGTGGCAAACTGGATTATGGATGTTGAGCTGTCATCTCTCTCTCTCATCTTCTTCTTCTTCCCCTTTGGTGCTATCATTGCTTGTGAAGCAGAGCACTAAGAATAAGACGAACACATATTTAATGCAAAATTACTGCTTAGGCAGTAAAACACATGAAACTGTCACACACAAAGAGAGAAAAAATTCAGCAAAAAATCGAATTAAGCATGATTGTAATGTCATGTTACTTAGGATGGTGATCTGTGTAAGATGCATCTCAAGGACCGGCCCACTTCTTTTACCAGGCTCTGCAAACACCACCTCACTCCATCATCCTACCCTTCTTTAGCGTCGTTAGTTTGAAATTTTGTTTTAAAAAGTCATCTAAAATCGATATTCAACATTTATAAAATGCTTGTCATCGCACGCCTAAAAGTAAATACTGCCTCTGACATCAGCACTGAAGACTGACCAGTGGCAAAGTGGCTAAATAATATGATATACTGACTCCAAAAAGAAACGCAGTTCTGAAATGTAATATTGTAACTTTATATTATGGACGTATTTCTTAGAAATTTAGCACATTGATAGGCACTTCCTTTGTGCATATTATGCTAAATGTTGTAATCTAATAAATAAGAACTTTTCCTCTTTCAAGGCACGTAATTTCGAATGGTTGATTGGGGGACAGTGGCGCTTGTGCCCACCTACAGAATCAATAACAGCTCGGCATTTCTATTGTCAACGGGCAGGTTGGTAGCAGTCTGAGATGCCCCTCGAAACGGTTCCGTGACGTGTTGTCGCACAATAGGTGCGAATTGTCCCACTTGGTCGACCTGTCCGTGGGCGATTGGCAACAGTTCAAGTGGCATGAAACCGCTCTTGAAGTCTTCTGATGGTGGTCGAATGGACCCCCAAACCCTGGGCCCCACGATTAACTGACCATCCCGTCTGCAGATTGCCATTGGCAATACTCCGCTGATCACGTGTCAATCGAACCGTTTTATGGTAGTAAAATCAGAAAGTGTGCAACGCACGGAGTGAGTAAAAACTTAATCCAATAGAAGTGATAGATATGCTGAACCCACGTGCCAAAAATCTCTTTTCAACTCCAAACCGTAAATGAGGGAGATCGAAAAGAATATTTTCTACATATTTATTATTACACTGCCATAAACCGAAAGTAATGGGTCGAAATTTGAATCATTGTTATTTTATCTTAATATTCGATGACTACAAGAAGGCTTTTGATACTATGGTCTAGTTTTCAATAATCCAAGTATTATGAAATTATTATTTTGCGTGTGCGTCTCTTTTTTGGGATCAGTAGTATTTTCCACATAATGGATAAAAAAAAAATACATCGTTTATTTGTTACAGTGGAGCAAAAATGGAAACAAAAAGTATTTGCGAAGGACTACTGTGATAATCGAGTGACGAGAAAACAGGATGTGACGTGAAAACATGGCAAACCAAAGAGGTTATATGCTAGAGATCAGACTAGCGCTACGCAAGTCTCCGCGTGGCGTCGTCGCTAGGTGAAGTAAAGATGGCGGCCAACTTACGGCAAGCCTGCCTCGACCTAGACAGTACGGCTAAAGTAAAGTCAAATTACGGCAAGCCTGCCTCAACCTAGACAGTACGGCTAAAGTAAACAAATCTAAGCCTAAAATAATACGGTCTTTCAGATTGTTTGAACGGGGATTACAGTAGCAATGAGCAGACTTAATTTATGAATTGGGTGAACCACGAAAATGTAAAAAATGTAATCCCACCAAAAGAAAAAAAACAAACATTATGAATTATGACAAAATACAAAATGTACGGATGAATTTGAACCTCCATGTTTAAATAGGAATGAACAAGAATAAAATACTGAGGCCTTCCGACAAAAACTGCTTCCATTAGCACTGGCCTTGACACAGTATTTGCAATCGCTTGCCGTAAGAAAAGATGGCTGCCTGGCTTTCTATTTGCGGACATGTGACGTGACCGAGTCTTACCTCTAGGTTTATTATAAACTCTTTGTGGCAAACTTAGAAATGACCAAAGCTTTCGTTCTCCGATACCCTTTCCCGGCTGCGTGATTTTTTCTCCGTACGAGCTTTAGCAAATTCTCTCGAGAGCTCCAATGTCGTCTTTATAATTTTGTTTATTATCTCAGGTATGCCTTGATGAATCAGGCCCAAAATTTTTGTAGCCTCCTGTTTCAATTTGTCTTAACTGGGAACTGTTTTCCACTTGTGAAGAGTGAAAAACAAACAAAATTTTTTCATAAACACATAAATTTTAAAATAAAACACAGAAAAGACGGGGAGGCGAAGGTCGGGTTTTTTTTACCGTATGCACAGTAATGTCGCCTTTATGTTATGTCTGTATAAAAGCAAATCCAAACCAAATCCAAACATTTCAGATTAATTAATATTATTAATTTTTTTCGCAGAGAATTTGCCTGTGGGTCAACTGACACTGGGAGAATACATTTGCTCTCTGTGATGCTGTCACACATTGCTGTTTCCAGTTCTAACAAAATTAAGTAAGAAATAGAATGTCCAAAACGGTTCAGAATGTTAATGATAGAAGAACTTCCTGTCAAGAAGGTGTTTTGGAAGCTTCCACTGACCATTGGAAACAATGTAACAAATGTCCTGGCTTACAGAATTAACCAATCTCTCACAACGACTGCTGGGCGATGTAGGTCTTTTACAAAAGAGATGTAGAGAAAATTAATGTGTGAGCAAATCTGGTAACTTGCAATTGTCTGACATTAGCTAATCTGCTGAGGGTGGCCACGTCATGTCTTCAACACTGTTGCTTGCATCCACAATTTTTCTTCAGAGTACCATAGCTGCTTCTTCAATTCTGTGTTCATCAGGAGACACTGCTTCAAATGCTGCTTCGACGGCAAGACCTTTTGGAATGTCTGTTGCATAAACAAGTTCGCTTAAGTAGTTCGGCTGCCAAAATTGTAGTTTTTTTTCCAAAGGTTTTATTAATTTTGCCTTCAATTTGTCAGTTTTATAGTTTGGATTATACTGATCTGGATGATCTTTTTTGCATATATGAATAATATTTCTCTTTAAGCATTGACATTCTTTCAATGTGGCCCCCTGCGATAATTGATGAGTCAATGTATGAACAAATGTACCTGAATGCATCTTCATGAGCACTACCTTGACTGCTAGAGGTACACTCACTTTCATCTTGCCTCTCCCTCTCAGTTCTTATAAATCTCCGTCTGCATGATTCATGATAGTGAGCTTCTTTTGCTACGAAACAGTAGGCTTCAGTGAGTCCTATCAATCTGGTGTCTAGATTATGTTGTGAGGCTTCTTGAATTGATTCTTTTGCTACGTCTGTAACACATTTCACTAGTTTTTCTTTCTTCCGTTTCACATACTTTGATTTCTTCTGACATATGATACATTCATCTTTAGGAAATAGTGTTCCTGTTGCGAGAGATCTTTTCTTCCCTGTAGATGGTTCACCCTCCGTGGCAATCTCTGCTTTTCGTTTTCTCAGGTATTTAACATTGGTAAAAGATTGGTAGCATACTCGGTGGTTGCCATGATTTATGAGGTTGAATACTTCAGGGATACTTTCACAAATATGTCGTAGTAGTTCTTTATCATCTGAAGCAACCTTTCTCATCTGAGCAACTTGCTGAATCCTATCCCAGCCACAGCTAGTCAATGTCCTGATTGCCCCGAAATTCTTCAGTCTATCATTGTGGTTGATTTATAGGGCAGATGGCAATATACCATCACTCTGGCCTGGATATCGTGACACAGAGCATCCACCAGTATTGGTGTTCTTTGGTTTGGGTCTTTCACCCTAGACAGTTGGGACTGCGAGGCCGTGGAGTAGCCTACAGGCAGCCGGTCAGGCAATATGACTGTCCCTCTGGCATCCTCCTGCACCTGGATACATTTCCAGTCGTCTTGACCCTGTCTTGCCACTTGGATAAGTTGTGTCCAGGCGAGAGAGTAAGTCTGATGTTTGCGCAGCTCTTTCTCACTATAAACAAATTCTTTGCGCCAGTCTTAACACTCACCTCGTCTTCTTTCATCTTTGTCTCGTCTTCTTTCCTCTCAAAATTCCAACGGCGATGGGCGAGTGCGGTGGCAGCAGGTTTGGATAGACTGGAAGCTGTTAGCACAGACCTACACGTTGGTGGCTGTGGGCTATGGTCGCTTCATCGTCGATTGAAGTGGAGGCGTGGGGAGGCAGCACCCACAGTAGCTGAGCAGCCTTATTTAAGGATAGCACTGCTCACCTCAACTGAGGAAGGGGCTAGAAAAGGTGCCGTAAAGAAAGCCCACTTCACATCACCCTGACTGGTATACCGCGACCAGTGGGGATCCCTTTTTGCGGTCGAAACAAAAAGAAATTCAGCTTACTCAGGCTAGGAGCCTGGAATATACGCACACTACAGGACAACTCAAACAACCCGGAAAGACGCACTGCACTTATTGCCATTGAGCTCAGCAGGTACAACCTGGACATAGTGGCACTCAGTGAGACCAGACTCCCTGATAGTGGCCAACTCAAAGAGCTCAGTGGTGGATACACCTTCTTCTGGAAAGGCAAGGGTGCAGTCGAACCGAGACAGCATGGTGTTGGGTTTGCAATTAAAAATGACCTTGTCAGAAACTTGCAGTCCATGCCAATTGAAATAAATGACAGGCTAATGACACTCAGGATCCCAGTTGGGAAAAGCCAGTCAGCCACCCTCATTAGCGCATATGCGCCCACCATGACAAACCCAGATGAAGCCAAAGACAAGTTCTATTCTGATCTAGAATCTGTCATATGCTCTGTCCCGGCAGCTGATAAGCTGATTCTCTTGGGGGACTTCAATGCTAGGGTTGGCTCCGAAATCTCAGCGTGGCCAAATGTTTTGGGCCCTCATGGAGTTGGTTCAGGCAATAACAATGGGTTGCGCTTACTTACTTTGTGCGCTGAATTTGGCCTGTTCATTACCAACACAAATTTTAGTCTCCCCGTGAGAAACAGAACGTCATGGATGCATCCCCGCTCAAAGCATTGGCATCTCATAGACTATGTCATTGTGAGGAAGACTGACAGAAAGGATGTCCTTGTAACAAAGGCGATGTGTGGTGCCGAGTGTAGAACTGACCACAGACTCATTGTTTGCAAGCTCAGACTAACATTGAGGCGCAATAGACGCCCTCAAGGGAAAGCGCCACCTAAACGCCTAAATGTTTCAAAACTCTGCTCAGCTGAGAAACAGAGCGAGCTCTCATCAGAACTCTCCTCAAAATTGGATTGCGTGACTTTTGACCCTGAGAACATTGAACAGAGCTGGACTGACCTAAATACGACTGTACACTCATGCGCCAGCAGCACAGTTGGTTTTCCTGTCCGCAAGCACCAGGACTGGTTCAATGATAATGATAATGAAATCAAAGTGCTCATCAAAGAAAAAAATAGTCTCATCCAAGCTCACTGCAGTGACCCCTCTTCCACAGCAAAAGCTGATGCACTGCGTGCATGTAAGGGTGTACTCCAGAAGAAGCTGAGGAAAATGAAAAATGACTGGCTTGAAGAGCGAGTAAGAGAAACTCAGAAATATGCCGACACAAACAACACTAGAAAGTTCTTTGAGAGCCTCCGAGCTGTGTTTGGACCATCCCGCTCTGGCACTACGCCACTTCTTGCGTCAGATGGTTCAACACGCATTGTTGAATTGAATGCCATAATTCAGCGTTGGGCAGAACATTTCGGAGGTGTGCTAAATCGGCCATCAAATATAAATACTGAGTCCATTGACCGCCTCCCTCAGACTCCTATTAATGCAGCTCTTGCCAAGCCATTCACAGCAAATGAGACCCGAACTGCCACAAATCAGATGTCCTTTAACAAATCACCAGGCGTGGATTCAATTCCTGCTGAGGTGTATGCCTTCGGTGGAGAAAAGCTTATTGAAAGGTTGACCGAGTTGTTCAATCATATGTTGAAAGCAGGGAAGCTGCCACAGGACTTCAAAGATGCTTCAATCATCCATCTGTACAAAAACAAAGGGGACAGCCAAGTCTGTGACAACCATCGGGGAATCTCTCTACTTTCAATTGCTGGCAAAATATTGGCAAGAATGCTTCTGAATCGCCTTCTTGATCACCTCTCGTCAAATGACTTGCTTCCCGAGAGCCAATGTGGCTTTCGTAAAGAGAGGGGAACGGCGGATATGATTTTTGCTGCCAGACAGATTCAGGAAAAATGCATGGAACAAAATAAAGCGCTGTATATCACATTTGTTGACCTCACAAAAGCATTTGACACAGTGTGTCGTGAAGGCCTCTGGAAAATCTTGGCGAAGTTTGGGTGTCCACCCGAATTCATCACAATAGTGCGCCAGTTTCATGATGGCATGCAAGCTGCAGTCAAAAGCAATGGCAGTGTTTCAGAGCCCTTTGCTGTCACAAATGGGGTAAAACAGGGTTGTGTCTTAGCCCCAACTCTGTTCAGCATCATGTTCTCTGCAATGCTACAAGAAGCCTTTAGCTCTCCTCCTCAAGGGGTAAGCATCAAGTACCGAACTGATGGCAGTCTATTCAACCTCAGGAGACTTCAGGCAAAAACCAAAACCAAAAGTACTCAAGTCTGTGACCTACTATTTGCTGATGATTGTGCACTTCTGGCACACGATGAGGATAGCATGCAAAACTGTGTTGATAAGTTCTCTAGTGCCTGTGACAACTTTGGCCTCACAATAAGCACAAAGAAGACGGAAGTGCTCCATCAGCCTACTCCAGACGACAAGTATCCTGTGACCCCAAATATCAAAGTCCATGACAGTCTTCTGAAGGTGTCGGAGAACTTCACCTATCTTGGCAGTACACTGTCTTCCGCGGCTCGTGTTGATACTGAAATTCTCTCAAGAATCAGCAAAGCCAGCTCTGCATTTGGCAGGCTTCGAAAGAGAGTGTGGGATGTTGCCGGCATTCGCACAGACACTAAGCTGAAAGTGTACAATGCTGTGGTCCTTCCCACCCTACTCTATGGGGCTGAAACCTGGACAGTGTACCAATCGCATGCCAGAAAGCTAAATCACTTTCATCTGGCCTGCCTTAGAAAGATCCTAAGGATCAAATGGCAGGATAAAATTCCAGACACTGAGGTCCTCAATCGTGCCAAGGAATTGAGCATCTTCTGCCACCTGAAAAAAATTCAGCTACGTTGGGCAGGACATGTTGTCAGAATGCCCGACTCCAGACTCCCTAAGCAAATCTTCTTCTCTGAGCTCTCCAATGGAACGAGGAATGTTGGGGCCCCAAAGAGACGTTACAAAGACACTCTCAAGCAATCACTGAAGGCCTTTGCCATTGATGTGAGTGAGTGGGAAAAGCTCTCGCTTGATCGTGCAAATTGGAGGGCGGCCCTTACCAGAGGCAGCAAAGCATGGGAAGCTGACAGAGCCCAGCAGGCTATCAAAAAAAGAGAACGGCGCAAGAAAAGGCCCAATGGTACTGAACCAACGGAGCACTCTTGTCATTTATGCGGAAGGGTCTGCAGGGCAAAAATAGGACTTATCAGTCACATGAGAAGCCATAAGTCATGAAAGAACAGTCTTTCCATTCTGTCCTCTGTGTCCTTTAGTTCTCTTTATTGTCCATGTGTTGAAATTCTCAACAATTTCTGTTCTTTATTCCTCTGGTGTTGTTAAGGTCATCATCATACCTGATGGACGAACTATTATTATTATTATTATTATCATTGTGCACAATACATGTTATTCTTTCTTTAGCCTCCTTCTGTCTTTGCTTTTTTAATGGGACAGGTTTTTCATTGGCCATGATTAAATTTCATTCAAAAGATCATTGCTTGCAAAATACAAGAGACAAATACTTTTGTATTCCATGTAAACATGAATTACTCCAAATGTTGAACAAAAACTGAATAAGTATTTAAAAGTTTAATTAAACATCCTTTGGCTATAAAGTGCATCATGTAATAAAATTTTGTAATTTCTAGTTCTTATTAATCTTTTGTCCTATCTGATCTTTATAAAGTCTAAAAGTGTGAATTAAAACATTATTTGGTCCTCTCTCATGATATTTCTTCAGCTATGTTTTGAAATTTTGCAAATTGAACAAAAAATGATCATTTATGCTCTGTATCAATACAAGTGTACAAATTTAAACAGTTCTAAAGGCATACACTGGTTGTTATGAATGTTTGCTATCATAGAAAATTGTATTAAAGCTAATTTTCGTAATTATCTTTGATCTTTTTGACGGTTTTCTACCCTCCACCCCTAAATAAGAAATACGCAACTCAGCACATTTCAGGGGCATTATCTCATAGAAAGCTACACCAGAGAGTATAGATGTATAGAGAGGGTTCACTTCCGCAAAATCGCGAAACTAGGTTGCTGCGGTAAAACAAGAAATTGAAGAATTGAAAGAGGCCGTCTTCACCAAAGATAGTGTGCATATCTGTTTACTATGGTTTGTCCATATTTTTGGGCTGACTGAAACTATTTAGAGCCGTTTGTAAGTTCTCACGCCCCGTGGAAATGCACAATCCGGTTTTGTTTACCGCAGCGACCTACTTTCCGCTCCATGCTAACAATGGTTTCGCGGCGCCTTCCGTGTCTCGCAGTGCAAATCGACCAATTGTGAACCCTCTCTATACATCTATACTCTCTGGCTACACTTTCAAAATGACAAACAAGTTGATTCCAACTACCTAATAGGTGAAGAATTCAGAAATAATAGTGGCAAATCCCCCGCAGGGATGGAGGGGGGGGGGGGGGAGGGTTTCGCTCACTGGCCCACAGACTATAGGATTTTGCAGTTATTTTTGTTTCTTTTGGGGGGGAGGAGGGGGGGGGGCTTAACCTTTGCAATAAGAATTTTAAAAAAGATTAAAAAATATCACGTTTATTTAGACATTCATAATCAAGGCCCTCCGCAGAAGAAATGAAAAAACAAATGATACCGGTAATTGATATTGGGCCTGAATAAAATCACATAGTTGGGGTCTCGTTATGATTTGTCGCCGGGATGGAGAGGATAAGCTCATCATGGTGACGAAAAATGGACTGTGGCGAATTTCCCCCAAAGGGTGGTGAAATAGTACCGACTGGGAGTGGGGTCGATCAAGAAAAAGCCGCCTTCAGTCTTTGCATTGAGAATGATTGCCATGAACATTTTTGCATTCACTTGTGTTATGCCCCGAGAACCAAGAAAATTTACATAAGCTCCATTTCAACACCTAATATAATTTGCATGAGACCAAAACTGGCAAAACTGAGCAACGCATTTTGGGGTGGCGAAAAAGTACCAATTCCCTCTAAATCGAGTTGGCAGGAATGATGGGATGAACAAACATCAATAAACTACATGTATGCAAACTTTATCCAAGATCAACGAGGACAGTGGACCCATGCCTATCAACAAAACTGCAGAGATGAAATTGTCTTTAGCAGACTCCGTCTGGGTCATACCCACCTCACACACCGTGTTTTATTTCGGGGAGAAGATCCCCCCCCCCCCCCCTCAATGTGTGGCATGCAATTGCCATCTAACAATAAAACATACTTTATTTTAACTGAATGTATAGACTTCGAAGTATGCCCGCGGATCCATGAAACAATTATTTTCTGACGTGGACACGCAATGCATCCTGTCCTTTCTTAGATTCTGGCAGAATCATACCAGCAAGCTTACTCTACTCGTCTCGGTAAATGCTTAAAATTTCGTTTAAACCTAAAGCCGGATGTTTTCATGGGGCGATTGGTGTGCCCACGAAATAGGGGGAGAGGAAAAAAAAAAACGGGTCAGGGAGGTGTGTGTGTGGGGGGGGGGGGGAGACCAAGAGATTGGGGGGAGGGGGAGTGCGATCAAAGAGAATGATAGGTGGCTGCAAGAGGACGAAATGAATAATTTGTGAATAGAAGTACATGTACATGTATTTGGCAACCAGTCAACAGTACAAAATTAAGATGCCTGAATGGACTATGAAAGGCGCAAAATGGCTGTCGTGCTGACGCGCCACAAAACGCAAACTCAAAAACGTTTAAGTTTGAATTTGCGTTTTATTACGCGAACGGCCACTTTGCGCCATTCACGGTCTATTTGGGTATACCAAAATATATTTTTCGTTTTCAGCAGAGCATTTATTTTAAGTTAACATAGAATTATCATTCATATAATTTTAACACATTGGTAAAATGCTAAAAAAAGATGTTTTGTATAGATCGGAAAAAGTTCTGTAAAAAGTTATTCAATCAAGTTGTATAAATATTTAGCCTCTCTAAGTCTAAGAATTTCTGGTCTTAGTCGCAGATGGGGTTTCTTGGTTTTGTGATGTTTAATTTGGATGAGTTCCTTCACCATTTAATAGGATCCGCGGTAGCGTAGTGACAAGCACCTTCGTCTGCCAATCGGGAGACTAAAGCCTAGGGTTTTTTTTCTGATAAAAGTCTTTTTGATTTTCCCTAGCACTGTTCATGCATGTTCTTCAAAGTATGCTTTGCACTTTACATTCAGAATTTTGCGATATCGGTCTGCTGTTATGGGGAAACTGATCATTGCTCATTTCCTCTAGATTACTTCCTGTTATTTATTCCTGTTCATCCAACGAACATTTTTTGCTGGTTAGGAATGGCAATGTATCAAATTTTAAACATACATTTACATATATACCGTACTGTATATTACATGTATATGTAAAGGATTATTTTGTTATGAAAAAATTACCAAATGGGATCCAGCATATAGAGTGAGAGGCCAACATTTGTAGTTTATAAGAATGGTTACGTTTTGTTGAGTAGCTGCAGCAAATATATTCTTTTTTTTTTTTTTTTTTGAGTCTTATGGTCAATTGCCTTGACCACGACTGCCGAGCAGAACCCAGTCGTACGTAATAAGGTCTTACATGTATTATTTTTTGTTGCAGTTGGCAGCGTATGTGCACACACAAACCAAATAGAGAGAGACGCAGACAGACAGAACAAATAAAATGAACAAACAAACAAATAAAAAAGTTGTTATGTGGTAATAACAAACAAAGAGAAGTCAGTTGTAGCCGGGATGATAAGCAACTTTATTCTGGCAATATTTACAGGTCATTAGTTATTATACAGTATCGCATAGAGTAATGAGCGTCACCAAATATCAATAAAGATAAAGTCATTCACATATTTTCATACTTTAGAATAGGTGACCTAATGTATTACCAACTTACTGAGAGTAATGCAACATGAAAAGTAGTGTAGGTAAAGTGGTGGTGTTAATTAATCACACAATGAATAAGAGGTAAATTATTTCCCTTACTACGTAATTAAGTGAAGGTCTAACCAAGGGCAGTAACTAAGTAATTACATGTATGCGTAATTTCCCTTGATTACATATATGGCTATATAACACCTCCCTTATAGCCTGAAGTACATAATATAATTATGGTGAAGGCTAAAACTAAAATTCATGCTACATAAGTAAAGTCGTGTCTTGTCGAGATCGGTCCTTGCCACCCCATGTCAGAATGGTGTGGTAGGTCTCGGTCTCGTCCGCTCCTATCCACCCTATGCCAGGATAGTGTGGTAGGTTTACGGACACGTCAGTCCTGGAGTGCGGTCCTTGCCACCCCATGCCAGGATGGTGTGGTAGGTTTCCGTACTCTGTCATAGGTTCAGTCCTTGCCACCCGATGTCAGAATGGTGCGGTAGGTTTCTGAACCTTTACAAACAAACCAGTCTCTATGTCTCTGTCGTCGAGGACGTAGCTGATCTGTATGCCGGCGGCAAATTGGTCTATCTGGTAGAATCTTGACTTCAAACAGGCTGTGGCCAATGGTTGCTGTCACCTTTGCAGATTTCCATTTGTCCTTACGCCCCCCTTTGAAAGACAAAGCGAAGCAGGGACCACCACAGACTAATAACTCAACCAGACTGGAAACACAAGCTTCGGGCTGTGTCGTTTTTTACGGAAGTTAATAGGATGCGGCCGTATAACCAACGTGGCCGCCGCTCCGGAAATTCCGATTCTAGTTCTATCTGCAGTAGAAATTTCTTTTTATTTGTCAAGATTGGTTGTACATGTATTAATGATGCATTAACTTGCCTATCCTTTCATTTTATTGTCTGTAGCTGCCTTTTTTTTTTTTTTTTATTGTTATAAATGATGACTGTATGGACTTTTAGCGACCGCTGCATTGTAGCTATGCTGAAGCGCCGGTCGCAACCGTAAACCTAATGTGGCGGATGGTTCATGACCTTTCGCTGTTTTGTGACGTCACACAATGGGCTCATCCAGTCTGGGTATTTTATTAGTCTGTGGGGACCACCAACTTTGAACTTCGGTTGACGGTCGGCAGATTTGACTGTATCTTTGTGTCATCTGCGCTGTCTTCGACGGGCTGGTGGAACATCTGGAGTCTGGTCGTCGGCATCGGGTGGACTGGCATGTCGTTCTCTCGCTGGAAGGATGACGTCAATCTTGGTTCTGTTTGACGACCATTCAGTAGTTGACTGGGACTGGATCCACATGGTAGAGGTGTACGTCTGTACAGCATCAGGAATTCCGCACACAAGTTTCGACAGGATGTCTGCAGGACTGCATCCGGTTTCAAATCGTCAAAAACTTTGTGTAGGAGATTGTCCACTGAGATTCCCAATCGCTTTGTGGTTGCTCTTCCAAGCAGGTTAAAGTCCATCTGTGTCACGACGAATTTCTGTACACAGGTTGTCTTGGTATATGATGTGTGTAGAAATATTTCGTCCAACACTGGTAGTTCCCGACCTGAGGCACACTTGTACTGGCATTTCACAGTGCTGAGTTTACAAACTGCGCCAAGTCTTGGTTGAAATGAAGTTGTCCCTAGAACCAGTGTCGATTTCAAACTGGACAGGCTTGTTGTTGACGCAGCATGTCTCGGTGATTGGTCCCGCTGTATTCCAACGGACAGTTTGTATCCTCTTGATCGGACGTTGTTGACTTTTCTTCTTCCGACAAGCTGACTATATGTGCCCTTTTATGTTACAGAAATGGCACATAGCGTTAGCGAACCTCACTCGTTTCGGCTGTGCTGTCCTTCGCATCTGCTGCGAACAGTCTTCTTCGTTGTCGGTTTGCTCGACTTTTTAAACTTTGATGGATAGTCCTGGACTTGAGTTTGCTGTTGAGGGTTTTGCTGAGATAGCTAAGAGCAAGCTACTTGGTGTATTTAGAGCTAGCCGAGACGTGGCTTGGCTATGTACAGCTTCAGGTCCGCTGCTTGGATCCGGGTTGTTGGTCCGTAAGCTGGCTTAGGTACTGAAGCTGGGCTTGGCTTGCTGCTGGTCTGATTCCGCAGGCTTGTATTATTGGCTTCCTTCCGCTTGTAAGGCTTCGCTGGCTTGGGTTCTTGTAGTAGGCTTCAGAACTTGAGTGACATCGGAACTTGTGAAGATCCCATCCTCTTCGCCAATTTGTTATGTGGTGATAACAAACAAAGAGAAGTCAGTTGTAGCCAAGAAGAAAGGCAACTTTATTCTGGCAATATCCGATTTGAGGTCTTTATTTTAGGAGGTTCGCTGCCCTTGGCATTTACACCTCACTTTACTTGTTTTATTATTTCTTGTTCTGGCGGGGGGGGCGGGGGGGGGGGTGGGAGAGATGATATGGATAAATTTTAATCTATTAATTTCAATTTTGCCCGGGCAGCGGCCTTTCGGCCTGCTCTTTACGATTTCCAACTGCCAAGGTATCTTTAACGTGCGCAACGTGCACACGGGCCCTCCGAATTTTTTCGTCCTTATCCGAGAAGACTAGGTACTCGATCCTACCCCCCAATAGGATCAGGGACTTGAAAATCTGAGAAAAATCCACTTTCCAACATGCCTGCACTGCCCGGGTTTAGAACCCGGGACCCTTGGCATGAGAGGCGAGCACCTTGCCTCTAGACCATCTTGTCCCCTATTATGGCAATATTTACAGGTCATTAGTTATATACAGTATCGCAGTAGATGTACACAATAATGCATAGAGTAATGAGCGTCACCAAATATCAATAAAGATAAAGTCATTCACATACTTTCATACTTTAGAATAGGTGACCTAATGTATTACCAACTTACTGAGAGTAATGCAACATGAAAAGTAGTGTAGGTAAAGTGGTGGTGTTAATTAATCACACAATGAATAAGAGGTAAATTATTTCCCTTACTACGTAATTAAGTGTAGGTCTAACCAAGGGCAGTAACTAAGTAATTACATGTATGCGTAATTTCCCTTGATTACATATGGATATATAACAAAAGTTTCTGTCAGGCCAGAGTTTTCTGCTATTGTATAACAGTACACAATACAGCCTGCTACTGTCACCCCCACTGTCTTGTGGGTCATCTCGGGAGAGAGGAAGACTAGGGGAAGGTAACCCTGAATACAAATACCACACTGCCTTGTGTGTTGCTATGATAGCAAAGGCTATGGGAGTAAACCCAGACAGAAAATCAGGAGTGGAGACCCGAAGGTGGTTGTCAGGGAGAACTGCATCAAACTGGCTTCCAGCATCTCCTGCAGCCGGACTAGTTCCAAATGTATTGACCTGGTCTCTCCCTTGGGTTTAACTAGAATGGCAGAGAGAGGGGTGGTGCCTCTGGGCAAAGCACCATCTCTTAAAAATAGCCCAGGCAAGGCAGCAAAACGAGGAGGCGTTTGCTCGGGCTTGGCAAGCGTCTGTCTCTCCTCTATAAGCCCACCCATTTCCGATTTGGAGAGGACACTCCAGCCATCCGTTACGGATGGGCACAACACGGGAGGTGGCAGTTACCGGTGATAAGCTCAATCCATTTGGCGTACGGATGAGCGCCAGGGGTCCCCTCTGTCGGTGGGAGCGGCTTTTCAGCTGCATTGATCAACTACCGCCCGCCGTAACCTGGGCAGCCCCCAGGCAGTTGGGTGTTGTTCCGCCACGTCAGCCTGCTTCATAAGGTGGTTGGAGCTAGACCAAAAGTCAAAAAGCTGACGTAAAGTGTGCACCTGGCAAAAACAGAAAAATACTAAAACTTGGTACCTGGAACGTCAGAACAATGCGCCCAGGCTTGCAACAGCAAGATCTCACTGATATTGACTCAATCAGGAAATCCCAAATTATTGATCGAGAACTTCAGCTACTAAACATCGACATCGCTGCCCTTCAAGAAACTCGACTTCCCGACTCCGGGTCAGTCAAAGAAGAAAACTACACCTTCTTCTGGCAGGGCCTTAGCAGCGAACAGCCGAGAATCCACGGCGTGGGCTTCGCCGTAAAAAACTCCCTTATCAATTCGATCGCAACTCCAATTGGAGTGTCAGAACGCATCATGACACTCAGACTGAACACCCGGTCTGGTTTTACCAACATTATCTGTGTCTATGCCCCAACACTTACCTCCTCTGACGAAACCAAAGACATTTTCTACGAGGCATTGCAGAGGACTCTCCACAACATCCCTCTCACCGAAGGCCTGCTAATTCTGGGTGACTTTAACGCTCGAGTGGGAGCAGATCACTCCGCATGGCCAAAGTGCATTGGGCACTTCGGCATTGGCAACATCAACGAAAACGGGCAGCGCCTTCTGGAGCTATGCTCCGTAAACTCATTATGTGTTACAAACACGTACTTTGACCTTAAGAGATGCCAAAGAACATCATGGCGCCATCCCAGGTCTGGCCATTGGCATCAATTAGATCTTATTCTCTCAAGGAGGAAGAGTTTGGGCTGTATAAAAATAACTCGTTCCCTCCACAGTGCTGACTGTGACACCGACCATGCACTGGTAGTCAGCAAAATCAAAATTTCGGCCAAGAAAATATACAGATCAAAAGCCCCTTCAATCCCTAAGATCAATGTAACAGCAATCAGAGATGAATCAAATAGAAAGTCATTTGAAAAGTTATTTGCTGAAAGCATGGATAATGTCACCCAATGTGACTCGGTAGATGAAACATGGAAAACTCTCAGTTCAAAAATTCATGACTGTGCCATCAAGTCTTTTGGACAGCATAAAGTTTCAAACAACGTCTGGGTAGCCCAGAACAGCGAAATTCTCCTACCTCTCATTGAGCAAAAGAAATCTGCTTTCAATGAGTATAACAAAAATTGCAATCAGAGTACAAAAACTTGTTTGAAAAATGCAAAAGCTAAACTTCAGCTGGAGGTAAGACGTTGCGCCAACAAATACTGGACAGACTTGTGTAACAGCATACAAGAGGCAAATGAAAAGGGAGATATGAAAACTGCCTTTAGTCAGATGAAAGTAGCTCTTGGGCCAATCATCACCAAAAGCGCCCCACTTAAGTCTGTAAATGGTGAACCCATCACAGATAAAAATGAACAACTGAATAGGTGGGTAGAGCATTACTCTCTGTTGTATTCAACTGAGAAAAATATTCCACCAGATTTTGAGGAACACCTCCAAAAACTGCCAATAATGGCCGAACTTGACGCTGAACCTTCCTTAGTCGAGCTTTCCAATGCAATCGACCACCTGTCTGCTGGAAAAGCCACAGGAAGTGACAACATTCCTGCAGAGGTATTAAAAGACCTAAAAGGCCCACTATTACCACACCTGTATAATCTGTTACTGCAGTGTTGGAAAGAAGGCGTGATACCACATGATATGAGAGACGCCAAAATTGTCACACTTTGCAAGAACAAAGGAGACAAAGGCGACTGCAACAACTATCGAGGCATATCCCTCCTCAGCATTACTGGAAAGGCTTTTGCTCGCGTCATCCTCTGCCGCCTTCAACAACTGGCGGAAAAAGTCTTACCAGAAACACAATGTGGCTTTCGAAGCAAACGATCAACTATTGACATGATATTTGCACTTCGGCAAATCCAAGAAAAATGTAAAGAACAAAACAGGCCGCTTATAACATGCTTTGTGGACCTAACAAAGGCTTTCGACACCGTAAGCCGATCTGGCCTGTATGCAGTCCTTAAATCCATAGGCTGTCCACCAACATTGCTAAAACTTATTGCATCCTTCCACACTGACATGAGGGCATGTGTCAACTTTGAGGGCTGCACATCCAATTCATTTGCTGTAAACAGCGGTGTGAAGCAGGGATGTGTTCTTGCTCCTACCTTATTTGGTATATATTTTGCAGCCCTACTCAAGAATGCCTTTGGTCAATGTTCAGGTGGAGTACTTATTAACACCAGAGTGGACGGCTCCATTTTTAATATTGCCAGACTAAAAGCAAAATCTCGTACAGAGCATATTATGTTACAAGAGCTCCTCTTCGCAGATGATGCTGCAATCGTGGCCCACGACGAAACCACGCTCCAGGCTCTCATCAATAGCCTTGCCAAAGCCTGTGACAAATTCATGCTAAAGATCAGTGTCTCAAAAACTGTAGTTTTGACACAAGGCCTGAGAAACCCCAACCCAATCATGCTGAATGGCTCTCCTCTGGAGCAAGTGGGAAAATTCTGCTACCTAGGCTCAACCATCAGTGGTAGCACAGACATAACAACTGAAATAAATGCCAGAATAGGAAAGGCGGCCACAGCTTTTGGCAAACTCTCAAAAAGGGTGTGGAACAATAGCAAGCTGACCATCAAAACAAAGGTACTCGTGTACCAAACTTGCGTCCTAAGCACCCTGCTGTATGGCTCAGAGACATGGACCACCTACTCCAAACATGAAAGATCCCTCAACTCCTTCCACCTGCGCTGCCTACGCAAAATTCTCAAGATCAAGTGGCAAGACAGGATCTCAAATATCGAAGTTCTGAGCCGAGCCAACATTCCATCAACTCAGGCTCTCCTAGGCAAAAAAAGACTGCGGTGGCTTGGACATCTCCACCGTATGGAAAATGATCGCATCCCCAGACAAATTCTCTACGGGGAACTTGCTACTGGCAACCGACCCAGAGGTAGGCCACATCTGCGATTCAAAGACACTTGCAAGGTCACGATGAAAGCATTCAACATCGACCCCAGTGAATGGGAGAACCTTGCAAATGATCGAAGCAGATGGAGACAAAAATTGCGCAGTGGCACGCTCGCAATAGACTTCAAGGCAAAAGAAAGATACCTGACAAAACGACAGAGGCGGAATGAAAACACTCGCACTCTCGGGTCAAACATTGGTAGAATAAGCCACGAGAGAAGCTGTCAGTCAAAGTGAAAGTGAATATTCTAGCTGCTAAGACCGTCTGTAAAGACGCTAAAGGCCATGATTATAACAAAAGTAATAAAGCAAAACATATAAATTACTGAAGCAGCCCCCCCCCCCCTCCAATATTTCAGTAAGATAAATACATGATAGATCTAAGTTACCGGAGACAAAGATGAAATTTTCAAATCACGCTAATTAGAACAAAAATACTTTACATATAAAATGTATGTTTAAAATTTGATACATTGCTATTCCTCACCAGCAAAATATTCGTTGGATGAACAGGAATAAATTACAGGAAGTACAGTAATCTGGAGGAAATGATGGAGTTGCAGAGGTCTTGGGGACACAGGTCTGAGCAACTTCCAGGAGAAGCTCTTGGAATTGCTCGGCTGTGCTTTACAGTGGTGTGCGAGTAATTAACTGAGTCAGTGAGTGCACTGTCAGTGGAACCCTCTCGCTTCAGCCGAGAATCTTTTTTACACTGCGTTGCCGGAAAGGAGGGTACGGCTACTTCTTTGGAATCCCCGTGACTATTTATAATAACCGCACAGGCGATCATTACGTCACCGAATTCCTTGGGTAAAGCGTGGTAATTGGAATTGGGAGTCACCTCCCTTTAACATGGCTATATTTTTTTTATAACAGCCGAACAACCGGTGAATTCCTTGGGTAATGCCCACTCTAATGTAATAGTCTAAAGAAATAGCCGCGAGAACGTGAAAACTTTCCTTGGTGGCAGAATGTTGTTGAACATACTCTTTGCGTCTCATCCCTCGAGACCCGCTCTCACACATTGCTGTGGTTCCCACCTATGTGGTATAAATCTAGATCATTAGATATCTCCTCAGTCAAAGCTCACACACCCTCATATCTGTGTGATAGAAATCTGGATCTAGATTTAATTATCATTAGGCTACATATCTCAGCACTCATGGCTCACACTCTCCTGTTATGCAATATATAAATCTAGATCCAGATTTAATTATCTTTAGCCTACAAATTACATATCTCATGACTCGAGGCTAACACTGTCATATCTGTGTGATATAAATCTAGATCTAGATTTAATTATCATTAAGATCTCATGACTCAAGGCTCCCACTCTCATACCTGTATGGTACAAATCAAGATCTAGATTTAAATATCATTACACATATCTAACCACTCAAGGCTCACACTCTTATACCTGTATGGTATAAATCTAGATCTAGATTTAAATATCATTACATATCTCATGACTCAAGGCTCCCACTGTCATACCTGTGTGATATAAATCTAGATCTAGATTTAATTATCATTAAGTATCTCATGACTCAAGGCTCCCACTCTCATATCTGTGTGATATAAAGCTAGATCTAGATTTCATTATCATTAAGTATCTCATGACTCAAGACTCACACTCTCATATCTGTGTGAATAAAGCTAGATCTAGATTTCATTATCATTACATATCTCATCACTCAACCCTCACACTCTCATATCTGTGTGATATAAATCTAGATCTAGATTTAATTATCATTAAGATCTCATGACTCAAGGCTCCCACTGTCATACCTGTGTGATATAAATCTAGATCTAGATTTAATTATCATTAAGTATCTCATGACTCAAGGCTCACACTCTCATATCTGTGTGATATAAAGCTAGATCTAGATTTCATTATCATTAAGTATCTCATGACTCAAGGCTCACACTCTCATATCTGTGTCATATAAATCTAGATCTAGATTTCATTATCATTACATATTTCATCACTCAAGCCTCACACACTCTCATATCTGTGTGGTATTAATATAGATTTAATCATCCTTACATATCTCAAGATTCACCCTCTCATATCTGTGTGATGCTGGCTAGATCTAAGCATAATTTTATCTTTCATCGCTCATGGCTCAATCTCTCATATTTATTGCTGCTGGTCAACAGCTCTGTGATGGGAGATTAGATTTAATTAGGCCTATGATTTCATATTTTATTATCCATATCTGTGTAATACAGATACATTGAATTATTATGTTGTATCTCACAATTCAAGGCTCACTCTCTGTCTCTCATACTGCTGCAATTCAACATCTGTGTGATCAGATCTAGATCTAGATCTAACTGTGATTCCATACCTTATCACTCAGGACTCACTTCCTCATACTAGATCTAGATCTACTGCATTCTGGCTATCTCTGGTGAATTTTAATGTAGCCTATCTTGCCAGTGCATCATCTTCAATTCATTGTAGGCCACTGTGTAGATCTAGAACTGCTTAAAAGCAAGTCAGCAGGAAAGTTTT
Source organism: Onchidella celtica (assembly GCA_963931925.1). Classification (NCBI taxonomy): domain Eukaryota; kingdom Metazoa; phylum Mollusca; class Gastropoda; order Systellommatophora; family Onchidiidae; genus Onchidella; species Onchidella celtica. The sequence continues at coordinate 26,609,348 of OZ007573.1, read as the reverse complement.
TAATTGTGACTGAGATTTATTAGTCGGTGACTTTATTGTGCGGTAAAAATGAAGATAAGCGCGTTCGCTAGACCTCTAATCCTACAGCTCTAACTAGATCTAGATCTAGATCTAGCCTGCAGAGTGGAGAAATGTACATTGCACATAGAGTCTATCTGATCTAGAATCTAGATCTAGATCTAGATTCTCTAGATCTCTAGTGTCTAGATCTAATTCTTCTGTGACGGAAATGACGGGCTTACTTTCATCACGTTATTCATAAATTATTAAAACTGACAACTACCTGAGATGAAGTGCTCGGCACAAACAGAATGGGTCGACTCACTTTTTTTAATGTCTAGATCTAGATCTGCTGGTTGGTAGCTTGTCAACCATACCACAGACACAGTCGAACGACGTTCGGTCAATTCTTTCACTTCCTTTCCTTTGTTTACACGAATGGTGGGGAATCTGACCAACTTTTATCCATCCTTTCCACCCCTGTCGCGCGTAGCAATCAACGATAATGCAGCTAGTAGGCATTTTAGTTAACAAAACCGCTTCGATATAATTATCTCTAAGTTACACTAATCAGCTGATCCACCGGCCAAACAATCGCGATGGCGGAAAAACAAAACAAAAGCACATTAGCACAATGTGACGTCATGCGCATTCTACCTATAAGTTAGCCTATAGTTGGCCGATGACGGAGCGGGAAATGCCTCCTACTGCGCATGCGATATTTTATTATCGTCACCATAGATCTATTATTAGTAACACCAGATTGAGTGGGCAATGGGGAAGGACTGACGCCAAACGCAGGTAGCGGCGGCCATATTGTCATAGCGTTGCCTGCCTTCTCGCTCGCTCGCGTGATAGTCATAGCCGATTTGTGTAGCCGATAGACTGGCTTACGGATCGTCATCGGGGAGTAGAGGGGGGGGGGGGGGTGTTAAAATTTATATTATAATTTAGACAATTTACCAATCAATTATAAGAGTTGTGATTTGTCAGAGAATTACGGTATAGGTTCACAAAACAAACAAAAAAAAAGAAAGAAAAATACAATGAGAAATTACGGATTAAAATTAAAAAAGAAAACTGCCGGTACAGTAATCTGACGCACTCAACAGTACACAATATATATATATAATGTACAATACCGTAACCTTTTTTTTAAATAAAGAAAGCTACAAATTTTTAAAAGGGGGCGGGGGGGGTGGAACAAAAGTGAGAGAGAAAATTACAAACAAAAAGGTTGGTAGGGAGGAAAAGAGGAAGCAGGGGAGAGATAAAGGAGAGAGATGAAGGTAGGGAGGGAGAGAAAGAGCGAAAGCTGCCAGTGATGTTGAAAACTCATTTACATAAATTAATCACACAAATTAATGACAGAGAAATTAGCTAATCGAGCAAAAAGTCTGGACTGTCTAGTTAAAAGCTTGAACTTAATTGCTTCAAACAACAACAAGAACATGCCATTAGGACAGCTATTCACATAGAGTTTGGACAATAAATCCTGGCACAGATAATATCAGACAAAAACAAAAAGTGATAATCACAGACTTGTTGGACAAAAAGACTTACCGAAGAAAAGTCCATCATGAACTGACCATACTTGCAGAGAATAGTTGTTTTGGAAAGTTACTGGCCGCTGAACAAAACTAGCTTGTTCAGCTTCATCCGCTGGGTTGTTTTCCCTTGGAGCACAACACGCTTTTGATATAATCTGCCGGCCTTTAAGAGTCTCATCCTCACATAGAAAGAAATAATTTGTCGAATGAGTTGGCTAACATGGCTGTCTACAATTTGAAATTCATGATGGAAGTAGTGGTCTTCGAGACAGGGAAACCATGTTCCAAACTTGCTCATTGCTTCTGAAAAAACTGTTCGTTGAACAAGAAGGTCAACTTGTTTGGCTGAGGGCAATGCTGTCATACGCTCTGGGCATGGCATGACGCCTCTGAAGACTTTCTCTGTGCAAGTGATGACACGAATAACACCGTCTGAGGGTTTAATTAATCCGCCGTTGTTTTTCCTGTTGAGGAATGAAAATTCTGTTGAGTTCTTCTCTTTGGCCATCAAAGCATTTTCACACACACTGCATGTAATTTTTGGCTTAAGTCGTTTGACGACAAACCCAGCAGTATAAACTAGACATGATTGTCGCCAGCCATTGTCGGCAAAGAGTGAAGACTCTAGCCACTCTGCAGCTCTTGCCATCTCCTCATCAGTTTGAACTTGTTCATCACCAGGCAATGGAGTAATTTGCCGTGGCCTTGAAGAAAACTCCAAGCTGAGCATTTCATCATCGTCTGCAAAGGATGTCACATTGGCAAACGATGATGCCATAATCCTGTTGTTCATCATCAAAGTTCTGAAAGCAGTCCTGAACTGTTCAGAGCTTGGGTTGTTATTGTTCCCATTCCTCTACCTGATCTGTAAGCAATAAACAATAGTTTCATAAGGTGGCAGCCCAATATAATACATTTATAAAATATGGCACACACACACACACACACAAAAAAATGATACCAGTATGACCAGGGGAGGGAAGGGGGGGGGGAGAGAGAAATAGACAGACTGAAAGAGTGGTGACATGAAGAGGACAACTTATAACCTGCCATCTGATGTTTGTTAAACTGTTAATAAAACAGAACATTGTGTAGTAATCCATGGTAGTTTTTACGATATGATAGTAGCACCTCTCCTCAGCTTTGTTTTTCAACACACCATAATCATGTTCACAATAATGTTTAATTTTGTTTTTTTACAGTATGAATATACAACTTTTACATAACAGTGATGATATTTCTTACAGAAGAAGAAGGAGAATGAGGAGCAGGAGAAATACATTTTAAAAATAATTTTCTTACCTTGCTAAAAAACATCTCAATGCGGTCTTGAGAAAACTTGTATGGAAGCAAGTAGTTGAGTCTGCCATTAGTGATGGACTCTGATGCCAGAAAGGCAGCCGGCTTGGAACTTATCATAAAGCCCAGAAGTCCTTGTGCTCGTTGTCCCTGAATGATCGGGCGTCCTTTTTGGTCCAGTAGGGACTCGATGTACGACGGTACATCTTCTAGCAAAAACTTTTGCCACAAGTTCATGTTGAACTTACCCAGTGGCGCTTTAAAACCTTTAGCCATGGGGTTCTTCCCATTTAAAGTATCAAAAAGTTTGTCGAAAAACTTGATGAATGTTGTTGTGGCTTCAGATCCTTTGAACTGAGAGAGACCAAGATCTTCTCCCAGGTGATCGATTGCATTTGCAACACTGGACGACAAGGTTTGAGCAGCATAATTCACTTTCATTTTGACGTTTGCATAGTGTATATGCTGCTCCCGCAGTTTGTTTGCCAGGTACAGTGAGTCGCTCCTTTGTATCTCATGGAATAGTTCAATGTATTTCCACGAAATACATTGTCGCCCGTTGTCTGTCTGGACAAACAGCTCCTTCTTGTCACCCAGCAGGTTCCTCACAAGCTTTAGCATGTGTGGCGGATCACATATATAAAATACCTTTTCCGTTGGATCCACTGGATGAGGAAAACTGGTTTTTAATTTGTTTAATGAAAAATCACATCCAAGTAGTTTGCCAGCTTTAAGGTTGGCCTTTAGTCCATCTGCAGTGACAGTCTTCACTAAAAGGCCATGCTCTGAGGCCTTTTTGATAGCTTCTGTGATGTTTTGTTGAAGCTGTTCACTGCCAATGTGGTCTGTTAAGAAGTAGGCAATAGCCACCTTCCAATTTGTCTTCAGGCCACAAAGTAGAAATACCAATGCACTAGAGGCGATGCTATTGTCCATTGGCCCACCACCATAGTCCACAAACCCAACATACTGGTGTGTTGTTGCGCACCAGCTGGTGTCTTTACGAATGCTCATTTCGTCGATGATTAATGCACACAACTTGGAGCCCTCGTCCTTGATTTGTTTGCCTGCCAGTTTAAGCATGTTGTCAAGAAAACCTGGTTGGCAGTAAATGGAAGAACGCCAGCTTCTCAAAGTGGCTGGGTGAGGAAGTTTCAAAATTGGCCTGATGAAGGTGTATGCTTTGGGTGAAAGATAATGTAGAGTGACTGCAAATGATTTTATTTTATGTGTGTAGTGTTGTGCTGTTTTTTTCTGTTTTGACGCATTCACAATGTGTTTGAAAAGAATGCACTGCATGTCACCAAAAGCATCATTTAATGTTTCATACGCAGATTTTTCAAGCATGTGTTGTTCTTTCATCTGCTTAATGATTCCTTTCAATTGTTTAGTTGTTTTGATCTTTCTTCTAAGTTTTTGTTGTGTCGCACGAAGTCGTTTTTTTGTTGTGTGTAGTTTTTTGTTCAGAGACACTAATTGACACTGTGCTTTATTTACTGTGGAAAGATGATCTTCAGGGAGTTTTGCATAGTTGTGATCACGATGTAGTGTAACAGTGGTTGGCGTACTGGGTGCAGAGTCTGGTATTGGCGGAGGTGATGGAGATTTTCTGAATAGTGTTCGACGGGGTTTCTTCGCTGCAGGTTGAAGATGCTCAGGAAAATTGAATATAGAAGGCACAGCACCTTTTCTCAGTCGCCTTCTGAAGCCAGTGTCATCAAAATCGGATGATTTAAAATGGTTGCTACAAATACGAGATGATGTGGTCGGTTGAAAATGTTCTCGTTTCAATGACACCACCCACTTTCGTTTAAGTTCAATGTCTTTTGGGAAAACATGAAACGTTAGGTCATCTTCTCGAGTGCTTGAACAAACCACAGATCTTTTTTTTTGAGTGTTGCTACACCCATAAGCCACACAAAATGCCACCATTGTTTATAAGTTCAGGAAGTTTCAATGTTAAAAACAACACTGTTTTGGCCACTACTTAATCCTTAAGCACTGCAGTCCTTATAGAAAAAGTCATAGAATTTTTCCTCTATCCCTTTACAATTTATAATGCACCAATGCCAATGAGCCCTTCCTAGCTAGGCTCCCCCCCCCCCCCTCCCAAATTTCACCTATCGAGACAGTGCTGCTTAAAGAGTACCCTGTATTGTCTGGTTTACTATCACACCAAACAATTTGTAGTTTTTCTAGTCTAGATCTAGATCTCCATATAACAATACAGGAATCGTGTTGCACGTCGCCTTCGCTGGTTTCTAACAACTACCTTCTCTCTCTCTCTCTCTCTCTCTCTCAACCCTGTCCGTTTCCCTTTTTAAAAAATCATTGTTGTCTTTTACTAAACTCCTAGTCTATAATATAATTTACACACCTATAACACACTTCACTTAACAGATCACTATAATATAGATCTAGCACAAAAACACAAATAGAACAGTGTGTAACTGTTGATTTTATCCATGCATAGCAAACTAAAAAGTGAAAGTGAAAGCAATTCCAAGGCCGGTTGTTTACATTTAAACGCTATAACAAGATGGCGGACGGAACTGAAACTGGCTTCGGAAATCTCCGCGAAAAAGCATGACCTCACTCAATCTGGTGTTACTAATGATAGATCTACGATCGTCACAAATGGTGAGGTGGTGACGTAGAGCTTTGTTTGGCTTTCCGGCAACGCAGTGTAAAAAAGATTCTCGCAGCCCAGGCAAGTTCCACCGAGTTGTCTGGACTGTTGGCCAGTGGTGGGAAAAATTGGCAACTGGTCTGACTGTGATCCGTGAAGACTATTCAAAACAAACCAGGAGTAGGCTAAAGACAAAGTGAGTGTTGAATGGACTAATGTGAGATCTAATCTATGTTTGTGAGCGTGTCTGTGGATTGGTGTAAATAAGTTGGGGTTCCGTCATTTGAAAGGCATATAATTATTGATCTATGTCTGTCTCCAAGACTGAAGATGAGACAGAGACAGAGGGGGGAGAAGTGGGAAAGGGATGGCCAGAGTTGAGGAGGGGAAGCTAGATGTATAGATCTATAGAAAGATGGAGATTGACTTTGGAGGGGGTGATAGAGGGATAAAGGAGCGATTCTGGGAAGAGGGGTGGGGGGAAAAGAGACATTATGATCCAGGTATAATTGTAACAATAACATCAACAACAAAATGAAGCGTGTGGTTGTAAACAACGTGTACTTTTAGCTGTTTAGTCAGTAACTGGACAGTGCCAAACATTGACAGGTCAGCACTGATTAGCTGAGGCTATCGGTATTGCTCCTGATACTGCCCGATAGGACTAAGAGTGAGTTTCTTTCTACCTCTGCCTTCATAGACCCTAAGCCAGATCTGCCCATACAGTCAGGCAGTTGGATAAAGGCCAAACGATTTTCAATAACTTCCTGAAATAACCTGACTATTCTCAAAATGTGCTGTGAGAGATGTGTCGGGACCAGGATGGTTTCATGTGAATCAGGACACTACGCATTCTTTTCTTGTTGGGAAATCGTGCTGAACAGAACGTGTGAAATGATATTATTCATAGTGTACACACGTGCAGGGGCGAGGCTTCCTCATAATCAAATAATCAGTGATTACCCTTCGAATATTAAGTCTAGAATTACTACGCTTTTCAGATCGAGCCCAACTCCAAGTCCATTTAGTCAGTTCAGCATTCTGTTCTACCTCGCTATTTTCGGTTTGTTGTTATAGTCTAACACCCCTCATCGAAAAGCATCTTTGTAGGGACCTACACCATATGAACTGGTCCAAAATCAGTGATTAACAAAGACGAAGAAGACTTGACTACACCCAGAAGCTAGCTTGAGCATAGCCTGTATTCGCCGAAGTGACGCCGCAGACAGCAAAATAGTGTGTGTGTGTGGGGGGGGGGGGGGAATAGGATCATAATCAAAGTTTGACCCGATTTTACGTACCTATGCAGGTTTTTCACTATGCGGTCGTTTTCATTCCAATCGAAATGTAAAGAGTAGAGTGAAAGAGTTTGTGTGGATTTTTGTTTGTTTATTTGAGGTAATCTAAGAATACGCACAGCAAGAGCTATCAAAGCATAATAATATATAGTTTAGATCTAGATATAATTATGATCAAAATCAGTAGAACGTATTATGAACATCAATGCACTTGATAGGTCGCTCGAACCTATACCGCAACGGCAGATAGCCATTTCTCCGAGATCGCTACACATTGTTGTGTCACAGAGATGCCAGTTAAGCACTTTCTGCCATTTAATATTAATTGGTCTTTTTCGAGAAACTTTATGAGATGGTAGAATAACAAAATCTCTGGCTATGAATATGACAATGAAAACTTGCCTTTCAAATTATATTTTTAAAAATGGATGAAAAATATGAGTCTATAAGTCTGTTAGTATGAATGAATGGTATTTTCAGATTAGTTTGGCTTGTAAATTGCTGCATTCCTCTCCTGTTGACAAGAATAGACCGCTCTTTAGTTTTTGCAGTGCCTGGCAGTCGCACCCGTTTCATTGTTTCAGTCCCTGCATTTATAATTATGTAAATGTGATGAAGCGATACGTCCTATTATAAGGATCTTACTAGCTTAAACTCTGATTACCCTCTGCAGAGGGCCACGCTTCGCCCTGCACACATGTTGTATACTGTGTATTATTGTAATATTCATGCAAATTAAAATAATAGTAACAGTCACCATAAACCGTCAACCAAAAATTTCTCGCGGGAGCGTAATCTTAGGAGTATGACTATGAAAGTATGAGTAGGCTATATACGTACCAATCAGTACCATGAAGTGGTCAAGTTTTATTGGTTTTGTAACAGTTTTGGATGTACAGCATGTTTCCACTTTCAATACTTTCATTGCTGTTTCATACGATGGCTATCTCCTACAATTGGGACAAGCTATACTAAGGGACCGTTCACATATTATGTCATCAAAAATTGACTAAATTTGACCCCCCCCCCCCCATCATCACATGTCATCAAATGGCTATCCCCCTCCCCTCCCCTCCCCCCTGTTTGATGACGTAATCAAAACTTGACAAATAACGACTAAAAATACCTGTATAGTGCTGTTTGCTATTTATTTTAATTCAAACTAACAGATTATAAATAAAATAAAATCAATAAGAGCTTTTATAAACTTAATATCCACTAATGCTCTAACTCTAAGCGCTTTACAAGGTATCCCTGACAGGCTGATTCAACCATTTAATACCATCTCAACTCACATAGACTAAGGGCATGACTTTTTTTCCTCTGCTTTCTTTACATAGCCAGCCCAAATTCCCATTCGCTTTGCAGAAATTGTTGCTGCCTTGGCCCTCAGACTTTCAGCCGTTTCAACATTAACTTTTTTTGCTGGCCTTCAGTTCATTCCAAAGTTTCTGAGCTTTAGATACTGGCGTTTTCATTAGAATATAGCAGCTACAAATTTGTCACACAAAACTGTTTGCCAGAAGTAGACCTATTCATGTTTATTCAAATATTATGTAGATCTAGTTGAATAAGATGTATTGTTCCTACCAAATGTAATTATTGTAAGTGCGCTTATATTGAGTAGTAATAGTAGTCATTCAAGGTATTGGTTGATTAATTAATTAGTTATTTTATTGGCAGGTATTATAATAAAAATATGAATTTGATCTATATACATGTATTTGTTCTTCTTTTTCAATTTTACGAAACCACACTCATGACATCATCTTTGGACTCAACACCCCCATCCTCCCTCATGCCATCACTTGTCATCATTCAAGAGACCCCCTCCCCTCCCTTATGTGATGACCTAATATGTGAACGGTCCCTAACATAAACAATGACTGGTTTGGATACTGCGTGATAGTGTATTGATGTCACATAAAAATTATACAATAGAAAAAAGATTTTTTTTATATATATGGCATTTTACGTTTTAATATTGTACAATACATTTTTTTTTTTTTTGGCTTCTTCAGTGCAGAACGAGGTTTTTTGTTTGCTTGTTTCAGTGCTGCATGTTGTGTGTTTCTGTTTTGTTCCAGTGGAACTTTCTACAAAACAGATAGATATAAAAATATCAAACTCCATTTTTATGGGGAGAATTCAAACACTACACAAATACAGTTTTTATTAGTACATGTAGTATTAGTACTAGTCCAAACTGCCCCGCTAAAGGGAGGAAATCCCGTTGTGGCATAATTTTAGTCAACATTACAAGGCTATTAGTATTACCCTCTGGTATTACTGCTGTGTTATGTGAAACACCATGTATTCTACATCAAAATAAAGACTTTCAATCCTTCTTCTGACAAAATATATATCATGTACTTCCTTTTGTATTGTTTAATGTGTTTCGCTGTGTTATTATAGCTTGAACAGGGCATAGTCTTGCCATTTTTGCTCTGAGCTGCGCGTACCGAATTGACTCCCTTATAACAAAGGGTCGCAGAGCGTCGCGCTGATGTAGCCCACGTGTTTGAAAGTAACACACACAGGAAGCCAGATAAATGAGATTTAATTCAATGTATTTTTCATCTTGTTTTATGTTGAAATTCTTTTAAAAATCATTTGTTAAAAAGTTTGTAGACCGAGAAACTAGCGGAAGCTTTTATAGATCAGGATCAAAATTATACGCAAAAAAACCAAGACATGTTTTTATAATTATAGGCCCACCCAATGCTTGATTTCGCCATCTTTGTCCGACACTCAGTGCTGTTAAAAGTGGTAATACGGCCGATCCCCTTTTCAATTAAAAACAAAACAAATACACAACATCATTTTTTGTCTCCCTTGTAAGAGTTCACAGAACAATGACGTCGGATGAAGTTTGCTGACTAAAAAAAAGGAAAATGAGATGCTTGTAGTTGTATTATGTTTGTACTCCGCGAAAAAAATTAAGCGTAATGTACATCCTTTGACTTGGATACTGAGATTTTTTAATGCCGTGACTCAATAAACTGTCATTTTATGGGCGGTCAAAGTTAGACTATCGTGCAAGTTGCAAAATGTGGCAAATTCGAGGTGTTTTTTCACTTTTGAAATGCCACAACTTTCATAACCTTTAATAAGCCAGAATAATAAATTTGGTAGCAAAATTTTTGGAAAAGCAAGCTCCTTCAGATTATAGACAATAACTGGCGAGATATGATAAAAAGTAAATATATCAGTTTGGACTAGGCTACCTATTATTAGTACATCTGTACATTAGTACAAGTAGCTTCGGAGCAAATATTGCAAAATAAAAATTTTACGTTTTATAAAGCAAAGTGGATAGGTGGACCCCGGGGTGTACCTATATAAATGGGCGTTTTAGGATAGGCGGGCCCTGGACCAATGAAAAGCTGTCTTTCATCGCCAAGTTAGGCTAGGGTAAGAAAACAAACATTCGAATGGCGGCATGGATGTCGATAGATCTAGATCTAGTAGCCTATGTTTTTGTTGGACCTGGGGGTCGTGAGGGTCTAGTCAGTTTGTATCAATGGGCGGTAGTCAGATTAACTAATCAGGCGAAAACGGGCTGGGGTAGCCATTGGCGATCGATGTACACACAAGTAGGCCTACATTGGCTGAGATCATACGTCCGTGGTGCAGCGGTTGAGTGAGTGGACTTGAATGCCAAGTTTCTGGAATTTGTTGCTGAATTACAACAGAATTTTTCTTTTTGCAACATCACTCTTGCGGAACACACCACTTTTAAGAACTACTATCCTAAAACATTTCACTACATACATGTACAATGAACCCAGCCCGGGGTCCACCTATCCTTAAACCTACTTATTTCGCTAGGTATACCCCCGGGGCCCACCTATCTTATACAGATAGGTAGACCCCTGGGTCCACCTATCCTCTACCTTTGTAAAGGGAGCCAAAAAAGTGAAATTTTGGCCATTTTCAAAAAATCATAAAATATCCATGAATTTGCCTGCAAATACAAAAGACCACTCAAACAACATGTAATTGGAATTAAAAGTTCTATTCTCATAACAGGATAATAAAGTGCTTTAAAACATTCATAATCTATGTCAAATACATTATGTAGGCCTCCATTTGAATCAATTGAATGTCATCATGTAACAAAAAGTTTTTTAAAAATTTGACAACTTGTAGGTCCCCCATATCACGCACAGTATCTATACAAAAAAAATGTAAGAAAACCCCTTTGTTCCCTATGGACTCAAAAACTACTGGACGTATTGAACTGAAATTTGGCACACACAATTGTACGATACTGACCAGTGTTCCTATGTACATAGGCATAAAAAAGCTTATGGGATTCGTGAGTTATTTAATTTAAAAAAAAATGTTTATTGCTATGTAACATCTGTATTTTTGCATGTTTGTTTCGTAATGTATAGTACCGTGCATGTCATAAAAAGTAACCGTATCAAGCGTTCAGTTTGGTGCGTAGTGTTGTGGTGCGCATGAGTTCTGAAGCAAGACTGTAGTTTATTACTTTTATTATATGAGAAAGAGAGCAGGAGAGAGAGACAGAGAGCGAGAGAGAGAGAGGGGGGCAGGGGGAAGCACATGATTGTTTATTCCGGGCAATGCCCGGTAGGTCATCTAGTAATTATAAAAGTTCATAAAATCATTCGTCTATAGAGGTCATTTTGAAAATGTCAGCTTTTCCACTAGTATCAGAATGTGTTTCTGTGATGTGGGGACGTAACATGCTTGAGCTTGCGCAGTGCTAGAGTTGAAACTGGACGCCGGCAACTCACAGCCCCCAACCTGTCATGTGACATCACACTGTCAACCTCTCTAAAATTACCTATTGAAAATTTCAAAGTACATGTATACTTGTCTTATTGAATGGAATATTCACCAGATTAAGTAAATATGGTCCCTCAAAACAGGGACTGTCAAAAGCCTGCACAGAAGCACATCGGCCACAGCACAGTGATTGTCAGATCATGAAAGAGGTATTTAAAGCCAAAGTTCTAAAATCTGACCAGGTTGCAATTTGAAAGAAAGAGCCAGCAAATTTAAATGGTTGTCCTGAAGTTGTATTAGCACATCAGCACTCTGTCAACAAGCCAATCAGTGAATTCCTGTCATTCTCAGCACAAAGTACATGATGTGTACTCATAGTTACTGCTGGTTTGGCTTTTTCATTATTTTTTGCCACAAACAAGAGTAGCTTACAGGACAGCTTACCAAGCGTGTATTAACTATTATTAGGGATCAAGCTCTTGACCAGATCTTGCAACTACCCATGCCAGACCCTGCAGCAGGATACTTTTTTTTCTACTCAGTTTGAAACATTGGTCAAAAGTCACATGCTGAACATCTGCATTCTTGTAACATTGACAGACTAAGTGCATTAACTGTTGAAGTGATAAAGTCAGGCACCTTGGCTGGCCATGGTACCGGTCCACAGGCAACAAGGATACTCTTCCCTGTTTTCTTTCTTAAATCACTTAGGTACTGTATGTAGTAGGCGTGGACTAAGGAGGAGTGATTGTAGTGCAAATGACCTGAGTTTGACAAGGCTGATCATTAAAAAAGAGATGGGGTAAAGTGGTTGTGATACAGTAATAAGAATGAGGATATGGTTGCTTCCTCCTAACAAAATGTAACATGAGTTGAGCCAGTCGAACAAGAAGGCATTTGATTTTGAACATGTAAAGGACATCGGTGATAAAATATCATTCTAAGGGCCCCTCCCTTTTAGATGTATCACAGATTTGTGATGTCAGTAAATTGAGCATTTTAATTTTTATTTTTTACTTCTCTGGCCTGTTGCTTTTCATTAAACTCTTAAGTTTTGTAACTGTCCTACAAAGTAAAGAAACCGTCTTGCTCTTCAGTCGCCCTTGTAGTACATCTGGTTCATTCCAGATTCCTATTTCCTCCTTCACAGCATCCTTCTCAAGCCTCAGAAGTTTTATCAGAAACTGATAATATGCATCTGATGTAGGGGGTGAATGGAAGTTTTGCACTGTGCACAATCCCAGTCTAACCAGTTCTTCATTCAGGCTCATCTGACGTAAACAATTCTGAAAGTAAATTACATTTAATTCAATATCAGGTCTGAGGGTGTGTATACGATATAGAGTGGTACTGTACTGTCACATTTAAAATAGCACCAATACCCACGGTCCATTTACCCTGAGTCAACACCATGGATAAGAAGAACACGAAAGTTTAACCCCTGCGGTGCTGATGAAAAAGCTTACACAACTTGGTGATCGGGTCCTTTATGACCCGACCCTCATGAAGAATGAATGGTAATCGGGTCTTATATTATGACCTGACCCTCATGAAGAAAGAATGGTGATCAGGTCTTATATGACCCGACCCTCGGGAAGAAAGAATGGTGATTGGGTCTTACATGACCCGACCCTTATGATGAGAGAATGGTGGCATTACAAAGACACTTTAGATATTCAAGGGCACAAGCATAGCTCAAGCCAGGATACTTTCATCTAAGAAATGTCTCAGTTGATATGCCAGGACACTGGCATCATAGAAATGTTGCGGCACTTCATATATCTCAGAATACAAGCATGCCTTGGCACAAGGACACTGGCATCATTAAAATAATTCAGACGGCCCAGGAGACAAGCGTGCCTCAACACCAGGACACTGGCATCATGCAAATGTCTCCGCAGATATCCTCGGACATCATCATGCCTCAACGCTAGAACAAGAGTATTACAGAAATACTTCAGATGCCCCACCGTCAGCATGCCTCAATGCCAGAGCTATGGCATCACAGAAATACTTCAGATGTCCCAGGAAACAGCATGCCCCAAAGAAAGGACACAGGCACCATACACCAATCTCAGCAGATGTTCCAGGACACTGGCATGTGTCAACCGCAAAAGTCCATGGTGGCACCAATCGTGCCACCTGCTTATGTACAGTTTCAGATGGCCAAAGCATCAGAGGTATATTTCCACATGTTCAGGGTCGCTAAAAACAGGACTTATGAAAAAAAAAGGGTGTCCCTGTCGTATCCCACTATTTTTTCCTTGCTCGATGAAGGACATGGTGTTGACTGGTGCACAGAAACGTCACCTAAAACCTCTGCATTCTACCTGTGGCTGGATGAGACCTTCTCCTACTGCACGAAGGTAATACTTTCTCACTGATACGTTTTTTAAGTTTTCCCAGTTCGGGTTCTTGCACATCCAGATTATGTAAGCAGCCACTATGCTGACATCTATCAAGTTCCTGAAAAATGCAACTGGCCAACAATTTGTTTGGTGCTTGCACATACACTGGTGTACTAACCCGTCTAGTGGATACACATCATCTTTGGTCTCATTGTAAAAGAAAATGACGTCTGGTCTGTTCTCTTTTTCCAACATCGTATCACCAGACGAATGTTGTGCTGGAACAAGAACCTACATGCTTTTTTTGGCTTGACACGCAAAGAGACCACCACAGCATTTGGTGTAAATCCAAATTTGGAAGAGTTCACAAGTACTCGTTTGGACAAGAATTCCATAGGTATAAAGGGCTTGTTAGGATAGCATGTTCCCACACTTGTCATTTTCTGGTTTGCTGGCATGTGACCCAGTTCAAAATTTGTGAAGTAGTTGTCTGTGTGACATTTCTGCCACTTCCGAAGCTCTTCTGCACTAAGTAAAATACATTATGCATGTATATCTGCTGCTTTGCGGCAGCCTACAGTTTGACCGTCGATCTGTTGTCTTTTCAACATCTCTTTGGCTCTTTCCACAGTGGATAAAATGCCTAGCTGTCACAATAGACGAAACTTTTCATGCCATATTTGTCCAGCTCTTGTGGCATGTACACTCCAAAAGAACGTCGCCCTCTGAACCTTATTAGCTATTCATCAACAGTAAAGAATGGTCCCGGAACATAGTGACGTGACCAACTCTGGTTGAAAAGCTCAAAGATTTCTGATTCAGTGATTAGGGAAAGCCTATTCATTGCTCTTCTGATCTCTCTGTCTTGTGCATTGTCAAACCGCAGATGCCTCAAAAGGCTGCAAAATCTGTCATAGCTTATAGTATCCCTTACATTATCACCCCATACTCTGGATGCTACAAATCTGGGAGTGGATAATTGTTCATCTTCAAAGTCCCAACAATAATCCATAATCGAGTGAGAGTACAGATTTCCATAAGACTTATCTCTCTCCATATTTCTTGACCACCGTGACTTCTAAAAATTAATGCTCTTTCAGTCTTTGCCACATTCATTAGTAATGCGAATAACTTGCTCACGTATTTGGTTACTTATGAAAAGGATTTTAATTGCCCAAGAGCACTGCTTGGTTTCCCTTATAATTAAACATTTCTGGCTGAAGACTGACCTCGTACTCTAGGTTCCCTTGACCATTCAGTTCCATTTCGGCTAATGAAAAAAGTTTCGGAGTTTCCACTGCTTGTGCTAGGCTAATTATCTTCTGCGGTAATAACATCAGCATCATCATTATCATCACCCGCGGTGTCTTCATCTGCATCAAATCAAGAATCTTCGAGTATAAAATCTTGAGAATCATCACTGGAATCATTTACAAAGTCAATTTCTTATTCCGGTTGAAGGGTCTGTCTCATTTTTGAGAATATTGTATACAGTGTATGGCTCTGCTCCGTGATACAGATGAGGTACCTTGACCAAAGCAAATAACTAATAAAGCCTAACCGAATTGTATTGTAGCACACTGCACTTCCACTTAAAGTTTACAATGTATGAATGATTGAAAAGTGAAAGCATGGAAAACAAAATTCAAACACATGCGTGCACACATACAACTATGTCACAAAAGTGGTTAGAGCTATCATATCAAATTTCTCAGCACCTAAACCAGTCCCCTTCCCCCCTCCTCCTGTCAGTTGCGCTGATTGGACTGGCAGAATGCGGTCCCCAACATCTGACTCACTTTGTCAATGTTGACCTCTGTTGTTCTCATGTAAACATTCATGCGACTATGATCCTGTCTACACAGACCCTCAACACATACTTTATTGTCTTTTATAATTACATGTAATTTGAAAACACGAGGACAGTATCACAAATTCTTTTTTACACATTAGGATCGTATAAGACCCGATTACGAATCCTGATAAGTCTAAAGAGAGGATGGTGATGGGGTCTTATATGACCCGATTACTTTAAAGAAAGATTCGTGATCAGATCATGTAGAACCCGATCACCATCCTCTCTTTACAGTTATCGGGTTACATAGGACCCGATCGCCATTTAGGGGGGTCGTGGTCAGAACCCGCTGGTCAATCGGCTACATAATTTGTAATCATTTTTAGTCAATACTTGTCATACATTAGCATAAATGAATTTCAGGAAAAGTAAAAAAATTCAAGAACTCTTAACTCCCTCTAAAGCCATAGTCCAATTATTGGACTAATTATAGTCTTACTGACTGTTCACATTTCCACTTTTTCGTCGAAGAGAGATGACAGGTTTGGAGTGAATTTGTTTGAGAACAAAGGCTTTAGAAATTAAAGAGATTATCATTTTCTCTTAGTCTTAGTATGCTTTGTTTTATGCCTCAAACATGCGCACAGATGAATTCATGGTCAATATTTGGCTCTTGAGTGGACGCTGTATCCCTGACCCTATTAAGCAATCATACAAATCACTGCCCAGAAATAATACTGTCGCAAGCCCGAAAAGTCAATTTTTGAGGAGACTCAATAAACTGATTATTTTGGCCACTTTTTCACTGAATCTTCTTTTAAAATGACATCTAAGAAAATGGTTATGATAATTTTTTTATGACATAAAAGCAAAAATGAGACATTTAAAAAGTGTTCAAAACTTGTTAATAAGATTTGGAAATAAATCTGTCGTAACTCAAGTTACGACTTTGGGAATACCAGTTTATAATAATGTATAGCAATGTATAGCATTTATATAGCGCATAACCATTTAAAATGCTCTATGCGCTTTACAGAAACAACATGTCCACAGAGCAGAATGGAGCTGCCTGCGAAGCGCTCAACATACTGCACTGCTTCTTTCTCTCTCCCTGTCTCGCTCACTCTCTCTCTCTCTATCTCAGGGAGATAGTCTCAGAGCAAATTGTAACGCAGCCTGTTAGGCGCAGTTCACAACTCACAACAGTTCACAACTCACAGCAGTTCACAACTCACATCAGTTCACACAACACACAACTCACATCAGTTCACACAACACACAACTCAAATAATATTTGTATATTTATTAATAACAAATATATTTAATAATGAATAATAAATTCTGGCGGGGGGGGGGGGGGATGATATGGATAAATTTTAATCTATTAATTTCAATTTTGCCCGGGCAGCGGCCTTTCGGCCTGCTCCTTACGATTTCCAACTGCCAAGGTATCTTTAACGTGCGCAACGTGCCCACGGGCCCTCCGAATTTTTTCGTCCTTATCCGAGAAGACTAGGTACTCGATCCTACCCCCCAATAGGACCAGGGACTTGAAAATATGAGAAAAATCCAATTTCCAACATGCCTGCACTGCCCGGGTTTAGAACCCGGGACCCTTGGCATGAGAGGCGAGCACCTTGCCTCTAGACCACCTTGTCCCCTTATCTCAGAATAATAGTTTTAATACTGCCGTATGTCGACATACGACATTTGTCACCAGTCGACCATAAACTAGGTTGTACATGTACTATGAGTTCACGCGAGTGCATGCGTTGTTTATTAGACCGAACTTGTTGATCGTGATTTGGGTCGTGAGGAGGGTGAGCTTATTTAGTATTATTGCTTTCGCGAGGTCATCAGTTGTTATGAGACTGGCTAGGGCGTCCAGCCAATGAGGCTGCAGTTTGCAAGTTGTTTATTCAGAACCAAATTGAGGCGTCCAGGGTAGAGTGGACTTCACCGCCTGGTATCGTGCAGAATTGCCAGGCATCATAAAATAGCTCGAGCTCGATTTAAAATTAGTTCCAGGTGGAAGTTTAGTGCCATCAGTCACGTGGGAACTCGGCGCGCCCAGCCAAAGTGAGGCATGAGACAAAGATAAAAGGCGTGCTATAACATCAAGAAATTGTACTGACGAAAAGAGCTAGAATGTATGAGCTCCAGGTCTTGGTACGAAACAGATAGTACACAAGCGACACTCAGCTTTTGTGGACGGCCAAATTGTAAGTTCCATAACCAAAAACCGTTCTGTAACAGGAAGCATCCCTAGAGAAAAGAGAGTGACGAACTGTTCTCACAGCAGATGTATCCTACAATAAGTAGAATAGCGAGTCATTGATATTTAGTTATTACATGAATAGTCGTTACTAGCTCGACATTAATAATAACGTTGTAGGGCAGGATAAAAGCCTGTCCCTTATACGAGAAGCTAGTTGAACGTTAGTATTATTTATTTTATTTAATTGAGCGGAGGAAGAAAGTCTCATTAGCCCCCCCCCCCCCCCCCCGCGAGAGTGATTTACTGTTATTATATAATATAATGTCTGACAATAATGTGGTTGGTTAGATTTTGGCTTTTGCCATTGTAATTCCTTTGGTGTATTGATACATTCCAGCATTACATTTATAATTTTGTGCAGTCGAATTGTCAATAGATTTTTACGGCCCTGCAGGCCTAACCAAACATATACATGTAATACTTTCGTTTGTTTCATTATTTATTTGTGTTTCGGTGGTGTCTGTCCGAGGTGTAGGACCTTTCAAGTCGAGTGCTATATTCCCACAGCACATCACCCCACCTTGTGACAACATTTTCTTAGAATACGTTTTCTGTAATTTGAAAGGACATAAGGTGGTTGGTACTAAAGAATTTCTTACATTATGGTAAGCTTTTGATATAATATAATTTATTCCAAGTGAATTGTTAAATTGTTCGCTTAGAAGTTTTAAACCTCTTGCAATGTTATCAAGTTTTCATAAGTGTGGGGTAATGTTCCACAAGAACAGGTAAACTTGCTTGAAAGCCTCACTCTTAAAGTGTTCAGTGGGCTTAGTAGCAAAACTAGCATTGAATCTGAAACCACCGAAAGTGAGGAATAGCTCCCCTGACCTTCCAACATACCAAGTAAATCATTAGTGTTTCTACCCCATGAAATAATGTCTCCCCAACACAATCACACACCCTCAGTCCACCTCTCTTTCTCTCTGCCTCCTCCCTCTCTCTGTTTCTCTCCCCATTTCTCTCTACCTCCCCCTTCCCCCATCTCTCTTGTCAGGCGCACCACACTGAACAATAATGAAGCGCTGTCACGAGCAGAATTCTGTGTTTGGGCAATAGAGCTCACGGTGTGTGGGAGTTCACGGGCCGAGATCCAGTGAGTAGTATTTGATGTGATCGGACCCATAGGTTAAAAAGTGGTATTTTGGGGGTTAGTGGAGTCACGCCCTGAGGTGGTAGGTTGTACTAAGAATGCACGGAGATGTGAACTCATGGAGCACGCGTTTAGGGAGGGAAGCTCTACGGGGTTATTTCTGCTATAAAAGGGTTGATCCGCCATATTTTATTTAGAGACGGATGTAGGCATTGCACAGTGAGGCGCTCTCGGCTCATTCTCCTGAGTCTGAAGTAGGAGACGAAACATAGACAACAGCCGAAGACAAAAGAGCTAACGTAAAGAACTAGCTGTTCAACGCCTTGTCGTACCGGGCCAAGGGTACGAACCGCGTCATTTGGATTCGCGCTGAGCGCAGAATGGTAAGGTCCAGCGATTAGCCAGTGAAGACAGGGCTACCCTGACAGAGAAGAAATCCACTGTCAGCTATAAGGACTAACTCCCCGAGTCCAGAGATCTCGTTCGACAGGACTGATCGTTTAGACATCTAAAGAACCTTTACCCGAGTGTAGTGGATGAAGGCAGTAGCTATAGTGTTGTGATTAATAGAGTAGCAAGAAGTGTGAGGAATTGTTAAATATCCATGTCGAGTAGTTCGACATAAGTACTAGTAAGGAATTGTGCTGTATAAGTTAGAAGGCCATAACGGCTACAAGTTCAGATGTAGGCCTATAACATATTTGCTTGAATTTATATGTGTGGTTGCGAGTTATAATTAGAAAAGGGCTAGTTAGTTAATTGGAATTATACCCTGGATGCTATATGATTACTATTATGTATTATGCAGTCAGAATTGTCATATTGTAATAATAAGGCCCCTCAGGCCTGACTAAATATATAACTTGTGTTATTTGAGTATTTATGGTATGTCTGTGCGAGTGTGAGTTGGCCTCTTGAACAGTCGAAGGGCTATCTTCCCCATATCCCGACTCCCCTTGCTCTTGACAAGCGCGAAAGGTTTCATGTCTTTCTTATTTGATTGAAACCATAGTAACAGTAATCCCTGAAAAGTTGGATGACGTAGGCTACAAGCAAGGGAGTAATTACAAAGCAACCATGTCATTATGGCCAGTGGAATATCACTAGCCACTGCAGAAGAATGATCAATTTTGTTATGTGTCAGAGTTAAAGAGTTCTAGAGGTAGTTTAGCCTGTAAAACATTTTAAAATTTGTCAAAATGAGATGTAATAATAATAATGTTTTATTAGTTATTTAACTTCAACGTAATCAGTGGGGAGAAAGCACCTGCAACCGCACTTAAGATCAACATTGCAAAAAAAAAGCACACATTAATTTTGTATTGCAATATCTTTGCATTAATTGAAAGTCTTATACGAGAAAAGAATCAAATCAACATTACAAAAAAATTAAACAAAATCTAATAAACATCTAACTCGGATTTTGAGGTTGTCAATGTAATTTCAATCCATTCAGTAGAATGCATTCTAATAGCAAGGCAAGACTGTATTTTTCGAAAAGTTCGAAATCCTATTCATACCTGACATCAACATTCCCGAGTACGAATTTGATAGCAGTTATCAATCATATGACTCAGGGGGTTTTATCCATGAGATTACATGTGGAAGTTTTGAAAAACTCATGTTGAACATGTGGAATGATGTTTCTGTCGCAGAGCTCGAATAAGTCTGAGTACTTGTCTTTGTTAAGAGGATATGGTTTGAGAGATAGGTGACATCCAGCATTTCATGAATCACTCTGAGTTTGTGCATCAGATTTTATCTTCTGACAGTTTTCACTGTAATCGTAATAAGCTTCTACTATTGTTGATTTGTCGGATGACAACTTAAATTGCCTCACTTTGACACTTTAACTTAAGCCATGTTATTCTGTTATTTTCAGTGTTCAGTTCAAAGTTTTTCAATATGCCACATAAGTTTTTGAATTCAAAAAAGTTTTATTTGTTGAATTCTTTCACAGCATACTGTGGCTTCCTGTGCTTTGCGACGCTGATCAGTGGGTGTGTACAAGGGCACATTCCCGCTGCTTCATTCTTTGGTGGAATGCATGCTATCACCCTCATTTTGACTGTGACCTTTGACAAAGAAACATGCTCCATGGTTCTAAAATAAAGCTTGTCATAACAAACCAGAGCATAGGCAAAAAGTTTGTATTTCTGTCCGAGAATAAAACGACTTCATCAACCGCCTGTTCTTGCGTGTGCTTGAGACAGCTATGGGCGCATGAAGCAGTTTCATTGGAACCTCCCATGGCATCCATCTCTGACCCGGGGGCCCCTGTTACTGTAAAAGACCACAGTTACTACACAGAAGTATTAACACAATTCAGTGATAATAACCTTGACCATGACGATAATCGTAGACTGTCAAATTTTACTGCTACGCTTATGTTGGTAATATAGACATGACTCGCCACTTGAGGGACCGGGCAAAACTTCTTTTAAATCAAAAACCGTTGCAGCCATGCCAGGAATTAGTTTCAAATTAACCTTTACTCTAGCCTTGAACAACCGGCTCTCATCTTTCAGTGCTATTTTATGCTCCTTATATTCTTCACTTTCAGACTATAGTAGGGGGGGCCAACTTGCTCTGTCTCTTCAAATAAACGTTGAACCTTGCACTAAAATATATACTCTTGTTTGTTGAATTTTCATTTAAAGTGATCCCCTGGGCGTTAGAAACTGCCGGATATATTTGGCTAAAGGGTGGCATTACGTATGTAGACGCGATTTTGTCCCCAATTCTATTTACATAATAATAATATAGCTCAATTTTAACGGGGGTGGCGTAAGAAAATATTCACTACTTTCTCAGTTTTCTACCAAAAGCTTTGATACTCGACACACTTACTCTCAGATAGACAGGCCAGGAATTGAAAGCTTCAAATGTATTATTTGTTCATTATTCTGCATATCATGGGTCAAGAACTCTGTACACATAAAAAAATCTGAAAATTTCGAATAAATCATTTCGGATCCATGTTTATAGTGACTAATATGGTTCTATCTAAATGTTTTTACCACAGATGTCTTAGAAAGATGCTACAAACATTTTTTAATTTGCTAATTGTAACATTAATCCCCCAAAAATATAAATTTAGATTCTCCAAGCGTCCTAACATTTTTTGGATACAAGAATTATAGCACTCATTTCTCCTGCTCCGCCATTCTGAGTACTAAGAACAACCAATACCACTGTAATAAATTTCTGTAGTTTTACCAATCTGTTACCAAAAATTTTCCTTTTGGATGCTCTCTGTGGTATTGTTACCTCTTAACAACATATTGTTCTCAAATTGACGCAATATAGTTCGAGTGTGGCTTCTATGTAAGGCTATCTGAGCCTAGCGATTGGACGTATGGAAAATTTTATTGCTGAATTAGTTTGTCAGATAGTTACTGATCTCGGTTCAGTTTGATGCCAAATGATGCCAGTCGATTTTTTTTTAAATGAGAGGCCAAAATGTTTCGCTATCATCAGTAACAATGCCTTCGTAAGCACCGATCCTAGGTACCCACGGTACTGCCACACTAGCGATCCTTTGATGGTCTATCCTGTGACGTCACAATATCGATGATCCTGCATCCGATACTGTTCGATCTTGGGAAATATTGAATGAGGTACAATTCCAGCTGAAAGGAGGGCGGTAAACTAACTGACCAGCCTGCGGCGAGCTGGGCACTGAGATCAGTCGTCAAAGACCTCTTGAGATCAGCATTCACCACCAAATTCACTAAATTCGCAAGATGGTAGACCCTAGACATGTGTGAACAGGAAACTGAAGTCAACGAACGACGCAATCGTGGACAAACGGTTTCGCAGTGACTGTCCATCATGACTGTTTTTGTACTGGCAGAAAAGGCGGGGGAGGGGGGGGGGAGAAAGGGAAGATGACTGGCCTTTTCATTTGATTGCTGCCATATTTTTTCGCAGAAGATCACAACAGCTACGTACACTGCAGACTGTATTCGTACAGGGCTTCATCCTGTCCTCGTTAAGAGGTTTCTTTCCAGTAGACTTGCTGTGCATCGCAAATTGGTGTATGGCATAGCATTTGGTCAGATCTTTTCACTGAAACGACCTAAAGTTATGTGACCGCATATTATTATGAAATTGCATAAGTGCAAGGGACAGATTTACAAGAGGGAGAAAACAAATTTCTTCAAATGCATTGCTTACCTTCTTATGTTTTTAATTGCAAATATTTGAAAGATTGTACTTTTCCTTCATCGGTAGAAAAAAAAATGAAATTTTTGCATAGAATGTGTAGAATATTGGGCAAAAGAGAGTTGTCATCTGAAGTTGTGAGAACACATTATTGTGCGATTCACGGTAGAGCCAGGGATACAGCTGTCACTCTTGAGCTAAATTTTGAACCTGAATTCAACTTTGCACGCGTCTGTAGCCTAATAGAGACTTTGTTCCCATTACAACTCACTCACTGTCGTCATCTCTCTTTGGTCAAATGGTGGAAATGCAATCTACCAGCAAGCCAGTGTTGAAACAAAGGGTGTAAGAGTTCTACTGAAAATTTCACCATAGGGTTTCAGATGTAGACATCCGTGTTGCCTGTGGACCCATGCCACGACAAGTTTCCCCAAACAAAGTGTCTGACTTTATCACTTCAGTGGTGAAGGGACTTATCCTTCGTGATGAGAATGCTCGTATTCTATATGTGGTTTTCGACCAGTGTTTCAAACTAAGTAGAAAGTCCTGCTGCATACCCCCCCCCTCCTCCCCCCCACCCCATCCAGAAAGGACTCAATTGTCTTTTTTATTAACACTACGAAGAGCCGTCGCATTCCCAGCAGACCCTTGTTCTCACCGTCGTTACGTACGGAGAACAAACCAGACGGATGTCTATCAGCCAGGTGAGGTCTCTGTAGCATTCAGATAATACACATCGCATTGTCATAGGCCCAGACCCACAACCAGTACAATTGGGAGGTGGAATTCAGCACACATCTATTAATCACGAGAAAGCTGGTGTTATTGTGGTATATCACATGATTCAGGAAATCAGTGATGGGCATCATAACCTTAAAGTTAACTCAGACGACACAGACGTACTGCCATATCTCGATAACACCCCGCGCGTAGAAATGCATAGAAGTCTGGTCAATATGGTATCCTTCATGAAAGTATTATTGCCAACCAGTAATGTCATGTCCGTTAATATTGTTTGTCAGCATCCCCGAAGTCATCATGCTGAACATCTTTGCAATCCATGTCCTCACTGGGCGGGACACTGTTTTCTCGTTTGCTGTCACTGGAAACACTACAGTTCTTACCAAGTTAAAAATGTAATGTTCTCTGTCTTCCAAGAGTTGGGAACACGTATTAAACAGAGGAAGAAATCATAGAATTCTGCTTCACTTCATAGCTTCGCTGCATCATCGGGCGCCGCAGACATTCATGAGGAAAATGCATCTTTTCAGCACGAAAATTGCAGCCAAGAGGTATGTCACAATACAGCTCTTTAGGTTTTCACCATCTATGAACAGTCAGACACAATGTCTGGACGTTCAGCATCAGGTGTTACCCTGGAAAGTTGCCGGTGGCTCATTTCCAAACTTCGACCCTCTGCACTGTGACTACATTATGGTCTGTGGAGATGCATCTGAGAGCACCAAAAAGGCTCTTAACCTGTTTAGCTGCAGTTGCAAAACGAGCTGCAGCACAAGCTAAAAATGTACTGTCCTGTATTCAGTTGTGCAAACGAAAGGAGACAACCTCTATAGCAATTCTGTTAGGGATGTGGCAGCTGAGACGAATCCAGCTGAAGACCACTAAAAAACCAGTTTCCTACCTCATCGGTGAACTGGATGTGACTCACCTAAGAATGAGAATTCTCCCATTGACGGTACTATGGTTGAAGTAATGGGGTATTGGTGAAACAGTGATGACATGAAAGAATATCATTAATGACCTGAATTACACATCTATTGATACGGTGGTGATCATTTTGTAGGTGTCTTTGGAGACTAAATGCATCTGCATCACCCCTCACCCATTCAACAATGGTTTTGTTCGAATTAAGATTAAACAATTGGCACCATGTGTGTATGTCTATTTTGATATGTTTCTGTTTGTTTTTACAAACTCGATTATTTCCAACTGTAAAACAAACAAAAAAACCATTGTGGAAGTTGTTCTCAATTGTAATGTGAAGGACACCGGACCTTTTCAGCGGCGGGTATCTTGGAGTTCGTCATTTATTGAAAAACGTTCAAATTCTCACAGGTGGCATCGATCGGATCTAAACCGGAATTTAATTTTCATTCAAAACCAGCAGGAAACTTTCAATAAACACCCAGTTACGAAACAGTGTATACTTAGGCCACGCTAAGACTGATAGTTTGTTGGAGGTTGTCTGCAGATCGCACTGGACAGCACAGAGTTGTTTTGTTTGTTGACTTTTTTCTCAAGCCCTAACATATTGTTTCCCCAGCACATTCCGATATAATTCAAAATGAATGAACCTGGCTTGAACTGCAGTAATGAAACAATTAACTCTTGATAGCAATATTGTATACATATCTCAGCTTCAACAATAGACGTAACGTACTATTACTATCATTTCTAAATATGTGAAGCACTTCAGAGCGGATCCACCAAATAGACGTATTACTGTAACTGCTATTATTAATAATTTGATCTTCAAATTGTTACATTATGTTTTTCAAAAACTTCTATGGGTACTTGTCTATGATAATCGGCAGTAAAGTTCAACCTTAGCCACCCGGTATATTTTATGAGATTTTTTTAAAATATTGGACTCGCCATGTTCTGCGATATAGGCTAAAGGGTATAGTTTTGATTTTGTCCAATAGATTTCTTGTAATAAACACAAATCAGTATGAACAACGTTCATGTGGTAGGAAATTGAATTCTTTTTAA
The DNA here is from genome assembly GCA_963931925.1 of Onchidella celtica. NCBI lineage: Eukaryota > Metazoa > Mollusca > Gastropoda > Systellommatophora > Onchidiidae > Onchidella > Onchidella celtica. Next base: position 26,583,400 of record OZ007573.1, on the reverse strand, counting down.
TTTGATGTATATTAAGTATGGGTATCTCTTTAATATTTGGCTTGGTACAACTTTATTGCTGTCATTTTGGCTGAAAAGAGCGCAAATCTGTAACGTCACGTTGGGGGTGTTTTTGAGGAATTTCTTAGCGTTGCCACCCTTTATCTCATTATATCCGGCATTTTCAGTAGCCCAGAGTGGTTCTCCTAACATTTGTAGCAAAATCAGGAGTATATATTTTTGTGCAAGGTTCCCGACCATTTGACGGCTTGCCCCCCCTACTACTATGTGCTCGCTTGTCCTGCACAAATGTTGCACTGATCTTTCATTCTTCTATGGAAGCCAATATTAAACTCAAGCTTCAGGTACATGTATAAGCAGAGCCAATATCAAATGTCTCTGACACTGTCTTTTAAAGTTGTTTGAAATTTCATGTATACATATATCAGAAGGGAAATACAATCAAGTAAAATATTCATAACTAACTGAGGTCCCCGGCCCTGCCCGGGATAAATCGGTTTGGATATTAATTTCATTTCTGGGTGGTTATTATGGACTTGCTTCATCTTGCCTGTTCCTATTTGTTTATTTTATTTGTGTTTGTTTGTTTTTAAATAAGTCTTACTGTTCTGCCTTTGTGAGTTGACACCCTGCCCATCCCGTACAATAGCATGATTTGCGCAGGGGTTAGTGTGTTTGATAGTGAACACATCGCAGGAAGTCATAACTGTCATGATTCAGATGTTATTAAAACTCACGCAGAGAGTGAGTTGTTTTTTTACCAGGGCCATGAAAAATTGGCTGGTGGCCTTGAACGGTCCTCGCCAAATTATAGTTGGTGAGTAAATAAATGTAAAGTTAAACTGTTAGATTCACGCTTGTGGGTTTTAATGTTCGTGATTAATAAGTAATGGAGTAGGGGTGAAACAAGGTGGGCACAGTTGACATTGTTAAGTATGACTAGACAAGTTTTTGCACGTTAACTGGCTGGTAGAATAGTGCAGACGTATTACTACAATTAAAATGGTGGGAGGTTTCGACCTATGAGATAGCTGAACTAATTGGGCCAGCGGACTAGCACGCTGGGTAGTTAGATAGTATAAGACATCGTGTAACGTTCAGATTTGGGTGAATACAGACGAGCAGAAGCATCGTGTCGTGAAGTATCTCCGGTTGACCAGTACCTGAACTGTGTGCTTTGAAGACAAGAAGTCCTTGCTAACGGACTGACTGAGCTCTAGAAAGAAAGGTCTGAGTGGGCTGACCTTTGAAAGCCCACGCTGCGCTATTTTGATGTTCGCGCCTACCAGTAGGCGTGAGCAATGGTAATATATCTTATTTATTCAAGTATAATAGAGATCGGAGATAGAGAGAGAACTACAGCCTCATAGGAAGACTAAGGAAACCCCAGCTGGCACTCGACCACGAGTGTCCTGTATCATAGATCTATTGCCATAGTATGATTGGAATAATATAGCACATTGTTGATGAATTGAATAGTGATTGTGCATAAAATATAGTCTTTTGGCAACTGCTTAAATTACCTACAAGCCGAAGAGTGCTTCTGTAGGCTTTGAACGTACTGGGCTCTCCTAACATTTAAGCCCATATGATTTATGGAGAGTTTGCCTGGCGACTGGCCAGTGGCGACTCAACTGTCACTTTAAATTGATATCTAGTTTCGTATAATATACCTATTTGCTATTGATTGCAGTACCTCCATAGTTACATGAATATCAGTTGGTTAAGTTATTAATTAGAGTTTTTTTTTGGTTTGGATATATACCCCTATTGTCTTTTGTTTTGTTATTAATATTTATGTAAACTATGGCCTGACCGGCCTGACATATATACGCTCTAGTTATTTAATACTTTTCTTGTGTGGTTGTGTCCGAGTGTGAGTTAGCTGCCTCTCGTGCAGTCGTAACATCCCCAAGACCCTAACTCTGCTCGTGACAATAACGAAACCTTAAAATGGCGAACCATGATTCGAAATAGATCTAAATGATGCCGAAACAATGAAAAATGAAATGTAGAAGCCTGAACATTTCATAATTTCTAATATAGCCCATGTTAATTTCGCATTGATAGGCTAATATGCTGTTGTGCAAAGTTTGAAGCCTGAATGTGACGCGATTCCTGAGCCTTAGGTGACCAAAGTTTCGAGTTACCAAATATATATAGATAAAGAGTCACTATGATATAAATAAATATATAAATAATCTATTTGTTAAATTTTCTATCCTGTTTCATTTGTTTTCTTCCCATGAAGATCAGTCGATCGAATGCTTGATTTGTCTTGCCCTTTCCTCTACGTTTTAATGTAGCCTATCATTTCTGTATTATTCTTACACGAGGCTTTAATTTGCTACATATCACAACTTTTTCTTTTTGCCATATTTTGAATTTGATATCTATTTGTATTTATGCATTTATTTGATTACATTTTTTTTCACACATTATAACTAGATGGAGTACTAAAATTGGGAGAATTATAAGGCTTGTGAAAGTAGAACAGTGCGGGCGGCGCTGAAGGGGGTGGTGGGGGGGGGGGGGTGGTAATATTGTTAAATTTGTGTACCTTGGGTGCATTTGTGATTAACTTGAGCAAACCGAATTATAAAATAAACCAACTGGATGAGTGGTTATGCACACAGATGGGGGAATTGCATAGGCCGATAATGTACACGTCATGTGTTGTGAGAGTAGCCTCTAGAGACTTGTTCTTATTCCATACTGTTCATGATATAGGGCCTACTGGGCAGGATGACATTTCGAGCCTTTCTAGCTTTGCTTTGTTTTTCGACAGAGAAATCAGCACAGTACTGTTGCGGTAGAAATAAAAATTTAAAAGCAAAAGGTGAATATCCAGGGAGTTTTTTAATTTTTTTTTTCATAAGAATGCACAGCTGGCAAATTTTAAAGTAAAATTCGTAAAATCATCCATTCCATTAGAAAGGAAGGTATTAGCCTATGACTAGGACAAAGCCAGGCTGCCATTGTTAAAAAATGAAAACGGGATTAATCGCACACTGGGACGTTTCTATAATTTATTATAATGTTAAGAATGTCAAATTTTGAATCCAATGTCCTCCATACACAATCTGCACGGTCATTGACCCCCGAAATTGGAACCTGGTCATACAAAACACGCCGTTCAGTTCCATATTTGGTGGATCTAATCATGCAAACTTTCAAACAAATTTTAAAGGACAGTTGCCGAGAAGTCGAGGTTGATTCCGATCATGGTAAGAAAAGACATAGTAAAGTTAGATGGCATTCCCCAGTGCAGCATTAAATCATCACTTGGTGTAACACATGAAAATCAAGATATCGATCCAAAGCAAGCAATGTTTGTGTTGTTAATTTCTTCTACCTTGGGTGCATTTGTAATTAACTTGTGCAAAGTGAATTATAAATTAAACCAACAAGTTGCTTGGTCATAAAGGGGAGAAGAATGTGTACTTCATATATTGTGAGTGTAGCCTAGAGGCTCGCCTTTTTGTTCTTACTCTATACTGTGCATGATTTCAGTCCTGTTGTTCAGGTCAGTCTCCAGTACTTTTAAAACCATTGACCTGGTTTCCTTTACCACCCTTCCCTCACTCCTATTCCCTCGCCCGGTCGTCCCTGTGAACTCTTAAATTACAGTCCAATCCACTTATCTCGACATGCCTCTTCTCGACATTCTGGGTAACTCGATACAATTTTTAAGTCCTAACGTGTTCCTTCTTTAATGCTACTAAATAGTTCCCGGTAACTCGACGTGTTATTCCATTCTTTCCTCTTATCTCGACACATTTCTTCCTGACCGCGGCAAAACAAGTGCATTAGATCTACTACTGTGCTACCAAAAATGCCCACCAACTCCTCGCATACAATACTTCTTTATTTCTTTTTGCGGTGCTGGCGGAGAGGGGTTTGAGAGGAGGTGTGTGGACACGGAGGATGACCCTTGGCTTCAGTAACGCGAGTGTGGGGTGCCTGGTATAAGCGTACGGCAGTAAAAGCACTGAGTAGGCCTACTACAGACAGTAATTTTTTCCCCCCACAAAACATTCGTGTGCCGTTGATACTGTAACAAATTCCAGACTGGAAAATGTACTGATTAAGACGGGACAACAATCACAAACGAACAAGTATAACAAGTAACAAAACAATCAAACAGGCTCACACATTTATTATATATTAAAAATACGTTCAATTACATACAATACAATGGTCAATTCAAATACCATACAATGGCCATTCTTCCCACAGTCACCCTATCTCCGGTTCCACAACCGTACAGTCAATGCTTTACACTCTGACTTTCCAGGCCCCTACTCGACCTAACATCAACACTCTATACAAGTCATAACACAGACTATCAAGAACATAACTTAGACCTATGGTCAGCCCAATTCCCCGAACCCGACTGCCACGGCTGCTGGGCTGCCTGTCGGCCTTACGCCCTTGTCTGCACGGCTCCACAGCCTGTCCCCGGCCTGTGTCCGTCCACCGCGGGTGGCCTCACTGCCCGACCCCGGCACCTATAACAATAACATTACATCTCTATAGTATAACATCATACACTTACTATCCACTTCACCACTCATTACGAACCATCACGCGTACATACACATTCCACAGTTCACTCACCACACAACTGCGCCTCTCTTCTGTAACACACCTCCACCGTATTACACAGTACTCAGGCCAGGCTAGGAATCCACACTCCTAACGTACAGATCTCGCTCTAAGTTCACATCTATTAATACAGTAGCACATGACTTGCACACTCCTCGCATATAACTTATTTACATCATGGTCATCAGAAGAATATAGTACATCAATTATCAATCATAGTTCAACCTACCAGTCATCACTGGAAAAACACTCTCACTAGTCTTCCGACTGCTCCCCTTATGTTCGCCCTCTGGGCTCTCTCTTGCGTCCGTTCCCTTAGGACTCTCTGTGTGCAGTGACTTGTAAGTACACCGATCTCACCTCGTCCAATCCCCAACTCACAACATTCCACGCTTTCCCTTAATTGTCTGCCGTGAGTTAATCTTACTATACACCCTTCTCCCCGTAATTATTGATCCTCGCTCACTCGCTCGCGACAGATACTAGGCCTTGACCTAGATCTCTTGGTCAACCGCCGTACTGTGTGTGTATCGGTATCACCACTTCTTCTGAAGAAACAGTCAGGTCGAGGTACAAAAAAAAAAAAAGTAAAGCAATGCGCATTTGATAGCTACAGCATTTCTCCGATATTGGCAAATCTTTGCCAAGCAAGTGCTCCGCACAACAGTGGTATTGGAGGAACGGATGACAATATGCCGATAATTAAAAGAAAAGGGGACATAATTGCGTTATTTATTGGACACTTCCCATTATCATGGTGATGTTTGATCCCCCGCCCACCCACCCCCTTTTTTCCTTCTCTTTCACCACTAATCTGCTATTTCGACTTTCTCTTTACTCGACACAAGTCAGACGGTCTCACTGATGTCGAGATATTAGGATTGCTCTGTATTTAGTATTCAGACTAACCTCACCTCAGACTTTATGAGAAGCAAAAGAATTATCACTTGTGACGACTCCACAGTCTTAGAACTGTGTAACTGTCTTCCAAAAACAGTACATGGCCTTCATAACAACAGTGCAAGGCAATGAAACATTTTTACCCACCCACCTTTTTTTCAAAATAGGAAACGCACTGCTCTAATTTTCCATTGTAACTGAGATGATTGGCTCTCAAAATGCCATATAGCCACCCATACACTCTTTTCCTTCTTACATTTCCTTTCTCATCATCTTCAAATATTGCCCCAATGGTTGCTTGGCTGCAAGAAAGAGAAATATATGGCATGTTCATGACAGCTGATGTTGCTGTTGATGCCAGTGATGCTGGTAGGATAACCAGAAACCACTGTGTCACCTGACAGTTAAAGAAAATTAAACTGTAAGTATTACCAGGTCTAGTTGAACACAGATGAGTAATGGCCATAAAATGAGAAAGCCGCCCTAAATGTCTGCATCATGATTAGTAACGATGGATGGTCTGACGTTAAGTGTAAGGAATGTATGTCTACAAAGCTACCCAGGACATACAGATCAGCAAAAACCCGCATTTGCCTTTATACAGCATCATGTCTACAAAACTACCCAGGACGTACGGATTGGCGGTAAAATAACGGCATACGGAAAAGGTTAAAACATGTGAGGCGCTCTAGGAAAATGGTCCATATGTCGTGCGCAGCACTTCGCGATGAGCCAAATTACAGTCCAATCCACTTATCTCGACGTGGCTTTTCTCGACATTCTGGGTAACTCGACACAATTTTTAAGTCCCAACTTATTCCTTCTTTAATGCTACTAAATAGTTCCCCGTAACTCGACGTGTTGATCCGTTCTTTCCTCTTATATCGACACATTTCTCCCCGACCGCGGCAAAACAAGTGCACTAGATCTACTACTGTGCTACCAAAAATGCCCACGCAACTCCCCGCATATAAGATCTCTTTATTTCTGTTTGCGGTGCTGGCGGGGAGGGGTAGGAGAGGGGGTGTGTGCACACCGAGGATGACCCTTGGCTTCAGGAACGCGAGTGTGGAATGCCTTGCGTACGACAGTAAAGGTACAGAGTACTACAGACTGAGTAATTATTTTTACCCCACAAAACATTCATGCGCCGTTGATACTAGGACTTGACCTAGATCTCTCGGTTAACTGCCGTACTGTGTGTGTATCGGTATCATCACTTCTAAAGAAACAGTCAGGTCGAGGTTAAAAAAAAACAACAACAGTAAAGGACTGCGCATGTGATTGCTACAGCATTTCTCCGATATCAGTAAATCTTTCCCACGCAACTGCTCCGCACAACAGTGATATTGGATGAACGGGTGACAATATGGCGATAATTAAGAGAAAAAGGGACATAATTGCGTTATTTATTGGACACTTCCCATTATGGCGATGTGTGATCTCCCCCCCCCCCCCCCACCCCCTCCCCCTTTTTTTTTTCTCTTCCACCACTAATCTGCTATTTCGACTTTCTCTTTACTCGACACAAGTCAGACGGTCCCACTGATGTCGAGATATCAGGATTGCACTGTATTGTCTTTGAAGACCAACATTTCACAGATAATTAAAACTAACAAAAACAACAACAAACAAACCATGATTTAAAAAAAAAAAAAAAGAATATTGAAAATATCAATATTTGCCCCAAATATCGATATGTAAACGATATCAGAAAATCAACATCGGTGTAGGCTACTGTAATTTGCCCACCACTCGCACCGGGGACCAGGCTTGAGTTGTATTCGGGGTGAAGGTTCGTGGTGGGCGATACTTCAAATTTACTATAGTGCAATAGACATAATTAAACTTCAAGTTTGCATTATAGGAGCCCTTGAAGTTTATGAACTAATACTCCATACGCACTCGGTCAGTCCAGCAGACTACGCACGCGGCGGAATTCTTCGCCTTTGTATTTAACGATCGATTGCACTGTCTTGGTCTAATGGGTCTTGGGTAAAACTATTAAACAAAAATCACTTTCATTTTAGCGTTTAATTCTGTTGCAACAGAGGATTAGAAATAAAGGAACTCGGCGTTCAACTCAATTCAAATGAACGGAGCTACCATGGGCGTGTTAGTTAAGTGAAAGTCCACTGTTTTCTTCTTTTTTTTTTTATCTCAGAAAAGAAGTTTGGTGGTTGCCCCCCAAACCAAAGCCAGTCTAAGTCATGGAGGTACTAATAATAGTTATGTTATTAATAGCTCCATGGTCTAAGTCGAAAAGATCGGGAAGGAAATTTAGCAGGGCATGCTGCACGCGCATAAGGGAATCCCCAGCCGGTGGGGAACCGAGGCAGAAATAAACATGCGTGACGTCAGAAGTGTCTGAAGTATATAAATTTGAGTAATGCCTCCCGGCCACAATAGTATGGTCCCTGGCCCTTTTATAATACAAAGTGTTTATGCACCGATACTGCCGGATAAAATTTCCCGTAGGATTTGTTTATCCGCCAGCATGAATTCTGTTTTTGCGAGTGATCTCCCCTGATTCAAACCCTTCTCCGACATCTCCGCTTCTTCCTTCGATCCATTCATCCCGATCAGCATTCGTATTGTGCACGTGTTGAAAACGATGGCATGATTGAAATTGGAGAGGCGTTTCTGATTGAAATTAGTTCATGATTAAATGGATACGAAGGTTCAGGTCTTATCCGTAGACATGGGTTTCTTGATTTAGTCATGCATATTTAGTAAGAATTCCTCGCAATGGCTCATTTTGCTCAAACACAAAGGGCCGTAATAATATAGGTGGCGCTCCACAAGTGGAGTTATACTTTCAAGCACTTTCGCTTTATCCGACTCGATGTTATCAATATGGCGAACGTTGCAAGAAGGATTTATTTAAATCTGTTTGGATTCTTGAGCATGATTAGACCAACATTAGGTGCAGCTATGGTGTTTTCTTGCCTTATGATGCAAATTACTGCATACACCGTGCATAGCTTTATTTAAAAAAATGTGTTTATCATGTGATTTTAGGCATCAGCCATTATCTCATTAAATGAGCTTATGGATCATATTCCCATGCAAAGTGATTTCTTGATTGTAAAGTCCGAGTTGTAGCCCTATGTACCTGAAATTGAAATACTTTTTCAAAAAAAATTCTTTTTTATGCTTGCAATTCCCCAATAACCTATCGCCTTTCTATACTCTAATCCTGATTGGCAGTGAAATAAATTATACTCCAGTGAACAGTGGGTGTGTTTACTTAGTGTTTACTATATGAAAACTTATTTTATGTTGTGATTTGTATGATTGATCCGACTTAAACTTTAACCAATTACTTAAAGTGATATTGATATGAACGAAACATATTTACTGACAGAAGCAATAATATAATACAAACAAATTAGGTGGGAAATCTGAAACCAGGCAGGGATTGAGATTAAAAGTAGGTATTCAAAACTGATTTTGGAAAGTCGCTGTATAGACACTTAAATTAAGTTTTCCAATTGAAAGAACTCACTCTCCTAAGAATTTTGATACCAAATTTGTCTCTGTATCTCAATATTTGGCAAAGTTATGATCATCTGAATTTTCATGAGACACCACCGGTGTGTTATCACTGCAAACATGCGAAACTGTAAACACATTCTATTTAATACAGACAAAAAGCCTAAATTTTTTCAAGGGTTTAAATTATTAATAAGTGGTCTTTTATTTGAATCAAAAATGCCTCCACATTAAATTTCACTTTTTGACAAGGGAGACAAAAATGTAAAAATTTATCAGTTTTCACTGTCATCATAAAACATCAACAGATTGACTTGCAGAAGTAAGAAACACATCATTGTATTGGTTATTCGAAGGCCTATCCACAGAAGGATAAACGAAATGGTTATTTTCAAAATCAACAACCATATTGATGCTTAATTTAGGAGCAAAAAATGCGTAATTTCGCAAAATCGACATACACATACACATACAACAAATGACTTTCCGTAGCCCAGGCAAAAATATACCAAAATAAAGGTGAGTTATTCAATGTAATCCAAATATCAGTAAATTGTAATTTTGAGTCTGTGTGATCAGATCCATCTTGAAACGATATATAGGTGTTACTCAGCTCCCGCAGATCAGCGATTTTGGCCGTTAAAATGTCCGATAGTGACTACTGTGGGCTCATAATACGTGTATTAAAGTTATAACAGTAATTTCATGGAATTGAAAAATAACATTTGAAAGAGGTGTGATTTTCAATGGTATTATTGGTATGTGGCATTTTAAGTTATTTTATTTTGGTGCTGAGCTACAGAGGAATAAGAACGGATCGCGGCAGTGCCGATAACCACCGCGATTTTTGCAAAAGGGAACAATGCAGTAATCTGGCATTTTGGAGAGAAAACTACAGTTTATTATGCGCAGCCGTCACTCCATGGAGCATCAGTATAGGGCAAATCAAGCGGTCACTTCCTGGATCGGCTGCTGTTTGTTTACCTCCAGTTATTGCGCGCCCCCTATCGGATTAAGGGGAAATAATTTCAGCAAAATGAGCCATTGCACAGGGTTCTGTTGATTAAATTCTTGTGTCTAACCCACACCGCCACGACTCAGTCCGTGTAAATGCCAAGGGCAGCGAACCTCCTAAAATAAAGACCTAAAACACAGCTGCACAGGGTTCTCAGAAGCATAGTGGTTAGCGTCTTTGTCTGTCAGTCGGGGGACCGTGGTTCGATTCTCAGCAGGGCAGTTTTTTTTTTGTGTTTTAAGTCTTTTTATTAGGAATCAATATTTTTCTTTAAAATAATAAGGAAGAAATCCATTTCTTTTTTTTTTTTTTTTTGTATCTTCACCTGTCAATCGGGGGACAGTGGTTCGATTCTCCGCAGGGTAGGTTGTTTTTTTTTCTTTTTTTTTGTAAGTCTTTTTATCGGCAATCAATCTGTTTAATGTTGTTGTTTTTCGTTATCCAACAACAACAGTAAGGAATAAATCCAGTTTGTTTCTTTATCCCCCGATACTGTTGGCGGCCCAAGCTGTATTCTGCTGGAACCAGGCAGTATCCGTCAATAATGTTGCCGGTGTGACGGGTCCAAGTATTTGGTCCCCCATTGTAAACGTTCCCCAGAAACAAGGTACTTCGTGGTTCACGCTTTGTGGCAGCTGTGAAGTATTTGTTCCCCCATTGCAAATGCCCCCCCCCCCCTGTACAAATGCTATAAAGTAGTTGGTCCTCCTCCTCGCCCCCCCCCCCCCCAGGAACAAGTACTATATTTTGGATGGTCCCCTGGAACAAATACTTCATCGTAAAAAGTCCCGCCCCCTTATTTTATCAAATTGAAGATTTTTGACAATTGTAAGAATTACTATTGGAGAGAAATTCTGTCCCAGTCCTTTAAAATCTGTAAATTAACCATTACCACTGCATATAATTAGGTTCCGAACTTTTATGCTTGTCATTATGCTTGCCAGTCTCGACAGTGTTGGTAGCCTACTGTTGCTAATTTCGTCGTTTCCGAACAGAAAAACAAAATATATTATGAAACAGAACGTAACCACCGAACATCTGACCATTCTTAGACATAGTGTCTTACTACCCTTCTCTACTCTGACAGCATGACAAAACAACGATAACAACAACAACAGCAACACCTACCGCAAGTAATACTACTTCTACAACGTTCCTTTTGGATCTCTCTCTCTCTCTCTCTCTCTCCCTCTCTTTCTGTCTCTCTTATACATACGTTTACTGTTTTAGTTTTAGCCAATTGTTCACAATGAAAAGAAATAGCGATGGTTAATGGCCTTGGTTTGACAAACTTTTTACAAAAACAAAATGCCAAACGTTCCAGCCGCTCAGCTGACACGTGTCAAAAATAGACAATTGGACTATTCCCATCTGGGTGGTGTGTTAGCAACGATGACAAGAAAATGAAAGAACACAGCGATCTATTATCAAAACTTGAAATTGCACCCCTTCATCAAATACGTTAAAACTAGTGACATGGATTCGTCCTATTTAGGGGTATAAAAACATTTTTTTTAGTGATCTCACTGATCTGATCTGTGTCTGACCACGGCCATCAACGACTCAGTTTTGATTTACACTGCCAAGTATTTCTTTGATTCCAGCATCCTACATGGGCATAGCTAAGAATGAGTCCAGCCTCGTCCACTGTTGTATTTCCACTGGAAGTGACATCTGCTGCTCGCGTATCAAATGGAAAGGTGTGTCTTTGAAACATACCTGTCGATTTTATCTGTACGATTTTCAGGACCCATGGCAGCGAGATATCACAATAATTTGATTTGTCACTCTGGCTGCTAATAATACTTAGTATTAATACTATCAGAGAAAAACAGATAAAAGTAATTGAAACCTCGAGAATACTGGAATCCGTTGAAAGCACAACGAAAGCGAAAGGAGCTTTTCGTCTGCAAACATCAAATGCCAAATACACGTATAATACTATTAATACGCAGTTGAAAACAAAGTCATATAATATATGGAAACAGTAGGCAAGACACACGGAAGCGGAAAAGCAAACTCCAAAATGGTTTGGACCAAGAAAAGCTAAAAATGCACTCTCCAAAGGAACACACGGGCTTATTGGTCAATCTTCAATGCTTCAAATCTAAAACCCATCGTCGAGACGTTGCATCTGCCCCTGAAGAAAAGAAAGACTGCTGACACCGGGGCTGATGTGGTGATCACGAGTCTCAACTTCCCAAGTATGGCATGAGCTTTACCTCCCCCCCCCCCCCCATTTTATATGGTAGAGAGAACATGCATTTGACTTAACATCATTTTGTGACTTGACATCTGTTCCTGAGGGCCATAGGACCAATGACAAACTACCTTTTTTTGGTCCAGCCAGGACCAAATCTATGACACCCGACAGGAACTGACCATTCCGAGCTATCTCATGCTATTAATTTGTCTTTTTATCTTCACATATGTATACGCACCCATACACACACATATAAGAATTCTAGGTAAATATTATGAAAAAATTTAACAAATAAAGAGATGTAAATCAACAAATAAAATACGCAAAAAAAACAAACCAAAACGAACGATCAAACAAAAAATATTTGTATAAATTTGACACAACCCCTGCAACAGAAATAAATAAAAATATTTATTATTTTAAAATGTAGATTGGAACAGCAAATGGAGGAAGAAGTGAGGCTGAAGTGCAAGACAACGGGTGAGAACGGGAAAGACAAAAAGGAAAAGAGAAAATGAAGTTAACAAACAACAATCTTAAGACTATAAGAGTAGTATTGTTACATGGGCCTTCCCTTGTCGCTCTTATTTCTCTCTTTTTTATACATGTAGTCTGGTTTCTCTGAAATTATGGGCAATTAAGCTGCAGCGTAAAATACATTTCCTTATTCATTGGCTTCATAAATTTACACATTCCGTTTGAAGGACACGTATTCGGTCGGGGGAAACATTTACATGTACATGTACTTCAATGCACATATTATTGTTTATTCTAAGGGGAACGTTTGCTATGAAGCAAAAGTTCCGGGGGGAATGTTTACTTCATAGTATGTGGTCCGAGGGGATAATGATAAAGTGCTATGAAGTATTTGTTCCCCCGGGTCTTTTACTTCATAGTAAACGTTCCCCCGGACGAAGTACAACGTCACCCCCCTCCCCCCCCCCCCAAAAAGGTTGCTAAAAAAAAAAAAAAACGGTCAAAAATCGTTCTTAAGTACAGAACTAGGATTCGAGGTTTTTATGATGATATTTCATCGACTTTTCAAGGCTTCATGTGAAAATTATCAAAAATCTTCATTTTTCACGAAGGCTGCCATTATCCGCCAACATTATCGGCGGATGCCCAATCGAACTGTCGCCTCCGTCACAAAATTCCGCCCGCCCCTCCCCATCCCCATCTCACCCCAACCATTTCTGTCTTTAACATGTTAATAACCCTTCTTCTTTTGATTGTTTCCGACCTTTTCCGTCCAAATAATTATGTTTAGAGAGAGAGAGAGACAGACAGAGAGAGAGAGAGAGAGAGAGAGAGAGAGAGAGAGAGACAGAGAGAGAGAGAGAGAGGTAGGTATAAAGTAAATTGCAAATCGGTAACTTACAGATGATTTTAATGAGTAGAAGGGAGTTGCAAGTGTATTTTTTTTATATTTATTATTATTATCATTATTTTTACAGCTCTCTTAAGTAATGTTCAAGTAACTTCGAGGACAGGCCAATTGCTTGGCAGGCAGTAGGCTGCCCATGTCTGGCTTAGTTCTCTATGGCAATATAGATACACCATGCATTTATGTAATAGAACTAAAAGATCATCATTATTCACAAGACTCAGAGTTGTATACTGATAAATGAGTCTTGTAGTGGCTCACAAAACTGAAGAAATCAAACTTCAGAATGTCGTCCTGGCATAACAAAAACTGCTGATTTTAAATGTAATCACAAAGGCTGCCAGTGCCATTATCCGCCAACATTATCGGCGGATACTGCCCAGGTTTATCCGCCGATAATGTTAGCGGATACTGCCTAGGTTTATCCGCCGATAATGTTGGCGGATACTGATGCAGCCTGGGCGGGCCGGCAACATTATCGGCGGATACTGTCCGGGTTTATCCGTCAACATTACCGGCGGTAAAAGCCTTGACCGGCAACATTATGGCGGATACTGCTTGGGTTTATCCGCCAACATTATCGGCAGATAATTGGGCCGCCAGCAGTGTCGGCGGATCGAGCTCGGGTTTCTCCTTAGGTACTGGTGTTGACTATAATTTACAAAAAACAAACAAACAAACAAACTGGAGTTATTCCCTAATGCTGTTGAATAGAAAAAAAAAATAACCAAACAGATTGATTGCTGATAAAAAGACTTTTGCAAGAAAAGAAGAAAAAAAAACTACCATGCTGAGAATCGAGCCATGTCTCCCGATTGACAGCTGAAGCTCCAAAAAAAAAAAAATGGATTTATTCCCTATTATTGTTCTTGGATTAAAAAAAAAATGATTCCTAATATTAAAAACGATCTAAACTACTGAGAATCGAACCATGGTCCCCTGACTGCCAGGCAGAGATGCTAACCACCATGCTACTGAAAACCCTGAGTAATTATGAGGGAATTACTAAACTAGATGAGCTACCGGGCATTGCCCGTAATAAACAATCATGTGATTCCCCCCCCCCCCCCTCTAGTATAATAAAAGTAATAAACTACAGTCTTGCTTCAGAACTCATGCGTACCACAACATTACGCACCAAACTGAAAGCTTGGTACGGTTACTTTTTATGACATGCACGGTACTATATATTACAAAACAAACATGCAAAAATACAGATGTTACATAGCAATAAATATTGTCATTTTAAAAAAAATACATGCTTGAAGTAAACGACTTTTAATTATAGCCATCATCTTCCTTATCTCACTTGCCACCTTCCTGCCAAATTTAAGGCCTGAAGAGTGTATAGTTTGGTCAGTTAGTCATGCCAAATGTTGCAAGTTACTGAAATATATAATAGATTAGCATGACTAAACCAAATATTGATAAATGATGGAAGCAGTATTGTTATGTAGGTGACCTTGGGTTGTTTTTTTCTAAGGAGGGGATATTTTTTGTGTGTAGGCCAATGTGTATTTTAGGGTGTGTGAGGGGATATTGTTTAGAAAGAAAAAAATATTCACCCAAAGCGATGGTGTCTGAACATTTCTAAGCAAAATGTTCTGTTTCCATTATAACCAAAGGGTAAAAATTAGCACACAATATTACCTGTCAGTCAACTTAACATTATGTTGTTATATGACTGTCAGCATGCAAGATACGCCAACCAAACAAACATAGCTTGCATTTTCCTGTATTATTTAAATGTGAATATCGTACAAGACCCTCCCGCTGGTCACACTCTCATCATGTAGCACTGAGCCTAAACTAACACATAAACATCGCCCATCCGCGGTGACCGAGTGAGCAAGGTATTTGACACCTTCGTGGATTTGCTGGCGCCGACTGTCTTTGCTCCGTGTCCCATGAAAACGATCGAATCTCTACTGCGTAGTTTAAAAAAAAAAAAATTAAACAATTGTGCAATTGTGGCCACGCGTGTCACGGTACGTTCACACCAAACTGGCGACAACGGACGTGCAATCACGGCCGATCGACAACGGTTCAAAGTTTCTCTAAATCATATTATTATCGGATTCAGACCAACCTACTCACAACAGACGAGTCATTTTCTCTCGTCCGTGCGACTTTTCACTTTTACCGCTGCAGTAAAATTTCAACGACACTCAGCCGTGGGATTGTTTTTCTTTAATTTCGCGTACTCCAAGCCGCCAGGCCCATGGCGTCTTAAAAAAAAAAGATTCTCGCGGGCGGGATGCTTGAAGAAAAATTTAAAATACAACCCAAAATTAGGTATAGGCGGGAAGGCTTGGCGTTTTATCGCTTTATGAAGAATTTTTTAGGGTAAATATTCATGTTTAGTCATTTCAAAACGGGCGCTCGGCCGTGTTCACATGACCGTTTGGTGAGAACGAACCATTACAGTACATCCACGTGGGTGGCCCTTTGCTTTTTCTCTCTATCGCAACCTCCGCTCTCAATGCCGGACCTGAGTAAAATCAGTGGCCCTGTGAATTTTACGATATCAGATGCACCGTTTACTATTATACTGCATTATCGATCCACCTGAAGAATAATACATGGCAACATAATTATTTGAGCTCGCATGAGTGCGAGGGATCAGTGATGCCAGCAGAATAAAATTAAAATCCTACACTCATGGACAAAGCAACCACATCCAGTCGTACGCATGGCGCCTCGGGCGCACGCTGGGTAGGTGACATAACATTAACAGGTGTAAACAAGGCAAGGCAGACAAAGAGCAGTGGCAGGTACGAGCTGTAGCGAAACGACGATTACGAAAGATGACGGCGTGTATTTTGACCATGACACGGTTTAGGAAAATCATACTAAGTATTTTTTTCCTCTTTGGGACTTCAAAATGAGATCACACAAAGAGTAAAAACGGATAGAAAGATGTCATGCTATGCGTTTTTTTCCCACGGAAATGAGGCATTGGGGAAGGGATAAAAGAAAAACTTCATACTAAAAGAAGATCATTTTAAGCGACTTCATTTTAAGTGGAGTCGACTGTATTATAAAAACCACAGAAAAACTGGGATCTCAACAAGGCTACGCAGCAAGGTGAAGCCAAAATTTGGCAAAAAGAAAAAGTTTTATGTAGCCTCGCGTAAGAAATAATACTAATACATGTACCTAAACGATGCAATGAAACGAAAACTAAAACTAAAAGAGAAGACGTCACTTCGGGCCTCCAAATATTGGCAGATGTGCTCCTGTGCTGCTGCCCAAGCAAGAGCTCGCAGTTAAGTAGAAATATTCTGTTTAGATTCTATACATTTCCTATTCAAATCTTAGATTGTTTTGTCCGTCAATTTTCCATTTTTTGTTTCACTGTTGTTGTTTTTTCTTTGGCCACGCTTATTCGCAGACGTCTGCAAATAAGATCAGAATCTTATTCGCAGATGGATTTATGGTTTTGTGATTTTATTGAGGAAGAACTCCTTCAGATCACTCCACTCGGGATTCGGAGTAACGCATGGTGTTTCTTACGGTGATGATGCACCGGGTTGTCTTTTTTTTTTAGCGATATATACTATTCGGTTATCGTGTCCTCGGCAGCATTAGGGAGGCCCTGAATAACGCTTTTACTCAGGTTCCCCTGTGGCATGCTCAGTAAATTCGCCGAGTTGGTAAGGGGGGGGAATCTCAGCAGGAGCTGACTTTTTTTTTCTGGTTGCTTTTCCCCCCACTGATCATCTTGCTTTGCTCCAGAGTATAAAATTGTGACTAGGATTTTTTATGTCGGGTGTGAAGTCACAGAGAAAGTCAGACAGAGCAGATAGACATGAACTAAGCTTCCATGCAAAGAAAAAAGTAATACATGTAAAACAAAACATGACAAATAGCTGAAGCAGAAGACCCCCAGAAATATGTAATTTTCAGTAAATACAGGATAGATCTAAGTCACGACAGAGAGAGAGAGACAAAATTTTCAGTTCACACTGACTATAATAAATAATTTACATGTTTAAAATTTGATTTACACTTCTATTTCTAATTAGCACTTGTCCCGTTAAATGAAAAATAAAAAAATAAAATGAACAGGAATAGATAAAAGAAGTAATCTGGAGCATACTACACTAGTAATGATCAGTTTCCTCATCAATTTTGCAAAATCCGCAGGAAGCAAAATGATTCCTAATTAATAATGAGCAGTACTAGCTTGTTTAATAAAAAAAATGCTCCAACGTGGGATTGAACCCAAGACAGAATGAACCCATTGTCATCGACTGATAACCGCATTGCGCCATGGCAGACTGTGTTAGGCCGGAGGAACTTTTCCATAGTAGACACCACGAAATCAAGAAACCCCATCAGCGAATAAGACCAGGGTCTTCGTCTGCGAATAAGCACTTCGTTTTTCTTTTTTTTTTTTTCCTTTGAAAAAGTCCTTTGCCGAAATATCGGGTATTTTCTGTCTTCTCACCTAGCCTAGGCTCCTCTGATAAGCACAAAAACTCAGAGGGCCTGTGTGCATGTTGCGCACGTTAAAGATACGTCGGCAGTTAAAAGTTGAGAAGAGCAGCAGCAGGCCGAACAAGGCAAAATTCCAACAACGTGGACTCTAGATCTTCTAGATCTAGAATCTAATCTAGATCGAGATCTAGATCTAGGCCTGGGAGGTCCTCCCCCCGTCCGCGCCAGTCAAGAAAACACACTAATGACTAAAGAGGGGACTTTTGAGCGGGCTTATCAAAAGGTTGGGTTTAGTATTTGTATGGGACAAAGAAAGAAGAAGGAAAGAACGAAAGCGCGCCTTAGGGGAAGTCTTCATCATACTATGTTTTGTTAACTTTTCATTGTATCGTTTGGGTATTATTTCTTACGCGAGGCTTCAAGAATTCAAGAAAATGAAGGTACTAGGTGTGCAATTTCTTAATTATTTGGATAATCCGTAGGTAATCACCTGTTTTTTACAAATCGGTTAGTGACTACCTTCATGATAAGTAATTGAAGTAATCGATACTTAGTAATCAATATAATTATGCCAAACATTCAGTGTTCCCAGATTGGGCGGGAAACCGCAGAATTGGGCTGGTTTTGTTCGTGGTTTGCGGGTATTTTTTTCCGTATGCGGGTTTGATAGTTTTGGGCTGGTTTTGGAAGAGCCGTTAAGCTGGAGAGGAAATTACAGTTTTGATTGAAAAAATTATGAAACCATTTTTTGGGGACAGTCTCTGTGCACAGAGTGATAAAATTCTGGTCTTTGCTAGGCTTGCTTCTTTGGTTTCAGCAAGACTGCCAGATTGTGTAACTGTGGGAGGTAGGCCTAGCTACGGTGGTGGGATGGCCACCACCGCGGATGTGGGCGATGATGCAAGACTAGTCGCACGTGGTCAGTCCTTTGTTTGAAAGTATAGCCAATCAGGTAAACAGGTCCCACGAGGTTGGCATGTGTGTGAACCTGAAAGTAAGGGAGTGGTCATTCTGCGCTTGCCTGAGAAAACTCTAGTTTGGTCTGATGAAATTTGATCGCAAATTAATTTCCCCAGGCAATCTTGTGGAATGTAGGCTACTGAGGTACAAATAATAAAAAATGTGGTTTTATGTTTTTCTCAAGAAACGAAACATATAACTAGGATGGCATTTTCACGTCACGCTAACTTCTCTCGATTAAAATTTCTGAAAAGTAGCCTAGAATTGATGCATTTGGGAATGGGAGTGGCATATATTATGAATGCCATTTTAACTGCTCAGTATAAACCCACGCTCTTCAGAGAGCATGCCGTAAAATCTACAGATAGAAACCTTGGGCTGATTGGGAGCACTTGGTCTCCTCTCTACCTCACTGCCCCCCCTCCCCCCAAACCATTTCTCTCGATCTCACCAACAGCAACAATGAAGACATGCTAATAGACTAGAGACTATAATTGAGCAACCTTCAATTCACAGACGTTACATTTGTCTAATACAGGACACTCTTTTTTCTTTTGCTTTAAATATTAAGTTTCAGATTACAAGAAATTGATGGATGAAGACCGTCGTTCATTAATATTGCTCTTTGGATTATCCTTTGAGTTTTATTCTTCTTTATCCTCTATAATGCTGTATCGTCCTTTAAAATTCAGCTCTACTTGCATTGCACAAGCACTGAACTTGTTTTATCTATAAATTTAATTCATACCCCCAAATTTTGTCATCAGTATTGCAAATGATACGTATTTCTAACATACTGTTAGGATTAGAGGCAAATAATCCATAGACACATTAGTTATTATCATTACTTGTTTATTTACCTCAATAAAATATGATTATTTTCAGTTGGCTGGTTTGGGCTGGAAAAAAATTGTCAGATTGGCTGTGTTTGGGCTAGTTTTTTTGTAACTTTGGCTGGTTTTTAAAAAAAAATCTGGGAACACTGCAAACAGTAAGCGGCAGCGTGACTGGGCTCAAAGTAAAAGTTGTTCATGTGCTTGATGTAGCCGAGATCTAGACCTGGCCTACTCTTGTTTTGTCCGGAGAAACTATGTTGCTATGAAGGTAGGTGGCTGAATTTAAATAGATCTAGATCTAGATCTACATGGTGCTCGCCTCACATGCTCTCCAGGCACTAAATTACGACTGTTTGCCGATGATAGCCTCCTCTAGATCTAGACTCTAGATCTATAGAACAATAAACTCAATAGAAGATGACCCCCACTGTCGAATAAATATAGACCAACTGGAAAGGGTCTAGAGGAGAGCTGCTCGCTTTGTGACAAATGACTATGCTAGAAACTAGAAGTAGTAGTGTCAATAAAATGATGAGAGACCTCGAGTGGACACCACTAGAAGAAAGAAGAGCAAAAAACAAAGTAAAACTATTTTATAAGGGCAGGGAAGGAAATACCCATATCCCACTGAACCACCTCACCATTAACACCAGAGGCAACAGAAAGAATAACATAAAATATAACATCCGAAGCTCACGGATTAACAGCCATCTTTACTCATTTTACCCTAATGTCATCAGGATGTGGAACAACCTCCCGGCAGAAGTCCAAACACTATCGTCTGCAACGGCTTTTGACAATGAATTAAAGAACATAATTATCCGTTGCAGCTACCATTGTATTTAAAGTGCGGGTCTATTTCTGTGCACAATCTGGATGCCAAGAGATATTTTTACCAGAGATATTATACAAAAGAATTTACACAAGGAATATATTATATTTTTAAATGGTCCTGCTGTTTTGGCCTGTTTTAGCCTCAGAGCAGTAATGCCGAGTCGCATATGGTGCAGTTGAGGGATTGTCTTTGTACATAGACGAATCAACTTCATGAGAAGAAGAAGAAGAAGGTAGCGGGTTCAATCCCCGGTCAGTAGGTCGGCGCTTTTTCGGTTGTTCCCACCCCAACTTACCTAGGCTATAGTCGATTGTCAGATTGATATGTAATGACGTGAGGGTCTAGTCAGTTTGTATCATCGAGGCCGTAGGCCGATGTTCGTCTGGGCAGTAGTCAGATTGACTCAGGGAAAGCCGCTGGGGTAGCTATCTGCTATGTATTGTTTTCACTCGGACTATGGAACGCATTCGGAAGTCCTTCCGTTAACTAAGGAGGGGTGGGAACAACCGAAAAAGCGCCGGTAGGTCTACCCTACAGGCATGTTGGAATTTTTGGTAAAGATACAGTATTGGACCTGTCTCAATTAGTGCTATAAATCGGGTGTTTTTTCCCTTGATTTCTGATGTGATTTGGGTGAATTTGACCATAAAAATCAGCGCAAATGACGCTAAATGCAAGAAAATAGGGGGGCAAGCCCAAACCCCCCCCCCCCCCCCCTACCACCTTTTTAAGGCAAGTTTCTAAAGGTTTTAAAGGTCGAATTCGTCCTAATCACACCAAAAAGACAAGGGAAAAACACCGATTTGAGGGGGGGGGGGGGGGGGGGAAATTGGAACCACTTCCGAACCCGTTCCATATCCATAGACCAAGTGAAAACAGTACATAGCTATCCCCGCGGCTTTCCCTGATATGTCAATCTGACTACTGCCCAGACGAACATTGGCCTTCGGCCTCGATGATACAAACTGACTAGATCTTCAAGTCAAAATTAGTGGCAAAAGGCTACGCATGCGCAGTCAAAGGGGCATGCACAGAATTTTAAAAGTTGACCCCCCGGCGCAAGCGCATTGTTGGCACCCGGTGCATTAGTGCGCAAAATAGTATGAAAGTAAACAACTAATATCTCTTAAATGAGATGTTTGCAACGGATTTGAAGGTGATATTCGTAATTAGCGCATCAGAAAACATGGGAAAAACAGTGACTTAAAGCACTAATTGAAACGGGTCCAATACTGCAAAAATACCGGAATTTTTTTGGGGAAAATTCCTGTCCCTAATCCTATGGTAGGTCGGATCTAGCACCTAGCCTAGTCTCCTCTGACAAGCACAAAAACTCACGAGGGCCCGTGTGCATGTTGCGCACGTTAAAGATACGTTGGCAGTTAAAAGTTGAGAAGAGCAGCAGTAGGCCGAACAAGGCAAAATTCTAACAACCTGGACTCTAGATCTTCTAGATCTAGAATCTAATCTAGATCGAGATCTAGATCTAGGTCTGGGAGGTCCTCCCTCCGTCCGCGCCAGTCAAGAAAACACACTAATGACTAAAGAGAGGACTTTTGAGCGGGCTTATCAAAAGGTTGGGTTTAGTATTTGTATGGGAAAAAGAAAGAAAAAGGAAAGAACGAAAGCGCGCCTTAGGGGAAGTCTTCATCATATTATGTTTGTTAACTTTTATGGTAGGTGGCGCAGACGGAGGGAAGACCTTCCCTAGGTCTAGATAAAAAAACTTAGGGAGATCAAGATCCAAGCTATATGTATCATGACATTTGCTGCCGCATCTTTTGTTGTGTTAGTGGTTTGCCACTTCTCCACTTGTGTGTCCAATCTATGTGAATTGAGTTTGCTACATATATGAATCATGCGTTAATTTTATCAGATCAGCCAGCAAGATTTTATATTATTCATTCACTTTAGATGGCCAATCTTATCCTGTTCTACCAACACCCAGGCCTTGCCCCAGGCCAGTTGGAGTCTGCAGTGAGAAAAATTAACTCTGCTGTGGAAGATGTGCTCACCAGTATTGAAACAGAGCTTTGCTACTACGTTGAGGTGGATCCTGATTGTGGTAAAAATATCTGAATCTTTTTTAATTTTAACCTTGTCATAGTATTGATGGCATTAATATTACAGCAGCAATAGGGTTATTTTAATTTTTTATTATCAGGTTTTTTGACAATTTGAAATGGTAAATTTTGGAAAATTTCAGAGACCCTGAACAAGAATCACTGCTAACAAATTTTCCAGTGTTTTTTTTTAGTGAAGTGTCAGTTTAAGTTAATCTATTGTAATTCTGGGGTTGTACACAGTCATATTCCTAAGAGTTGTTGGGAAGTTTGCTAGGTTTGTCTGGAAATGGGGAATATGCCTGCAGATCCATGAAAGAATTATTTTCTGACGTGGACCCGCAGCGCATCTTGTCATTTCTGAAAGAGGTGGAACTCTACAAGTTGATTTAACAGACTTATCATATTTAAAAAATTCATATAGACATACTTTACAGTACACTACAGGCCTTTTCCCGGTAGATTTTTAATACAGGGCAGGTTTCACAAAATTGGACATTAGGATTTCTAATTTTTTAGAAATATTCTTCATCAAGATTTCCCATGTATGATACATCAAATTAAAGCTTAGGATGTCAGGAATACAGTTTAGCAATCTAAATAGATAGCAAGCTTCTGGTATGAAAGATATTCAAACTCAAAGATTGTCTGTTCGAAGGCACCAAAATTCAGCTCTTCAAGTACCAATCTTTTGAATATGTGACCACTTCATTCTACAACATTTAAATATTCACTCCACAGCAGCAGTTCTGGTACAAAAAACTTTTACATAAACATGTGTTTAAAATTAATGCCTAGAGAAAAAGATTATAGACAGACAAATACTTGCTAAATGTGGCAATAGGAAAATGAAATCAAATGTGGGGAGTTGTGCCCCTTAGTAATTCCGTACCCTGATATGTACTTAATATGTACTTAAATAATAAAAGTATTTGTATAAAGAATTATAACAAAAACTGCTACTTTGGGCCTTGATTATGACCACACTGACCCTAAAAAAACCATTGAGCCAATAGTTCCTCCTTTTTATCATCCACTGACAGTTTGATAGACAATTTAAACCCTTTGATACAAACCACCTCTAACATCACTCCTCTGGCATATCTGGACTGACAAACATCAATCATCCATCCTTCCTTTCCCAATGAATAGATATCAATGTCTGTAACATATTTAAAAACTGTGATGAACTACAGATGTGCACATGCCTGATGGGGGCTCCAGGTGACCTACGCGAGAAATAAAATATTTTTGAAGTGTGGCAGCTAACATGATTTCTCCTAGACCAACACGAAGTTGGGAACAATAAAAAAGATTTTTTTCACAATTTTCTTTTTTTTTAAACTTATCATTTCTTTTGTGGTGAAATAATGTATTAACAGTAAGTTTCAAAGAAAAAATTTTAAAAAATAAATGCAAATGGCACAATTTGTGGGATGATAACAATGGCGCGAAATCTGGACAAACAAGATCTGTGATTTATCGCACATTTCCGAGGTTGGTTTGCACCACTAATTTCACAATCTGGAAGGCTATTTTGGTTTGAATATCACCTCTAGCACATCATGCAAACACAGATGTTTTAGATTCACTGTTAATTTAGCACAAATACCACACACACACAGTGATTTAAACATACCTCTGCAAATTAAGAAATCGTGTCAGTCTATAAACATTATATGTTATCACCCCAAAATTTCATAACAGTAGCTTCAAATAAAAACCAAAGACAATAAAATTATGTTTTTTATATCTTTTATGCATTTCAAACACACTAAAATCAATACTCTCATAAGAGGCATTGAAAAACAAAAAATAGATGATGTGTAAGTTCTGAGTTATCTCAAGTGTCCCAATTTGTGAAACCTGCCACAGGGCATTTTCCCGTTAGATCTTTGACTTCACTTTTATCTGATGCTTACCTATACAGGCATCTGAGTAGAACTGCAAGCTAGCCCAAAGAGAGATAAAGAAAAAACCGTGAGAGGCGCAAAGTGGCCGTTAACATGCGGATGTGTTGTTAAACCCAAAATCAAACCCAAACCCCGGTCGCATTGGGCATCAAGGAAATGAAACAACAGACACCCCTCTGGCTAAAGAAACATTGAAACGTCTGCCAGAACACCTAAAAATACCACACACTGACGTTAAACTCACTGTTAATAACTTCATTAAATTGAGATGGCAGGAAAGATGGGATGAACAAAAATTGAATAAGTTACACTTTATGCAACTTGGACAGTGGACCCATGGCTCTCAACGGGAATCGGAGAGATGAAATTGCTCTTAGTAGACTCCGTCTGGGTCGTACCCATCTCTCACACAGTTTTTTTACTTAGGGGGGAAGATCCCCCTGAATATGTGGCATGCAATTGCCAACTGTCAATGAAACATTTTAACTGAATGTGTAGACTTCATGCATATAAGAAGGCACAGTGCCTGTGGATCCACGAAAGAATTATTTTCTGATGTGGATATCCGCAGCGCATCTTGTCATTTCTGAAAAAGGTCGAACTCTACAAGTTGATTTAACAGACTTTTATTATATTTACAAAATTCATAGTCATACTTTACAGTATGGACCTTTTCCCATTAGATTTTTAATACGGGCCTTTTCCCGTTAGATCTTTAACTTCACTTTTATCTGATCTTACCTACAGTATGGGTATTTGAGTTCTGCAAGCTAGCCCAAAGAGAGATAATGGAAAAACCTGAGAGGTGCAAAGTGGCTGTTGTCATGCCGACATGCCGTTAAACTTAAACTCGAACAATAACCAGTACTAAATAATAGGGCAATTCCATATGTGATGGACTGACACTTCAGAACATTCAATTTAAATCTGTTAAGGAAAGAAAGGCATCTGGACCAGATAACATTGGAAGCAAAGTAGTGAGAACATGTGCTGAACAACTAGCAAAAATTTTTACTTTCATCTTCAACAAATCCTTTCAAAACCATTACATACCAAACATTTGGAGATTGTCAAAAATCTTACCTGTCCCCAAAAAAACAAAAATATCTGAAATGAACGACCTTCGCCCAGTTGCATTAACTTCCATTATCTTTAAATGCTTTGAAAAACTTGTTTTAACTGAACTAACGAAGGAGGTCAAACAAAATCTCGATCCTTTGCAATTTGCATACAAAGAAAACAGGAACACAGAAGACGCCTTATTGTTTTTATTGCATAACATCTACAGTCATTTAGACACTGGTAAAACCTGTGTTCGTGTGCTCCTAGTCGATTTTTCGTCTGCGTTTAACACCATACAACCGCACTTAATGTTTCAAAAGCTTACCAACCTACACGTGAGTTCTTTTTTAAAGAGCTGGATCTTCGAATTTCTAACACAGAGAAGCCAGTTTGTGGATATAAACAACACATTTTCCAAATTACTCACAACAAACACAGGAGCGCCACAAGGCTGCGTGCTGTCACCTGCCTTGTATACATTGTATACAAATGATTTCACTGTGACACACAACAACGTTTACCTTCTTAAATTTGCCGACGACTCTGCTATGTTAGGCCTTTTACCTAACTCTGGCCACGAATATTCTAACATTGTACAATCCTTTCATTGTTGGTGTAATAACAACTATCTTCTACTGAATGTTAAGAAAACAAAAGAGCTTGTTTTTGACTTTAGGAAAAATAACAACGATCCTGTTTGCCCTCTTACTATCAACAATGAAGAGGTTGAAATTGTCACAGAGGCCAAATATCTTGGCATTACTATTGATTCATTGCTTAACTGGCATGCGCATGTAACATATGTATACAAGAAAGCCAACCAGCGCATGTATTTCCTCAGAAAGCTCCGCTTTTTAAAAGTTAGCAAAAGCATTCTGAAAATATTTTACACCATGGCTATTCAGAGCGTTTTGATGTATGGAGTTGTCTGTTGGGGAGGAAACATCTTACAAAAAGATAAAAATAAGATTAATAATTTAATTAAAAAAGCATCCAAAATTTGTATCTGTGATCTGCCATATTTTGATGAGCTGTACACTGGTGTTTGTATTAAAAAAGCTAATATTATTATAAATGACCCCCAACATCCCCTGAACAAGGAATATATAAGATCTGTAAGAAGTTTAAGGCTGTTGTCAAAGAAAACTAAAACTGAGCGCTACTTTAAATCGTTTATTCCATCATCAACTAGGATGTTACAATAATGTCGTCATCTTGATCGTAATCTGTGCACAGTTGAATTATGTCCTGCGTGTCAGGTCAATGTGTTTTAGTTAGGGAAGCATATTGTGTGCACTGTTAATTTTGTTAATTTAGTTAATTTATCAGTGTGTGTGTATATATGTGTGTGTGCGCGCTATGTATCATACTTTCTGCTTCTGTAACTATATTGTTATGTATTCAATGATCAAAACAAATTTCCTTGTACAAGGACGAATAAAATTTATCTTATCTTATCTTATCTTATCTTATCTTATCTTATCTTATCTTATCTTATCTTAATTGACCGTCAAGTCTATGTTTGTGAATGAATGGAAGTGAAACTCACATATTTCAGTAAGCATATCTACTTTCATGATGAATTTCGTTAACTTTGTCAAAAAAATCATCCAGCTACAATCAGTTGAAGACCGCATGACGGACTGACATTTTGTCAATCTGACCTATCAGGTAGACTCGGGGACTTATGAAATGCTCTGAAGTTGGAAAAGCAATTCTTGTAAACTTTAACTATATCTTGTATGAATGGATAAGCTATGCACACCCAATATCTTAAATCATTTGCTTGAATTCAGTAAGAACTAGTCTCAGTAATGTGTACATGACGGACTGACATAAAAAAACATCTCTGAACATAACTTATCTGGAGGTAAATGAAGGCCCATTATTCTTTTGAATCCAAATTACAATATAGTGAGAAAACAATGTTGTCAGGTAATATCTTCAGGGCAAAACCTTACAATTTCATCATATTTCTGTAAGTCATAAATTAATGTCATCCATTTCTATTACAGAAAATGGCTCATTTTCTTTCATTGTGACAGGTCTCAAAGAGATAAAAGATTTACACACTGTGTCCATATCACCTGCTGGCTACCCGAATTAATAGAACACATTATGATAAGTTCCTTTGAGGGACTTCATTTTCACATGATATTTCTGTCATAGCCAAGCATTCGAACATTGTAAAATGTGATTGCAATAGACAGCATAGTTCTCATCTTTAGCGAGATGGACACCATAAATCATTTTATCAGTAGGGACCTCCTTTGATGCAACCTAGTTTTTGTGATCCTGCATTGCCAACTCAGCTTTTTATGCATGGCAGCAGTTGGCAACTTTACTTTTGGGTTGGATATAACTTTTAATATTTTATGAAATGCAACTTTCTACCTGGGCCATGAACAGCTGGAAATCCCTCACACTTTACGTCATTCTCAATTTCTTCACTCTCTAGATGCAGGAGATCTATTTGTGTATTATTTTCCATTATACACAGCACAAGGTCCTGTGCGCTCTAAATCATGCTCTTTCCTGACAGAACAGCATGCCAGGTCATCCTTTTTACTTTTCCCCCTACATCATCCACAGTGCCTTGTGATGTTGATACCAAACTTCTCTCTTATTTTGCATGGGTTGCAGAAATTAAAATCCTGTTTGAACTGGCGTGCTGCTCCATCACAAAAAAAAGCATAGAGCTAGCTGTAGACCTGCAAATGTCTTACATTCTTTCCAGCTTTTTCAAAGATGTAAAAATATATACACATGTGACATGTAGCATACACAATATTTAAAATTATTTATCATGCTGCATAATGATAAAGTCATAAGCAAAGTTTTTCATCTCAGTGTGAGAGTGCGACCACTTCACTTGAACAAGGCATCAGCAACTATAATCACTTGGTATTTTTGCAAATGGTGGAGGTGAACACTTAAATCATTATTATGTCAGTCTGTCATGCTCTCCCACTGAGTTACACACTTCATAAGGTTAAAATGGTGATAGGAGCTTTTAAAGTGTTGACAACAGGCAGAGGAGGTAAAAGAAAAAAAAGTGTAGGATATGTACTTTTCATTTAATACAACTTTTGTTGATTTTTAGCATGATGGACTGACATTCAAGTATTGTATTTTCTGAATGTGCCAGAAAATCTTCAGACTTAATATTTAACTTGGCCTAGATGCATCCTAAGATGTCAAAGAGCATTGAATAAACTGTATCATAAGTGAAGGACATCACCATGCACCCGGATTTTATTTCACTAGAGGCTAAAAAGTGAAAAATAAAAAATCATGATGCTGAATATTGCTGTTTTTAGACACATTTCACTAGTGTAGATTTTATTTTACTTTTACATGGCGCAATTTTGAAATTAATACTCAATTTCAATGTATGGATGGTGTTGGAGTTAAAAAATGATAAAACTTTCATCATATGTGTGTGCGCCTGAAGAAAGGTCCCAGTTGTCGGTACAGCTATTTTTGAGCTAGGGGGTGAAAAGATTGAAAAAGTCGTGCCTAGTTGGAAATGTACTTCTAGCAGAAAACACAAGTTTAACCATTTCTAAATAGCATACAAAAAGGATTTTGGAATATTTTATGTTTAAATATTATTTTATTAATTATTTGTACAACATGTGACTCTTCAGGAAGTAATATTGAGGTGATTGTCGCTAGGGGACTGTGGACTAATTACAAAGCCGTTATAAAGATAATACTGAGAAGTGTTCACTGCTCATCTATAGTTTGCCGTGTAACATGCCACGGTCCCCTAAAAACAGCCAAGACGGAAGTTTTTTGGAGCTTGTTAGGAGAGCGCAGTATTTTACTTAGAAAGCTAGAGCTGAGCAGTGAACTCAACTCAGTACTAGTAGTTTCCCTATTTGCCTTTGTAATAAAACTACGCTCCCCCAACAATATCCAAGAAGTCTGTCATGGTAGAGAGCTGTTAAAGCGGTTTTTCTCAAAAGTTTGTTTTTGCCCCCTGTCTTACAAAATGTGTCATATCTTCAAAACTACTTAAGATATTGGAAAAATTTTTAAAAGCAGCGTGTTCAGCATTGAATTTTCTAGAAGAATATGCCCTTATTTCAAAATCCAAAATTTGCGACAAGTGGGACCTTTCTCCAGGCACACACACACATATGTTCAAGATAAGATTTTAGCCCTGAGGTTGATGTTTGTGTGGAAATGCCCAGCAGACTGAACTGGAATATGTGTGTATCAACTTGCATCTCCTTTTCAGTACACATTGTCAAACAGTTTGAGGTAGATCTAGATCAAAGTAGGAAAAAAAAATTACATTACCAGTATCATAATTTTATCTAATAGGAACTATGTTTAGTTATTTCAATCTCTCTGCGATCTCTTTTTTCATCTTATGCATCTCTTTACGCCATTTATTTTGTGGCCGACAATGATTCATCTTATGGCACGATGTTACCGGCCTGCTGCATAACAACTTCAAAGGTTTGCAGGCTTTTCAAAATCTGGTTCCTGCCTGCAGGCTTTTTGGAGGTAACATGCTGGCAACCATGGACATGAGACTGGTAGCTTCCTGCTTGCTGTATGAATGTGTGGAACCAATGTTTTGAGATCAGCTTGCTTCAGGAATGCCATGAAAAGATCAAAGTCAAAAACTGGCTGAAAGAAAAAGTTGTATGTAGCAAAGCCTCGCATAACAAATAATGCCCAGATGAAACAATGAAATGCAAACTAAAAGAGAAGACAGAAAATGGCCAATATTTCGACAACAGCCTTCTTCAAGGAAAAAAAACAACAACTTGGAAAATTGAACATATAAAATTATCGAACAGTAAAAAATAGAATATGAAATATATATATATTATATAGGATCTAAATAGAATGTCTACTCAACTGGGAGTTCTTGTTTGTATTGCAGCACGTAAGCAGTCTGCCAATGTGTGGAGGCTTGAAGTGACGCAGTGATTAGGTTAGCCACCAAGATGAAGGCGCAACGTAGTGCCTCAGAACACAAGACAGGGTTGGTGTGCAATATTGTGAGCCACAGTAAAAGAAAAAGAAAAAGAGATTAGGAAAAAAAACAAAAAAACTCACACCTATACAATTATCTGAGGCAGTGTTGCACATTGATGCCATGGGGAGTGATGGCACCAAGCTGGAAGTTTTTCTGTGGTTTTTATAAATACTTCATGAAAAGATCAAGGAGGAACACTGCCAAGCAAGCAAGGTTTTGCAATCATTTATTAGAGATCTGAAATGCACTCACCCTAATGAAATAGTAATATCCTTTGATCAAACTTATTGCCTCGAATGACATCATGGTAGTACCTATTTTGGGAAATTACTGTTTGCAGATGTGCCTTTCATTCATTGCATATGTAATGTTAAATATACTTTCAGAACTGAGTGGTAAAGATACGAATATTTTGAAGTGGATTCTGTCTGTGCCCTTTCATGAGGAAAATTTGGCCTTGCAGTCCCAGCTAAAGGAAAGGTCAAATTCACTGTTAATTGAAATTGGTCCCAGGTAAGCAGATTGAAATATTTTTTCTGCAGCTTCGTTAGAACATTTCCAGAAATTTAAAATGTTTTATTTCAAATATATGTGATTCTATGTGTGAGCATTTTTGCACACCATTATCATTTCCCCCCCACCCCCCAGACGAAACTGAGCTGGATGGATGTAAAATCCAAACTCAGTGTCAGATTCAAACCTTTTTAAGATATTACAAATTTTTTTCAATCCTGTTTGAGACAATAATTTCAAATTCTCAGCAGAGACCGGTAAATATTTTTTATTTTTAAAATGGCTAGATTGACAGTATGTTACAATCAGATCAAAATTGTGTGGCACCAATGCCAGAGTTCTGAGAGCTCACAAATGTTCAACAATATTAGATTGCAGTCAGTACCCTCAGCTCCCGGTTTAACCATATTCTGTTTTATTTGGAGCAGATGAAGAGTATTCTTTTTGTATTAAAGACAGTTGTGTGGTGACCATTTTAAAATTTTGGTCGAATGTGGATTTTGTGGACCGAATAGAGTGCTTTGGTGAAAGTGCTTCAAAATCCAAGAACTCCATCATTGCCAAGTAACAAGATGGAGCAGTTTTCTTTCATCAGGAGCATAGGTTCTGTTCAATTATCAATACCATACAAAAGTTATTGTATGAAGGAAAGTGTGGTCTTTTCCCATAGTAATTTTTATACTTCCTCTAAGCTATCATTTTAATCTCACTGACTTTAAAACCCTACGGAAAATGGAAGCCATGGAAAATGTAGGAGAAGCATCTAACCCCAAGGAGAGTGTGGGAGAGGTAT
Organism: Onchidella celtica; assembly: GCA_963931925.1. Taxonomy (NCBI): domain Eukaryota; kingdom Metazoa; phylum Mollusca; class Gastropoda; order Systellommatophora; family Onchidiidae; genus Onchidella; species Onchidella celtica. The sequence goes on along the minus strand of OZ007573.1, from coordinate 26,551,378 downwards.
TTTCCTTTGGCACTGCTCCACAAAATTTTCAGCCTCCCTTAAGCCAAGCTGCCAAATTATCAAAATGGTTGGTCTTGGAGAAAATTTATCTTATTTGACCTTTAAGTAAGGTAAGTAGTCAGACGTTCTCATTGTTGTACACATAGCTTTATGTGTAGAAATCTTTCCTTATCAATAACACAGTATTGGAAAGATTCCTAATGCCTTTTTGGCCTATTTTTGTGAATTGTGAATGCATTCCTCTTGATGTCACCGTAGCAAATGTGCTCAAGTAACAGGCCCACACTAGCAAATTGCAGTACAGCATTTGCCATGCTAACATTTGCCAAACTACAAAGTCAGTGAGTGTGAGTGTGCGCATGGCCATGCTTTGTCCTTATTTCTGCAGTGTTGTTTTTATGTTAGAGAGATTTGTTTACCCCTTCAGTGTTTATAGTTTGTACTTCTGCATAATCTTGTCCAATAACGTTGGGTTTTACATTTAAATATGAATATTTGGTGAAAGGACGTTGCATGTACATTGTGAAAAGGTTTAAATTAAATGAATTTGTTTTTTTCCCATCTTCTTTTATTTTTTATCATGAGTAACCAGTAATTGGCTAAAATACAATGGAAATTCTAATGGGCTAAAAAGGGGATGATTCTTTTTTTTTTTAAATTTTCTTCACAGGCTCAATTTTTCTACACCCTTTTCGACCAACAGCGTTTCTATCTGCCACTCGCTTGGACTTAATCAGATTAAGCGCATTGAATCCTCAGTTCGCTATCTTATCTTCTTTAAAGAAGCTTTCTCACCTTCTGCAGAAGATGAGGAACAGGTGAGATAATTTGATTTTGTTGTCAGCCCACATGTTATTAAAACATTTACTGGTACAGGCAAACAGGAATCTGGACTCAAAGATTGAAAGCAGCAAAACCCTGTGAAAGTGTAATTGCTGACACTACTGACAGTGAGAGGCATTTTCAAAAACTGCTTTTGCCATCTCACAATGGTGGGTCAAAGACATCAGGACAAATTGCTCTTTGCATTCAAAAAACTATTTCAGTTAACCCACTGACTACTTGAGCCAGAACAGTTGTGGTAAAAATCATTGCCATGATAAATGCTTTTACAGTTCCAGCTTCATGAATATTTTTTTTTCTCATTAATACCAGAATAGTTACAGTATAAGTAAGCCTGTTTAACAGTGCATTCATTTCCCATGATCCCATCATGTAGCAAGTTTTTTACGATCACCAATTCTGACAATGATGATTGTACATTTCAGCATTTTGCAACTCATTCAGACAAATTCAGTGCCGAATATGACTGCAGTAATAAAAGTTTATTTAGAGATTGGAATTATGTTGCAAAACTCGTAGAGTACATGTAATACATGTACTGAAAAGCAGTTTAATCAAAGCAACACAATATCTCTCTAATTACCACATCAAATAAAGACAACTACCAGCTACAAAGTCGGTCATTTTCCTCTAGTTTTTCCGTGATGCAAAACCTAAAGACAGACGCCCTTATGCAGCATGCCCTAGTAATAGTATTACATCGGAATTCATAAGTACAGACAGAGAATGATTTCTCAAATACGCAGATATCCACTTTCTTCTCATTTCACATGTAGACGACAACCAGCATCAAAGTAAAAGTTTCCCCAAGATTTTCCCCAGTTCAAACTTCAGACTGTCAGTGCTATTACATGAGTAAGACTAATAGTTACGAATACTTGCATCGTAATAAACGTAATCGGACAATACCATTTAGTCAGACATAGTAGGGGTGACAGGATAGATAAACAAGCGAAAATAGTGTGAAAAAAAACGTGAAAAACGACAGTATAAACAAAACATGAGGAGCTGCGTTGCTATACAATATAATTGCCTCCCGCAGGACCCGGTTTGCAGTATATAGGTCATAATATTGGCCTTGCGTGTCTCGCGTGTTGCGCGAAGAGGCCAATATAGTGGCCTACCGCAGGATGAGGGTTAACTGAATGTGTAGACTTCATGCATATCCGAAGAAGACACTATGCCCACGGATCCATGAAAGAATTATTTCCTGATATGGACCCGCATGGCATCTTGTGATTTCTGAAAGAGGTCGAACTCTATGAGTTGATTTAAGACTTTTATCATATTTACAAAATTTATATAGACATACTTTACAGTACGGGCCTTTTCCGTTAAATTTTTAATATGGGGATTTTCCCGTTAGATCTTTAGATTCACTTTTACCTGATCTTACCTATAGGCATCTGAGTTTTGCAAGCTAGCTCAAAGAGAGATAATGAAAAAACCGTGAGAGGTGCCAAGTGGCTGTTATCATACTGATGCGGCGTTAAACGCAAAGTCAAACTCAAACTCAGACTCAGACTTAACCAGGAGGATGGGGAATTCTTTCAACAAAGCAATTAGTCATAATAATCGCAACCAAAAGGATTGATAACCAGTCAAGGACACATAAATCTGCAGATCTTGGATTTATATGAACCCAAATTTCAAATGTGTGCTTTGTTATTGTTGACATTTTCCTTGTAGGTCATACCTCATATTGGCACATGAAAGCAGATGGAAATTATGGAGATTATTATCACAGGAGATGGCAGGAGTCAGAAAAAAAGACAAATCTGCACAAATGTAGTTGGTGTTCATTTCTGTCACGCATTGGAATGTGGGATAATGTGGTGATTTGACATACTTATACAGAGCATCCATAGGTCATGTGAGGCAGACTTCCATCACTTCCCATTGGTGCCCCCCTCCCCGCCCCTTTTGTTCTTTTCACCCATATTGCCTTTTTCAGTGTTTTCAACCCCTCACCCCAACTTAAAGTGACCCCATGGGGAGTGGGGGGTGATATTTCTTAATGAGAATAGTTACAGTACACCATCATAGATGACAGTTCTCTCTTATATGGCATTCCGTCATAGACTTAATGTGCCCACAAGAAAGCGTTTCTGTCAAACATGGAACTTTTTCTTAGGGAAAGGAAAGACTAAATGAGAAATGCTAATAAACCTCTATTTCCAATAGCAAAATTGGGTCTTCCTAGTATCTGGTCTTTTTCATGAAGTCCCTCCATGGGAACTGAAAAGACCCAAAATAATACTGGCCTTAACAAATTTTCATGAAAACCCAACACTTCTTCATTGCAAAGCTATTATAGATGGACCCCCAAATGGAATATTATAATATACTAGCTGAGTTCCCGGCCCTGCCCGGGATAAATCGATTTATTAGTTTCAGTTTTGGGTGATTATTACGGACCTGCTTCATTTTGCCTGTTCCTTTACCTTTATTTTATTTTTGTTTGTTTGTTTTTAGATACGTTTTACTGCTCTCCTTTTGCGCGTTGACGTCCTGCGCGTCCCGCCAGCATCCGTCAAATGGCTACGATATGCGCACGGTTAGTTTGTTTGCACATCGCAGGAAGTGATAACGTCATGTGTTAATGGAAAAGAAATAATTATTATGATATTTTCCTAGGAACAATATTGAAAACACAAACCTGTACTTTGGCCCTGCAGCGTCAATCTCCCAATCCCAGACCCTTTCTTTTTCCCAGTCTAGGCACATTGAGAACACACAAAGTTTTATACTTGATAGTCTTAGAACTCAATCTCATCATTCAAACCAGCCCTAACCGGAAGTTGTTTTGTGAGTGTGATACAGTCTATACCGGAACCAATCTTAGTTACATTAATTTGCCGAAAAAATAGACCGAACGCCAATGTGTCGCAAACTAGAAACTAATACAAACGTTCTGCGAGTTATTATCTTTTTATTTTCTGTGCCGGGGACACGACGACAGTCTATACTAAGCGTTGTATAAAATCTGAGGGCCACCGAATCAGCATTAACAGAGGAGTAGCGAAAGGCGCGCTGCAATTGTCGTAAGGTTTCACTTTTATTAATATAGATGCTGGTTCAAAAGAGAACATGCCAGAAGGAGCTGTCTGTCATTTCAGTTGCGAAAACTATTGTCAAGATCTGATCCCTGAATCTTCCAATCTTGCAATATGGCATGTGAGCTGTGCTGATTACCTTTGACTCCAGATTCAGTTATGCTAAGGAAATGTTTATATTCATATGTATATAGCGCCACCTGGAAATAATACGACCATCAGTACCAAAATTCAGTGTTTCAGGAAATGCAAAAACTGATTTCAGCCATTTTTCACTGAATCTGCTTTAAAAATGACATTTTGTACATTTGACTCATTGCAAAATAAGAACAGCCCAAATCTACCTGCCAAAGTATAGTTTTTAAACTGCATATATAGCTATTTAAATATGCAAAACTGAATATTACTCAATGAAGGAAAGTTGTTCGTCACATCGAAGTTGTGTGATATGTCATGTGTACACATTTCTTTCTTTTGTTTCAGTTTATTAGAGTTAGTGCCCTTGCTTTAACAATGGCCATTGTTTTTGTCAGTGTGCACACAAAAAGTCGGACGCAAACTCATTAAAATATCGACCATAATGCGCCTTAGGCCACGCTGGTACCGATTTTCGGCCCAATTTCTTTGTTATTGTTGAAGATGCGACTGTTGGTGGTTGGAACAGCCACATGCACTTTTACAGCATGTAATTATCTAAATAGATCCACGAAATAACAGTGTGCACACATGGACAACAAAAATCCCCGAAAATAAAATAAATTGATTTAAAGTGAAAAAAATGCAATCTTCGCATTTTTATTGCCCAAAATCGAATAGTGAATTCTTTATCTTTATGAAATGATGTGTTTTAAAACTCTAAGATACCATTATTGGTCACAATTTGACAGTTCATAACAGGGTATAAACACAGGTAGATTTGGGCTGTTCTTATTTTGCAATGAGTCATTTATACACTAAAACATTTTTTACGATAATTTTTTTGATGAAATAAAAGTGGAAGTGAGACATTTAAATATGGTTTGAAACTTTTTCATAAAATCTGGAGATAAATCTGTCGTAACTCAAGTTATTACTTTTGGAATACCAGTTTACTCAGAATAATACTACCATATGTCGATATACGATATTTTCTTAGAATAGGTGGGCCGTTTTCTGTAATTTGAAAGGATATAAGGTGGTTGGTGCTGAGGAATTTCTTACATTATGATAAGCTTTTGTTACAATTTATTCCAACTGAGTTGTTAAATTGTTTGCTTTTAAATTTTAAACTCCTTTGCAGTTTTATCAAGTTTTCATAAGTGTGGGATAATGTTCCACTTGAACAGTTAAAATTGCTTGAAACTACATGGATATGAAAGCCTTGCTGTGAAAGTATTCAGTGGGCTTAGTGGCATTGAATCTGAAAACTCTGAAAGTGAGTTATGGCTCCTTTGACCTTCGAACTTACCAAGTAAATCACTGGTGTTTCTACCCCACGACATAATGCCTCCCCAACACATTCATACACTCTCACTCCACCTCCGCACCCTTACTGCATGAGTCCGGGGGTAATATATAGGCCCACAGTCCCCCACCTGCAGGTGGCGCAATCCTACCAAAGGTGGGCTGTCACCCTGAACTGCCACCTCTTGACAGTCCTTGCGTGACATTCGCTCCTGCGTAGGTCCATGGGAAATAAAAAGGCCCACTGCCCACACCTGTGAGTGGTGAAACTCCACCAAAGGTGGGCTGTCAAACAGAGGCTGCCACTTTTTCACAGCCCCTGGGTGACACCAGTTGTCTTTCCTTGCCTTTGTCTTCTATGTCGCTTCTCTTTCATCCTTCCTTTTAATGCGGAGTGGTTCTCAGCCCAGCAGCCACAGGACCACCTTAGCGTTCCCCACAGTGTGGGCAGCTTGTTGACTGTGAGGTGCGTTGGGGGAGAATGGGATTCTGAAAGCTGAGTTGGACCAATCTGCGGAGTGCCTTGCACCAACATGCCACTTCGACCCTGCCTTCCCTTAAGACAGGGTGATAGTATGGCACGTACCACTCAATCGGTTAGGCCCCGAATTCTTCGCGATTTGAGAGCCGGGTCAATCCTGGCAGGATTGAAACCTGTGAGAAGTATGTCTCTGGAGTAGCCCTGGCTATCAGAGCATAGTGTGTCCCCTTGTTGGACTCCGTGGCGGATAGGGAGGGAGCCCTAGAGATGAAGAATAAACCAACACCATATGGAAATGACTGACTTATCTCACCCTTCCCGAATTCCTGACTTGAAAAAAAGAGGGAAGCAAGAGGAACTGGGTGGGTCCTCCAGCCTTCGCAAAAGGCCCACACCGTTGCTGGAAGTGAACATTTGTGAAGCAGGGCGGGCCTGATCACCTTCGTTGGTGATCAGTAGCCAAGACCCTAAGGTAAAAGTTGAACATCTTTGTTATCTAAAAAAAAAACTCTTAATTAAATAGCATCACTGGAGAACGGAAATCGGTTAACAGAATTACTGCTAGTGGAGTGCGACAAAAGGCAGCACTCAATGAACCTGCAGAAACAGGTTTCATTTAACAGAATGCCAGTCACTATTTAGCCTCACAGTACCCTGAATAGTTCATGTAGAGTACATTGCACCCATGAATTAGATGGAGAAAGTGAGGGAGACATTGTAAAGGGCATCCATTGAGCCTTCCAAGCTTGGCATATCACAATCCACCAAGGGGAACAGCTAGTCGAAACCAGCCCAGTCATCCTGATGTTCGATGCAATAAAGCTTCCCACTAATCTCAAAGTGGCTTTCCCACAGGCATCAGTGTTGCGATACGTTCCATATCCAAAGCGATGCTTCAACTGTCAGCATTATATTATGGGCATGACAAGGCTTGCACAAGAGGCAACCATGTGGCCTTTGACAAGGGCTACCCGCAATGGCTGGAAGAGAAAACCATCCAAAGGTACAGGGCCGAGATTGGAGGCAACTTTGTGCAAGCGAGGAGCGTAGTCATAGCAACACAACCGAAAACAACACTGCTAGTGACTTATGTTATTGCTTTGAGATCTTCAGTTGACAAGATTTCAGCAATACGAAAGTGCACCAGGACACAGCTGTGCAGCAGAAGAAGCGCCACTACAGCAAATTCAGCTGTCACAGCTGCAGCAACAAGGACTAGAAAAGACCAGCAAAAGAACAGATCTAAGGGAAAGGAGACAAATGCCAGGCGTGGCTCCTCAGCAGCAGGAACTTCAAACAGGTTTGCACTCCAGGCACTCCTTCTCCTTCACCCACATCTCTCCTATCTCCCAAATCTCCCACAACCATCCTCTCACCCAGATCCCTCTTCATCTGAAAAGGGGTTTTGAGTTTGACCGCGTTTGGACTCTTCGGTATGGACTGAAATTGTCCTCATATCCATAGAACCCAGCCCACCACATAGTTTTTGGTCCAGTAATCATCCAGCGTTTTGAAACCTTCCCTGGTGTTATCTAGCTCTTTTGCCTTCTGATTCGGTCCCTGCTCGCATAGAACCAAGATCCAAGCATGTGAGGTGGAAGATGACCCATTTCCTGCCATCTTACCATGGCTATCACACAAACCCAAAATTATTTTAGACCTTGCAACTAGTCCGAAAGACAACATCATGCCAAAATTCTACAAACGATGCAGGAAATGATCAGCGAACGTCCAGATCACAAACATTTTTATACAGACGCCTCCAAAGACCACAAGTCAATGGATGCCACCTCATTTTCAAACTCAGACCCAACACCTTGAACTTGATCCCAATGTCTCCGTATTTACTGCTGAAATACATGCAGTCAATCTGGCGTTAAACTTCATATCCAAATCCAGGAACAAATGTTTTTAATATCTTCTCTGACGCACTGTCCTGCTTTCCAAGCTTTGAAACCCCCAATATGAAAAATCATAACATCAACTGACTGCTTCGTGTCCACGCCCAGTCCGGCAGGGGGCACGAAATTGCCTTTTGCTGGATCCCTGGCCGTCGTGTTGGCATCAAGGGAAATTAGAGGAAAGACACCCTCACCAAAGAAGTGCTGAATCGGCCACTAGAACAACCTAAGATCCTCTACATCGATTTTAACCCTCTTAGTGTGATGAGCCACTATAGTATTGTTCCAAATACTTTCTGATCCATGTTTTTAATGCGCGATTTCTCTTTTGCTGCCGAAATAGACTGCTTTAGACTGCTTTAGACCTCCACTAGTCACGACAAAGAGGACAGCAAGAGTGATTTCAATGACCAAACTTCTGAAGAAATCAATGACAGTTCTGATGTCAGTGATTATGGTGAATAGATATAATTTTGTTTTGTGTTCAGTTTCATTTGAAATGTTCTTCTTTATCTTTGGAATAATAATTCAGCATTATGAAAAGACTTGTAAGGTCTTGTGGTGGCTTGAAGGGAACAGGTAACAAGCCAAAGAGTAGATCTAGGTTAGCACATAGTGGACAGTGGTCAGGGGAACACTCTGCTGTCTTCAAACACCAACACAAACTTGCTATGTAAAATATATTGCTTGCAAAACATTCCTTGTTCAATACCCTTTAAGAAAATATGTACTTTTTGGGGTATCAGATTGTAAATAAAGCCACAATAAATAAATTTAAAATGTACGTGCGTCAGCAGTTCTTTGGTAAAATTTTAACTAGATCTACATTTCTTTACAACACAAAAAAATGTTATGCCGCGCTAAGAGGGTTAAGCCAGCTATAAATAACTACATTAACTCATTTCTCCCCGCGAACGGGGAATCCCCGTTTTCGCCTTTCGTGCCGAGCTGTACCGCGAACGGGGAATCCACGTTTTTGTTGCGGTTTGAAAAAAAAAAAATTTTTTTTTTTCAATTCTAATTTACAAATTAATACTTTATACCCACACAATAATAAAAACAACCACAGAATATCATAAAGCATTCATTTATAAACACTTCCACCAAATAGAATTGAAAAATATTAAAAAATAAGCGAGTAATGAATTTTTTCTAACGCACCCTATAAAAGCATGAAAACTGCAAAATTTACTTGGGCCAGCTGGAGCAACTAGGCCAAATTTACTTGGGGAGAAATGAGTTAAAAGAGATGGCAGGAAAGATGGGAAAAATAAACTACGAATAAATTACATTCTGTTCCACTTCAACTTGGGCAGTGGTCCCATGCCTCTCAAGAAAATTGAAGAGATGAAACTGTCCTTAACCCTCTTAGAGCGGGATAACATTTTTTTTGTCCTCAGGACCCACCTCAATTTTTTACTCTGGGAGTAAGTTCCCCCCAAATGTATAGCACGCGGCTGTCAGCTGAATCTCATTGTCAGGAACATCTTAATAGAATGACTGTGTGGATTTTTGGGCACATCCAAAGGAGGCATAATGCATGTAGATTCATGAAGAATTATTTTCTGTCGTGGGCCTGCAGTGCATCTTGTCATGTCTGAAGGAGGCTGAAATCTACAAGTTGATTTAACAGATTTTTATATTTAATTTATGTTCATGTAGACATATTTTACAGTATGGGCCTTTTCCTGTTTGATTTGCAACTTCATTTTATTTAATCTTATTTATAGCAATAAAAGGGCTAAAGGCTAGCCCAAAAGTGAGATAACAAAAAAAAAAAGTGAAAGGCTCAAAGTGGCCGATATGATGCCGACGAGACACACCATTAAACCCAAACTCAGACTCAAACTCAAACTCTACTATTTAATCTTACCTATAGGCATTAGAGGGCTGAAAGCTGGCCCAAAGTGAGATAACGAAGAAATTGTGACAAACGCAAAGTGACTGCTATCGTGCCGACACGCTGTTAAACTCAAACTCAAAACAGCCAGGATGAACAGAAAATGCACATTTTGTGCGGTTCAAAACTGATTGGAATAAAACATGCGAAACAGTGACCACGTCACCTAATTGAAAACGAAACAATGTAAAAACAAAAACAAAAAAAAATTACTCCTTAAGTTGATAGTTTTTAAATTCATATTAATGAAACTGGAAAAACAATAGAGAATTAAAAAACACTGATATATATATATATTGTTGTAAAATTAAGATATTAATACAAAGCAGATCTTAATGGTTAAATGTTTCGTATGTCAATAAGAAAACAGAAACAAAAAGATGTAGAAATGATGCAGTAGTCATATGTTAAGATCCATCCTCTTCGCCAGACAGTCTAGACCGATTCCTGCACGCTTAATGTCTTATGTTTACTTATGATTGTTTTATTTTCAGAAATAATGCATCTGCTAACACAATACTGACTTAACTTAAATTCCAGCTGTGTTCTTCCGGTATTTTTTGGATACCCTGTAGTTAAGTCTGTTTATTATTAACGCTACGTGAAAATAATGTCAAAATTGGGCAAAAAGGAAAGGTTGTATGTTGCAAAGCCCCGCGTGAGAAATAAAACCCAAACAATACAAAGCAAACTAAAGAGAAGACAGAAAATACACAAATTTTCGGCTTTCGTCTTTTTCAAGTGAAAAAAACGAACAATAAAAGACTTCAACAGGAACGAAGTGCAACTGTTTACTTAGCTGCGAGTTCTTGCTTCATTAGCAGCACCAAAGCACGTCCGTCCGCCAAAAGCATGGAAGCTTAAAGTGACGCATTTGGTTAGTAACCAAGATGAAGGCGCCATATAGTGCCTCAGAGCACAAGACAGGGATGGTGCACAATGTCAGGAGTCGCAGTAAATGAAAAGAAAAAGAGATTAAGAAAAAATATAATTAAAAAAATTATAAAAATATAAAAAAATAAATAAACAAATAAATAAATAAATAAATAAATGAAAAAAAAAAAATAATAAAGAAAATTTATATATATATAGATATTGGCAACAGTGGAATTATCGAAGGCAATGTTGGACATTGATGCTATGGGGAGTGATAGTGCCGAGCTGGAAAATTAAACGTTGCTCGGTCTCAAAGCGTACATCAGCGCCTGCGTGACAAGACTTGAGCCCCAGAATCTGAATGTCGTTGGATGGCTCATGGTCTGTGTGAGGTTTCCACTTTCTCTCACTAACTTTCTTCTGACACCAGCCGTGATGGGCACGGCACAAACACACTAAATAATCGACTATCTCTCTTCTATAAGTTATAACAAACGATATCTGTATTGCTTATATATATATACAATAATTATTAATTCATTCAATAATAATAGGAACGTAGGTCATACAATTTCATGTGAATTTCGATGGAATGAAGTTGATGCAAATCAGTACATGATAATTAAAAGGCTTCGTAATATTCAATTTCTAGCACATTTTATAAAACACACGGGTACATTCAGCTTAAGGAAACCTCTCCTTTAGGGGTGTATGGCGCTATCTGGGCACTGGTTCTTCCTCTCTACTCTGGCTTGACTGCGCAGTTAGATCAACAGGTACCAATAGGTCGGGAAGCCAAGACGCCACGATGTCGTTAATCAAAGTACAAGAAGTTGAGAAGCCAAGAAGGTGTTGTTCTTCCTCCTCTGTAGAAAAACAATCGCAACTTCCTAATCTACTGCTGGAAGGCATGACTTCCATACTTACTCCATGACGGATATTCATCACCAATACTTTTAACCGCTGACACTGTTATAAGTCAGGCTGCAGCCCCCATACTCCATAGGCTCTCATATAGGCAATAGAATAAACGATCAATACAGTTTTAATGATATTTACAGGTTCCCCACGAAGAATAACGCTCTCTCTAACAGACCCCATCCTATAAGGTTTCGTAACATATATATAACGGCGTTTCCGTGACTTTCTCAGAGGCAGTAGTTATACCAAAGTAAACCCACTAGATTTAGGTTCTACAATCATGAACACTAAGTAAAATACACATACATCGTACAATTAACTTACCACTCAGCAACAGCTCAAATGCCGACAAGATACCAAAGATACCACGCTCTGACAAAGGATGTTTGCGGGTTCCCTGACCTTCCCCACTCACAAGACTAGTACAAAGTTACAGTTGCAGTTGTGGTCTCCTCTTCGGCACGAAGCTGGTGAGTGCTCTCAGCGGTCTGAAGTTGGAAGGAGCGTTCGGGGATTTATACCCAGTCAGGTAACGTCCCAAGACGCTCACCGAGTGTACATTAGTTATCCTAATAGCCACCTCCGTCGTCTCCACGTCAAATACTATTGACGCATCTCTACTCCCCCAAGCAATTCCCAGGTGATCTGATCGTCAAGTACGGCGGTCAAGTAAACATTCCCTACTTTCCCCCTCTGGCATACAATAACTCTGTCTCCCCGCCGTCAACTATCTTCCCACGCTATTTATACCTTGCCATTCTGTCACCCTGTTACAGTCTGGTCGTTTAAAATGGACAGAAACAGGCTTTCCATTTTGATTTTCAATGTCACGGAGGTGCTCCCGAAACCGAGTGTGAAGCTGATGTTCCGTTTCACCAATGCACAACATATGACACCTGGCACAGCGGATAGCATACACCAGATTACGACTATGGCAAGTGAAGCTTTCCTTAATGCTGAACGTCGCCAAAGGGCACTCGATGGAAGAGGATTGAAGTACATGTGTGCAACTATATAAATTTCTTGTAAATGCCATTTTTGGACTTACGGCAGTATCATTTCCGGGCGGCGATATTATCTCATTTTACTGAACTTGCTGGCCTACCCAAAACCTTTAAAAAAAAAGAAAGAGAAAAAAAAGCCATCATGTTTTATTTAAAAAAAAACCACCTCTTTTCAAAACATGACAACAAAACAACTGCAACAAAATAACATTAACAACAAAATAATAGCAGCAACAAAACATCATCAGTAACAAACACTGAAACAGCATTAACCACAACATCAGCTACAAAGCAACAATGGAATACCATCAACAACAGCAACAAAACAGTACTGACAACACAATACAACATCAGCAACAAGACAATGACAATAACATAATAGAAGCAGCAACAACAAAAAAACAACAACAGCAACAATTATAACAACAAAATAGCACCAATGGCAGCAACAATGAAAGAGTGGCCTTTCTGACAGAGAAAATCAGCCTCTTCTGAATTCCAGGTGACATTGGCAGAGGGAGCAAGAGAGATGTAGGACAAGTAAAATTACCAATTTTTTTCTTTGAACTTCATAAACCAGCTAAGATTAAGAACGATTTCCAGCAGAAATGAAAATCTTGGTCATGCTTCACAGACTTCTAAGTCCAGCCATCAACAGTTTCATCACATACATGTACATGTAATTGGCAAAAAGTATGGGAAAGTTAGATTGGCCATTTGCAGAGCTCTAGTACAGCCATTTTGAGCTGACATGTCATACAACCCAAACTGAAACCTACACATTATGTACTGTGCATATCTTCACTATCCTTGCTCAGTGCAGTATGAATCTGTGTGGCCTTTTTTCAGAAATAACAAGTTGTCATGTTTTAACCCATTTAATGAAAAAGATAGTGGTTTTATGTGAAGGTATATGACATTTGTTTCCTTTGTGCAGATTGTAACCTGCCTTCATGATAAAATGACTCAGTGTTGTTACAAGGAACCCCTGAGAACATTTGAACTTCAGATTCATCCAGAACCTGGTTTTGAAGTTGACATTTTAAATGAAGGTCGAGTAGCTCTTGAGAAAGCCAACAAAGCACTTGGTAAGTTGAAAATCAGTCAATTGTTTCATCATGACTTAAATAATTTGTGAGAGTCATGTCTGTGTTTATAAATTTTTGATAATGTTTTGAGAAAATTTGCAAATATTAATGTGATTTGTTGTCAGTGAATACATGTTAATTCAACGCAGTGGAACCTGCTTAACCCTCTAGGCCCCAACGTATCAAATTTGATACACCAGCTTTGGGCAACTCCAGGGGATACAATTAAGGTTCACCTGACAAATTTCCTTGTTACTTAGTTTAATCTTCCTTCGACTGACCTAGGAAAACCGCCAAAAACCTTTGGCCTATTTTTGTGAACTGCAGAGCACTTCCTGGTTTGACCCACCAAACGATTCATCCTGAACTACTGAAACAGTGTATTTTCAATCCACCACCATCAAAGCAGGTAAGTTTCATTTTCACTTTGAATCTGTTGTACATGTTGTTTGAATGTTATTTTACGGTTATATCACATGTATTGTAGCCAAATTTGCCAAAAACATACTTTTACTGCTTTCTGAAAATTGATGTATCAGATATGATACGTAGGTCCATCGGAGCCCGAAGCATGTATCAAATATGATACATTGGGTCTTTGGGGAACATTCCATATTTCCAACAGAATCTTGTGTGTTCTATTATCATAATACTTCAAAGTACCTATATCCACAGAATGATTTATTAATTTTACTAATCTGTTTTGTCCTCAGAATGGATTCAGACTCGGACATAGATGACATAATGGAGGTCGTTTCACCAAATGACAGCGAATACAGTGATATGGGGTCCTCAGATGATGAATATTCCCCAAGTGAAGAAGATAATGACAGTGATGAAAATGACAAACCTGGACCCAGCGACAAAGCAAAGACAGCAAGGAAGGGGAAACATGCACACAGAAAGCGTCTGGTTGAGGATGAGGATGATATTCCCCTAGCTGTTCTGAGGGAGAGAATACATAAATCTAGAGAAGAACTGGCTATGGAAGTAGACAATGAAGTCTTGGCAGCCCTTCTGCATGAGCCCAAGTGGACAGATATGCCATTTACAACACCTGACACAACATTCCATGGTACAGTGGAGCCAATTTCCGATGATGGGCTCAAAACCCCCTATGAATATTTCAAAGAAAGTGTGACTGACGAAACGCTAGAGAGAGCTGAACTGCAAACAAACATTTATGGACCTCAGAAAAGTGGAGAAAAACTTAAAACTACAAGAAAAGAAACAGATTTTTATTGGATTGTACCTGCAGATGGGTCTCATGAAGGCGCACAATGTCAAGGCATTCTGGGCAGCAGACACCAGGTACCCACCTGTGGCAGATGTAATGTCACGAAATTGATTTCCAAATCTGGCTGTCCATATCCATTTTGAGAACAATGAAGAGGGAACCGATGTAGAGAAAAAGAAAATGACAGGCTTGGAAGATTGGAAAATGGATCGATTTTCACAAGAAAAATTGATTCCAATACAGAATCAAAGCATTGACGACGTGATGGTGGCTTTTAAGGGAAGATCTGGGATGAAACAGTACATCAGAAATAAGCCACGCCCATGGAGATTCAAATTATGGGCAACAGCTGGAAGCAATGGAATGCTCCACGACTGGGAAGTGTATCAAAGACCAAGAAACAAAACAGCGGCTCAAAATGAGAAGTCCTCCATGGGTCTGGCAGGTCCATATTGTGGCTTGAGGATGTTTATTATCATCTCGCATGAAAGAGAGGGTCTTTGCCTTGATCACAAATAAAATTTCATTTTTTTTGGTGAAAAATACTGGAATTTTTGTACTACATGTATTTTATTGGACATTGTTGTGCATTATTGTCCTTATTGGTTTTAGAAGCAGTTTATTATTAGAAAAAACATGAACAACGTATTGGAAATTTGGATAAATGGATATTTTCTGTGAAATCAATCTTCCACATAATACATATATCTAACATCTTGCAAGAAAAAGCTTCTAGATCATTATCAAAAGAAGTTTCGAGAAAAGCAAAGTTATCTGTTTTGATATGCCGCAGAGATTTACAAAAAGGCATTTTAATGTTTTGCTGACTATAATTTTGCAAAACTAAATTTAAGAGACAATAAAGTGAACAATTTGCAAATCAAATGCTAAAAAGCGATGTTGACGGGAACACCTGTACAAGTTGTTTTGTCACTAGAGTTGCGAAAAGTACATCTATTTCTAAGAAAAAAGAGTTCAAAGATTTTGGTGTGATTTTCTCACATACATATGAATGGATTCCTTTTATCTTCACCATCCTTTAACCCTCGCCGTACGTTGCCTTTTTACTACCTTTCTCGTACGTTGAGGGGTCTGTCACGACCCC
Organism: Onchidella celtica; assembly: GCA_963931925.1. Taxonomy (NCBI): domain Eukaryota; kingdom Metazoa; phylum Mollusca; class Gastropoda; order Systellommatophora; family Onchidiidae; genus Onchidella; species Onchidella celtica. The sequence goes on along the minus strand of OZ007573.1, from coordinate 26,535,523 downwards.
ACATTTTACATAGCGTTTTTTCATCTTGCCTTCCCCGTACATCGTGGGGTCTGATAATACCCCACATAACAGTACATGTAATAGCATTTTACTGACACACATGTGGTGTGTTCCTAATGCAATGTACTATATTAATAGCAACTGAGTAGGAAAAAAAAATACTTTAAAAAGACAGTTTATTGCCATTGCGACCACATGCACATGTAAACAATATCATAGTTGCAGTGACAAACTGTCTTTTTATAATTTTTTAAATTTTTTAAATGGGGTATGTTGTGTGTGTGTGCGCGCACGTGCCTGCGTGTGTGTGTGTTTAATTATAATGGAGATATCTTATTATTTTTTGGTAATATTTTTTAACCCAATATTAAGACCATTATGCACACTCAACATCAAACCAACTGACCACTCAGGATTTCACAGTACACTGTGAATACATTTTGTGTCCAATCAACAAACATGAGGACTTCAGTTGATACCGTACTCCACTCTCCAGCACTTTATATAGTATATAAGTGAGGCAGGAAAATTGTTGGTAGTCAAAAACATGATCCTCAATAGAAAGGACTTTGAAAGATTTGCTTGGCAGCTTCGACGCCGAACATGACCTTCAACCAGAGCCTGTGCAATCGATACTTGAAACCCTCTACGGTTGTCCTTGTGGGCTGTGGAGTCCTCTGGCATCCTGCACCTGAATATTACAAGTGCAGCAATGCTGGCCACATCTAGCATGTTGTAGAAAAGTCACATTGGCCAAGGTTTTGTCGATCTCCGAGTAGACAGGGCAGCAGCCATTAGGTCCATAACATCAACACCGCCTTTGGTGGCGTTGTAGCAGGAGACAATTTCAGGAACATTCTTTCTTCTGTCATCCGCTGATAATGTGTGATGCATGGTGCTGAGAAGTATTGCATTTTTCTTGCTGCCTGACTTGTAGCTAACAAGTGAAGCTTTCTTCTGAAATCCAAAAATTGAATCATATTTTGGGAAAAAATTCTCACGTCATGTTTCTACCTGAACCAAAGAAGGGTGTACACAATCTTGTTGCAACATTCCGGCCTAAATATTTCCCCATTTCCCTGCCCTCCTTCCCAAGATAAGGTTCGCCTTCTAAGGGATAAAATGTGTCCGCATCAGCTGTCTAGAAAATCTTAATGCCATACTTTCCTGGTTTGGAAGGCATGTATTGTAGAAACTTACAACGCCCTCTCCACGGCACAAGTTGTTCATCTGTGGTGATGCATGGTCCTGGCAAGTAATGCCGTTTCAAATTTGAATTGAAAATGTCCCACACTTCACGGAATGGAGCAAAAATGTCTCTTGCCCTCCTCGTAAATGTTCTGACAACTGCAGAAAACGATTCCTTCCCATGACGGATCATACAAAATTGTTTGCCATATACCTCATATCAGTGTTGTTGGCATCAAGTTTTGGCCCATGGCACCGATGTTGATGAAATATCCAATCAGCGCCTCAATTTCTGTCTCATCGGTCTGCACCCACGTTGCACCGTTGCTCCTTCTTCCTTCTAAGTTTGTGCATTTCACTATGATGGAAATCAGCATTCTGGTCAGGAAGAGACGTAATGCAGTCACAGGGGAATGGGCGGATAAACAGTTGATGGCCTAATTCAGTGGAGGTCTGAATATGTTCCTGGCTGGGGTTTTTGTAACTGCCAGTGGGTTTTTACTTCACTTTGTTTTGTCCTTCCGAAAGATGTTCTTACGGTCCATCTGCAAAATGTAGTAAAATAGAAAAGTATTAATTATATCAATATAAGGATAAAGATGATTGTATGTACAGAGCTGCCCCGCCCTGCTTATTTAGCAGGCTCAAAGCCCTTTACAATATTTATCTCTCCCGGCAGGCCAAACCATTCCCAAATCCGTCTCAAAATTGTGTCAAATGCCTTTCCCAAAAATACAACATCGTCAGCCCCGGTAAAAATTTGAACCCCGGACCCCACGATCTCATGTCCGGCAGCCTAGCCACTAGTGTGACAATACTACATACCAGTATAGGCTACTGTTCTTATATTATCACCAGGCCGGTTCCTAAACTCTGTGCACAGCAGTCACAGCGCGATGCCTTTTTCTCGTACCTCAATCACATATAATATAATAATAATAAAATTTTATATAGCGCTTGAAATGTCGAAAAGGTCATCTCAAAGGGTTTTACAATAGGCCCAATACAATAAAAACTAACTACATTGTACATTTGAGAAAAACTACAACCATAAAATATGGATGTTTATACAATAATGAGCTTTATTATTTTTATGTGGTAGGCCTACTCACCTTGAACTTGCGGTGGAGTTGTGAAATTGTGTTTCCTTAGAAGTTGACACACCTTTGACAGTTTTTTTTTCTTTTTTTCTGTAGCAATCAATCATTTGGTCAATGATATCAGATAATTATTCTGGGCCTCGACACTTTCGTTGACCTGTTATGTCATGTCCATCAGTCCTGCAAAGTTGTCATTGACTGAGGGGTCATGTGTATGGTCAGCCCCGTTGAGCGAGCAGCATACAGCTCAGCATAGAACTGCGTCGTGGCATCGAGTGGTGGAAATAAAATGCTTTATAAAATGTGGGGTTATGTCAGACCCCACGACTTACGTGAAGGAATGAAGAATATCTTGTTATATAAAACATGGGGTCAAGACAATGTATGGGAAAGGGTAGTAGAAATGCATGTGCATTGGTGAGCAAAGATTCCAATGCTTTTTAATTTTGAATATGTGAATCGATGGGCAATGACGTCACTGAGGAATACATGGAGTATCGAGCTCTTGGAACTAAAATTGAATTAATGAGAGCACGTTTTAATAATAAATAATAATAATGGATGGCATTTATATAGCGCATATCCATTTAAAATGCTCTATGCACTTTACAGAAGCAACATATGTCAACCACAGAGCAGAATGGAGCGCCTGCGAAGCGCTCAACACACTACACTGCTTCCTTCTCTCTCCCTGTCTCGCTCACTCTATCTCTCTCTCTCTATATATATATCTCTCTATCTCAGAGCAAATTGTAACGCAGCCTGTTAGGCGCAGTTCACAACTCACCACTCAAATATTTGAATATTTATTAATAATATATATTTAATAATGAATAATAAATTTTATTGTTGCTGGTGGGGTGGGGTGGGGGGAGGGGGGGGGGGAGATGATAATGGATAAATTTTAATCTATTAATTTCAATTTTGCCCTGGCAGTGGCCTGTTCGGCCTGCTCTTTACAAAAAAGTTAGTACTTGAGAATGACACAATCTTCGTTTGAACTTCTTCCCGGGTAATCTGTGTTGCAGTGCTTTGGGTAGCTTTTGTCATAAATAAACCTGTACTTGAATACCTCTTTAATAAGTTTTTCATCTTCCATTTTGAATGTGACAAAATCAAACACTTCTACTAGATCTACAACAAAATGTTTCAGAGAGAGCGGGTCAGGTCATACAAAACACTCCAAGGACACAAGGTAGAAATAAAAGGCTAGGGGCTATTTTTTATTTTTTAAACAAGGGAGCGGGTCAGGCCATTAGGTCAAAACACACAACTAAGCAACAGTGCACAGTGAATGCCTAGTATGCTACAGGTCTACTTACAGGGATTGCTACGGTGTATGTGACGTAGCGCACAAATTGTCACAAATCACCGCGAAAATCTGGTGGTATTTGTAAACTTTTTCTTTAAGAAAATAAACTCATAAAATCATTGCCTATGTAGAAAATATCATTCTTGATGTGATAAAGAGATAGAGGGTGTTTTCAGCGAATAAAACCAGCAGGCAAAAATTACCCTTCACATGCACTTTGAAGGCTTTGAATAAGGCATTTGCATAAGGAAAAAACCCCTCAAATTTGCGACCTTTTGTAAAGTGCACGATAGTCCCACTTTGACTGCCCATAAAAATGAATTTACTGAGTCATGGTATTGAAAATTCTCTGGTTTCCTTGTCAAGGGGCTGAACATCTTTTAAAACTTCAACCAAAGTCAAATTTTTTGTGAATCCTTACAAGGGAGACAAAAATGTTTTTTGCAAATTGAAAAGGGTGTCAACTTTGTGTTCTGCTATTGACTTAGCACTGAGCATCAGACAAAGATAGCAAAAGCAAGCATTGGGTGAACCTATAAAAACAATTGATGCAATGTGCCCCATGTTTAATTTTGGCATACCTTTTATGGTCTAGTGGCTGAGGTTCATTTGCATATAATTTTGATCCTGGAAACGAATTGTCTCCACCAGTTTCTCGGTCAACATACTTTTAAAGTAGTGATTTTCAAGGAAATTTCAATTTGAAAAAGTACATTGAATTAAACCATGTATTTGGCTTTCTCTTTGAATTATTTCTAAACGTGTGCTACTTTGGCACAGCACGCTATGATCCTCTGTAAACAAGGGGTTCAACTTGGTATATGTGGCTCCAAGCGAAAACGGCAAGATCATATCTTGTTCAAGCAATAAAAAGACACAACTACACATATTAAACAATACAAAAGATAGTATGTTTTTATAGAGATGTGTTTAGGTCTTTACATAAGGAGGTTTGCTGCCCTTACATCCTCATTTTTCTTGTTGTGGGGATTCGTTTTTTGAATTTTGCCCGGGCAGCGGCCTGTTCTGCCAGCTGTTTTTTGTTTTCAACTGCCAAGGTATCTTTAACGTGCGCAGAGTACACACGGGCCCTCCGAATCTTTCGTCCTTGTCCAAGAAGACTAGGTGCTTGACCTACCTACCATAGCACCAGGGACAGGAAAATATGAGAAAAATCCCAAAATTCCAACATGCCTGCACCGACCGAATTGAATTTTATTTTGATTTAGGATATATATACCATTTGGCATAAACCCACAGCCGTAGTTGCCTTATAATGTTGGCCTAAAAGTATGCCAAAACAGGTTTTCACTCCTTTAGCGGGGCAGTTTAAACTATTTACTTAGTACTTAGTACAGGGACAAGGTGGTCTAGAGGCAAGGTACTCGCCTCTCATGCCAAGGGTCCCGGGTTCAAATACCGAGCAGTGCAGGCATGTTGGAAATTGGGATTTTTCTCATATTTTCAAGTCCCTGATCCTATTGGGGGTAGGATCGAGTACCTAGTCTTCTCGGATAAGGACGAAAAATTCGGAGGGCCTGTGTGCACGTTAAAGATACCTTGGCAGTTGGAAATCGTAAAGAGCAGGCCGAACAGGCTGCCGCCCGGGCAAAATTGAAATTAATAGATTAAAATTTATCCATATCATCCCCCCACCAGCACAACAAAATTTATTATTCATTATTAAATATATATTATTATTAATAAATATTCGAATATTATTAGAGTTGTGAACTGTTGGGAGTTGTGAACTGCGCCCAACAGGCTGTGTTACAATTTGCTCTGAGATAGAGAGAGATTGAGCAAGACAGGGAGAGAGAAAGAAGCAGTGTAGTGTGTTGAGCGCTTCGCAGGAGCTCCATTCTGCTCTGTGGTTGACATGTTGCTTCTGTAAAGTGCATAGAGCATTTTAAATGCTATATAAATGCCATCCATTATCCATTATCATTATTGCTTGTGACATCCATCCTCCTGTTCCCTCCTCCCCACCCCACCTCAAAAGTGTAATCAAATTCCTCTCCTTTCCTTTCCTGAAGTCTTCCCTGAAGTATTCCTGAAGCCAATATATCACTTTGTTAATCTGGCTGTCACTGTAAAGCACATACTTCACAGTGTAGGGGCTGAACCTTTTCAGTAAACCATATATAATTGATTTTATATCAGTGAGTGATGTCATAAAGACCTCATTTTCAGTGAGGGTGATATTCCACACTGCTGAATCAAAGTGCATCAAACTCGGCCATCATAGGTCTGCTTAACCAGTCCATATTTGATTGCAAAAAGATGGTGCTTTTAGGTGAAAGACAATAATTTATGAAAGTCTGTTGAGACATGCAACCATTCTGCAAAAGCATGAATGTACATGTATTTTTGATTGTGTGATTCAGACTAAGAGATGGAGATAGAGCAGAAGCAGGTTTATCCTGGGTGAAGCTGGGAGTAATTATGTTTGATAATGATACTGATGTTCGCAGATGACATGGTCTTATTTAGCTATAGTAGGCAAGGACTACAACAAGGTTTGAATGCTCTGAATGGATATATTAATGGGTGGGGTTTGACTGTGAATACTGGTAAGACAAAGTGTGTGGTTTTCAGCAAGGGAGGGAAGTCTGGCGTGCGGGATAGATGGATGTACAATGATATAACTCTGGAAACCGTTAGTTCATTCAAGTATCTTGGATTTATATTTAATAGTACAGGTAAATTTTCTAAGGGTATTCAGGCGCTAGTGGATCAAGCACAGAGAGCTTTATTTGGTTTGAAGGCTTAGTTGCATAAAAATCCAGAGCTGAGTCCTTCGTTACAGCTACGACTATTCAATACAATAAAGCCTATACTTTTATATGCTTGTGAAATCTGGGGTTTTGCTGAAGCTTGGCCCATTGAGCGAGTCCACCTCACATTTCTGAAGTCTATTCTAGGTGTAAGAAAAACAACCCCAAATGCTTTTATATATTTTGAATTGGGAGTTTATCCTCTAAAAATTGACCGTCAGGTTAGACTAATGAAATTCTGGGTTAAAATATTAGGCTTAGACGACAATAGTACCGTTAAAAAAGTTTATAGCAGATTATTATCAGCCACAGAAAACTACACAAGTACAATTAACTGGGCCTAAACTGGAGTATGTTATGAGATTATGTGAGACCTGTAATGAATTGGAGGACGAATTTCACGTGTTAATAACTTGCAAAAAATTCAAAGATATAACTATAAGGAAACAGTTTTTACCGTCTTGGCTACTTGTTAGACCAAGCATGTTTAAGCTTATACATTTTCTGTCGTCGATGCACGATAGAGAACTACATTCGTTTGCACTGTTTTGCCATACAGTTCTAAACGAATACAATAATGTCGCTTTGTGACTTCTCCTGGCGAAGTCTGAAAACTAAATTCACCTTCGAGTGAAAGACTAAATTATAGTGATATTTTCAATTGTAGTAAATTTACAACAGATAAAGGTGAGGAAAGATCGGTTATGTAGGGGGGGGGGGGGGGGGGGATTGAAAATGATGTCTGTTGCTGGCAATTACAAGCTGTTTTTGATTGTATACTATAATAAGTAAGTGTATAAATGCTGCAGGGAGCGGAGAGAGTGAACGATCATGCATTTTGTCTGTTTGTTTGTTTGTTTAATGTTTTCTAAGATTGTTCACATGATTCTTGTGTGTTTATGAATTGGCCGTCAGGCCTATAATAAACTAAACTTGAACTTGAACTTTGTTACAATGTTGAGTTTTTGTGTCAGGGAACCATGAAATTCAAAGTGGATAATGTTTGTGTCTAACTTAACATTATTGTTGCATTAATATAAAAAGTGCTGAATATTTTTTAAATGAATTGCCTTTGCCAGTGATAGTTGCTGTTGAATGCTTCACTCCTCATATCAACTCTCACTTTCTATCAGGGTTAGCATTTGACAGTTGGGACCTGGATTACTACACAAAATTGTTCCAAGAGAAGGTGAAACGAAACCCAACCAGTGTTGAATGCTTTGATCTGGCACAATCAAATAGGTTAGTGGGTTTTGTCTTTAAGGACAACATCATTGCACCATATTACAGTGGATGGCTTGCAATGATTGAAACATTTTATGCTACTTCTATTGCCATGAAGAAAAAGAACCATTGTCGAGAAAGTATGCAAGTAAGTTCTATACATGTGCTATCTTACTTCATTTTCAACACAAAAATGTTAATGGTAAGAAAAAAAAAAGGGATTGTCCTGTTTTGTTGACGGTTTCTGGAATAGTACAGAATGTTTGGAAATTTTTTATTTAGTTCCAATTCACTGTATGCATGACATAAAAAAAAAAAGTGAAATTCTATTTATAATCATTTCTTTTTCTGTCATAATAAATTGCATTTTGTCCCATTTCAAGTTTGGTGTTTCAAATCATTGCTCGATCAGTGAAGGTATTTCTGATGGAGTGGTAAAGTGGTACCTGAAACTCTTGACTGAATGAGAATAGTAAGGGGTGAAAAGGGGGATATGTCTCTATTGTGAAGCTGTGAGACAAGGCCATAATCAATTTTATCTGAGTTGACGGAGAAAACATGAGTAGCTCTAGAAGAAAAATCAAGGGCAACATTGAAAGCCTCATTGAAGAATGAAGAAAGTATGAGGATAAAGCGCTGGTATTGCTGAAAACTTGTTTTCTCACAAACCGAACTGAGACTCTTTTATTTTGAAAGAAATGGGTATGAATTTGCAAGGTAGTGGCTTAGACCATTAAGGTGAAGAATACTTTCTCACACTACTAATTTTTGAGAGTGTACATCATTTTTACTATGTGATGGTATTAATTAGAGAATATCTTGAAGATACCGTTTTTCATACATACATATATTTCTATTGTTAAAGAATGGTGTCACTTTGATGTTTAGAATGTACTGTGAAAATCATCACTAACCTTGACGTCCCAGTTCATCTTATAACGAATACAGGCATTTTACATGTACTAGTGTTAGTTTTTGTGGAAACATGGTTATGCAGATGGAAAAAGATTGCACAGATTTTTTATCTGTAAGGATATTTTTTATTTTTTATTGTTGGTTATTTTAGAAAATGATGGATAATGTTGTGAAAGTATTTCAAGAGTAAACAGTGAGAAGTTACACTAGAAGCTAATTTATTCCATTTTCTACAATTAAACAGTACTATCAGGGTTGCCAAGATTTCTGATTGCTCTTTACAGTGAGGGGATGCACTTTTGACTTATGTGATTTTTTTTTACGTTTGCTCCTGTTCAAGTGAACACAGCCGTCATTGGTTCTTCAAAGGTCGACTAATTGTTGATGGCAAAGAGTGGCCAAACTCTCTGTTTGATATGGTCATGGCAACGCAGTCAGCAAGTCATCAAAACAATGTCATCAAATTCAATGACAACAGCAGGTGAATACTCTCTTCATTCGGCATTTAAAGCAGCTTGGAAAGGCGGGGGAGGGGGGGCACCAGAAACATACATGTAATATTTTAACAGTGGGCAGTATCGGAGGAGTAGCCATCACTTCCGTAGCTATGGCTCGCAGAATCTCTATTAAAGCATAAAAAACTTTACCAGAAACAATGAAATCCCCATTTAGTGCATACTTTCCTTCTTGCCCCATATTTTTTGTAAACATATTTTTTATTCCAATGGTTTGGCCAGTTAAACAATTTATGCTAACATCAATGCCGACATCTTTTTATTTATATAGAGTATGAAAATGGTTTGCTATTGATATTTATTATGTTTAATTGTAGAAGAAGAGGGGAAACAATTCACTTTCACACAAGATCACAAAGTATTAATGTCATGAAGCCATGATAATAATGCACAGTTCTGAAATCTTGGTCATGAAGGAAAGCATTGTGAAAATGGGAGCACTTGAACACTGAAATTTTTAGAATCTGAAAGTAAAGTGGCTTTGTGGGGTTAAAAGTGCCTCTCTTCTCGAAATCGTGATGAAAGAGAATGGTTTGCACAAACCATTAACTAAATGATTAATATTATTAATCAAGTATGCAGTGTACTTTAACATCATACATGGGTAATGTCTTTATTGAGGTAGGACTAATCTTTTCTTGTTTTTTTTTATTGGCAGTGCCATCCGAGGTTTCCCTGTCAGACCACTCGCTGCAGAGGTTGCAGATGGCCCAGGAAGATTGTTAATCCAGGACAACCAAACTAGACATATCATATTCACAGCGGAAACACACAATTTTCCCACAGGTTCAAAGAAGTGCTAATTTAAATTGTTTCTCAAAGTCATATATGTCAGCTTTCTAAGATCATTCCTAGATTAGCTCTTGGGTTATTTACACTCTTTCTCAAATTCAAATACAATAAAACAAAACACAGTTGAGCACGCCAAACTCAAACACATGTAAGATGAAATCACGGCTCGCGTGAACAAAGGCCTAAGTCCCGAAATTGTTTCTAATATTCTTTGCAGTTACTTGTAAATGTACCCGTTCTTTGAACAGTGAGTTTTGAAGCAGCATCATGGCCTCAAGCTGAGCACATGTCTTGTTTACTTTCAAACAGGCCATGCTCAAAGGAAATGGCATATTCGATACTGTGTATCGGTTCTGCTAGCGCCCAGTAAAGAGCTTGCGGAATCGCCATCCATAACAATCATATAAACATACATCACGGCATCCATGCAGCTCGACAGGATAAAAAACAGTAGGCCTAGGCCTGGATATACCAAAATTGTGAGTGTCTCGCTTTAAAGGCCATGAAATGCTGAGATGCAAAATGACAGCCTTCGATACTGAGTATCGATGGCTACACCCATAGAGAACACTCTAACAATCATAAAAACTAACCAGGAATTTAGTCCGGGTTTAAACGCTAAGACGTTTCACAGTTTTCAAAAAAATATAAGACGTGATCAAATGTAAAAACTAAGCCAGCCGTGGAACTTGGCAGTATCAGAAACGGTAGTATGCAAACTTTCAAGTGTCTAGTTTGAATGGCCATGAAATGCATAAGCGTCAAAGACAGTTTACCCCCTGCTCTCATTATAAGATTTCATGCAAACCTTGAACAGTGACACGGATTTGTGGAACCAGTTTTCCTGCAGCGAATGTGCAAGTGGCCTAGAAGTAGAAAAAAAAACTGCCAAAAACTTTGTCAAGCCTCTGAGTTAGCCCTAGCATAGCATTGCGGTGGCACGATGGAGTGTCTAGCTCCCCCCCGCCCCCCAAAAGCAAAGCCAGCTATTAAAACACCTGAGATGACCGGTTCAGGTGGGAAATAATCGTTTTTTATTGGTTGTTTTTTTTTCCTGTGCTCATACGGATAAAAAAAAAGAAAGAAAGGAAGTGCTTCTATACAGATGGTAATAAAGCTGAATAGAGAAAAAAACGTGGGTTCTGTTTCACCCTTCATGTATGCAGTGGAGCCCATGTAAACCGAACTTTGGTAATTCAAAGTACTGCTAAATTGAAGTGACTTTGAAATGAGATTTTTTTTTTTCCCTTCTTGATCACTATTAAACATTTACTGCAAATTCGAGTTCAAACCGCCCCAATTCTGGTAAATGGAACTGATCATGCGCGCTCATCCTCAGTGTAACTTCTGACTTCCAGCCCCATGGACGTAAAAGCCAATTTCCACAAACACGCTGACAGGGGACTGTTCAACAACTCTTTACTCTTAGCAGTGATCGAGGGTAGAGGTGCCAAAAGTGATGCAATGGGTAGGCTGCAGAGCCTTTTTCTTATGTGTCTGTCTGACCAAGCAAGAAACATGCTGCGGAGGGTGGCAGTGGTACGGGTGGGGTCCCTACACGCAGCCTGATTCTGCCCCAATGTCCAATGATATCAGCCAACAACACGTGTTACATGCGTGATGATGCTCATATCATGACCAGTAAATTTATCGATTGCTAACAATGTTGAGTGAGCCACAACAGGTACAGTCTAACAATGTTGAGTGAGCCACAACAGGTACAGCCAAGACACAGTATGCCATAGAACATAAATTACGCACAGTAAAACCAAGAGCCTCACAGTGTGTCCATCATGATCACAGAGCCATTCTACCGCACACTTCGGTAATGCTCACTAAGCTATACAGTATGACATGACTGTATTAAGCGTAAAAATTATGGTAAGGCTCTGAGGAACAAAGACCTCACTTACACGAGGTTCTTAGCACTTCAGTACTGCAAATACGTCGCTGCAGTGTTTACACTCTCACCACATTACACTCAGTGGGAAGTGGGGATGGTACGGCATTGTTACACTGGATAGTAGTAAATCCACGCTAGTGATAGCAAGGTGGGGTGACGAAATAGGCCTACGGTCTTGTACTTTAGCATCATACATGGGTAATATCTTTATTGATTGATGACCTCACACACAATACATGCAGTCATGATAACCATAGACAGGGAACAGAGTTTGCTGACCAGAACAGTTCTACGAGGTCTAAGCCATTCAACGCTGCTTTTTTTTGTTTTTCTGCTACGGTACGGCCATTTCTAAAGAAAAAAAGAAAAAAATAATTGAACAAGATTCTCATCTTAACATAGTTTATTCATAAAAGACGATGACAGTTCACAACTGGACAGAGGAGTAGACAAAGATATTAATTAGTAACAATACATTGATAGCCTTATGAAGGCATGGGCTTACATACATAATATTATAATACACAATATTCCTACATCCCCCCCAAGTCCATGCCTCTAGTCGGCCGCCGTTCCCCCCTCCGTCCCACAACTGGTTCTGTCTGGCCCGCCTCGTTGTGAGACTGAAGGCGCCTAAGTGCCAGAGGGACCCGAGCATTCACCTGGGGTGTGCTATTAGCGTGTGCAGTACTAGAGGAAGCGTGACCCGGAGAGGTCTTTATTGGTGTGTGAGGGGTTAAATCAAGTGGGGTGGTGCCTAGAGCGACTCTAGCAGGTGTGCTAGGAGAAACACCAAGGGAGGTGGAACCTACTGGAGCCTGTAACTCCGGATCAGGTACGTCTGCCATGACCTCAGCATGGGGGGTCTGGGGTGTCGGCACGTCACCAGGCCCTGAAGCGGCAGGTGGTAAGTGAGCCAATGGTGCTGCAATCTTAATGTCTGGGGACGCCGCAGTAAATTTCCGGATGAACCGTCGGTTGCGTTCAGTGAGTCTTCCAGACCCATCAACCTTGATGACCAGCTGGCTATGGGGCAAAACCTCCACCACCGTACCCGTTCTATCCCATTTCCTAGGAGCATTGCCACACTGGTTCTGAAGGAAGCATCTGTCTCCAGTAACAAGAGGGGGGAGGTTCCTAGCATGCTCGTTCAAACCTTCCGAAGACCTCATGAATCTCCTCAAGGCAGATTCCTTCGTTTCCCACGCCTCCCGCCATATTGGATGGATATGAGGGTTTGAAAATTTCTCAAGGCGGTTCATAAATGCAAAGGCATCACGAATGGGTCTACCAGAGATTATTTGGGCAGGGGAGAGATTACAGTCCGGATCCGGAGTGTTGCGTAGTTGTAACATGGCTCTCAGCAGCTTGTTGCTATCAAGCGAGCCGGTGGGCCCAATATTTGACCGTAATGGTCTCTTGGCAGACTTCACGGCCAGTTCCGCCCGTCCGATTGATTGGGGATTGTATGCGGATGAGATGCGTGGCTTTACACCCCATTTCTTGAGGAAGTCAACTGTGACGCTAGCAGTGAACTCTGGTCCCCCATCGCTTGACAATTCCTCAGGCACTCCAAACATGTCAAAGAGTTTCCTCAGACAACTTACAAGACCGCGAGCTCCAGCCTGGCTACCCCCAGTAGGTGTGCTGAAGATTTCAGGCCATCCTGACAACCGGTCCCCAGCCACCAGGTAGTGGTGTCCCCCGAAATCGAAGAAATCAGCAGATATCTGCTCGAAGGGGGTAGATGGGGTATTGCCGGTTCAGAAGGAAGTGGTGCTTGGGACGGTGCATTCCTGTTGCAGTCCCTGCAACTAGCTCTGGTCGTCTCTATGTCATGTGACATCCCCGGCTGAAACATTATAAACTGTGATCTGAGCTGCATGGCCGACACCCCCTGATGCGCTGAATGAAGGGCTTCCAGGGCAGGCTTCCGGAGAGCTGCAAGAATCACCACTCGGTCGTTGTACAAAACAGCACCATCAACGATGTACATCGAATCTTTGTACCTCATGTACCCAGCAATTGAAGGGTAATCGCCAATGAAATTCTCCAGAATGACTGTTGACCAAGTGGACAGGACAGGGTCCTTCGAGGTCTCATGTGCAATCATAGACCATGATATGGGCGTCACCTCTTCCGCCTCCTGTGTTATTAATGCCATCAAAACCTCCTCCGAGTAGTCCTCCCCAGAAAGCGAGGAAGCATCAGTGCATGGTGACGGGTTACAGGATGTTGCGTCGGCAGCATGATTGGTTTTGCCGGGAAGGTAAGAAATGCGGAAAGACCATGGGAGTGTGCGCTGTTTCAATCTGTAAAGCCGGGTGTTGGGTATCTCATCTAGCGTGCGATCTCCAAATATCTTTGCCAGTGGTTTGTGCTCAGTAACCACCAGAAGGTCCTGCAGCCTTGAGTGAAGAACCACGTCTGTTCAAGATCCCATGCAACCGCCAAAGCCTCTCCTTCAATCGGTGCATAACGCTGTTCCGCTCCATAAAGGAAGCGCGAACCTGCCAGAGTGATCTTCCACCCATCAATGCAGCAGTCTGGCATCCCAGTGGTGCATGAGCAGTGCTGCTGTAGTAGGAAGCATCCAATACCACGGGCCGACCAGTCAGGACGGAGGCATGTCGGTTTGGCGACATCGAAGATCTCCACTCCTTCTCGGATGGCATCAATAATGGCTTCTTTAGAGTCATTGAAAGCCTTGTCTAACACCTGGGTCCAGAAAAACTTGTACCTAGGACTTAAGAATGGCTTGAATGGGGCCATTATGTCCCGTAGCTGGGCATAATTCGAGGCCTGGTTAACCAACCCAAACCAACTTCTGATGTCAGTCGTGCTTTTCGGGGGAGGAAAGGTTCTAATTGCATCGAGGTACTTTGGAAGAGGTTCTATACTATCATCCGATACCCGGAATCCTGCAAACTCTGCCGTGCGCACAGCAAACTGAAACTTGTCAGGATTCAACACCAGACCTGATGATCCTGTGACGGTCAAAAAGAATCGTGCGCCACCAGTGATCCTCAAGATTCTCAATGTCATCATAGTGCACTGTGTCATCTACACAACGTTCTTTCCGCTGAAAGTCTGACAGGATGGCGTCATAACGGCGGTTGTAGCCATCTCCGGATGAGAGGAACCCTTGAGGCGCGCGAGCATACCTCTAACGACCGAAAGGCGTGACGAACGTCGCGAGATGCCTGTCTGACTCTCTAAGGGGGACACTGTGGTAACCATTCCACGCGTCAGTCACCGTCTTCCAAGTGTTCCTGGGAATGCGGCGAGCAAGCCTGAACGGAGACTCTGCTGCGAATGTTTCTCTCTTGAAGTACTTGTTGAGAGGGGACAGGTCGACAGTTCGGCATGGTGTCCCATCATGCTTCCTAGTTACCACCATGCGGTGGCACCACCCAACAGGTTCTTCATACGGGACCTTCTCAATGACTCCAAATGCCTCGTCGCGGATCAAGTCATCATGGACTCGTTGCTGCCAATGCATGGGTATAGGTGCTGGTGTGTCCGAGGAGTCACTGACTTGTCAATATGGATCTCCACCGGAGTTCCTGTCATGCATGGAAGCGCCCGATGGGGACATGTGTTAAACGTAGAACTGGCATACCTGTCCAGAAGCCATTGCTTCATCTTCACATTATTTTCCGGAATAGGCGGAAAGGGCAAGGACGCAGGGTGTTCCGCTACTGACGTCGTTTGAAGGCAATCACAGGATCCCTCGTCCTGGGGACCAGTGCAACCGCTATTTATGGACCTTACATGAGTCATTACGAGGGGAAGGGACTGACTGAGGGTGACCGCCCATCGTAGGGAAGTGTTTGTCAAGAATCAGAAGGTCAACCATAGTGTCGTATGAAAGGTAAAACCCAGATACATTCGGACTCACATACACCATACATTCACATTCAACAGTATCACCACTAGGGGATCTCCCTGAACATCTAGCTTTGAAACCACCAGTTATTTTAAGTTGACTCTTGTCAACACCTCTAAAGTTCAGTGTTACGTTCTGCAATATGTCCGACGGCAGGCCTGACTTTCGGAACTCCTCCAGTCCCCATATGTTCGATTGTGCCCCTGTATCGGCAATTCCATCGACTTGGACAATGTTCAACTGTCTGCCGTATGGCGAGTAGGGAAAATTTAACCCTGGGGTGACCTGTCACACCTTTCCGCAAGTCTTTTTTTGTGAGAATTTGGTGGTCCAGCTCAATTGCAGGCACCTGTGTGACATGTGATGCGGTTTCCACGGCCCCGATGTTGGCGTGGTTGGTGGCCGCCTGATGTAGTGGACGACGACGTCTTGTGGAGCGCCAACAGTCTGAGCACAGTTTGTGAGGCTTTGCGTTCCAAACCCCTGGTTTCTTCTCCTTGTAGGGGTGAAACGTCTTGCCGCAGCTGGGGCATGGGGCGGTCTTCGATCTGTCCTGGGTGGCCGGCGCTCTTGGTGCCTTAGGTTGCTGATCCTGAAGCGGCAGGGGTGGTATTACGGGCCATCTCTCGCCCCTCGATGAAACTAATCACCTCATTTATCGTTTGTTCTTGGATGTTTCTAGTGCTGAGGGCTTCTCTCCTAATGTCAATGTCACATATACCAGCCAGGAGCACATCCCTGACCGTTTCAGTGGTGTAGTCAACCGGGAGCTTCTTGCCGCAGTCACATAGGACGAGATGGAGAACCCACATGTATAGCCGCGAAAGTTCTGAATTGTTCATCTGCTCCTTGTGTGAGCTGCACCAGCTCAGCTCTGATAACCCCAGTAGCAACAGGGATCACGGCGTAGCTGTGCATGGTCTTCATAACCTCCTCTACTGGACGAGATGTCACATCGGGGTCCCCTTTCAGGATGATGTCTCCAAGGGCTTCGCTGGCGCACTGGAAGAGTTGAGTCGACGCAGCAGCGTCCCCGATCTGGGACCGAGCACGGGAGGTCTCCCAGCATCTGTTGAAGGTGTTCCAGGTCTCTTGATCCACTCTCGTGTCAATGTGAGGGCAAGTGAGTTTTGGACCCCGAGGAAGAGCGGTTGACGGCTGCGGCTGATGAGATGTGGTCTCATGAATCTGCAGGAGTACAGCCACCACAGAGACATCTTCGTCGGGTGTTTCGTAGGTGCAGCCAGGGGCAGGGCAGCTGATCGCAGGCATCTTGTCGACCTGGAATGTCTGTTGTGAACGCTAATTTTGTTGGAATTAGTGGTCCTCTCTTTCAGGGCACTTCACATAAGTTGTGAACTGTCATGAACAAGATTCTCATCTTAACATAGTTTATTCATAAAAGACGATGACAGTTCACAACTGGACAGAGGAATAGACAAAGATATTAATTAGTAACAATACATTGATAGCCTTATGAAGGCATGGGCTTACATACATAATATTATAATACACAATATTCCTACAATAACCAAAAGATCTCGTACAGGTTCCTATGTGGATTATTTTTGTGTGTGTATATTGGGGGAAGGTTCTGCATGCAAAGGGATGTGATTACATTATGGGGCAAACAGCATGATAGTGGTTATTTCTCTGCTCAGAGGTAAATCCAAATGTACTCCAATCCTCCCCCCCTCCCGCTCCCGATAACTTCGAATTATGTGGGATCCGCTATATTTATTTTTCTCTGTTCGGCTTGACTTGGAAGCTGTCCTTACTGAAGCATTTCCAAAAGAGAGGGGGGGGGGGGGGAGCGTTCGGGCACAAGGTCGCATGCATTATACCAACCTCACATTACTGTCGCGACGTGACATGATTTTTGTCGCGTCACTTTACATGTATATACATGTAATAATATTTGCTTCTTTCAACTGACCATGGAAATTCATGTATCAATTCACGTACATTATGTATTCCTCGAAATTGGACAAACTCAAATAAGATGAAGCCACCCAGAGGAATTAGGGTTTTCTATGATACACAATTGACTGATCATACATATATTGGGGCCAAGAAAAAGTATTTCTTCTTGTTAACCTGATGCCAGCTCTATTTTTTTTGGCATAATGGGCCTACAGATTACAAATTACAGTAGACAACGGTTAAACCGAAATCGGCTGGACCATGGGTTTGTTTTCGGTTTAGCGATAGAAGGCTTGAAAAACGCTAGTTTCAAGAGAGGCATCCCAAATCACTATCGTAGAGGACAAATAATGTAAGTGCACAGGCTAAACAGACTCAACACGTTCTCGCTTGCTCTGTGTTTTTGACAGATAGTGAGAATGATGATGGGCGATTGCTCAGGCCAAGGCACACTCGAAATATGGATGTGCGGGCGAATGTGGACTAACTCTCAGAACAGGGAGGCATACGTGTGGACGGACAGTACAGAGCGCCGTCCCGTCAATCTCGTTACCGTTACCGTACACACTGCAATGAAATGCACTGTCCGCGATAACTAGTGTTGTCTCTCCGATGTCATACATTTTTACATGAAAGGTCACTCACGATGCACCAGACGTAATGTCTGCTGCCGTCTGATTTCGGATCTGTGAGGTTATAATAGGCCTACCTCCCTCTCCCCCTATCCCTGTAGTGCGGCCGCTACCGTGTAGGCCAGTACTACCGGGCAGAAGGAAGCATGCTCTGCTTTTTAAAAATGTTTTTGAGGGGGGGTGGGGGTGGGAGGAGGAGTGTAGTGGGGTGATACAGTGACTTGACTGGATCTATGGCAAATCACAGTGGACTGACTACTGAATCCCGCAATTTTCTTTTCGGTTTAACCATAGGGTTATTTCGATTTAGCGCTAGTTTGTTAACGAAGATAAAGAAAAAAAATTGAGGATTCTCATTTTCCTTCGGTTTAGCGCTAGTTTCGGTTTAACCGGTTTAACCATTCAAGTCTGCATAGATATAATGGATCCTGTACTAGACCAACTGAAAATACTTTAATATAATACAATGAAGACCATTTCATTCACCGTTGTCGGGGAATGGATTAAACTTAAATTGCCACCGAGCAGAGAAATAACCATTATGTTTGCCCCATAGTGTTCATGTAATTAATATACATGTATATCCCTTTTCGCAGACCATCCCCTAAACGCACCCACGTAGGTACTTGTATGAGATGTTGTTTTTTTTTTAAAAATCAACCGTAATACACTATAGGCCTACAGTGGCAGTAAAGCCAAAGAGCAACAAAGAGCTTAGGCACCTGGCCAGCGACCTTTGTTATCTGTCTTGGCCGCATGTTGTGTAAGCATAGTACAGTGGAGAACGGTTAAACTGAAAATATCGGTAAAACGAAAGAAAATTGGAATTCCCGATTTTTTTTTTCCCTCTTTATCTTTGTTTACAAACCAGGGCTAACCCGAAATAGCCCTACTGTTAAAGTTTAAACCGAAAAGAAAGTTGCTGGATTCAGTAGCGCCAGTACATCGTGATTTTTGCCATAGGCCGAGTCAAGTTACTGTACCATCCCCGTGCGCCCCCTCCCCTGGTAAAAAAATCCCAAGCAGAGTTGCTTTATTCTGTCAGGCCTACATGAGGGCGGCAGCAGGGGTAGGGGAAGAGGGAGACCTATAACCTCGCTGGTCTGAAATCGGACGGCAGCCAGCAAAGACGTTAGGTGCATCGAGGGTGATCTTTCGTGGAAAATGTATGACATCGGAAAGACGCTACGGTGTACTAGCGACTGCGGACAGCGTAGTTCATGGCATTGTGTACGTGTACGATAATCATTTAATAATGAGATCAGCAGGACAGCGATTCTGTACTGTCCGTTCACACTCATGTCTCTTTACTCTGAGAGTTAGCCCACATACGCCAGCACATCCATGCTTTGTGTGTCCCCAGGCCTTAACAATCGCCCATCCTCATACTCAGTCAAAAATGCAAAGCAACGGAGATTGTGTTAGTCTCTTTTGCTTAAACTCACATTTGTCCTGTTCGATAGTGATTTGGGATATTATATACCTCTCTTAAAACTGACATTTTTCAGGCCTCCTATTTCTAAACCGAAAACAATCCGTGGTCCCACCAGTTTAGGATTACACGTTGTCTACTGTACTATTGTTGTATGTAGATCAACTCGCTGAACATGTGGTAGCGTGACGTCATGAACTGATGAAGAAAATTCTCTCAAGTATGAGGTTTAAATGCAGTCCTGTAGGCCTGTTGCTAGCTCACGCATATTATCCTACCTGTGTGCTGACCTCGCTGTCACTGTAAGTGTCAGTGGCGTGGAATGACCATTAGTCAGTGTAAGAGACACCCTACTCATACCACCCTCTCCCTCCCTGTTGCAACACTGCTCAAAGCATTATGTTAACCCTGACGCTTCTCATCTCCTTCCTCGAGATCAGACCAGATACACAACAAAATTCTGAAACACCTACCCCAACATCACTCTCCAGTTTACTTAACTTGTTTAACCTTTTCCATGCGTCCTGGATACAAATGTAGACAGGTGTATAAAAAATTCAGCCGAAACTAGCACAATTACACCCCAAACCTTAAATTTTCTGTATTCCTCAAATTACATACCAGCAATCTGTGGGTGTCACTGTCATTAAAATTTTGTTCTGGGAAATTTTCTTTTGTTTATGTGTACAGTGCAATCCTGATATCTCGACATCAGTGGGACCGTCTGACTTGTGTCGAGTAAAGAGAAAGTCGAAATAGCAGATTAGTGGTGGAAGAGAAAAAAAAAAGGCGGAGGGAGATCACACATCACCATAATGGGAAGTGTCCAATAAATAACACAATTATGTCCCTTTTTCTTTTAATTATCGGCATATTGTCACCCATTCCTCCAATATCACTGTTGTGCGGAGCAGTTGCGTGGCAAAGGTTTACTGATATCGGAGAAATGCTGTAGCTGTCAAATGCGCAGTCCTTTACTGTTGTTTTTTTTAACCTCGACCTGACTGTTTCTTTAGAAGTGATGATACCAATACACACACAGTACGGCAGTTAATCGAGGGATCTAGGTCAAGGCCTAGTATCAACGGCGCACGAATGTTTTGTGGAGAAAAAAATTACTCAGTATGTAGTACTCTGTACCTTTACTGCCGTACGCTTATGCAAGGCACTTCACACTCGCGTTATTGAAGCCAAGGGTTATCCTCTGTGTCCACACACCCCCTCTCCTACCCCTCCCCGCCAGTACCGCAAACAGAAATAAAGAGATCTTATATATGCGGGGAGTTGCGTGGGCATTTTTGGTAGCACAGTAGTAGATCTAGTGCACTTGTTTTGCCGCGGTCGGGGAGAAATGTGTCGATATAAGAGGAAAGAACGGCTCAACACGTCGAGTTACGGAGAACTATTTAGTAGCATTAAAGCAGGAATAGGTTGGGACTTAAAAATTGTGTCGACTTACCCAGAATGTCGAGATAAGTGGACTGGACTGTACTTTTTTCTACCCCTATCTGTACGGCCTGGATACAAACGTAAGGATTTAGATCTATACTGTTTATTCCTACCTGTATGCCCTGGGTACAAAACAGACTAGACAGTGAATGAATCTCTGTAATCTGTAATCAAATACATGTACGTGTACTTTTACAAATGTTCTAATCTCGCTATGCCACCCACTGCGATGGATAAGGTGTTATTAAAGTATGGATTACAGGTGGTGGGGTATGATAATGAGCACTTGTACCTACGACTTCTTGTTCATCCCTGGTGATTCGAAGATCTTCAGACTATAGTTTTTATACATTCTGTTGAGGCGGCTTTCTGACTGCACAGTGACAGTAGGCCTACCTTCAGAATAAGATTTTGGTAGTTTTGTGGTATCAAGAGGACATTACAGACAGCAATGCAAATGACGTAACCAAATTATATGACAAATGAGATTATTATGTGGAAGTATCTGAAATGTCACTTGAGGTGGAAGAACAAACCGGTGATCATGATGATGGCCTATTGTGACAGTGACGACCACCAAGGGTGGAGACAATCAAGAAAGTACAGATCTTGGTACAAGCCCTGTTTCAGAAGACTTGGCTGAAGTAGCTCACTCTGGACATGCAGAACCAATGACAACAGTAAAGGGGAACCTCCTACATCCCTCCTGTCCAAGTTTATTGGAAAACATAACCTGCAGAATGATCTCCTTTGCCATAGGCTTCCTGACACTTTTCATGATTCAGGTCAGAATCTGCTGCAAATCTCTAAGAACAGGGTACCAAATGGGATCAGCTGCTAATTCTGCATCTAGGATCTTATATATTTTCTTTGGTCTACTCTAGGACGACCAAATGGTATTGAGCATTAGATAACACGAAGAGAAAGGGGAAACCAGTGAAGGGGAGGAATGGGCTGAGACTACTGAGGACGAAATCTGGGCTCTTATTAAAACCAGAAACACACAAACTACCCATTTTGTGGAATACCTAATCTTGGGAAAGGGGGTGACACTGGGAGACAGAAAGAGGGGAATCTGGTCAGGAACATAGTAGTCAGACTGACCTCAGACTTTATAAGAGTGAAAGAAATGTCACTTTGTGACCACTCCACAGATCTAGAATTGTATAACTGTCTTTGAAAAACAGAACACGACCTTGATAACCACCATACAAAAAAATAACCCACCCACCCACCCCCATTTTCAAAATAAAAAACATTGCTCTCAAGGACTCAGATTTCAGCCCAGATGTATACTGGATTTTCCATCCTAATCAAGACGACTGGCCTTCAAAATGCCATATATAGCCATCCATACATTCTTTTCCATCCTACATTTCCTTTCTCATCGTCTTCGAATATGGCCCCAGTGGTTGCTGGGCTGCAAGAAAGAGAAATATATGGCATGCTCTTGATAGTTGAGGTTGCTGCTTATGCCACTGATGGAGGTGGGATAATCAGAAGCCAGTGTGTCACCCGACAATTAAAGAAAATTAATCTGTATTACCAGTTGAACTCAGATGTGTAATACCCACAAGGGGAAAAACCCACCTTAAATGCCTCCATCATGATTGGTAAGGATGGATCTCCTGGCTGTAACTGTAAGGAATATGTCTACAAAACTACCTAGGACATACAGGTCAGCTAAAACGCGTATTTTCCTTTACACAGCACTATGTCTACACAACTACTCAGGACGTACGAATCGGGTGTGAAAACTGAAATAATGCCAGTTATAAGTAACTACATCATGAGATGGCAGGGAAGATGAAATGAACAAACTACAAATAACTTGCACTGTGTCCAAGATCAACTTGGACAATGGATGCATGCCTCTAAGCAAAATCAGAGAGATGAGAATGTCCTTAGTAGACTCCGTCTGGGTCATACCCACCTTATGTATACTCATCCTACAGCTTTATCCAGTATTATTTATCAATACCTGAACTGGCCCTGTATGAACCATTCATAGAGGTAGAACTTCCTTTGTCTTGCTTGGAGCTGGAAGAAATGGTTTGCTCTGAGAACAGAACAATGATTTGACTGGATTGGAAGATAGTACTGGTCACACTATCCATGCCACAGGATTTTAATTGTGCTCACAAAGTATCTCAGTTCTTGCATTAATTTAAAATATATTGTGGTTAGATGGGTTGAGGGCGGAGATAAGCAGATGTTGAATGCAACCATCATCTACTGAATCTAGTTTAGGTTATAGCTAAGGAGTTGCTACACAATGGATTAGTGTGTTTTAATTTGTTGTATGCAGGTGTGGCCCCTTTCCCAGGCGCAACCACAGGTACTGGTGGCAGAATACGTGACATTCAGGCAACAGGCAGAGGTGCCTATGTCATAGCAGGAACAGCTGGCTACAGTTTTGGAAGTTTACACATCCCAGGTCAGATATATAGAAAAATTGGCATGCCTTTCTTTGACTTTGTCATTTAATCCAATGCAAAAACATTATGACCCAATGAATGGAAATTATTAGCATTTAGGGTGGGGATGGTGCGAAAGAATCAGTTTATTGAACAAATTCTGAAGAGCCCACCATCTGATCAAGAGCTGCAAAAAATACAGATAATTATATTTGAGAAGTATTACTTGTCAGATGTTCAGGTTCTTGAAATTTTCCCTTTGCACTAATTTGCAAAAAGGCGATAAGTATTTGATGTGGCCAATGAGAAGAAAAGCTTACTGTGCTAATGCACACATCTGTCTTGTCCTGTTTACTCGTCGACGGTTTGGGACACCAGTCACAACCTGGCAAACATTTTCCTCTACTCCTCTCAGTCGTCTTTTTCAGAGAGTAATTTTATGAGCCTTATGGCCATTTACTCCCTTATGTTGTCTTTCCAGCATCTTCCCAACTTCTGCTAAGTATCAATATTTGCTGGCTATTTTAGTATTTGGTTAGAATGTAAACTCTGTAGCAGTGTTCTGTCAGCTGTGTCTGAGATGTTGAAATCATTGCAGTTTTGAATGCGGTAATATTTTAATAGGATGTCATTCAATTATTAAAGCAAGAAAACTTCGTGGGAAAAATGGTAGTCTGTTCGAAGCTGCATAAGTGGTTGATGCAACAGTGGTATTACTGTGCTGGTGATTGCATAGTTCATATTTCAGCTTATGTTGTTGGTGGAGGGTGCAAGAAAATGTATGAGAAATACATGTAACTGAAATTGGTTTAAATATTTCAGTTAGACTAATTATTTATTTTATTTTTCATGTCTCATGCAGTTTTCAGCCCCTGTCTTATTCCTGATGTCTCTGTGTCTGTCACACTTTATTTTGGTCTTTCAAATGGTGGCAAAAAGAAAAAGTTCTTTTTGGCATCTTTTGAATTTGCTCCAATCGTTGCTGCAACCCCACAGATTTTAGGTGGTGTTTATGATATTTAATTTATTTTGTTCTGTTAATCTGGATTACTGGTCATGCAAAATGAATACATACAGATACATAAATGTAAACACACATGTCTTAGTTAAACATGCTGAATATTGAATTGAATTTGTTGGGGAGAACCTTTAAGAGCAATGGAAATTCCGGTATAAGTAAGGTAAAATGGGACCAGCTTCAAGAAATTCAATTTTATGGTCATTGATCTTGTTCAGTTTAGATTGACAAACATATCTTTTGTTAAGGCTGCTTAACCTTATCTTTGTAGGACTGACAGAAGGAGGTCTCTCTGTTTTTAAATTTCACATGTGTCAATATTAAAGCTTCATTCTGAGAAAGTGTCAATATATCCAATACAGTATCATGCAAATTTTTCATTTCTGAATGGCATGACATGCAGTGATATCTCATGAGATTTATTGTTCATTGGTCCTCCCAGATCTACACTGTATTGCTTGTCAGGGTGCACTTTGTATAATTTATTACATTGGAGAACAGTTAAACCGAAAATGGATAAACCGAAACTAGCGCTAAACCAAGGAAAATAAGAATCCCTGATTTTTTTTCCTCTTTATTTTTGTTAACAAACTGGTGCTAAATTGAGACAACCCTATGGTTAAACTGAAAAGAAAATTGCTGGATTCAGAGGCCAGTCCACTGATTTGCCATTGATCAAGTCAAGTCACTGTATCACCCCACTCCACTCCCCTCCCCCCTCAAAAAATGAAAGCAGAGCATGCTTCCTTCTGTGTAGGCCTACATACTACATGGGAGCGGCAGCACTACAGGGATAGGGGGAGAGGGAAGGAGGCCTATAACCTCACGGATCCGAAATCAGACGGCAGCAGACGTTGCATTTGGCCCATCGCGAGTGACCTTTCATTTAAAAAAAATATATGACATCAGAGAGACAACACTGGTTATCACGGACGGAGCATTTCATGTACGGTAACGGTAACAAGATCGGCGGGACTGCAGTTCTGTACTGTCCGTCCACACACATGCCTCCCTGTTCTGAGAGTTAGTCTACATTTGCCCACACATATCCATATTTCGAGTGTGCCTAGGCCTGAGCAATCGCCCATCCTCATTCTCGGTCAAGAACACAGAGCAAGACAGGATGTGTTGAGTCTGTTTAGTTGTGCACTCACATTATTTGTCCTCTATGATAGTGCTTTGGGCTGTCTCTCTTGAAACTGGCGTTTTTCAAGCCCCCTATCACTAAACCGAAACTCTTGTCTAAACTGAAAACAAACCCGTCGTCCCGCCGATTTCGATTTAACCATTGTCTGCTGTATTTCTAATTTCTTAACTCTATAGACTTGCATTATTTCGGGAGCCATGGTCCTAGTTGTGCTTTTGAGATTTACTGTGATTTAGAAAGCTTATAAAAATTGATTTAAAATTGTCCTTTACAAACTTGTGTTAAAACAAAGTGCACAGATTTCTAAAGACAGATTTTGATAGGAAGTTGCTTTTAAACTCGGAAGTGGAGGTAAATTGCTTTTAAACTCAGAAGTGGAGGAAAAAGTGCTTTTAAACTCAGAAGTGGTCTGGTCTTTTCTAAAACATCCAAAATTGTTCTAAGCATGACAACTATTAGACATGGAATATTTCAAGAATGGGGAAGTCAATGAAGAAATTGTGAAAGAGTCAACTTCATGAAGGATTTTAATAAAAACCAGTAAATGCGAACAGTTTCTTTTTATGGTAGTGATATCTGGAAGATTGCTGACCTGCTCAAAGACAATTTTTGAATTTTCTTAATGAAGGAAAGGCAGCTTTTCATCAACTGTCCAGGTACATGTACTTATAAGCTAAATAATGCTTTGCCTCAGGAAGTGTTCTAATTGTTGTAAATGATATGATCCACGCTAATTGCTCACATGTTTGACCTAACATATCGCTAATGCATTGCTTAAAAACTCACTTTCCCTTTGAAGTGAGCGATATAAAGGGATCAGCAGTGCCAACGGTATTCTTGGCATTGATAACTTCTGTCCATAAATTTTGTTTTATGTTAGTTTTATTAATTCCAGACTTAAGTTTGTAGTTTACTTGGAATATTGGAATGTGGGAGGAACTGGAGCTGGGGTTCCCTCAAAATGTATAGATAACTTTGCTGAAATCTCTGCAAAATGGTTTTTGGTCTAAACACTTTAAATTTGTTCAAGCAGCAAATTGTGCACCCTAAACTTTTTATGCTATTGAAAGCATTTCAACTAAAATGTTCATAGTGCAAACAGCTGTTTCATATAATTTGATTTCAAATACTGGTAAAATTATTTTTATTATATTGAGTCTGGATTTATGGAGACCCCCAATATCAGAATGCGTTGGGGAATTTGTGACTGTAGATAAGGGCTAAGTGCCCAGGAAAATGAATTAAGGACAGATGCTACCCTTTTTTATTCTCTTTGTATTATTGCATACATCTAGCTGCATGTTTCTGATATGGACAGAGCACATGAAATTATGAAAAAAAACCAAATGTCACCATGTTTTTCAACTTTCAAAAGAATATTGGAATACTTTCACTTACATTTTTCACTTATATACAGGATGTCCCAAAAGTCCCTATACACTTTTGATAAATTCCTAAAAATTAAACAGGAAACTGAGTTTATTCATATTTTTAGTATCAACAAAGGATTCATTGCAGTTTTGCTTGCTAGACTGGCCATCACGTTCCAGTGCCTTGAAGACCAGCTGTATACTTTCACGTGAGCGCCTCGATTTTCAACAACCTTCAGCCACCTTTGGATGCAGGCCTCTCCGACGTTTTGCAGCATCACTTCCACAACTCGCTGCAGGCCATGTGGATTCTTTCCTCAAGCTGTGACAGGTCAGGGGCTTAGTGGCATACACCTTGCTTTTGATATGGCCCCACAGAAAAAAGTCACAGGAGCGCGGAACCCATTCCGGAGGACCCCTTCGACTGATCAGGAAACTTGATGTTCAGAAAATCCCTCACTAACCTGGCAAAGTGGGGAGGTGCTCCGCCTTGTGTCGTTCAAAAAAGACATCAGCAAGGTCACTCCTTGCCTGACGTTGTGGCACAGCAAACTCCTGCAGCATCTTCAGGTAACTTTCCCCTGTAATGTTGGTCGTGTTACCATATGCATGGTGGAAGAAAAATGGACCAATCAGCCCAGTGCCAAACATGGCACACCAAACTACCAGTTTCGGAGTCGTTCATGCTCGAGAATTTCTGCTGGATTTGATTTTCCCCAAAATCGACAGTTGTGTCGGTTCACCCGATCAGACAAATGAAAGATAGACTCGTCACTGAAACATAAGTTTTGCAAGAGCTGAGGGTTGATGGATCGGTCGAAGGAGTCACCTGGAATGGGTTCCGCGCTCATGTGACCTTATGACTTTCTTCTGTGGGGCTATATCAAACGCAAAGTGTATGCCACTAACCCCCACATGACCTGTCACAGCTTGAGGAAAGAATTAGCACGGCCTGCAGCGAGGTCGGGGAAAGTGATGCTGCAAAGCATCAGGGAGGCCTGCGTCCGAAGGTGGCTGAAGGCTGTCAAAAATGGAGGCGCTTATTTGGAAATATACAATTGGTCTTCAAGGCGTTGGAACGGGATGGCAAGTCTGCAATGACTCCGTTGTTGATAGTAAAAATATGGATAAACTCAGTTCTTGTGTAATTTTTAGGAATTTATCAAAAGTGTATAGTGACTTTTGGGACACCCTGTATCTAGTGCTTTGATATACTGAAAATGCAATATTACAGTTGTGAAATAAAGGGCAGTATCAGGAATGATTTTTTCCCTTATGGATAATTTAACGTTTGGTTCATGTACTCTCTGAACAGATATTATTTTCCTCTTTGAAATATTTTTAGGTTATAATCTGCCATGGGAGGATGATGATGATAAATACCCTTCCAATTTTGCCTTGCCGGTTGATGTCGCTGTAGAGGCAAGTAACGGTGCATCTGACTACGGAAACAAATTTGGAGAACCAGTGCTGGCAGGTTTTGCAAGATCCTATGGTCTCAAAACTTCAGATGGAGAAAGGAGAGAATACATCAAACCGATCATGTTCAGTGGAGGAATTGGAATGTTGGACTCGGAACACATGGCAAAGGACAAACCCCAAAAATGTACTCTAGTTTTGATCTTTGCAGTGATTTTTAGAGTGCCCTTTTACTTAGTATATTTTAGATTAACTCTTTTCAATATTGAGTACATCAGAATTTTAAAATTATATGTTTTTGAATTGGAAGAATTTCATTAACATCATTCTCTCCAAAGTCAGAATTGCTTCACATGAAAGTCATCATGGCTCTTAACTTTTCCAAGCTGATTGATCTTTCATTTCACTGTATGTACAGGCTAAATGTTTCCTTTCATTGCAAAGTTATATTACTCTTTCTAGTTTTTATTTCAACCTTTGTGATTTTGTGTAAATCGGTGTGCCAACTGTCATCCTTGGGTATAATAAAAAAAATGCTGACAGTGGCAAGTGAAGACATCATGCACTGACTAACTTGAAAATTGCAAAATGGAGATAGTGCAAGGCAAAAACCACATTTTGGAACTAAATGAGAATCAAGAAAGACAAAGGACTTTGTCACCCACTCAGTAGGCTCAGTCAGAGATAAAGTTTGATTTCCAGACAGATGGTACAGACAAAAATTTGTCATCACACCCTTAAAAGGTGCCAGATCCTCAGCCCGTGAAGAATTGAACTATGGAGGTATCTTTAAGGAGAGGGGAAGTGAGACACATTTTTTTCCCCCAAGTTTAATGTCTGGTCTAGCAACAACGTTTGGATGTATTGTAAATACAAAAAAAAAATTGTTGATCCTCTGAATTTTGGCTGAAACATGATCCACCATCATAGATAATTATAGTCGCAATAATAAAAACTTGGTAACAAGTTTACATGGGGCACCGCCAGGCATCCGAGCCAGTGGGATTTACTTTTAAGCCTTAAAATAGTAAAGAAATAATGACAAGGAATTTAATGAGTAAACAATGGGCAGATTGAATAATGTTCAAATAAATGATATAAACTTCACATACAGCGTGGGAGAGTGGTTGGAGTGAGAGTGTCAATGTTCTGAAACCCAACAAAAAAAAGTTCCCTACTGTATATTTAACATTTCTTGTTGGACATACTGCTGATATACCTTCTATCCCATTATATATTGCATGCTAGTCAAATCAGTTTTTGCTTTTGAGGAATGTTTTTTTTTTTTTTTTGGTTAAGAATGTTTGAACTGTTGATACTTTTTACTGATCAACAGTGACTGAGAGAGAAATCTTCCTTCTTTTATTAGGTGTGAAAAAAATACAGGACCTACCATTTGCTTCATTCGATGCATTTTGTGTGACAAATTCTTCATATCTGAATTAAATTTTCAAGCTAGTTTTTGTCAATATTTCCCTTATCTTTTTTCTTCCTTGTGGTCAGCAATGGATATTGTGAAAATTGGAGGCCCAGTTTATCGTATTGGTGTTGGAGGAGGTGCTGCTTCTTCTGTTGAAGTACAAGGTGACAGTAGAATGGAGCTGGATTTTAGTGCTGTTCAACGTGGTGATGCAGAAATGGAACAGAAGATGAACAGAGTTGTCAGGGCATGTGCAGAGCTTGGTGTCTCCAATCCAATACGGAGTATTCATGACCAGGGGGCTGGAGGGAATGGTAAAGCAATACAGCATCCTACTCCTTTCTTTAATGTTTTCAAGTTTAGAGTCTCATAATGTTTGCTTTGGAGAGATTAGAATATTCTGTAACACAAAAATACAACAGAGCATCTTTTTTTATGAATAGGCTCGATAAATGCTGAACAGATCTGCCTGAAATTTGGCATGAAGAAGTGAGAAATATGGTTGTGGACCACAGAACTGGATTTGTACATCTATGGAATTTCTGGAAAATCTATGAGATTTGAGATTTCATATTTTGAAAATCTATGAAATTTGAGAAATCGGTCAGAACTTGTGGAAAGACTATGGGTTTTTTAAAAATGAAATGGTCGTCAGAATTAGAGTTGCTAAGACTTCACTTTAAAAAAAAAAAAAGACCACAAACTCGCGCATCCCCTAAGAATCCATGGCCTGTGCAATCTTCCTTTGTGTACCTAGCATCAGTCAAAGTAACTGCATTTTCTCACTGAAAGTCGCATTCCAATTTTTCAATCGAGTGTTTCCTACATGGTGTGTTCAAATCGAGGCGTATTGAGAAGTATGAACGCACCTTGATTTTAAAAAAACCAACGCAAGTAGTATTCCACAATTTGACTACCGAGACCGTCATGCACTCGATGTGCAGACACAACTTGGTCTTGTGATTAGGCATGGCAGATTCTTTTCTTCGTGGCGCATGGGGTTATGGGGTGGGGTGTATTAGCAGATACGAAAGACAAACACAGGCGGGCGATGCTATGGAAATGGGATCAAGGTCAGCCATTTGAAACTCACATGTGCTATGCCCACTAAGGTCACAGACCAAATATACCATAAATAAGCAAACTCCAGTGCTGAAAATGAGGGTAAAAACATGACAGTCGTGTTAAATAGTTAGTATTAGTTAGCGAGGTTCAGTGGAGCGTAAAAATAGGTACTTGGGATAGCGAGGTTCACTTGCAAATTTCATCTGCATTTTTAATGTATTTATATTTATTTATCCACGCCTAATATTTTGATACATGAAGTATTATGGGGTGGTGATGGTTTTTATGCAAAGAAACAAATTCCACCAAAAGTCGCGGTTGCGAGGTTTCACCAGAGCACCGATGATATATGGAGGGCAGACTTATATGGGCAGATAAAAATTTTTCGGCGATATAAAAGTGATATTTCACCTTGAACATCCATCATGGTTGTTCTAAAATTTAAACAAAAATTGTGTGTGTGGGGGGGGGGGGGGTAGGTAGGGTTGTAAATGACCAGGAGAGGCAGGAACCAGGTCTTTGGTTTAGTGCCACTTTGTACAACTGATATGCAATGGATATCCTACTTCACGCAGGTGTTGAGGTGTTGATATGAAGTGGTGGGTTAGGATGCATATCGCAGAGAAAACTTGGCATGCAGAGAAGAGCTAGCCAGAGCAGTTTGTGCAATAGGCAGACAAAGAGAAGGGAAGTTGCTTATTAGTTTGCAGCTCTTTTTAAAAAAAAAATTGAACCTAGGTTGACAAAAGCATGCATGTGTCACCTATCCATTCTAACAAAAATATGTATGTCACACATGTCTTTTGTGACAAAAGCATGTATGGGGGCACTTGTCTGTCCTGACAGAAGCATATATGTAGCACTGTCTGTTCTGACAGAAGCATGTATATAGCACCTGTCATTTCTGGCAGAAAACATGTATGTGCACCTGCCTATTCTGTAGGAGGAGGGGTAACTCATCATGAATTTGGAGTGGCAGAAACTTGAAGTTTAGGTAAAATGCCAGGAAGGAGTATGTCGTGATAGAACTCATGGATGCTTTTCTATAATTTGCATGGCATATCTATAATGTCTTCTATATATTTTGATTCAACTGTACTGCAAACCGTTTTTATATTCCACAGTTTACAGTGTGACAAGATGTTGCAAAATGATTCTCCTTCATTAGACTGCTCTGATTAATGACTTACAGAGTGAAAAAATAATTTATTCAATACAGGAAATGTCCTAAAGGAGCTTGCAGAACCAAAGGGGGCCATTATCAGGGCAGAGGATTTTGAATTGGGAGACCCAACGATTAGCATTCTGGAGTTGTGGGGAGCAGAATATCAGGAGAGCAATGCAGCTTTGGTCAACTCTTCTGACCTTCCTCTGATCAAAGCTATTGGGAAGAGGGAGAGATGCACTGTGTGCAATGTTGGCAATGTAACAGGAACAGGAAAGGTAAAGTTTGATTAGCGCAAGAAAACATGTTTAGTTAATAGTTAATTGTGATGCTGTCGTAAGCAATCAGAGGAATTTAAAAGAATAGCTGAAGAGGCAAAATAATGCTTTCAGTAAACTTTATCATTTGCCACCCTTTCAATGATGTAAACATTGTTCTTTTACAACATCACATTTATGAGGCAATGATGCAGAATGAGTAATGTGTCACACAGCCCAAAAGTTGAGAAAATCAAGCAAAATGATGGTTTGTGCTCCAGTACAGATTTTGCTGGTTTAGATAATTAAGCCTGGCGCCATTTTCTATTACCAGAATAGTAGATATTGGTTCTGATCATCATTTTGCTTAATTTCTCAATTTGAATGGCTGCGACATATTACCAATTCTGTGCTGAGGTCTCACATTTAGTTATTTTATTTCAAACTCGCTAAGGTACCTGGCTCTGCCCAGGATAAACTTGTTTTTTCTTTTCAGTCCTGGGTGATGATAATGGATGTGCTTCACCTTGCATGCTCCTTTAACCTTCACCGTATATCGCAAAAAACTATGCATGGCATACGGCAGGGTGTCTAATGACACCACACTTCTTAGGAACAGTTTATTAGGATACTTTCCTTAAAGGTATGGTGTCTGTCAGACCCGAGAACGTACGAGTAAAGGAATTCAACAATAAAATCTTCTTTACGAGTATGATGTATCTGAGACCCTAGGATGTATGACAATAAAACCCCACAGTAAAATCCTCTCTAAAAGTATGGTGCCTGTGAAACCTAAAGACGTAGGGGTGGGAATAATAAAAATGCACGTATGTTGGTGAGCACACACATGCATATTGTAAAATTTTAGAACTATGGGCCATGACGCCATAGAGGAATACCTGGAATTTCAAGAAAAAATCCAGAAATAAGATGGTTACAAATGTTTTTCATTGCTTCTGGGTTCATTAGACCCACGACGAAGGTTAAATTTATTGGTTTTTCCAATTGTTTATTTGTTTATTTTTAGACTGTCCTGTCTTATTGTATCTAGTATCTTTGGTCTTACTGCACCCTCTTTGCCAGTTAAAGCCCTACGCACCCCTTGAGCAGTCATGAAATGACAATGAACTGCACAGTCGGTAGTTAGTGTAATAGTGAACACATCGGAAGGAAGTAGTGACATCATCGGCTCACACATCATTTTGTGAAAAGAAGAACCATAAGTTCAATCAGCGACACAAAGCAAAGCAAAAAAAAAATACTTCCGGACATTTTCAAGTCTCCAGATCTAAAAAGGAAGCTTCTGCAGGCCTAAAAGGAAGGCACCTGTAAAATTTCAGGCAAATCCAAACTATTTTCTGTGAACACTTAAAACACATACACACACACACATTTGCTTTTATTTATATAGATGAGAAATTGGCTAGATATGGTGTATTTAAGTGAAAAGTGCTCCATTTTCTGAATTTTGAGCTCTCCAATGATAAAAAGGTATAAGATAAGATAAGATAAGATAAGATAAATTTTATTCGTCCTTGTACAAGGAAATTTGTTTTGATCATTGAATACATAACAATACAGTTACAGAAGCAGAAAGTATGATACATAGCGCGCACACACATATATACACACACACTGATAGTGTGTCATGGTTAACAACAGTGCGATATTGTCTGCCTGCAAAATTTATCATGAATGAAATTCATGTTTCAAGAGATTATGTGAAGTGCACAGATTGTCTGTTTTTTGTTTTTGTTGTTTTTTTGCTTAAGGTGTTTGTTGCATTTTATCTTGTTAAAAAATTTAATGGGAAAAACTTCCAATTTGAAATTCAATATACAACTCATTTGATGATTCTAGTATTGGAAAGTTTAAACTATGCTCAAACCTTTCAACTTTCATTCACAAACTCAGGCATGTTAACCCTCACCCTGCGCAGGGCGGCATTTCGCAAGCACTCACGCCGCATGGGCGGCTTTAGTCGGCAAGGTCAAGCTGACCGCGCCATGCGCAAGCCGTATTTTTACGCATCAGGTCACTGACCTTTTTGAGAGGTAACCACCATGTTATTGTTCACTGTATCTCTTCTAAATCAAAGGCATTGTGACATGGACATGTTGACCAGTGAACCACTGGTCGGAATCACAAAGACTAAGCTTTCAAAGGCTCTCACCACACTATCAAAAGATGTAACATCGACATGCGAACTGTTGCTCAACAAATTTGCAATATTATCTCATTTTCTCACAAGCTGACCACCATCTGGAGTTGTCTGTATCTAAGAACCAATCAGAAACAAGCTCTGAAATAATCTTTGCTCCAAATGCCCACATTGGTTTATTAGTATGTGTCAATCAGGATGAAACCATTTGTGTAGGGCTTGGGAGGGTGTGGCTAGTATCGTGCTTCGTTCTCACGAAAACTACAGCTGACAGTTTGGAATCTTAAGTCAGATCATTGGTTAGAGACTGACAGACTAAGATTTTGCTGCTTAATTCATTATCAAGCGTGACAAGACATGGCAGGGAATGTTTTCATACCGATTAATAAAAACCGAACCACGTGGACAGCATATTTGGTCATCGTATAGCGGCACGGGTCAGTGACCCCAGTTAAGATTCTCTGTGAGTAAGGTCACTGACCGGGCAGCGGGCTTTACGGGTAGCGCGCAGGGTGAGCGTTAAAAAGTGCCTGGCTTAAGAAATAATTTGTTCACCTGAATGGCCTGGCTTAGAGACAGAAAAAGCGCAAATGTCTTGGGGAAAATGATAAAACGTGTTAAACGGCATGTAAATGCAGAAAATTCTTGATTTAAAATACGGCTTTCACGTGGCGCGGTCAGCTTGACCTTTCCGACTTTTGCCGCCCATGCGGTGTGAGCGCTTGCGAAACATGGGCGGCAAATGCGTAGGGTGAGGTTAATTTACTAACCACATGTATTGTGGCATTGCCTTCTCCCTGCTCTACTATGTAAAGCTTCCACATACTATGATGTTAGTTTTAGCAAGAGATTTGATTTCCAGCTCTTAGAGTACATACATGTACTGAAAAGTGGTTTAATCAAAGCAACACAATATCTCTAATTACCACATCAAATAAAGACAATTAACAACAACAAAGTCGGTCATTTTCTTCCAGTTTTCCCTGATGAGAAAACTACAGACAGACGCCCTTCTGCAGTATGCCCTAGTATTACATCGGAATACATAATTACAGACATAAAACGGTTTCTCAAATACACACATGGCCCCTTTCTTCTCTTTTCACATATAGACAACAACCAGCATCAAAGTAAAAGTTTCCCCAAGATTTTCCCCAGTTCGAACTTCAGACCGTCAGTACTATTATATGAGTATGTCTTGTAGTTACGAGTAGTTGCCTTGTAGTAAACGTAATCGGACGATACCATTTTGTTAAATATAGTAAGGGTGACAGGATAAACACGCAAAAATAGTGTGGGGAAAAAAAACGTGAAAAAAAACAACAATAATTGCGGCAACCGTATAAACAAAACACGAGGAGCAGCGCTGCCATACAATATATTGGCCTCCCGCCGGACCCAGTTTGCAGTATGAAGGCCACAATATTGGCCTCGCTTGTTGCGCGGGGAGGCCAATATAGTGGCTTCCTGCATGACGAGGGCTAACAAATGGTTAAAATTATCTTCTATTTTGAAGATGTCATATTCCAAATGAATTGCACCCTTTCCTCCTACTGTAAACTTAAGTTCACTGACTAATCATCATTTACAGCCTACTCAAAATGGATTGGAGGGGGATGGAGATCACCATCTTCTCTGTATCGGTATCTGATTTATTCAATCGGCTATATTTGATGCTGATTCCTAAGTCAACCCGTGTCCATCAGTAAAGTATTTTGTGAAACAGGTATAAACATTAGTCAACACCCTTTCCAGGTTCTTGTCAGTATGTTTATTTTTGGTTTCAGATTAGCATATTCCTCACTTTGTGCTAAACTCCTTGCAGGTGTATTGGTTGTGAATCTTATCTTAAATCAATTGTTTTTATTTTTTATTTTTCTATTTTGTTCTTGCAGATTGAGCTTGAAAACTTTAAAAACAAGGGCAACGACATGGAACTGAACAGAAAGCCAGTAGATTTGGAGCTGGATCTTTTTTTGGGTTCCATGCCACGCAAGGTATCTTGTTTTGTTTTTTATTATTTTTTTTCTTAACCTTTTCCGCACGTCACTATTTTACCTGCGGCCCGTACTGTCACAAATCCCAGACTGGGAGATGTAATAAGTTATGACAGGACAACAATCACGAACAAACAAGTTTAACACTTAACAGAACAATCCATCAGACTCACACATTTATTAAACATAATTATACAGATAATAGCGCAATTACATACATTATATTATTGAAATTAACTGCCGTACAACGGCCTTATTCTCACACGCACTCTCCCTCGGATCCACAACCCGGTAGTTACTCCTAAAGGCACTTCGGCCTCAGCCTCTCCCCTCCGGGTCTTAATAGCACAATAATTCACTGGCACCGCAGTCTCTCAATATCACCTTCCTATTGTCATACACCTTAGCATTCCCCTAGCACCTCAGCAGGGCAATAACACATTATCATTTCAATAGCCCATCACATGGCAATAGTACATTATTAGTTCACTAGCCCATCAACATGGCAATTGTACATTATTAGTTCACTAGCCCATCAACATGGCAATAGTACATTATCACATTCACGCTCATATCTACGTCCCTGTCCGTGGCCTGACTGCCACGACTTTATGTGCCTCTACTGTCCTGCACTGACAGCCGCTCTTCTGGCCTATGTGTGGCCTCCGGCCCTATGCTGGCCTATCCCCTGTGCTCATCGAGGTGGCTCTGCGGCCCGTCCCCGACACCTACAAGAATAACATTACATTGGTATAATGCCATACCATTTCGATTCACTCCACCTCTCCTTACAACCCATGAAGCGTACACACAATAGTTCACATTTCACTCACCACACATCTTACGGTAACACACCTCCATCGGAGTACACACTACTCACTCGCGCTACAAATCCATGAACTCAACTTTCATCTATCGCTCATGGCGCACATTGCTATATCCAATATCAAGGACTTCCACATTCCTCACATATACTTATTTACATCATGGTAATAGACGAATATAATATAATACATCAATCATAATTATCAATCAACGTTCTACCTACCAGTCATCACTGGAAAAAACTCTCTCACTAGTCTCCCGACTGCTCCCCTTATGTTCGCCCGCTGGGCTCTTACTAGCGTCCGTTCAGTAGGACCTTCTAACTTGCAGTGATAGTAATACAGCGCTTTCGCCTCATTCAGACCCCCCCCTACTCACAACATGCACGCTTTTCTTCCTTGTCTACGTGCGTTAATTTTACTCTCTTCCTTTCACGTCTTTCCCTACTTGTCTGCCGTGAGCCCTTCTTACTCTACACCCGCTCTGTAGCAATCCCCTTAATTGCACTCACTCCACTCGTGACACGTACGTCGTCGTGAATTTTGTTACCACACTGTCCCATATAGAGAAAAATGCAGGTTATACCTATCCGTACATCCTGGGAACAATTGTTACCACGCTGATACAAGTGTAGAGTAACCCGCTTTTAGTCAGTCTGTCCAATGCAGCTTCCGTATGGACTCAGGGGGACCACTTTTTGTCAAAAGAAACAATATGTGGGATGTTTATTCCCCAAACGTGTATCATGGTGGACCGACCACCGAGATTCTTAGCCAGAGCGCTAGACATGGCGTACAAAAATGCTCAAAATGGCCCCTCTTAGTTATCGCCGGCTGGCAGTCATAAATCTCGTGCTCAATGGGGTCAGAGCCGCTCCGCGGGCAGCAATTAACTGAAGAGGCTTTCATGTTCAAATTCAACTCTTTTGATATCAAATTTGGGACAGTCCCCGTGGACCCATCCCGATGACTTGCTATGAAGACTCCCTTACAGTCTGCATAAATCCCAGCTTTCTACGTGCTTTTGTCTTTGTTCTACGCACTCATGTTTATTACCTATATTTGGTACTTTTTCCGTGCCCAATCGCAGATAAACAATTGTTAATTACACAAAAACGGCCGGCGAAAACAGTTTGCAGTTTTCATCTGTGTGATCAGAAATAATTTCTGATGTGTCAACGCTAATTTCATTAACTCCGCAGCTTTAGTTGGAACGTTACATCAATTTATATATGACGTGCTCTCTTATTGTTGTTATGTTGGCCAAACAACAGACTTTCTTGTGATGTAATATAGTAATAAACAGCTTGAACATAATAATAACGTGAATCATGCACGAAATAAGCATATTTCTGCTCCGGACAGTCTGTGACGTGTGTTTGGAAGATTAATAAAAAAAAAAAAAAGACCAAAAACCATTTTTTATGTTCACCAATTGCTTACGACATTTTTTTGTTCACCAACTAGATATCAGGGAAGGCTATATCAAGAAACATTCCAAATATACCTGTCCAGGATGTTACAAGATAGTTCAGGATGCTAAACGTCAACAAAGCACAGTTTCACTTAATTCTCCGACCTACTATTGAAAACAGTTTAAACATTTGGAGCAAATACAACCCCAACTGTAACGAAACAGCATGATTGTACTCTGTTCACACAGGCAGCAAATGTCTCACGGCTGTGTCCTACTGAAGCAGTTTGCATCCCAGTCGTCTCACCTCAGCAGCCGAAAAAAAACAACACCACTGTAGACTCGCCCAGCACAAGTCTCTCTAAAACGGACATGACTGACCAAAAACATGTCTCGCACTGAAACAACCAGCCAGGACATACCCTACATAAATGGAACTACCATAATTTTCAGGGACACGGACGCCTACAAAACAAAGTACACACAAGAATTGAAGCAGGCAGAGGATGCATTATCTCTTCGCACATTTTCTGGGCTCACCCTAAATTCTGGCCCTCTTGCTTCCTGTTTCGATGGAATTCTCAAAACATACAGAATCTACATGCTTATTATAGCAGCAGGTTATTTATTGGTAACCATTGCCATAAGAATCTCAGCCTCACTGAAGAGATTGTCACTCAGGCAAAAATGCATACACGCAACCCCATCCATCATCGAGGAGGCATGTACACAGCAAATGACATTAGACTATCTCAACAACTCTTTCAGTCAAGTTCACAGAGCCATCTCATATACCAAACCCATCCACATAGAATCACTCTCTGGATTTCAAACTCTGATAGACAATTACAATGTGACATACAGGAGGGTTGTTGCCCAACAAAACAATCCCAGAACAGCACATTGTGAACACCACTAGATCTACATACTATACTATATAAGACAATAACATTCGGGTTCGGTTGCTGGGTGAGCACGGCAGTGCGAGTAGCCACCAGGCTATCGCCAAACTCGAAAAAAAAAGAGCATGTAGCATCAATGATAACTTTCGTAGACTAGAATTTATCATGAAAATCCATCTGTTGCAAATAGCTCCGTCACTGAGCTGCACAGTCAAACCCTAGCCTAAGGTGCGGCCAAATGAAAATTCAGAGACCGACCCCTCCACACAAAAATGAACCAAATTGTGAGGCAGTTCGAAACTGTATTTAGTGTACATAAATAAGCTGTTCCATGTAAAAGAAATGCGCAAACATTCTTACGAGGAGACGTCAAGCGCAAGCTAAGGGCGACATAATATGCTAAGTGACAACAGGTAGCTGTTTAAAATTGACCTGTACACATTATAAAAGCTGCGGAGAAAAAGCCACGTGGTGAGAAAGCTTGTACATGTGTCTATTTCAAATGTTATAAATTTGAACGAGAACCGACCGGCAGTTACCGAATTATGGATCTTTATTATGTCATACCTAACAACAGTGTCAGCATTGAAATAGGGTCAACTTTATTATTTATGTATTCTTCAAGTTTCATCAGAGGCTTCGTCTGATGCTATAAAACTGAATGTTTGTTTGCTTTAGTGGGTTTTATTTACGCATACTTTTCGGTACCCCTTATTGTATGTCGTGGGAACAAAAATTAACAGACTAGCAAAGAAGGGATTTACTAAATCCAACACATCCGTACGTCGTGGTAAACAATGTTCCTATGCAATATTCACTGCTCCGCAAATAAGAGCGAGTTGCAAAACTTACACAGAGAACTCTGAGATAACCACTAAATTTAGGAACATGCAGTTTTCACCTATTGGTAAATTCCTCAAAAACAATGCAGTTTGCAATGGATGAATAAGTTTATGAGTACTTACTGGCATTGTGTCGACTGATCTCGAAATTGAGTCCTGTCTTTTCCGCACCACATTTCATAACCCCAAAACGTTCCTTGATTTTCCTGTCTGTATTTTGGAGAAAAAAGTTTCATCTCCCCGTTTTTAATGGGTCAACGAGTTTACAAGATTCTCTTGCAAGGCTTGGCTAGTAACCAATGGGCCAATGCCAAAAAGCTCTAAAAGAAAATGGGAGACTAAAAAATGCACAATAGACAAAGGGGACAAAAAAAAACAACACATTCTGTGAGACATCAATCAGTTTTTTATTTTAAGGTTTTATCTCAGTTCAATGAAACAGGATGAAATTTCGCATGAAAGTGAAGTGTGTCCGACATTACTGTGACAGTACTGGTGGAAAAGTAGTAATAAAGCCATTACTATGGAAATGAATGTACATTTCATCCGTAATTAAGCTTTTAAATCATTAATGTCAGCTAAATATTTCAGTGGTGTGCATTAAAAGCTCAAAGTCCTGAAAAAAGAGGTTCTTTAGCAGTCATGGTAATGTCCGAAATAGAAAGCATAATAGAGTTTTTACAGATGTGGCTAATGAGGAAAGATTATATCATACACAACTGCAGCTCCCCAGGCTGATTGAAATTGACTTATTGTAACAGTTAATTTGGATAATACTATGTACCACAAAAATAAGATGAATCTGTTGTTCTGTTTGGTGTTATATATTACAGGATGACAAGCCATGAAAAGTAATGTTATTCCCATCTTTCGAGCAAATATTTAACTGTCAAATATGCAATTAAGGGGCTGTTCAAATACATTATTACACCATTTTGGGGACTTTTTGACCCCCCCCCCCCCCCCCCCCCTCTTATCACACTTTTCTTACAGAAGCCAAAGAGACCCCCCCCCCCCCCCCCCAATTCTGTATTATTACAATTTTACATACTCAGTACTATTTTTTTTTAGCTTCACTAGTATATGTCTATAACAGTGAACAGTATGTAATAGTAATACAGCATGTATTAACGTTTTATTGGAAACAAATATCACAAAAACTCAGCAGTGAAAAAATCATCTGTAATGTGGTGGACACATACAGTCAAAAAACAATCTTAATTAATAGTGACAAGAATACAGTTGTCACAAAAATGCATGTTGAGATATCGCAAATCCACTATAAGTGAAGTCAACTGTGAATATGGGCACATAATAGGAAAATTTAAAAAAATAATTGGGTGATCAATAGATAATAATAATAATAAAGATTTCTTATATATAGCGCCTTTCCCCACCAAGTGAGCCCAAGGCGCTGTACATATCATTGACATATTTACATAATACAGAAACACAATTACACATATCACATACATCTTAATTAACAGTCACGACATCTTGTAATCATACACTCATATAGATCTATATCTGGCAAGGACATGATGCTAATGAAAATATTTCCTAAATAGGTGTGTTTTGATATGCCCTTTGAATGCCTCTAAGGTATTACATTCTTTAATACACAATGTTACCTTTTTTATCAGGATATAACTGCCTGTACAGCTGACAAAGTTCATTGTACTGGTTCTTTGAGGAAGCCATTTTGATTGCTAGGCTACCAAGGTAAACAATGGCAACACTGGTGAAAGTTGGACTGGATTGCCAGGTTTAGTAAAAAAAAAAAGCCAAAGATTGAGCCAAAAATTATACACTGAATAAAAATATATATTCTGTATTTAAGATTTTATTCTTCATTAAGATAAAAAATAGTTTAAAAAATAAATGACAAATATTTTTTTTTCTCTCAG
This sequence comes from Onchidella celtica, assembly GCA_963931925.1. Lineage (NCBI taxonomy): Eukaryota > Metazoa > Mollusca > Gastropoda > Systellommatophora > Onchidiidae > Onchidella > Onchidella celtica. The sequence continues at coordinate 26,493,147 of OZ007573.1, read as the reverse complement.
CTACCCAACCTTTTTACCTCCTAGGGAGCAAAAAGTGTAATATTACACTTGGGTGACCCCCCCCTCCCCCCCCCCCTCATTACACTTTTCTTACAGGAGCCAAAGACCCCCCCCCCTCCTCCGAGGTGTAATAATGTATTTGAACGGCCCCTAAAGACAGTGTACATGTATTTTCAATCAGAAGTGGTTTGCTAAGAAAATTTGGACTTAAATATATCACTCATTAGATATGCTCTTTGTCACCATGATTATAAAAACCTCAATGATTGTTGCAATATTAAATTCCTTTATTTTGTATCATTCATTCATTAATGGGCCTGGGAGAAGGCATATTTCAGTACACACATGGCATATAAAATTTTAAGAGTAGGAAAAAGATAGAACATTCACTAAAAATGTTACAAAAAGGTACGGAAATGTGTTGGACTCTGCCATTGAGATGACAAAATTTCGACTTCTGTAGAGATTTTTCATTCCCCCATCTTGAAAACACCACCATCTTGAAAACACCACCAAGGGTTCCTTGTAGAAGAGGGACTACACAAAGCCCGTTGAGACCAAAAAGCCCGTTGAGACCGTCCGAGAAAATAAAGTGACTGTATTCTTGCGGCATGGTAGGATGTTATGATGTAACCCCAAACCATGTTATTCCTCAAACTTTTTATGTTAAGGCTGAGCTGAGCTCAGCTCTTACGGTCAAAATTTGACTTGCCGCAATTCTCATTGTTTGAAGGATAACACATTATTGGCACATATGGGTAACTGCTAATGTATCTAGGTACAAGTATGTCACATTTAGCTTTTTTTTAAATTTTCATTAAAAGCATGAATACTCAGGTAACATCCAACCACTTTTTTTTAAAACCAACAATTACATATCAAGCCCACTAAAAAACTAATTTTTCCAATATTGTCATCTTCATTTCTAAAAAAAACATTGCTTGTCAAATCCTGAGACGAAACAAAATACCCATGTATTTGGGATTTCCTATGTTCGGATACAGTGTGTCCATTTTGAAGATCACGAAATATCATAAAAACCACAGAAAAACTGTGGGGTCGCAGCAGGGCTATAAGCAGTCAAAATCGGGCAAAAAGAAAAGGTATGTTGCAAAGCCCCGCGTGAGAAATAAAACCCAAACAATACAAAGCAAACTAAAGAGAAGACAGAAAATACACAAATTTTCGGCTTTCGCCTTTGTCAAGTGAAAAAAACGAACAATAAAAGATTTCAACAGGAACGAAGTGAAACAGTTTACTTAGGTGCGAGTTCTTGCTTCGTTAGCAGCACCAAAGCACGTCTGTCCGCCAAAAGCATGGAAGCACGAAGTGACGCAATTGGTTAGTAACCAAGATGAAGGCGCCATATAGTGCCTCAGAGCACAAGACAGGGATGGTGCGCAATATCAGGAGTCGCAGTAAATGAAAAGAAAAAGAAAAAGAGATTTTTAAAAAATACAAAAAAAAAAAAAATGAATAAATAGATAAATAAATGAAAGAAAATAATAAGAATAAAGAATTTTTTTTTTATATATAATAGATATTGGCAACAGTGGAATTATCAAAGGCAATGTTGGACATTGATGCCATTTTGAAGATGTAACAAATCAGTTATATTACAAGATCAAATTCAGATTAAAAAAAAAATTTAAAAATGAGAGCAACATTGCCAACAACTGATTGTCTTGCTTATGCAGGTTATATTGGATCAATTCTGAACATTCATGTGCAACGAAAACACAAATCAGAGGAAAAGTGATTGAAATAATACAATTTCTCAATCAATCACAATAAGGTACAAGAAAATCAGGGTACATGTTGGCATTGACCCGTATATATATTGCTAAATAATTATGGAAGGTTTTGGAGGGCTGGAATTGTCTTAATAGTCACATTTCACAACTTTTTGTGCTTGTAAGGCTGATTTATAACATTTTTCTTTTGCGTTAGGTCTTTGAAATGAAGAGAAGCAAGCCAAATCATGTTCCTGAGTCAAAATTGGGCAAAAAGTAAAAGTTGTATGTAGCGAAGCTCTGCATGAGAAATAAAACCTAAACAATACAAAGCAAACTAAAGAGAAGACAGAAAATACACAAAATTTTCAGCTTTTGCCTTTGTCAATAGAAAAAAAATCGAACAAGAAATGTATGGAATCGAAGCCATGCATTTGGCAGACGGATGTGCTTTGGTGCTGCTAACGAAGCAAGAACTCGCAGTTAAGTAACCTGTTTCGCTTCAATTTGTGAGATTATGGTAGATTAAAAAATCAAATATTATATATGGACAAAAGAAAAAAAAATAAACAAAGTTTGCACCACAAACGAATGATGTCTACTGACTAACATAGGTTGAACACTAAATCACAAACAATTCTTTAGTTAAAACTTATTCAGCACATCTAATTTAAAAATGGATTGCATTTATCTAAAACAAACATGTTTGTCTTTGTGTCTATGAGATCTCTTTGCCAGCAGATGGCATTTGCTGGTAATGTAAACTGCCTAATGGTTCACTATTTGGTGTTGGCCAAATTTTTTATATAGCTTTATGAAGAAAATATTTTATTTTAAAGTCTATGAGTGTCAAATAATAATTTCTTATTTGGGCCAATTGAAAGCGAAGCTATGCAAAATTTGGCCACTATTGATCAAGGCATGCTGAGGATACTTGCGAAAATATGGAACCATCGATTATATTAGAAGGCGCTGTGGGCATAATTATTTTGCGAAAAATTGTGTGGTGTCAATTTGCATCTTCTTTTACTACCTGTATTTTAGTATGATACATACCAAACAGTGTGTTTATAAGGCTGATTTATATCATTTTTCTTTTGTGTTAGGTCTTTGAAATGAAGAGAAGCAAGCAAAGTCATGGCCCACTATATTTTCCTGAGCAGCTTACTGTACCAGAGGCTTTGAGCAGAGTCTTGCGCCTTCCCAGTGTTGCTAGCAAGCGCTATCTCACAAATAAGGTAAATGATTTTCAGAGATTAGTTTAGGTGCAAATTTCTTTTAGTGACGTCAGTTTGCCAACTGTCCTTTTTTTTCTTTTTATGAGTAAGAAATTTCAGTCAGGTTTGGGGATGAAAAGCATACGACGGAGAAGACAATATGCTTTTTATACTAAGAAATATAGCAAGTCTCGTAATTTCTATCACTCCTGAAATTAAAGTTGAATTTGAATGTTTGGTACACAGTCTCAAAGAAAGAAATTTTCCATGTGCAATCCCAATTCATTGCTGCACATAAAGATGGAAAAAGAATAAGAATTTGGTTTAAAAGTTTGAAAAATGAATTTACAAGGGGAGTTACAGAACCAGGTATCGAAAAATGAAATCACGGTGTTGAAATGCACACATGCCATAAGTGGATGTAAGACAGGAGCGCACACTAAAGTTCAGAATTTTCTGAACAATAGTTAACCTTATTACTGTCAGGAAGGAGTTCCTGTGTTCCACCAAGGGAATTCCAATTCAAGTCTTCATCTTACAGATATAGTATTTGAGGTTGTTTTAATTTAGAAACCCGTGCAAAGTATTCATTTCCGAAAGTTGATTTAATTGGCTGTGACAGACCTGCCGTTTATACCGATTCAATCGGTATTTTACCGATTTTTTTTTGGAAATGGCCGTTTTACCGATTTTCCGATTTTAATAAAAAATTTACCAATTTTTTCCCCGATCCGACCTAGACCGCTTGGGGAAAAAGTTTCCATACAAATTGTTCTCTTTCACGCTTGGTTTGCTGATGTAAGAAAAACCCAGCATGCATTTCTGTCACTGTGACAACTTTGCACTGTTAGCAAGCACTTACGGTTCGTTTTACGTATACAACTATTGCCAAGGCTGGCAAGCACTTTCATGGTTACAGTGGTTTTTGTGTGCTGCGACCTACAGTATTGAACATACATCAGAATTAATACTTTGCTTACTTGCTGAGAGTTTGTTTCCTTGGTCGAGACTAGGCTAGCCTACACAAATTTTGCGCTTTCAATCACATTCTTTCAGATTTGCAGATCATCATCATTGTCATCGTCTTTTAGATCCACACATTGTTTTTTTTTCCAACATTGCCTGATATTATCTTGAAATTTAGTTTTAATTTATCTAGATTCTATTCAGCTTTTCAGTGATTTTAGAGTTAGATCTAGATCTAGAGACTAGTCTAGAGATCGAGGATTCAAGACTTCAAAAAAGTGTGACATCTTCCACAATGATAAACTGATTTTTGGTCTCAAATACTGATTATTGGGTCTGATCATACCGATTTTCTGATTTGGATTGTGGCAGGTCTGCTGTGATAGACAAGGGCTGAACAAAAGTGTCAATTTGATTGTCTTCTGGTAGGGTTAAAAGGGGGTGTCCTGAAGGTGATTTTTGTTATGATCAGAAAAAGACAATTTTAACTATCATAATCGAATTCAGGATGTTTGAATTAGTTTTTTAAAAATGCAAAAAAAATAAAAATTTGTCTTATGATTGCCATGTGAGCACCGCCATCTTGGATTTTGAGTCCCCCAAAAAGTTGCAATATAGAATTTAAAAAGGCTGCACCAAATTTTACTGGATTTATTTGAAACTTCTCTTACGTCTTATTCAATCCAATTCAAAACTTTTTACAGCAGGGAATTTTGATAAATCTTCTACAAATCGTATGTTATGAATTTTTGAAAATGGTATGTGTAGAAGAATTCCATTTTCCTCTATTTTCTGTCACAAAAAAAAATCATTAAAAAAAAAGTGACAAGATAAACAAATTTTCCTCTGCATGTAGGTTTAACAAACTGGTTGAAAATGGCTGCTTGCAGCACAAAAACAGGAATTTGCACTATGTCACTCCTTTTTGCGTTCAATGTTAATTGTTTAGCTGTACTGTGTGTATTTCCTCTTTTCAAAACTGTATGTTTCAATGCATAAAAGCTGCTTGATTTCATCAAGAAATGGATGTGAAAGATGTTAGTCATTCCCAGGTTTGTCATTTTTGTCACGGGGAAATCATTTACAACCCCCCCCCCCCCCCCCCCCCCTCCACAAGTACATAAATGCGCTGTGCTTTGTGGAGAAAAAAGCTGTCGGTTTCGAGCATTTGGAAGCTGAATGTTTTCCCTGCAGTTTCGTAAAACACAAGCAACGCCTACCCATCACCATGATATTGAAATTTGAGTTGTAGATAAACTTTCATTTTTCAAGGGCTTCCAGATGCTAAAATTTAGCGTGTGTTAGATTTTTAGAATCTACATTTATTCCCTCTTCATCTGAAAGTTTGTGCAAAATCATCTCCCTTCTCTTGAAACTGCAAGAGATTGCTAAAATCATCCACCCTCCCACTCTCAACGCTCAATTCTGATCTGTGTAAACCCCGCTAAGCTGCTGTAACCCCCGCTGGAGGAGGCGATCGGCAACAAACTTATATATAAACAACCCATTGAGGAAGTTTGCATGTGCAATCCGACACCCTTTTATTGACACTGACTGAAAATAGTCATTCGCCGAGTAAAATAATAGTTCATGGGGGAGGGGGAGTAAAGATTAACGATAGATCACCGACATTCCAATCTCTCTATTTGGAAGTGGGTCACGCTTGTTTTTTTAAAAATTCTGTTCCATTATTTGGTTTTTGGCTGATCTGCAGTTTGAACTTGCATGCCATGTTCATGTTCAGATTATTATAGCTGTCTTAAAACTGATGTGGGAGGCCTGAAAAAATTGAGCTGACTTACTATAGGGTATTTTGATAAAAGAAATCTGGAGAGTCTAAAGTGCAGGCATTACAAACAACGATGAGCTGAACATTCTTTTGTCTTCCTTATGTAAATGCAAAATATTGATTGTCTTTTAGTATTTGGAGATGTGGTGTGACCTCAATATTTTCAATATTTGTGAAAACGTGTTATTTGTTATACTTGGAGAGAGGGTATAAAGATGGCTTATTTTCACATTGAAACAAGGTGAATCAAATAAAAATTCATAAAAAATTTATTAATTGGGGAGTCGGGGATCCTGAAATAGAAATAAGACTTCAAAATATCGATATTGAGATTTTATACTATTCCTACAGGAATATTATTTTACTAACCGTATATCAATTTTGAATGTTAATAGCCCTGAAATATGCATTTTAGTGAGGTGCAGGTCAAGAAAAAGTCACAAGAATCATGCTACTGGGCTTCAAAATTAGCCCTAAATAACATGTCAGTGTCATCACCAAAACCACAAGTTTTACTGAATACATGTACTTGGTATCAAGACCTTTATTTTATGTATAATTGCCCACATCTAGGTCAAGCTAACAGGCCTGAAAAATCCCATTACCTTCAAGCATACAGTATTATTGTATTGTTGGCACTGCCATAGTAAAACATTGTAGACTGCGTGGTCATCCCCCGACCTTCGCGTCCCTTAAATTTCACTGATTGGTTGACTGCAAACGGAACAATAAATTTGAGCCTTCTCATTGGTTGGGGTGAAGGTCATGCCCTCCTTGTTTAGCAGATTTAGATTGTGACCTACAAAATAGCGTAAAGAATACAGTATGAGCTGACTGGACATTGCTTTTGTTTCAACAGCACCACAGTTTTTATAATGTTGCAATGCGACATAGAATTTGTCGCCGTTTGTGAAGGATGCCCAAAAAGAAAGTCACTACGCGTTCCCTGCAGTTGCAAAAAGTCAGACAAACGATATGAAGAAAAGTGTTATGTTACATGGTTTTTATTGTAAGTGAGCTGTGACGGGTCCAAAAGTTCTGTTGGTACAGAGGTTCTTCATTTGTCCCTGTGGTACATGTATACATGTTGCAGCATAAGTTCATATGATACTAGCCCGTCCCCCTCCCCCCCTCCCCCCTGAGTTTGTCCCCCACTCCCAAGCGTTCTATATCCCGTTCTACCTGTCTTAACCCTTAACTGCCCAGACCTGGAGTGACTTGTCCAAACCTTCTGAAACATGCTAAACTGATTTAATACAGTCAGATTATAAATGTAAAAATATAAATATTCATTACATACGCACAAAGAAATTGTTACTTATTAATTTTGAAAGTGTAAAGAAAAAAAGAGCACTAAATTAGGGCATTGGGTGACCTGTTACAAATATAGAATACTGGGTCACAGAGGACTGAGATTAAGAATAACCATGAGATTATGGATGATGATGCTGGTGTGACGAAATATTTGGTCCCCAGTAGTGGATGGTTTTGGACGTTCCCCCGGAACAAATACTTAATAGTAAAAGGTCACCCGGAACAAATACTTAATAGTAAAAGTTGCCCCTTGCATTTTGCCAAAAATGAAGATTTTTGATAATTTTCACTTGAAGCCTTGAAAACTCAATGAAATGTCACCATACAAACCCTTGAATCCTAATTCTGTGTCAGGAACGATTTGTGGCAGTTTTTTGAGAATAGCTTGGGGGGGGGGGGGGGGGGGAGGATGACGCTGTACTTCGTCCAGGATAACGTTTACTATGAAGTAAAAGATCTGGGGGAACAAATACTTCATAGCACTTTATCCCCCCCCCCGGACCAGATACCATGAAGTAAACTTTCCCTCCGGAACTTTTGCTTCATAGCAAACGTTCTCCCTAGAATAAATACATGTACATTGAAATAAATGTTTCCCCCAACCAAATACATGTACTACAAAGGAATGTGTAAATTTATGAAGCCAATAAATAAGGAAATGTATTTTACACTGCAGCCCAATTACCCATAATTTCAAACTAAGCGAGAAATGAGGACAAAGGAAGGCCCATGTAACAATACCACTGACATGGTTGTTGTTTCTTGTATTCCTTTCTCTTTTCCATTCTGTCTTTCCCGTTCTCTCCCCTTTCAGCGTTACTTCTTCATTTGCTGTTTCAACTTACATTTTAAAATATCTGTTTATTTCTGATGTGGGGGTTGTATCAAATTTATAATATGTTTTTTATGTGATTGTTCGGTTTTGTTTTGTTTTGTATTTTGTTTGTTGATTTACATCTGTTTATTAGTTGCTTTTATCGTAATATTTACCTATACTTGTAATTCTTATACTGTATGTGTGTATGGGCGTGCATGCGTCTTTGTATGTGAAGATAACAGACAAACAGAATGAGACCACTCGGAATGAACAGTTCCTGTTGAATGTCATAGATTTGGTTCTAACTGGACCAGAAAAAGTAGAGAATGTCATTGGTCACATGGGCGTCAGGAACAGATGACAAAATGGTGTGAAGAGAAAACCCCCCGCATGTTCTTTCTACCATTTGAAATGAGGTGTGGGTGTTGAACACGTGCCATACTTGGGAAGTTGAGACTGTCGTGATCATCACATCAGACCCAGTGTCAGTAGTCTTTCAGGGGCAGATGTAGCGTCTCCACGAAGGGCTGTAGTTTTGAAGCCTTGAAGATTGACCATCAAGCTTGTGTGTTCCTTTGCCGAGTAAAATTTTAACTCTAATTGGTCCGAACTATTTTGGAGTTTGACTTGTCTACTTTCCATGTGTCTTGCCTACTGTCTCCATATACAGTAGACAACGGTTAAACCGAAATCGAGGGGACCACGGGTTTGTTTTCGGTTTAGCGATAGGAGGCTTGAAAAATGCCAGTTTCAAGAGAGGCAACCCAAATCATTACCATAGAGGACAAATAATATAAGCGCACAGGCTAAACAGACTCAACGCGTCCTCGCATGCTGTGTTTTTGACAGAATGAGGATGGGTGATTGCTCAAGCTTATGTACACTCGAAGCATGGATATGCGGACGAATGTGGACTAACTCTCAAAATAGGGAGGTATGTGTGTGAACGGACAGTACAGAACCGCCGTCCCGCCGACCTCCTTACCGTACACGATGCCATAAAATGCGCTGTCCGTGATAAATAGTATTGTCTCTCTCGTGTCACACATTTTTACTTGAAAGGTCACTCGCGATGGGCCAAACGTAACGTCTCCTGCCGTCTGATTTCAAACCCGTGAGGTTATAGGCCTCCCTTCTCTCCCCCTGTCCCTGTAGTGCTTCCGCTCCTATGTAGGCCTATTCTACGGGACAGAGCGAAGCATGCTCTGCTTTTATTTCTTGCAGGGGGGGGGGGGTGTAGTGGGGTAATGCAGTGACTTGGCTCAATCTATGGCAAATCACAGTGGTCTGGCCACTGAATCCAGCAATTTTCTTTTCGGTTTAACCATAGGGTTATTTCTGTTTAGCGCTAGTTTGTTAACGAAGATAAAGAGGGAAAAAATTGGGAATTCTTATTTCCCTTCGGTTTAGCCATTTTCGGTTTAACCGTTCTCCACTGCATGGCTTTGTCTTCAACGGCATACATAGGCTTTTGATGTCTGCAGTCAAAAAGCTCCTTTTGCTTTTGTTGAGCTTTCAGTGGATTCCAGTATTCTCGAAGTTTCAGTAGCCAGAGTGATGAATCAGATTATTGTGGTATCTTGCTGCCAAAGGTCCTAATATCGTAAAGATCAAATCGACAGGTATTTTTGAAAGGTATACTTTTCCATTTGGTATTCGAGCAGCAGATGTGGCTTCCAATGGTAATGCAATGGTGTACAAATGAGGCTGGACCCATTCTTAGCCATGGTCTTGTAGGATGCTGGAATCAAGGAAACACTTGATAGTGTAAATCAAAAATGATTGGTTGCTGGCCATGGCCAGTCTACAGACAGGATGAATCCATTTCAGTTTTAGCTTAGGGACCGTTCACATATTATGTCATCACATAAGGGGGGAAGGGGGGGTCTCTTGAATGATGACATGGGGGAGGGGGGTGTTGAGTCCAAAGATGATGTCATCAATGTGGTTTGGTAAAATTGAAAAAGAATAACAAATATATAGATCAAATTCATATTTTTATTATAATACCTGCCAATAAAATAACTAATTAATTAACCAACCAATACCTTGAATGACTACTATTACTACTTAATATTTGTTGGTTGCGAGTTTGAACCTGTCCGCTGTAGTTACTATGAGAAAACAATTTACCTTTAACTTCCTCAGTCCAACCGTCTGTAAAACCGGTACCTGACATTATATGTAGGGGGGGGGGGGGGGGATAGCCATTTGATGACATGTGATGATAAGAGGGGGGGTCAATATTAATCAATTTTTGATGACATAATATGTGAACGGTCCCTTATTTCATGAAGGGGTGCAATTTTGAGGTTTTGCTAATAAATCCCTGTTTTCTTTCATCTTCTTGTTATTGTTGCTAACATACCACCCCTAGACGATGGGAATAGTTCAGCTGCCTACCTTTGATACGTGTCAGCTGAGCAGTTGAAACATGGCATTTTGTTTTTGTATGAAGTTCGTGAAGTCAAAATAATAATAATAATAATATATTGCATTTATATAGCGCCCAACCCCGTCGATGACAAGCTCTGGGCGCTTTAACAAACTCTTACACACACACACGCATACACAAAAGAAATTCAAAAATATTTACCATTGTTGCTGCCGAAAAACACCTAGCCTAGTTTGTCTGAAAGAAATGGGTCTTCAGATGGCGTTTGAAAGAACCAATGTCATTAATTTCCCTGGTTGTCTTTGGAAGAGTGTTCCAGATGGTAGGGCCAAGAAATGAAAAGGACTTTTCTCCTACAGTGGACAGATTCATTTTAGGTACTTTCAATTTTGTAGTGTCAGATGATGATCTTAGTTGACGAGATGGAACATAGTAATCAGTTAAATCAACTAGGTACGATGGAGCAGTATTATTGACACATTTGTGACAAATGGATGACAATTTGTACATTATTCTTTTCTCGACTGGCAGCCAGTGCAAACTCTGCAGAAGTGGCAGTGCTGAATCTCTTTTCTTTTTCTTCAAAACAAGTCTCGCTGCATTGTTTTGAGCAATTTGGAGTTTTCTAATATTTTTTTGTGAAATTCCAGCCAAAAGGGAGTTGCAATAGTCAAGCTTTGAAAGTACAAAAGAATTTACTAAAACAGCCGCAGTTTCAGTTGAAATAAGATGTCTGATTTTACCAATTTTCCAGATTTCCATGTATAGAATACGAATGAGGTGACTAACCTGAGACGACATAGAAAGATTTGAATCAATGTAAACCCCTAGGTTTTTTACTTTTTTTGAAATTTCTATTGAATTAGTGCCAATTATCATCTCAGTTCTGTCCACTTCTTGCAGAACCCGCTCACGGCCTAATAAAATAACCTCAGTTTTATCCTCATTTAGTGCCAGTTTGTTTTGGTTCATCCAGCTTTTAATTTCTGTTATACAGTTTCCAGCCTGCTGCAGAAGGCTGTCAACATCGCATGGCAAGGCAGAACTGTAGAGCTGGGTATCATCAGCATAGAAATGATATTGTAAATTAAATTTCTTTATTTCATGTACAAGTGGAATAGTATAGATAGTAAACAAAATAGGACCAAGCACTGAGCCTTGTGGTACGCCATACTGAAGCGCATAAGAAAAAGATCTTATTTTGTTGGTTACAACAAATTGGTGGCGATTTGACAGGTAAGATTCGACCCATTTAAGGGCGACCCCTCTGATTCCAAACGATGTTTCTAGCCTTCTGAGCAGGATTTCGTGATCGATGTTGTCGAACGCTGCTGATAGATCCAACAAATTTAGCAGAGTAATATTTCCAGAATCTGCCTTTACTAATATGTCATTCATGATTCTTAATAGTGCAGTTTCAGTACTGTGGTTACTTCTGTAAGCAGATTGAAATGGTTCCAACAGGTCATTATTTCTCAAATGACACATTAGTTGTTGTAATATCACCTTTTCAAGGATTTTTGAAAGAAAAGGAAGGTTTGAGACGGGTCTATAATTTTTCAACATATTTTGATCAAGAGTCGTTTTTTTCAAAAGTGGTGTTACCCAGGCTGTTTTAAAATAATCAGGGACAGACAATGTCATTAACCGTCATTATTTCTTTTTATTGTGGAAAACTGACTACAACAGTAAAATGTACATGTTAGAGAGAGAGAGAGATCCAAAAGGAACTTTATAGAAGTAAGATTACTTGCTGTAGTTGTTGCTGTCAGAGGAGAGAAGGATAGCAAGAAACTGTGTCTAAGAATGGTCTGTTTTAATTTAAAATTTTGGTTTTTCTGTTTGGAAATGATGAAACTAGCAACAGCGCCAACACTGTCGAGACTGGTAGTCCCATTATTTAACTGACAAGCATTGAAATACTGAACCTAATTACATGCAATGGTAATGGTTAATTTAGAGATTTTAAAGGAGAAATATTCACTGGGCCACTGTTTTCTAAAGTAATTGTTACAAATTGTTGAAAATCTTCAATTTTGTCAAAATAACGGGGGTACCTTTTACTATGAAGTATTTGTTCCAGGGGACCATCTACAATATAGCATTTGTGGGGGGGGGGGGGGGGGGTCCAACTACTTCATAGCATTTGTTATGGGGGAATTAGGGAACAAATATTTCACAGCTGCCAAAAAGCGTGAACCACGAAGTACCTTGTTCCGGGGGAACGTCTACTACGGGGGACCAAATACTTAGACACACTGGCATGCATATCTGCTTTCTTACAGATGGCGGCTTGATTAACCTGAGATATGTACAAGCACACACAAGAAAACACACATGAGCTTCTGTTTGCTGACAACGCTGCATTTCTTGCTCAGACTGAATCAGTTGTGGCAAAGCCCTGGTTTGCCACACAACAAGAAAATTATGCAATGAATTATGAAAGAAAAATTACATAATGAAAATAATATAAATCAAGCAAGTCATCTACATGGGATCTGGGCCTTCTGCAATGCCAAGGTCATCAAAGACCCGCCGAAATGACTTTCAGCTGTGTAATGAGGCAGAAGTCACAGTTCGTATAAACACAATCTTTGACCTTATCAGTGGCTGCATGTGTTTTGTTTTTGTTAATAACCCAGTTGGAGCATATAAAGAAGGAAGCTGGCGAGGAAGTCACAGAATACCAATTACGGATAAGTTCTTTGGTATTTGACCTTTGAAGGACTCTTGGGCTCTTTGCTGTCTGTAATGAGAAATTCTGTGGCACTTTTCTAAAAGTTGAATTGTTGAATTTAAAAACAAAAAAACTGAACATATAAAATGGTGGCGTAACCATGGATTTTCATTAACTTGTAATGCTGTTAATTTGAGCATGCTGAATCCAATGTCACAAAGAAAAAGGCCTATCTCTGAGTGTCTAGGAAATCACCCTCAGCAGCCCCCCCCCAATCAGTCCTCTCTCACCCCACATGGGGGGGGGGGGTGGGGGGGGGCAGGAAGAACCATTTCATTTCAACATATACTTTTCAGTGTGTTGCTTGGCTTACTAGTGTTGTTCTTACCGGATAGTATACAATGATACTGATGCTCATTAAACTCAAATTCAAACTTTTCGCCCCTGGCAGTCAGAGGGCTCGTGACCGTGAGGTTCAATTGCATCATTTCTGTGACTAGTGTGAGGCAATGAATACAGCAGAGTAAAAGGTCAGAGTTGTACTTTGAGCTCATTTATGCCTTGTGTGTTTATCATTACAGCTGCATGGTTTGGATTGTTTTCAGTGGTTTACAGAATTGTTCACTTTGAGCTCAGATTATACTTATATTATTATAGGTGCCAGTCTATGAAAAGGCTCTTTGTCCTTTCGACTCCACATGATATTGTCATTTCTGAAGAAAATTAGCTTCCAAAACAAGATTGAATATTACTGGGGGTGGGCAGATTGAGAGATTGAGGTCATTTTGCAACCTACATCTTTTCTGTTATCTGTTGTATCTACCAGTCTCAAATTAGCAGCAGTAAATGCAAATTTTTCATTGCCATGGAAACAGCTCCTATCTTGAATTATAAAGTGAAAATTTGACAAATTTCAAACCAAATGGCTCTGTCAGTTTTAGCCTAATCTTTTTTAAAGAAATTCAGGTATCGAGGGATATTGTTTAAGTCCTGTAATAGTATTATGTCTTTGCACATTTATGTTTTATTGATTTTCACTGCAGTAAATTGCAGGTCAGGTCGGCATAGCTGCTATTGCATGACAGTGTGCAATACTACCTAGTACTGTCCGCACTGCCTTGTGTGTGACTCGGGAGTGTCAAAGGCTGGGGGAGAAAACCCTGATAAAAAACCGCACTGCCTTGTGTGTGACTCGGGAGAGTTAAAGGCTAGGGAGTAAACCCAAACAAAATCCGGTGGGAGGGACCCCAAGGCAGTTGGTGGGGAGGTCTGTTCCAATCCATCCTCTGGCATCCTCTGCAGCTCTATGCGATTCCAAACGTATTGGCTATGCCTTTCCCTTGGATTAAATCTGTGGAGAAGAGAGGGGGTCTGTGCAAAATGGGCTAGGCACAGGTTCCATACTTTTTGCCCAGGCTAATGCAGTATACAGAGGGAGAACACTGCCAACCTGGGCAAATACAGTGTACAAAACCCATGCCCAAAAAGCTCTCACAGCTATATGTCAACACGGAGATGTCACTCTGTCATGGGTAATGCCATGAAAACAACAAGGGGAGGGGCAGTTACCGGTTTTAAGTCTTCCCAAATTGGCGAAGGGGAAGGCGCCAGGGGCCTCTTCTATCGGTGGGAGTGACTATTTAGTTACACTGGTCAGCTACCGCCCGCCTTAAGCTGAGCAGCCCTCAGCCAGTTGGGTGCCGACCCGCCACATCTGCCTGCCTCATTGGGTACATGGGGATAGATCAAAAATCGAAAAGTTGATGTAAATGATGTACCTCGCTCAAAACGAAAAAACCAAATAAAAATTAGCACTTGGAACGTTAGGACCATGTGCCCTGGACTTGACCAAAACATCAATATGACAAAGAACGACTCATTAAGAAAAACTGCAATAATAGACAAAGAATTGCTTAGGCTGAAAGTGGACATCGCAGCTTTACAAGAAACCAGACTGGCAGATACTGGTACACTCAAAGAGCAACACTACACATTTTTTTGGAAAGGACTTGACTCGAACCAACCTCGTCGTCATGGTGTTGGCTTTGCCATCAACAATCGCCTGCTCAGTTCCATCAACACACCCACTGGAAAGTCTGAAAGACTCATTTCCCTAAGATTACGCACAAAAACTGGTCACACCAACATAATCTGTGTTTACGCACCAACGCTTATGTCATCAGCAGACGATAAGGACCAGTTCTACAACATGCTAAACGAAATGTATGCCACCATTCCGAAAAACGAATCAGTAGTTCTCTTAGGAGACTTCAACGCAAGAGTTGGCGCGGACCATCAGTCTTGGCCTGTTTGCCTAGGACACCACGGCGTAGGTAAAATTAACGAAAATGGACAGCGTCTCCTGGAATTCTGTTCACAAAATGACTTGTGCATTACCAACACCTTCTTCAAATTGAATGACTCAAAGAAAGTTACGTGGCAACACCCAAGATCAGGACATTGGCATCAATTGGACTTGATTATCACCAGAAGGAAAGATCTGAACACGGTTAAATCAACAAGGAGCTTCCACAGCGCTGACTGCGATACAGACCACGCCCTTGTGATCAGCAAAATGTATACAAAGCCAATGAGAATATTTAGGAGCATCACGAAACGACAACCCAAATTAAACATTACAAAAGCAAAACAAGAAGACTGTAAGAACGCTTTCACAAGAGAATTTAGTAACATCCCGGTAAATGATATGGAATCACCAAGCGTGGATGAAACATGGAACACAATTAAGACCAACATATATAACAGTGCCTCAACAGCTTATGGTACAAAGCCATCTTTCAGACATGATTGGGTTGGAGAAAACTCCACCACCTTTCTTCCCCTGTTAGAAGAAAAGAGGAAAATGATGCTTGAATACAAGAAAGATCGCTCGCAAAGCAACAAAGACAAATTCAAACACATCAAGGCAAAGGTTCAAAGTGAAACAAGAAAATGCGCCAATGAGTACTGGACCAACTTATGCTCTGAAATTCAATCGGCCTCTGATGCAGGAGACTCCAGAAACATGTATGAAAAGATTAAAGTTGCACTAGGACCAACCATTTCAAAAAGTGCCCCCATCAAGACAGAAAACGGCCAAGAACTTACCGACAAGAAGGAACAACTGGAGAGATGGGTCGAACATTATTCCAAACTATATGCAAACGAAAAGCCAGCAAATCAAGGCTTAGAAGAAGCAGTCCCAAAGCTACCTGAAATGACGGATCTGGATGTGGAACCAACAATGAAAGAACTCTCTGAAGCCATCCAGGATATGAAAAATGGAAAAGCTTGTGGAGAGGATAACATTCCAGCTGAAGTCCTCAAAGAAAACCTTGAAACACTATTACCACACCTATACCACCTACTAATCGTGTGCTGGAAAACTGGAACAATTCCATCCGATATGAAAAATGCAAAAATTGTAACTCTTTACAAGAATAAAGGAGACAAAGGGGATTGTAACAATTACCGCGGCATATCATTGATGAGTATTACAGGGAAAGCGTTCGCCAAAATCATACTCAAACGATTACACAGGCTCGCTGAAAGAATCTTACCAGAATCCCAATGCGGATTCAGAGCAGAACGATCAACTGCAGATATGATATTTACAGTCCGTCAACTACAGGAAAAATGCAGAGAACAAGGAAAACCACTGTACATGGCTTTCATAGATCTGACAAAAGCCTTCGACACCGTAAGCAGACCATCGCTTTACATTGTACTGAAGTCCATTGGATGTCCACCACAGCTATTGAAGCTGATCATCTCCTTTCATGACGACATGAGTGCATGCGTCCAGTTTGACGGAAACATCTCAGGTAAATTTGCAGTGAAGACCGGAGTAAAACAAGGATGTGTACTGGCACCAACTCTATTTGGAATTTACTTTGCAGCACTCCTACAGTTCGCTTTTCAAGACTCCACAGATGGTATTTTCATCCGAACAAGATCAGATGGGTCTCTGTTCAACTTGGCCAGGTTAAAAGCAAAAACAAAGACTCGTGAAATCATGCTGCGTGAACTCCTCTTTGCAGACGATGCTGCAGTAGTAGCCCAAAACAACGAACAACTGCAAAATATGATGGACTTATTGTCAAATGCATGCGACCTCTTTTCCTTGACAATTAGTGTTAAAAAGACAGAGGTAATCGGACAAGGTACACTATCTCCTCCCGACATTTCATTGAACGGCAACAAGATCAACTCAGTTGAAAAGTTTACCTATCTTGGCTCCACAGTAACAGCATCACTATCCCTGGATGAAGAACTAAACGCCAGAATTGGGAAAGCAGCTACAACTTTTGGCAGGTTATCTCAGAGAGCTTGGAACAACAAAAAGCTGACACTCAAGACCAAAATTCTTATTTATCAAGCTTGTGTCATCAGTACCTTGTTGTATAGCTGCGAAACGTGGACCACCTATACAAGACACGAAAAAAGATTAAACAGCTTCCATCTTCGCTGCCTGCGGAAAATCATGGACATCAGATGGCAGGACAAAATCACCAACAGCGAAGTTCTCAAACGAGCAAAGCTCACCTCAATTCAAGCAACACTGAGAACAAGACGACTCAGGTGGATAGGACATGTCAAAAGAATGGATGATAGTAGAATCCCAAAGCAGATACTGTATGGTGAGCTAAAAGAGGGAAAACGTCAAAGAGGTAGACCAAAACTACGTTTCAAAGATATCTGCAGGACCACACTGAAAGATTTTGGGATCGATGAAAAATCATGGGAAAATGTGGCAGAAGATCGAACGACCTGGAAGGGAGCCGTCAGGAAAGGTGCTGCCAAATTTGAAAAAAATCAAAGAGAAATTAGGGAAGAAAAAAGACAGAAAAGGAAGGAAAAGACAAATGAAGTCACAAATGAAGGCGAGTATATGTGCTCACTCTGTGACCGAAGATGTAAATCAAATATCGGACGGATTAGTCATGAGAGGAGCTGCTCTCGGCATCTGTCTTGAAGTCAGAAAATGCTGCAAAGACCGTCTGCAAAGACGAAAAGGGTCGTATATAAATTGCAGTCATGTAAATTTTGTCAAATTTTAACTCTTTGTGTGCCATCAGCCGATGAAACTGTTCTTCTGCTAGTCACGTTTGTGCCAATCACAAATGTATTGGTGCACAAGGATGCCAGGTTACTATGTTTCGGGAAGAAAGAAAGTCGAATTTCTATTAATAGATGTTGCTGTAGTTGGTCTTTATTCATCTCTCCCACCATTTTCTTCCTGTATCAGCAAGCATGGAAATATTCATGACACACAAAGAGTTAATTATTTCTTTTGTAAAGAACAAAAAAATTAGAAAACAACAAATGCATCTGTATGAAAGATTTCCCCCCCTCCCTTTTTTTTGTCATTCTGAAGTTCATCAACCCCAAGTATGAAAGGAATTTCTTGAAAAATAATTTTGAAAGACAGTTATCAGTTTTAAAAATCATTTACATAAGTGCTGAGAAAATCGTTATTTAAAATTTTCATTGAGAAAAACAATTGCTACACACAATCTAATCTGCAAGTAAAGCTTAAAGTATCCTTGCCTGGTTTGCCATACCACCCTCCTTCTCATCTTTCTGTTGCTCAGCCTTTACTGGGGCTTCTGCTTGCTTGTCCATCAACACTTCTCTTTTGTGAAAGTGTGCTCTTGGTCAGCGTAACAAAAGATTATTTCCAGTAGATTTCACTATGGATAGAACTAGGTTATTTCTTGACACCTGCATTTTGTAAATGGCAAGTTCTGATGGAAAAGGGATATTAAAACATTTGTGATGTGTAAAATCTTAAAGACATATTTTCAGAACAAGAAATGGGAAATTCGTGTTGAAATTTTCAGCTGCACAATTTCTGTAGTTGTTGTATCATCTGAAAAAGTACAGTGCATTTCCAATATCCTAGTAGTAGTATGAAAATTTGTGGATCTTCATTGCAAAATATTACTTTCATAGTAGGATAGATCTTATCAATGGATTGTACAAGACACGAAATAGCCATATTCAAACAAATATACATTTTAATCTCAAATTCCGCTGTTGACTTTATATTGTGCATCAGGCACAAGAGACGGTCAAATGGGACAACTTTTTGCACAAAAATATGAAGTGGAAAGATGGTTTATCAGTATCCATATTACATATTTGGACAGGTGGACAGATCTGTCACTGGCTTAGTTGCTCAGCAGCAGTGTGTTGGTCCTTTACATACACCCCTGTCAGATGTTGCTGTGGTTGCTTTGTCTCATTTTGATGTGGTAAGTAGTCCCTTTTGAAAAAAAGGTTTTTATTTATTTCTTTTACTCTTCAGAATGCGTGACTTTCCAAGTCTTTCATTGTTGTAATGATTCATTACTGCTATATTTGATATCAGTCTGGCTCATTCCCTCAGTTTGAAAGACAACTGATATCAAAATTAGGTTAAAAAAAATGCCAGGGAAGATGATATAAAATTTAATTGTCACTATGCCTTTAAAACAAGGTAAAACAAGTTACCAAGTACATATTAAAAAATAATAGAGCAATGTAATATTGAGAAAGCAAAGACAGATGATAAAGAAAAGAAGAATTTTGAGCAATGACGGCCTCCTGTTCTTTAGGCGAGGTGCACACATGTGACTTTATTGCATTTCAGTTGCATCATATTTTTTTTAAACTGGGGGAATGAATGGATATGCGCACACCTGCAAGACCTAGGCACATGACAGAGTCAGTGGGAACATGAAACTGCAACATGGCAGCAAGTGGCTTGTGTGCTCATTGGCTTATTGGGTGTTCAGCTTTCACCCTAGACTCTAGATCGGCCTAGGCCAATCCTAAACATGGTGGTAGGCACTAGAGACAGAGGGCGCTCTTAGTTAGACCTATTGGATCCGACTGACTAATTTTACCATCGGCTTAAAAAAATTCACATACAATAGTAATTTGCTGTTCAATATATGAATAGCACAATTATTCAAGTAATTCTCTAAAAACATACAAGGCACATAATGTCACGAGTGGAGTGAGTGCAATTAAGGGGATTGCTACAGAGCGGGTGTAGAGTAAGAAGGGCTCACAGTAGACAGCAAGTTAAGCGTGCTGTTGTGAGTAGTGGGGGGGTCTGAAGGAGGCGAAAGCGCTGTATAACTATCACTGCAAGTTAGAAGGTCCTACGGAGCGGACCTGTGAATAAGAGCCCATCGGGCGGACATAAAGGAAGCAGTCGAGAAGACTAGTGGAAGAGTCTTTCCAGTAATGACTGGTATGTAGAACGTTGATTGATTATTATGATTGATGTATTATATTATATTCGTCTATTACCATGATGTGAATAAGTATATGTGAGGAATGTGGAAGTCCTTGATATTGGATATAGCAATGTGCGCCATGAGCGATAGATGAAAGTGAGTTCATGGATTTGTAGCGCGAGTGAGTAGTGTGTACTCCGATGGAGGTGTGTTACCGTAAGATGTGTGGTGAGTGAAAGGTGAACTAGTGTGTGTACGCTTCATGGGTTGTAAGGAGAGGTGGAGTGAATAGAAATGGTAGGGTATTATACCAATGTAATGTTATTCTTGTAGGTGTCGGGGACGGGCCGAAGAGCCACCTCGATGAGCACAAGTGATAGGCCAGCATAGGGCCGGAGGCCATACATAGGCCAGAAGTGAGACTGTCGGTGCAGGACAGTAGAGGCACATAAAGTCGTGGCAGTCGGGCCACGGACAGGGACGTAGATATGAGAGTGAATGAGATACTATATTATTGCCATGATGATGGGCAAGTGAACTGATAAGTTGTATGGCAATAGGAAGGTGATGTTGAGAGACTGCGGTGCCAGTGAATCATTAATGTACTATTAAGACCCTGAGGGGAGAGGCTGAGGCCGAAGTGCCTTTAGGAGTAACTACCGGATTGTGGATCCGAGGGAGAGTGTGTGTGAGAATAAGGCCGTTGTACGGCAGTTCATTTCAATAATATAATGTATGTAATTGCGCTATTATATGTATAATTATGTTTAATAAATGTGTGAGTCTGATGGGTTGTTTTGTTAAGTGTTAAACTTGTTTGTTCGTGATTGTCGTCCTGTCATAAACTATTACATCTCCCAGTCTGGGATTTGTGACACATAATATGAGCAATTTGGATGTTTTTCATTGTGCCACTGGACTAACCACAGCTCTTCTTAAATCAAGCATTTGATTTAGATTTTAGATTTAGATCAAAGAGCTCTTTTGTGAACAGTATAATACTAGAATGCATGGAAAGCAGGAGAGTGCTTCGGTCTTTTCAGGCTCTTCACTTTTATAAAAATGTAAGTGGTTCATACAGTAACTGCAGTAATTTCACACATTTTTGGCATTGTTCTTTTATCGAAACTGAATAAAAATCACTCTTAATATCAGGGATGTAAATTTGGCCCGCTTTCATTGACTTTCTGATTTATGGCCATAGTATCTTTGTTTCAGTGCATGTTGGTCCAATTCACTAATTTATTCGGAATGTTCCTGCTTCTAAATGACTGGCCACTTACTTCCTCTAGTACAGCTTGACATTGAGCTCAATAAAAGGGGGCCAAACAGTAGTTCAGAAATTTATCAAATGAAATCAAACAAAATGCAATGGAAAAGTCCGGAAGTGGTAAGAAAATCTCAGAAACACTTATGACATTGCCTCAGAGAGTAGTTATCTAAAGTAGAGATGCAAATCAGGGCAAACCATTTCTCAGCTACTTTCTCAGCATTTTGTGGAAGAGAGAAGATTTTGTTGAAAAGGAAATGGTGAAGTTAATTAGAAATTCAATTACTAAGACATTGATCATTCTGGAAGAGCTTGTCATTTGGCTAGATCAGCAACAATTGCGGCCGTAAATCACGGAAACAGAGTTGATTTAGATATCCGATATGTGTTTTGCACTGGACGTTAAAGTGGATCGATCCAGGGCATCCAGTGAGTCACCGGGAGGAGAAAAGGTGAATATAGACATGCAATTGTGCTCTTTCTTGGCAAACCCATTTTAAAAAAGCCGTGCATTAAGCATTCTGAAGGGTACTTCAAAGGGCACTTTTCTTACTTTTACTGTGTATTGTTTGTCAATATAATTGTATTGCTGATGCAGTTTTACTGCCACTAAATTTTGTGAAGAAATAGTGTAGTAGCAGATAATTCACACATACTGTGTATGTAGAAATTTTAAAGGTCTTTCAAACTGAGATTATATGAGTACATGTTGCAAATTTCTGAGAGGTTTGAAATTTGTAACCTTAATGAAAATTCAAATAACTGCTGTCATGGGTCAACTATGGTCTCAGTTGTGCTAAAGGTTCACGAGAGTACATTTGTTGTTGTAATCCAGTGACCGCGAGGGAGCGTGCTGAGTATGAATTATAACATTCGCGATGTCATCATTGTGACGGGACTAAGTAACTAAACTTTGCAAAGTATTCACCTCCCATTATGCGCAGCTTACAATGATTCTGCAGTTTACGAAGCATATAAAAATACGTGCTTGCATGGAACCTGCAGTCTCAGGTGAAATCTCAGAGTATCCATATCACTAGGGAACTCGGCATTGCCCAGCCAGAGTGAGGCATAGGTGTGAACACAGAAAGCGTACTATAAACCAAGAAGGCAGAACGTACTGATGAGAGAGCTATAAGCCCTAGGTCATGTCACGAGACTGATAGTACCAAAGTGACGTTTGCCAGTTCTTCCACCTTTGTGTGGGTGGCAGTTGTAAGTTTACTAACCAGGAGCTGATCTGTCATAGTGAGCACCATCAGAGAGAGAGAACGAGCCGTTCCACACAGTGGATGTCCACTGATGATATTAATACAGCGAGTCGTTAATGTATATTAAGCAGTAGTCGTTACTAGTTCGAACACTATTAGTAATTTTGTTGTAGGGCAGGTCATAAGGCTGTCCCTCATAGCTAGTTCATAAAATTAGTATTGTTTTATTGTGTACTTAATTTTGCCTCCCCTAAGGAGGAAGAAAAGTGTACTTGCCAGAATGAGAGGATAAATCACAATTATAGTTAGACTGGCTATGAAATAGTAAATTAGGTTTGGCATTTGTATTGTAATCCTTTTTGCATTGATACATCTTAAAAGTCATAAATTTTGCAGTCGAACTTTAGATTATACGGCCCTGCAGGCTTGACTTAACAAATATTTTGTTTTGTTTCTTTTCTTGTGTTTTCTTTGTGTTGACTGTCCGAGGTGAGAGAGTAGCAGCCGAGTGCTGTATCCCCTACGCACTTCACCCGCCTCATGACAACTGCAATAACTACAATATGGAACGGAACTACTACTAATTATAAGAATAATTTTATTGGGATGAAATAAAATCACACACCTTGTGTCTTGGATATCTACAGGCGTTTAAGAGCAATGAATAGCATTGGACAGAACACATTCTGGTTGACAAACCTTGATATTTAAAAGCTAAATGCGATCAAGTTATAGCATTGTTGTAGTAGTTTCCAGATAGCAGCACAAGACTGAATATTGAGATCATCATAAGAAAAAGAATAAAAAATTTTGCAGGCTGGTGCTGCAACAGCAATTGGAGAACAGCCTATAAAAGGTCTATTAGATCCAGCTGCGGGGGCCAGGATGTCTGTCGCAGAAGCTTTGACCAACATTATGTTTGCTAGTATCACAGATATGAAAGTAAGTTTAATGACTTGGCTGAACACTTGGCGTATCATCACACAGGTCAGTCTTATAAATTTCAAATGCATTAATCCTAAAAGTGGCATTAACCTATTAAATCAGCTAATTCACCAAGTAAGATTGGACTGATTGTTGTTAGGAGACCATAATGTAATTACCACAAAGCCGTTATAGAGATAATACTGAATTGTGTTCACTGCTCATCTGCAGTTTACCGTGTAACATGCCACGGTCCCCTAAAGACAGCCAAATTGGAAGTTTTTGGATCTTGTGAGGAGAGCGCAGTATTTTACATAGAAAGCTAGAGCTGAGCAGTGACGACAATTCAATACTTTCTCTATTTGCCCTTGTAATAAGACTACGCTTCCCCAACAACATCCATGAAGTCTATCATGGGAGAGAGAAAATTACCTGCCACTATTAGGGTTAAATAGTGGAATTGTACATAATGACATATATTTCCATTTGAATGCTATTTATTTCATCTTTCCACATATTATAAGGTAGTGATTGATACAAGATGTGGTGGAGAACTGGACATTAGTATCCTTAAAGCCAATTTAAAAGTTTATTCTACTTAACCCACAGTAACAAAGAGCTGTAAGTGCTCAATGTAACCTTTGATGATTACATATTTGACTTCATAAGTGGCTCACAGCTGGTGCACCTCTCACTCTAGTGTGCTCTATATACCTTCCACTGTCACTTCCCTTCTCTAAGCCTGAACTTACAGATCTCATCGATCAACCTCTTGCCCCATATATTTTTATGATAGGAGACTTTAGTGTACACAGCTCCTCGACCACCCCTCACAGTCAGGTTGTGGAGAAGCTTCTTTCAGATGCATACATTTTCCTTCTCAATTATAAAGCTCCAGCCTATCTACATCAGCTTACAGGCACACTAATATTTTAAAGAAGTAAGGCCTCCAATCGTGAAAGGCTTTTTAACTGCTGAGCCTTAACTACTAAAATGTTATATTACGCATAGAAAGATGTAAAGTTCGTGGGCATATTTCAAAAGGTCTTGAAGTTTGCTATATTTCTCATAGCTGCCAAGCGTCCTGTTTTTTACAGAACAAGTCTGTATTTTGGGCCTTGAGTCCGTTTATCCGTTTTTGTCCAAAAAATCCGTATTTTGACATTTGGCCTAAAAAATAAAAAAATTTGTCCTTTTTAAAAAAAAATTTGGAAAAAAGCTCTTATGCGTCTGAAGTTAGCATAAGGCTAGCCACGCCAAAGTACTCAACGCTTAGCATGTTAAAAAGGAAGAATAAAAAAAATTAACTAATAATGTGAGGTATTTTGTGAGTGTTGATATTGATTTTTGTTGTAATCGTAACGGGCCACATGCTTTGAACTTCACTAGGCCTAGATCTGGCTTGCAAACAAAGACTTGGCGCAGTGAGAATACTTTTATTTGTAAATTTTCTGTTCAGAAGAGCTCATTTTTCACCTCAAAATTGGCTTAAAATTGTTTTCGGAAAGGGGGCGTTGCCCCCCTTTACCCCGCCAAGGCGTGGGCAGCCCCTGGGCCCCCGGCCTTGTTCCTTATTTTGATTTTCAAAACTTGGCAGCTGTGTTTCTAATACTGTCGTTGATTTTGAGCCATACTTGAGCTGAACAGAAGAAAGTGTTCCAATATTTAGAAAAAAGCCGGAAAAAAAGATGCATTTTCTTCAAGTAGAATTAAAAAGTATGACAGTTAATTTCGCTCTGTGCCTCAACTTACACACTGGTGATGCGAAATTAAATTTTCAAAATCACATCTGTGTATTCCCCCAAGTCAGCGGACCAACTAGTATAACTTGTGTAGACCTCACACTGATTCACCCATCACTCTCTTTAGATTGCTCCTGATCTGTTCTGAACAACCTACATGGATCAGATCACTTTCCAGTCTGCCTTGCCCCTAACTAACCACAACCAACAGTCCAGCAGACCCCTGGTTTCACTCCACCTTTTTATCTTTAGATTCAGTCCCTGCTCACAGGGGCCGAAATCCGACTGTTTGAGGTAGGAAGATGCCATCCCGCCATGGCTAACACACAAACCAAAAGTGATAATTGATCTTGCATCTATAAGACAACGCCATGCCAGACACCTACAGACTAATGCTTAGGGAAGTGATCAATGAACACCCTGATCAAAAACATTTATACACAGACAACTCTAAAGACCACGAGTCAGTGGGTGCCACCTCATTTACAAACTCACATGGTAAAACCCAATGCCTCTCCCAAAGCCGCGGTATCTAGCCTTAAACCTTATATCCAAATCCAGGAACTAACATTTTATTATCTTCTCTGACTCGCTGTCCCGCCCCCAGGCTTTGAAAAACCAAAAATGAAAAATCATAACGTCAACAAATTGCTATACCGCGTTCGAGGTCTTTTCGGCAGGGAGTACAAAATTACCCTCTGCTGGATCTCTGGCCACTTCGGCATCGAGGGAAACGAGAGTGCAGACACCTTTGCCAAAGAAGTGGTGAAGTGTCTGTCAGAATAGCTGAGAATCCTGCAAATGGATTTTAAGCCAGCTATAAATAACTCCATTAAAATGAAAGATTGGATGAACAAACTGCAAATAAGTTATATCCTGTCCAAGATCAACTTGGACAGTGGACTCATGCGTTTCAGCAAAATCGGAGAGATGAAACTGTCCTAAAAAAATACGATAATGAAAAGCAGTGAAGGGCGTAAAGTGGCCGTTGTCATGCCGACCTGCTGTTAACAGGGTTCATAGCGGACCTCGAAAACCTGGGAAAACCTTCAAAAACGAAAATTGTTTTTCAGGGTCTTGAAAAGCCTGGAAAACAGAGCACAACCTGAATAACCTTGAAAAAACAAAAAATGCGATCGATTTGAAAAAAACAAAAAAATTTGGGCCTAGGCGCTAGGCCTAACGGAAACGGAGATGGCGGTGTAGTCGCACAGGTTTTACGGGCATAAGCAATTCACGGACATGCTTACTTTTTGTGGCCTTGAAAATGAAAAGGTTGACCTTGAAAGACCTTGAAAAAACCTTGAATTTTCTCATCAAAGTCTGCTATGAACCCTGTAAACTTTTACTCATCCAACTGTCAGCCACATTTTAACAGAATGTATGGATTTCATGCACATCCGAAGCAGGCATTGTGCCTGCGGAACCATGAAAGACTTATTTCTTGACATGGACCCACATTTATGAAGGAGGTCGAAATCTGCAAGATGTAACAGATTTTAACATATTTACAAGGTTCACATAGACATGCCTTACAGTATGGGCCATTTCCCATTAGATTTTTGAATTTTTTCTTAATTATAGGAAGCTGGGGGCCGAAAGCTAGCCCAAAGTAAATACTGAAGTGAAAGGCGCAAAGTGGTCAGTATAGTGCCGACGTGCTTGTCACAAATCCCAGACTGGGAGATGTAATAAGTTATGACAGGACAACAATCACGAACAAACAAGTTAACACTTAACAGAACAATCCATCAGACTCACACATTTATTAAACATAATTGTACATATAATAGCGCAATTACATATATTATATCATTGAAATGAACTGCCGTACAACGGCCTTATTCTCACACACACGCTCCCTCGGATCCACAATCCGGTAGTTACTCCTAAAGGCACTTCGGCCTCAGCCTCTCCCCTCAGGGTCTTAATAGTACATTAATGATTCACTGGCACCGCAGTCTCTCAATATCACCTTCCTATTGTCATACACCTTAGCACTCCCCTAGCACCTCCGCAGGGCAATAACACATTATTATTTCCATAGCCATCAACATGGCAACAACATAATATCAGTTCACTAGCCTATCAACATGGCAACAATATAGTATCTCATTCACTCTCATATCTACGTCCCTGTCCGTGGCCTGACTGCCACGACTTTATGTGCCTCTACTGTCCTGCACTGACAGCCTCACTTCTGGCCTATGTGTGGCCTCCGGCCCTATGCTGGCCTATCCCCTGTGCTCATCGAGGTGGCTCTGCGGCCCGTCCCCGACACCTACAAGAATAATATTACATTGGTATAATACCCTACCATTTCTATTCACTCCACCTCTCCTTACAATCCATGAAGCGTACACACACTAGTTCACCTTTCACTCACCACACATCTTACGGTAACACACCTCCATCGGAGTACACACTACTCACTCGCGCTACAAATCCATGAACTCACTTTCATCTATCGCTCATGGCGCACATTGCTATATCCAATATCAAGGACTTCCACATTCCTCACATATACTTATTCACATCATGGTAATAGACGAATATAATATAATACATCAATCATAATAATCAATCAACATTCTACATACCAGTCATAACTGGAAAGACTCTCACTAGTCTTCTCGACTGCTTCCTTTTATCTCTGCCCGATGGGCTATTATTCACAGATCCGCTCCCTAGGACCTTCTAACTTGCAGTGATAGTTATACAGCGCTTTCGCCTCCTTCAGACCCCCCCCCCACTACTCACAACAGCACGCTTAACTTGCTGTCTACTGTGAGCCTTTCTTACTCTACACCCGCTCTGTAGCAATCCCCTTAATTGCACTCACTCCACTCGTGACATCATCCCCCACCCCAAAAAAATTAATGCAATTAATTTCAAATCGCATCAAGATGACTGTCAACGAGTGAGCGTGAGCAATACCTACACTAAAAAAAACTGACCTAGCAGTTCCCCTAGTATATAAAATACCGAAATCAGGGGAAAATATGGGGATCAATATGGTCTGAAATATGCATATATGTGTCACCTCATGAATAGCTAACTAAACACAATATCTAATACAGAATCAAAAACCATTCAACCTATCAACCATTCTTCATATCATATTTATAATGTCAATATTTTAAAGTCGACTTATTCACACAGATCCTGTCAATGTTCCTGTCCTCCGATGTATAAGCTCCTGAAATCTTCCCCTAGGCTCGACTAAGGTAGTCGGCGATATGATTGCTGGTTCCTGGAATTGGTTGAATAACGAAGGTGTACGGCTGTAACGCCAATGCCCATCTAGACAAGCGTGGGCTGGACGAACGATTCTTCGACAAAAATGTCAGTGGCTTGTGGTCCGTCTGGATACAAAATTCTCGTCCCATGAGATAACGTCCTAATTTCTGGACGGACCAGACAATGGCAAGACACTCACGCTCTATCACAGAATACTTTCTTTCTCTCTGCAATAACTTCCTACTGACATAACATACAGGATGGAGACATTCGTTCTTCTCCTGTAGAAGACAAGCGCCGACACCAGAGTCCGACGCATCCGTTCTGAGGATAAAATTAGATCGAAAATCGGGTAATATCAGAATGGGTGACGATGATAATGCTGTCACCAAATTATCAAATGATGTCTGACATTCAGACGTCCACTGGACCTTATCGGGTTGTCCCTTCTTAGTAAGGTCAGTAAGAGAAGATGACAAGGAGGAAAAATTTGGAATGAACTTTCTGTAATAATTTAAAATTCCCACTAAGCTTCTGACTTGTTTCTTTGTTTTAGGGATTTGCAACCCTACTAATTTGTCAATTTTTGTTCCTTCAGGTCTCTGAACACCTCTACCCACAATATGTCCTAAGAATATTATCTCTGGACATGCCAAATCCATCTTTGCGGGTTTAGCAGTTAACCCAAAATGACGTAATTGTTGAAAAATTACTGTTAGTGTCTGAATATGATCAGACCATGTCGACGTATGGCATGCTATATCATCAAAGAATGACACGACATTAGGTATGTCCTTCAACACTAATCTCATTAATCGTGCAAACGTCGCTGGCGCGTTTACCAACCCAAATGGCATGACCTTAAATTGGAATAATCCAATGGGCGTTTGAAACGCCGTGTATTGTTTAGACTCCTCAGTAAGCGGGATTTCCCAATACCCTTTCGTCAAATCTATCTTGGAAAACCACGTGGACCCGGCCAATGAAGCTATTAATTCCTCCTGAAACGGAATAGGCTCCCTATCGCCTACCGTAATAGTGTTCAATCTTCGAAAATCAATACAGAACCGCACCGATCCATCAAGTTTCTTCACGAGGACGATGGGTGATGAATACGGCGATGTTGATGGTTCTATCACATCTAACTTCAACATTGACTCAACTTCCTTTATGACCCTATCCCTCGAAGAAAAAGGCAACGGATACGGTCTAAGAAATACTGGCTTATTGGACGTCAACTTTATTTGGTGCTGGATCACCGTAGTGCGACCCGGCAAATCCGTAACAACGTCCGGGAATGACGCTAACAGGGTCTCAAGTTCCCTACTCCTTGAACTCGTAAGGTCAGGGTTAATTTTAACGTCCCTGTAACCTTGTGTCGGAGTTAACTCCGGCAATTGAATTTGTAACTCTTCCTGCGCCTCGGTGTCGCTTACGTCACAGTCCAACTGGTCTACGACCCCCGTACAAGCAGTAGAGAAGACAGTCTCCTCTGGTCTTGTCTGTGCACACAGATACTGTGGTCTCTCATAAAATCTCTGTAGCATATTAACATGGAAAACCTTACTCGCTCCATCAATGTGGATAGCGTAATCTACCTTTGAAACAACTCGCTCAATAACATAAGGACCTTTCCATGTCATCAATAACTTATTATGGTCCGTAGGTAACAACAACAGAACCTTGTCTCCTGGCTTAAAAATTCTCAGTTTGGACCCTCTATCTTTATAGTCTTTTGCTCTTTTCGAAGCGATACTAGACGCTTCTTCTGCTATAGTGCGCGCTGCAGATAGTCTTTCTCTTAAATCAACAAGGTACTGAAACACCGAAATCTGCTCATCGTCTCCCGATGATGGCGACGTCATCATGTCCCGAAGAACATCAGTTGGGCCCCTAGGACTACGACCGTACATCATTTCGAACGGCGAGAATCCCGTTGACTCCTGCCGTACCTCTCTGTACGCGAATAACACTGCAGGGATATATCTATCCCAATCTTTAGGGCGATCAGCAGCTACCTTACGCAGCATCGACTTTAACGTCGAGTTCAATCTCTCGCACATGCCATTAGCCTGCGGGTGATAAGGGGTGGTAGTGATGGGTTGTATACTGAATAAGCGGAACAATTCCTTCATCATCTGCGACGTAAATTGCGCGCCCCTATCAGACAGAATTTGCTCTGGTATTCCTACCCTAGCGAAAATTGCAAACAACGCTTCCGCGACTGCCTCAGACGTTATGGTCCGCAGAGGAACCGCCTCTGGCCATCTCGTAGCATTACATATGACCGTTAAGAAAAATCGATTCCCCCTATCGGTCGCTGGGTGAATGGGGCCAACAAGGTCTATCGAGACCTTTTTAAACGGTTCCGAGACCGTGGGGATCTTCTGAAGAGGGGCCTGGGGTGTACGACCCTTATGCGTCGTCTTTTGGCACGCACTGCACGTCTTACAATAGACCTGCACATCTCTGTGGATCGATGGCCAGTAAAAATTTTTTAAGAACCCTTTCTTTGGTTCTAGCTATCCCCATATGACCCGCTAATGGGACATCATGTGCCAAATGCAATACTGTTGCGATCAGCAACGCTGGCACAACGACCTGCTTTAAAATGGAGGACACCGTTACATACTTACGGAACAGAATGCCCGCCTGAACAATAAAGGAGGACGACCCGTTCTTATATCTCCTCGTTTTCTCGGTTCGCGCTTCCCCAAAACATGGGTTTAATGATGGGTCCTCCCTTTGTAATCTCGCCAAGCGCTCTGGCGTGATATCTAGGTTGACCGCTGGCGTCGCCAAAGGTCTAATCTTATATTTATCAGCTACCCGTCGACGTGTTTCGACCGCGGCGCAAAAGTCAATACCTTTTGATTGCGACCATGCTTGCACGTTCTCATCGGAAGGGGAAACTACCCGTGATACATTCCCAATGATGAGCTGGGCGCCTGGAAAACAACCAACGACTGCTTCGACTTCCCCGCTAAGGAAAGGTGTATCTATCATTATTCTTGCCATGGGTAATTTCTCAATGGCCCCCGAAAATTGGATGCACGGGACAGTCTCACCTGTAAGCTGTGAATCCCGAATGCAATCCCTATGCACTCCCACAACGGTAGATCCTGTATCTCGTAAAACCGAGACCGGTTCGTCCCCAACAAACCCCGGATAAACCCTAAGACCACCTCCTGTATGACATGAATTTATAACGGGGATCTTTCTCCCACAAGGTAAAACACCGGAAGATAATAACTTCTCACAACTGGGACACTTAGAATACTGTCCGCCTCCGTTGTTCGATGTAACACACGCAGCCGCATGATGAAATTTATTTGGGGAACATGGACTGGAGCTACTGTCCACGTTCGCCGCTATCCTACCTGCAGGGCAGTTCACGCTGATGTGATCTGCTCTTCCGCAGTTCCAACACTTCGCGGCCCTACACTCGCGCGAAAAGTGACCCACGCGTCCGCAAGTCCAACACTCCGCTCCCTGTGCTGCTCTAGGCCTGGGTCCCCGTGACCCCTCGCGACCGGAACTAGAGTCCCTATGCCGTCGGTCATCGGCAAAGGTCACAAGTCGGCCCCGGCCATTACCGCGACCTAGCCCTCCTGCTCGGTCAAACTTACCGGGTCCATATGCCGGTGATTGGTGATAGCCCCTACGCTGCCCCTGGGCTTGCCCGCTATAGGCACCACGCTGACGCGACCTGTCCCTAAGTCCTGCCGGCGACCCCTCGACAACGGCGACGTACCCAGCATCTTGGACGTACGCCCTGGCGACTGGTTTGGACGGATGCGCCGTACGGTATGCCTCCGCCAACTTAGACGCCTCCTGCACCGTCGCGGGTTCGTTCTCTTTCAGGAAAGCCACCAGATCCTTGTGGCACGACGCGTACAGCTGGTCACGGATCATTAGGTCTTTCAGTTTAGCGAAATCCGTGCCCACATGCGCCAAGTCTACCCAGTTCGCGAAATACTCCGTTAGTCTCGCGACGAAGGCAGCAAAGTCCTCCCTGGTATCTGCGCGTGCTCGCCTAAACTGCTCCCGGAAATATTCCTCGGTACGCGCAAATCGGCGAAGCAGCAAAGCCTTCAGCTTATCGTAATCTTGCACGTCTTCGCGCTGTAGCTCTTTAAAGTAAGTTAACGCTCGCCCCTGCAATAGCGATGCCAGGTACGTGGCCCATAATTCCTTATTTTCCCCCCATTGCAATTGTGCGTTCAGTTCGAACCTGTAAAGGAAGGCGTCTATGTCGTCCTTCCGGTCGTCGAACGTAGGGAGCTTAATCCTAACGCCACCTTTATTGTGTACCTGCCGCTCAACTGTTTCTGTTGGCGTATTCTTTTTGATTTCCAACTCCGCTATTCTTACTCGCGCGTCTGTCTCCCGCTCTTGAGCTTCTATCTCCTTTAACCTTAACTCCCTCTCCTGCTCCTGAGCCTTAGCCTCTCTTTCCTGTTGCTTAAACTCCCTTTCCTGCTGCTGAGCCTTAGCCTCTCTTTCCTCTTCCTTATCCTTTTTTTCCTGTTCTCTATCCTTAGCACACTCATCGCGCATTTCTGCCTGCTGTTCCTTAATCCAGCCACGTAGCTCTTCTCCCTCCAGGCCAAGTTCCTTACCCAACTTCATTAGTTGTTGGAGTTCCGCCATTTCACAGATTTATGGTTATGGTATATATTAAAAAAAAACGGCTAACCTGTCGGTATGATACTAACGACACGACCAGAGACCTGAGATCACACCAGATATAACAATACCCAGTTGTCTCAAATACAATTCAGAAATTTACCTTTACAACACAATTAATTCTTTATCTATAAAATGCATAGCACTATTAATTATAAAAGAAAATAGAAATGACAAGAATGAAGAAATACAGTAGAAGGACCACAAGTACGTCAAGGACAACGAACCAGACTAGGACAAAGCTTCTACAAAAAAAAACTATAATGGAAAAAAATGCAACCTACTACGCCGATTACACAACACGGTACGAACAAGAACAGAGTCTGAAAAAAAAGAACGTATCTACAGAAAGGTAGAAGAGGGACAAGAGAAACGTCTTCCTAAAACAACGAGGAAGATAGAACGCTACAATCTAAACAAAAATACAGGTCCCTACAGAACTGGTCACTGTGATGAACGAAGTTCCAAAGTTTACCACACCTTTTTAAAAGGATAAACTAAGTTCAACACAGCGAACCCGCGCCACCGCCCGTATAACCTATAACGACAACAACAGCAAAAACCGGGAAACAGACAGATGAAGAGACAGCCCTTAATCCAGGGCACAAAATTTTCACTTAACTTTTGAAATTTTGAGTCAAACTCCTCCCTTTAATCGGAGCTCTGGCTGCTCGTCTCCTCAGGCTGCACGCACACACTCTGGAAAGTTTAAATACAAATTAATACCTATTCATAGCAATACATGCATCAATATACATTCATTATTATACATAAATCATATCATGAAATGTCCATTCATCCAACGAACAAGACAGCACAATTACCTACTAACTAACTACAACTAAATATTACGAAAATGGACGAGTCACAATGGACGAGCCCCCAATGTCACAACGGACGAGCCCCCAATGTCACAACGGACGAGCCCCCAATGTCACAACGGACGAGCCCCCAATGTCACAAATCCCAGACTGGGAGATGTAATAAGTTATGACAGGACAACAATCACGAACAAACAAGTTAACACTTAACAGAACAATCCATCAGACTCACACATTTATTAAACATAATTGTACATATAATAGCGCAATTACATATATTATATCATTGAAATGAACTGCCGTACAACGGCCTTATTCTCACACACACGCTCCCTCGGATCCACAATCCGGTAGTTACTCCTAAAGGCACTTCGGCCTCAGCCTCTCCCCTCAGGGTCTTAATAGTACATTAATGATTCACTGGCACCGCAGTCTCTCAATATCACCTTCCTATTGTCATACACCTTAGCACTCCCCTAGCACCTCCGCAGGGCAATAACACATTATTATTTCCATAGCCATCAACATGGCAACAACATAATATCAGTTCACTAGCCTATCAACATGGCAACAATATAGTATCTCATTCACTCTCATATCTACGTCCCTGTCCGTGGCCTGACTGCCACGACTTTATGTGCCTCTACTGTCCTGCACTGACAGCCTCACTTCTGGCCTATGTGTGGCCTCCGGCCCTATGCTGGCCTATCCCCTGTGCTCATCGAGGTGGCTCTGCGGCCCGTCCCCGACACCTACAAGAATAATATTACATTGGTATAATACCCTACCATTTCTATTCACTCCACCTCTCCTTACAATCCATGAAGTGTACACACACTAGTTCACCTTTCACTCACCACACATCTTACGGTAACACACCTCCATCGGAGTACACACTACTCACTCGCGCTACAAATCCATGAACTCACTTTCATCTATCGCTCATGGCGCACATTGCTATATCCAATATCAAGGACTTCCACATTCCTCACATATACTTATTCACATCATGGTAATAGACGAATATAATATAATACATCAATCATAATAATCAATCAACATTCTACATACCAGTCATAACTGGAAAGACTCTCACTAGTCTTCTCGACTGCTTCCTTTTATCTCTGCCCGATGGGCTATTATTCACAGATCCGCTCCCTAGGACCTTCTAACTTGCAGTGATAGTTATACAGCGCTTTCGCCTCCTTCAGACCCCCCCCCCACTACTCACAACAGCACGCTTAACTTGCTGTCTACTGTGAGCCTTTCTTACTCTACACCCGCTCTGTAGCAATCCCCTTAATTGCACTCACTCCACTCGTGACAGTGCTCTTAAACCCAAATTCAAAGTTATGGTCAAAGACCAACTTGTGAACAGTGCACTTATGCCTCCCAGCAAAATAGGAGAGATGAAATTGTCCTTAGTAGACTCCCTCTTGTCATACTCACCTCACACAGCTTGTTACTCAGGGGGAAGAGCTGCCAGAATGTCTGGCATGTGGCGGCCAGCTAACTGTCAGCCATACATTACATTTATTTTCTGAAGAACGTTAAATGACTGAAAGCTTGGTTTGCCTTTCCTTTTTCTTTGCACTTTATCGTGTAGTTTGTGTTATTTCTTACGGGAGGCTTTGCGTAGATACATGTACAAACTTTTTCCTTTGCCACATTTGACTTTCCTTCAAGCCTAACTGCAGTCCCACAGATTTTCTGTGTTTTTTTTATATTTTCACAGAATGTGTGGATTTCACACAAATCCAAAGAGGGCATTATGCCTGCAGATCCATGAAAGATTATTTTCTGACGCAGACCTGCAGCGCGTCTTGTCGTTTCTGAAGGAGGCTGAAATATACAAGTTGATTTGAAAACAGATTTTTATCATATTTACAAAATTCGTTTTGCAGATCTATAGATATATTCTGCAGTGTGGGCCTTTTCCCATTAGATTTTTTAATTCACTTTCATTTGATCTGCACTATAAGAACCCAAAAGCTGAAAACTAACCCAGAGTAAGGTAACGGAAAAAATGTGAAAGGCACATGATGGCCTTTATTGTGTCGAAGCACCATTAAACCCCAACTCAAACTCAGAACCCATAAGCGATTGTAAGTAATCTCAGAATTGCATAATGTTTCCAATAGTTATAAAAACTTTTACAAATGCACTTGAATTTTATATCAATGCTGGTCTGTGGAGGAGCTCTTGGTCCAATGTAAAACTGTCTGATTTCAAACCATCATTCTTGAGTTTTGCATGTCAGTGAAAAAAAAAAATTAAAATTTTTTTATTGCTGCACATTTTTCTCTTTCCTCCTCC
Source organism: Onchidella celtica (assembly GCA_963931925.1). Classification (NCBI taxonomy): domain Eukaryota; kingdom Metazoa; phylum Mollusca; class Gastropoda; order Systellommatophora; family Onchidiidae; genus Onchidella; species Onchidella celtica. The sequence goes on along the minus strand of OZ007573.1, from coordinate 26,456,797 downwards.
GTTGTGGAATATTTACAACTATTTGCACACCTGAAAAAGACTACAGATTCTGGTATTTTTTGACTCCGCTTTGTCGGTAGACCAAGTCAAGATTCAATATGGACATTATCATGCAGATGTTTCCTGTCATTTAAGACAAATTCAGAACATGGTCCCATCGAAATTTAGAACATTATGTTCTGTCAGCTTTAATGGGATTAAATTATGATTGCTGTCTTTAACTAATTTGATATGTTAAAACTTGCCTACTTTCTGTGGCCTTAAGTTTTTGATACATGTATTTATTACATTTGTTGTACTTATTTCAGTTAGCCAAATTTAAATTCTGCTTACAGTACACAATTTTAAAACCTAACCTGTATCTTGTTTCAGTCACATGACATTTTATATTGGACCTTGCGGGTGCTAACATTTGGACTGCCAGTTTTGAACTTGCTGGACATATGCAGGAACAGTTTGTTGAAATTAATCACTTGTGTTATGCCTCACCTTTCTTCCTTTTTCACAATTTTCTGTTATTCATATTTTGTCTGTAATTTCCAGGATATCAAATGCAGTGGGAACTGGATGTGGCCCGCAAAACTTGATGGTGAAGGGACAACTTTATTTGATGCTTGCATGGCAATGTGCAAATTCATGACACAGTTAGGTGTAGCAGTGGATGGAGGCAAGGATTCATTAAGTATGGCAGCAAGAGTGCACGGAGAAGTTGTTAAAGCTCCAGGTGAAATTGAGTTACTTACGTAAATTGTAGCAAGTGAAGTTTTGTTTGAAAAAAAAAAAATCAAATAAAAACTAAACCTACAATAGATTCTGTTTTCAGTATAAAGAGGCACTCCAAACAGGCCCCAGTAGGCTTCCGTCAGCTGCGCTTTATCCAAATTTCAACATTTTCAATCAATTGCAGCATGTTTATCCGTAACCTGATTGCACTGTGTTATATATGTAATGAAAGAGTTATTCTTGCTCTTTGAGAACGTGTGGGCTAAGTAGTTATATGTTTAAGGGTTTAATTGTTGTTGTGTTTGAAAATTAGCCACTAAAGCGAGTTGCGTGACGGCTTGTAAGGACGGGACAGCAACCACCGTTTCGTTCTGAGATGCAGCTTGCGCTCGCGGTGCATGGCTCTAGGTTAAAAATAGCTCTGACAAAGAGAGAATTGAATGACGTTTATTTTCGTATAACTTTCGACTAGGTTTCATGTCTCTAAGATAGTTTAAAAGCTGTTTAAACTCTTAATTTCGAAAGAAATCTAGGATCTAGTATAAAAAACAGCCCGAAAGTTATATCATAATAAACCCTGACTTTCCATGTACATTGTGTGAAAATTTGAAACTGATCCCTCGCATGGCGCCAACGAGCACGCCATTTGTTTCACCACGTTCGAACTGAAAATCAATCGAGAAACGCGAATGTAGAGCGTGCGCTTGACTGAAATTCAATTCCCGTTCACATAATTCACACCAAGCATGGATCTGAAGGCCTGTATCGCGAAGTTGAATGGTTTTTTTAAATATTTTGTTACACATGTAGATCTACATGTTATCCTCTTGCCTGAACCATTCAATGCTAGTCTAGATCTAGATCTAGCTCTAGCGTTGCTGGATGGAAGTTTGAACGCTGTACACCTTGTTGTTGAATAGAACCAACCAAAACTTCTGATTTTCCCTTGTAATAATAAGTAGTGGCCTCCGTGTGTATTAATGTAAAGATATTTATGACAGACTATAAGCTTATTTTCAATAAATACTGTTCTTTATTAATGTCAATAGTGTTAGCATTAGGTAGAAAAATGTCAGGTGAAATAATTTATGAGTAGTTTGCAGAGAGTAATGTTGTACTGAAATTGTGAAATTTTCAAATTCATGAAAAGAGTATGGTTTTTCTTTCAATTTATACTGTTGTGAATGTGTTTAAAGGAAAGAGCTTGAAATTCTGATTAATTTGATACCAAGAACTCTGTGATAGGTTAATAAATAAATTTTTCATGAATTTTTAGAAACAGCAAAAAAACCACCATTTTCCCTCCCATTTGCACAGTGCGCAAAATTGGCCTGGCAGCAATGCTTAGCCGCATGTAACTCAGAAATTTAAAAGAGTACAATCCTGAAAAAAAAATTGACTTGTTCTCTACAATATTTTAAGTGTTCTGAAAAAATTTTATGGATACAGCTTTTGTACTTTAAAGGCAAGACCGGTCTGAAAATGCACTTTTTTCACTGTTCAAAATGTCCCAAAAACGGCCCATTTTTTGCCGATTTGAAATGCACGTAACTTCCTTAAATATTGTCGTATCAAGCTCATTTTGGTATCAAATTAATCAGAACAAAAAGATCTCTCTAATAATTTTAACTTTTGAGAGATTTGTATCATAAAGTAAATTTGAGTTTGGAGTGCCTATCATCACTTCTTCTAAAGTAGAGGTCACCAAACTTTTTTCACAGAGGACCGGATAACTGACAGACTTACAAGCGTGGGCCGCATAAGCAATCTGTTCAATACCGTAGCTCTAGATATCCCTGGTTTTATCAAAGAAAATCAAGTACCATGGCGGGCCGGATGAACTGATGTCGCGGGCGGGGGCCGTAGTATGGTGACCACTGTTCTAAAGAAACAGTCAGGTGGAGGTTAAAAAAAAAAAATAAAGCACTGCGCATTTGATAGCTACAGCATTTCTCCGATATTGGTATATCTTTGCCACGCAACTGCTCCATACAGCAGTGATATTGGAGGAATGGGTGACACTATGCTGATAATTAAAAGAAAAAGGGACATTATTGCGTCATTTATTGGACACCTCCCATTATGGTGATGTTTGATCCATCCCTCGCCTTTTTCCCCCCCCCTCTTTCACCACTAATCTGCTATTTTGAATATCTCTTTACTCGACACATTTCAGACGGTCCCACTGATGTCGAAATATTAGGATTGCACTGTATTTAACATTTTGGTAAGACTAGACATTGATGCAAAGACCTGAGAGTTATCTGAAATCTTTACTGGGATCGAAGTGCAGCAGTAAGAATTGAAGAAGAACATAGTGCATTCAAAAAAATTAAAAGAGGAGTGAGACAGGGATGCGTGATGTCCTGTCCCCGCGGAATTATGCAAAAAAAAATCTTCAAATTATACAAGCCAAAACCCCAAATTATGCAAAAATTATGCAACCTATGGGTAAGTCCTATAATTTAACTATCTGACCAAAAAAGGCTTAATAATAACACAACACCATTGCATTAAGACCAAAAGAAGTGACTACCTGGATATATCATTCGCATTTTAATGGGAAAAAAACATTAACTCAAAAAAATCATAACCGGCAAAGTTGTTATAAAATAGAAACAACAGTTTTGCAATGGTGTCCTCCCCCAGGCTTCTCCTCCTGTCACTGTGAATCAGATTGTAGAGGCTGAAACTGCGTTCCGCATCTGCCCTGTTGGTTGTCGCGAACATGGACCTGAGAGCAAGCTGTGCCAATGTAGGGACATCATGATAAACACCTTTCCAGAATAGCTGGAGATCAACCCCAGGTGGTGGCACGGGCCACCGCGTTTCACCTGTAATGCGAGATCAATGCCTTGCGTAATCCATAGACAATGCCCACGACATGGCCACACGCCCTCGGTCATTCCATAGTGCTGCAGGCCCCAAATCTTCTCTGTAGCGCTTTAACTCACAAGCAGGTACCTCCATCAGCATTGGAACCCCTGGTAGTGCGGATGCATGTGAAGGCAGCAGCACCAGTTTTGCTGGGTTAAAAAACTGCTCATCACGCAGAAAAGGAAGTTCTGACTGCCCATCCACAGACATATATCGACGGCGCCCCAAGCAAACCTCTTAAACCTCAATTTTGGACCCCCAACTTTTTTTCCGCTAAACAGGTTCGTTACATAGTCCCCCATATCCAGTAAAAATATTAGACCTCAAAAATGGTTAGAAGTTAATTAAAACGCATCTTTTCAAACCTCTCAAATCTCCACCTCGTATTCAGCCAACCTCGCAAGTCTCCGGTGAGCGAGACGACCGGCCAGGTGACATGGGCCACCGCGTTTCATCTGTAATGCGAGATCAATGCCTTGCATAATCCATAGACAATGCCCACAACATGGCCACACGCCCTCGGTCATCCCAGGTGCGACTAATCCATGACACAACTGTTGTGTGACACTCTTATAGACCATTAAATTGATATCAATCAACCAAGGCGTAATTGTCATTACATTGTCAATGATGGAGAGCCCGTAAGGGCTTGATTTTTTTATTAAGCATACTAATAATTATTGTAATTTACATGAAGTTATATTAATAATTATACTGGCACTTTAAATTCCTGCCTTCCCAATTTCCTTCCCTTTCTTCATGTCAACCATACCCCTCTCGGTCATTTGACTCACAAATTCACACATTGGTAGAGATGGAGAAAGAGACAGAGGAAAAGAATAGGAGGGGAAAGGGAGTACAAGGGGTATGACAGGAAGATTATAAACATGGTGATGATGAACACCCCGCAGTCACACTGCAAACTGTTAAGTTTGAAGACGATTTCTTAAACAATAAGAACGTAAAAGGAGTACTTTAAAAAAAAAAATTAAAATCAACTCCTCAGTAAACTCATAGTTGTTCATTATAATAGAAGAGTGTTTATTCCCCCACCCTCTTTCTGGGTTAGGTTAACGAGAGTGGTTGAGACGCAATACAGGTTAGGTAAGAGAGTGTCAACTGTCAACACACAACCACAGGACTCGGGTGAGCAAGAAAATATGTTGAAAATGGAGATGAAGTGTGGACACAGTCTGAGAAGATGCGTGGTCCAGTATGTACTTATACTTTAGAATGATGCCACATGGATAATGGTATTTTCTGAGTTCCATCTCCCTATTTGCTTACCCTATAAAAGCATGATGATAGCCGAATGTGGCCATATCATTTCTGCTTTAGACCGTCAGGGAGCCGTTATCCAGAGGTTGCATGCTGGTGGCTTTGAGCCAAAGGCAAAATCTACAAGCAAAGCGCAAATCACCTCCTTCTACACACTCCACACCAGCCAAAAGGAAGAAAACGGAAGATAGAGAGAGGTTAGACATGTCTGTCATAGTCTCTGATGTCATTGACGAGAATGGCGAGCTAATGGACCTATCTATAGACTGTGCTCCTTGACCCAGATGTCTCATTTACAGAATTGGACCACAAGAATGAGAACTTACTTCTGCACTCTACTGCATGGCAGCCCCAATGCTGAAGCAGGAGACCCAGTGCTGCTCTCATGTGATAAGACAATGCCGTCACACTTCAGGGAACCATCAGTACCATCATCATCTCATGAGGCGGTGCCATCTTCATCTGCAGAGCCAGTGCCACCCACATTTACAGAAGCAAACCCTCCTCCTCCTCCTCCTCTTGAGTCATCACCATCCTCAACTACAGTGGCAGTGTCATCTCCATGTTTAGACGCCGATTTACCCCCACCGCCAGATTGGATGCTGTTACCTGAATCAGAACTACCAAGCCATGAATCAGAGCTACCCCTACCCCTTGATTTTGCTCCCTCATCCTCAAAGATAGAACTACCACCACCTTTAGCCTCCAAGTGTGCATCTCCTCAGCCATGTTCCACTTCAAATAGCCCTGCACCAACAGCATCCAGCTCTACTGAAACTGTGTACAGACATGCAGAAAGTTCTCTATATCGCCTCAAAGGAATCGAGTATGTTGGTCGTACAAAAGCAAGCGATCACCAAAAAGGTGAAGCCTACTGCTAAGCCACGCAGAGTCCTTGGAGAGTGTTGTAAATGTAAAGCCAACTGGAAAAACTGCAATCGTGTGAGTGACGCTGACAGGATGTCTACATTTGAGGAGTTCTGGGCTCTTGGATCCTGGGAGGCTAAAAGATTGTCAGAAACCGAGTTACTGCGATCAAACATGATGAACATAAAATGGTCTTCAAATATTTTCTTCAAACTGGTGACAAGAGGACAGAAATTTGCAAATTTTTGTTTCTCAGCACCCTGGCTGTTGGGGAATGGCCTGTGAGGAACTGGTGCCTAGCACAAACTGCAGTCGCTCCTGAAAGAAAGCGTTGAACATGGCATGACTGTGGAGAGGACCAGAAACGCTACTGTCAAGAGTGTTTGTAAAAACTCAATAAATGCCATCGCATTACAGCAGGAAAACTACCACCAAACAATATCTAGAGAGACAGTTTCATTTACTTCAGAATGTCTTCTGCGCCTACACAGAAACCTGCATCACTTTATCATGACAAGCATTTTCGAAGATATTCAACAGCAACAATATCGGCATCTTCCATCCACGAAAAGATCAGTGTGACACTCGTGTCGCCTATGAAAAAGGCAATGTAGAGGAAACTCTGTGGAATGCTCATCGACAAAAGAAGACAGAGGCACTGGAAGCAAAGGCTCAGGACAAACATTTGGCCGAGAATGACCAAGACATTTTGCTAATTTCAATGGAGCTGCAAGCAGTTCTCCTGTCTCCTGCACCCAGAGCGTTGGCAATGTACCTCAATGATGGTCCTGATTTTACAGAAAGGATTAAATAAAATTCTCAACTAGATAAATTCATCTAATATTATATTTTGTCCATTTGCAGTGTTAAGAAGTTCCTAATAAGAGTTTCTATTGTATCGGTGCTTAAAATATGCAAGTCACCTTTTGCTTTCTTCTCCTTTTCCTGTAACAAACGTGTTACTGTATTTTGAAGAAAAAAAAAACTTTAAAAAAAAATAAAAAAAATGTAAGGAAATAAAAAATAGCCCCAAACAAAAATTTCTTTCTCAGACCAGTGATGATGTAATGACGAAGACTCTTTGGTCGTGGTCAATCTCTGATTCTGAGGTCTGAACCCTATTGACTGATGTATACAATAGGCTAATCATTTTTTGCCACCTGTCAGTCTTGTGTCTCGGGGAGTCCTGTCACCACCCACAAGCAATGCATCTCGCGCCGAGCTGGTCACAGAGTCGGCGGACCGAGAAATCTGCCTCGAGCAAAGCTCTTAAACCCCCTTTGAGAGGTTCGCTTAGAGCTATTAAGCGACAACAAAACTCAGATCTCTTCAAAATGATAATTATCGTTACATGTAATGGTACTTGCCACCACCTACGTGTTTGGCATTACTTAATAGGTATAACATTGGACATTAGTCCATTTTATTGATTAGGATTGCCGCAATTCAGTTTTTTGTCTCTCCTGTAAAATTTTCTCAAATGGGTTACAAGGTTTGCTTGGAACACCGTCGATTTATCTATCTTGGCAGCCACCAGTGAATAGGCCTGGTTAAAAATGGATCTATCTTGTATCTGAACACTATCGCAGGAATGTAGATCTAAATAAGTACCGTAATATAAAAAACAGAAAATTTGACAGATAAAGATTGTTAAGTTGATCGATTATATATATATGGAGGTACCGTAATGAGTCTACACTAGTAAACGAAGATTGATGGTGAATGACTGTGTTGACGATAGGAATCATGGATTGCACTTGAGTTTGACATTGAGAACAAAGAAAAATCGATAATCTATGACTAAGCCTAAGGGAAATCACTCCAGTTATAGTCGTCTTTTCATATGTTTGGAATATCGCAAAATATTAACTTCTAGGCCTAGTCTGCAGCCCAAAAACGGAAAAAATTTTCAGGAAAAAAGTCGAGATTACGTGGCCGCGGCGGACACGTAATTCCGTGGGGACAGGATGTCACCCGATCTTTTTAATATGCACACCGAGATGATCCTCATAAACTTAGACATCCCCGGCCTCAGAGAAAATTGAGAAAATCTTAATCTTAGATGTGCAGACGCCACAGTTTTAAAGGCAGAACTGGAGCAACAACTTCAGAGACTTTTGGACACAGTAATTATGGAAAGTGAAAAAATGGGACTGTCTCTCAATGTGAAAAAGACAGAATGCATAGTAGTCTTCAAAAAAAACAATCAACCCGAAGTGTAATCTGGTCAGCAAAGGGAGGAAATCAAACAAGTTACAAAATTTAAATATCTAGGCTGTTTGATAGCATCAGATGATAGGAGCATAAGTGAAATGAGGAAAAGAATGATAATATTCCAAAAAATGAGACCAATATTAAGAACAGAAATATATCAATAACCACCAAAATCAGAGTGTGGGTCAGTGCCTTTGTACGGATGTGAATGTTAAACAGTGAACAAAGAAATAGAGAGGAAACTAGAAGAAGCAGAAATGTGGTTTATTAGAAGAATATTGAGAAAGTCATGGATGGAGAAAATATATATATATAAATGAGTCAGGCTTGAGAGTCTCTAATCGGCAAAGATCATTAATTAAAACAATAAGACAGAGGCAACTGAAATGTCTAGGGCATATCTGTCGCCTCAGGAGCCTCGAACATCTAGCAGTCACAGGGAAGATCGAAGGCAGGAAAAACCGGGATAGTCAGAGAAAAACTTTCACAAAAAAGTCTTACTTCATGGACAACAAATAAATGTCACAACAACTCCTTGATGTTGGCTGATGACAAATCCAAGTGGAGAGCCATGATTGCCAATGTTTGTTCCAGACAGGGCAGCTGATGATGATGATGATCTCATTAAAATGACTAATTGCTTTACATGCAACAATTGCCTGACAGGTTTACTATACAAATTTGAGTTTGTTAACATTTTTTTTTGCATTTTATGTGTCCCATGAAATATGTGCTTTGAACAGTATACATCTTGAAATTGGAAAAAAGTGATTTAAGATTTTGAACACTTATGCTTCAGTTCCATAACTGTCGGCAGGTCCACAGTTCTTCAAAAAAGCATATCCATTTCTAATTTTCTTTTCAAAATCAATACTATACATACAGTCCAATCCACATATCTCGACATGGCTTTTCTCGACATTCTGGGTAACTCAACACAATTTTTAAGTCCCAACCTGTTCCTTGGTTAATGCTACTAAATATTTCCTCATAACTCGACGTGTTATTCCATTCTTTCCTCTTATGTCGACACATTTCTCCCCGACCGCGGCAAAACAAGTGCGCTAGATCTACTACTGTGCTACCAAAAATGCCCACACAACTCCCCGCATACAAAGCCTCTTCATTTCTTTTTGCGGTGCTGCCGGGGAGGGGTAGGAGAGGGGGTATGTGGACACAGAAGATGATCCTTGGCTTCAGTAAAGCGAGTGTGGAATGCCTTGCATAAGCGTACGGCAGTAAAGGTACAGACTACTACAGACTGAGCAATTTTTTTCCCCCACAATACATTCGTGCGCCGTTGATACTAGGCCTTGACATAGATCTGTCGGTTAACTGCCGTGCTGTGTGCGTATTGGTAGCATCACTTCTAAAAAAAAAGTCAGGTCGAGGTTAAAAAAAAAAACAACAAGTAAAGCACTGCGCATTTGATAGCTACAGCATTTCTCCGATATCTGTAAATCTTTGCCATGCAACTGCTCCGCACAACAGTGATATTGGAGGAACGGGTGACAATATGCCGATAATTATAAGAAAAAAGGGACATAATTGCGTTATTCACTGAACACTTCCCATTATGGTGATGTTTGATTCCCCCCCCCCCCCCCCCCCCCCCCTTTTTCTCTTCCACTACTATTCTGCTATTTCGACTTTCTCTTTACTCGGCACAAGTCAGACAGTCCCACTGACGTCGAGATATTAGTATTGCACTGTATTTCCAAACTTGCCAGTGCTTGGCACCAGTTACTGACCAAATTGCAAAATATATGCTTCAAAATGTTTATACAGTTGCTACTCAGATCAAAACACAACCATTGAGAATAACTTATTAAGGCACGGATTTTTGAAAAAATATTTTTTAATTCATGGTGCCCTCTTTTGACAGACCTGTAAAATTTCCGACTATTGTCGGATTTCCGACTATTTTACCATGACAAAAAAAAAAAAAAGCCTCCTTTTGTGCTGAAATATAAGTACTCAACATGCCCTTGTATTCTTGCTGCGCTGCTACGGTACCGAAAAAATTTCAGACTGTTTTGTCACCAGCCACTTACAGGTCTGTTTTGACTTTCCATGGCTTTCATTTGACTGCAAGTCAAAAGCATTCATCTCAGTGTACTGTTCCCTTGACAGGAACAATGCGTGCAGTACTAATGCTCAGAGGAGGGTATCTTTGACACCTAAGTCTCAGAAAAATATGGGCAGATCCAGCCTTGTAGTAGGTAGTCCAAACTGCCCCGCTGAAGGGGCGAAATCCTGTTTTGGCATAATTTTAGGCCAGCATTGCAAGGATAATACTGCTGTGAGTTTATGTAAAATGGCGTGTATCCTACATCAAAATAAAGTTCAAGTCTTCCTCTGTCAAAGTATATTATCTTTTGTGTTGTTTAATGTGTGTAGCCATGTGTTTTTATTGCTTGAACAAGACACAGTCTTGCCATTTTTGCCCTGAGCTGCACATACCGATTCTACCCCCTCATAACAAAGAACCGCGGAGCGTTGCGCCGGTGTAGCGCACGTCTTTGAAAATAACTCGCACAGAAAGCCATATAAATGAGGTTTAATTCAATGTATTTTTCATCCTGTTTTAAGTTAAAATTCCTTTAAAAATCGTTTGTTGATCGAGGAGGGGGAAACTGGAAGAAACTTAAATAGATCAGGATCAAAATTATACACAAATGAACCTAAGCCTTTGTATTTTAGGGTGTGCCAAAAATTAGAGTTAAGGCATGTTTCGGCTCAAAGCGCCGACTGTTTTTATAGACCCACCCAATGCTTAATTTCGTCACCTTTTTCTGACACTCAGTGCTAAGACAATGGCGACACGGTTGACCTAATTTTGAATTAAAAAAAAAATTAAAACAATATTTTTGTCTCCCTTGTGCAAGTTCACACAAAATTGACGTCAGATGACGTTTGATGATTAAAAAAAAGTAAAATGAGATGCTTGGACTATATTGGTACCCCTCGAAATAAAATTGAGCGTAATGTACACCCCCTTGACTTGGAAACTGATAATTTTTAATGCTGTGGCTCAATAAACTGATTTTATGGGCGATCAAAGTTGAACTATTGTGCAATCTGCAAAAGGTAGCAAATTCGAGATGTTTTTTCACTTTTGAAAATGCCATAACTTTCTAACGCCTTAAGGGGAGGAGCGGCTCAAAATATTGACCACTGGGACTAGATCTAGACAAAATTGGGAAACAATTTCAATTCTCAATTTCTCCATAACTAGCAGACAGATTGCCCCCAAATTTTGCACATATGTACTTGGATGTATGTTCTTTGATATTACCATGGCCAATTTGGCTTATTTGTGATATTTTTTGCGAGCTAGAGCAATTAGAAAGCCCTTAGGGCCCTTTGGTTTTAACACATTTTCACAATTTCAGTTCTTAATTTCTCCATAACTAGCGAACAGATTGCCCTCACAATTTGCACATGTGTCATTGAATATATATACTTTGATGTTACAACGGCCGATTTGGGTCATATGTGATATTTTTTCAGACAGAGTAATTTGAAAACTGTGTTGTCAGATAAAAATGAAACCTACTACTTCAACGTTGGAATATGACCAATTGGATAAATTTATTGGAAATATGGCGTTGTAACTCTCTTTGCATACCTATTCTTAACTTGTATGCAAAATTTGAGCTCATTGCAGCCGATGGTTTTCACAGAATTATTAATTAAAAAATGTAATGAAAATTCAATATGGCCACCGTTACCATAGCAACCGCAAAGTTAAAAAAAAAATTTGAATACATTTTTCAAATCACATTTTCATTCTGATTCATTACCACAAATTTTATGGAAATTTATTAACAACTAGGGAAAATAGAATTTTTAGCCGCTCCTCCCCTTAAGCCAGAATGACAAATTTGGTATCAAAATTAGACAATAACTGGTGAGTTGTGATAAAAAGTAAAAATCAGTTTGGACTACCTACTTATAGAATCTTATTTGTGGAAGGGGGGGGGGGGGGCAGAGAGGGAAAGAGGGATATGGAGAGAAAGGAAGGGAAGATGGAGACGGCTGAGGGCAGAAGCAGTATTATCCAGGGCAGCAGTGGGAGTCTCAGCTACTTCTAATTTGTTGTGAATTCCTTGTTTTTATTTTTGGACATGAAATTGAAAAGAAAGAGTATAGTTTATTACAAGTGTCATAATGAATACAACTCTCTGTGCATGCTAAATAGGCTTAAATGTTTAGTGAACAATTGAACTAGAGTAAACAACAGTGTCATTCATTTTTCCAGGAACACTTGTCATATCAGCATATGTGGGATGTCCCGATATAACACTAACAATTACACCGGATCTCAAGTGTCCCAGTGGAGAAGGTGAGTTAATTTCTGTGGTTCAGAACTTACATCACAACAGTTTTAGAGTCTCAAAACAGTCCATTGTAAATAGAACATCAGGGGAAGGGAACCTGGTATGTGATGTTTGGAATTGCATGTGGTGATGAAGATGTGATGTCATTAGATGATCTTTAAAGGCCTGGAAATTAGCAGGTCACATTGCTGGCCCTTGTCCTCTGAGAGGCCACTTTAGTGTATAGCATGCAGCGTCTACTGTTTGTCTACTCGGTTGCTACTGTTGATCATTTTGTCTTTTGTTGTTGTCAAGTTGTTTTTTTCGCTTGTTTATCTGTCCTACTAGCCCTACTTAATCTAACAAAATGGTATTGTCCGATTACGATGAAATGTAGTAACTGTTCATTATGCTCATGTAATAGCCCTGATGGTCAAAGTTCAAACTGGGGGAAACTTTTGACTTTGATGCCGGTTGTCATCTACTGTGCGATTTGATAAGAAAGGGGCCATCTGGCTTATTGGGCAGCTGTTCTATGTGTAATTATGAATTCCGATGTAATAATTGGGGGAAATGCTGCTTAAGGGTGTCTGTCGGGAGGTATTTCATCAGGAAAAACTGGGAGAAAATTACCGGCATTGTAGTTTGTTGTTGGTCATTATCTTCATTTGATAATGATATGGTAATTAGAAAGATTTTCTGTTGCTTTGGTTGAACGGCTTTTAAGTACATATATGTACTGCACGAGGTGGAAATAAAATCTCTTACCAGTCATTAAGAAGGTTGTGATTCTAACTCAGCCAACCATCTTTCACTAGAGAGTAACATGAGATAGCGCGCCGAACCCACTGGTCAGCAAGTTGATACAATTTCGCCACCTCTAGAAATTGCTGTAAATTTTTTTGTGACTTTGAGTCATGCTGGTCATTCATATAGTACATCGCTGTCAACTTTCTTATGTAAATTTCGACTCCGTCATGATGAAACTCACAAGTGGTCAAATTTTCTAAAATCGTTTTTTCAGTCTTTTAGATTATTTGTACCATGCTGCATGTTATGTTAAAAAGTAAATTTGCGAAAGACCTGTAGAAATGGGTGAAATCTACAAGTTAAGAAACTTCGCAAGTTGGCCATCCGTGAATTCTGCCCTGACGAAACCTCGCAACTCTGGTTGAGAGGTCTCAGCACCGCAGCTCTCGGCTGCCCAGGTGTGTTTACGAGGTTCTCACATGTTAATATGGTAGGATTTACTAAGATCTATTAATAATTTCAGTTCCATTGTATCTGTCTTGCCCTTGAAAATTTGCCTGTAACGTTAATCCAAATTTTGTTTCAATTTACATTGTTTACCCTTTCGTGATTCTTAGCGTGGCCAAAGAAACACAGAAACATCCACCACAACACCTAAAAATACCACATACAAACTTTAAACCTACTATTAATAATTTTATTAACCCTCACCCTGCGCAAATGCTGCCCATGTTTCACAAGCGCTCCCGCCACATGGGCGGCAAAAGTCGGCAAGGTCAAGCTGACCGCGCCACACGCAAGCCGTATTTTTACGCATCAGGTCACTGACCTTTTTGAGACGTAACCACTGTGTTATTGTTCACTGTATCTCTCCTAAATCAAAGGCATTGTGACAGGGACATGTTAACCAGTGAACCACTGGTCGAAATCACAAAGACTAAGCTTTCAAAGGCTCTCCCCACACTTTCAAAAGATGTAACATCGACATGTGAACTGTTGCTCAACAAATTTGCAATATTATCTCATTTTCTCACAAGCTGACCACCATCTGGAGTTGTCTGTATCTATGAACCAACCAGAAACAAGCTCTGAAATAATCTTTGCCCCAAATGCCCACATTGGTTTATTAGTATGTGTCAATCAGGATGAAACCATTTGTGTAGGGCTTGGGAGGGCGTGGCTAGTTATCATGCTTCGTTCTCACGAAAACTACAGCTGTCAGTTTGGAATCATAAGTCAGATCATTGGTTAGAGACTGACAGACTAAGATTTTGCTGGTTAATTCATTATCAAGTGTGATAAGGCATAGCAGCAAATGTTTTCATACCGATCAATAAAAACCGAACCACGTGGACAGCGTACGTGGTCATCGTATAGCAGCATGGGTCAGTGACCCCAGATAAGATTCTCCGTGAGTAAGGTCACTGACCCGGCAGCGGGCTTTACGAGTAGCGCGCAGGGTGAGCGTTAAATCGAGATGGCAAAAAGGGTGGGATCAACAAACATTGAATAAAGTGCATTCTGTCCAAGATAAACTTGGACAGTGGAACCATGCCTCTCAACAAAATCCGAGAGACGAAATTGTCCTTACTAGACTCCGTCTGGGTCATCCCCACCTCACAGTGTTTTTTGCTTGTGGGGGGAAGATCCCCCCAAATGTGTGGCATGCAACTGCCAACTAACAGTAAAACATATTTTAACTGAATGTATCGACTTCGTGCATATACGAAGAAGACGCTATGCCTGCAGCTCCATGAAAGAATTATTCTCTAACGTGGACCGGCAGTGCATCCTGTCATTTCTTAAACAGATCGAACTCTACAAGCTGATTTAACAGACTTTTATCATATTTACAAAACTCATAGACATATATTCCAGCACGGGCCTCTTCCCGTTAGATTTTTAATACAGGCCTTTTCCCTTCAGATCGCCAGCTTCACTTTTATCTATAGGCAGCTGGGGGCTAAAAGCTCGCCCAAAGAGAGAGAACGAAAAAACTGTGAGAGGTGCAAAGTGGCCGTTATCGTGTCGAAATGCTGTTAAACCCTTAGACTAGAATGCAATGGGTTTTGTTCTTTTTTTTTCGGTCGCTGGAAAATAGAGAATTTAACAGAAATTCAAGTGAGACAATTTCACAGAATCGGTAAAACAAATAAGTAAATAAGTCACAGGTGCCAAAATTAAGAAATCAAGCAAAATGATGGCTGGGACAAAAATTTACCACGATATAGAAAATGATAACATACAAAATAATCTAAGCTGGCATAAATTGAAAACTGTATCTGAGCTTCACCATCATTTTGTTTGATTTTCTCAATTTTGGCAGCTAGGATATACACCGATTCTGTGCCATGTCCTCTCATATCTACATTAACATATGATGTTTCAGGTTCAGTCAATTAACCGTGTATTCTGGTCAGGCTCACAACTGTACATACTATTTTTCAGGTATTTTGCTTTATCTTCCAATGAGTGGGTCTAACAACTGGCACCTTGGTGGCAGTGCATTGGCACATTGTTTCAAGCAGTTGGGTGATCAGGTACCTGATGTAGATGCGACTGCATTTTTGAGGACTTTTCAAGTAGTCCAGGACCTCATTAGCAGTGAGTTTATTTAGCAAGACATTATTTTTGTTTGTTTTTTTTACCCCTTGATTGTGCTGTGGATGTACATCATACATCCATAAATCAATAGTGCAATGCCTTTGGGTATTAAATGTTCTACTAAAACCGTATAACAAGTTTATGCACTTCAAAAAATTTTTTTCAGCATATGATATGTTGCTTTACTCAATTGTGTTAGGTAAGAAACTTAGCGAAAAGCATATTGCGTTTACACTATTCTGAAATTGGAAGTAAATCCAGCTCTTTTTTTATTTCCTTTCCGAAATCCTCTTGAAAAACTGAAATAGAATGATTGCTATTATTCAGTCAGAGTTGGAGCAGCAGAGGCATCATGTGACAACATTCTCAGTGCAAAATGGTGCTTTTGCTAACTATCGATGAAACATTCATTACCATGGGACATTAAATGGCCTATGTATCACAACAAGTAGGTGAGAAACTAGGGCCTTAAGACTTTGGCGAATGGTGTTGGCCTTGAAATCTCAGAACGTTTCACAATTAGTGCACACGCTGTGGGGGGGGAGAGAAGTTGCCCCCAGCATATAAGAAGTGTATAGTGGAGGGGGTTCAGGGAACCATACATATGATTTTAAATTATCATAGATAAAAATTGTCTGCTTTTTAAGGGGATTTCAGCTGAAGTGAAATGTTGGTTCCTAAGCTCAGTTAAGTTTCAGCTGAGGTTATCAACAGTTGCCTGCACTCAAGAAACAGGAAACGAAGCAATGATGAGCAGAATAAAATAATGTAGCCTCCATTTTGAAACAGATTCTGCACGTGGACATTGTATTCTTATTTTTTGTATTCAAGAAGTGTTACAATGTAATTCCTTCAAAATGGCAAAATAACTTGCATGTACGCATAAGTTCCCCCTAAGTCATAGTTTCCAAATTTCATCTATGAAGCACGGCAATGAGTTAAAAATAGCCTTGTGTACAAGGAATGAGGGGAGACGGGTAAATCACTAAAGTTGAGTAGACATACAGTCGAGCAAGGAAAACTCGAATTCTTTGGGGTGGCTCCATCTAGTTCGAGCCGAATTTCATTATTGTATATATCCAAGGAAAATACATGTAATAGTATCAGAAAATACAGCTGACAGTGTGAATCCCCCCCCCCCCCCCCCCCCCCCGGTCAGCTGAAAGAGAAGCAAGTATTAAACTGACACGCATGGCAACAGCGGCACGCGACCTCGTGCCCGAATGCTTTTTTTCTCTTCTGGGAGATCTTCGGTAAGGACCGTTCCAAGTCAAGCCCAACACCTATAAAATAAACTGAAGGGTGAATTACAACACCATATTCCTGTGTTCGGCTTTACTCCCTTTCATTCGGCAGCGCTTTCCTTTTTTTTTTTCTATTAGGGTATGATCACTGGACAAACGAGAAGGAAAAAAAGGTTATTTCCTGCCCGATTCGATCGTCTCAGATATTTTGGTCGCCGTTTTTATCGGGGGAAATGGGGGGGTGTGTGAGACTACACGCACTATCCTGCCACCACTAGGCTACGCTAAGGCTAACAGAATGAAGTTTCCGGCCTTTGTTTTTTTTTTCCCTACTTGTAGGCTACTTGGATCACACTCACAGCATGTCAGCGAATCCGCATCACAGTTCGAGATTCGCGTGAAATAATTACAAAGAATATTGAGAAATAAATTTGGGGCCTAGAGCTTTGTTCCTGGGCTCCATGATTTTGACATAGGTGGTGTTCGAGTTTCGCATGCTCGACTGTACGTCCTCTCCTTCATTGTGCTGTGGACGTACACAGTGTCAAAAACCCTATAGTGAGAGTGCGCTGTTCAGCATACAATGGTGAAAACCTTGTAGCAATGAAGGGGTTAAGGATGGCCCATCATACCCTGAAAAGCTGGACCAAACAGCATAGAATGGTGAAAATGTTGTAGCAATGAAGAGGTTAAGGATGGCCCATCATATCCTGAAAAGCTGGACCAAACAACTCCTTCTCTCTTCTAGTTCCTTCCCAAGGTGATAGACCAAAAAACAGATCAGTGTTGACAAAAAGCATTGTGGAGGTGAAAATCAGAAACAGAAAGACAAAAGAGTTCTTCCCCCATTGACCCCGCCCCATTCCTTTTCACTGTTCCTAAAAGGAGAGATGTAAATAGGCCTTGTAACAAATATTGATGAACAACCCAAATCACAGTGGCATCTGAATGATGAAACTTTCTAAGGGAAAGAACATTGTTTAGAAAAGTGTGTGAATTAAAGCCAGACTGACAAAGGATTAAGCCCTTTTCTTTTTTTTTAACAACCTGCAACAAAAAGAAAAATTCTGAAGAACCGTGAGAAGAAATCTGAAGCAGTCGGTAATACTGCAGAACAGTGAGGCCTCTAGTGGGAGTGTTTAGTTTAGAAATAAATGAGGATACTCTATTTAGGTTATCTAGAAATTATTTATTTCATGTCAAGTGGTGTTAAAGCACATTTAAATGTGTCAAAAATGCAGTGTGAACTGCTACTGAACTTGGATCGCTTACAAGAGAAAAGATGGACACACTGAACATGCCTCAAGGAAGGTACACACTGATGTCCACAGTGAAAAAGGATCAAGATGTAGAATCAACAGAAGTGGGGAGTCTGAGCTTAATGAATGAGAAACGTTGTAAAGGCTGCACTCACCAGACATTTTCAGTTAAACATGGTGATAGATGTACCTTGTATAACCTGGGATAAACCTATGTTCCCACCCTTCTTTTTCCCTCTCTCTGATCGAGACAGTTTCATGTAATAATCCATGGCCTTGCTTCAGAACTCATGTGTGGCAGGACATTACGGACCAACTGAATGCTTTGTTGCCGGGGTAGTTTGTGTAGTGATGACCACATCATACAGAAATGACGACATCTCAGGCTCCTGCGTTTGTGGAAAGGAGAGGCGGAGGCAAGCAGTCAACAGCACAAAGCGAACTCAAAAAAAATGCTTTCCCACCATTTGGAGCCTCCAAATCTAAAAAAAAAAAAGCTCCTGCCGAGCAAAAGGAAGGCATGCTCAAAATTTCATGTAAATCTGAGCTGTATGAGCCAGAATTTTTTTTATGGACACACAAAATACATTCGCTTTTATTTATGTAGATATTATTTTTGATAACAGATTTCTAACTGTACTTTAGACACAGTGGCATCATAGGAAACGATAATACCTAAAAATCTTTGCAGAGCGGTCAGATCTGTTGGAGCACTGCAGTCTTGTAGGGCTGAGATACGGTCAGGTAAGGGAAGTATCCCTTGAGCATTGACTCTGTGGCCGAGAAAATCCAGTTCAGTCACTCTAAACAGGCACTTAGATCTGTTTAAAACCAAACCATTGTCAGATAGGAGCTGGAAAACCTGCTGCAGGTGACAGAGGTGTTCTGCCTCGGAGCGGCTGGTGTCTAGGATATCATCGATGTATGCAAATGCGAAAGGGAGATCTCGCAATATACTGTCCATCAGACATTGGAATGCCTCGGCGGGATTTTTTAATCCAAAAGGCATCCTTGTGAATTCCCAGAGGCCAAATGGTGTAATGATGGCTGTCTTGGCAATGAAAGAATCAGCCGTCAGAATTTGGTTGTACCCCCTGATGAGGTCCACTTTAGAGAAAACTTTGCAACCCGCCAAATGGCTGTTGAAGTCCTGAATGTGCGGCAACGGGTATCTGTCATCTACCGTCTGAGTGTTCAACAGCCTATAGTCTCTGCAAGGTCTCCAGCTGCCATCCGGTTTTGGGATCATGTGTAGAGGTGATGACCAAGGTGATTTTGATCGTCAAACTATGCCCATCTGCTTCATTTTGAGAAATTCATCTTTTTCCACCTTGAGTTTCTGAGTGTACAGTCTGCGAGCTCATGCGTAGCGTCTCCCTTTCAGATCTATAACAATGTTATTGCCAGTGAAGAAATCTGCACTTAGTATGGGGCGAGTCACATCAGCCAGGAAGAACTTGTGTTTATAAACCTGATTGTGTCCCCCCAAAGTCAGTGAAAGCTGTTGCTGGCCCCATGTGCTAATGGATGTGTCATTTGCTGCTGAAAGGATTGAGGAAACTGGTGCACTTGCGGTCCAGCAAGGACGCCGGATAGCTGAAACTTCCGCCCCTGTATCTACGAGGTAAGTTGTGCTGGTCGAACGGTCGGGAACAGAGAGTGTGTTCGGAGTGCTAAAAGTGCCGGCCGCTGCCACACTCAATGGCCGGCTGAGCCGTTTCCCGCCGATGGGTTGCTTTGATGGGCTGGAATGAGAGAAGCAAATTTGGATCCAAGTTGACAACGGCGAGCCTCTGGTCCAAACTTGTCATGGTAGAAACATACACTAGATCTAGTAATAGGCTGCTTCGATCTCGAGGAAGTTGGTTCCATCTGTGAAAACCGAGATTTCTGACGCTGTGATCTTCCTTTATTGAGAGCCTCCATCAGTGGAGACACTTGCTCCTAGTGTACGCTTGGATCAAGTTCCGCAGTAGTATGGATTTGCAAAATTCCCTGTTGACGAACCTCCCAAATGCTGTCCGCTGCTGCGGCTAAGGTATCGATATCGGTGATATGACGTGCTGCAAGAATCGTACGCATGTCATTCGGGAGGTTGGCAAGGAAGAGCGCTCTCTTCAATGTTTGCGGTTCATCATTTAAGGCATTGATGCGTCGTAGGAGGGCAGTAGGGCATCTATCCCTTAAGTCATTGAAGTTCAACAGTTCTTGGTCCTTTTTGGCATGAGATTTACCGAACACTTTGAGAAGGAGTTTTTTAATGGACCCATATTTATAGTCTGTAGGAAGATTGACAAGCAAGTGCTGAATCTCTTCAGCAGTGTCTGCGTTGAGCGTGCTAACTACGTAGTCGTACTCTGTTCGGTCGGATGATATTCCTTTTGTCCCAAACTGGGCCTCGATACGAGCGAACCAAACCTCGGGTGACTTGGACCAGAAGTCTGGTAGTTTAAGAGAAGCGGCAGCGATTTCCGGACTTTTCTCCATAGCGTGTCTAATGTCGGGATCACTAATGTAGTGTTACAATTACCTTAAGTTATTCAAGAATCTCCTTCCCTAGGTCTAGATCTAACTCCTTCTTTCTGCTGTCAACAGTGTGTGTCCTCTGACGTGAACCATTGTCCTTGCCGCCGGTCGGCTGTCCTACTTCCGCCGTTGGCCAGATTAGAATAATACTTATGAGAAAGCATTTATATAAACTGGATGCTGTAATATCAGCAGATAGCGGGTAATTTGCTTCTCCAAAGGCACATTATTGTGTTCAAGAAATATATGGCAACAATCGTGTGGGCAGATTAACTCAGTGACCCTTTCTACTTGCTTCACAATGCCTTCTAATTGTAGATCTAGAGCTTGTCCAGGAGGGTGAGGTGTGCTGGGAGTCTTATTCAGTTCTTTCAGGTTTTTCCCCCAATATCTTTGACCATTTTCTTTAATTTCATGATTTCAGTCATCTTTTCCAGAGTTTGTTCAGTGAAATTGAAGCCATCATCAGTCATAATCAGTCTGGGTCTATAAACACTGTTAAACCCATGTAGGGCAAGGCATATTTAGTACTGGTAAAAATCAGTAGTAAAATGCAAAAGTTAACTCTCTACTTGAAGATTGTGAATCATAGAAAAGTAAGAATAATACTTTCGGAGGAAGTATATCAATGAATTGTTTTGTGGTACCACTTTAGACTGAAAGGAACCCACACAGCAAGTTTGGTCAGTATAAGTGCAGGGATAGCTGCGACTTTAGTTTCAGGGAACAGACAAGTTTTAGTATTGTATTATTTATATACAGTTGACTCCACTTAAAATGAAGTCGCTTAGTGTGATCTTCTTTTTGTATGACGTATTTCTTTTATCCCTTCCCCAATGCCTCATTTTCGTGGGGAAAAAACGCTTAGTATGACATCTTTCTATCCGTTTTTACTCTTTGCATGATCTCATTTTGAAGTCACAAAGAGGAAAAAAAATGCTTAGTATGCTTTTCCTAAGCCGTGTCATGGTCAAAATACACGCCGTCATCTTTCGTAATCGTTGTTTTGCTACAGTTTGTACCTGCCATTGTCCTGTGTCTGCCTCGCCATGCTGACACGTGTTATGTCACCTACCCAGTGTGCCTGCGTGCGCCCGAGGCGCCTTGCGTACGACTGGATGTGGACGCTTTGTCCATGAGTATAGGATTTTACGAATTTTATTCTGCTGGCATCACCGATGGCATTATGCGAGCTCAAATATGTTGCCATGTGTTATTCATCAGGTGGATCGATAATGCAGTGTAATAGTAAATGAGGCATCAGATGTCATAAGATTCACAGGGCCACTGATTTCACTCAGGTCAGGCATTGAGAGCGGAGATTACGATAGGGAGAAAGAGCAAAGGGTTACCCACGTGGAGGTACCGTAACACGTGTGGCCACAATTTGTTTACTTTTTTTTAAAACTACGTAATGGAGATTCAGTTGTTTTCAGGGGACACGGAACAAAGACAGTCGGCTCCGGCAAGTCCACGAAGGTGTCAAATACCATGCTCACTCGGTCGATGTTTATTGAGTTAGTTTAGGCTCAATGATACATGATGCGAGTGTGGCCAGCGGGAGGGTCTTGTATGATACATGTATTCACATTTAAAAATAAATAATATAGGAAAATGCAAGCTATGTTTTTTTGGTTGGCATCTTGCATGCTGGCAGTCATATAACAACATAATGTTAAGTTAACTGACAAGTAATATTGTGTGCTAATTTTCGCCCTTTGGTTATAATGGAAACGGAACATTTTGCATAGAAGTAGTGCAGTTGGGGGAATCGTCTTCTAGACGTGCCAACTATGAAAGAAGAAGAAGAAGACACCATGGGTGAATATTTTTTTTTTATAAACACACCCTAATACACGTAGGCCTACACACAAAAATACCCCCGCCTTAGAAAAAAACAACTAAAGGTCACCTAATAACAATACTGCTTCCATCCTTCATCAACATAGTTTATCTAAGGTAACTCAATAAATGCTTAAGATGATTTAACGGATAGTATGATGTTAAATTTTATATCCCATGGACATCATCTTAAGCAATGTTGACTGTAATGAATTTATTGAAGAAAGGTGACACTTCTCAGATTCAGAAAAGTGCTGCGAGTAGTAGTGTGTGCTTCCATTTATTAGTAATTTACTTCTGGGAACTGGAGAGAAGGTGGTCAGTATTTTTAAAATTGTTTTCAATCCTTGATACCAACCCTTTTTACTCTGAGTACATCCTAGGGGCATTAAAGTAAATTGAATCATTGAAGTGACAAAAGGATCCTCATAATATTTTGGAAAACACCTGATGTGATCAGGATTGATTTGGCATACACTTTTACACATTTTGATTTCACAGATAGAAAATTGTTGTCAGGACATGATGTTAGTGATGGTGGTTTGCTAACATGTTTGCTGGAAATGGCATTTGCGGGCAACTGTGGTCTTGCAGTTGATATTCCTGTCAAGAGCAGCGAAGGTATGGAAATTTTTGCTGGCACAGAAATTCTGCCAGTTGTAGTTGTATGGTTATTCAACATGGTGTGTAGTTCTTCAGTGCTGCAGGACAGATCCAAAATAGTGTTTTATATATCGAAATATTCAAGATACGACAAAATCACCTTAGAATGTTTCACTTTGATTTTAACCCTAGTCCTGCGGGAGGCCACTATATTGGCCTCCCTGCGCGGCACGGGAGGCCATTATTTTGTCCGACACGCTTAACCGCAGGTCCTGCGGGAGGCCACATTTTTGTATGGCAACGGTGCGCCTCGCGCTTTGTTTATTCGGTTGCCAAGGCTGTCTTTTTTTTTTCCCACACTATTTTCGCGTGTTTATCTATCCTGTCACCCCTACTATATCTAACAAAATGGTATCGTCCGATTACGTTTATTACGATGCAACTATTCGCAACTATTCGGCATATTCTGTAATAGTACTGACGGTCTGAAGTTTGAACTGGGGAAAAATCTTGGGGAAACTTTTTCTTTGATGATGGTTATCGTCTACATGTGAAATGAGAAGAAAGGGGCCATGTGCGTATTTGAGACGCCGTTCTACGTCTGTAATTATGAATTCCGATGTAACATTAGGGCATGCTGCGTTAGGGCGTCTGTCGGTAGGTTTTTCATCAGGGAAAACTGGGAGAAAACGACCGACTTTGTTGTTGGTCGTTGTCTTTATTTGATGTGGTAATTAGAGAGATATCGTGTTCCTTTGATTAAACCGCTTTTCAGTATGTATGTATGTGCTCTACGACCTGGAACTGGAAATCAAATCTCTCGCTAAAACTAACATTATAGTAAGTGGAAGCTTTACATAGTAGAGGAGGGAGAAGGCAATGTCACGATACATGTGGTTAGTAAATTAAGCGAATGGCTTAAAAAATAATTTGTTCACCTGAATGGCCTGACTTAGGGACAGAAAAAGTGCAGAGGTCTTGGGAAAATGATAAAACATGTGTTAAACGGCATGTAAATGCAGAAAATTCTTGATTTGGGGCCTTTCATTTCACAATAAAACCTACTGCATATCATCACAAGTACTTTATCCAAATATCATAGGGGTCACTTACGATTTGTCCACCACTATTGTTGTTATTGCGTCCTGAAGTATAAGCGATACACGTGTTCACAAGGACCTGATTGACCCGACCGCTGAGGTTATCGGCAACACGCGAACGATCGGCTAACTGGCCGCTGGCTATCCCCGCACGGGGCGTTACGTGGACGGGTTCACTCATCGTGGGACGAGGGTTAAACTGCTCTTGACTTTTTTCATGTACATTGGTATCCAGCTTTTGACGTTTGGTCACATGAAAAATGCCTACCAGTGCAACTGCATGTAAGAGATGGTGTTATAAAATGTAAAAATGCAAGCACTGAAAATCACCTGTTGCAGGATTATATTCAATGTAGTACCTATAAATTTGCAAGGTGAATTGATGAAGAAGCCGAGTGAAAGAAAGAAAGAAAGAAACAAAAAAAGAAAAAAAATGTTCAATATATCTTTTAACCAAGGAATTGTTATGGCAGTGTGATATCTAGATTGTCCCCTGGTACCTTCCTGACTGAAGCATCATGATGCATAATAAATTTGATGTGGTTTATAATTTAGCAAATGGTTTATTAAGTGAGATTGGTGGTATTTAGATGGTGTAATTTCTTTTTTGGTCCTAAATTAAATTTGGCTGTGACTGGTGCTTTGCATTGTATCATATCATGTTATTTCATATGTTTTGAGTTATGACATGTTCATGTAGTAACATCGCGCCAATGCTCCGTTAAACTCAAACTCAAATGTAATAATAGGTAAGATTTGTGTATCATGCGTGAGATGTTAAATGGTGTGTGAAAATGAATTGTCTTTATGGGATAATAAAGTGATTCTTTTCATCATGTTATTATTGTAATTATCCTTCTGATTTCACATGTGAAATACATCAGTGTTCATCATTTTTATCTCAAATTTATTTTAATATTAATTGTTTTTAATATCCAGTAAGTAAAAATAGAATTGAATTTTTGTTTCTTTGCATTAAAAACCTTGGTAACCAAAGAGTCAGTGGCCCCAAAGAAAAAAAACAAACAAACAAAAACGTGCATATTCTGATTCAGTCCAACTTTGGATAAAATAAACTTGATCCCAACAACATTTTCCATTTCCAAAGAATGCTGACTTACTCAGAATCTGATGTAATGGCAAAGAAGTTGGCAACCTTAGTATCTCAGAAGATTAAAGGGAATTGCGTTGATTTTGAAATTTTTATTTTTTTTTTACTTAAATGCAAGATTGATCAGTCAGCCGGCCATTTCTCGTTTCAATCTGCAAAATAAGGGGATTTATACATAATAATAATAATAATGAAGATCATTTATATAGTGCCCAATCCAAACAGTTTGCTCTAGGCACTTATTCCCTCCCATCTGCAACTCACCTTCTTTCTCTCTGTCTGTCTGTCTATCTGTCTGTCTCTCTCTCTCTCTGCCCCTCTCTCTCTGTCTGTCTCTCTGTCTCTCTCTCTCTCTCTCAAACACAAAATCTATTGCATGCACTTTTATGCCAGACATACTTTGTATACATAGACACACACACACATAACATACCATAAGGCAGATAATAAACAATAAAACAGCAAAAATAAAATGAATTTTGAAAATAAATGGATTGGGGATGATACATATGATTAAGATTTTTGTTATCTGGAAAATTGCTTCCTGGTGTTAAATTTTCTAATTTGCTAAGTTCTAATCTTTTTGGTACTAGTGTGTAACCAGTGTTGCTGAAATAGAACAGATGTATTTCTAGTCAGGCTATGTAAAAAAAAAATTTTGTTTTTGGCATTACATTATTTATTCCTAAGAGTATAGAAATTCACCCACAAGCCACAGTTGTGATTTTTGATAGAATAACTTATAAAAGAAATGGTTGAACTTGCATAATTTATGTTTCAAATTCATGGTGTAACTATTTCGCACTATGCTTCAATTCACAATCTGTGCAAGATTGCATGCAAGATAGCATGCTTCTCAGATTGCTCAAAGGCATGATTTCATGGATATGTTTCAACAGAATGCTACTCTGAATATGAGTGAGTATAATTCACTTCAAGACCCACTTAAGATATTGTACATTCACATTCATATTTCCATCAATCTTTGTTTTTAAATTCACCAGAGAGAAATTTCAAGGCACCACTCAGTTTTGACAAAATCTTCATCAATTTTCATTTCTAGCCCCAATATTGAATGTGTTGTTTGCTGAAGAAACTGGAGCTGTTTTAGAAATTTGCAAGGAAGACTTGACTGCTGTTGAAACAGCCCTGAAGGAAAAAGATGTTCCATATCTTGTTCTTGGCAAATCTATTGGCAACATGAGTGATGCACAGGTAGTATATGTGTCATGTCCATGCTGTCACTGGAGTATATTCTGATTCATTTGACTACACCCGAAGGTCATTTCATATTTCTGTTACCTACTTACATTGCACAAATCCAGCCTATAGTATACCAAAGTTAGGTCACTGAATCCAGGGTCATCCAGCCTCTATCAATCAGCCCTGGTGTTTTGTTAATTGGGCTAAAATTGTAGGGTATGTTGTGACTGAATCTGACAGATATCTTGTAACCTTTTGCATGGAATGCTTAATTTTGAAGTGCATAGTGAAATTCTTCCATAATTTTACCCTCTAAGAAATGGCCCCAGTAGTATGAGAGCGAGCCCCACTAACCTCAACGGAAGTCGCATTTTGTCAGATTTGAGTCATTAATATCACCATAAAGTATGAAATCTCGTCTTTAATTTGGTGTGAAAATTATTGCAGTGCTCTTTTTTATAGCAAAGTTATGGCTTTTTAAAGACACTTCTCCCCCGGGTCAAAAACGGAAGTAACTTCAGAGAAAAATCACCATTAAAGATGGAGAAGCGATTTTTGGTCTGGGGGAGATGGGTGGCCTCACTATCTCTCTAGCAACAGATACTTGTAATTAACCTATGGCTTTGAAATTTTGCATGTCTCTGCCAATTTAAATGATACAGGCTGGGTAAAAATTTTGTGACAATAGGTTTATTAATTTTAAAGTTATCGGGAGTTCAATGAACCCCATTATAGCTGTGATGTCAACGGCAAAATTAAAGCCATTAAAAGCAATATTTATCATATTTATAGGCTGTCTAGTCCCCAAAAGAAAACGTCAAGAAAAAGTCACAAGAATGGTGCCATTGGGCCTCGAAATTATCCCTAAATAACATCTCGGTGCTGCCACTAAAACCACTCGTTTTAGTGAATACTTGGTATAGAGAGAGTAATATCTGTTACATGATTTTGATCTTAACTCAGAAAGTTTTTGAGATATCTTCATGAAATTTGGACGGTGAATTCATAATTGGATTACTATTATTATTTTAAAAGTTGAATGCATAGGGCTAGGGACACATAGAAGCGGTATGAGCATGAGGAAAGTTGAAAAATTTAGGTGTGAAAATCTGTTCTTGAATTTTTCATTTCACTTATCCATTCAATATAATTTTGGAAGCTTTTCTTACAGGTGAGAAGAAAAGCACTATCATAACTTTTCAGCAACGGTAGTGGGTGCAACAGATTCGTGTTGTCAATACATTATAAGATGTAAATGTAACATGAACACCACCCGTCATTATTCTCTACCTTATTAGTCCCATTATCTATATTAATAAAAGTGAACCTTGCGACAATTGCAGTGCGCCTTTCGTTACTCTGTTAATGCTGGTTTGGTGGCCCTCAGATTTTATACAGCGCTTAGTATAGACCGTGGTCATGTCCCCGGCACAGAAAATAAAAAAATAATCAACAACTCGCAGAACGTTTGTATTAGTTTCTAGGTTGCGACACATTGGAGTTTGGTCTATTTTTTCGGCAAATTAATGTAACTAAGATTGGTTCCGGTATAGACTGTATCACACTCACAAAACAACTTCCAGTTAGGACTGGTTTGAATGATGAGATTGAGTTAGACTATCAAGTATGAAACTTTGTGTGTTCTCAATGTGCCTAGACTAGGAAAAAGAAAGGGTCTGGAATTGAGAGATTGACGCTGCAGGGCCAAAAATTATAGGTTTGTGTTTTCAATATGCCTAGGAAAATAATATAATATTTCTTTTCCATTAACACATGACGTTATCACTTCTTGCGATGTGCAAACAAACTAACCCGTGCGCAAATCATAGCCATTTGACGGATGCTGGCGGGACGCGCAGGACGTCAACGGGCAAAGGGAGAGCAGTAAACCGTATCTAAAAACAAACAAACAAACAAAAATAAAATAATGCTAAAGGAACAGACTAAATGAAGCAGGTCCATAATAATCACCCAGAACTGAAACTAATAAATCAATTTTTCCCGGACTCAGCTAGTTGACTATAAAGATTAACATCAAAGAAGCCCATCAGACAACATGGACAGTTTTTTTTTTAAAACAATTATTGTATGGCAGGGAAATAAATGTTACCTCTTTATATGGCCACTAGATGAAGTTCCAGGCATTATCCAGGATAAACCTATGAACGCACCATCGTGCATCCTATCTCTCTCTGTCTCTCTCTCTCTCTCTTTTTTTGGTCTACAAAGCTTCCCATACTCTCCTTACTACAGATTCCATGCGCTCCTGAGCACTACTCACTCATTTCTGATAGGGAGACTGTGCGCATGGAAGTGGACGCGTGTTAATATCATTTCCGGTGCAATGGGCTTGCTACAGGGAGCCAAAACAAAGACCATTGTATTTTTTAATTTTTTATATTCTATTTAAAAATACCTGAAACTTGAATCAACACAATCGGTCGATATAAAAGCGATTGGGATGGATTAGTTGACACTTAAGAAAGTTAATTTTACCATTGTTGAACTGTCATTTAGGCTGAAGAGTCAAGCAAAAAAAGGGCCAAAATGGGGCCACAATGAATTACTCCCACTGTTTTTTTTTTTTAATAATAAGATGAAAAATTGAAGTAAGACTAAGAATGTGAAAAATTTTATGATAAGCTGCAATCAAATGAAATTCTAAAAAAAAAACTGATGAAGCTGATATTTCTTCCACTTTTGACAACCGTTTACACAAGAACAACTGGGTACCTAAGAACATTACATGTAGGCAGATGAAGAAGTGGAACAGGCTGTTACACTACGACATGCTATAATTTTTTTCATTAAGGGATTCTGTCTAGCAGCTTTTGCACTCTTAAACAGTACAAATTACATGCACATGTAATAAAAAAAAATCTGTTACATGCAAATGACGTGTCGGTGCAAACCAAAATGAGCCGGGGGGAGCATTGACTGCAATGCCACCTTTAAAATGTTAAAATTGATCTTTTCTGTCTTAAGGAATGAAGAATATCAACACACAGTTAGTTAGCGTATTGCCTACATGTAGATGTGCTTGTCTGTACCAAGGAAGATGCAAACCATTCATAAAGCTACTACTAGGAAAAGAATGAATAGTACACTAAAATACATGAAACCTGCAAAAGGAATACGTGAATTTAATTATATTTTTTGCTTACATTTATGGATGTGTTTAATATTTAAACTTATTGTCCTTTCCAGATTACTGTTGCAGTAGATGGGTCTGCAGTCCTAAAGTCTGATATGCATGAGTTGAGGGATATTTGGGAGGAAACTAGTTTCATTCTAGAGAAGAGACAGGCTGATATACTTTGTGTGCAACAGGAACAGACGGGTCTGAAGTTCAGAAAACAGCCTCAGTACACTTGTAACTTTAATCCAGACGCTGTTTTGACAGTGGGCCCAACAGTTGGTAAGAGTTTGATATTTGGGAATGGATGCAAATTTTCTGACAAAATTCAAATTCGTCAGGACATACAATAAGGTGTTCCTCTTTCTCCTTTTCCTGAAAAACCCATTACCCATCAAAAGTTTGGAAGTGGGTGACCCTGACCAGTGTTCCTTCTAAGGTGTGTACATAGTAGTATGTTTTTAAAAGTGCGCACACGCATTTTGCAACTAGCACATGAAAGAAATGAATATGTGTACAAAAGATTATTTAAGGAAAAATAATGTGGTAATTAATAACTATATTTACTTAATGAAACAACAAACTGAGCAAAGTGTCAAATAAAACGTGAATACATTATTTCATAGAATCTGGGTTGCCAGCATGTCCAGAGTTGGCCTGGATTTCTGACTTCGAGCCTAGAGCTTTACACGTGGTTTGGAGTAGCCTGGAGTTATCAACATTTTGCTAGCTCGACAAGAAAATCGGCAGCTGCTTTGATGGCTTGACTGGATCTACGAATTTCGTATTTGTATTAGTATAGGCTACCTCTTTGATCCCAGTTGGGATATAATTAAAAAAAATTTTTTTTTTAATTTTGTCCAGGCAGCTGGCCTTGTTAGGCCTGCTCTTCTTTAACTTCCAATTTGCAAAGTGTCTTTAAATGTGTGCAACATGCACATCGGCCATCTATTCTGAGTTTTTATCAAGAAAATTAGGTGCTCGATCCTACCTACCATAGGATCAGGGACAGGAAAAACATGAGAAAAATCCCAAAATTCCAACATGCCTGCACCAACTGGGAATTGAACTTGGTACCTTTGGCATGAGAGGCAAACAACTTACCTGTACTTATTTCGTCGATCGCCACTTTCATGAATTGGCATTAGGCCTAACCCTGGTGTTACTTAGAGCGGAGGGTCAACAAATGTTAACTTTTAATTGCCGTATACTTCTTCAGTGGCTGAAACTCACAAATACAGTCCACGGCTGTTAAGAGGCGGTATTCTAGTTGCTGAGCCCAGTTGAGCTATTGGTGACCTGACCCGGTCACGACCTCGTTAACTGGGTCAGCGACCTCGATTCGAGGGGGGTTTCCCGGAGC
This sequence comes from Onchidella celtica, assembly GCA_963931925.1. NCBI lineage: Eukaryota > Metazoa > Mollusca > Gastropoda > Systellommatophora > Onchidiidae > Onchidella > Onchidella celtica. The sequence goes on along the minus strand of OZ007573.1, from coordinate 26,425,775 downwards.
CCATGTAGCGCTTCTGACTCACTGTTTTTTATCGGTAATCAAAGCAGTCTCACACCCAAATCAGCCCGTATATCATACTTTTGTAAACACATAAGAACTTAACGATATATTGTAAGTGTATACAGTGAACCATAGAAATGTATTCAACATCGTAGTAGAGATATAGAGGCACAAAGTTATACAATATTTCCTCAAATGAATACATTGTTCATAAATTTCAGATATGAAATTAGATATGATTGCCCCCATCGAATGAGGTGAAATCATCACACAACATGAGAAATAGGTTAAATTTCAAAACTCACATGACTGCATTCATGTAGAGTTATCCAGTCTCGAGTTATTCGAGTTTGACGATCGTTTTCGGTTCCTGCAAGGTTGTGTGACCGAATTCTTTCTTCAAGTCCCTCAGACTTTGGCCAGTTGCTTCCATAAGATTTTACTGACTCAGATACACCTTTGCATTCATTTTCTGCATGTAAGCCCAATTGCACATCGATTTCATGTGCAGCCTCTTCAAGCAGACAATGGTGTTTCAGCACAATACCTAACAAAATATGAAGATATGGCGGAGCAGCATGACTTAGATCTACATCTCGCATTGGGAGGTGGAGACTATTGTGAAAATGGCACACGTTTCTTCAGCCCTAAGCCGACCTTTTTGAAACGTTTGTAGTCGTGTTTGATGGTGGCCAAAGAGCAGGCTGGAGAGTCATGTGTTTGTAATTTCATCATGTGGGAGTTTGGCGCCAGGCACCACAGACATGGGTATGTGCACCAGAGAGTCCATATATTTTAGCAAGAAAGTCATAATCCCCAAAGAGGAATAAAACTATCTTCTTGTCCTGCCATACTAATGCTGAAAGCTCTGTAAGTTGAGGTAGTAAAACAGACATACATGTTTCAAGGTTTTCATAGCTGTCTTTGATTTTTGCCATTGCAACTAGAAATGTGTTGTGTTCTGAATTTGCTTTTTGTGTGTTAGCTATTTGAAGAGTAAATTTTAAACTATCTTTGCCCCCCCCCCCCCCCCCCCCAAACTTAACCCAAATTTCATCCTGTGGAATGGTGGAGTCATGCCACGTGAGTGTCTCATTTTGTTTGTGTTTCTCTAAGATGTTGACCACAAAATCTGATAGATTTGAAACCCTCCCCAATGCTGTGCTGTGTGTCTGTCCATCAGCATCAATAAAATCCTCCATCTCTGTGACAATGTCAGCTGCCAGATCTTCCATGCTTTCCGTTGTTCCTGCTCATTTGGCAACATGAGGCCAGCTTCTTTAAGATACCGTCTTTGTTGACGTAACTGGCTCCATGTTAGATCTGTAGCTTCCTTCATTGCCATCACAGACTGGCACCTCATTTGTGGTTTTAATTTAATGCCTGCCTCCTCACAAATATTCTTTCGTGTCGCTGTTTTGACCTGTCTAGGTTCTGATGCTTATTGTATGGTAATACTGTCTTGTGACGTGCCCGCTATGCTAGTCCTAATGGTAGAAAGCAAATGTATGCTTTTCTTTTGGTGGTTTCTTTGGCTAGAGATGTTTCTTTCTTTATTTTTGTTAGTTTGGCTAATAGTATAGGTTGGCCTCCTGTCTTGCATTTGAAAATGTTTGTTTCTGAATTATTCAATTGTCTCCAAACAAAATGTGTGTGAAGTTTATGTTCTTCTTGTGTAAGTGGCCGTGTTGGGGACAGTTCGAATGACTGGGAAAATAACCTGTCGTGTTTAAATGCCAGTGAGGTGTTGCTGTCTATCATAACCTTTGTAGGTTTGTGTGGCGTTGATGTAGCAATAGGGGGGCCGCTGAACTCTGCCTCATTAAGGCCACTGCTAATGAACACAATAAACATCGCCCATCTGCGGTGACCGAGTGAGCATGGTATTTGACACCTTCGTGGACTTGCTGGCGCCAACTGTCTTTACTCCATGTCCAGTGAAAACGATCTCTATTGCGTAGTTTAAAAAAAGTAAAAAAATTGTGGCCACGCATGTTACGGTACCTCCACGTGGGTAACCCTTTGCTCTTTCTCCCTATCGTAACCTCTGCTCTGAATGCCCGACCTGAGTAAAATCAGTGGCCCTGTGAATCTTACGAAATCAATTCTGATGCATCATTTACTACAGTAGAACTCTAATCCAACGAACTCGGACTCAAAGAACACCTTGCATTCAACGAACAGAGAAAAATCCCTGTTTTTTTCCTTCACTGACTTTATTAAATATCTTTTATCGGAATCTGGGCCGGACAGCGACTGTCAAAACAGCGACAGTCGTTATGACGACTTCATAATGGCGACGTAATCAAGTGAGCGACGTTCAAAACAGCTATTGTATAAATGGCGACCGCATTAAAACAGCGACTGTTATGATAGCGACTTTACTGGCTATAAAACCGGTCAGAATGAGATATGCTCACAGGGTCGCAGACTTATGTTTCAATGGCTCATTTTGCTGAAATTATTTCCCCTTAATCCGATAGGGGGCGCGCAGTAACTGGAGGTAAACAAACAGCAGCCGATCCCGGAAGTGACCGCTTGATTTGCCCTATACTGATGTTCCATGAAGTGACGGCTGCGCATAATAAACTGTAGTTTTCTCTCCAAAATGCCAGATTATTGCATTGTTCCCTTTTGCAAAAATCATGGTGGTCATCGGCACTGCCGCAATCAAATTGGGTCGTTCTTATTCCTCTGTAGTTCAGCACCAAAATAAAATAACTTAAAATGCCACATACCAATAATATCATTGAAAATAATACCTCTTTCAAACGTTATTTTTCAATTCCATGACATTGCTGTTATAACTTTAATATTATGAGCCCAAAGTAGTCACTATCGGACATTTTAACGGCCAAAAATCGCTAATCTGCGGGAGCTGAGTAACACCCATATATCGTTTCAAGATGGATCTGATCACACAGACTCAAAATTACAATTTACTGATATTTGGATTACATTGAATAACTAACCTTTATTTTGGTATATTTTTGCCTCGGCTACGGAAAGTCATTTGTTGTATGTGTATGTCGATTTTATGTTTGTGTGGAGTTTTAAAATTTGCGAAATTGCGCATTTTTTTCTCCTAAATTAAGCTTCAATATGGCTGTTGATTTTGAAAATAACCATTTCGTTTATCCTTCTGTGGATAAGCCTTCGAATAACCAACACAATGATGTGTTCCTTACTTCTGCGTCAATCTGTCGATTTTCTATAATGACAGTGAAAACTGATAAATTTTGACATTTTTGTCTCCCTTGTCAAAAAGTGAAATTTAATGTAGAGGCATTTTTGATTCAAATAAAAGACCACTTATTAATAATTTAAACCCTTGAAAAAATTTAGGCTTGTTGTCTGTAAACAGAATGTGTCTACATTTTGGTATGTTTGCAGTGATAACGCACCGGTGGTGTTTTCATGAAAATTCAGATGATCATAACTTTGCCAAATATTGAGATACAGAGACAAATTTGGTATCAAAATTCTTAAGAAAGTGAGGTCTTTCAATTGGAAAACTTAATTTAAGTGTCTATACAGCGACTTTCCAAAATCAGTTTTGAGTACCTACTTTTAATCTCAATCCCTGCCTGGTTTCAGATTTCCCACCTAATTTGTTTGTATTATATTATTATTTCTGTCAGTAAATATGTTTCGTTAATATCAATATCACTTTAAGTAATTGGTTAATGTTTAAGTCGTATCAATCATACAAATCACAACATAAAACAAGTTTTCATATAGTAAACACTAAGAAAACACACCCTCTGTTCACTGGAGTATAATTTATTTCACTGCCAATCAGGATTAGAATATAGAAAGGTGACAGGTTATCGGGGAATTGCAAGCATAAAAAAGAATTTTTTTTTGAAAAAGTGTTTCAATTTCAGGTACATAGGGCTACAACTCCGATTTTACAATCAATAAATCACTTTGCATGGGAATATGATCCATAAGCTCATTTAATGAGATAATAGCTGATGCCTAAAATCACATGATAAAGACATTTTTTTAAATAAAGCTATGCACGGTATATACAGCCATTTGCATCATAAGGCAAGAAAACACCATAGCTGCACCTAATGTTGATCAAATCATGCTCAAGAATCCAAATAGATTTAAATAAATCCTTCTTGCAACGTTCGCCACATTGATAACATCGAGTCGGATAATGCGAAAGTGCTTGAAAGCATACCTCAACTTGTGGAGCGCCACCTATGGTATTATGGCCCTTTGTGTTTGAGCAAAATGAGCCATTGCTGATGTTTCGTGTCTGTGTACACTTTGTGAGCTAAGTTCACTGAGGTGAAATTCCTGGTCGGTCGTTAGAAGGCAACGCTATGTAGTGTCACAGTAATGTTTGGATCGTTTGAAAAATTTGCCCATAATGGAGTTCATAATTTCAAGAAAAGGAAGTGACATGATAAGTCATGAAGGTTTTTTGTACAGGATGGATAAAACAAAGTTAAATACAATCAATTGGAGGTGTGCCAAGACAGGTTGTAAAGGTCGCCTAACGACAAGCCTTCAGTATCGTGAGCAACAACAACCCCCAGTGAGCAGTGGCATCCACACGCATCCACCAAACCCTGCGGAAGTGGCAGTCCGGAGAGTGGAAAACATTGTAAAAACAGCTGCAGTAAGAACACGGGATCCACCACGAAGAATCGTGCAAGATGCAATGGCCGAAGTTAATGAAGAAATTGCGGCAGCTGTTGGTTCTTCCACAAATCTGCATCAAACCATCAGATGGAAAAGGAAAGCAACAGACAACAACCCCCCAGCTCCTGCTAATGTTGGAGAACTGTTCATACCTGATATGTTGAGACAAACAGCAGACCAGCGTGGCTTCCTGCTCTATGACAGTGGGCGCGGAGATGTTCATCGGATGCTTATTTTCAGTACAGATCAGTTTCTTCAGACTTTACACGATTCCGAACACTGGATGTGTGATGGTACATTCAAAGCGTCACCGTCCCTTTTCTATCAAGTGTACACTGTGCATGCTTTGATACGAAACAATGTGCTTCCCTGCATTTTTGTTCTACTCCCAAATAAGCAACAAGTCACATACTCTCAAATGTGGACTGAAATCAAATCACTGAAACCTGGACTCACTCCAAGAAGTGTACAGATCGACTTTGAACTAGCTTCCAAAGCTGCACTCATTGAAGCATTTCCTCAAACGCACCTCTAGGGCTGTTACTTTCACTTGGGACAATCGCTCTGGAGAAAGATTCAGGAAAACGGACTGCAACGGTTATGTGCAAGACGACAATATTCGGATGGCAATGAAAATGCTCCTTGCTCTTGCCTTTCTACCAGTGGATGAAGTGAGCGATGCCTTTGATGAATTGGTGGCAGACTACCCAGCAGAAGTAATGCCTCTTGTAAATTACTTCGAAGACAACTACGTGGGGCGGAGAAACAGACGGGGAGACAGACGACAGCCATTGTTTCCCATACATATGTGGAGTGTGAAAGCCAGACTAGATGCAGGACTGCCACGAACCAACAACCAGCTAGAGAGTTGGCACAATGCGTTTCAGGGATCAACGGAAACTCATCATCCTTCCATCTTTCGATTCATCGAAGCCTTAAGACGGGAGGAAGCCCTTCAACGGGCAAACCGAACCCAGCTTCTACAAGGCAGAGACCTGACCCAGCGAATGAAAAGATACGTGACAATGAACACATGAATCACTGTTGTACAGCAAAATCGAGATCAGTATGATCTGCGGCAGTTCCTTCGAGCCCTTGCCCACAATTTAGAAATAAACGTGGCTTGATCACTTGATGACTCTAATTTTTATTGCAAGTCCCTTTTTGTTTCAATCTTTTACTAGACTGGTTTTTATTGCAAGGCTTGACGACTTTCTGTTATTTGACTTGACTGGCCATTTTCTTTTTAAATCATGTGACTTCCATGGCTAGTCTGAATAAAATGTTGTTTTAAAGTCCCTTTTGGGCTCAATCGTTCACTTTCACTGTTTGGTGTGCGTGTGCGTGGCCAGTTTTTTTGTTGGATTTAATAAAAGGATTTTGGCTTAAATGTTAGGTGAACGATAGGAAAAGTATAGTGATGTCGCTGTTGTGGCAGTCGCTGTTTTAAATGAATCGCTATCGTGTAGTCGCTCTATTGACAGTCGCTGTTTTAAATGAATCGCTATCGTGTGGTCGTTCTATTGACAGTCGCTGTTCTAACAGTCGCTATTTGGAACGAACTAATATCAGACCCACCCTCGGTTCCAACGAACCAGAAGTGTAGGCAAGCTCACAATAAATTGCTTGTCTACCTAGAAATCTAGTTGAAATTTGAAATTCAAAAGGTCTGCTGTCGACTGACACGTGTACCGTAGGCTATATTATGCCATGTGGCGAAGGTGTGGACATACAGGGAGAAAATTATGAACAAAGAGAGAGGGAAGGGGGAATGGATGGCAGCCCACGAACAGCCGACGCGTGGAAGGACACCATATGGGATCAAAGAGACAAAGCCGCCGGAACTTGGATAGTGGGTGGGAAGGGTGAAGAGTGGTTGTAGGCCTATAGACAAGCAATGGGGGGGGGGGGGGGGCAGAGGGAAGGTTGTGGATAGAGGGGGGATTGGCTTGTGTAGAACTAACACAGTGCGAGTGAGAAGATTGTAGCTAGATCTAGATCTTATTTCATACACTGAAGGACACTGCTAATGAAAGCATCTCAGACATTTGTACAGTTTTACATAAAGTACAAACTTGTGAATTACAATTTTCACTTTGTAAAGACATGGCATCTTCAAGTCCAGTCACTGGTATCAAGAGAAAATGTCTCTCATTGAGGAAGTCGAAAGGGGACACAGAACCAAGGCTGACATCTGCAGAGAATATGGCATTCCAAAAAGTTCACTATCTACTTTCTTGAAAGATAAAGAGAAGATCCGAACAGCGATTGCACAAGGAACTTCAAAGCAGAAGCGATTGCGCACATCACCACTTGATAATGTTGATGAAGCAGGCTAGGAGTGACAACGCGCCCCTGTCTGGACCAATTTTGTTAGAGAAAGCAGGGGAACTGGCCCGTGTTCTCGGGCATGCAGATCAGCCAATTAGTTCCGGATGGCTAGATAGATTTAAAGTGAGACACGGGATCGTGTTCAAAGTTGTAAGTGGAGAAGCCGCATCTGCAAATAACATCGACACATCAGATTGGGACAAGCAACGAGAGTCCATATTGAAAGACTATCAGCCTTGTGACATATTTAACGCAGACGAGACAGGCTTGTTCTATAAATGTCTGCCAAACAGATCATTGGCATTTCAAGGTGAAACCTGCACTGGACAAAAAGTACCTAAAAACAGGATTTCAATACTTTGCGCAGTCAATATGGATGGGAGCGAAAAACTGCTTCTCCTTTCAATCGGAAAATTTCAGAAGCCAAGATGCTTCAAGGGCATAGGGAGCTATTACATACAAGTACAATAAGAAAGCCTGGATGACGGGCCCGATATTTGAAGAGTGGGTGAGAAAGCTTGACAGGCGCTTCCTTCTCCAAGGACGCAGCGTAGCTTCGATTTTAGATAACTGCAGCGCTCATCCTAAGCTCACTGATTTGCGAGCCATAACAGTTTTATTCTTGCCACCCAACACGACGTCCAGACTGCAGCCTTGCGATCAAGGGATAATAAAAAGTTTTAAGACTTTTTACCGCAAGCGGGTGCTTCGAAAGTACATCCAAACTTACGAGACGACAGGAGGGACTGAATCCCACTTCAATATGTCATTGCTTGATGCCCTGTACATGGCCCGCGCATCCTGGGATGAAGTTGACCAGACAACAATCCAAAATTGCTTTAAGCACGCTGGCTTTATAAAAGAAAGTGAGCAAGACTCGGCTGCTTCGTCAACCTCAGAGGATGCAACACCCCCTCAAGATACAGACGATGTCAGTGACTTGATTCGTCAGTTCGCCACCCTCACAGATCCAGTTCTGGCAGTGAGTATTGATGATTACATCAACATTGATGAAGGAGTACAAATTGCGGAAAAAATGTCACTCACAGACATTGCTGCATCAGTGCAGCTATCTACTGAAGGCAATGATGAGGATGACGAGGAGGATGATGAGCCTGTGCTTCCTCAAGTTTCAAGCAAAGCTGTTAGGGGCTGTTCAAATATGATATCACGCCTGGAGGGGGGGGGGGTCTGGCAAAAATGTGAGGGGGGGGGGGTCTGGCAAAAATGTGAGGGGGGGGGGGTGTCTCATGGAAAAGTGATATCACACCTTTTAGCTTACTTCAGTGTATTAGAAATAGATTGAAAACTAAGATTTTTTAAACATTTCAAACTAACTTTCATTTGCTCTCGTGTAAGTATATCTAGAATCTAGGTTATTTGTGTAGTTGTTGTATGTCAATTTCCATTTGAATACCTACAGTACAGCTATTTCTTTTTCTTCTTTAATACATTCCATGCTCCCCATTGCCTACAAGTCTAGATTAGATCTAGATCTTTCCTTCCAGATTATCACAAATCTCTAGGCAATTAGAGAGTTCATATACTTACAGTTATATAGGCCTATAGACTATGGCAAAATCCTGTTGTATGTTGTGATTTCTTAGGAATTTGTTTTTAAAGATATAGATCTAGCAAAATGTCTAGGTAGTAGGTAGGCCCAAAAAAGTGTTGGCACTCTTAGTTTCTTTTACAACTAAATATAGTTAAAATCATGCGCGGGCCATTTGTATTAGATGAATAATTTTTTTTGTATTTCTTGTATTTTGTCAGCTTTTGCCTATTGTCTGTAAATAAATTGTCTCAGCTATTTCTATGCCAAATATGCCTTTGTATCTTTAATTTATCAAGGCATTTTACTATTTCGAAGTAGTCTAACATTTAACTATAATGTCTTATATATTGTCAAATGTGTGATATCACAGGGGGGGTCTGGCAAAAATGTGAGAAGGGGGGGGGTCTGAAAATCCCCCAAAAAAGTGTGATATCATATTTGAACAGCGCCTTATCCAAGCTCTGGCACAAGTGCGTGCTTTTATCATGCAGCAAGGAGAGAGTGCATCCTCAAGCAAAGCATTGCAGCAAGTAATGGCTATTGAAAATTCAGTCCAAGAGCTTGTCAATGTCACAAAAAAACAAACGACAATTGATTCCTTTTTCCAGCGCATTCCCCACCCAACCCTTCCCAATTGAGTTGAAATAAAAATATGAAATCCCCTAAGCTAAAGTACTGTTAGACCTGAAACAGTGGTAAGCCACAAGCCAGGAGGACCTGGGGCGGCGTGCTACCCTGTAACTAACAATAACATGCATGGGCTACATTAACTTTTTTTTTTTTTTTTTTATAAACTTCACATGCAACTGGCATTACGATTTTGCGACACACGTCCTTGCAGAAGTTTGGTAAAAACAAGGGAGGTAATCATGTAGTAATTTGACTTTATTGGTTACTTCCCTTGGGGGGCGCTTGTGTCTTTGGCTCCAACGAACTTTTAAACCTCCGGGGGGGAGGGAGGGGCACTTTTTGTTATATTATAGCAGGGGTTCCCAACCAGGGGGTGCAGCACCTCCTGGGGTACAAAATATTTCAGGGAGTGCGAAAGCTTGGATTTGGACATTTTAAAATTACAGCATATATAGGCCATCTTCAAACCAAGAATTACTTTTGTAGGCTAGGGGGTGGGAGAATATGTCAGAAGTTTTCTAGGGGTAAGGGGTATAGGAAAGGTTGGGAACCGCTGTATTATTTTTTTGGGGGGGGGGGGCGCTCTGTGTAATATTTCTAAGGCAATAGGGGCCCTTTTATAATGCCACACAGACCCCCTACAGCCCTTTCTATAAGAACAGTTGCCCATACCAGATTCATTCAAGTACTATATTTGCATTAAAATACATACGTGTATCCATCAAAAGTTTCTGAGAGTTAACTGTATTGTAGTTTAAATGCTGAACGTCTATATTTTTTGCTTATAGAGTAACAAAAATTTGTTCTCTCCCTCCCACATAAAAGTAATCGATACTTTGATAACTTTTCACAAATCAGTAATCGTGACTGCTTAAACTTTGCAGTATTGCCCACCAGTAGATTACAGTTTTCAGCCTTGGCAAAAATTGTGCCAAAATTGTAAAATTATCTTGAAACGATTTCAAATTTACATCTGCACAAGCACACATGATACTTTTGTCACAGAAAAGAATTTTCGCAACATAATATTTTTGGGCACGCTGCCAAGGTCATGAGTGCGATCTCGAATTTAGTCACTTGTTTTTCTTCTTTTTTTCACTCCCACTTTTTTAGCACTAACTAGGCACATACACTTCTAACGGGGTCACCCTTCCTCTGATCAAGAAAGAGTGAAGTTATACTAAAATTTGTGAAAAAAATCATTTTAAGAGAACTGGCCCTGAAAACAGATCTCACTTTTTGAATCTATTTGGGATGAAAAGTATTTTTATCTAGTATAGAGACTATCAGACTTGATTCATATGTAGAGAGAGTTTCCGCTTCAATCAAGAGTGCAAGTGAGAGAGATGGTCTAAGCAGTTCAGTTTCGAGTGTGAGGCCATGAATGAACATTGGTTGGATGAAGCTGCGGGGGACCAAGTGGACAAAAAAAATTAGTCCCTGGTCGTGCCCCAAGCACTGACTAATGATAGCAAGCCCATCTAGGCTATGAAACTAAATGAAATCACATTTACTGCAATTAGGCATCTTCAACATGAGAGGGGGAAAAAATGACCAAGCTTTTTCAAAAATAAGGCATTGGAGACGACTCACAAAACAGGGAATTTCAGCCCTTTTTTTTCTTCAAAAATGACCTCAAATTCAAGAGGGGATACCATCTTCAGACACATAAAAGACAGCTTGTTGGTAATCTGATTTCAAAATAAAATGGTTTAGAGTGAAGTTTAGATGTTGAACCTTGAAAAAACAACCCATAACTTAAAATCAATTGGGTGATCCAAAAATCACTTCATAGTCTGCAGCCTTGCCGGTAAGGCACCATACTTGCCCTGAAAGTGAGTGACATGAATGACCAAAGCATGCTCAAGTTACATTATAAATCTTCAGCTCCAATGTTTATGATGTTAATTTTTCTTATTTCACATTTTTCCATGTTTTAATCTTAGGTGGCAAGCCCAGAGTGGCTGTGATCAGAGAGGAAGGTAGCAATGGTGACAGAGAAATGGCTGCTGCTTTTTTACTGGCTGGATTTGAAACATGGGATGTGAACATGGAAGACTTGATGCGGCAAAAAATTTCTCTTTCTGCCTTTCGAGGTTTAGCATTTGTGGGTGGATTTAGCTATGCAGATGTTTGTGGATCCGCTAAAGGTGAAGACTGTTCAAATTTGATCTCTCCTGGGGATTTATAGGCAGCAATGAGTAATCATGTGAACAGTACTGTTTAGATAAATTTAAATCAGAAATTCATGAAATGTAGCATCCATTTTGCCATATGTGACAGGGTGGAGTGTGTATATACATATGTGTTTGTGTTTTTGGTGTTCTTTGTCTATGAATTATTCTTTATTATAGAAGAAATGCACACTAAGATCATCGTTGAAAGTATAGCCCAACATTGAACTGCATCAATTTGGGCACCTTACTATTAACAGCTGGTTAGTTCAATGGATAACCCTTTTAGTAATTATAGACTGGTGTGGTCATAAGGGATACTTATTATCGCCAAGGTTTTGAGAATGGCTCACATACATTGCATGTATAGAGCAAAAATTTTATGAGATTTGCGATGTGTGGATAAAATCATATTATTTTTTTTGTAAATTTTTATGTGTTGTATTATAATGTACAAGATTAAAAGCCGCGCTCCTCTCTGCATCTGTCTTGGCGTACCAAAATAATTCCCAAGCAAGCAGCAGGGTATTCCCATGTTCTAATTTTAGCCGTGAACACGTTTAATGGCTTAAATCAGCTGACAGCAGTGGCCGACATATGACAAGAAGTGTTCACATTAGGGTCATGTGCTCGTGAAAAAAAGGGATTGGAGGCCAGCAGTTAGTGGCACAAAGCAAACTAAAAAATAATTGAAAAAGAAAACCAATAAAAACCAAACTTTGGTGCACCCTCCACTGTGTTTGAAACCTACATGTAAAATTTGGTTACTGTAGGTGACCTAATGGAAAAGCCTTTTGCATTCAAAGGTTGAGAATTTGTGAATTATTATAGATGATTGTGAAACTTTTAGACAAGAAAAAGAGTATTGATAAAGCAATGCATTATTTTCTGAAATCAGTCTGACAAAATCTTTATAAGTATACGATGATGACGATCACATGGTGTAAATTTAAAAAACATATGTATATCCTTATTAGGTTTAATTGTATGTACAAAATGTAATTTTAGTCCTGGCAGTGAATTTAGAGATGCAAATGAAACTTCCTGCCCTTTTCATTCTGATGATAAAAGTAAGCAATAAACAGATGAAAATACACCAGTGCAGTGACAATCACACTTCTCTTAGTCTCTGTTCTCAGCACAAAAGGAAATTGTGAATGGATAGAGCAAACTTTATGAAGTCGCACATGTAAACAACAATGCAAAATACAGAGTCACCTGTCGGCTTCATCGTCATCGATGTTAGCTGCTACAGTGGCTGTCACGACAAAATCTCCTCCACCCAATCCTGTCCTTAGCTTTCCTAGTTAATTCACTTATTTCCAGCTGGCTGACTTTCTTGATGTTATCGTGATATGTAATGGGTGGTCTTCCTTGTTTTCTCTTTGTTTCTGTCTTTCCTTGAAGGATTGATATCATAAGGGCCGTGCTTTTGTTTCGGGCCGCGTGGCCGATGTATGCAAGTCTTCTTTTATTTATTTCAGGTGTTATTCTTCTGGTGGTGCCAAGCTGTTCTAAGATGCTTGTATTTGTTCTCCTTTCTGTCCAACTTATTCTGAGTAGCCTTCTGTAAAGCCACATTTCAGCTGCCTCCAATCTTGTTATGTCTGCCTTTTTGAGTGTCCAGGCTTCACAACCATATAGTAGGACTGGCCAGATCAAGCACTTAAGTATGTTCACTTTGAGGTCCGTTGGTGTGCCTCTATCCTTCCAAATGTTGTTTAGTTGAACCATTTTGTGTTTTGCCATTCCTATCCTTGTTTTTATGTCCTTTGAGCAGCTTCCATCTTGCGATTTATGTGATCCTAGGTATTTGAAATCAGTCACTTTTTCTAGTGCTGTTTTGTTTACTAGTATCTCCTGGTGTTCATGGTGCCCTGTTCCAGTATGCATGACTTTCGTTTTCTTAGCATTTAGGTGTAGGCCTGCTGTCTTGCCCGCTTCATCCACTCTGTGCAACACTCTTTTCATGCTGGTGATGTTATCTGACATAAGAGCTGTGTCATCAGCATAGCGAAGGTTTGTGATGTTTCGGCCTCCGATCTTTATTCCCATATCTTCTATGTCTGCGTTTCTCATGATCTGCTCAGTATAAATATTGAAAAGATGAGGTGAAAGTATGCAACCCTGTCTGACTCCTTTCTCGATGTTGAAATATGGACAGTTCTCATTGTTCCATCTAATCGTTGCCTTTTGTTCGTGGTATAGTGCAGCGATGAGGGTCACAAGGTGTTTCGGGAATCCCATCTTAATCATTACATCGAACAGGTGATGGTGCCTAACGCTGTCGAACGCTTTGTTGTAGTCTATGAACGTGATGAAGGCTTCGTTTCCATTGCTTCTTATCTGTTCAATCATTATTTGTAGTATGAAGAGCATGTCAGCGGTTCCTCTGTTGGTCCTGTAACCAGCTTGACATTCTGATAGTTCCTCTTCTACCTTTGATTTCATTCTGTTGAGTATGATGATGAGCAGGATTTTGCTGGTGTGACTGATGAGGGCGATGGTTCTATAATTTCCACAGTCTTTGACATTGCCGCTTTTGTATAGCATGACGAATTCTTGTAGCTTCCAGTCTGTTGGCCATTCATTTGTCTGCCAAATTTTGCAGATCCTTTGGTGGAGTGCTTTTATTCCTGATTCGCTGGTATGTTTCAGGAGTTCACCTGGTATGTTGTCTAATCCAGGGGATTTTCCATTCTTTATTTGTTTTATTGCAGCCTGTACTTCCTCCAAGAGAGGTTCTGGTTCTTTATCTATCTGTTGTGAGTCTGGTTGTTGGAGGTCCCTCGGGTCTGGTCTGATGTTGTCCGCAAACAGCATCTTGCCGTATTCGTGCCATCTTGAGAGCACATCTTTTGTGTTTGTCAGTGTTGTGCCTTCTTTGTTGTTCAGACTCAAGTTCTGTGGTTGGAAATCCCTCTTTTTTACTTTTCTTATTTGTTCAAACATTTCTTTTGACTTTCTTTGTGTATTACATTCTGTTATGTTTGCACACTCTCTTTCTAACCATGCATTCTTGTCTCTTCTGATCTTTGTTTGGATTTCCTTCTTCAGTGCATGATATTCATCTTGTTTACTAAGTTTTCTGGCTTTGCTCTTTCTTTTTGCAAGCTCTATCACTTCTTCACTGATGTATGGTTTGGGAGTTTTCCTCGTTCTTTTCCCGAGTTTCGATTCAGCTGTTTCACTCCAAATTCTTTTCATGTCTTTCCACAGTGTATCTGGGTGTCTTTCTTCAGCTGACCACTCCTTGAGTAATGCTGAGAAACGGTTTTCTGTTTCGATCTGAAAAGCATTGCTGATTTCAGGGTCTTTCAGTTTGTCCGTGTCAAATCTGGTGGTGGGTTTTGGCAGTGATTATCTCAAGTGAAGACAATTGGCAGGTTACAAATCCACTAATGCCAAGCAGTGGGCTTTCTTGCTAGCCAATGATCATCATGATAGAGCATATATTGTCCTTATGACAAGATATTTTGAATTTGGGTTTAAATGGTGCGTTGGCATGATAACAGCCCAGTTGCGCCTTTCACAATTACTCTGGGATGGTTTTCAGCTTTCAGATTCTTATAAATGAGATCAAATAAAAGTGGAATTGAAAATCTAACGGGCAAATGGCCCCTTACTAGAAAGTATGCCTGTAATATGAATTTTGTTATTTATATTATGATAAAAAAGTAAATTTTCTTAATATGATAGTTAAATTTTGAAAGTAAGACAAAGACGCGCTGCGGGTCCATGTCAGAAAATAATTCTTCCGTGGATTCTCAGGCATAAGGCCTTTTTCGGATGTACGCAGAATCCACACTTTCTGTTGAAATGTGGCTGACAGTTAGCTTGCAGCCATACACTAAACGTTGTTTTCTGTATGACTACATCTAAGACTGAGTAAGAGTTATACATACCATTGTAGATTTTACTTTATTTTAGATTATACAGGTTTAGGGCCTGTACACTTCTTTGATCAGACAGGCGAGATGATTTATTACCAGGGGGTCAATTTTGTGTGTTTGCGGCACTGGTAAACAGCAGTTTGGAATACCTACTATAATGCGCCAGTTTAAAAATTTTAGGGTATAAACAGAATGGAAATTTTAGTTAGATTGTGCAAGGGGCAATGAATTTTGACACATCAGCATTGCGCTTAACGCTCACCCTGCGCGCTACCCATAAAGCCCACTGCCTGGTCAGTGACCTTACTCACGGAGAATCTTATCTGGGGTCACTGACTCATGCCACTATACGATGAACAAATACGCTGTCCACGTGGTTCGGTTTTTATTGATCAGTATGAAAACATTCGCTGCTATGCCTTATCACGCTTGATAATGAATTAACCAGCAAAATCTTAGTCTGTCAGTCTCTAACCAATGATCTGACTTATGATTCCAAATTGACAGCTGTAGTTTTCGTGAGAACGAAGCATGATAACTAGCCATGCCCTCCCAAGCCCTAAACAAATGGTTTCCTCCTGATTGACACATACTAATAAACCAATGTGGGCATTTGGGGGCAAAGATTATTTCAGAGCTTGTTTCTGATTGGTTCTTAGATACAGACAACTCCAGATGGTGGTCAGCTTGTGAGAAAATGAGATAATATTGCAAATTTGTTGAGCAACAGTTCGCATGTCGATATTACATCTTTTGAAAGTGTGGGGAGAGCCTTTGAAAGCTTAGTCTTTGTGATTACAACCAGTGGTTCACTGGATAGCATGTCCATGTCACAATGCCTTTGATTTAGAAGAGATACAGTGAACAATAACACGGTGGTTACGTCTCAAAAAGGTCAGTGACCTGATGCGTAAAAATACGGCTTGCGAGTGGCGCAGTCAGCTTGACCTTGCCGACTTTTGCCGCCCGTGCGGCGTGAGCGCTTGCGGAACATGGGCGGCAAATTCAGGGTGAGGGTTAAAATAGTTAACATAATGCATGCATGCCTTCAAGAAATCAAAACTATGGAACTGAATGCTTTCATAACATCATAAAATGAAAAATCATTTGAACTGGATCAAATCATCCCAATTCAGTGCAGAGCGAATGTTTGAATAAAGTTCTGTCTTTTTTAGGTTGGGCTGCCACTGCTCGTTTTAACAAAGAAGTCAACTTGGAATTGATGGCATTCAAATCCCGTCCAGACACATTCAGTTTTGGTGCATGTAATGGATGTCAACTCATGGCTCTGTTGGGGTGGATAGCTCCTGATCAGTCAGGTAAATAACATTTTCTTTGCTCTATGTGAATGGCTCATGTTACAGTTACATGAGTTGGGCCTGGAGCACCATCTGGGTTTGAAAAGAAATCATACTGAAATTTTGCCTCTCACAGCTGCAGGAAAGTAGGATTTTAACCAGTATTCACGAAATATCATAAAAACCACAGAAAAACTGTGGGGTCGCAGCAGGGCTATAAGCAAAGTCAAAATTGGGCAAAAAGAAAAGGCTGTATGTTGCAAAGCCCCGCATGAGAAATAAAACCCAAACAATACAAAGCAAACTAAAGAGAAGACAGAAAATACACAAATTTTCGGCTTTCGCCTTTGTCAAGTGAAAAAAAACGAACAATAAAAGACTTCAACAGGAACGAAGTGAAACAGTTTACTTAGCTGCGTGTGTTTCTTTGAAAGCATCAGTCAGGGTTCAGACAGGTCCTTTAAAGTCCTTAATTTTCATAAAAGAAAAAAATTAGTACTCAAAAAGTGCTTAACCCTCGCCGTACGTCGGGGGTCATTAGAGACCCCACGCCCTCTAAAATGTGCTCTCATTAATTCAATTTTAGTTCCAGGAGCTCGATACTCCATGTATTCCTCAATGACGCCATCGCCCATCGACTCACATATTCAAAATTAAAAAGCATTGGAATCTTTGCTCACCAATGCACGTGCATTTCTACTACCCTTTCCCGTACATTGCGGGGTCTGTCCCGACCCCATGTTTTATATGGCAAAATATTCTTCATTCCTTCCCGTACGTCGTGGGGTTTCACACGACCCCACATTTTATACAGCATTTTATTTTCATCACTCGATGCCACGACGCAGTTCTATGCTGAGTTGTATGCTGCTCGCTCAACAGGGCTGACCATACACGTGACCCCTCAATCAATGACAACTTTGCAGGACTGATGGACATGACATAACACGTCAACGAAAGTGTCGAGGCCCAGAATGTCTTATATAACTGACTGAGTGATTGCTACAGAAAAAAAAGAACTGTCAAAAGTGTGTTAACTTCTAGTTCTACGGAAACAGAATTTCACAACTCCACGGCAAGTTCAAGGTGAGTAGGCCTACCACATAAAGTAATAAAGCTCATTATTGTATAAACATCCATATTTTATGGGTTTTGTTTTTTTTCAAATGTACAACGTAGTTAGTTTTTATTGTATTGGGCCTATTGTAAAACGCTTTGAGATGCTCTTTTCGACATTTCAGGTGCTGTACAAATTTTTATTATTATTATATATGAGTGAGGTACGAGAAAAAGGCATTGTGCTGTGACTGCTGTGCACAGAGTTTAGGAACCGGCCTGGTGATAATATAAGAACTGTAGCCTATACTGGTATGTAGTATTGTGGCGCCAGTGACCTAGTGGCTAGGCTGCCGGACATGAGATCGTGGGGTCCGGGGTACAAATCCTTACCGGGGGCTGACGACGTATTTTTGGGAAAGGCACTTGACACGATTTTTCACACACACACACAAAGCCCCCCCCCCCCCCCCCCACA
This sequence comes from Onchidella celtica, assembly GCA_963931925.1. Classification (NCBI taxonomy): domain Eukaryota; kingdom Metazoa; phylum Mollusca; class Gastropoda; order Systellommatophora; family Onchidiidae; genus Onchidella; species Onchidella celtica. Next base: position 26,407,701 of record OZ007573.1, on the reverse strand, counting down.
CCTCGCTCTGGTGTAAAAGTAGTACCGGTACGGTCGTCTCTGGATAAATGCGTGCTGCTTGAGAGCAGAGAAAAGCTCGAAAGTTCTGATTGTAGCATACATCTTTACAATGAACTCACTGCTTGATCCTGTCAAGGAGTGATGTGTGTCTATTATTATTATTATTTGTGAGTTTGTGCGCGTGCCTGAGTATAAATGGGGAGGGGTGTACGTGCCAAAAATGGCTGCTCCCTTGAACTTTGAGGCGAATTTTGGAATGGTTTATTGGAATTTATGTTTCAGTTGAAACATTTGAGATTCAAATCTTCCAATTGCACACTGGATAATTGGTACTTTGAAATAACTGAACTTTTCAGCCTGCTGGGGGAGATAAATATTGTAAAGGGCTTTGAGCCTGCTAAATAAGCAGGGCGGGGAGCTCTATACATACAATCATCTTTATCCTTATATTGATATAATTAATACTTTTCTCTTTTACTACATCTTGTAGATGGACCGTAAGAACATCTTTCGCCACCTTGATGTGTCAACTGACAGTGAAGAGGAAAATGTTTTCATTACAGAAATCCCAGAACTGTCAGAAAGTGATGCTGAGGATGGGGAGAAGGAGGAGGGGCAGGAGCAGGAGGAGGGAGAGCCTATGAGATAGGAGGAAGAAAACTCCCTCACTGAGCTGGAACCAGCAAAAGATGTTGGTGCATCATCAGGGGCATCATAATGGAGGTGAATGACAAAACAAGGTGGAATAAAAACCCGCCAGCAGTTACAAAAACCCCAGCCAGGAACATATTCAGACCGATGAGACAGAAATTGAGGCACTGACTGGATGTTTCATCAACCTCGGTGCCATGGTTGATGCCAACAACACTGATATGGTATATGGTCACAATTCTGTGCCATCCGTCATGGGAAGGAATCGTTTTCTGCAGTTGTCAGAACATTTACGATTTTATAACAAAGAAACAAGATCAGCTAGGAGGGCAAGAGACATTTTTGCTCCATCCCGTGAAGTGTGGGACATTTTCAATTCAAATTTGAAACGGCACTACTTGCCAGGACCATGCATCACCATAGATGAACAGCTGGTGCCGTGGAGAGGGCGTTGTAAGTTTCTACAGTATATGCCCTCCAAACCAGGAAAGTATGGCATTAAGATTTTCTGATCAGCTGATGCGGACACATTTTATCCCTTAGAAGGCGAACCTTATCTTGGGAAGGAGGGCAGGGAAATTGGGAAATATTTAGGCCGGAACGTTGCAACAATATTGTGTACACCCTTCTTTGGTTTAGGTAGAAACATGACATGCGACAATTTTTCACTGACTAGTGGATTGTTTAGCAAAAAATTGAATGACACTAGTAGGCACTGTTAGGAGAAACAAAAGGTTTTTACCTCCTGAAATCCCAAATCCCAAAATATGATTCAATTTTTGGATTTCAGAAGATTGCTTCTCTTGGTTAGCTACAAGTCAGGCAGCAAGAAGAATGCAATACTTCTTAGCACCATGCATCACACATTATCGGTGGATGACAGCGGAAAGAAAGTTCCTGAAATTGTCTCCTGCTACAACGCCACCAAAGGCGGTGTTGATGTTATGGACATAATGGCTGCTGCCCTGTCTACTCGGAGATCTACAAAACCTTGGCCAGTGTAGCTTTTCTACAACATGCTAGATGTGGCCAGCATTGCTGCACTTGTAATATTCAGGTGCAGGATGCCAGAGGACTCCACAGCCCACAAGGACTACCGCAGAAGGTTTCAAATATCGATTGCACAGGCTCTGGTTGAAGGTCAGGTTCGGCGTCAAAGCCTCCAAGCAAATCTTTCAAAGTCCTTTCTATTGAGGATCATGTTTTTGACTCTACCAACAATTTTCCTGCCTCACTTATATACTATATAAAGTGCTGGAGAGTGGAGTAAGGTATCAACTGAAGTCCTTATGTTTGTTGATTGGACACAAAATGTATTCACAGTGCACTGTGAAATCCTGAGCGGTCAGTTGGTTTGATGTTGAGTGTGCATAATGGACTTAATACTGGGTTAAAAAATATTACAAAACAAATAATAAGATATCTCCATTATAATTAAGCACACACACACGCAGGCACGTGCGCGCACACACACAACACACCCCGTTTTGAAAAAAATTTATAAAAAGGCAGTTTGTCACTGCAACTATGTACATATATAACATATTGTTTACATATGCATGTGGTCGCAATGACATTAAACTGTCTTTTTAAAATAGTTTTTATCTACTCCGTTGCTATTAGTAGTACATTCATTAGGAACACACCACAGTAACACACCATGTGTGTCAGTAAAATGCTATTACTTGTACTGTTATATGGGGTAGTATCAGACCCCACGACCTACGGGGAAGGTGAGATGAAAAAACGCTATGTAAAATGTGGGGTTGTGACAGACCCCTCAACGTACGGGAATGGTAGTAAAAAAGGCGATGTGGGGTCGTGACAGACCCCTCAACGTACGGGAATGGTAGTAAAAAGGCGACGTACAGCGAGGGTTAAATTCTGAAAATGATGCCAAAGTCCTTAAAATTTATGTTTCAGTTGAAACATTTGGGATTCAAATCTTCCAATTGCACACTGGATAATTGGTACTTTGAAATAACTGAACTTTTCAGAGTGATGGATCTACTATGTTTGAACTCTGAATACGGAAACATTCCGTTTCGATGAGTACTGCACACCACTTGTAAAGTATAGTTGTAATATTTCTTGGTCACAGGCACACAGGTCCTTAATTTGTTTACTGTGAATCCTTAGGAAGTCCTTAAAAAGTCCTTAAAATTAGTTTTCAAGACTTTGTATGAACCCTGATCCTCAATGGATTGAAGTGTGTGGCCCTTCTCAGTATGGCATATTAATCTTTTCTGTACGTTGCTATTTTCCCTGCGGTCCATACGTTGTGGTAAATTTTGTTACCACACTGTCCCGTATAGAGAAAAATGCAGGTTATGCCTATCCGTACGTCCTGGGAACAATTGTTACCACACTGAGACAAATGCAAAATACAGTGCAATCCTAATATCTCGACTTCAGTGGGACCGTCTGACTTGTGTCGACTAAAGAGAAAGTCGAAATAGCAGATTAGTAGCAGATGTGTATCACAGTGAAAGAGAAGGAAAAAAGGGGGTGGGTGGGCGGGGGATCAAACATCACCATAATAATGGGAAGTGTCCAATAAATAACGCAATTATGTCCCCTTTTCTTTTAATTATCGGCATATTGTCATCCGTTCCTCCAATACCACTGTTGTGCGGAGCACTTGCTTGGCAAAGATTTGCCGATATCGGAGAAATGCTGTAGCTATCAAATGGGCATTGCTTTACTTTTTTTTTTTTTTTTACCTCGACCTGACTGTTTCTTCAGAAGAAGTGGTGATACACACACAGTACGGCAGTTAACCAAGAGATCTAGGTCAAGGCCTAGTATCAACGGCGCACGAATGTTTTGTGGGGGGAAAAAAATTACTGTCTGTAGTAGGCCTACTCAGTGCTTTTACTGCCGTACGCTTATGCAAGGCACCCCACCCTCGCATTACTGAAGCCAAGGGTCATCCTCCGTGTCCACACACCTCCTCTCCTACCCCTCTCCGCCAGCACCGCAAAAAGAAATAAAGAAGTCTTGTATGCGAGGAGTTGCGTGGGCATTTTTGGTAGCACAGTAGTAGATCTAATGCACTTGTTTTGCCGCGGTCAGGAAGAAATGTGTCGAGATAAGAGGAAAGAATGGAATAACGCGTCGAGTTACCGGGAAATATTTAGTAGCATTAAAGAAGGAACACGTTGGAACTTAAAAATTGTATCGAGTTACCCAGAATACGAGAAAAGGCATGTCGAGATAAGTGGATTGGACTGTAACTCGCTTTCAGCCAGTCTGTCCCTCGTGATCACAAATACTATCCAATGCAGCTTCCATAGGGACCACTTTTTGTCAAAAGAAACGTTATGTGGGATGCTTATTTTCTACAGTATTTATAATATGTGTATCACAGTGGAACAACCACCGTGATTCTTAGCCAGGGTACTAGAATAAGTTGCTCGCCTATAGTTTTCTTTCGGCTTCTACCTCAATGGAAACAAGGTGTGTAATGGTAGTATGAAATTACAAAAACATGATGTTCCGCAATGCCGCCGCGCCGCCCCCTCCTGCAACAATCAGGTAGGTTTTAATACTTTTATTATCTAAGGCAGGTTTCTGCAGTACAGGAAAAGTTTCGTTGATGCTTATTTTTTTTCGATACATGTACTATCTTATTATACCCGGCCCTCATCCTGTCCTAATTTTTTTTTTTTTTTGGAAACAAATCGCTAAGTATTGTATTATTTAGTTCAAAATTATGTTATGGGATGAGACCTATCGTTGTCATTTGCTCATGAGCACAGCATGTAGGAAAGCCACATTATTTTTTTCACCTCTAGTTACGTGCTGCAAGTGCAACAATGAGTCAAGGTCAGTTGAACGACACTATTACGGTGCCGTCCAAAAAGTAAAGTCTGAGAAAACACAGTAAACACATAATGCGGAAAAACAGTCTTTTGAGGGCAAGGACTGACGTAAGGTGGGTCCAATATTTCTATAACAGTAAACACTGCCTCATCAAACCCTACCGCACTGAAAGACGAGGCGAGAGAAGAGCGACAATGAGCAGGGTGAGAACATGAATCAATGTCAGTTTATCTTATTCCTATCCGCATAATAAATTGAACAAAATGAACTTCAAAGGCGGTAAAGGGGCTGTGTGGTCCATGAGAAAGACAATCACTTAAGGGGGTATCTGCCAGTAACTTCATTTTTTGTTATTTTGGCTGTTAAAGAAAAAATCTCTAGATCAACTTACTTCTTACATGGTAGGAATTGAATATTAAGTGTTACCAACAAATTCTATTCATTATTGCTGTGATTATGTAATTGTTTATCGGCCATTTCGGAATTTTCAACAACGCATATCTCAAAATCTACTTGAGCATATCTTATCTTATATTATAAAGCTACAACAAAACCCCTAATAGTCCTATGGACTCAGAAACTACACAACGCACCGACCTGAAATTTGGCACAAAGAATTATGGGATAGCGAACATTGTTCCTATCGCTATACACAAACAAAACCGTTTGTTATTTCTGAGTTAATCGGTAAATGCGGTTATAATTAAAGACTAAATTCACGAGAGCGTTTGATCCGAAATTTACGATCATTAAGATATTGATGTATGTTTCTCAAAGAGGTTATATATAGCTAGAGGTCAGACTAGCGCTACGCAAGTCTCCGCGTACCGTCGTCGGTAGGTGAAGTAAAGATGGCGGCCAACTTGCGTCAAGCCTGCCTCGACCTAGACAGTACGGCTAAAGTAAACAAATCTAAGCCTAAAATAATACGGCCTTTCAGATTGTTTGAATGGGGATTGCAGTAGCAATGAGCAGACTTAATTTATGGATTGGGTGAACCACGAAAATGTAAAAAATGTAATCCCACCAAAAGAAAAAAAAAACAAACATTATGAATTATGACAAAATACAAAATGTAAGGATGAATTTGAACCTCCATCTCTAAAGAGGAATGAACAAGAATAAAATACTGAGGCCTTCCGACAAAAACTACTTTCGATAGCACTGGCCTTGATACAGTATTGGCAATCGCTTGCCGTAAGAAAAGATGGCTGCCTGGCTTTCTGTTTGCGGACATGTGACGTGACCAAGTCTTACCTCTAGGTTTATTATAAACTCTTTGATGTTTCTAATAATAGCCCACTTCCGCCTATACATGACGTTATCACTTCCTGCGATGTGTTCACTAACAAACAAACCCGTGCGCAAATCATTGCCATTTGACGGATGCTGACGGGATGCGCAGGATGTCAACGCGCAAAGGGAGAGCAGTAAAACGTATCTAAAAACAAACAAACAAACAAAAATAAAATAAAGCTAAAGGAACAGGCAAAATGAAGCAGGTCCATAATAATCACCCAGAACTGAAACTAATAAATCGATTAATCCCGGGCAGAGCCGGGCAACTCAGCTAGTTTTTTAAAACTTTGCATACAGGTAAATGAGATCATTTTTAAATATCTACAACTGTTTTGGGGCCGTTCAAATATGATATCACGCCTGGAGGGGGGGGGGGGGAGTCTGGCAAAAATGTGAGGAGGGGGGGGGGGGTGTCTCATGGAAAAGTGATATCACACCTTTTAGCCTACTTCAGTGTATTGGAAGTAGATTGAAAACTAAGATTTTTTAAACATTTCAAACTAACTTTCATTTGCTCTCGTGTAAGTATATCTAGAATCTAGGTTATTTGTGTAGTTGTTGTATGTCAATTTCCATTTGAATACCTACAGTACAGCTATTTCTTTTTCCATGCTCCCCATTGCCTACAAGTCTAGATTAGATCTAGATCTTTCCTTCCAGATTATCACAAATCTCTAGGCAATTAGAGAGTTCATATACTTATAGTTATATAGGCCTATAGACTATGGCAAAATCCTGTTGTATGTTGTGATTTCTTAGGAATTTGTTTTTAAAGATATAGATCTAGCAAAATGTCTAGGTAGTAGGTAGGCCCAAAAAAGTGTTGGCACTCTTAGTTTCTTTTACAACTAAATAAAGTTGAAATCATGCACGGGCCATTTGTATTAGATGAATAATTTTTTTGTATTTCTTGTATTTTGTCAGCTTTTGCCTATTGTCTGTAAATAAATTGTCTCAGCTATTTCTATGCCAAATATGCCTTTGTATCTTTAATTTATCAATGCATTTTACTATTTCGAAGTAGTCTAACATTTAACGTATAATGTCTTATATATTGTCAAATGTGTGATATCACAGGGGGGGGGGGGGTCTGGCAAAAATGTGAGGAAGTGTGAGAAGGGGGGGAGGTCTGAAAATCCCCCAAAAAAGTGTGATATCATATTTGAACAGCCCCTTTTCAAGCTAGTGTTGATATTTATTTTTTTATGAATTTTTTTATTGGTCATGCAAATCGGATCACCAAAAAAGTAGACTCTGAGCTACAAAAAAAATGCAAATTAAAAAAGTCAGTTAAAATATCAGAAAAAGCAGTTGTAGATTTGTTACAACACACAAAAGGAATATTCATTCAAAATTTCATAAAGATTGATCAAGGAATAAGGGAGATATCAACTCTGAAAGAATACAGATAAGAAAGAAGCAATTTTTACCACCGTAAATCCCCTTAAATTGCTTAATAGATACGGAAAGAGTCAAATGGTGAAATCAAGTGCAATGATGCCCAGAAATGCAAACGTTTGGGTGCTAATGATTACAACTACAAGGGATGTTTTCGGGAACAACCACATAAAAATGATAAAAATTAAAATAATGAGCAGTAAATAACATTCCTGTTGCTGTCCACGCGTTGAGCGTTCAACCTTTGAGCTATGGTTGAGGAAACTGTTCTTCAGGCTTTTCGGAATTGAATGGGAAGCATAACAAAATGTAGGACGCGAGGACCATTGGAATGGCTTGCCATTTCCAATGACAGGTCTCAAAATGGGTGACAGTGAAAGAATTTCCTGATTTATTCATGTAATCTTCAGCAACAGCCTCACATGTGTGTTACATGTTCCATCGGAGGTTGAGTAGCACTGGCTGAAACTCTATCAATTTTCATGACCATCTTGTCAGCACTGCATAAATTCATCACTATGTGCCACTCACTGTCCTACTCGCCAGTTAATAATAATACCTGTGCATTTAATAGGCTTTACATTCAGGTCAGTTCTTCAACACTCATTTAGTCGCGTGGGCAAAGTCTGCACTCACCATCGACAGCACTCTATAAATAAGATAAGATAAGATAAGATAAGATAAATTTTATTCGTCCTTGTACAAGGAAATTTGTTTTGATCATTGAATACATAACAATATAGTTACAGAAGCAGAAAGTATGATACATAGCGCGCACACACATATATACACACACACTGATAAATTAACTAAATTAACAAAATTAACAGTGCACACAATATGCCTCCCTAACTAAAACACATTGACCTGACACGCAGGACATAATTCAACTGTGCACAGATTACGATCAACATGACGACATTATTGTAACATCCTAGTTGATGATGGAATAAACGATTTAAAGTAGCGCTCAGTTTTAGTTTTCTTTGACAACAGCCTTATATATTCCTTGTTCAGGGGATGTTGGGGGTCATTTATAATAATATTAGCTTTTTTAATACAAGCACCAGTGTACAGCTCATCAAAATATGGCAGATCACAGATACAAATTTTGGATGCTTTTTTAATTAAATTATTGATCTTATTTTTATCTTTTTGTAAGATGTTTCCTCCCCAACAGACAACTCCATACATCAAAACGCTCTGAATAGCCATGGTGTAAAATATTTTCAGAATGCTTTTGCTAACTTTTAAAAAGCGGAGCTTTCTGAGGAAATACATGCGCTGGTTGGCTTTCTTGTATACATATGTTACATGCGCATGCCAGTTAAGCAATGAATCAATAGTAATGCCAAGATATTTGGCCTCTGTGACAATTTCAACCTCTTCATTGTTGATAGTAAGTGGGCAAACAGGATCGTTGTTATTTTTCCTAAAGTCAAAAACAAGCTCTTTTGTTTTCTTAACATTCAGTAGAAGATAGTTGTTATTACACCAACAATGAAAGGATTGTACAATGTTAGAATATTCGTGGCCAGAGTTAGGTAAAAGGCCTAAAATAGCAGAGTCGTCGGCAAATTTAAGAAGGTAAACGTTGTTGTGTGTCACAGTGAAATCATTTGTATACAATGTATACAAGGCAGGTGACAGCACGCAGCCTTGTGGCGCTCCTGTGTTTGTTGTGAGTAATTTGGAAAATGTGTTGTTTATATCCACAAACTGGCTTCTCTGTGTTAGAAATTCGAAGATCCAGCTCTTTAAAAAAGAACTCACGTGTAGGTTGGTAGCTTCAGCCATAATTTTCTAACTTCCCTCAAAACCTTGGAAAATACTGGATTTACGTACGGTGTTTTATCAAACAATATACTTTTGTTGGAGCAGAAAGGAAAACTTCAAGTTCATACGTGGTCGATTTCGATTATCTATATTTTATAAGAGGGGAAAATAATACATAAAATGAAGAGATCTGCATATTTTGTTACATAATGGGGCCATAAAAGTAAACAATACAAATGAGAAATAATCATCTGTTCATATTACAGACATTTCTATAGGTATTGTCCATAAATCAAAAACAAAACACAGCAGCATTATCAGAATTTTGACTTGTCGATATTGAGGATGGTCCTGGAAATCGCCCACAAAGATTACCCGTTTTTTTTTTCACAGCAAAGAATGAGAGGCCTGGTCGTCCGATGCCACCCTACTTCGTTCTCTTCATCCCATATTACACATACCACAGAAATTTGATCTCCTCAAAAACCATTATTGCTTTCATTTCAGAAGGGTTTGGTGGGTGGGACAGTGGGATCATGTCTTCAACTTGTGTCCCCTATGGGGAAACCTGATGACCACGACGCGGTTATTTCACTCTTTACAGTATCTGTTGCATGGGAACATTTTTTACCAGGATGTATGGACGCATTGGATTTATTTGTATTTTGTATTTGTATTTGTATAACTCTTTGATCCCATTTGGGAAATTTTGCCTTTGTGCCATTGCAGCCCAGTTATAACTGGAGCAGGCACGTCGTCGCCACAGTGCAGCGCCGGTCGGCGTTTTTTTTTTTTTTGGGGGGGGGGGGGGGGGAGATGAGGGGGGAGGGGGAGGGACTGGTAGAGATGAATTTAATTTAATTTTGCCTGGGCAGCGGCCTGTTCGGCCTGCTCTTTACGATTTCCAACTGCCAAGGTATCTTTAGCGTGCGCAACGTGCACACGGGCCCTCCGAATTTTTTCGTCCTTATCCGAGAAGACTAGGTACTCGATCCTACCCCTCAATAGAATCAGGGACACGAAAATATGAGAAAAATCCCAAACTTCCAACATGCCTGCACGGCCCGGGTTTCGAACCCGGGACCCTTGGCACGAGAGGCGAGCACCTTGCCTCTAGACCACCTTGTATTGACGAGCTTGATCCATTATAAGCGGTAGGCACAAATAGCTGAGATGACATTGTCGCCAGAGACATTAGTATAGTGCTTGATAGATAGTAGGCAGACTATATCTGAGAGATAGATAATTAATACTTAAATTGTGAGTGAGTCAGAATGATCTTAATCTTATAGGAATCTAGAGGAGACTTCTAGTGACATATTATTGAATTTTCATTTGATGCTGCTGATGTTGTCTTTTTAGTATGTAAGAGATCTAGACAAAATTGTTAGGAAAGTTAAAGTAATTAAATTTGTGGCCCTGCAGGTCTGTTGATAAAAACTTATTCAGGTTGTTCTTAGTGTGTGGCATGGTACGAAAGAGTAATTCATAAATACCTCTCGATTTTAAAATGCAGTCATAAAACCAATAACCCATAACACCCACTCTGTAACACTATCACCCAGTACCAGACCCGTAACACTTTTTTTATTTTTATTTTATTGATCCAGGCTAGGTAACCTCCAAGGACAGATTAATTTATGCCACAACAAATTTCAAGTAATTTGTATGAAAAGTTTAATGCACTTTCAAGTTGCAATGATAGCACATTTCTTACTGTGGTAAACCAGTCTCCCAGAGTCGTCATATTGATGAACGTGTTCGGACACAATGGCTGTCTCTTTTCAGACAAAACGGCAATGTTCAGGATCTCCTGGATGATTTCTGAATCTTCAGTCTATGCCAAAAGAGTATGCAATCATCATCATGCCACTGTATAAATTTATGTCCCTTCTCAAGACTTTCCGAACATGGTCTTTGCTGACTTCTTCTGAGAATTGTATTTGGAGTCTCTGACCTTTATAGGAGCAAGCTTGGCATATTGTTAGTGGTGTTTTTATCTGCTCAGGTCACTGCAGTTGGCAAGGATGCAATAGATGTAGAGGCTGACACCGCATTATAATTTAGAGCAGTATTGAATCCATGCTTTGTAACTTCGCCAACAGTCTCTGATAAAGCTTTCAGATTAGCTTGTTGAGAGTCGGTTCTGCCATCACTGGAATGTTCTAAAGATGGTAGTGTAACCTTTGGAGAAAGGCAAACTGGTGATTCAAATACTGAGATGACAAGATAAAAGATTAAAATGTCCAAATTTTTACAATAACAAGATTTTAAACAATTCCATGAATAATATTTGAGGCAGTTGACTGAAGAAAGACTGACATCTGTTAAAGTGTTTACTTGAGAGTCAATAAGAGGCACTGTGACTGACTGTCTCAGTAGTGGCTGCAGTGCTTTTAGAAAGCACCAGCTGAACAATGCGACATCTCCTACAGGAAATCATTTTGTTTAATTTGTGAACATTTTGGTGAATCAGATTTGAGGGTCACTATGAAGAGGACGACCAAAAGTTGTATTCTTCATTTTGGCTTTATTTAGAACTATTTTTCATATGAAATACAAGTATGTCCAGGATGCTGACAATTAAACGGGTATAGCATAGGAAATCCGAGATGTTTAAGGTACATGTGTATTTTAATCATGGAGCAGTTGTGAGGTTGTTTTTGTTTCAATTTGTGTTCAGGATTGCTTCTTACACATAATCTTGTGGGCGTGTGATTTTACCTTTTTTTTTTTTTTTTTTTGCTTCACTCAGCTGTTTCCACATTTTGTATTATTTAGATACTTTACATTTTAGATTCTTTTTAAAGCAGTCAGTGGCAATAACTATAGTACGTAGCCTTTTAATGAGAGTTACTGAGAGTTTTGTCATTAAAAGTAGACTTACGACAACTTAAAGTATCAGAATAAATTGTTTGACCAGTGTAGTCTGACCGCAGCCCCACTCAGTGGTGATCAGGCCTTCGTGCTTTCCACGTAAACATCCATGTTTACATGAGAACAGTAGAGGTCAATACTGTCAATTTATATGGCTGTGTGCCCTGACAGTCCAACCGGCGCAGGTGAAAGTGGGGAGAGGGATGAAATAGACAGGAGTGCTGAGAAATAATGTGTCAATAATGGTGTACAGTCACACGAAATGAACCGTGAAATAGCTTAGAACCACGGAACCCACGCGGATGAGCTTCATCGCATGAAACTTATACACATAACAGTGCAGAAGATGAAAGGTTGAAAAGTTGACAGTCTTGTCCTGACTATGGCATGTTATATCAGTTACATGTAGATCAGATCTACTTGTTTTTTGGGGTTTTTTTGCTTTCACATGACATAAATGACAGTGTTTTAGTTTTATGTGCATGTGAGTACCAGTGAATTTTTTTTATACACCCCCGTGCCTTTCAAATGATTATGAAACAGCCACACTTGTTCGCAGGTTTCAAATTTGATTTACATTTTTATTTCTAATTATTAGCAACTGTCCCGTTCAGTGAACAGGAATAAATAAAATAGACAAGAATAAAGTAATCTGGAGCACACTAGTTATATTGATCAGTTTCCCCATGACACCAGTTTGGCAAAATCCTTTTTTAAAAAAATGATACCTCATAGTGAGCAGTACTAGGTTTATAAAAAAAAAAAAAGTTCAGGGGTGTGATTGAACCCAACACGGACTGAACCCATAGTCTCTGACCGATACCCGCAGATGCTAGTCATTGCGCCACCGCAGACCGTGATACACTGGAGGAACTTTTCTATAGTAGACATCTGCGAATAAGATTTTTATTATACACTACTTAAAGGTGAGAGTGGGGCTGTTTATAAAGTTGATTGATAGATACATCTATTACCGCGGAAGAGACTGCGCCCAGCACAATCATTGGACAGTCGGAGCAGTGTTCATTACTAGCGGAAATGGAATTTTGGTCAGAGGAAGGGGGCATCCATAAAGTACATATATGCATAACCTATATTCGTTAGGTGAAGGAAGAGTTGCCCCCAGCTTATAAAAAGTGTGAATAGGGTTGTGGGTGTTGGGATTGCTTCAATCACTGTAATGAATTAAAATCTTGGTTTAATGCACTGATATTTTTTTTTAACAAGATAATTTGTACGACGATTACGGATTATATTCTGTGTAGATATCAAATGTGGGCTGCTTCTAAGTCCTGCAGATGACAGCCCGGTCTGCACAAGATGGCCTGACAACTCAACAAGCTTGGACTCTTATTTATTCTGGACAAATTTAGTAATTCTCAATTTTAGACAAAATATTTGCATGGTTGAATGACCTGAAACTGAATGAAAATTTGCATCTATCTGTGACCCTCCCTCAATAAAGTTTAGATAACTCTGTTTTAAAGCATCAAGGCCCTGTCGTGATCATCCTTCATTTCAGTGATCATACACTCATACTGGGAGCGGGGTGAGATGAAGCCGGCGCGACTATCAGAATCATATGAGGGGCGATTTTTTGTTCGAATGGATGGGGTAAAATGGCATATTATATTTAGGCCTACTTCATGGATGGCCCGAACCTGCAAAACAAGAAGTCTGCAGTCAGTTTACAGTGAGAAACTAACAAACCATGCACTGCTATTCATACAGATGCAGCTGATATGTCCATGAAGTACATAATTTGTATTGTAATCCAGTACTTGAGCAAGTACATTATATAATCTGGATGTGTGAAAACCCGAACAGGGAAATTAACAACAAAAAGGTGTCAGAGAGGAAGTACTGCTGTCTACTACATTACAGCTCTACTACCTCTGCACACGGAATGTAGAGAACTGAGCAGGCTGTGTATCGGGTCATTACAGACCCGATCATGAGCTCCTTACTGTTACATGTGGGGTCATAATGGACCGGATCACCACTATTTAGACCTAAATTATAAGACCCAATCATCACTGTCTCTTAATTTTTGGCTGGGCTTATAAGACCTGATTACCACTCTTTCTTCATTGTGTTCAGGTCATATAAGACAGGATCAGGTCAAGTTATGTAATTATTTTCATCACCACCGCGCGGATTAAAAATATAGTCTGGCACATTTCGATGCATATTTATTATTTTCTGATGGTTGACTTGCACCAAAGATGAATTGTATTGATGCAAATATGTTTTGGATAAACCGGCACTGTCATGTCCTGATTTTAGGAAACGAAAGATGCTCACAAGGCCTGCTGCTAGATCACAATAACTCAGGCCGATTTGAGTCAAGATTTGCCACCATCAGAGTGGAGCAGTCACCAGCCATTATGTTCAAAGAAATGGGAGGAACTGTGTGGGGAATGTGGGTCGCACATGGAGAAGGTATAGTACAAGATAGAAAATCCAAATTTTGGATATCACAGTTACTTGTAATGAATTCTTAACATCTTTTCACGAGACAGCCTAAATTTATTCTCTAACAAACACACTGTATGATTTATTCTGATACATGCATTTTATTATCTATTTAATTCATGCCCTAGAAAATGCTAGTTATAAAAAGAATTAGGGCCTGAAGCCAAGTGGTAGGCTAGCAATAAAACCTTGTGAATTACTTCACCTGCATAAATCCAGGTTTCACACGGCTAATAAGGTTTTTTTTGCGGATCAAGATGTTTCAAATCAGGCAATAGGCAGCTGTTTTTGCTGCTCATTTTTGTTAAATAGTAATAAATCGAAGTGGACAGGTGGACCCCGGGGTGTACCTAGCGAAATATAGGCGTTCATGAAAAGCTGTCTTTCATCGCCAAGTTAGGCTAGGGTAAGAAAACAAACATTCAAATGGCGGCATGGATGCCGATAGATCTAGATGTACATGTTTTGTTGGACCTGGGGAGCGTGAGGGTCTAGTCAGTTTGTATCAATGGGCGGTAGTCAGATTGACTAATCAGGCGAAAAGGGGTTGGGGTAGCCATTGGCGATCGATGTACACACAAGTAGGCCTAAACTGGCTGAGATCATACCTCTGTGGTGCAGCGATTGAGTGAGTGGACGCGAATGCCAAGTTTCTGGTACCACCAGATAACTGATAAGTACTGATGACTGGAATTTGTTGCTGAATTACAACAGAATTTTTCTTTTTTCAATATCACTGTTACGGAACACACCACTTTTAAGAACTATTATCCTAAAACATTTCACTACAATGAACCTAGCTCGGGGTCCACCTAGCGAAGTATAGGTGTTTTAGGATAGGTGGACCCCGGACCAATGAAAGCTGTCCGGGGTCCACCTGTCTTATACGGATAGGTAGATGAAACGGGGTCCACCTATCCTCCACCTTAATAAATTTGGTATTAGATTGCACACCTATACAAAAAATAATTTTGTTTTGCAAAAGCCACGGTTTTTCTTAATGCCAATCTAATACTACTAATAGTAATTTAACCATCATAAACTGGCAATTTCTAATTTGGTACTCCGAAAATAATGTCAGTTTCATGATGCACAGATATCGTATGTTTTTAAGATTTTAAAGTACCGGTACACATTTAAAAGCACCCTGTAAATACCTCATCTTAGCTGAAAATTTCCAGTGTGGTGGTATAGTGTTTCTAATCGATACAGTTGTCACGAGTGGAGTGAGTGCAATTAAGGGGATTGCTACAGAGCGGGTGTAGAGTAAGAAGGGCTCACAGTAGACAGCAAGTTAAGCGTGCTGTTGTGAGTAGTGGGGGGGTCTGAAGGAGGCGAAAGCGCGGTATTACTATCACTGCAAGTTAGAAGGTCCTACGGAGCGGACCTGTGAATAAGAGCCCATCGGGCGGACATAAAGGAAGCAGTCGAGAAGACTAGTGGAAGAGTCTTTCCAGTAATGACTGGTATGTAGAACGTTGATTGATTATTATGGTTGATGTATTATATTATATTCGTCTATTACCATGATGTGAATAAGTATATGTGAGGAATGTGGAAGTCCTTGATATTGGATATAGCAATGTGCGCCATGAGCGATAGATGAAAGTGAGTTCATGGATTTGTAGCGCGAGTGAGTAGTGTGTACTCCGATGGAGGTGTGTTACCGTAAGATGTGTGGTGAGTGAAAGGTGAACTAGTGTGTGTACGCTTCATGGATTGTAAGGAGAGGTGGAGTGAATAGAAATGGTAGGGTATTATACCAATGTAATGTTATTCTTGTAGGTGTCGAGGACGGGCCGCAGAGCCACCTCGATGAGCACAGGGGATAGGCCAGCATAGGGCCGGAGGCCACACATAGGCCAGAAGTGAGGCTGTCAGTGCAGGACAGTAGAAGCACATAAAGTCGTGGCAGTCAGGCCACGGACAGGGACGTAGATATGAGCGTGAATGTGATAAGGCACTATTGCCATGTTGAGGGGAGAATGTACTATTGAAATGATGTGTTATTGCCCTGCTGAGGTGCTAGGGGAATGCTAAGGTGTATGACAATAGGAAGGTGATATTGAGAGACTGCGGTGCCAGTGAATTACTAATGTGCTATTAAGACCCTGAGGGGAGAGGCTGAGGCCGAGGTGCCTTTAGGAGTAACTACCGGATTGTGGATCCGAGGGAGAGTGTGTGTGAGAATAAGGCCGTTGTACGGCAGTTCATTTCAATAATATAATGTATGTAATTGCGCTATTATCTGTATAATTATGTTTAATAAATGTGTGAGTCTGATGGATTGTTTTGTTAAGTGTTAAACTTGTTTGTTCGTGATTGTCGTCCTGTCATAAACTATTACATCTCCCAGTCTGGGATTTGTGACACTGGGGGCTCGTCCTGTTTACCTGTGGTCATTTTGACATTGTGTATTCGTTATATCTAGTTGTTTTTCTGTTGTGCTAGGAATTTGTGCTGTTGTCTTTGTTCGTGGGATGAATGGAAATGTCATGATGGTATGATTTATGTATGGTTATGAATAATAATATGTATTGATGCATGTATTTTGATGAATATGTATTAATGTGTACTTAAATTTCTGCAGAGTGTGTGTGCCAGCCTGAGGAGTCAAGCGGCCAGAGCTCCGATTAAGGGGAGGAGTTAAACTCAAAAATTGAAAGTTAAGTGAAAATTTTGTACCCTGGATTGAGGGCTGTCTTTTCATCTGTCTGTTTCCCTGTTTTTGCTGTTGTTGTCGTTATAGGTTATACGGGCGGTGGCGCGGGTTTGCTGTGGTGAGCGTAGTTTGTCCTCTTCGGGAGGTGGGCTAATCTAGGAACTTCGTTCATCACAGTGAACAGTTCTGTAGGGACCTGTATTTTTGTTTAGATTGTAGCGTTCCATCTTCCTCGTTGTTTTAGGAAGACGTTTCTCTTGTCCCTCTCCTCCCTATCTGTAGATACGTTCCTTTTTTTCAGACTCTGTTCTTGTTCGTACCGTGTTGTGTAATCGGCGTAGTAGGTTGCATTTTTTTTCCATTATAGTTTTTTTTTGTTTTTTTTGTAGAAGCTTTGTCCTAGTCTGGTTCGTTGTCCTTGACGTACTTGTGGTCCTTCTACCGTATTTCTTCATTCTTGTCGTTTCTAGTTTCTTTTATAATTAATAGTGCTAGACATTTTATAAATATAGAATTAGTTAGGAAGTACGTAAATTTCTGAATTGTATTTGAGACAATTGGGTATTGTTATATCTGGTGTGATCTCAGGTCTCTGGTCGTGTTGCTAGTGATCATACCGACAGGGTAGCCGTTTTCATAGTATACATACCATAACCATAAATCGGTGAAATGGCGGAACTCCAACAACTAATGAAGTTGGGTAAGGAACTTGGCCTGGAGGGAGAAGAGCTACGCGGCTGGATTAAAGAACAGCAGGCGGATTTGCGCGATGAGCGTGCTAAGGATAGAGAGCGAGAAAAAGAGGCTAAGGCTCAGGAGCAGGAGAGAGAGGCTAAGGATAAGGAACAGGAAAGGGAGTTTAAGCAACAGGAAAGAGAGGCTAAGGATAAGGCTCAGGAGCAGGAGAGGGAGTTTAAGTTAAAGGAGTTAGAAGCTCAGCAACAGGAGAGACAGGCTAAGGAAAGGGAGCAAGAGATAAGGTTAAAGGAGATAGAGGCGCAAGTAAAGATTGCGGAGTTAGAACTCAAGAAGAATACGCCAGCGGAAACGGCTGAGCGGCAGGTACACAATAAGGGTGGCGTTAGGATTAAGCTCCCTACGTTCGACGACCGGAAGGACGACATAGACGCCTTCCTTTACAGGTTCGAACTGAACGCACAATTGCAATGGGGGGAAAATAAGGAATTATGGGCCACGTACCTGGCGTCTCTATTGCAGGGGCGAGCGTTAACCTACTTTAAAGAGCTACAGCGCGAAGACGTGCAAGATTACGATAAGCTGAAGGCTTTGCTGCTTCGCCGATTTGCGCGTACCGAGGAATATTTCCGGGAGCAGTTTAGGCGGGCACGTGCAGATACCAGGGAGGACTTTGCTGCCTTCGTCGCGAGACTAACGGAGTATTTCGCGAACTGGGTAGACTTGGCGCATGTGGGCGCGGATTTTGCTAAACTGAAAGACTTAATGATCCGTGACCAGCTGTACGCGTCGTGCCACAAAGATCTGGTGGCTTTCCTGAAAGAGAACGAACCCGCGACGGTGCAGGAGGCGTCTAAGTTGGCGGAGGCATACCGTACGGCACATCCGTCCAAACCAGTCGCCAGGGCGTACGTCCAAGATGCTGGGTACGTCGCCGTTGTCGAGGGGTCGCCGGCAGGACTTGGGGACAGGTCGCGTCAGCGTGGTGCCTATAGCGGGCAAGCCCAGGTGCAGCGTAGGGGCTATCACCAATCACCGGCATATGGATCCGGTAAGTTTGACCGAGCAGGAGGGCTAGGTCGCGGTAATGGCCGGGGGCGAATTGTGACCTTTGCCGATGACCGACGGCATAGGGACTCTAGTTCCGGTCGCGATGGGTCACGGGGACCCAGGCCTAGTACAGCACAGGGAGCGGAGTGTTGGACTTGCGGACGCGTGGGTCACTTTTCACGCGAGTGTAGGGCCGCGAAGTGTTGGAACTGCGGAAGAGCAGATCACATCAGCGTGAACTGCCCTGCAGGTAGGATAGCGGCGAACGTGGACAGTAGCTCCAGTCCATGTTCCCCAAATAAATTTCATCATGCGGCTGCGTGTGTTACATCGGACAACGGAGGCGGACAGTATTCTAAGTGTCCCAGTTGTGAGAAGTTATTATCTTCCAGTGTTTTACCTTGTGGGAGAAAGATCCCCGTTATAAATTCATGTCATACAGGAGGTGGTCTTAGGGTTTATCCGGGGTTTGTTGGGGACGAACCGGTCTCGGTTTTACGAGATACAGGATCTACCGTTGTGGGAGTGCATAGAGACTGCATTCGGGATTCACAGCTTACAGGTGAGACTGTCCCGTGCATCCAATTTTCGGGGGCCATTGAGAAATTACCCATGGCAAGAATAGTGATAGATACACCTTTCCTTAGCGGGGAAGTCGAAGCAGTCGTTGGTTGTTTTCCAGGCGCCCAGCTCATCATTGGGAATGTATCACGGGTGGCTTCCCCTTCCGATGAGAACGTGCAAGCATGGTCGCAATCAAAAGGTATTGACTTTTGCGCCGCAGTCGAAACACGTCGACGGGTAGCTGATAAAGATAAGATTAGACCTTTGGCTACGCCAGCGGTCAACCTAGATATCACGCCAGAGCGCTTGGCGAGATTACAAAGGGAGGACCCATCATTAAACCCATGTTTTGGGGAAGCGCGAAACGAGAAAACGAGGAGATATAAGAACGGGTCGTCCTCCTTTGTTGTTCAGGCGGGCATTCTGTTCCGTAAGTATGTAACGGTGTCCTCCATTTTAAAGCAGGTCGTTGGGCCAGCGTTGCTGATCGCAACAGTATTGCATTTGGCACATGATGTCCCATTAGCGGGTCATATGGGGATAGCTAGAACCAAAGAAAGGGTTCTTAAAAATTTTTACTGGCCATCGGTCCACAGAGATGTGCAAGTCTATTGTAAGACGTGCAGTGCGTGCCAAAAGACGACGCATAAGGGTCGTACACCCCAGGCTCCTCTTCAGAAGATCCCCACGGTCTCGGAACCGTTTAAAAAGGTCTCGATAGACCTTGTTGGCCCCATTCACCCAGCGACCGATAGGGGGAATCGATTTTTCTTAACGGTCATATGTAATGCTACGAGATGGCCAGAGGCGGTTCCTCTGCGGACCATAACGTCTGAGGCAGTCGCGGAAGCGTTGTTTGCAATTTTCGCTAGGGTAGGAATACCAGAGCAAATTCTGTCTGATAGGGGCGCGCAATTTACGTCGGAGATGATGAAGGAATTGTTCCGCTTATTCAGTATACAACCCATCACTACCACCCCTTATCATCCGCAGGCTAATGGCATGTGCGAGAGATTGAACTCGACGTTGAAGTCGATGCTGCGTAAGGTAGCTGCTGATCGCCCTAAAGATTGGGATAGATATATCCCTGCAGTGCTATTCGCGTACAGAGAGGTACGGCAGGAGTCAACGGGATTCTCGCCGTTCGAAATGATGTACGGTCGTAGTCCTAGGGGCCCAACTGACGTTCTTCGGGACATGATGACGTCGCCATCATCGGGAGACGATGAGCAGGTTTCGGTGTTTCAGTACCTTGTTGATTTAAGAGAAAGACTATCTTCAGCGCGCACTATAGCAGAAGAAGCTTCTGGTATCGCTTCGAAAAGAGCAAAAGACTATAAAGATAGAGGTTCCAAACTGAGAATTTTTAAGCCAGGAGACAAGGTTCTGTTGTTGTTACCTACGGACCATAATAAGTTATTGATGACATGGAAAGGCCCTTATGTTATTGAGCGAGTTGTTTCAAAGGTAGATTACGCTATCCACATTGATGGAACGAGTAAGGTTTTCCATGTTAATATGCTACAGAGATTTTATGAGAGACCACAGTATCTGTGTGCACAGACAAGACCAGAGGAGACTGTCTTCTCTACTGCTTGTACGGGGGTCGTAGACCAGTTGGACTGTGACGTAAGCGACACCGAGGCGCAGGAAGAGTTACAAATTCAATTGCCGGAGTTAACTCCGACACAAGGTTACAGGGACGTTAAAATTAACCCTGACCTTACGAGTTCAAGGAGTAGGGAACTTGAGACCCTGTTAGCGTCATTCCCGGATGTTGTTACGGATTTGCCGGGTCGCACTACAGTGATCCAGCACCAAATAAAGTTGACTTTGGATAAGCCAGTATTTCTTAGACCGTATCCGCTGCCTTTTTCTTCGAGAGATAGAGTCATAAAGGAAGTTGAGTCAATGTTGAAGTTAGATGTGATAGAACCATCAACATCGCCGTATTCATCACCCATCGTCCTCGTGAAAAAACTTGATGGATCGGTGCGGTTCTGTATTGATTTTCGAAGATTGAACACTATTACGGTAGGCGATAGGGAGCCTATTCCGTTCCAGGAGGATCCGCTTACTGAGGAGTCTAAACAATACACGGCGTTCCAAACGCCCATTGGATTATTCCAATTTAAGGTCATGCCATTTGGGTTGGTAAACGCGCCAGCGACGTTTGCACGATTAATGAGACTAGTGTTGAAGGACATACCTAATGTCGTGTCATTCTTTGACGATATAGCATGTCATACGTCGACATGGTCTGATCATATTCAGACACTAACAGTAATTTTTCAACGATTACGCCATTTTGGGTTAACTGCTAAACCCGCAAAGATGGATTTGGCATGTCCAGAGATAATATTCTTAGGACATATTGTGGGTAGAGGTGTTCAGAGACCTGAAGTAACAAAAATTGACAAGTTGGTAGGGTTGCAAATCCCTAAAACAAAGAAACAAGTCAGAAGCTTAGTGGGAATTTTAAATTATTACAGAAAGTTCATTCCAAATTTTTCCTCCTTGTCATCTTCTCTTACTGACCTTACTAAGAAGGGACAACCCGATAAGGTCCAGTGGACGTCTGAATGTCAGACAGCATTTGATAATTTGGTGACAGCATTATCATCGTCACCCATTCTGATATTACCCGATTTTCGATCTAATTTTATCCTCAGAACGGATGCGTCGGACTCTGGTGTCGGCGCTTGTCTTCTACAGGAGAAGAACGAATGTCTCCATCCTGTATGTTATGTCAGTAGGAAGTTATTGCAGAGAGAAAGAAAGTATTCTGTGATAGAGCGTGAGTGTCTTGCCATTGTCTGGTCCGTCCAGAAACTAGGACGTTATCTCATGGGACGAGAATTTTGTATCCAGACAGACCACAAGCCGCTGACATTTTTGTCGAAGAATCGTTCGTCCAGCCCACGCTTGTCTAGATGGGCATTGGCTTTGCAGCCGTATACCTTCGTTATTCAACCAATTCCAGGAACCAGCAATCATATCGCCGACTACCTTAGTCGAGCCTAGGGGAAGATTTCAGGAGCTTATACATCGGAGGACAGGAACATTGACAGGATCTGTGTGAATGAGTCGACTTTAAAATATTGACATTATAAATATGATATGAAGAATGGTTGATAGGTTGAATGGTTTTTGATTCTGTATTAAGTATTACGTCAGGCCAGAGTTTTCTGCTATTGTATGACAGTACACAATACAGCCTGCTACTGTCACCCCCACTGTCTTGTGGGTCATCTCGGGAGAGAGGAAGACTAGGGGAAGGTAACCCTGAATACAAATACCACACTGCCTTGTGTGTTGCTATGATAGCAAAGGCTATGGGAGTAAACCCAGACAGAAAATCAGGAGTGGAGACCCGAAGGTGGTTGTCAGGGAGAACTGCATCAAACTGGCTTCCAGCATCTCCTGCAGCCGGACTAGTTCCAAATGTATTGACCTGGTCTCTCCCTTGGGTTTAACTAGAATGGCAGAGAGAGGGGTGGTGCCTCTGGGCAAAGCACCATCTCTTAAAAATAGCCCAGGCAAGGCAGCAAAACGAGGAGGCGTTTGCTCGGGCTTGGCAAGCGTCTGTCTCTCCTCTATAAGCCCACCCATTTCCGATTTGGAGAGGACACTCCAGCCATCCGTTACGGATGGGCACAACACGGGAGGTGGCAGTTACCGGTGATAAGCTCAATCCATTTGGCGTACGGATGAGCGCCAGGGGTCCCCTCTGTCGGTGGGAGCGGCTTTTCAGCTGCATTGATCAACTACCGCCCGCCGTAACCTGGGCAGCCCCCAGGCAGTTGGGTGTTGTTCCGCCACGTCAGCCTGCTTCATAAGGTGGTTGGAGCTAGACCAAAAGTCAAAAAGCTGACGTAAAGTGTGCACCTGGCAAAAACAGAAAAATACTAAAACTTGGTACCTGGAACGTCAGAACAATGCGCCCAGGCTTGCAACAGCAAGATCTCACTAATATTGACTCCATCAGGAAATCCCAAATTATTGATCGAGAACTTCAGCTACTAAACATCGACATCGCTGCCCTTCAAGAAACTCGACTTCCCGACTCCGGGTCAGTCAAAGAAGAAAACTACACCTTCTTCTGGCAGGGCCTTAGCAGCGAACAGCCGAGATTCCACGGCGTGGGCTTCGCCGTAAAAAACTCCCTTATCAATTCGATCGCAACTCCAATTGGAGTGTCAGAACGCATCATGACACTCAGACTGAACACCCGGTCTGGTTTTACCAACATTATCTGTGTCTATGCCCCAACACTTACCTCCTCTGACGAAACCAAAGACATTTTCTACGAGGCATTGCAGAGGACTCTCCACAACATCCCTCTCACCGAAGGCCTGCTAATTCTGGGTGACTTTAACGCTCGAGTGGGAGCAGATCACTCCGCATGGCCAAAGTGCATTGGGCACTTCGGCATTGGCAACATCAACGAAAACGGGCAGCGCCTTCTGGAGCTATGCTCCGTAAACTCATTATGTGTTACAAACACGTACTTTGACCTTAAGAGATGCCAAAGAACATCATGGCGCCATCCCAGGTCTGGCCATTGGCATCAATTAGATCTTATTCTCTCAAGGAGGAAGAGTTTGGGCTGTATAAAAATAACTCGTTCCCTCCACAGTGCTGACTGTGACACCGACCATGCACTGGTAGTCAGCAAAATCAAAATTTCGGCCAAGAAAATATACAGATCAAAAGCCCCTTCAATCCCTAAGATCAATGTAACAGCAATCAGAGATGAATCAAATAGAAAGTCATTTGAAAAGTTATTTGCTGAAAGCATGGATAATGTCACCCAATGCGACTCGGTAGATGAAACATGGAACACTCTCAGTTCAAAAATTCATGACTGTGCCATCAAGTCTTTTGGACAGCATAAAGTTTCAAACAACGACTGGGTAGCCCAGAACAGCGAAATTCTCCTACCTCTCATTGAGCAAAAGAAATCTGCTTTCAATGAGTATAACAAAAATTGCAATCAGAGTACAAAAACTTGTTTGAAAAATGCAAAAGCTAAACTTCAGCTGGAGGTAAGACGTTGCGCCAACAAATACTGGACAGACTTGTGTAACAGCATACAAGAGGCAAATGAAAAGGGAGATATGAAAACCGCCTTTAGTCAGATGAAAGTAGCCCTTGGGCCAATCATCACCAAAAGCGCCCCACTTAAGTCTGTAAATGGTGAACCCATCACAGATAAAAATGAACAACTGAATAGGTGGGTAGAGCATTACTCTCTGTTGTATTCAACTGAGAAAAATATTCCACCAGATTTTGAGGAACACCTCCAAAAACTGCCAATAATGGCCGAACTTGACGCTGAACCTTCCTTAGTCGAGCTTTCCAATGCAATCGACCACCTGTCTGCTGGAAAAGCCACAGGAAGTGACAACATTCCTGCAGAGGTATTAAAAGACCTAAAAGGCCCACTATTACCACACCTGTATAATCTGTTACTGCAGTGTTGGAAAGAAGGCGTGATACCACATGATATGAGAGACGCCAAAATTGTCACACTTTACAAGAACAAAGGAGACAAAGGCGACTGCAACAACTATCGAGGCATATCCCTCCTCAGCATTACTGGAAAGGCTTTTGCTCGCGTCATCCTCTGCCGCCTTCAACAACTGGCGGAAAAAGTCTTACCAGAAACACAATGTGGCTTTCGAAGCAAACGATCAACTATTGACATGATATTTGCACTTCGGCAAATCCAAGAAAAATGTAAAGAACAAAACAGGCCGCTTATAACATGCTTTGTGGACCTAACAAAGGCTTTCGACACCGTAAGCCGATCTGGCCTGTATGCAGTCCTTAAATCCATAGGCTGTCCACCAACATTGCTAAAACTTATTGCATCCTTCCACACTGACATGAGGGCATGTGTCAACTTTGAGGGCTGCACATCCAATTCATTTGCTGTAAACAGCGGTGTGAAGCAGGGATGTGTTCTTGCTCCTACCTTATTTGGTATATATTTTGCAGCCCTACTCAAGAATGCCTTTGGTCAATGTTCAGGTGGAGTACTTATTAACACCAGAGTGGACGGCTCCATTTTTAATGTTGCCAGACTAAAAGCAAAATCTCGTACAGAGCATATTATGTTACAAGAGCTCCTCTTCGCAGATGATGCTGCAATCGTGGCCCACGATGAAACCACGCTCCAGGCTCTCATCAATAGCCTTGCCAAAGCCTGTGACAAATTCATGCTAAAGATCAGTGTCTCAAAAACTGTAGTTTTGACACAAGGCTTGAGAAACTCCAACCCAATCATGCTGAATGGCTCTCCTCTGGAGCAAGTGGGAAAATTCTGCTACCTAGGCTCAACCATCAGTGGTAGCACAGACATAACAACTGAAATAAATGCCAGAATAGGAAAGGCGGCCACAGCTTTTGGCAAACTCTCAAAAAGGGTGTGGAACAATAGCAAGCTGACCATCAAAACAAAGGTACTCGTGTACCAAACTTGCGTCCTAAGCACCCTGCTGTATGGCTCAGAGACATGGACCACCTACTCCAAACATGAAAGATCCCTCAACTCCTTCCACCTGCGCTGCCTACGCAAAATTCTCAAGATCAAGTGGCAAGACAGGATCTCAAATATCGAAGTTCTGAGCCGAGCCAACATTCCATCAACTCAGGCTCTCCTAGGCAAAAAAAGACTGCGGTGGCTTGGACATCTCCACCGTATGGAAAATGATCGCATCCCCAGACAAATTCTCTACGGGGAACTTGCTACTGGCAACCGACCCAGAGGTAGGCCACATCTGCGATTCAAAGACACTTGCAAGGTCACGATGAAAGCATTCAACATCGACCCCAATGAATGGGAGAACCTTGCAAGTGATCGAAGCAGATGGAGACAAAAATTGCGCAGTGGCACGCTCGCAATAGACTTCAAGGCAAAAGAAACATACCTGACAAAACGACAGAGGCGGAATGAAAACACTCGCCAAAGTGAACCCAAAAGACTGACCTGCAATCACTGCCATCGCACTCTCGGGTCAAACATTGGTAGAATAAGCCACGAGAGAAGCTGTCAGTCAAAGTGAAAGTGAATATTCTAGCTGCTAAGACCGTCTGTAAAGACGCTAAAGGCCATATATATAAGTATTGTGGTTAGTTAGCTATTCATGATGTGACACATATATGCATATTGCAGGCCATATTGATCCCCATATTTTCCCCTGATTCCGGTATTTTATATACTAGGGGAACTGCTAGGTCAGTTTTTTTAGTGTAGGTATTGCTCACGCTCACTCGTTGACAGTCATCTTGATGCGATTTGAAATTAATTGCATTAATTTTTTTGGGGTGGGGGATGATGTCACGAGTGGAGTGAGTGCAATTAAGGGGATTGCTACAGAGCGGGTGTAGAGTAAGAAGGGCTCACAGTAGACAGCAAGTTAAGCGTGCTGTTGTGAGTAGTGGGGGGGTCTGAAGGAGGCGAAAGCGCGGTATTACTATCACTGCAAGTTAGAAGGTCCTACGGAGCGGACCTGTGAATAAGAGCCCATCGGGCGGACATAAAGGAAGCAGTCGAGAAGACTAGTGGAAGAGTCTTTCCAGTAATGACTGGTATGTAGAACGTTGATTGATTATTATGGTTGCTGTATTATATTATATTCGTCTATTACCATGATGTGAATAAGTATATGTGAGGAATGTGGAAGTCCTTGATATTGGATATAGCAATGTGCGCCATGAGCGATAGATGAAAGTGAGTTCATGGATTTGTAGCGCGAGTGAGTAGTGTGTACTCCGATGGAGGTGTGTTACCGTAAGATGTGTGGTGAGTGAAAGGTGAACTAGTGTGTGTACGCTTCATGGATTGTAAGGAGAGGTGGAGTGAATAGAAATGGTAGGGTATTATACCAATGTAATGTTATTCTTGTAGGTGTCGAGGACGGGCCGCAGAGCCACCTCGATGAGCACAGGGGATAGGCCAGCATAGGGCCGGAGGCCACACATAGGCCAGAAGTGAGGCTGTCAGTGCAGGACAGTAGAAGCACATAAAGTCGTGGCAGTCAGGCCACGGACAGGGACGTAGATATGAGCGTGAATGTGATAAGGCACTATTGCCATGTTGAGGGGAGAATGTACTATTGAAATGATGTGTTATTGCCCTGCTGAGGTGCTAGGGGAATGCTAAGGTGTATGACAATAGGAAGGTGATATTGAGAGACTGCGGTGCCAGTGAATTACTAATGTGCTATTAAGAGCCTGAGGGGAGAGGCTGAGGCCGAAGTGCCTTTAGGAGTAACTACCGGATTGTGGATCCGAGGGAGAGTGTGTGTGAGAATAAGGCCGTTGTACGGCAGTTCATTTCAATAATATAATGTATGTAATTGCGCTATTATCTGTATAATTATGTTTAATAAATGTGTGAGTCTGATGGATTGTTTTGTTAAGTGTTAAACTTGTTTGTTCGTGATTGTCGTCCTGTCATAAACTATTACATCTCCCAGTCTGGGATTTGTGACAACAGTTTTATCACATCTTTCATTCAGGAGTGGTGCTCGAGTTTTTAAGTGTATAGCACAAATTTGTCATTTTGCATGACTTGGAAGTGCACATACTGCCCATCGCAAAGGAGACTACTTGTGATGAAATAGAGTACATTGCATTTTGATCTTTTCAAGTTTGTGATATGTGAGCTGGAGTGGCTCAGCGTGTGAAAAATAATGTGGGAGTCTTTATTTGGCAATGAAATACTGCAGCCAGCATTTGTAATGAGTGGGAAATTGCGTTTGTGTTTGGACATAAACAAAAGCGGTAAGGTCACTGAATAGGAAAAATTCCTTATGTTCCAAGGCTCTTAAATTTCTCCAGGAAATGCCAAAGCTAATTGCTTGGGCCTGAATTCCTGTCATATTTGTGAGCAAGCCCCACTAACCTCAACAGAAGTCACTCTGGACCAAACAGAGAAAATCGCGATAAAACACAAATATCGGATTTTTTGACCTTTTTTTATTTTTTTTTTGGATCGATCATTAAAGTTCAACCATTTTTCTACATTCTGTGAAAATATTAGGTTTCAAATCAGCCTCTAAATGTGACAAATATTGCTTTTAATGCCTTTAATTTTGCCTTCGGCATCGAATATCACAGCAATAATGGAGTTCATTGAACTCACGGTAACTTCAAAATTCATAAACGTATTTTCACATAAGTTTCACAGGATATGTTTCATTTATATTGGCATAGACATGCAAAATTTCAACGCCGTAATGAGATTTCGTACTTTATGGTGATATTCATAACTCAAGACTAAAAAACTGCGACTTCTGTTGAGGTTAGTGAGGTTCGCTCACATTTACATACATATTGTATTATATTACATTTTCCTTGTTAATCTAATGCATTATAAAGAGGGAAGTCATTTCGATATGTGTGTAATATTTTTGTGCTCTTGTCGAAGAGGTTTTAGTGTGCAGTTGTTTTTTTTTTACTATCGTGTCTCTCATTTTCACAAGATGTAACTTTCGAATTTAGCAGAGTGGCGATTTTGTGTGTGGAGGGCAGTTCATAATTTTCATCTGAAATAAAATTATCCAAGTGCCAACCTATTTTCCCAGTTCATGAACATGTAATTATTTTATGCAAGCTAACACTAACATCTTGTATAGTTCATATCATGAAAAACAAAATGATATTTTTTCAGGATTAATTTATATACCGGTATTTCTTGACGTATCTTTCCAAAATTTGGCATGTGACATGATGCTAAGTTGTCTTAACAGAATAAACTTGTATTGAAGTTCAGAATTTTCCGACACATCTAAATAGTGATTGTTTATGTTTGAGTGTGCAACAGTACTCATGCATTTGGATGGTGATAGTTGTTCCATATAAAGCCCATGCAATTTGGAAAATTTATTTATATGTACATCTATATTGTTAAGTGAGTTAGGTTCATAAGCACTGGGAGTAGTCAACAGTAATTTTTGTGACACCTCGTTTCTGTTCAATTTTTGAATATGTGCAGATTGTTTAATGCACATTATAGAGACAGAGAAAAAAAAGGCCCAAAATCCATTGGAAAAAATTGTGTATTTTAACTTAAGACATTGTTTTAAGACCATATGCAAAGTTTTGAAATATTTGGTCCCTTGGTATAAAAGATTATAAAAAAACAACAAACCTGTTGTTTTTTTTTCTTTGTTTCAACAAACTACAGGAGTATCTTGCACAATCTTTGAACCACTTACCACATGCAGCTTACCTACCTACCTCTTCATGCTCACTAAATCATCCCATGAAAGCTCATTCTTCTCAGCAATTTAAAAAGGAAGGGAGGGGGGAATGCAGCAGTAGTACACAGCACAGTGCCTTGAACATTGTGTCACTGGTGCAGCCTGTGTCAGTCAAAAAATGGAAGATAATGCTAAAGTGATAATATTAAAGTGAAGTCTTCGTAGCCACTAATATTTTAATGAATTTTATGTGACAGTGTCCTGAAGATCAATAATTAGTCTGTGCAATTTGAAGGTCATACATTATCTATACAGAGTCGGGAAAGGCACCCTGTAATGCAGTAAAGTTAAAGAAGACTAATGCAGGAAAATTGTGAGTCCAGGATAGAATCAACTAAATCTTGTTTGTTTTCTCTCTCACAATAAGGCTCCCTAAAGGAAGACGGGATGTATTCATGGACATGATGTCTTTCTTGGATAGGAATTTCTGTGTATTTGGATTTTTTGTGACACATGAAAAACATACGAAATATCATAAAAACCACAGAAAAACTGCGGGGTCGCAGCAGGGCTATAAGCAAAGTCAAAATTGGGCAAAAAGAAAAGGTATGTTGCGAAACCCTGCGTGAGAAATAAAACCTAAACAATACAAAGCAAACTAAAGAGAAGACAGAAAATACACAAAATTTTTGGCTTTCGCCTTTGTCAAGTGAAAAAAATTGAACAATAAAAGACTTCAACAGGAAACGCACAGAAACGAAGCGAAACAGTTTACTTAGCTGCAGGTTCTTGCTTCGTTAGCAGCACCAAAATACGTCCGTCCGCCAAAAGCATAGAAGCTTGAAGTGATGCTGGCTACATGTAATCCCATAGAGTGAAGCATGCTGTACTTTTAAGTGAAAAAGAAAGTCTTTAGCACAATTTGGGTCATTCCTCATCATTTTTTAAAAACGTTTATATGGTCTCCAGAAGTTTATCTGGAGATAAGACTATTAAATATACATGTATAAACTTGTCTTGTTGGTCTTTATTGCAGGTCGGTTTGTGTTCAAGAATCCAGATATTCAAGACAAAGTGGAGGGTAATAATCTGATTCCTATTCGATATGTGGATGATGAAGGATCACCCACTGAGGTCTACCCCCTGAATCCTACTGGGTCACCCAGTGGAATAGCAGGCATTTGTAGTGTTGATGGTAGACATCTGGCAATTATGCCACACCCAGAACGTTGCGTGTGGAATTGGCAGTGTCCATGGATGCCATATAAATTCAGAGGGAATGTGAAATTTTCACCCTGGTTGAAAATGTTTCAGAATGCATACAAATGGTGCTGTGAATAACATGACTCATACAATTAACCTTAATTTTGCACTTTGATGCCCATTACATTTTTCTTCACATTCTCTGAAACTTTTGAATCAAATTGTAGTTGTCAGTAATATTGTGTGCAGTGGAGTGAAGTTGTGGGGGAAATCTATTAGACTTCGATTTATTATTATGCTGTTTGCCCAATGGTAATATGTGTGGTGGTCTGGGAAAAGCGCGGAATTGTCGCAATTCAGCTTGCAGAGATTATAGGCAAAATAAGTTGATTTTGGGGTCGGAGGCCGATTTTGAGATATTGGTTGATTTCTGTTTTTAAGCCATTTATCTAATGATCTGGAAAATATCAACTTGCAACGCGAACTGTAAATGTGTTTAATTTGAAGATTTCTGAGGCCTATTGATTATCTGGATTTCTGACTTGACGTGTGGACATTGCACCACAATTTTGCAATGAAAAGAACCCACACAAATTGACAGGTTGCACATCAATCTGTCGAAAATTTGATCACCATTTTAACTGGCACACAGTAAACACTGATTCACTGTGCATTCAAAAACCGAAAATGGAAGGTCGTCCTTCCGCTTCAAAAAAAAATCGAAAGTTTTGTTCAATTTTTGTCAACAAATCACTATTATTGAATATCAAATGTATAATTTGAGTAAAAATTATTCTTTTTAAATCCAAAAATAAATCCATAAAGTACTTTACTAAAGTTTGAAATTATTAAAAAAACAGCTTTATTTTGGTCACAGATTTGTTTACATTCTTCAAAATGGCGCCCGGGGCGAGAGAAGAATTGTTCATTGCTGGTCTTCTCAATCAAAACCTAAATACAACCGATAGAAATGGCCTGCTTGATGTTATTGCTGACTATTAAATAGTAAATTTTGCTTCATGTTTGTTTACTAATTTGTTATGTATTGTTGGATTTTTGCTGTTTGAGCAAAATAAATAGTTTGCACAATCTTTAGAGTCCGTTTTCTCAGTTTTTATGTTCTGTGACCTGGCATCTTAAAAAATTCATTAAAAATAAACTAGACAAGATAAATAAAAGATTTAAAAACCACAGTATTCAAAAAAAGATCCAGTTTCAGAAACCACAAAAAAAAAAACTAACAAAGTGAAATTTGCTACAATTCCACCCTTTTCCAAGGCCACCATACATATAGTAGCCATTCCTAAAACCTGGGACACAAAAAGTGGACAAAGGACTTAATTTTCAATTGAGCATAAAGGCAAAAATAATCTATGGATCCGTAATTTGTTTATTATGCACTTTCATGTTTAAAAGTCGTAGGAGAAAAAAATTATACTTGATTTTATACTACCTAAGAATAAAGTGAAAAAAAAAAAAAAATGACGGATATAACTGTCAGTACATAAATTCTTATTCACAAAGAGTATACCTATTAAAACTGTCCACCTTATCTCATGAAAAAATATGACATCTGCCTCGTGTTATTGCCAAAAATCAAAAGGTTTATCACCAAAATCCTCTTCTTGTCCTTTCCATTATGTAGTGAGTGTCATGTCTGTCAGCATAGACAACCAAAACAATTTTGGTTGCTATTCTGCAAAGAATGTCTTCCCAGTATTAAAAGTCCATGTATTGTCTCATGACCAGTGA
The DNA here is from genome assembly GCA_963931925.1 of Onchidella celtica. Lineage (NCBI taxonomy): Eukaryota > Metazoa > Mollusca > Gastropoda > Systellommatophora > Onchidiidae > Onchidella > Onchidella celtica. The sequence goes on along the minus strand of OZ007573.1, from coordinate 26,375,259 downwards.
TCTGATTACCTGACAGAACTCGCGCTCTGTCATTTCATGAACATAGAACTGGTAAAATCAGTTCCTTCATATGTGTTGGATTATTTGCTTAGCTTCCTTGGAAATTTTTGCTACATTGAGTTGTGTTCACAGCAAAGTGTTATATCCATCATGTGTTCCTTCAAGCTTGATTACAAATATCCAAGCAACAATTTGGAAAATCCTAATGGGAAAGAAAAGCATTGAAAACACACTGACGGCTGTAACTGTTGTTTTTATTTATTATTATCAGTGACAACATAAAGTGATGCAATTCATCGCAAAAACATCTAGCTTCATTTGCCCGCGTTTGCTCTGACTTTATGGGGCAAAAATCCTGTCTTTCTACAATAATTAAATAATTGCAATATCTTTCGCCATTCAGTTTCTCATAGTTTTATCTTCAACCAAAATGCAAACCCCAACAGCCACTACCATGCATTTATGATGTTAATTTCTATTACTTTTGAGGCATTTTTTTATCACCACCCCTTGGGTATCCCAGATTTTAGGAATTGCTCATACATGTATATTATTATGTAATTAGTACATATACAGACGAGCACGGAAAACTCGAATTCTTTGGGGTGACTTCTTCTAGTTCGAGTTTGCCGAATTTCGAGGAATACGTGAAGCATTAATCATGAGGTTATTGTATATTCAAGGGAAATAATACATCTGACAATGTATACCAAGATTTACCTCCCTTAATCTCTCCATACCACCCCCGCCCCCTTTCCTGTGTGGTCAGTTGAAAGAGAAACAAGTAAAAAATTATTATGTATTAAACTGACGCGCATGGCGACAGCGGCACGCGACTTTGTGCCCGGGCGCTTTTTTTTCTCTTATTGGAAGTACAAGATGTGTCTCAAATATATCGTTCCCCACCTTGTAAAATCTTGAAATAATAAACTAAATACCTGTACCTGAAAGTTTCACACAAATGAACACCAGCATACGGAAATTCCCGTCAAAAACCTTATGGCACCGTCTTGAACGGAATTAAAGTTATAGGGGTTTGTTTACACCATCTTTCATGAGTTTAACCCATAGAGATAGTATTAAACATTTGAGTCCGCACGGTGCAACACGGCTTGGAGCCACTAGAATCGCGTGGCGGCCATTTTGAGTTGGGGTGGTGATACTAAATGCTCTGGGCTAATAGACTCGTGTCTAGATTTACGTGTCATCCCCTTGTATTTTGGATTGTCTCAGTTAAAACAGACAGCCATGATGGGACTGGGTGGCAAGGTTATCTCCATAGGCCTAATTCCTCTTTGATATGAATAAAACATACGTCCAAACAACTTAATCGTTTAGTGCATTGGACTGAGAATGGGGAAGGGCTAGAAATCAAAACCTATTGTAATATATAAAATGAGTATCGTGGGGTATTGCCATATTGTTGTTTGCGACACTGCTGATTTTTTTCAGCCTTTGTCATGAAAGTGGTTCTCTCACTCCTAATTTCATTATGTCACTTCGATTTTGAAAGGTCTGGAACAAACCCCAGATGTTACACAACTCTTCGAATTTTCAATCCTCGTTTTCCGACCAAGATGCTGCTGTGAGTATGGCCCGTTTCTCAGAGAAGATATAGTGGGGGGTGCTTTATGCAAGCAAAGACATGTTTGCTATTATCAAAAAGGCGGACCAAGTTTTACGGCACCTGCTTACGTCTAAGCACCCCCCATACGGTCGGTGTCAGCGGTTACAACACTGAAAGTGACACTGGTTGTGCCAGAAGTACTTGGCTCCAAAGTATTTGATGGCCTCGGAAGTCACATTTTTATGACTGCCATCTCCAAAGCCAAGACAGCCACCCAATCCAGATCATTAACAAGGCCAAAAGTAATTTTATTCACTTTCTTACAGGACTTTGTTTTGCTCTCTCCCTCTGCTCCCCTCCTTTTCTTCTTTACTTTTCTTGTCTATTCTTTTCTTTCTTTCTTTCTATGGTCCAGTTACACCTCTAAAATATTGTTTGTTTCTGTATGAAGGTGAACATTTTTCCTTGTTATATATACTACTCTACATGTACTAGCTTGCCCTTCTCATGATTTTCTTTTCAAAGCTATGCAAATTGTCATTTTCATGACTCTTATTATTACTAATACTAGTTTTACCAATTATGAACTTGTTATTTTGAAGAATGTTGTTTGGGGGACGTAGTCTGATTACAAAACCAAACAGAGAAAATGAGTTGTTCACTGTTCAGCTGTAGCTTTCTATGTAAAACACTATGTCTCCGCAATAACAGCCTGTGCTGCATCGTATTGTAGTATCTATTATAACTTTGACATAATTATAGGCAGGGATGGGGTTACTATTCCGTGAGATGTCGAACAGCCAGCGCTTGCTCGCTAGCGAATCCTTCCCAAGTCAACATGGCGCGCATGTAGGCCAATTAGGGCCACGGCGACGCGTTGCACTTGTGCATGCGTGCAGAATCTAGTGTATTATAGTATCTCTATGGTTTAACGAGAGAGGTTTCATTATTGGTCGGTTTGCACTGCGAGACACGGGAGACGCCGCGAAACCACTGTAAGCACGGAACGGAAAGTAGGTCGCTGCGGTAAACAATATCCGTTTGTGCATTTCCACGGGGCATAAGAGCTTACAAACGGTTTTAAATAGCCTCAATCGGCCCAAAAATATTAACAAACCACAGTAAACAGGTATGACTATATTATGCTTCACTATCTTCGGCGAAGAAGGTCTCTTTCAATTCTTCAATTTCATGTTTACCGCAGCGACCTAGTTTCGCGATTTGGCGGAAGTGAGATCTCTTTATAAATTACATACTCTCTGGTTTAACCAACAAAATGGACGTCAACATTTTGAGAAAATCATTCTCCAGATATGACATCAGAACAGTTACAAAATGTTCGATTCTTTTGGGGGAAAAGCCAACAGAAATTCATCAAGATCTATTTGCTGCTTTAGGAGATCACTCTCCAACTATTCGAACTGTAAGATCGTGGGTAAGAGAGATTCATCAGGGGCGAATCAGTGTTGAGGAAGGATCACGACCTGGAAGGCCTTTGACTGCATGTGGAGATGCAAATATTGATATTGTAAAGACAGCCATTGATGAAGACAAAAGGAAAACATGCAGGGAGAGATATCCCGCGATGCCTGCAACCGTTTGCAAAAGGGCCACCTGCTCGTCGCCGCCGCAGTTGGCCCTTTTGCAAACGGTTGCAGGTATCAAGTACAGATGCCGGCATCGCGGGATTCCGTGACGTCACGACCTTCACCGATAACAAGGAAATTGTGGGCTAAATTTAGAACTGAGTAATCGTAGGCCCACACATGCGAATTGGTATTGTAAATTTGCATTGTCTGTCGATTACAACGGCGTTATTCCGAAAACAATGCACAAACGCGATGAGAATTTGGAACCTCCACATGTTATTGATGAAAAATGGCAACTTCAGACGAACAATTACAACCAAGTAAAAGGAAAAGTTTGAAGAGAATAACACTAATAGGGTGGGATGCGTTTTACCAGGCTGTTGGGGTAATTTTTATTTTTTTTTTCATTTTTCGGGTAAACAATAATAATTGATTAGATTAGTGTTAATGGGCATTTTACGAGTTACCCTAGCGAAGTAAAATGCGAGATTAGATCTATCTAGATCTAGATTTACGCCTGTTGAAATCTGGATTCAGATGGTGATTCCACATTGTAAGTGCAGCAGTACAAATGTTGATTGAGTAGGGTAGGCCTACAGATCATGAGCATCTTCATCCGTATACGACTAGATCTAGATCTATACGGTAACTAAATTGTTTTGATCAGTAGTTTGATGTGTTAGTGAAGCATTTTAGGACACAGTGAAGTCGTATTAAACTCTCATGGGGTTGTAATAGGGGCTTTTTGCTGCCAGGTAGCTTGGAGCCAACATAATATGCACTTGGATTTAGTGATCTGAGTTTTTAATATTGACTAAAATCTATCAGCGACCAGTGGCAAGCGTTTGTTATAATGTTAATGGCATTCTGTTGAATCAGCAATATTATATTTGTCAACCAAATACTTGTACATGTAGAAAGTTGCATTTCTTCCACATCATCCTTATCATACTGAGTATACTTTTCTATTTTGATGTCGTGTTGTAGTGAATAATGTCTGTTTGTTTATTCTTTGATGCCACAGAACATGTTTATGTTGTATAATTTTCATTAGTTACACTTACAGCATCATGTTTTTTATCATCTCCAGCCCAAAAAAACAAGAAAGGTTGCCTGAGAAGAATATTGCCACCATGAGTATTGTAGCTTCTCGCTTGTGGAAAGGGTTAGCGCAGAAACGTGAGAACATTAAATGTACTCATTGTATTATGAGCTGAAATTTTAGTGTATTTTGGCCAAATTGTTGTGTGATTTATTTTCTCTCTCAGCCACGCCGCCTTCTTCTGTGCACTGGTTGACTTAATAAGATCAAGGTTACAGGTTAACCAGTCAGTACTTACTGCTGAAGATCTAATAATTATTATGTTCTTGACTTTACCCACGACATTCCTGATTCGTTTCATAAGTGGCTGCAAGTTGTTAACAAACGGTTAGCATGTCTATGGGATGGAGAAAAAATTGTTTGCCTTACTCCATGGAATCCTGATTTGCCAGTTGGTTTGATGTAGAGACCACATAATGGTCTTAAATTCATATTAAATGTAAAAATACTGCAATGAAAAATAAACAAAACAATAAATCAACTGACTGAAAACTGAGACATCAGTATTGTCATGCATGTTGACACAGTGGCTCAAAATATGAACAAACTAATTCTTTGTCAAAAAATCGTTTCACCCACAGGACTGGAAGGATGAGATCCGGAAGATAAGAGAGGAAATGGACGCAGATCAGACATCATGGTCGCAAACTTGCTCATATGGCGGAACTTTTCCAAAGAAGAAATTGTATAGCCACCACATTAAGCACTGTGGCAAAGCAGTATGCAAGGCTGCAGACTTCCCTTAGAAGATGAGAAGGCACTTTATAGACATTACCATAGTCCATACCAGGAAATTTGAGTGCCCCTGCTGTGGCAAATGTTTCGGAGACAAAAAAGACTTAACTCGCCATGCATACAGATACCCATAAAAAAAAATATATAAGTGTGAAATTTGTGGTATGGATGTCAGTAGTAAATCGAATTTGACGTGCCACAAGAAAAAACAGTATCGTAGTTAATCATTAAACTGTTTTAAAGGCCTGTCATTTTCTTGGTGTTACTGTTAATATTTTTCTGAGTGTTTTTTTTTTTTTTTTTCAGTCTCACCCTGTCCTGTTGTGTTATGACTATTAGCCGATCTAATTTTGATTTACACGTATACAGTAAATTTATAAAATTCATCATCATCATCATCATTGCCTTTCTCACCCTGGATCAGGGTATAGGCCACCAACAAACACTTTCCATCCCTCTCTATCATGGGATAAAATTACATACCCCAATTTTACAGCAATAAAAAATGTGGTCTTAGTTCATCACATTAATGGACCACAAGACAAATTAATTTTTTGCTTGTCTCCATCAATTCTAATAATGCTGCATGTTTACTGCCTGTTGTGAAGTAAAAATTCTGGCAATGTGTATAGTGAATGACTTGTTTTTAAAGTTGTCAAGGATTAAGTATTATAAAGTGCAATCTATAATTTCTTCCCGAACTACTTGGATCTACAAACGAGTGGTTTCAGACGGAGTTTTAAGACCCCAGTGACTTGCTTGTTCTTTACAAATTTGCCAGGTTGAACTAAAAATAATACATGTCTTTTACATCCATATTATGTATCCTCCAACAAATTGAAAACCAGAAAAAGTCATCTTCCACATGCTGAAAATATGTTTTTAAAATAATAATATAATAATAATAGACTCCAAATCCGAGTAAAGAATAGAACAAAGAAAGAATAGAACATCTTGCCCTACATGCACTTTATTAACAAAAGTATATGTAATATTATACAAACCACAGAAAATCTGTGGGGTCACAGCAAGTCTGGAAGCAAAGACAATAAAAACCCACAATAAACATGACATTTTGAGTTCTGTACATATAATAATAAAAGACAAGACATTTCTGATAAATTGAAGTCAGTGACCCCCTAAAACAAGATTTTGAGAAAACAGCATTTAATCCTAAAAGTGACAATAGCTAACTGACCCATTAATATTGGAATGATTGCTGTTAGGAGACCGTAGTCTAATAACTAAGCCTTTATAGAGATCATAGTGAGTAGTGTTCACTGTTCGTCTACAGTTTACCCTGTAACATGCTACGGTCCCCTAAACAACAGCCAAGTTGGAAGCTTGTGTCGGACCCATATTTTCACTTCAAAGCCGTTTTTCTCAAAATCAGCTCTGTCGACATATTGTGGGTTTTCTCATGCACACTCACATAATTATATTCATGGAATGCTCTCCCCAAAAGACTGAATATGATGCATGTGACTTGGGTGAAATTCAAAGAGAACTGAAATCAGTCAAATTTTTTTTTAATGTATATGTACATGTCCTCCATTATCAGTATTGCACAAGAAATAATCCTGACAAAAAGACAGCTGAGCTCCCTAAAAAGTAAATGTACAATGACATAAAGTAATTTAATGTACATAATCTCATAAAACATTGGACAAAAATCATGACAGAAAAGACTGCTGGTTAAAAATACAATTACATACAGAAAACAGACTTTTTTCCAAAAGCACACTGGACAATGCAAAAAATTCCACTGTATTTTGAACTTCACAAAACTTTAAAACATAAAAATCATATTTCCCTTTAAAAATGTATACATGTACAAAAAAATTTAATTTCACAAAGAACTTTTGTTTTGTTAGCACCCAGAAAGTTTCTTTCCTCAAATAGACACTTTGAAATTACATGTAGGCCTACATATAATTACATGTATGTATTATTGGCATGCTGTCATAACATGCTCAAACACTTTAAAAAATTGAACAAACTTTGAGTACCTATTTAAATTTGACCAATTCAGGCCATAATTAGGAGCAGGAAAAAAGCACAGGATTGACATGTTATACCATTACTGGGATGACAGTACAATAGGAAACACCATTCAGTAAAACTGACATCCATGGGGCAAAAGTGATGAATTTTGACACCACCAAATAAAGAAAAGGCAGAAAATTCCTTCATTAATACTGAACAAATGAAAAGAGAATAATAATATTTTGTTTCTACCCCAGCTGATATTATGTGGAGATTACTCACTATTTTTCCCAAACACAATTTTTTTATTAACCTTAACCCTTTCGCTAAAACGCGTTTTGCATTCCTGTGTATGACAGGTTTTTTGGCTATTTTGGTTAGCCCTTTCGACAGCGCTGGAGTGGTTTTTAAGGTTATGTTTTAAAATTGACTGGGATCAGTTTATTTATACAGTTATCCCCACAAAAGGATACATTTTGTGAAAGGAAATTGAATGTAGTTTCTAAATATACCATGTTTTTTCATCTCAAGCAATATACAACTTACAAGGTCACAATACATGAAACTATGTGAAACTGTTCCAAAAAAAAAAAAAAAAATGAAAAACAATTTTTGTGTTTGTCTTCATTGAACACACCTGTAATATTAAATTATGACCTCCCAGGCACTTTGAAACATGTCCATAAAAACAATCAGCAATATCTCATCAAATGTCTATGAAAAAAGATCGGTCTAGAAGGTTTTCATGGTGTGATAAACCTCGAAGCATCAGCCAAGCCACAGGCCAGGCTGAGAGGGACACCCCTAGATCTAGATTTCTTGGCTGGCACCTTCTTAGTTTTATCAGTGGTCACTGTTCTTTTCATACCTTTACCCTTGCCTTTACTAGTGCTAGAACTAACACTGGCACCACTAGTACTAGATCTAGCAGCTTGCAGATGGGCACTCTTCGATGTCATAGGCCTGGAGTCACTGCCAGAAGAATCTGACTCCTCACCCCTTGACAAAACATACTCAGACCCAGAATTTGAGAAAAAATCATCTTCGCTATCACTCTGTCTCACTACATCTAGCTCAAACAGTGATATTCTTTCTCTTTTTCTGCTCCCTGAGGCCATTGTGAGCTTGTTTACGAAATTACGATCAAGCCGACAGTGACAAGAGGAACGTAATTGATCGAAGATTATTTGCTCTGGTAAATCGCTAGCAGTAAAGAAATTTCCAAAAACTGGAATCGAGTATGCGTAAACTTCAATGCTAATTCAGAATTTCACCTGTATTCGCCCATAGCTTTGAATACAAAGCATTTGTAGAGCAGTTTTAGTATGCCGTACCTGCTACGTCTACATGGTATTGGGGAACCCAGAGTATTGCAACTTTCGTGACATATTTGGTACGGCACAGTGGCCAAAATTGCACAATTTTATGACGAACCAGGTACGTCACTATAGGATCGAAGGGGTTAAAGGCTTCAAGCAAACATGGGCAAATGCTTAATAGAACATGTGTACATAAAAAGGTATTCTGAGACCAAATTTCAACATTGCAATGCAAATAGATGCATTTTCATTTTTCATTCTGAGTTTTATTTTTTTACTATACTCCTACTGGTACAGGTATGTTAAGTTTTTGAGGCCATCACATCAGCGCCTGATTTCTTCGCAACATTCACAACAATTTTTTTATAGATGTTAATGTATCTGGAAATCTAAGAGCGTGTTCCACATCATGATGTATAATATGGATTTATAACTATAAGACAGGGCTCTCACTTCGCAACAATTGTTAATAAGCGACGACAATCTGTGAACCCATTTCTGTTGTTTCGCAGGAAATCCTAAGGGTACCAGAGCTTTTCTCTTAATCTTATACACAGCCTGCCTACTGCCGATCCCTGACCATCTCTTGCGGTTTGGTTGCACCTTTATTTTCCTCCCATTTTTCCCCCTTTGCATTTCATGAGATGCAAATCAAAAAAAAAAAAAAGCTGTAGACAGCCTAGCACAACCTGCTGACACACTGTCCAGTTGCATCACTCTCCTGTGAAATTTTAGTATACCCTTCGCAAGATTTGGATCTCTACTTTGACTCAGCTTTTTTGCTACCAAGTTGCATACTTCCTGGAAAGCACTGTCCAACTTTTCAGAGTTTTCATCATCATTTACATTGCCAGACAAATCTGCAGAGGACTGTGGTGTGCCCTCCTGTGCAGGAATATTTGTATGAGATACAATGGAATTTTGTGGTTCATTCTGTCGGAGGGTGGTCCATCCTTAAAGATTGCCTTATGGCTCTGAAAACTAACATCTGTCTCATTTCCAGACTATGGACTGGTACAAAGTTCAAGCAACTCGCCTTCTTGCCACACCATAGAGCATACTGATGCTTGCATGGGGCACCATCTCTTCCAAAGTCACATGTGCAGGTTCTTAAAGCCATGTCCACTGGTAGCTGCAATACACAGAATGATAAAGATACAACAAAATTACTGTTATGAGTTTTTATTTTGTGAATTACGTTAAATAGCAAGAAGGGTGTAATATCAACGTGTAACAAGCACCAAAAGTGATAACAGTATACATTATTTTACAATTACACTACTGTGAGTGTAAGGAATTCTAAAACAATTAGAAATGGAAGAGAGAAAATAGCTTTAAGATCTTAAAGATGTCCTTTTATTTTTGTTAGTCTTGCCCCAAATCCAAAAACATGTTATGAAAATGTTATTTTTGTGGCAACAGTTCAACTAATGCACTAGATAATCTAAACTCCAGTAAATTTATTCATTTTATTTATGCTCCATGCCACTGGTCAGCCTCCTTTTCTGTGTTCTGATATAATGCCTTCTGCATGTGTTTACAATATTAGCAGGATTTATACTGTACATAATTTTTTTTTTATAGATGTTAATGTATCTGGAAATCTAAGAGCGTGTTCCACATCATGATGTATAATATGGATTTATAACTATAAGACAGGGCTCTCACTTTAAATTTTAATGGAATTTCATAACTCTGTCACTATTAGAAATGTTACATTTTCTCTACTTTCAAAAGACAGCGCCCACAAGAAACTACACATATAATAATATATGATTCTGTATCTTCTGCAGATTAAATCACAATTTCCACAAACATTAGTTCGCAGCTCTGGGGATATGAAGTGCTGCTCCCTTGGTGTAGCAGAATATGTAGTATGTATGTAGAGACATGTTGTTACAATATATAACCTAAACAGATATTGGTCGAAGGATAGGCTCTTCAAAGCAGACAGGTAACATTACAAGTTCATTATATTTTTATGTTAAATAATATTGTTCTCTCTTCTATGTAATGCTGATGGTTATTTTTCAATTTTCTTACCTCGTGCCTTTTTCGCTGAAACTGTTAACGTGGTTTCCCATGTCCCTGGAGGATCCAACAATTCTATGTCTTTTCTCTGCCCCTTGAATCAACATTATCGGTGGATACTGCCCAGGTTTCCAACAATATAGGTCCAGGTTTATCCTCCAGTACACTGACTAAATACAAGAAAAAAACGAATGGATTCCACAATTATTATTGTTGTTGGATTAAAAAAAAGAATTAAATAGATTGATTTGATTCCTAATAAAAAAGACTTTTATTTGACAAAAATGACTTCTATTAGAAAAAAACAACAAAAAAAAACCGTCTGATAATCAAACCACGGTCACCCGATTGATAGGCGAAGATGCTAACCACTAAGCTAGTAGTATAGCGGACCCTGTATAAAAGTGAAGAAATTTTTCCAAAATAAACACCACAAAACCAATTACGGGCAGATAAAATCTCTCTTTTAAATAAACAATAAAATAAGTGATTCCTTTGCAGTCAAATTTCTACATCTAGCCTATATTAAATGAAAATGATCAAACCTGAAATAAAAAAAAAAAAAAAGACTGATTCTATCCCCGATCCCAGAACTTATTGAACCCATTCTTAACCCTTAAGCCTGTCTGTGTACCCATCAACTCGAGATTCAATCTGAATATAATATATGGTTCAATCTGATGGTAATCCTCCCCAATTTTATGATGTCTTTTAATTAGATTTAGGTGTTTTATTCTTATAGATCTACATCTTGATAAATTACATCTAGATCTGGAACTTCTGTACGACCACCTTCACTAAAACATGATAATTAATAGATCTAAATTATAATAGACATGTTAGCTTACCTGTAATAATGTCGGAGAACATAGTGTCATAGATCTACCCTTGGTAGCTTTCTTGATTTTTTTCACTCGCAAGGTCATGTTGTGAATGGCTTCAAATTCTTGGAACCAGGTCTTCAGTAAGGTGTCCAACAGCGGCCTTCTTATCTTCAAGCACATGCATGATATTATTTTCAAAATCTGGCAGTAGCAAGTCTTGCAATCTGCATCTATTAAACCGGCTGGTTCTAGTTTGACATACACTTTCTCCCCAACCGCGCTTATTGCGGTGTCTATGTCAATGTTTAATAGTAATGTGTCTAAATTTCTCTGCCGTTCTGCCTCTCACACACCGAGAATTATAATATCACAAAATTACAGGTTAGATTCTATCTAGTCAGATAGATCTAGAGTCTAGATCTAGATCAAGCATCCCACACGTAACATGCGTTTTAACAACATCCGGTGAACAGAGATTATAAATTCCAAGTATAAATTTTTAATAATGATTAGAATCGCGCTGAACAATACCACATTAAACGAATAGTTCTCATTGGCTGAGACGGATACCGGGAAAAGCCCCGCTGGCCTCGCGACCTTTGAGATGCCGGCATCCGTACTTGATGCCTGCAACCGTTTGCAAAAGGGCCAACTGCGTCGCCGCCTTTGAAAGCTGGTTTGCATCGGTGGCAGAAGTGCTTGGACAACGGTGGTGCCAAATTTGATGACATTATCTTTAATAGTTTTTGAAATGTGGGGTAGGGAAAGTTATTTTTGAGACACACCTCGTACTTCGGTAAGGATCGTTTCCAAGTCAAGCCCAACAGCGATAAAATAAACGAAAAGGTTAGATCTAACACAACTCACCATTTTTCTCTGTTCGGCTTTTCTCCCGTTCGTACGGCAGCGCTTTTTTTTTTTTTTCTGTTGGGGTGTGAGCGCGGGACAAACCAAAAAAAAAAAAGATTATTTCCTGCCCCAATCGATCGTCTCAATTATTTTAGTCGCCGTTTTTATCGGGGTGAAGGGACGACTGTACGCACTATCTTGCCACCACTAGGCTATGCTACGCGAACCGAATGAAGTTTCTGATGTTCGTTTTTTCCCTTTTCTACTTCTGGGCTACTTGGATCACACTCGTAGCAGGAAAACTGGTTCGACGAATCCGTGTCACAGTTCGAGGTTCGCGTGAAATAAATACTGTACATGTACAAAGAATATTGAGAAATAAATTCGGGACCTAGATATTTCTTCGTAGGATTTATCATTTCGACTTAAGTGTGTTCGAGTTTCGCGTGCTCGACTGATCCCTACCTTCCGGCAAAAAAACAAAAGAAAACCACATAGAAACCTGTATCAGATCTTTTGATTAATCTTTTTTTTTTCTTTAGAAGTGATTACATGTATGTGGTGGTAAAACAAGAACGCAAAACTGAATGGCTTAGGTTTAGTAGTTCTGGCCAGTTAACTCTGTCGCTTGTCTTTGACTTGACCGACCATGTGTATTGTGTAAACTGTAAGCAAGGTACATGTACTAGAAGTGACGTCATCAATCGATAAAGACATTGATTTATTTCATTGATTTTGCGATACAATGATCCCCTGACCATCAGCTTTGAATGAGAGTGCAAACTCAGTGGGGAAACCGCCATAAAAAATATATTAAAAAATCACCGCGTTTGCATCAAATATTCGATTTTTGTCATTTGTTACGTTTAAGAGTCCAGGAGTCCAAGTGTTGGATGAACGACGAGTGGCTGAGTGGTTTATATGTTTAATATTACCACTCCCTTAAGGGGACAAGCGGGTCCTGAAGGCTAAAATTAAAATTCTAAGGAATTGCTGGTTTTAACTGACTATTACAAGCAATCACTGAAGGCCTTTGCCATTGATGTGAGTGAGTGGGAAAAGCTCTCGCTTGATCGTGCAAATTGGAGGGCGGCCCTTACCAGAGGCAGCAAAGCATGGGAAGCTGACAGAGTCCAGCAGGCTATCAAAAAAAGAGAACGGCGCAAGGAAAGGCCCAGTGGTACTGAACCAACGGAGCACTCTTGTCATTTATGCGGAAGGGTCTGCAGGGCAAAAATAGGACTTATCAGTCACATGAGAAGCCATAAGTCATGAAAGAACAGTCTTTCCATTCTGTCCTCTGTGTCCTTTAGTTCTCTTTATTGTCCATGTGTTGAAATTCTCAACAATTTCTGTTCTTTATTCCTCTGGTGTTGTTAAGGTCATCATCATACCTGATGGACGAACTATTATTATTATTATTATTATAAGTTTTATATGACCAAATTAGAGAATGATGAAAATAATAAATTTCATTTTTTTCTAACCATGGCAACGCCGCCATCTTGAAATTTGATATCGCGGAGTGCTAACAATTTCAAAATGCAAAGACTTCGCCAAAAATAGATGAATCTACATGAAAATAATTCACGAAATATCATAAAAACCACAGAAAAACTGTGGGGTCGCAGCAGGGCTATAAGCAAAGTCAAAATTGGGCAAAAAGAAAAGGTTGTATGTTGCAAAGCCCCGCGTGAGAAATAAAACCCAAACAATACAAAGCAAACTAAAGAGAAGACAGAAAATACACAAATTTTCGGCTTTCGCCTTTGTCAAGTGAAAAAAACGAACAATAAAAGACTTCAATAGGAACGAAGTGAAACAGTTTACTTAGCTGCGAGTTCTTGCTTCGTTAGCAGCACCAAAGCACGTCCGTCCGCCAAAAGCATGGAAGCACGAAGTGACGCAATTGGTTAGTAACCAAGATGAAGGCGCCATAATATAGTGCCTCAGAGCACAAGACAGGGATGGTGCGCAATGTCAGGAGTCGCAGTAAATGAAAAGAAAAAGAAAAAGAGATTTAAAAAAAATATATATAAATAAATGAAAGAAAATAATAATAATAAAGAAATGTATATATATTGATATTAGTGTGATGTTTCCACTTTCTCTCACTAACTTTCTTCTGACACCAGCCGTGATGGGCACGGCACAAACACACTAAATAATCGACTATCTCTCTTCTATAAGTTATAACAAACGATATCTGTATTGCTTACATATATACAATAATTATTAATTCATTCAATAATAATAGGAACATAGGTCATACAATTTCATGTGAATTTCGATGGAATGAAGTTGATGCAAATCAGTACATGCTAATTAAATGGCTTCGTAATATTCAATCTCTAGCACATTTTATAAAACACACGGGTACATTCAGCTTAAGGAAACCTCTCCTTTAGGGGTGTATGGCGCTATCTGGGCACTGGTTCTTCCTCTCTACTCTGGCTTGACTGCGCAGTTAGATCAACAGGTATCGGCAGGTACCAATAGGTCGGGAAGCCAAGAAGCCACGATGTCGTTAATCAAAGTACAAGAAGTTGAGAAGCCAAGAAGCCACGATGTCGTTAATCAAAGTACAAGAAGTTGAGAAGCCAAGAAGGTGTTGTTCTTCCTCCTCTGTAGAAAAACAATCGCAAAGTCCTAATCTACTGCTGGAAGGCATGACTTCCATACTTACTCCATGACGGATATTCATCATTAACACTTTTAACCGCTGACACTGTTATAAGTCAGGCTGCAGCTCCCATACTCCATAGGCTCCCATATAGGCAATAGAATAAACGATCAATACAGTTTAATGATATTTACACGTTCCCCGCAAAGAATAACGCTCTCTCTAACGGACCCCATCCTATAAGGTTTCGTAACATATATATAACGGCGTTTCCGTGACTCTCTCAGAGGCAGTAGTTATACCAAAGTAAACCCACTAGATTTAGGTTCTGCAATCATGAACATTAAGTAAAATACACATACATCGTACAATTAACTTACCACTCAGCAACAGCTCAAATGCCGACAAGATACCAAAGATACCACGCTCTGACAAAGGATGTTTGCGGGTTCCCTGACCCTCCCCACTCACAAGACTAGTACAAAGTTACAGTTGCGGTTGTGGTCTCCTCTTCGGCACGAAGCTGGTGAGTGCTCTCAGCGGTCTGAAGTTGGAAGGAGCGTTCGGGGATTTATACCCAGTCAGGTAGCGTCCCAAGACGCCCACCGTTATCCTAATAGCCACCCCCGTCGACTCCACGTCAAATACTATTGAAACAGCTCTACCCCCCCAAGCAATTCCCAGGTGATCTGATCGACAAGTACGGCGGTCAAGTAAACACTACCCTTTTCGGGTGTCAAAGCGCTTCAGTTGCATCGGCTACTTTCCCCCTCTGGCCTACAATAACTCTGTCTCCCCGCCGTTAGCTATCTTCCCACGCTAGCTATACCTTGCCTGTCTGTCGCCCTGTTACAATTAGCAACAGTGGAATTATCGAAGGCAATGTTGGACATTGATGCCATGGGGAGTGATAGTGCCAAGCTGGAAAATTAATCGTTGTTCGGTCTCAAAGCGTACATCAGCGCCTGCATGACAAGACTTGAGCCCCAGAATTTGAATGTCGTTGGATGGCTCATGGTCTGGTTGATTAAAATGGACAGAAACAGGCTTTCCATTTCGATTTTCAATGTCACGGAGGTGGTCCCGAAACCGAGTGTGAAGCTGACGTCCCGTTTCACCAATGTACAACATATGACACCTGGCACAGCGGATAGCATACACCAGATTGCGACTATGGCAAGTGAAACCTTCCTTAATGCTGAACGTCGACAAAGGGCACTCGATGGAAGACGATTGAAGGACATGTGTGCACGTCTTGCAACGAGAATTGCCACACGGTTTGGTACCGCAACGATCAGTGTGAATGAGCCTGCTCCGGACCAAAATGTCTTTTAAGTTTTTGGATTGTCTATATACCAGCAGAGGAGGTGTTGCATCAAGCATGTCATTGAGGCTCTGGTCAGCCCTCAAGATAGAGAGATTTCTAAGGAGGACTTGCTTAATAGGAAAAGACTGGTCCATCAAATACACCTCCCATATTTCTACCGATTCCATCGAACAAGAGAAAAAAGACGTGTGGAATAAAATAATGCTAAGGTTAATGAACTACAAAAGTAACTACAAGTAAGAATTATATCATACATGTATATACATACAAGGAGTTTCCTAGTACAGTGCTTGCAATTAATCAAAGTATGAAAGGACATAACTAATGAAGGGGCAGGATCACAATAGTTTCCCTCCACTGAGCCGAGCACAACAATTTCTAAAGTGGCTGTTCCACAAAGCAGTGATCAACATGACCCACTGACCGTCAAAAACACAGATACCGCATCCTAATGCGAGTCATCCTCATACTCATAGGCCTACTCAAATGATTATTACTGACACTCTCAGGAGCTATTGTATTGGAGTTACTTCCCTTTCCAATCGATACTGAAGGGTCATGCCCTTTTACCTCAGCCGCGGGGCCAATAGTGGGGGAGCTTATTACTTCGATCGTGCACATTTTGATACCAACATGCCACTGTAATGTCATGTTCCTATACTGAAAATGAGGTGGGCCCCCTTTGTCAGAGGTCTGGTGTGGCGGGTAGGTGACCTTAATGACCCTTTTTTGTTTTGAAATATGGGTTTTCAGCTTGCCAGGATTATCTTAATTTTATACCGCTTAGGTTAATTACCTTGCTCTTCAAAGAGGGCATGGAAAGGCCTTTTCGCTGAAATGCAACTCTTTATATCTGTGATGATCATGCAAAGCACTACGGCGTATTGAATTTTCGTTATTAACGCACATTTTGTTATTCAATTCAATTCGGTAAAATGAATGCCGTTTAACTTAATGATACTGTATTGTAAACAGCCAATTACGTAACCTTCTCACTGACATGCAACACTACATAAGTAAGATTACTAGGGGAGGCACAGTGACATACTGAAATTAATGGTTAGCTGAAGCATTATGGTGTCGCCTATTACACCAACAAAATAAATACCACTTCTACGAAATAGAGTACAATGTTTATAGTACTGCTGAAATCATGACAGCACAAACTGTAGGATCACTCACTAGCCTGTGTTGGGGTGTCCCTCAGATGGTCTCCATGATTGAAGATGTAGGTAAACATGATATATTATAGAAACTGGAAATTACAAAGGTCTCCCTTCACCTAGTCTCAGTGGCTGAATATGTAGGTAAACATGACATAAAAGCTGAAAATAACTAAGTTGTCAGTCAACTGGTTTCCGTGACTGAAAGTATAGATGAACACAATGGCCAAGAACTGAAAGGACCTGGTTCTTCAGATGGTCTCTAAGATTTAAGATGAAGGTAAAAATTGTGGCATAGGTCTGGGATTTCTTTTGGGAGCATATTACTAAATTATTACAATCTTCTGGCATCTCAGTTTCTAGAACACTGAGCGTCACACTAATATAGCTGCGTGCACTTCAGGACAGCCCTAACACATGGACATCTTTTGCCGCAATTTGTTTTGCAAGAAGATTTGAGCAAATATTTTGGGGCTTCTCCGATCACTGGTAAAGTTGTCCAAAGAGGAAGAAATCCTGAATCTGATGGAGGTAACAGATTCTGCTCTTTCACCAGTGACTGTTTCCAAACATTGCCTGTATTAAAGGCTGCGCTCTTCATATGGAGAAACAATGCATCAGATGTAGGGGGGAGCTTTTCCATAGGATTGTTTCGTTTGGTATAAAGATTGTACCTGCATTCATCCACGTTATCTGCAACAGTAGTTTTGTCATACCAAACTGCCACAAATTTCTGAATGACTTCAAAGTTCTTGTCCAAAACACTAGCAATCGGCATGTTTCTTAGAGCTTGAAAAGTTGGTATCGCTTTTCCAAAAGTGTTCCATGCTGACCACGCTGATTTTTTCCCATCACCAAAGAAAGCGCTGACTGTGTCACAACCCGTCAACGCATGGAAGAACGGCAGTGCTAGGCATTTGGGATATAGTCCAAGGGCATGTGCCATTTTCTGAATGTTCAGGTAAAAATCTTCCGGCACTATATTATGGCGCCTTCATCTTGGTTACTAACCAATTGCGTCACTTCGTGCTTTCATGCTGATTTATCGGTGATAACACTCGTCTAACTCATAGTTTACTTTAAATCCGAGACCTTCTTATTAATGGATCTCACTAGGATGCGTGCATCAAAGTACAACAAATTTGGTATCAATCCAAAGTAGGAACTTGCTGCAAAAATTCTAACCGACTACTTTTACCCGAAACTCTGTAATAGTTTCAATATATTTTTCAAAGGTGACAGGACTAGCAACATTTAACAAATTGGTGCAGGATATTTTAGTCCATCAACACGACGTATCTCTGTTATTAACAAACATTATCATGAGTGCTTATATCGTACAGGTAGGGTACTGCCTACTCTCAAAAATGAATTTGGGTTTCCGTCTTTCTGTCGGTAGACAATAAAGAATGCCCAAGTTGTAAGAAACTTCAAGACATGATACAAGACCGGGACGCCCGCTGGTCACAATTTCCAACTGACCAATCAAAATGCGCGCTTCCTTACCCACGCTAATGATTACAAGGGAAATAATCCAATTAATGGTAGTTGGCCAAGTGCCTATAATTTATAAACTATTATGAGTGGCCGTCCCTTACTCATGCACCAGCGTTACAATGAAAGCACATTAAAATAAAAATATCGTTCATCCTCTCACACAAGCGTTAGTTTTGTTCCTTTTCAACTTTATTTTACCGGAAAGAGGCCATGAACAACTGTCGCTTGTTTTCCGTCAGTCAGCATGGCGCCAGAAATCAGTGGTAGCGTACCAGATTTATAATTTTGTCATAACTTCGTGGCATGTTGCGTCTAAGAAAAAGTGTCAGGCGCAAACTTGAATTTCATTTATTTGCGGCCTTCAGCAGATGAGATTAATGTCCTTGACTTACTGTGAGTGTTTTGCTTTTTTTTTCCTTCATTTTTACATTTTCAAGATTTTGCTTTGAGCTTTATGTCTGTAACTTTTTTTTTTTTTTGAAACAATAAATCACAGTGTTTGAGATCTAATCTTTATTGGTTGTTTGCATTCCTTTGATTAATTTAAATGGTTTTATTTGAAAGTTATCTTACTTGTTCCTGATTTTATGCTTTCACGTTGTGTAAATTGTCTCCATCTGGTACCCAAATATATCCCAGGAAAAACACAGGTTTATAAGTTTATAAGTTTATAGGTTTATAAATGATTCAGAATTTGGGAGCTCTTCTCTTAACTGCAAAGTACCGGTACTAAACGTTTTTTATCAGTTTATCCCAACCATATATATAATGTCGGTGAGTTTAAAGTTACTATCCATCATTCATAAGGGGTGTTATAATTCAGAAAGTCTGCTGTGTAAATTGTGTCCTGCTCAACTGATATTTCTGCATGTTTCCTTCATTCCATCATAGTTTCTCCTGCAGAGTTTTGATTTTATTTCTTCTTTTTTTGGGGGGGGGGGGGGGGGATTTGAATAAAGCCTTTATAAAGCAATCTTTATTTTAGTTTTGATTAGATTTCTTGTCGCTTGAAAAGGGAAATGTTTTGGGAATGTCACTCTTATGTTACTCTGACATCGTGATCCAAAGAACTATGACCGAGTGAAACTTCGCGTTTTATAAATTTTAGTAAATTGTTCCAGTCTCATTTTTACGAATAGCGCACGTGATTGAAAATAACTCTCTGAGAAAGCCAAATAAATGAGGTTTAATTCAAGAATGTTGTTAGGAATAGGAGCCCATAGTCTAATTACAAAGACAAGTAGAGAAAACACTGGTTTAAAAAAAATGGCTTCAGTTATAAATGTAAATTCCTATGCACCCCTAAAAACAACCTGAATTCAATGTAATTTTTACTGTGTTTACTTTGAAAATCAGTACATGTAGTTGGAAAGTTTATTGAGCAAGAAACTGGCAGAGACAATCATAGACCAGGATCAAAATACATGTATTATGCAAATGTACGCATAAGGAAGGATATTATATGCCAGCATCAAACATGAAGCATGTTTCGGTGCGAGCCACTGTAGAACCACCCTTTACTTGATTACGCCACCTTTGTCAGACTCTCAATGATGAGTCAGTGGTGGACCACGTACATACTGTATGTAGTGGACACCCTTTTCACTTTGCAAAACATGTAGGCTGTTTTTGTCTCCCTTGTAAGAATTCAAAAGAAAAACAAGTTTGACTTGGGATGAAGTTTGATGTTGATGAATAAAATGATATGCTAATATGTGTAAATTTTTATGAAAATTGATTAGGTCTGTACAATATTTCAGTGCTTGCAATCATTTGGACAGGATTTGAAAAAAATATAATTTTGTTGTTCATTAAAAATACATTTAACTCAGAGTAGATGGAGGTTGGGGCACGTTTAAGCCAATTGAAAATACATACATGTATAAAAAAAAATTCGAGACCACCCAAAAAAAATTCCGGTTCCGAAAAAAAATTGGCTCAGCAAAAAAAAAAAAAAAATCAAGCTCCTCGGGAAAAAAAAATTGGCACACCGAAAAAAAGTTCGCTCAGAAAAAAAATGCACCTGAAAAAAATCATCGGGGGAAAACAATCACCTGATAAAAATGGGTCATTCCAATATCAACATTTTAAAAGCTGTTAAGGAATTTAAAATTCCTAATTTTAGAGGTGTGTTTTTGAGAACCGAATTACCTGAGAAGAAAAGAATTGGAATATTAAATTTAGATGATGGGATGAAATTGAAAGGAGGACCTCATTTGGGTATCAAGACGGAGTCAATAAAATCTATTGAGTTATGGAATTCAACCTCCTTTAGAAATGATCAAGTATCTCAGACCAGGAGAAATTCAGTATTCCATTAATCAAATATATAAGATCCAAACAGTAATATGTGGACATTATTTTATGTTTGTATGTCTTAAAAGAATTATCAAAAGGAAAAAGTTTTCAAGAAGTTATTAATAGTTTGTATTTTTAAAAAAATCTACTAAAAAGTCCGGATGTTCTCTTATTTTTCTTTATTTCTTCGTGGTCATCTCAAATCTAAAAGCAACCACCATGTGGAATATGTTCCTTAGTGGTTTTAGAACACCCCTGGGGTGGAGGTCACTTTTCAAAGGGGCGCGGGGCTTGGCGGGGGCGCATAAAAGATACCCCCAAGGCAAAAATAATTCTGGCCCTTGCCGAGTTCCATACTTGTCGGCGAAGTCAGCCGATAGCACTATGAGGCGGGGAGAACGACGATGGATGACGCGTCAGCATTTCAAATTTATCTTACGGCGAAACAGCGAATAGGAGAAAACGCTTTCAACATAAGATCTGGGTTTTTAAAATCGTTAAAAGAAATTACATATTTTTGTGTTTCATAAAAGGCAAATAATATGTTTCCTGAACTCTTCTTAAAGTTCAAAACACTGGATGCCCTCAGATTTAAAAAAAATAAATATGCGCGCATTCGTAATTTCGGAGATAGTTTTCGTGATTGTAGTCGGGCAAAACTATGAAAACCCGCATACCCGAATTGCAAAGGAAAAAGAAAAGATCCGCGGGGGGGGGGGGGGGCAGAAAAACAAATGAAGAAGGGGTTGATAAGAGGTATAAAGAGAATTCCTGTCTTTTGCAAGTCGTCAATGAATCGCAGTTATTATTATTATTATTTATAAATTGAAGACGCCGGCCTGAAACCAGTGCAGAATGAAAGAAGAGGGTCCAGCTCCTGTAGCTACTTTGTCACTGAAAAGAAAATACCCTTCTAAAACAATAAGGGTGGACTTGCATGCTTGTTTTGTCAAGTAAGAGACAAGACTCTTGTGTCTTGAACTGCAGAGGGTATTGCACGGGTGCAATCAGCTTTTCACCAACGAGTCCTTTAAAAGGACACGCATTATGGAGCAATCCTCGAAAGACTTGAACACGACATACACGACTTTGCCAAAAAAAAAAAAACAACCAATGTGGCATTCGAAATCGTGCTTTGCTGCATTTTGCAGCAAAACGAACAAAGAAAGACTGAGAAAGAAGCTAGAAAAGGGGCAGATGGGAGAGCAATCTCTTGAAAAACCATCGGATGGTCCACTTCCTTCACCACGCCCATTTCCAGAACAAAGGTTCCGAAGGTGGATTGGGGGAAATTTATGTATTTTCTGCCAAGTGAGGACGAAGCATAACCAACCACTCCACCAAGTCTTGACACTGAATGTTGAACACAAAATTAGAACTTCTGCCGAAGGGAAGACTTGGTCTGATAGCCTACGAAGCAAAGTACCATTTAAAGTACTTTTCGAAAGTAACAAAACAGAGTGGTTTAAGCGGAATAATGAGGAAAACATAGACGGCGCCTTTCTTGATATTTTAGTTCAAGAAATAGATATCGGGTTTGAAGATGGGCATGTAATTTACACCTTAACAGGTCTTCTTTCTCGTTTGAACCATCATCTAAGGAAAAGAGGTCAAGAAACCCCATTAACAACGCACTGTTTGAAGAAAAAGCTGTCAGACCATTACAAAAGTGGCATCAATTTTGTAAGGCCTCTAGACCAAAGGCAGTCGATGCTGGTTTTCCTTTCCGTTCCAGACAGCTCCGCAGTTATAGCTTTGGATGTGATAGCAAGAGAAGCTGAAAATGACTGCATTGAAGAAGAGCTTATATATATCTAGTTTCACAAATGCAGAAGAAACATTGCTGACACAAACTGTCCACGTTGCTGCAGCTATACGGGAAGACATGTATACAAAAACAAAAAAGACACCACTCTCATGAAGGCATAGAATCTAGATAATACAAAGGCCCGTCAAGTTATTCTAGATAGCTTGTACCTACTACATGTAATATTTTTTGGGCCAACAGAAAGCCTAGAGAAAACCAGTGAGTTACATAACACAAGATTACTTAGCATTGCCCAAGACATCGTCTTTGCAGCGTCAAAAGGTCGGAAGTTAACACCCAAACACACAGGGCTTGGCCTCACAGTGCATCAAGCAATTCGTTTTAAATCACTTATCCAGCTCTTACATCGCAGTGGATATTCCATTAGTTATGATACAGTGAACCAAATTAACACAAGCATCACATAGTATCAAATAAACAAATACTGCAACAACGATTTCACTTTCATTCCGGAAAACTTAATATGCCCGTCTCGATTTGTTCAGTTTGCTGGAGACAGTATTGTTATTCTAGAAGAAACCATTGACGGGAAAGGGACATTTCACGGCACCCAATTAGCACCATTCCAGGGAGGCCCTTCTGCTTCGGTCAACCATGGGCAGTCTGAAAATGAAATAAGCAGCTCAAGAGACGTTACTGAAATACTAGCCAATTTCAATAAGCTAGTTTCTTCATTACACCCAAGCCAACGACCAAAGGCAGTCTTCTCAAGAACCCCTTCCAGCTTGGACTGCTTTTAAGGCATAAACTTCAACGACAAATCATAACGTTATGACCATTGGATACATGCCGATAATACCAGAACCAGCAATAGAATATGACACTGTGTGGACGGCTATGTGGCAGTGCAAGGCAGTGGCGGAAAGACTAGGGCAAAGAAACACTGTCATCACATTTGACATATATACCTATATTGTTTAGATCATTTGATCTCTTATACGTGTATGTCCATGCTTACCTGAACCATAGTACTGTTTATGGTGAGAGTAGTTATACACAATAACGGATGAAGTGTGACAGACTTGTCAGTGGGAAAGATCAGAAACGCTGAGTTCAAGCAATATTTATGCGTTGACTACCATGTGGTATATACATGTAATATGATATGTTCTTATATTAAATTAACCCTAATATACTCTTTAAATGTCAAACTAATACTTATTTATGCTGAGTTAAGCAACCTTAGACAAAACCAGGCGTTTTAGGTAAAAAAAAAAATACTCATAATAAAGGGCTCAGTGCCGACATTTTCTAACTTTCAAGAAAAGATGAAAAAACCTTCACTTTTTCACTATATAAATCAATTAAAATACTTTTTTTTTTAATCTGTGTAAATTACAATTTTAACATAACGACAATGAAATTTGTGTATGTAATGTAGTTTGTTTTTTTGGCATCTTTTGAGTAACTTTCAAAATTTAGTAGTATTTGACCCCATGTGTGACCTTGCACCCCCAAATGAAGTGACCTCCACCTGGAATATGATCGGGGACCTATATACTATCGTATAAAACCGGTGGTTGCTATTAGATTTACGATGACCACGAACTCCTTAAAATGAAGCCTTTTGAAAATTCACTTCTAGTCTGTATGTGAGAAATGAAATTACAGTAGGCCTACCACCACCTCCTCAGGCTATAAATTATAAATTAAAAGATAAACAGATGAATTTTATAAATTTTGATGGAAAAATTAAGGTTATCCCAGCAAAACGTGCTTGGGGGACCTGTAATGGCTGTACTGGTATTAAGAAGTGGTAAGGTATACTAAAGTGAACAATAAAATATTAAAAGTTTTCAACTCAGGTCGGATTATAGCCAATATAGGCAGTTTGGTTCCTCTTCCTAGGTATAGAGAAGCAACAATTTTAAAACTGGAGCACTATGGTTTAACTGGAGCAAAAGGGAGTAACTAAACAAATGGGGGGGGGGGGGGAGAGATGATATGGATAAATTTTAATCTATTAATTTCAATTTTGCCCGGGCAGCGGCCTTTCGGCCTGCTCTTTACGATTTCCAACTGCCAAGGTATATTTAACGTGCGCAACGTGCACACGGGCCCTCCGAATTTTTTCGTCCTTATCCGAGAAGACTAGGTACTCGATCCTACCCCCCAATAGGACCAGGGACTTGAAAATATGAGAAAAATCCAATTTCCAAGAACTACTCGATCCTACCCCCCAATAGGACCAGGGACTTGAAAATATGAGAAAAATCCACTTTCCAACATGCCTGCACTGCCCGGATTTAGAACCCGGGACCCTTGGCATGAGAGGCGAGTACCTTGCCTCTAGACCACCTTGTCCCCCACTATTCAATACATTAATAAAACCTATACTTTTATACGCTTGTGAAATCTGGGGATTTGCTGAAGGTTGGCTCATTGAGCGAGTCCATCTCACATTTCTGAAGTCTATTTTAGGTGTAAGAAAAACAACCCCAAATGCTTTTATATATTTTGAATTGGGAGTTTATCCTCTAAAGATTGACCGACATGTTAGACTAATGAAATTCTGGGTTAAAATATTAGGCTTAGACGACAATAGTGCAGTTTAAAAAGTTTACAGCAGATTATTATCAGCCATAGAAAACAACACAAGTACAATTAACTGGGCTTCACTGTTAAAGAAAATGCTGGAGAAATCTAGGTTTGGATACATCTGGGAAAGCCAGACTTCGTTGTTTCTATCTGAATTTGAACAACGTCTACGTGACAATTTTCAACAAACATGCCGCAGTGATATAGAGCATTTAAAGTGAGAATCGGCTATATATAGACATTTGGCTGTTGAATTTTACTCAGAAAATTATTTACATGAAGTAAAGCAGAAACATTTAAGGATAGCCATAGCAAAGATAAGATTGGGCTCTCACAACTTTATGGTGGAGAGGGGAAGGTGGCAGAGGCCTAAACTGGAGTATGTTATGAGATTGTGTGAGACCTGTAATGAATTGGAGGACGAATTTCACGTGTTACTAACCTGCAAAAATTTCAAAGATACACTGTATAACAGTTTTTACCGTCTTGGCTACTTGTTAGACCAAGCAAGTTTAAGCTTATAAATTTTCTGTCGTCGATGCACGATAGAGAACTACGTTCGTTTGCACTGTTTTGCCATAAAGTTCTAAACGAATACAATAATGTCGCTTTGTGACTTCTCCTGGCGAAGTCTGAAAACTGAATTCATCTTTGTGTGAAAAAATAAATTATAGTAATGATCTACAATTGTAGTAAATTCACAACAGATAAAGGTGAGGAAAGATCGGTGTGTGTGTGAGGGGGGGGGGGGGGGTAAGGATTGAAAAATGAGGACTGTTGCTGGTAATTACAAGTTGTATTTTATAGTTGTATACTATAGTAAGTAAGTGTATAAATGCTGCAGGGAGCGGAGAGAATGAATGACCGTGCATTTTGTCTGTTTGTTTGTTTATTTTTAATGTTTTCAAAGATTGTTTACATGATCTGTGTATTTTGAATTGGCCGCCAGGCATACAATAAATTGAACTTGAACTTGAACTCGTGTAGGCTACTATGTATTTGTTCCGGGGGACCTACTACTAGGTACCCCAAACTGATTTTGGAAAGTGGCTATATCAATAAGTTTTGACTTCCAATGGATAGATCTCAGTATTCTAAGAATTTTGGTACCAAATTTATCTCTGTCATATTTAAGAAAGTTGTGTCATTTTGAATTTTTTTAAATTTATGGTAATTGTGCCATCAGCCAACTTTGACCTCCCATAAAATGACGGTTTATTGAGCCACGGCATTAAAAATTCTCAGTATCCGAGTCAAGCGGGTGTACACTACGCTTAATTTTTTTCGTGGGGTACAAATGTAGCCATAGTGGTATGTTTGTCTTATTGTCCACCCCATTTTATTTCTCTCATGCGCTGACCTAATTATATTGGCAACGTGGTAATATGTAAATTACATCTAAATTTCTTTGTTAGGTTAGTCTACACCTGGGCTTTGTACTATCCCTGTGTTAGTCCTAAACAGAGACGCTGCACGTGGACTATGCCCACGCTGGCATTGGTACCTTCTTTGTTTGGGCGATGCACTCCCTCCGCGGGTCAGTTGACCACTGGCGCGAATATAAGCTTGTCCAGTCTGACCACTTAGTCATTTTCATATCTGACGGCGAGGGGCACAGACAGTATTGAAAGTTAGTAGTTAAAGTTCCATTTCATATATTGGGTAAGTTGGCATAAGGATTCTATTATAGGTAGTACTTAGTAATTTTATGTGCTTTTCATTGTTGTAGTTTAAGTTGAGATATTGTTTTAATGTCTCATGTGTAGATGCTGTACTAAATTATTTTGTGACCTTGTGCACTGATCACAGAGTGGAAGTATCGTGTAATTCCGGTAAAGGCCTATTGTGTGTCCGCGTATATTTACCATTAATAATGCGTTTCAATTTAGTATTCTTAGCCAGGCCTAGCTTTATTTTAGTACCATGCATTCCTTCCAGTCCAGTTAAGCTACAGTGCTGTTCTGTGCAGGTTTTATCATCTGTATCTGCTGGCGTGCACGTGTCGTGCCACGCGCTCTTTTATAAAATGCATTTCAAACTAGCGTCATACCAAAGTGATTGTCCAGTTGCCTGGTACATAGTAATTGCCTAATTTAGCCAGCTTTAAGCCTAAGTCCATACTGTGTAATACTATTGGATTGGAGTCCCCATAAATAAGCTTTCATTACTGTATGATGTGTTCCCATTTAATGTATTCTGGACACTGTTCATACCCTTGGACCCGCCTTGATCTAGTCACTAGTATCCACGTGGTTACCCCTTTGTTTAGGTTAAGCTGCAGCTATGGTCTGCTTGGCATCATCATTGGGTTTGGCCATGTACTAGCTACCTAGATTCTACGTAACCTCTAGGGTGGGATGGTCGTCCACCCTGTTTAGTACCTGTAAGGCCCGTGCTTCGATTATTATTTATCGATTGCTGTAGGCTATCAAGCGGGCCTAGCCACCTTAATTGCTTCGTATGGTTTGGTTCTGCGCCCTAGGGCTGTATGTACATGTATATAATATATTAATTTACAGTTATTTATGCACCCACATGTGTTTGTAGCTTTTTATGTATGCTTTTACAGTAATTATGATCAAGCTGTTGGATTTAGCTATATCGACCACGTGGCAATGGCATTGTTGCCATGGTGTTGGGGTATCAAGCTTATAATACATACATTAGTTATGTTGGAGTTCGGATTCAGTGCCTCTGGCTTGAGATCTATGGGCCTCCACATGATCATAGATACTTCGGTGTATTTTCTTACAATCTGAGTAAATTCTTGCATTTATTGATTATATTCTAGTTCTGGAACCTTGTATTGATTTTGATGATTAACGATGGGCTTATAGATTCTTATATGGTCACCAGCCTAGCTGTTTATATGATTAAGAAGGATTCAGACGACACTTCCAGGGGGACTTCCGAATTATATGGTGATCATCCTTGTGTGGTCCACGTATAATAGTAATGCTAACAAATAATATTGGCTACATAATCCATAGCCTGGGTCATGCTTAATTGCCACGAGGCCTGCTAAGTATTACTTTAGAACAGTCCCCGTGTTTTGGTTAATAATCTAATCAGTAATATATATGCTTTCAGGGGCAGTTCCCTGTGCATATTGCGCCGGGATAGGACGCGGTTGGAATTTGTCATCGGGCCGTAAGGGGCGCCCTGATACTTTGCCCTTGCTATTTGTCATTTTTATTCTTATTAAGCCTTGGATGTTCATTAGTTTCTGTATACCATGTGTTCATGCTGTATATAATATTATGACGTGTGCTTATGATGCTTTATTCTCTTGTCTCTACAGCCTGAGCCGCTGTGTTGGTTGTCTTGGTTGTGTTGGTTTTCTTGGTTGTCTGTTGATTTTCCTTTTATGTTCCTTTTTTATTGTGCTCGAAAATAAACGATAATACGTTTACGACCCCTATATTATAGCAGAGTTATTTTGTTTTTTCGACGACCACCCATCGTCGTCTGCTAACACAAACAAAATACAAGCATCTCATTCTACATTTTTTAGTCAGCAAACATCATCCCACGTCATTTTTTTTTGTGAACAGGTAAGACAAAAAATTATGTTTTTTTTTTTTTTTTAATGAAAAGGAGGTCAGCCGTGTCACCATTGACTTAGCACTGAGTGTCGGATAAAGGTGACGAAATCAAACATTGGGTGGGTCTCTAAAAACAGTCGGAGCTTCGATACCAAACATGCCCCATGTCTCATTTTGGCATCCCCTTATAATACAAAGGCTGAGGTTTATTTGCGTATTATTTTTGCTCCTGATCAATAAAACTTTCCGCTAGTTTCTCGGTCTACAAACTTTTCAACAAATGATTTTCAAAAGAATTTCAACTTAAAACACGAGGAAAAATACATTGAATTAGACCTCATTTATCTGACTTTCTGTGTAATTTTCAAACACGTGCGCAACATTATATTGACCCCCCGCGACCCTTTGTTATGAGGGGGTCAATTCGGTACGCGCAGCTCAGAGCGAAAACGGCAAGACTATGTCCAGTTCAAGCTATAAAAACACACAACTAAACACATTAGACAATGGGGTGAAGGAAGTATAATTTTGTCAGAGGAAGGATTGAACTTTATTTTAATGTATGATACATGGCGTTTCACAGAAAAACACAGCAGTAATAGCCTTATTAAGTTATAATGTTGGCCTAAAATAATGCCAAAACGGGATTTTCGCCCCTTTGGCGGTCCAGTTTGGGGTACCTACCACTACGAAGTAGGCTACATTATTTGTTCTGGGGCAACGTCCACTAAAATCTAAAAGTTGGTCACAAAAAAAAAAAAGCAGTAAACTGAAAGGTGAGGCAGATCCATTACAATCACCCAGAACTGCAACTACATGTAACTAACTGACTTATCTCAGGCAGGGCCGGTGTAACAGGCCAAAATATACCCCCCGCCCAGACTATACCCGGGGTTAAACTGGCCTAGTCCAGAATATACCCCAGGGTATATTCTGGGCTAGGCCAGTTTATACCCCGGGTATACTTTGGGCTAGGCCAGACTATACCCCCCCAGTCCAGATTATACCCCCTACTTTTTTTTTAAAATACAAGTCAAGACCACAGTTTATTTCAGCCTGTTCTTCATCACTGTCATCAGATATCATATTAATACAAACATGAACACATTCTTGACACCTAAAAGTCATAATACAATTTAAAATAAATAATAATACATGTAACAGTTTATTTGAGCCTTAGTTTAAATTGGTGTACAGACGTACATTCTTGTCTCCTGTAAATCATGATACATTTTAGAAGAAACAAACATGCATTAAAATGCATTATATATACAAAAGGGTTGACTATCCATTCAAACTGAGTTTCACTCGTGTATGTTGATGATATTATTATTATTATTATTATTATTATTGCTTTGATAATTGGTTGGCCATGAGTAAAACATGCATTGTATTTTTTGTTACAGTGATGCAGAGAGAAAAGGCCAGAAAAGAACAAACATTAAAAAAAAACAAAAAAAAACCCATAATAATAACCCAACTGACAGATGGTGCAATTCATCCAGCACAGATAAAACTAAATAGGCACTAAATTTTTTCGACTGATGAACTCCATCTGTCGAGATCCTCTTGAAACGTTACAGAATGCTAACCAGTAATATACAATAATAACAATAAGAACACGAAATCATCTTATTTACTCTTGAAAATATAGAGAAATATCAATATATCAGAATCATCATCATCATCGTGGAAATTGCAAAGATATGAGAGTGAGTGTAAAAAGGGCAGTGTAGGCCTACAAATCATTCTAGAATTTATAAGCAGCAATATATGTGTATCAACTCAAAACGTGTTAAATCTTTTCAAATATTCAAGTAAAATTGGACAGAAAGCTGTATGTAGTGAAATAGTTTTGACATTTGTGTAGACCGACAAAGTAAGTCCACTGAGACAAAAGTTGTGCATTGTAAAAGGTAATTAGATCTATAGCATGTTGAGGCAAAATTCGATGGATCATATTGCATTAACAGTATTTCTTGTTAGTGATTATTATTCTTTGATAGGTTATTTGTAGAAAGATATACATTTCATGCACATTATGGTTAAAGACACTGGATTAGTTTGCAAGGCTTTTGAAAGATTGAACCTTTGTGGTATAGTGAATGAGGGTATGTCACTCGCGAGTGAAATAAAATTAAAAAAAAGACCTTGTCCGTCTTTACCTTCCCAAGCTTTGACACTCCCTTGCCAGGGGATTTAACAACTGTGTATTTGCACAGAAAAAATCTTTAAAATGACTTCATTTTTATGAGTCCGTTAATTATTAATTTCATCCATTGCGACTAAGTGTGTGTCAGTGCCAAACAAACAATACAGTGCAAATTTTACTCATGGGCAACCAATTACAAAACAACTACAACATGTCAACGAATGTGAGTGAAACTAATCCAGTGCATTAAACCATGAGCTACATGAAATGTATACTTTTCTTTCTACAAATAAGCTATCAAAGAATTTACTAATGTTGGATGAACTACGAGTGGCTAATGTGGTTACTGCGTGGGTTCAATAGTAACTCCCTTAAGGATACACAGGACTAACAAACACAGGGTTCTGCTGGCAATCCTATTTATTCAAAAGCCTAACAAAGGTATCGCTACCAAAAGGCATAGGGAAAACCCTACCAAGAAAAAGGAAAAAGAAACCCAGAGAAGAAGAGAAACCCAGAAAAGAAGAGAAACCCAGAAAAGAAGAGCCCAAAAAAAGAAGCCCAGAAAAGAAGCCCAACCAGCCATAAGCTGGAACAAGAGAAAAAGACAAAAATATGATTAGGATATAATGACAACATTAATCAGGCAATCAATGGTGGACATACATAGTAATAGTATTAAGTATTAAATCAAACAACAACAATATAATATAGAATTTAAGCAATAACCAACTGCATATGTATGCATGGAATAAAATAGCGCTAAGGTTAATGAATAACAACTACAAGTGGCTATATCATATACACAAGGAGTTTCCTAGTACACTGGCAACACAAACTAATGTACTAATCAAAGTATGAAGGACATAACAAATGAAGGGGCAAGAACACAATAGTTTCGCTCCACTGAGCCGGTGTACAACACATCCAGAGTGGCCATTCCATTTAATAACGCAGTGGCCAACATGGCCCACTGACCGTCCATAACACAGACGCTGCATCCCAATGCAGGCCATCCTCATAGGCCCACTCCCATTATTAGTACTAACCCGCCCCAGGGCTATTGTATTGGTTACCTCCCTTCCCAATCGATACTGAAGGGTCATGCCCTTTGACCTTAGCCGCGGAGCTATGCCGCCAGGCTAACATGTGTATGACACACCACTAGATACATAAAGTAATGTGTACATTCCTTAAAATGAAACTGTCCTTCACACACTTACGAAACTCATAGAAGCATAATACATCTGGATAACTATAATACATGCACATGATATATATATATATGTCGGCGAGACTCATTGCAACATGTGTAGACTCATTGAAACATTGTTCATCCACCGCCGCACATCGAACAATCCTGGGGCTCACCCATGTGAGGCCCAACTAATATTATACATCTCCAATACAATTACACATCTTAAACACTAAACACGCAATCACAATCACACTGCTCTCTATAGCATAGTGGTACTGGCAAGGTACACAAATACCCGTAATACAATCAAGTGTGTAGTGCCGCTCGCTATAACATAAGTCATCCACATCAACATGTCAGGAAATCCTCACTGCCTACCACAACAAGGCAATGCTACACACACACTATATATATGCACACAAGCAAATCGTGATAGCTTGGTTAGCGAGCCATCATTATCATCTAGCACCGCAAACGTTAACTTTGACAATAAAGTCACAATATCAAGACACTGCGCTGCATCGCGCATCTTACACGTCTTATGACAATGGCAATTACCGTTGAGCCGGACTCATAATAGTCTCTGTAGATCAGCATTCTCTACGCGGCATCCAAGAAAGGGGGGGGGGGGTGCGCAAATTAAAGTCACTTCTAATATAATAGTCTCCAACTTACCCAAAGTTTCTCTGCTACTGGCGCAACTGGACTAGGCCATGTTTTGGGCGAGGCGCGCCACGGCAGGCCGCCGCCGGTCTAGGTTCACTGTGCTGTCGGCTCTTGTCTCTGCGTCTTTGATGGAGTGTGCTGACCACTCGAACTCGCATCTTATTTATAAGCCCGCGCGGACGTCCGAGAGAGCTATTACGTAGTCTCGTTTTGGACAAGTGAAAGGCTCGGACATTGAGTCCAGCCGAACAACATAACCGGTTAGGGTCCTAACACAATCGAATTTACAGTACGGTTAAAAGGGTGCACACAAAAGTCAATTAGGTATCCCAGTAAACTGCAGAAATTACTCTAACGTCCCCTCCAGCAATAATTGAATAAATTTGACCCAGGTTGGATTTATCGGGGATAACATGCGTCTAACTCGTGGTTTACTTTAAATCCGAGATCCTCTTATTAATTATTTCAATGGGACACGTGCATCAAAGTACAACAAAATTGGTACCAATATAAAGTAGAAACGCGCGGCTAAAATTCTAACTGACTACTTATACCAGAAACCCGGTAATAGTTTTAATATAAATTTTCAAAGTGTCAGGACTAACAACATTCGACAATTTTGTGCGGGATACTTTCGTCCATTAATACGACGTATCTCCATTGATAACAAACGTTATCATGAGTACCTATTTTGTACCGATAGGGTATTGTCTACTCTCAAAAATGAATTCGGGCTCCCGTCTTTCTGTCGGTGGATAACAACGAAGGAGCGAGTTGTAAGAAACTTAAAGCCATGATATAAGAGTTGGAAGCCCGGTGGTCAACATTTCCAACTGACCAATCAAAATGCGCGCTTTTCACCGTGATGTGAATAACGGGTCCCGCACAAGTATTACAAGGGAAATAATCCAATTAATGGTACTCGGCCAAGTGTCCATAAACTACTATGAGTGGCCGTCCCTCACTCACGCACCAGAGTTACCATGAAAGCACATTAAAAATAAAAAGTCGTTCATCCTCTCACACTAACAAGAAATGTTCACGCAACATGATCCATCGAATTTTGGCCAAAACATACTGTAATTACTTTCTACAATGCACTGTTGTCTCAGTGGATTTAATCTGTCAGTTTACACGACTATCAACGCTACTTCACTAAAGCTTTCTGTCCAGTTATGCTTGAATAGTTGAAAAGATTTAACACATTTTTTTTATTTTTTACATGTACTTGGTACAGACATTATATTATTGCTGCTTATAGATTCTAGAATGATGTGCAGGTCATTTTTATATTCCCTCTTATCTTTGGCATCCCAACAGATCCTTTATACCTACCCACCCATCTGTATTTAATACCTCCTGTTCACTACAAAAACTCGGCTTTACAATTTATAGCCTAAAAGTAAGGCCTGACTTTACTTACCATAAGCAGACAAACATAAAAAATAGCACTTCATAAGAAGTCTCCCCTTCCAAGCCATACTCTTCTAAATTCACATAACATGACGTTGATCTATTTATTTTTAAATATTGAACATTGTTGATATTATATAATGTGTGTCATACAGTATTTCAGAGTTCGAGACTCTGGGTGGTTTGTCCTCATGGTGTTTTGTCACCAAAGACTTGGCAACCAAAAAGTCTTTAGTTTACTGGTACATTCCAAGATGATGATGATTCTGATATTGATTATCTCTTTATTTTCAAGAGTAAATAAGATGATTTGGTGTTATCATTGTTTATTACTGGTTAGCATTCGGTAGCGTTTCAAGTGGATCTGGACAGGTTAAGTCCATTATGTGAAACAAGTTTAGTATTTTGTGTGAAGTATTTAATGTCTGCTGGATGATGGAATTTCACCATCTGCCAGTTCGGTTATTAAAATGTTGTTGTTTTTTTTTTTCTCTATGTGTTCTTTCCCGGCCTTTTCTCTCTGCATCAGTGTAACTTTGTATGTAGATCTAATTGTTCTGACATATCAAGCACATTTCTGATTTTCAAAAATTAAAATAAGATTCAGATGACTTTACACTTATGAGTCTTATAATTAGTTCATGCCTTGCCACTAAGTATATGTCAGTGGTGCCAAACAAAAAAATACAATACATGTTTAACTCATGGACAACTAATTATAAAAAACTTTTTTATTTATTTTTTAAATTGTGTTGATCATGACGCCAGGTGTTGGAATTCAAAACTTAGCTGAACAGAAGTTTTATCGTTATTCAAAAATATCTTCCCTTAACAGACACAGTAACAAAACTACATGTATTACCCGTACATGTATTACCTTGTCTCAACTCTTATCAAGTTATCATGTTCGAATTTGATGACCCTGAGATATCACACTCAAATTGATAGATAAAAACCGGCATCTGCCTCTCAGTTTCTGTCTCATATTTGTCACAATTCATTCCTCCAAATTTTATTCCACATTTATGAATTTCATGGTTTGGCATAACGTCTTGACATAAAATTCCATAGTGGATGGCTCGGTCTAAAGTAAATTAGGCTTACCTTTGCCAAGTGCTCAGCTGGTTTTTATACCAAAGCAAATACTATACGCTCTCAAATTAAAATAAATTTTATAAGGAATTCGGATTGATCTGGCTTGAGTGAATTCAGATTGTCGCCGATTTGCATGGTATTTGTATGCATGTTCTGCTCTTGAAATCATCTTTTTCAAATAAAAATGTAAACGTTACCGGAACTGTCAAGTTTACTGTCCGGCTCTGAAGTAACTCACAGCTACATGAAAAGACAAAGACAGCACAATGTAATTGTAAAGAAAAGTTTTAATACTTCAAGCACAACTGAATATCTACGTCTAAATGTAGCACAAGTGGGTCAATAGTGTCACAAATTATATTATATATCAAAATGTACATTATATGTACGTAGGCAAGAACAGTAATACATCTTTTTTCATGGTGACAAAAATATTCCTATTGTTGTAGTTGTGTATGGCAATTATAAGAATGACAAGCAAAACCGGAAACCAATAGTAGATCTACTTTAAAGAATACCGGCAAAAAATCTTTGTGAGCGATTTGCATTCATTTGAAATCCAAAACATTTGTAATCATTTAATCTCCTCTATAGATAAAAACATCTCATGATGTTTTGTAATGCCAAGAGTCGTCACACAAGAAATGACTTCATCAGGTTTGTAATAATGCATTACATTTACATGTGTACATGTAATTTACTCCTTTAATTTTACTTTAGATTAAATTGTCTGTTATCATGTAATTTGAAATGGCTAGGGAGAAATGTGTGTAATCTTTGCCAACTCTTGGGAAGGAGCATAAAAAAATTGAAACTCTTTGAGACAGACCATAGGAAAATTTGGAGACACGAACCCTGTTAAACAAGCCTTGACTTCCTTACAGTACACACTATGGGCTAGGTTGTGACCTGCGTCTAGGTGTTGCCCTGCAAGTCTTTTGGGTATGATGTGTATCATTCGAACCTACGGATCATGCCATCACCTGGTGACCACACACATCGTTACTTGACATTTTTGTTTTAAAAATGTCACTACCAGTAAGTGTACAATGTACACGTCTCAGACTCAGTTACTGTATTTCAAAGCAAATGCTCTGATTAATTCATTGCGAATCTTATGCACTGACAAGTGGGAAGACAGTAAAGTTTCTTTTAAAAAAAGCGTACTGTATTCCTGGTGCTCTTTCTTCTTATTTCATTTGATTAGAAACAATTGAAGCAGTGTGCTGTACAAAAAAAAAAAAAAAGTACAGTGTACGTCTATACCACTTTTTCCAAGGCACCATCATGCATGCCTTGTAATGACTTAAATTGGCATCCCAACAGATCCTTTATACCTACCCACCCATCTGTATTTAATACCTCCTGTTCACTACAAAAACTTGGCTTTACAATTTATAGCCTAAAAGTAAGGCCTGACTTTACTTACCATAAGCAGACAAACATAAAAAATAGCACTTCATAAGAAGTCTCCCCTTCCAAGCCATACTCTTCTAAATTCACATAACATGACGTTGATCTACATGTATTTATTTTTAAATATTGAACATTGTTGATATTATATAATGTGTGTCATACAGTATTTCAGAGTTCGAGACTCTGGGTGGTTTGTCCTCATGGTGTTTTGTCACCAAAGACTTGGCAACCAAAAAGTCTTTAGTTTACTGGTACATGGTATCCCTTGGTCATTCCATTCGTTACCAAAGTCGGTACTTGTAACAACACAAGGAAACAATTATCCAATGGCAAATAATAATCCAAGTAATGACTTTTGTCGGGTCAGGGTTATCCAGAATACAGTACAGTGGAGTCCACCGAAAGTGAAATGGTTTTAGTTGAAAACTGTTTAAATGAACGCCTGCGTTTGTCCCGATTTGTACCCTCTTTACTGCCAGTGGTGAATACTGTCCATTAAAAGTCATCGGAACCAATGTCCGCTTAAAATGAACGCTGTGGTCTTATTAAGATTATTTAAGATGTCAAAGGACAGAATACAAACACAGGCATACGCCATGGTACATGTTATTAGAGTGAATTTTCCTGACATTATTGTCTCAGGTCCAAGTCCCTTCATTCAGAAATCTTGGATCTCCTTTCCTCCCCGCTTACGTTTTCCAGTCACCAGTGTCTGTTCATCCTTGGCTCCGCAATACAACCTCCTATTTTGCATTTACAGTGACTCGCTGCCTAGATCCGTATTACTTTACCGAGTTAGCACTGTAGTAAGACCATTCGAGTTTTAGGGAAGGGAAAAAGTGAGAAAGAAACTGATACTGTGGTGTGGACAATTCATTGGAGGTTGTGAGGAGAGAATCGGGAGTGTATAGCCCTCTCCCCTCTCCCATATCATAATTATGAACTGTAAAGTGCTATTCAACTCATTAGTCATTCCACTACACTCAATACATATCTTGCAGACTGTACTAACATTCATCCCGTCTGACTTCACCCCCTGAAAATGGTTAATTAAAAATGAACCTTTCTTACACTTACAGTGAAAAGATATCTGTGGTCCCCTGAAGTTCAGTTTAGTTTAGGTGAACTCCACTGTATGTAATATAGCCTAATTATGATTTAATCTATGGCATAATAGACCCACCATAAATGTTACAGATTTCTACATGTACCGGTACTGGAAAATTGCTACTGCAAACATGTAATTACAGCTCATTCTTGATCTTGACTGATATAAGTAACAAACCTATGCCTGACTTTCCTGTAATGAAGCACCTCAGATTATAGTCTTCTCAATAGCTGGCACAAGATAAAGAATCTGTGTCGTCTTATTATCATAAATAAAAATTCATATCTCACGAAACACTCAGTCAGCCATCCGAAATAATTCACTGAATTATGATTATGAAAGTTAGTGACGGGAGAAACACCTTTTTCTTGTGCAAGATTGTTTCATATAAAAATATTACTAGTGTCAGCATGCCAGTGGGGTGTAAGTTATATTAATGCAAAATTTCAGCAACATGTTTTTGTAACTGTAATATTGGACACCATAACTAAATGCTATAAAGTACGTGTGCTTTATATGATTTATATAAAATTTTCTTTAATTTAAAAATTACATTAAAATAATTTAATTATCAAAATCTCAATTAAAACTATACAGTTTTAATTGAGATTATGATAATTTACACAAGAGTAAAAAAAAAAATGTGTATAACAACCATCTACTACATGCAGTATAGATACAGTAAAAGCACAAGACTGAGAGAAACAAATTACCGTAAGGTTGACTCATTCATATTGCAGTGAAATGTTTTGCAGTGAATTTGTTGCAGTGTAGCCTACTGGTAGGCCTACATATACTGACAATTGACATGCCCATCTCAGTGCAGAAGGTCTTCCCTTTTCACTGCTTTTAAAAATCATTTACTATAAATAATGAATTTAAAAAATCACGATGTGACAGATGATAAGAAAGGTGGTGGAAGGAGATGGAAACAACCAAGCCTACAGAAATGAAAAATGACAGGAATCTCAAACCTTACCCCTGACAAAATGCAATATAATGATAACAGTAATAATAATACCGGTATCCGAGATGCTGCACGATTGAGTGTTTTACAAGGACAAATTATTTTCTGACTAACACAAACACAAACACAATAAGAAGCATGATGCCTTTATTGACAGCTACATCGAAAAAAAAAAATCAGTGATAAAATGTAATGTAACAACACGTGAGAGACTTTACCAGGCTAATAGATACATTGTATTTAATAAGCTAAAATAGCATTTTTGTTAAATCATGGAAATGTAAAAATGGCACTTTTTAATAGGCTAATTTAGTATTGCAAATTAATAAATAAATACAGCACATTCATTAATTAGCAAAGCATATTATATATATGATCAAAAACTCCCTTCTTCTCCACTACTTCATCCTTTACAATCTCCTTTCTTTGGCATCTCCCATGCTGGAGAGAGACCGAAGAGGAAGGGGAAAGTTTGGAACAAGAAAACAAGCGAGAGCCAGTGAGAAGCAAACATTTTCACAGCAACAATGTAAGGATGTTGCCTGAATAATGAACTGAAGACGGAAGTGAGAGGGTGTGGCTGAGTGGGGTCATTATATTATGTTTTTTTTTTATGCACTTTTATATATATATGGAAGGGAAGTCTGTTGCACCTGCAGCACTAACATCATTGTAGATGGACAGAAGTGTTGGGTTGCTTTCTTTATTTAACAAATTAAAATTGACTGACTGTGCCCCTGTGTTTCTAACCTATTTATTTTATTAAAAAAGGAAAGGGGGAGGGGAACGAGGGGATATGTGGAGAATAAACCCTGTAGCAAACGCTGTAACAACATTTGCCTTTCTATCCTCAATCAGGAGAGGAGAGTTGGGGATGGGAAATGGGAGACAAGCGAAAAGTAAACCAGTGAAATACCAACATGAAGGATGACTAAAAGTAAAAGAGGACTAAAGTGAAGGAATATTGCTGTTCTCCGGATTTGCTTTTGCTTTTTTTTAATAGTTTCCATGAACCTAATTAAACAAACAACTTGAGACTCTTTAATTAATAAACCATGTGGCTATGTATGTAAGTCAGTATGATTTGAGTTTCTCGAGCACACAGGTTGAGTCAATATGCAATGTAATTGTCCACAGGACCTCCTACATAAGCAGGCCCATTACCACACCGTGGCGATATAAATTTTATGTTTATGAGTAAAATGAGAGCGAGGTGTTTTTTTTTTTTTTTTAGTGATCCTCTGAGAACAAATTAATACCTCAACAAACTCATCTTACCTATAAACTTTTAAAATTTAATATAGAAGTTGTAATTACTGGCAAATAAGCACATGCCCACGCAAGAAATATTCAATACAGAACAAGTTGAAACCTTTTGCTATGCAAAATGGAATATATTGAAGTCATCTATAGACCATGTGGCACTATGTCTAACATTTTTTTGAATTAAACAGAATGATTATTACCATGAGGCAAGGCTCGGATATTTTTTTGGCCAGAAATGTTTTCTTGGCAATAAATTAGGTTAGAATTATTTTGCTGAGATGGTGGTGCACACTGATGCTCGGTTTTCAAATAATTTGGAGAGAGGTGTCGGATGGTGGGTTTGGAGATGGGAGTAAGAAGAAGAGGTTTTCTGTTATTGCAAATTCCCCAATGGTCATCAATTTAAAAAAATAAAAACATGCATGCTGTTACTGTACTTTATCTCACCAAAATAAACCATTATTTGAGGATTTGAAAGGTAAACTGATGAGACCGACTGCTTTCTTTTGAAATGCCATCATTCTTGAGTGTGTGGACGGACAGGCCTGGTACGTCCTACACCAAAAACATTACAACTAAACTGGAGATTCAGAATGGCTCCACTATTTTCACATTTGTACATTAAAACCCAAAGTGAGCTGTAGGCCCATTGAGTCAAAGGTGTCTTGAGTCTGTTTTGTGTCAGTGCACAAGGTCTTGACCCATCACATAACTTCTTGGGATGATTTTATTCACTTTGCAATTGCTTTATTGAAAGCTGTTCAAGTATAAGAAAGTAAAATTTATTATAGACCAAGTAATGATTCTGCATTGTGAAGTATTTCAAAGGGCTGTAAAATCTTTAGCAGCAAACCCATTTGAATGGAGCTCTATGTCAATGAAACTGATTAAGAAAGCGAAAAATAAATTTAGCAAGTTTTTGTAGAAAACAACCAGAATCAATATATAAGATTATTATATATTACGTACAGTTTTTGCAAGAAATTACTCATTGTTGACTGAGGGTAGAAAGTGAGGATGATGAGGCTGAGGCACTTGGGTTTGCCCAAAAATGGGATCCATCAGGTTTCACAAGTTGCAGAAGTGTTTTTTGCCTAGGGTTAGTCCATGGTCATGGAAGAGCCTCATAATCATATGGACATTTTTTATTGAGCACCTTGTGTTTCGCCATAACTTTGTAGAAAACGTATTTTTGAACTGAAATTTGGACTGTTCTCTAGAATGGTTGTGGTCAAACTATTGATTAAACCATTTCTTCACATCAAATTGATCAGCATTTATGTTTAGCTGCAAAACATGGCATGCTGAATCAAACCTGTATTAAACACAAAGACAAACAATTACGTAGCAAAAGTAATCAAGATCTACATTGTTTAGAAAATATGCTCCTCCAGTAAGCAATCATTTAATGCTCCCACATGTTACATCCTTATGAAATTCACCAGAATTAAATAAAAGTCATTTCTTTATTGGTGACAAAGTGAAATTATCACAGGACATTTAGAAATAATATGTTGTTTATTTTTGTGCACTAAATATTGTTGTTGCTTTTTTAAAGGATAAAGAATTTGTCTTTGGAAGAAATTTGATGAAAAATTATTTCAGTGACAAACATGCTGGGCAGAAATTGGTTCCAACTGATGATGCATTATATTTGAGAGACAACTGATTCCATTTATTTTGTATAATAACCACATACTATGACAGAGCGGCAAACTTGCTTCAGTCTCACTTGTGCGTGAGGTCCCAATCAATTACTCAGTCCATAGCTCACATGAAAACAGACTCTAGATGGTTTTGACTCACTGCACCTCCAGGCTAATTTTCTTTGTACTCATACAGGATAAATCCTGCACCAAAATTGATGTGCTTTTGTGAATTTCTAAAAATACATTGGGACACTGTGAGGCCGTGTTGCTGCAATAAGAATATATTAATAATAATACATGAAATATTGTTGAGTAATACTGTATGTTTGTGTTTATGTTCTGTGGCAATAGCTGAGCATCCATGGGCAGAATTACTATGATGTCAAGCCTAC
This sequence comes from Onchidella celtica, assembly GCA_963931925.1. Lineage (NCBI taxonomy): Eukaryota > Metazoa > Mollusca > Gastropoda > Systellommatophora > Onchidiidae > Onchidella > Onchidella celtica. The sequence goes on along the minus strand of OZ007573.1, from coordinate 26,333,116 downwards.
AATGATAAATGCCACTTGGGAAAATTTGTCATTGCCCCTTGGGAAAATTTGTCCAACTCATCCCATGTGACCGGCTCTTGTTGAATGCTAATAAAACTAATAATGTGACATAAAGATCATTTTATGATAATATCGACAAGTTACAGCCTATAGGAATATATTTGGCGTGCATATTTGTAATATTTTTCCAAACTGTGCAAATGCAATGAAATTCATTTTACGAAGAAAAAAAAGTAGCACCTGCAATTATTTTGAAATACCAGCAAGCTGTTGGTGAAAAACACGGTAACAGGACAATAAACTGAAAATTCAGTGAAATAAAAGATATTCCAGTGATATTAATTAATAAGCCATCAAAAGTCATACTTTACAAAAATGAATAAGGACTTAGAATAAACACCCTGGCCTGACTTTATTATGAGCTGATGAAAGTCCCGGAGACTGAAAACATGTTTTTGGGGTTGTTATCCCATAAAATTTCATGCAGTGTTCTGTCAGCAGTCATGTTAGTTTGCTACCGTAGGCGGGTTAAGCTTCACAAATTATTGTCCTGCTGGAAAAGGGTATGGGTGTACTGTAAGTCAATTTTTGATGTGATTACAGCTCAAGAGCGGCATGGGCTTTGTAAGCTGACAGGTGGGTTGCTTTGAAGAATGGATGCATGGATATATATGCTCTTGCCAAATTGGCACCAAAAGTAAAGAAATTCTAGACTCTTTTTTAGTACATGTATAGATGCTTTCTGAAATTAAAGGAGATGTCTTCTTCAAATGTCTAAACGTGCACTCAGAGTGGCTAAATATTTTCCAATGTGCATTATACCTTTCTTCTACCTTAATGATCCTGTCACATATTTTGAAGGGCTGTGGTTGGATTTCATGCTCATACAATATTGATATGCAGGGTCCAAGGTATCGTCCACAAAAATGCATTTTTAATGTCCCAATGTCAGGATGCCATAAAATAAAACATTAAAAGCATTATATTTAAATTTCTAAAAGAAAAATTACAATTTTTTAAAATCCTGTATTTGTAACTTTAGATTTCAAGACAACTTGACATTCAATATTGTCAAGTTACACTCACATGCACTCATACAAAACTGTCAGTGAAAATCATGATTTCAATATAAAATATTGATTTTATGTTTTTCATATTTCTGCTCAGTCAATTACCTATTAATCTTTCATGTCTGAAAGTTTCAATTCCATGACTGCAATTTGGTAAACGATATACTTGATAGATAATGCTGTGTCCTGACGAAAATGGTCATTTTCTCATCTGCTCAAAATAATTCACAAAAAAATATATTTCTCAAAAAGTTTTGTACTCACCAGAAATGCATTTGAAAATTTAAATAAAATACCGTTCAATGTATGGACTAAGTATCTTAACAAAATGTTTAGAATACATCTATGTGTGTAATTTCTTGACCTTTGAACAAGAGGAAACTATAGATGTATATATCGTTGGGTATTTGCCATATTGTTGTATGTGCATTTTTCCCTTCTTGAGAAAATGAAGATTGAAGTTTTGTCAGCAAAAGGGCTAAAAGACGTACAACATTATGCCACAAACATATATCTTGAAAAGTTTTTAACCACTTTGAGTGACACTTTCACATAATCAAATTAGGAGTAAGAGAACTATTTGCATGGCTAAACCTCAAAATTGGCAAAATGTCACATACAACAGTATGGCAAATACCCCTCAATATTTTGAAACTTCTGGTTCACCATTGGCATTCAGCAAGCCTCGCCCCCCAGAAAAACTAAAATATAAAGAAGTCAAATCTTGAAAGATGAAAAAAGAAAAGAAAGATAACTTCCATTGCAGCTGGTAAACTGCAGTCAAGGATATAACACTTGATCTTTTTTATTTAGTCAGGCATTAAAATTTGCTTTGCTATCTGCATATATTTCTCAATCTTCCTACCACATATGCAAATGCACCCACGCACACAATGTCGGGCAATGTAAAAATAGCGACAAAAGTTATGGGATGTGAAAAATAAAAATTAACTGCTACATTGTACGTGAGAGGTATTAATTTCAAAACTATAAACTCTCATAAAATAGATGTTGTACAACTACAATATAATTGCTCAAAGACATATCTTATATTTAAAATTACATTCAGAAGGCCTAAATTGCAAACAGGGGAACAGTCATACAGTAGACAATAGTTAAACCGAAATCGGTGGAACCACAGGTTTGTTTTTCGTTTTAGAAAAAGTTTCGGTTTAGCAATAGAGGCTTAAAAATGCCAGTTTCAAGAGAGATTGCCGAAATCACTATCAAAGAGGACAAAACAATGCAAATGCAGAAGCAAAAGAGACTCAACAAGTCCTCGCTTGTTCTGTGTTTTTGACTGAGAATGAGAATGGGCGATTGTTCAGGGCCTAGGGATACACAAAGCATGGAAATACATGTGGGTAGACATGGACTCACTCTCAGAATGGAGAGACATGAGTGTGGATGGACAGTACAGAACCGCCGTCTTGTTGATTACACTTGCCGTACATGATGCCATAAACTACGCTGTCCGCAGTCACTAGTATTGTCCTACTGATGTCACAGAGTTTACATGGAAGGTCACCCACAATGCTCCTAATGTCTTATCTGCCGTCTGCTTTTGGACTAGCGAGATTACAGGCCTACCTCACTCTCTCCCTGCCCCAGTAGAGCTGTCTCTCCCATGTAGGTCTATACACTACAGGGCAGAATGAAGCATGCTCTGCTCGGTCTGATTTTGGGGGGGGGGGGGGGGGGGGGGAATGGTACAGTAACTTGACTCGAACTATGGCAAATCACAGTGGATTGGACAATGAATTTAGAGTTTTGTTTTGGTTTAACAATAGGGTTATTTCGGTTTAGCGCTAGTTTACTGACAAAGATCAAGAGGACAAAAATCGGGGATTTCTGTTTTCCTTTGGCTTAGCACCATTTTGTTAAAAAAAAAATTCAGTTTAATTGTTCTCCACTGTATTAACTGTCCTGACCCCATGAAAATGATACCGAAGAAGCATTACACACACACACACTATATTATGCTTGTTATGCATCTAGAAAGTGAAAAAGCAAGGATATTTACATAATGAAATTAATGATTTCTATTGAAAAACATTTGACAATCATCACTTCTTTTTACCTTGCACATGCATAAATGTTTGTACATATGAAAATAAGATCTTTTCAAATATCCATAATTATTAATAATACACAAAACTGAACAAACATTCAGGTAATGGTGAGAAGAGTTATTAGCTGCCATACTTTATGCTTTGTAATGTTTCAAGATCTGTTACGACTTTGGGCAAACTTTTATGTGTTCCATAAGAATTAGCTTCTGAAAATTAGAATTGTTTCTTCTCTGCATGAACAATGTCAGTCAATACTTTTGGACATCATTATACCCAACATTAATTTTGGTTGGTAAGGACGGGAATTGAAAATTGAACATTGCACATGCAAGTTTATTTCCTTTGACACCATGTTTTCACAATGAAATCTGATGAGTGCACTCAAATATAAATGATAGCCATTTTCACTTTCCTTGCATATTTTTGATGACGGTGGACACCTTCACTTTTTAACTCTTTCAGGGCATCAGTGTTAGGGGCTATGGTCAAGTCTAGATGTGATTAAATTTTTCCCACTTTGAGAAAAAACAGCATGGTTCAGAAAAACACTTACAGAAAAAAAAAAGTATTGATACTAAAGTAAACGTTATGCATCAAATAACAGAGAATTAAAAGTAGAATACAATATAAATCGGCCATACATCCAAACGCGTTTTTCACTGGCACCGATAAATCGGGGACACGTCCCTAAAGAGTAAATGGAATTATAGTTTCATGCAACATTGTTTGTTGTGGGAGTGAGGATGAGAGGGAATCATATCTAATAGTAATACAGTGGATTTTCAGATTTTGCATTCAATATTATCTTTGCTTCCTTCTCCAAGGAATGGTCCTACATAGTTTTTTGACCGGCCAAGCATCACAGAAACTGTGAAAAAAAACAGGCGTATGTTACATTATATAATGGTTATGATAATTAGCATGCACATAAATTTCATCACCTTCTAGAATTTTTTAAACAATAGGTTTTAATGCACAAAATATTTCTTGAAATGTTGGTTTTTCCCTGGATTTGAAACTCAAAATGTGAAGAATCTACATGTACATGTATTGAGAAAAGCTACCATCTTTTGTCATCACTGACAAAATGATCTTTTCCTGCTTTTAATTCTTTCTTCTAGTGCTTCCCATTGTAGTTCTAAATAATGTAAGAAAAGACCCTGAAATGTAGAAATCTCACAGTTGAATAGCTCTAACAAAAAAGATACAAAATAGACATGATGGCTTTGAAAAGAGCAGGTGCTGTTGCATTATTGAGGTGTCATCAACTATTGCCACAAATGGGAAATGATCTAATGATATTTTGGACATGATAATTGAACAAAAAATCATATCCTCTTAGGAGTAAACAGTAACTAAGTCCTGGTGTGGGATCTCAAATCAAATTTTACAATACAGGAAGCCTCTATTTTTCCTTTGTTCTTGAAAATACTGCTTGCTGAGTAAAAAAAAGCCACTGATTATTATTGAGGTGTCATCAACTATTGCCACAAATGGGAAATGATCTAATGATATTTTGGACATGATAATTGAACAAAAAATCATATCCTCTTAGGAGTAAACAGTAACTAAGTCCTGGTGTGGGATCTCAAATCAAATTTTACAATACAGGAAGCCTCTATTTTTCCTTTGTTCTTGAAAATACTGCTTGCTGAGTAAAAAACAGCCACTGATTATTAAAATTATTAATGATTACATTCATTGATCAACATACATGTTGCAAAAGAGGGGAAACACGGTGAGAAAAATAATAACATCATAGATAAAATACAAGTGGAGAAAAAACAAAAACAAATGATGGGTGAAAATACAAATCAATGGTAACATCTGTGATTTCCACCCAGTTGTTATATATATTACCAATTATAGATTTGTTTTAATTCTAATTAAATACAAGAAAAAATTGCTAAGTCAAAGTCAAAAGTACATGACAATAGAAAGTTAATGTATTGTAAGTACACAAAAGGAGCCAAAAAGCATATTTGGTTTGCAAGAAAAATTTTACATCGTACACTGGATACATGTATATTTCATCAAGATACCATTCATGGTATATTTCTCCTCAAAATAGTAATATCTCAATAACCACAATATTCTAGTCTTGCCCACTAACAGCTAGATAAGAACAAAGAAGAGGAAACGTGTGTCTTCCTGAACTTGTTACAAGCCATTTAGTTTTAATGTTGTCACTCAAAAACTGCTGAAATTACGAGGTGGTTTTCCTTTGGTTTTCGACTTTGGTTTTCCTGATAATTTGCTTTTCAGTGAACCATGAAGAGCAGGCAGAAATACAGCTGGAGAAAATGATAAGAATGATAACACATGTAAAAATTACTAATACAATTCGACCAAATCTTACTGCATTAGGTTACCATGTTATTGTGATCAGCTAAATAAATGATTTGGCTAAAGCACACAAGACATTAGTAGTAATGCTTTTGCTTTGGACACCTCAGTGCTGGCCAATTTATATTACACATAGAATTACTTTTGTCCATTTTTCTTCTTAACTACAGCTTTTCGAGTACACGAACTAGAATAATATATGTCTAATTACTTTTGTCCATTTTTCTTCTCAACTACAGCTTCTCGAGTACATAAACTTAGAATGACTGTTAAAGTAAAATACCCACAACTTTCTGTTAAACCTAGTTTCACCTATAAGAGTACTGTACTTATTATATGGTGTCTGCATACATGTACAACTAAACAGAACACTGAAATCCTCAAAACACATTAAAATTGTTTTCAGTACTTTGTTAATTGTGGGTAAGTTACACAACTGATTAAGATGGGAGTGTTAATATTGTTATTGGTTGTGGGGTAATTATTGTCTTTTGCTTACCTTTCAGATCGTCCCTTCAAATGTCCTTTCATTCCTTTTAAGGGGATATGCGGCAGTGAAAATCATGATTTCAATATAAAATATTGATTTTATGTTTTTCATATTTCTGCTCAGTCAATTACCTATTAATCTTTCATGTCTGAAAGTTTCAATTCCATGACTGCAATTTGGTAAACGATATACTTGATAGATAATGCTGTGTCCTGACGAAAATGGTCATTTTCTCATCTGTTCAAAACAATTCACAAAAAAATATATTTCTCAAAAAGTTCGTGACAGATGTTGATGTAACTTTCTAGACTTATTCTTGCCTATTTTTGGTGATTTTGTCAAGAACTTTTGCAAAACAGGTTATTACTTTTTTTTTTTTTTTTTAGAGAATTTTTGTACTCACCAGAAATGCATTTGAAAATTTAAATAAAATACCGTTCAATGTATGGACTAAGTATCTTAACAAAATGTTTAGAATACATCTATGTGTGTAATTTCTTGACCTTTGAACAAGAGGAAACTATAGATGTATATATCGTTGGGTATTTGCCATATTGTTGTATGTGCATTTTTCCCTTCTTGAGAAAATGAAGATTGAAGTTTTGTCAGCAAAAGGGCTAAAAGACGTACAACATTATGCCACAAACATATATCTTGAAAAGTTTTTAACCACTTTGAGTGACACTTTCACATAATCAAATTAGGAGTAAGAGAACTATTTGCATGGCTAAACCTCAAAATTGGCAAAATGTCACATACAACAGTATGGCAAATACCCCTCAATATTTTGAAAATTTGTATAAAATCCAACATGGCGAGTGACCTTTAACAGTTACCATGGCAACGTTTGGAGTTTTAGCCAAACTGAACCCCTGAGCTCTTTCTCTTACTTTAGTTATACACCATCGTGGCATAAAGTACATTAGAAAAGGTAGGATGTGGGCCTATTTTTAGTTACTAAGTTTAGAAAGATACAGCTTTGCTTTTTATATTTGGATCTAGGGTAACATAAGTCCCTTGATATTCATTTCATTTTAATCTAACCAGATGAAGTTTTCTGAAGATGTTCTATGATAACTAACCATCTTATAAAAGTTCTCCCACAACTCTGATCCAGGCACAGTGACGGTTAGACTTTTTATCAGGGTTAATATAAACTGTGACAGGCATTGAAACATCACAAGAAGTGAAAAATCTGAAGAGATGTTTACGTCTGTGACTTCTGTCTTTGTTTCTGAGTGTTAGAATGGTGTTGAAAACAATTTACTGGTATCATAATTGCCTTTACTTTAGGTGTAAATTGTTTCATGTCTGACATTCAAATAAACATGACACTAGTTTTTAACTTTCAGTGTCTTTTTACGCAAGAAAAGTATGTAAAATATGGTTGACTCACCATTCATCTCATTGTAATTTAGGTCTTTACATTGACTGTACATTTTCAGATAACAAACTGGCACATCTAAATTACCAATAAAAACATTTTCTTTGCTGCAACCCTGACAGGGTAAGTTTATGAATTATAATGAAAGCAATGAATAAAAGACTTCTTTTACAAAAGATCAAGCAAGGGTGATTCTGTCACAAAGCAACTGAAAGGGTGTTGCTAAATATAAAAATGTAGTTTTAAGATCATATATCACATAAAACATCTATATCAATTTAAAACTAACATGAGAAGACCATTTTCTGATCACACTGACATAAGCTCTTGTTGTGTACAAGCAGCAAGTGGAAGTATGTCCATCCAGATCCTACTGCAAATTTGTCTTACATGCTCAGTTCTTTCAGAAGCTCCAAATAAACAATGTTTAGCCTGAGTCGATTTCACTGATTGAAATATCCTGTTCACTTGAAACATTATGTTAATTACATTTGCAGATGGCTGATTGCATCCACTCTTTTTGTGTCTTATAAAAAAGCTGGGCTGCCAGTCACTTATCGTGTTTCAGTATGTTCAATCTCTATGCCTGTCTCAGTCATAATTATTTATGTCTCACTAAAAGATGTTAACAGTTATAAACACATGGGGGCTTGCTCCAATTTTACTAAGATATTATAAAATTTAATGAGATTTGCATTTTTTATGGAATATCAGAGGGATATCTGTGAATGTACTGGAAAAACCCATTCAGCAAAATATAAATTTTGACATCAGGTGTATCATACTTTTAAAATTTAAAAACAAATCAACCCCTCTGATCCTCCCTAATCCATTATTGGAATATTAAGCAATGCACAGCATTTTATTGGCTTATCTAATGGTAATGGAAATTTATCTAAGAGAAGAACATGTTCAAAGTTTGTGGTGCCAAAACAAACAAGGTTTTCAATGTGATAAGAAGCACTAACATTCGCCATGGGTGACTTTTTGGGAGGGGGACTGGCATTATCTTCTAAGAGATTGATACTTATGACCTCCATTGTTTATTTGCATCTTGGCAATCAAATGTCATGGCACCAAAGTGCTTGATCTTCAGACAATGGGCAGAAGCAGTGCAGGAAAGCCCAAAGAGGATGAAAAAAAAGAAACAGTGTACAAATATCAGGTTAGTGTGCTGCCATGGTCTTTGTAAAAAAAAAAGGACAGAATTTTCTAATACATCATTTGACAGTTGCCAAGCAAAATCAATTCGTATATGCTTAAAAGCAATACAAGAGTCTTTCCTCATGCCACGTTATCACAAGAGAGGCTTATTAACATGTGAGTAAAGAATATCAGATGAGATCAGTCAAAGAGTGCCAAGGAAATTGAATTTAAACCAAATGAAAAATATACCACAATAACATCTCTAGTTTCAAGCCTGCTTTGTTCAGATACATCACAATTCACGCATTAAAATGTAGTTATTGTTGTGCAGTGTTTTGATCAGCTCAGTCACAGTGAAATGATCCAGTTCCCCAGGAGCAAATTTTTCTTGACAATTAGGCTACTTACAAGAATTATTTGAAGAACTGTCACTGTTAATGCTCTATGACCATCAACTACATACTGATTGGTACTGCATATCCCATCCACATGTTAACTCAAGATAATTAGAAGTAGATTACTTTAAGCTCATTGTCCTTCACAGTCTACTTTACAAAATCATTCTGTGTTCTTGGAGCAGGGGATGCAAAAGCAGTTAATGCAAAGCTGTAGCTGTAAGCAGCTGTACAAAAAATTTTAGTTTCACATTCTATATTCGGTGTGCTTGCTTAAACAACTTCTTCAACAATTCACACCTGGCCTATGCTTTTGGACACTTTGCTCTTGACAAGCATAAGGCCTTTGTGACTAAAAATAGCCATGCCTCATGGCACTAGCAGGTGGTATGGATAAACACCAAAAATGTTCATATTAAACGATTATAGAACATTGCTGTCATCTTACAGAATCACACAATGCCCATATGGTGACTTCCTAAGTTAGCTTACAAATTATATCTGTGGTATGCTAAATAGTTACCACGTATCACATAATGATGTTAACAACAACACAGCTTTTCCAACTGGAAATATCCAATAACAGTGAAACCCTTCCCTATCAAATGTGAGCAATCCTCTCCACAACTGCTTTCATCACAGACTCGTGTATCAATTCTGTTTACATATTAGTATCCAGGACAGAATGCTTTGAGTTGCGTACTTCTTCTGATCCATAAGCATTGAGGGTGGCAAAGCGGTTGTCCCGCAAATGTGTGATGTTTGCTGTGATGCACATAATAAAACAAACCTGTTTGGATGAAAGTGAAAACATTTTAAATAATGGAACATCTGACAGTTTCCCTTAATTTCATATAATATGAATAAGCAAATAGTTCAGATAAGTTTAGTTAGTGACATCAGCCATGCGGTTTTAAAGATTTTAACCATAAGGGATGAAACTACACCAATAGCTCCTGTGAAATCTGCCACTTTGTCTCCCTAAATAAATCAGCTCCCATAGATAAAGGAATGCAGAAGCTCTTTCATAGCTCATTATATATTGCAGCTGATAATCTATTCACAGTCTATGCATGCAGGTCTGTGGGTTGTTGTTATGTTTTGTCTTTCAAAGAGAGGGGGAAAAGAGGGTGGGAGGTGGGGGAAGTGATTCGACATTAGTCCAGTAGGCTCTCTAATGTGCTAAACGTAATGTCATAGTGCTACATTCTTTTTCTCAACAGTGCCGAGCAAATGCTCATCATTCTGCCATAGCAAAACCTTTGTGGAGCTCATTAGAAACATGGGACAAGACAATGATCATTTCAGATCTGCACACTGGACCTGTCACTGCTAGTTTAACATTGATCTTCTGTTGTCAATAATCCACAGCATTTGATGAAGACTAATGAATAAGGAAGGCATTGCTGTAACAAAAAAGGTCTCAGGAGGCCAATCCGGACAAAGTAGGGTCAAAGCTGCCATACATATATTTTGCCATAATTCTTTGTCACTACACAACACTTTCTCTAAAGGCCTTAGCTAGGAGCATATCTTCTATTCCTAAGACTAGGTCAAGGATGAGGCTGCCCTAGACAATGCTATCCATGGAAATATGTGTCAAGGAAGAGAGGTTAGTCTCATATAATACAAATGAAGGCTTGAGAGTTTACCTCAACTGTCTGGTCTAGCTAACAATGTACACTGTGTAAGTAAGATATGTGAGTGTGCATGAGAAAACCCACAATAAGTCGCAAACATGACATTTTGAGTTCTGTACACATAATAAAAGACAAGACATTCTGATAAATTGAAGTCAGTGACCCCCTAAAACAAGATTTTGAGAAAACGGCATTTAATCCTAAAAGTGGCAATAGTTAATTGACCCATTAATATTGGAGTGATTGCTGTTAGGAGACCGTAGTCTAATAACTATGCCGTTATAGAGATCATACTGAGTAGTGTTCACTGCTCATCTACAGTTTACCCTGTAACATGCCACGGTCCCTTAAACAACAGCCAAGTTGGAAGTTTGTGTTGGACCCATATTTTCACTTCAAAGCCGTTTTTCTCAAAATCAGCTCTGTCGACATATTGTGGGTTTTCTCATGCACACTCAACATATGACAATTGAGAATAAAACAGCTTTCCCTTCCTAGTAGCTATATTTAGTAGCATTTTCAAGAATTTTCATTATCCTTCACCGCATTTCATGCTTCTAATGGACCCAGACGTAATTAAAATCTTTAGTAATTATTTTATTTCCAGGAATTTTTTTCTTGACATTCCAGATATTCGTTGTGACGTCATTGCCCATCTTCCTACAGTTTTAAAATATTAAAATATGCAGTGCATGCTCACCAACGCACATGCACAAGGTGCCTTGCGGATCCCCAAGGTACAAGCATTATTCGCAAGGCACCTTGCCCATATACCAAGGGCACGTTATCCCATTTATTAAGTCATTATCCGCAAGGTGCCCTGCGGATCCCAAGGTACAAGCGTTATTCGCAAGGCACCTTGCCCATATATTTTATTTTTTCATTTGTGATGATGATGCATTTTGTTTAAAAGGTTGTAAAATGTTTTTAAACTATCCTCTCAGATTTACATTTCAAATAAATTTCGACAAATGAGAATTTTCTTTGACTTCTCATTTCATTATATGTTGCAGAAAGGGATAAAAAGATTAGGTGGCTGAACAGGCACAATCATACACATCAGGGGAGGGAGTGGTACTGAATTGAACAGAACAATAACACACTTTTAACGAACTTGATCAAAATTCCGGTCCTTGCGGATAATGCCGCCATAGAAGCAGGACTATTCGCAAGGCACCTTGCGGATAACGCTTGTACCTTGGATCCGCAAGGCACCTTGCCGATAATGGTGGCCTTTATTGTTATATCCCTTCTTGTACATTCTGGCATGTGACAGACATCATATGTATATCCTCAGTAAATTGTTCCTCAGGAGTGTGGTGTCGAATAGACACCATGGTGTATGCCATGCAGAGTTTTTAGTGACATATGGAAAAGATTAAACAAAATATTTCAGGATGGACGAAACCTACGATGATCAGTAAGCCTACATCGTCTGAGATAATCTAATCATTATAGACTTTTGTTTTTCTCACTTTACTGGTTCTAGTTTTCTCTGTTCCAAGACATTTCCAGTGTTAAGTCATAAAAAATAAATAAAGCCATAAAATTCTCTTAAAAACTGTCTCTCCTGCACTTTGCATACATTCAGGGGTCCCAGGTGAGTGTCATCAAGAGATAGATTGAATTTGCAACACACACAAAATTACCATCATGAAGTAGTTTGCACGTATATCTCTTTTCACTTGAATGGAGAATGTGAGACAATGCAGCGTCATTTTTAATAATAATGAATTCATGTGCCAGTAGTCACTCTCCACATTTTTTGGCATCCATACTATCACAAGCTGTGGCAGACCACAAGATCTTTCAAAAAAAGAACCTCTGTTTAACTCATAACACTCTTTTCTTTTCTGTGCACTAATGATAGCAACAAGAAAGATCACAGTAACCTTCCTGTGCGCTTTGAGTTCAATTAGACCATGACCATGGTTGATATGTGACTTCAGATGTTACATATTATGCCCTCACAGCTCCAAAGGACTTGCACTGCAAATCTCTGCAGCTCTTACTATGTCTAAGGAGATCACATTTTCGATCTTATTCAGTAAATAAGGACAATATTTATATTTTTTTGGTAGCTTCCCGGGCAGGTTCCAGTCAAATTGTGACATAGAGAATGTCTAGCAGTGGACCTTAAGTATTATTTGCACGATTAAATCCATCTTTTTGGTTTTCCTCAGGGGAGTGGGGTTCCATATTATGGTGTGTGGGTAGAATGTCTTGATGGGTAGAAAGAATGTCTTGGCTTTCTTGTTTTAATTGTCTGAAGTGTTTGATGTTTGGAAGATGAAATGAGATAGACAGAGTTCATAGGTTCTGTATTTAATTCGTTGTGAAAGGTAAGCCTGTGGAGATACAATACTAGTGAAGAACTGTAGAGATACAATACCAGAAAAGAAATGTGGAGATTCACAGTACCAGAGAAAAACTATGGATGATCCGGTCATGTTTTATTCTTTTCCTCAATATTTGAGAAAGTAAAGTGAATACTGCCTTATCCCTTTTTAAAACTATCTGAAACAAGTTGGAACAGTTCTGCTTCCTTACCAATTCATTTTATTCTCTGGTACTTACCATGCTATTAGCAATGAGAATAGCAGCAAAGAATGCAATCCCATAGCAGACAAGCAGGTTCCCGGCCTGAAATATACCATTATGTAAAATAAAGAGACATCCAATGAAAATGATACTGTCTCTTCTCTTCCTTTCCTAGTAGGCTCAAGAACAAATGAGTTAGATAAGACGGGACGCTGTCTTCTACACACATCTAAAAATAGCATGTTGGTTGAAATTTTGTAACATGATAGTATTGATACTAATGCTAACATGATAAGTCCCCTGAATAAAACATAAACATGGTAGCTTGATGGACTCAGTTGTCACTTGTAACTTTTCAAGCATTTGATGTCTCCGAGGAGAAATCTAAATTCAGCATATTTCATTCCGCTACACCAAACTGACTCAGTAGAGCAAAGAACAGGAAATTTGGTAACATTTTGTTTGATCTGCCAGTTAACTTAGGTCCACACAAATTTTTCATAATAAGGTGATGCTTATCTGTGGAGGAGAAGTCCACATAGAAATGGTAAAAACTTTTTAGTTAATCTTTACAGACAAGAAAAATAGAAGGACTTCCATGCCCTGGAATAGAACACTTCCCTTGCTGATTTTCTCCTCTAGGACATGTAGGCCCCCTACTTTGATTTGATACATGTGTAAACAACACTACTTGTTCATAATCCGAATTAGTTTCAAAGTAAAGACTAATGATTAAGGTAGCTAATAAAAATCTTTTCATCCTTACATTCTGCACTACACGAATGTATTCAATTCTGATTTCTGCTCTCACTGCTCTCCCAAGTTCCCCTCCAGTAAACAATGCCCTCTATACCACTCTACATAACTGATGTGATCCATAAATATATACCCAAACAGTGCTTGTGGTAGTCCAATCAATGATTTAACAATGATCGATGCATTCTTTAGAAGGCATTTCAGTGTAATCATGTCCTGTGAAATATCTGATAGATGTTACAAGGGATAGGTTCCATAGTGGTATACCATCATTAATATACAATAATAAAGTATTGCTTCACTTTTGTCATTACTTCAAATATAAACATCCCCTAACTCAAACTGCCAGACCCATATGTTATTCTCTTAAGAACATTTGATTCAGGTAATTCTTTAATATATATTATAATATAACATGCATATATATTACCTGTAGCACGTGTTACTTTACTCAGTTCAATAAAGATAACATGATTGTTAAGATGTAAAAATGCTCCAGGTCATGTAAAATCAAGTAAAATTTATTTTTCTATGCAAACAAATTTTACTTCCAAGGTACCAAGATTATCTGTATCCTTCAACAAATATTTCTACAAAAGTAAGGATTATGTCCTTAATTCAGAGATAATATGAATGGCGGAATCTAATGCAAAAAGTTGTATTCGGTTTGTTAGTCATTTAATTATGCTCAGACTGTTTGGCCTACTAGTACTAATTTTGCCCAATTGGGCAGGTATGGATGAAAGTACTTGCAGCACCTAAATAGATAATTCATATTCAATTTTTCACTTGGTTTTTTTTTTTTTTTTTCGAAACTTTTTTCAATTATTCCAGGCTTTCAGCCTGATAAGATCCCTAGTGACAAAAAGCATGTCCAGTTTCTTTTATTTTCATTCCTTTAGAATTTATTTATAATTTTCTTCTTGGTTTCTGGCGTAAAGATAAAACACAACTTCGGCTTTTTTTTTTTTGTGCCACATTTTAACTTTTTACCATATTTTCCATAGATACCTCTGGAGGCAGTCAGATGATTGCAGATTAGTTTGATTAAAGTCTTTGCTTTCAGATACACTGCATTTGATGTACATTCAATGTGAAGTGCACATAGGATTTGAAAGAATACTGCATTAGACAAGCGCTCAATTTGAATGACTTTGATTCCAGATTTTCACCAATGATATATTCTTCCTTTATATCAACTAGCTAAAGTGCAGATAAAACTGTGATTACAAAGTTTTTTGTTTTTTTATTGGTTTGCTGCTCAAAAAAATTGTAAATAAATCATATTGAAGACTGACTTTGTCCAAAATGGATCTGTCCACTTATCACGAAAAATTGGGACAGTACAAAAAGTTTCATAATCTTTGGTCACATATTCATCAAGTCTTAGGTGTTCACATGTTCACATATCAACTCCATTATAGTAAAATAAATCTATTTTAAAAAATTGAAACACTGCATTTCTGTTAATTTCAGACACTTTGGAACTGGAAGGGCTTGCCATTGCATTATTTATTAATTGTTACTGAAACATCCATCACAAGAAAGAACTGTAGCAAAAACTTTGTTGTGGAACTTAGAACGTAAAGTGAAAAACAATGAAATAATAATGTAAAACATATATTAAGTAATTGTTGTGAGAGATGAACAAGTACACCAAATATCGAGTAAACAGATTTATGTGCAGGACACTAATTTAAGAGCAATTTTTTTGAAGTTGAACTGTGAAGTGAAAG
Organism: Onchidella celtica; assembly: GCA_963931925.1. Classification (NCBI taxonomy): domain Eukaryota; kingdom Metazoa; phylum Mollusca; class Gastropoda; order Systellommatophora; family Onchidiidae; genus Onchidella; species Onchidella celtica. The sequence continues at coordinate 26,317,540 of OZ007573.1, read as the reverse complement.
GTACATGTAATTCAATTCCATCAATTCTATAGAGTGAACTTATAAAGGCAAACAGAATGAAAGACAGCATACTCACATCTTCTTTAAATGTTTCAAGCTCAGCACCAGATATGGACTCTCCATTAAATCCTAAGGAAAAAGACAAAAAACAATGTCATACAGACAAATCAGGCATTGTTCTGCCTCGGCAACAAAGATATCATCACAGGCACTTTACTCTCAAACTACGTGGTACAGCATCATTAGTGGACAGACCAAAATGCTGCGAATGATATAGCTTTCAGAGATATTTTGGATAATCTACATGTCATAGGGAGTACAACGTCATGATCTTTTCATCCTGTGCCGAAAAACATCACTAAAGAAAAATGTAAATTTTTTTTTACACAAATGGCCCCTATCTCATCCTTAAAAATTACCAACTTTTGGTGAAACCACGTGTGGCTGTCCAGGGTTTTGCCAGTGTAAATATTGATGCCATTTCTTGTCGGTCTAAAGAACTTTCAAAAGATGAGGTTCCAAAAAAGGAAGGAAAAAAAGACAGAAAACAAGACATACTTGTGTTTTCACTGAAACAGACAGACAGGCAGGCAGACAGCCAGGCAAACAGATATACAGTTGGCTGGGAATTTTTTTTATTTTATTTTATTTCATTCACAATTTTCATGTCAAGTGTTCATTTTTGCATCACTCTTGCATCAACAATTACCCTTATGTGCACTAAAAATACCTTTTGGTTCTAACTTGATTCAAATGATAATTGTACAGGTCAGCCGTTATATCTCATACATCAATTATTTGCCACTGACAGTGACAACCCAAATGCAACTGTCTATCATTCATTCTTTCTTTCTTCTTCCCTCCTTCCATCCCTCATATTTTGCAAGTTCTCTGACCCAACACAAAATGACATCAATGATGATATTGGCAAAAAAAATGCGGACAGCCACGGTTGTTCAGTGATTAGTGGTTGGTAGAGAAGAGATAGTATTTCTGGTGTTGCACTGAATGAGGCTGGTAGGCAGGCTGATTAATTGGTTAAAACCTGCAAAATACTTCTGTGGGTGTTGGCTCCCCAAATGGGTGACAAATATTAGATTTTTTTTTTTAATTCAGGCATTCATTTTGCATCTTCCATTTTAATAAAGAAAACAGAAGTCAAAAAAGTACCAGCTTACCACTACATTCTGTGTGGCAAAAAACAAATATATAGATCTAGATCATAAAGCCCCGCATTAGAAATAAAAAAGAAAACGTTGTACAATAAATTTCAGATCTGAAAATTAAATAATCCTTTTGGAATTTATTGTCTTTTTCTCAGAACGCGCTTTGTGACCTATTGCCCCCCCCCCCCCCCCCCCCACATACACAAATACATTTTAGCCTTATCCAAACCCTGCTTTCATCCCACTATTTTAGTTTTGAACTAAAAGACTGTGTTTACTGTGCTTTAACACTGTTCACATAGTATGATTTTGATTATTTAAATGAGAAGATGGTGCATTGAATCAATTTTAAGTGAGAGTTGTGGAAAATGGAACACTGAGGCCAGGCTTTTGCAGGTCCGATTCACAACATGAATCAGGCATGTCAAAACTGTCATGAGTCGGCAGGCTGAAACAAAAGACCTCAAGCACTGAGTCAAAATAATTTCAACAATCCACATCTCATATGTTCATAAGAGAAGAGAATTTAGTTTCATGGAAAATAATATATTTTCTAAACAATGCATATATCTTGATTATATTAATTACTACTTGATTGCCTTTGTGTTTAATACGTTTGATTCAGTACGATAATTATAATTTGCTGTATCTATGTGAGCGACTATGAAACTTTTGTGTGTATGGTCTATAAAGAACTGTTGTTTAATTTCTTTTTCTGGAGCAAATGTAGACTATGTCATTGTATTCACTACCATGTGATGTTTTGTTGCAGAATCTATATGCCGTTAAAAAAAAAATCACCTAACACACAAGCATAGATTGATTCTGTAATCATTATTATGGCAGATGATTCCAAAATATTGTTATGGAAAGCTCCACAGACCAGCAAGAAATCCAACTACATGTATATTTATAAATTAAATGTATCTACAGCCAGCCATGTGCTTGACATTTTGCAATTTGTACCTTGTGGGGTCGTCAGTCCCAAACTCTCAAATAGAGAAAAAGTATTCAGTACTATCAATGTGTATTTTTCCTACAGTCTGTCCAGACCCAGCCTTCTCAGATAAAGAAAACTTGATCTGGGTCTGGTCTTACAGGCCCCATGGCCACATATTGGGATAACCAAAATGATGGTCAGTGGTCACTAACTTGTGGACTTTTAGGAAATAGTAAAACCAATAGCTATGTCACAACATTTTAGGGGAACAGTGCAAATTTCAGCAAAGATATATTTCTGGGAAGTTATGGCAAAACATAGGTGCTCGGAGTCTCAAGACCCATGGGGTTGTAATATGATTAACTTCCCCTTTTTACGCCATGCCATGGGGAGATCGTTGTTTCTGCTGGCATCCGTGAATCATGAAAGACAATGTGATTGCACTCTGGATGCCTGTATGTCCTTGTCTGGTGCAGTGTTGTGTGTAGCCACACAAGCTCATCCGGGAGTGACAGTTCCTTCCATGGATGGTGCAGCTCAAGCATGACGCTGGTTTTTTGCATAAGCATGTTCTGAGGCAGCGGCTTTCCACAACTTCACGTCAATGCCCAGGGCCTGCGGGTCTCTCTTGCACACATCCTTGTAGCACAGATGGGGTCTACCTGCTGGGTGTCTTCTCTCTACTAACTCTCCATAGAAGAGGTATTTGGGAATCCTGCCGTCCTCTATTTGCACTACATGGCTAAGCCAGTGCAGGCGCATTTGTTTCAAGATGGTATACAAGCTGGGGATTCCTGATCTCATTAAGACAATTTCATTGCTGACTTTGTTCTGCCAGGTGATATTCAGGATAAAAAAATTCAGGGTATGTCAGAAGCCACTCATGTGGAAAGTGTTGAGTTTCCTTTCCTGTCAGGCACACAGAGACCAAGTTTCAGTGCCATACAGAAGAGTGCTCACTAGGCATGCTTTGCAAACCTGTATCTTGGTACTCTCAGTCAGCCTGTTATTGTCCCATACTCTCATTTTCAGCCTAGACATGTGGCTGCTTTTCCTACTTGTTCAGCTTAGCATCAAGAGAGAGCAAGTCAGAGATGGTTGAGTCTAGGCACACGAAGTCATGGAAAACATCTAACTTGTAATCATCTATTCTGATGTCTGTGGAGGGCCCACATTTTGCCCCATGACTTGCATTTTTGTGAGACTGGTTGTTAGACCAAAGTCTTGACAGGCATCACTGAAAAGACTTACAGGAGAGATCAGTCCTCTACTAATACAGCAACTCAGGTGTATCATGGGAAAAGCTTAACTATTTGGAGTTCATTTGGTTTGTTTTCAATCATGTATCTTTACAATGAATGTGCTGAGGGGTGCTTGACAAAGAAAACCCTTCAATCCACATTCCTTGATGACAATGGACTAAATTTAAGGCGGAGAATGCCTCTGCCACTTGTGAAATCTGCTGAATTCCATTTTAGGGCAATCAAATTGTCATCCTCATCATCCTCAGCCTCTTCCTTGGACAAAAATGAGTAGTTTTTTCCAAAAAAAAATTTTTTAAGATTATTCGTTTGTGTCTTTGGAAGAGATTAGGGATGATAAGGATCACAAGGAATATGAGGATGACAAACTTCATGCGCCTTGAAATGGACTTCAGCAAATTTCACAGTTGCGGAGGCATTCTCCAACGTAAATTTAGTCCATGATCAACAAGGAGCATTGACTAAGAATACATGTAATGAAAGTACGTATATAATAGTGGTATCCCTAAAAAAAATGAGCATAATGCATGAGCCCTTGACATGGCAACAGAATTTTCAATGCCGTGTCTCTACTGTCATTTTATTGGGGGCCAAAGATTGGCTATGACACAATCTGAAAAAGGTAGCAGATTCGCTGTGTTTTTCTCACTTTTGAAAATGCCATAACTTGCAAAGCAAAGTCAGAGTAATAAATTTGGTAATAAAATTCTTAGAAAAGCATGCATCAGACTGGACAGTAACTGGTAAGTTATGATAAAAAGTAAAAATCTGTTTGGCCTACCTAATAACAATACAAAACAAGGGAAAGTCAACTCTTTAAAACATGCATTGGATCAGAAATCTTCATAACTACATATAGTTAAAATCGATGAAAAACTTGACGTCACATTATGGCAGGATCCGATGGTAGGTTTATAAACTGTTCCTTCATTGTTTACACAAAGGGAGAGGAGAGAATTTACCTTGAGAAAGTTACATTCTGAAAACACCAAGATTATTGTGACTATTTAATGTCATAAATAATACACATTAGGTGTCTTCTTACAGCTAAGAAATCAAAGAGATATTACAGACAAAATCATCACGTTTAGATTGAATTTGATATTTTGACATGCTGTTGAAATACAAAATGTGTCTTTTTCATTGCCTTGTTTTTGTTTCACTGTGGGATAGGGGTTTTGTGAAGATGATTTTCCCAGTAGAATACACTTGAATTTGTAATTACTGCCTGATTTTGAAGAATTATATTGCATCATTTATATTTTAAACTTTGGATACTACAAAAGGTCGTAATAGTAAGTACATGGTATTTGAACCATTATGATCTGATCAAATGGACATCATGCACTTGATCATAATATGTGAATACCATTTCTTTTGCAGTCATAAGAAGTATGAAATTTGCATTATTTATGGGATTAATAGTCAGAGTACCGATGGCGATTTCAGGACATAACTTTCTCAGGGAAAATTCCTCTCTCTGCCTCAGTTTAAACAGCGAGGGAATATTTTATAAACCTATCATCAGGCCTCACCATTGGGTTTGGTGACATGATAACGGCTGCATTGCCCCTTCCATGGCATTTTTGTTATCCCACTTTGGGCTAGCTTTCAGCCCTCAAATGCCCAAAAAAGTAAGATCAGATAAAAGTGAAGTTTAACAGGAAAAGGCTCATACTATAAAGCATGTCTGTATGAATCTTTTAAATATAGGCTTGGTCATAATTCGACGCCCATGCGTTCATCGATTTGAAGATTTCTGTTTCAATCCATGATTTGACTATCCCTTGTTTGTATGGTCACTTTTCGAGCCACCATACTTTGACGGATGCGTCATGTTCTGAGGACCTGAAAGTTGTGGGGATTTTACGATTCTGTGTTTCTTTTTCTTTTTATACTGTAGTGTTACATTTATTTTCCTGATGTTCTGTAGACCAGAAGCTTGATTTGTTGTATCCTTTTATTGTATCACTTCTCTGACTTACTTGTCTTTTTATAGCTTTGCAACAAGCCAAGACAAAACAGTTTTGACTTGGTGTGCAAAATGCTTCAAACAATTTCAAGTCTGAGTCAAAACAGACTCAACACAGTTTTGACCCAGTTCACCATCAGCCTTGTCCATCTTGTGCTATGAACACCTCCATAATATTCTGATGATGAAGCACTTCATGTGCAGTGTGTAGGCTTGGTGGTGTTGCTGTTTTGCATATGCCCCAAAAATGCCTCACACTTATTGCACCTACCATAAGTTTTCGGGTCGAATGTTTCCAGATCAGCAAGGAAAATGGTGATAATGATGACAAGGGGAGTAGAGAGAATGGCTGTGATGAGGATCCAACAAAGCGCAAGAAGGTAAGCCATCACTAAAACCTATGAAAAAACAAACAATCATAACATACAATTTTTTGAAAATTATAGGCCTTCTGTAAATTCTAGGTGTGACACTTCCATCTCTTAAAGGACATCATACTTCCTGAATTATTAGGCTACTATGTTCTACACTTCACACACCAATAATGCCAGCTTTGTAAAGCATAATATGAACATATTTATATCAAATTTTGAAGCAGATGAGAAACATCATGGCTGGGATAACTGAACAAAATGGGAAGAGCTCAAAGAAGCAATTCACTTGATATGTATGCAATGTAGTAAAATTGACCCAATAAATAAACATGATAGAAATAAATTGGAAGAGGGCGCAAATAAATCCCCGACGATAAAAATCTGCAGAAGAAATATGAAAACATGAAAAAGCAACTAGAAATTGCAAAACCTAAAGGAGCAATAATTGGATCAGAGTGAAACAGGTTGAATAGGAAGAAAAAATATTCTTTTATGCAATCCAGTAAAACAGGTTAAAAATGGGAATTGTGAAATAGTCAAGTATTCATGGGGAAGTACAAAAATATGAAAACCTTTCTACTAAAGAAGCCTCAGTGACGGGGGTGGGTGATAAATTAGATAATTTCTTAGATGGTATAGATTATGACAGATTAGTCGAGGAAGACAAGGAATGGTGTTGGAGGAAATGGAGATGGCATGAAAAGTACTTAATAATTATTTGGCTCCAGGGTCCAATGGAGTTACTGCTTGTTTTTATAAGGTCTTTTGGCCACTTTTAAAAACACCCTTATAGAATAGTTATATAGAATCGATAGCAGGAGGAATTATTGATTTGTCAGTGGCGGGCCATACTCACTATGATATTTGGCACGTTTTCAAAAAAAAAGTGAAAATCCCTTGTCCATGGACTTTCAACATTATTGTAACAAAAAATACCAGTGTAAAGAATCTTATTAGTCATGTATGGTTTTAAAAAGACATAATTATCCAAGCTTTGTGCAACGCTGCACTGATGAAACGATATGGAAAAAAAAGTATCGCCAGGGTGTTAAAAATGGCGAGTCTACTGTGAAAGGAAGAAAACTGAAATGGTATGAACACATAACAAGATCGTGTGGCCTATCCAAAACCATTCTTCAGGGAACTGTGCAGGGGAGGAGAAGAAGAGGAAGGCAAAGGAAGAGGTGGACCGACAACATTGCGGAGTGGACCGGGAAATCCTTCGCCCAAACTCAGGCGCTCGCAAACAACCGCGAAAAGTGGAGGCACCTGACGAGGCTCTCTGTCATGCAACACCCCTACGATCCTGGTGGATTATGGGATCAGTAGCAGTAGCCCTCGTGACATTTTCACTCCTTTTATTTTTATGTTCTGACATTTCAATTCATGTTGTAGGGCATCGAGCAATCGAAAATACGAAAAAGGAAAAATACTGCATCAGAATGCTCTTTGTAGAAACAAAATGACCTGCCCCTGAAAATCAAATGGGTCTACTCTCCGCCACGAAACACAAAAATGTCTCATAACTTTTTTAGGCCAGCTTTTTAATTGCAAATTCTATGACTGCTATAGTCTGTTCAAAATTATACGGTTTTCCAATTTCTTTAATATCCCCGCTTTGCCTTGATCAATCACGGTCAAATTTTGCATGACCCCCTGTTTCAATTTGTCTTAACTGGAAATAACTTTTGGGATTCATAGAGGTAGAAATAATTTTGTTCTTCTTAAAAGTATATTAAAAAAAACTTGTCCGACGCCAAATGGTGAACATAGAGGTTGTATACAGTACCAGCAAGAGTGCACCGCTGACACGAAGTTTTCGTAGCTGCTACAATGCGTGTTTCAGATAAACGCATTGCACAGTTTAAAGAGAAGTACTATACTGAACAGCGTTTAACCATAGGCCTAGAATTGTTTGTGATTTTGAACATGAACAAGCAGACAAATCCAATACGGTCTTTAATATCTTGAAGGGACTATATAACAATGGAAATGACGTCGCCGCATCAATTATACATATAGAGGCAATATTATTTGGATCCATAGTTATAAATTTAAATCTCGACCATGATTACTTTTGCTCTACCGATATAACATTTTGCGCCAGCTTGTTACACAAAATAATGTACGTGTGTACACAGGCCTAGATACTGAACTTGATACAAACTAAACTGAGCGGGGCACTTCGTATTCGATTACGTCCAGAAACTGATTTTCACATTCTGTGGAGCAAAACCTAGGAAATCAGTGCCATCAGGATATTTTTTTTTTTAGTCAGCACCGTTAAATATAATTCCCACAAAGTCCAAGGCAAAATGTTTCTACTCACCAAAGATAGTTGCATCTTGCTCGCAACAAGATCCTTTAGGAATCTTCTTCCACTTTTTGTGGACTATAACTTGAAGCCCAAGGTCACCTGTCACCTGTCGGCTTCATCGTTATCGATGTTAGCTGCTACAGTGGATGTCACGACAAAATCTCCTCCACCCAATCCTGTCCTTAGCTTTCCTAGTTAGTTCACTTATTTCCAGCTGGCTGACTTTCTTGATGTTATCGTGATATGTAATGGGTGGTCTTCCTTGTTTTCTCTTTGTTTCTGTCTTTCCTTGAAGGATTGATATCATAAGGGCCGTGCTTTTGTTTCGGGCCGCGTGGCCGATGTATGCAAGTCTTCTTTTATTTATTTCAGGTGTTATTCTTCTGGTGGTGCCAAGCTGTTCTAAGATGCTTGTATTTGTTCTCCTTTCTGTCCAACTTATTCTGAGTAGCCTTCTGTAAAGCCACATTTCAGCTGCCTCCAATCTTGTTATGTCTGCCTTTTTGAGTGTCCAGGCTTCACAACCATATAGTAGGACTGGCCAGATCAAGCACTTAAGTATGTTCACTTTGAGGTCCGTTGGTGTGCCTCTATCCTTCCAAATGTTGTTTAGTTGAACCATTTTGTGTTTTGCCATTCCTATCCTTGTTTTTATGTCCTTTGAGCAGCTTCCATCTTGCGATTTATGTGATCCTAGGTATTTGAAATCAGTCACTTTTTCTAGTGCTGTTTTGTTTACTAGTATCTCCTGGTGTTCATGGTGCCCTGTTCCAGTATGCATGACTTTCGTTTTCTTAGCATTTAGGTGTAGGCCTGCTGTCTTGCCCGCTTCATCCACTCTGTGCAACACTCTTTTCATGCTGGTGATGTTATCTGACAAAAGAGCTGTGTCATCAGCGTAGCGAAGGTTTGTGATGTTTCGGCCTCCGATCTTTATTCCCATATCTTCTATGTCTGCGTTTCTCATGATCTGCTCGGTATAAATATTGAAAAGATGAGGTGAAAGTATGCAACCCTGTCTGACTCCTTTCTCGATGTTGAAATATGGACAGTTCTCATTGTTCCATCTAATCGTTGCCTTTTGTTCGTGGTATAGTGCAGCGATGAGGGTCACAAGGTGTTTCTTGCTCGCAACAAGATCCTTTAGGAATCTTCTTCCACTTTTTGTGGACTATAACTTGAAGCCCAAGGTATTCAGTGCCAAATACAGAATTCCTCTCTTGGCGCTAATATTATACATTGTGTCAAGATTATGACTCAGTAATTTTAATGTAAGGTATACTTTGTCTTCATATAGTTTGAATGCATTTTTCCATAATACCAGAGTCAACGGTGTCTGAAATCAGCTTTCTGTCTTTTCTTCTATCTTTATTCATATCAGGCAAGTCGTTCTGCCAACGTTTGAGTGTAGTGGTTTTTATACCCAGACACGCACTGGTGCGTTTCAGGGGGATAGTTTAAAGAAATTGGAGGCTTTGTTTTTGAGCTTCGCTCTCAGAGCAATTTTCCTTACTTCAGGATCTTACTGTCGGAGCATGGTGACTGTTACCGATACTGTTTCAAACGTGTCTCTGTGTTGTTGTTTTTTATATAATTCGCTAGCACTATGTCACACTGGCTGAGGTGTAAGGCCTCAAGACTGAATGTTTGTTTGGTTTGTTCAAAATAAACGTTTTTCAGGTATGCAAAGGTGCATAAAATCACGAAATTCAGTGATGTTCCCTTTTTTTATGCTGCGCAGTCGCATGCAATTGATGTGCGTTGCAATTCACCAATGGTGAAAATGTGAAATATGGCGTTTATCTGAAATGTTTGGATTTGCTCTTATGAGTAAAGACATTTCTGTGCACATTGTAAAAACTCTGCTCTTATTCAGTGGTGTTATATCTATGCCTTATCGTGTTTTCTGTGTTTTTTATATAAATGTTTATGAAGAAAACTTTTTTGTTTTCATTCTTTACAAGTGAATAAAGAGTTTCCGGTTAAAACAAATTGAAACAGCAAGATCAGAATCTTATTCGCAGATGGATTTTCTGTTTGTGATTTTTATTTAGGAAGAGCTCCTTATGTGTCACCTGACAACCTCCTCAGCGTAAAATAGCGTTCAATTGAGTTAGATCTATCGATGAAACTTTCACCAAAACATTTTTGATGGTGAGAGCAGTCTATGGGATACAAAATCGCCCAAGTACCATAATAACAAGTGGGCGAGAACCAAAGCCCTCTGAATTTTAGAGAGTGATAAAAGTCTAGAAAGATCAGATTAACTTCACATACATACATTGAAAAGCTGAAACGAACAAGTCCTTCGCTCGACGAGTGAGAGGCCAGCGGCGGCCACCCGAGCGTCCATCTCAATCACATGACCAAAACAAACGATGCGCATCACTTCTCATTCAGAAACGGACCAGAGTAAACAAACAGCATGTCGAGGGGGAAGTCGGAAAGCCAGAAGAGTTCGTCCTCTGCCCCACACATTCCTTTTTTTCTATTCCAAAACCTATCAGAACTAAACTTGCCTGCCGAGTTGGGGGGGGGGGGGGGGATTCGACGATGCTCCGCAAGATCTGACGTGTTTTTTTTGGTGACTTTTTTACTGCTTAATTATTGGCCTATTATTAGTCTAGCCAATTTTGTCGGGTGAGAAATCACAGAGAAAGTCAGACAGAACAAATAAATATGAATTAAACTTCCATGCAAACAAAAAATGTAATAAAATAAAACACGACAAATAGATCCAGGTTACCGTGGAGAGAGATGAGCTGTTCAATTCGCACCGACTAAAAGAAATCATTTACATATTTAAAATTTAATTTTATATTTTTATTTCTGTCCCCTTCAGTGAACAAAGTAATCTGGAATAAAGTAATCTGGAACACACTAGATCTAGTACTAGTAACATTGATCAATTTCCCCACGACATCAATTTTGCAAAATCCTTTTAAAAAAAATTCGTTTTTCTTAAAAATGAGGAATCCTAGGTTAAAAATAAAAAAATATGCCCCGCCGTGGGTTTGAACCCAGGACCGGACCCATTGTCTCTGACTGATAACCGCGGATGCTAGCCATTGCGCCATCGCAGACTGCATAATACAGGAGAACTTTCCCATAGTAGACATCACAAAATCAAGAAACCCCCATCTGCGAATAAGCACTTCGTTAAAGAAATTGTAAAAGCGTATAATTTTGAACGGTCTATAATGTACCATACATACAGTAGCTGGATCTATTTGAAGTCAGCGCCCTGGCCTGAGCTTGAGTTTTAGATATTTAGAAAGTGAATTCTTTTGAGTATTTGTTGCCTGCCACCACCCTTGGACTAATAATAGATTTGATTTGCATGTAACAAGAAAAAAGTTTGAAAGAAAAATGATCTTTTTTTGTCTTTTCTCTCTCTCTCTCTCTCTCTCTTATTTCTTTTTAGGGCTCAAATTGAAATACGATTTGGAATGTATCCATTCTGTGCATAATTCAGTGATTAGAGATAACTAAATAGGTAAATGAATAAGTACATGGACATAATTAAACGAACAGAAAAAACAACTAATTTGATAAAAGAATAGATACATATGTCCGTATGGTCATAGTAAGATAAATACAAAATTCAAAGTGAATAAATAGATAGATCTAAATAAATAGACAAGTATGAAAACTGGTGGATAAACAAATAAATAAATAGAATCAGTTGTCCGTAAAGACTATCCCGGGGGCTGGACCCAGGTGAAGACTTTTTATCCCAGATATGTCATCCATTGAATTTCTGCAACGCTTTGTTTAGGTCTTTTCATTAACAGCTGAAGGGTTTTACACTTCAGTTTAAGTATCGGGAATATATGTATACTAGCTGAGTTCCCTGCCCTGCCCGGGATAAATCGATTTATTAGTTTCGAGTTCTGGGTGATTATTATGGACCTGCTTCATTTTGCCTGTTCCTTTAGCTTTATATTATGTTTGTTTGTTTGTTTTTAGATACCTTTCACTGCTCTCCCTTTGCGCATTGACGTCCTGCGCGTCCCGCCAGCATTCGTCAAATGGCTATGATTTGCGCACGGGTTAGTTTGTTTGCACATCGCAGGAAGTGATAACTTCATGTGTTAATGGAAAAGAAAATCATATTTTCCTAGCGTCTTTACGAAACGCTGTATAAAATCTGAGGGCCACCGAATCAGCATTAACAGAGGAGTAGCGAAAGGCGCCCTGCAATTGTCGTAAGGTTTCACTTTTATTAGTATAGATATTATAATATATTAGCTGAGTTCCCGGCCCTGCCCGGGATATATCGATTTATTAGTTTCAGTTCTGGGTGATTATTATGGACCTGCTTCATTTTGCCTGTTCCTTTGGCTTTATTTCATTTTTGTTTGTTTGTTTTTAGATACGTTTTACTGCTCTCCCTTTGCGCGTTGACGTCCTGCACGTCCCGCCAGCATCCTTGAAATGGCTATGATTTGCGCACGGGTTAGTTTGTTTGCACATCGCAGGAAGTGATAACGTCATGCGTTAATGGAAATGAAATATTATAATATCGAAGTGTTTATCCGTCGATACTGATTGTCATGAGTCAAGTGTTATTAAATCTCACGCAGAGCCGTGAGTTGTTTTTTCACCACGGCCATGAGAAATTGGCTGGTGGCCTTGAACGGTCCTCGCGTATTATTGTTTGTGAGTAAGGAATTGCAAAGTTAAACTGTTAGATTCACGCTTGTCGGTTTTAATGTTCGTGATTGGAAGTAATAGAGTAGGGGTGAGGCAAGGTGGGGATAGTTGACATTGTTAAGTATGACTAGACAAGTTTTGCACGTTAACTGGCTGGTAGAATGGTGCAGACTATATTCCTACATTCAAAATGGTGGGATGTTTCGGCCAATGAGATTGCTGAACTAACTTGGCCAGCGGACTAGCCTTGCCGGGTAGTTGGATAGTATAAAACATCGTGTAACGTTGAAATTCATTGAATACAGACGAGAGAAGCATCGTTTCGTGAAGTACATGTATCTCCGGTTGGCCAGTACCTGAACTGAGTGGCACGAAGACTAGTCCATTGTCATCGGACTGAAGGAGCCTAGAGCGAGAAAGCTCACAGAAAGAAAAGTTTTGGTTGGACTGACCTTAAGAGTCCACGCTGCGCTCGTATGATGTTCGCGCCTACTAGCTAGGCGTGACCAACGGTAACTCATCTTTTTCAATAGTAATTGATAGAAGTCCAGAGATAGGGAGGAAACCCACAGCCTCGTAGAAAGTCTGAGAAACCCACAGCTTGCACTCGACGAACGAGTGTTCTGTATTGTAAAGCTATCTCCATAATACGATTGAAGAAATATGGCACCTTGTTGATTAAATGAATAGTGACTGAGTGATTGCATATATATATATATATACTTTTACAAGCTGCTTAAATACCTACAAGCCAATTTGTGCTCCTGTAGGCTTTGAATGTACTGGGCTGTTCTAGCCTTCAGTGTACCTTGAGAATCTGTATTATTGCTGGAGAGTTTGCCTGGCGTCTGGCCAGTGGCGACTCAACTGTTAGTTTAGATTAATATCTTATTTCTTATAATATACCCATTTGGCTATTAATTGCATTACCGTACCTTTGATAGGGAACTTAGTTACATGAATATGATAGGTTAAGTTTAGTAATTAGAATTTTTGCTTTGAATATACCTCTATTGTCTTTTGTTTAGTATATTAATATTATGTAATAATATGGCCCGGCCGGCCTGACATACATATACTCTAGTTATTTAATACTTTCTTGTGTGTTTGTGTCCGAGTGTGAGTTAACTGCCTCTCGTGCAGTCGTTAGATCCCCAAGACCATAACTCTGCTCGTGACACTGATGGATAAAATTTCCCCTAGGATTTTTTTTATCCGTCAACATAAATTCTGTATTTGCGAGTCATCTCCCCTGATTCGAACCTTTCTCAGTCTTCCTCCCTTGTTCCGTTCATACTGACGCGATCAACGTTCTTAATGGGCGAGTGTTGAAAACGATATTGAAATTGAAGAGACTTGCAAATTTATTTATTAAATGGATACATACGAAGGTTCAGGTCTAATCCATTGAACTTGATATGGGTTTCTTGGTTTGGTCATACTTATTTAGTAAGACTTTCCTCACCATTAGTCAGATTCCTCGGTAGCCTAGTGGTTAGCATCTCTGCCTGTCAATCAGGAGGTCGTGGTTCGATTCTCAGCACGGCGACCTTTTTTTTTTCCATAAGTCATCAATCAATCAATTAGGCATCAATCTTTTGGGAGGAGTTCCGTATGCGTTACATGTAATTTTTACCGTTATTAAGTAAAGCTCACTGTTACACATTGTTCCCGACCTTATGACCAATTATCACTTCATATTCACAATAACATTTGTAACATACTTGCTAAGAAAAATAGTATAGATCTAATCCAAGAAAGAAGTCTGAAGTGAGACAAAATCCGAAAACAGCTGCCATTTTGAAACTTACTGGGGAGAGGTCATAGTAACAGGATTTACCAGAAAGTGCGGCTGGCGAAGGTTTACTGAAACAAAACTAGATATAGTGTTCACGAATTTAAACTCACAACACATCGAATGGTCAGATGGACCTGGGGGCGTGAGGGTCTAGTCAGTTTGTATCAATGGGCGGTAGTCAGATTGACTAATCGGGCGAAAAGGGCTGGGGTAGCCATTGGCGATCGACACTCAGATCATGCAATCTCCGAGCAGCTGAAATCGGATTTCGCTACTGAGCCGATCCATAATTTTTTAAAACTATGCAAATTAACAAGGTCAGTAACTTTCCGTAATTTAGGTCAAGATACTGACTGTGAGTATAAGTAAATTTTTACCGACGATCTGTTAACTCACCTGCGTGGCGAAATGGTTACGTGTGATTCAGGAGCGAAAGGGTGTGGGTGCGGATCCGAGCATTGTCATGATTTATTATTATTATGTATGTGTTCTCTTTCAGATGCTTCTAGCGCAGAGAAATCGAGATGAAATGGAAGCGAGATAGAGAGGGGAGAGAGACACATAAGAGAAAACAAAAAATGACGTGAATTATTTATTTCTATTTATTTATTAATATTAACCTCCCAAAAATACCTAGGCCCTTTTTTTTTCAACCCCCTCAAAATAAACCCTCTTTAGCATGTAACGCATTCGCAACTCCTTCCAATCTTTTTTTTTTTTTAACCCAAGAACAATAACGAAAGAAATCCAGTTTTTTTTTTTTTTTTTTGTACCTACACCTGTCAATCGGGGGACAGTGGTTCGATTCTCAGCAGGGTAGGGTTTTTTTTTTCTTCTTTTCTTATAAACGTCTTTTTTATCTGTAATCAACCTGTTTGGTAATTTTTAAAAAATCCAGTTTCTTTGTTTGTTTGTTGTTTTTTGTCATTAGTCAACCCGAGCTTTATCCGCCGATACTGTTGGCGGCCCAAGATCTGCCGATAGTGTTGCCGGACAAACCCAAGTATCCGCCGATAATATGACGGATAAAGCTGGGCAGTATCCGCCGATAATGTTGACGGATAAAGCTGGGCAGTATCCGTCGATAATGTTGACGGATAAGGGCAGCCTTATAATATTTTCCTTGGCATATTGAAAACACAAACCTGTACTTTTGGCCCCGCAGCGCCAATCTCCCAATTCCAGACCTTTTCTTTTTCCTAGTCTAGGCACGTTGAGAACACACAAAGTTTCATACTTGATAATCTTAGAACTCAATCTCATCATTCAAACCAGTCCTAATCGGAAGTTGTTTTGTGAGTGTGATACAGTCTATACCGGAACCAATCTTAGTTGCATTAATTTGCCGAAAAAATAGACCGAACGCCAATGTGTCGCAACCTAGAAACTAATACAAACGTTCTGGAGTTATTAATTATTTTTTCATTTTCTACGCCGCGGACACGACGACAGTCTATACTAAGCTTTGTATAAAATCTGAGGGCCACCGAATCAGCATTAACAGAGGAGTAGCGAAAGGCGCGCTGCAATTGTCGTAAGGTTTCACTTTTATTAATATAGATAGATAATCTATATATTTTGGTAACTCGAAACTTTGGTCACAAAGGCTCAGGAACCGCATCACACTCAGGCTTCAAACTTTGCACAACAGCATATTATCAGTGCGAAATTAACATGGGCTATATCAGAAATTATGAAATGTTCAGGCTTCTATGTTTCATTTTTCATTGTTTCGCCATCATTTAGATCTATTTCGAGTCAAGGTTCGCCATTTTAAGGTTTCGTTATCACTCCCTGCGATGTGTTCACTATCACAATAACCCGTGCGCAAATCATGCTGTTGTACGGGATGCGCAGGGTGTCAACTCATAAAGGTAGAGCAGTACGACTTATTTGAAAACAAACAAACAAACAAAAAAATAGGAACAGGCAAGATGAAGCAGGTCTATAATAATCACCCAGAACTGAAACTAATATTCAAACCGATTTATCCCGTGCAGGGCCGGGGACCACAGGTGTCCTTGTGTGGATAGATATAGTACTTGGTACAAAGCAAACATGATGGGACACTTCATATTTGATTTCGCCCACAAACTGCTTCTGATTTCAATATTCTGTGGAGTAAAAACCTCGGATCACTGTCATCAGCATTTTGGGGGGGGGGGGGGGTGGGGGTGTCAAAACCGTTAAATATTCCCACAAAATCCACTAAGACCGGTATTTACATCTTGCCACAACAATATCTGATCTCTCCTTTAGGAACATTCTTCCACTTTTTGCGTACTGGAACCCCAAGTCTTCAGTGTGTCACGAGTGGAGTGAGCGAGATTCAAGGATTACGGGGGCATGGAAGTGTAGGACTGACTCACGGGATAGGGAGGCTGCTCACCTGTATTGACTTCTGTTAGTTGACGTAAAGCGTGCATGTTGTGAGTGAAGTTGAGGCGTAGTAGGGGCAAAATCTGAATAGTCAGATCACTGCAAGTTAAGAGGTCCCAGGGGACAGACGTGAGATCAGAGGCAGTCGGGAGATTGTGATGTGTTTTCCAGTGATGACTGGTAGGTTGAACTATGATTTATAATTATGATGATTGATGTATCATATTCGCCTATGACCATGATGTAAATAAGTATATGTGAGGAATGTGGAAGTCGGTGATTACTGTGTATAGAAATGTGCGCCATGAGCGATAGATGTAAGTTAGGTTCATGGATTCGTAGCGAGAGTGAGTGCTGTGTGGTACGGTGGAGGTGTGTTACCATAAGATGTGTGGTGAGTGAAAGGTGGACTATTGTGTGTACGCTTCATGGTTTGTAATGAGGGGTGAAATGGTTAGAAATGGTATGGTATTATACCAATGTAATGTTCTTCTTGTAGGTGCCGGGGTCGGGCAGAGACGCCACCCGCGGTAAGCGAACTAGCACAGGGGATAGGCCAGCATAGGGCCGAAGGCTACGCATAGGCCAGTGGAGTGAAGCTGTCGAGCAGGACAGGAGGGGCGCATGAGTCGTGGCAGTCTGGCCACAGACAGGGATGTGTATATAATTGTTAATGTGCTCTAAGATGTACTACATGTGATAGTGATATACGAATGTGCTATTGTGATATTAATGTGAATTGAACTATTAACGTGCTATTGCCATGTTGAGGAGCTCTTGGAATGCTCAGGTGTTATTGCCATAGGAATGTGTTATTAAGACATTGAGTGGAGAGGCTGAAGCCGAAGTGTATTTAAAAGTAACTACCGGGTTGTGGACCCGAGGAAAAGTGCTTGAGGGAAAGAAGGCCGTTGGACGGCAGTTGGTTAGAGTAATATAATGTATGTCATTGCAATGTATCTTTATCTTTATGTTTAATAAATGTGTGAGTCTGATGGGTTGTTCTGTTAAGTGTTATACTTGTTCGTTCGTGATTGTCGTCTTGTTATAACTATTACATCTCCCAGTCTGGGATCTGTGACACTGGGGGCTCGTCCGTTGTGACACTCGTCCGTTTAGTTTACCTGTGGTCATTTTGACATTGTGTATTCGTCATATCTAGTTGTTTTTCTGTTGTCTTTTGTTCGTGGGATGAATGGAAATTTCATGATGGTATAATTTATGTATATTTATGAATATGTACTGATGCATGTATTACTATAAATATGTACTAATGTGTGATTGAATTTTCACAGAGAGAGTGTGCGTGCAGCCTGAAGAAGTCAAGCGGCCAGAGCTCCGATTAACGGGAGGAGTTAGACTCAAAAAGTTGAAAGTTAAGTAAAACTGAAATTTTGTGCCCTGGATTGAGGGCTGTCTCTTCATCTGTCTTTTTCCCTGTTTTTGCTGTTTTTGTTGTAATTGATTATACGGGCGGTGGCGCGGGTTTGCTGTGGTGAACTTGGTTTATCCTCTTCGGGAGGTGGGCTAAACTTGGAACCACGTTCATCACAGTGAACAGTTCTTTAGGGCTTTGTTATTGTTTAGTTGTAGCGTCGATATCTTCTCTGTTTCTGCAGGAAGACGTATTCTCTTGTCCCCTCTCTGACCTATCTGTAGATACGTTCTTTTTTTCAGGCTCTGTTCTTGTTCGTACCTTGTAGTGTAATCGGCGTAGTTAGGTTGCATTTTTTTCCCATTATATTTTTTTTAGAAGTCTTTGTCCTAGTCTGGTTCGTTGTCCTTGACGTACTTGTGGTCCTTCTTCTGAATTTCCTCATTCTTGTCTTTTCTATTCTCTTTTGTTATTTAATAGTGCTATACATTTTATGAACATAGAATTAGTTAGAGAGAGTATGCTATAAAATGTTCAGTGAGGTGTGTTTCTGAATTGCATTTGGAAATAGTGCTTGTTATTGTAGTGGCATAATTTCAGGTCTCGGGATACGGTGGGTATTATAAGTGCATAGACAGTATATTGGATTGCAAATTGTATAATAATAAATCCATGAAATGGCGGATCTCCGTGAGCTCATGAAAATGGGTACGGAACTTGGCATTGTA
Source organism: Onchidella celtica (assembly GCA_963931925.1). NCBI lineage: Eukaryota > Metazoa > Mollusca > Gastropoda > Systellommatophora > Onchidiidae > Onchidella > Onchidella celtica. The sequence goes on along the minus strand of OZ007573.1, from coordinate 26,298,573 downwards.
GGCGTAGAGCTACGCGGCTGGATTAAAGAGCAGCAGGCGGAATTGCGCGATGAGCGTGCTAAAGATAGAGAGCGAGAAAAAGAGGCTCAAGAGCGGCAGCAGGAAAGAGAGGCTAAGGATAAGGAGCAGGAAAGAGAGGCTAAGGATAAGGAGCAGGAAAGGGAGTTAAAGTTAAGGGAGATAGAAGCTCAAGAACGGGAGATAGAGGCGCGAGTAAGAATCGCAGAATTAGAAATCAAGAAGAATGCGCCAACGGAAACAGTTGAGCGGCAGGGGCAAAACAAAAGTGGTGTTCGGATTAAGCTGCCGACGTTCGACGACCGGAAGGACGATATAGACGCCTTCCTTTACAGGTTCGAACTAAATGCACAACTGCAATGGGGGGAGAATAAGCAATTATGGTCCACGTACCTGGCATCCTTATTGCAGGGGCGAGCGTTAACCTACTTTAAAGAGTTACAGCGCGAAGACGTGCATGATTACGATAAGCTGAAGTCTTTGCTGCTTCGCCGATTTGCGCGTACGGAGGAATATTTCCGGGAGCAGTTTAGGCGAGCACGTGCGGATACCAGAGAGGACTTTGCTGCCTTCGTCGCGAGATTGACAGAATATTTCACGAACTGGTTGGACTTGTCACATGTTGGCGCAGATTTTGCTAAATTGAAAGACCTAATGATCCGTGACCAGCTGTACGCGTCGTGCCATAAAGATTTAGTGGCTTTTCTAAAAGAAAACGAACCCGCGACGGTGCAGGAGGCGTCAAAGTTGGCGGAAGCATACCGTACGGCACATCCGTCCAAACCAGTCGCGAGGGCGTACGTACAGGATGCTGGTTACGTCGCCGTGGTTGAGGGGTCGCCGACAGGACATAGAGACAGGTCGCGTCAGCGTGGTGCCTATAATGGGCAAGCCCAGGGGCAACGTAGGGGGTATTGTCAATCACCTGCATATAGGGCCGGTAAGTTTGACCGAGCAGGAGGGCTAGGTCGCGGTAATGGCCGAGGGCGGTTTGTAACCTTTGCCGATCATCGACGGCATGGGGACGTTAGTTCCGGTCGCGATGGGTCACGGGGACCCAGGTCTAGCGGAACACAGGGAGCGGAATGTTGGACTTGCGGACGCGTAGGTCATTTTTCACGGGATTGTAGGGCCGCGAAGTGTTGGAACCGCGGAAGAGCAGATCACATCAGCGTGAATTGCCCTGCAGATAGGATAGCGGCGAACGTGGATGGCAATCACGGTAGCTCCACTCCATGTTCCCCTAATAAATTTCATCATGCGGCCGCGTGTATTACATTGGACAACGGAGGCGGACAGTATTCTAAGTGTCCCAGTTGTGAGAAATTGTTATCTTCTGGTGTTTTACCTTGTGGGAGAAAGATTCCCGTTATAAATTCATGTCATACAGGAGGTGGTCTTAGGGTTTATCCGGGGTTTGTTGGGGACGAACCGGTCTCGGTTTTACGGGATACAGGATCTACCGTTGTGGGGGTGCATAGAGACTGCATTCGGGATTCGCAGCTTACAGGTGAAACTGTCCCGTGCATTCAATTTTCAGGGGCCATTGAGAAATTACCATTGGCAAAGATAGTCATTGATACGCCTTTCCTTAGCGGGGAAGTCGAAGCAATCGTTGGTTTTTTTCCAGGCGCCCAGCTCATCATTGGTAATGTGTCTCGGGTAGTTTCCCCTTCCGAAGAGAATGTGCAGGCATGGTCACAATCAAAAGGTATTGACTTTTGTGCCGCAGTCGAGACACGTCGACAGGTAGGTGATAGGAGCAAGATTAGACCTTTGGCAACGCCAGCGGTCAACCTGGATATCACACCAGAGCGCTTGGCGAGATTACAAAAGGAGGATCCATCATTGAGTTTTGGGGAAGCGCGAACAGAGAAAACGAGGAAATATAAGAACGGTTCATCTTCCTTTGTTATTCAGGCGGGCATTCTGTTCCGAAAGTATGTCACGGTGGCTTCCATTTTAAAGCAGGTCGTTGTGCCAGCGTTGCTAATTGCAACAGTATTGCATTTGGCACATGATGTCCCATTAGCGGGTCATATGGGGATAGCTAGAACCAAAGAAAGGGTTCTTAAGAATTTTTATTGGCCATCCGTCCACAGAGATGTACGATTGTATTGTAAGACGTGCAGTGCGTGCCAAAAGACGACGCATAAGGGACGTACACCCCAGGCTCCTCTTCAAAAGATCCCCACGGTTTCGGAGCCGTTTAAAAAGGTTTCGATAGACCTTGTTGGCCCCATTCACCCAGCTACCGATAGGGGGAATCGATTTTTCTTAACAGTCATATGTAATGCTACGAGATGGCCAGAGGCGGTTCCTCTTCGGACCATAACGTCTGAAGCAGTCGCGGAAGCGTTGTTTGGAATTTTCGCTAGGATGGGAATACCGGAACAAATTTTGTCTGATAGGGGTGCACAATTTACTTCGGAAATGATGAAGGAATTGTTTCGCTTATTTAGCATACAACCCATCACTACCACCCCATATCATCCGCAGGCTAATGGCATGTGCGAGAGATTGAACTCGACGCTAAAGTCGATGCTGCGTAAGGTAGCTGCTGATCGCCCTAAAGATTGGGATAGATATATCCCCGCAGTATTATTCGCGTATAGGGAGGTACGGCAGGAGTCAACGGGATTCTCTCCGTTTGAAATGTTGTATGGTCGTAGTCCTAGGGGTCCAACCGATGTTCTTCGGGACATGATGACGTCGCCGTCATCAGGAGACGATGAGCAAATTTCAGTATTTCAGTACCTGGTTGATTTAAGAGAGAGATTATCTTCAGCGCGCACTATGGCAGAAGAAGCTTCTAGTACCGCTTCAAAAAGAGCGAAAAACTATAAAGATAGAGGATCCAAACTGAGAATTTTTTAAGCCAGGAGACAAGGTTCTATTGTTATTGCCTACGGATCATAATAAGTTATTGATGACATGGAAAGGTCCTTATGCTATTGAGCGAGTTGTTTCGAAGGTAGATTACGCTATCCAGATTGATGGATCAATTAAGGTATTCCACGTTAATATGCTACAGAGATTTTATGAGAGACCAGAGTATCTGTGTGCTCAGACGAAACCAGTGGAGCGTGTCATACGTCGTCATGGTCTGAACATATTCAGACACTAACAGTAATTTTTAAACGATTGCGTCATTTTGGGTTAACTGCTAAACCCGCAAAGATGTATTTGGCATGTCCAGAGATAGTATTCTTAGTACATATCGTGGGTAGAGGTGTTCAGAGACCTGAAGTAACAAAAATTGAGAAATTAGTAGGGTTGCAAATCCCTAAAACAAAGAAACAAGTCAGAAGCTTACAGAAAGTTCATTCCAAATTTTTCCTCCTTGTCATCTTCTCTTACTGACCTTACTAAGAAGGGACAACCCGATAAGGTCCAGTGGACGTCTGAATGTCAGACAGCATTTGATAAATTGGTGACAGCATTATCATCGTCACCCATTCTGATATTACCCGATTTTCGATCTAAATTTATCCTCAGAACAGATGCGTCGGACTCTGGTGTCGGCGCTTGTCTTCTACGGGAGAAGAACGAATGTTTCCATCCTGTATGTTATGTCAGTAGGAAGTTATTGCAGAGAGAAAGAAAGTATTCTGTGATAGAGCGGGAGTGTCTTGCCATTGTGTGGTCCGTCCAGAAATTAGGACTATATCTGATGGGTCGATAATTCTGTATCCAGACGGACCACAAGCCACTAACGTTTTTGTCTAAGAATCGTTCATCCAGCCCTCGCTTATCTAGATGGGCATTGGCTTTACAGCCGTATACGTTCGTCATTCAACCGATTCCAGGAACCAGCAATCATATCGCCGACTACCTTAGTAGAGCCTAGGTGAAGATTTCAGTAGCTTACACATCGGAGGACAGGAACATTCGACAGACAGAACAACGAAGAGTCGCAGATTGTGCACAATTGGAAACGTATATCAGCAGAAATTGGGAAACATATGAACATTGACAGTGATCTGTGTGAACGTTTCTTCGATCTTAAAATATTGACATTATAAATATTATATGAGGAATGGTTGATAGGTTGAGTGATTTGATTCTGTATTAACTAAAATGTTGGTATTATATTTTAGTTAGGTATTGATGATGTGATACATATATGCATGGTGCAGGGCAAATTGATCGCCAGGTTTTCCTCTGATTTAGGTATCATATATCATATGTGCTAGGGGCATGAGTAGGTCATTTTTACGTAGATATCGCTCACGCTCACTCGTTGACATTTATCTTGATGCGACTTGGAAATTAATTGCATTAATTTTTTTTGGGGTGGGGGATGATGTCACGAGTGGAGTGAGCGAGATTCAAGGATTACGGGGGCATGGAAGTGTAGGACTGACTCACGGGATAGGGAGGCTGCTCACCTGTATTGACTTCTGTTAGTTGACGTAAAGCGTGCATGTTGTGAGTGAAGTTGAGGCGTAGTAGGGGCAAAATCTGAATAGTCAGATCACTGCAAGTTAAGAGGTCCCAGGGGACAGACGTGAGATCAGAGGCAGTCGGGAGATTGTGATGTGTTTTCCAGTGATGACTGGTAGGTTGAACTATGATTTATAATTATGATGATTGATGTATTATATTCGCCTATGACCATGATGTAAATAAGTATATGTGAGGAATGTGGAAGTCAGTGATTACTGTGTATAGAAATGTGCGCCATGAGCGATAGATGTAAGTTAGGTTCATGGATTCGTAGCGAAAGTGAGTGCTGTGTGGTACGGTGGAGGTGTGTTACCGTAAGATGTGTGGTGAGTGAAAGGTGGACTATTGTGTGTACGCTTCATGGTTTGTAATGAGGGGTGAAGTGGTTAGAAATGGTATGGTATTATACCAATGTAATGTTCTTCTTGTAGGTGCCGGGGTCGGGCAGAGACGCCACCCGCGGTAAGCGAACTAGCACAGGGGATAGGCCAGCATAGGGCCGAAGGCTACGCATAGGCCAGTGGAGTGAAGCTGTCGAGCAGGACAGGAGGGGCGCATGAGTCGTGGCAGTCTGGCCACAGACAGGGATGTGTATATAATTGTTAATGTGCTCTAAGATGTACTACATGTGATAGTGATATACGAATGTGCTATTGTGATATTAATGTGAATTGAACTATTAACGTGCTATTGCCATGTTGAGGAGCTCTTGGAATGCTCAGGTGTTATTGCCATAGGAATGTGTTATTAAGACACTGAGTGGAGAGGCTGAAGCCGAAGTGTATTTAAAAGTAACTACCGGGTTGTGGACCCGAGGAAGAGTGCTTGAGGGAAAGAAGGCCGTTGGACGGCAGTTGGTTAGAGTAATATAATGTATGTCATTGCCATGTATCTTTATCTTTATGTTTAATAAATGTGTGAGTCTGATGGGTTGTTCTGTTAAGTGTTATACTTGTTCGTTCGTGATTGTCGTCTTGTTATAACTATTACATCTCCCAGTCTGGGATTTGTGACACAGTGCTGAATAGAAAGTTCTTCTCTTGAGGCTGATACTATACTGTGTGTCAAGATTATGTCTCAGTAAATTTAATGTAAGATAAAATTTTGTCTTTGGATAGTTTGAATATGCATCTTTCTATGATGTGAAAGTCAAAGGTGTTCAAGATTGGCTTTCGGCCTTTTCTACTATTTCATTCATATCTGGCAGTTCGTTCTGATAACATCTGAGTGTAGTGGTTTTTACACCCAAACATGCACAGAGGCTTTTCATGGGGTGGTTTAAAGAAACTTGAAGGCTTTGTTTTTGAGCTTCGCTTTCATGATATTAAGCGCTCTCAGGACAATTTTCTTTACTTCAGGATGTATGATCGGAGTATAATGACAATTTGGTACTGTTTAAAAAGTGTCTATTTTCGTAGAATTGGTTCACTGGCTAAGCTGACATGCGAACTCATGACTGAATATTTATTTATTTTGTTCAAAATAAACGTTGTGGGGGCACGCAAAGATGGGTAAAATCATGAAATTCAGTGATGTTCCCGTTGTTACGCTGCACAGTCGCGTGCAATTGGCTTGAGTTGTCACTCACCGGTAGCGAAAAAAGGGCCGTTGCGTTTATCTGAAATATTTGGATTTGCCCTTATTCAAACATGACATAATAAAGACGACATTTCTGTGCACACGGTAAAAACTCTGCTGTTGGTCTCACTGTGTTTTCGTGTTTTTTGTTTTTCAATTTTTGCAAGTGAAAAAACAGTTCATCAAATTGAAACAGGAGGCTATGCAAAATATTATTTGGCCCGGATTCATCGAGGCCAACTGTATGTTTTTGAACGCACTGTATTGATTATTACGGAGCATAGCTCCGTAAACTCATTATGTGTTACAAACACGTACTTTGACCTTAAGAGATGCCAAAGAACATCATGGCGCCATCCCAGGTCTGGCCATTGGCATCAATTAGATCTTATTCTCTCAAGGAGGAAGAGTTTGGGCTGTATAAAAATAACTCGTTCCCTCCACAGTGCTGACTGTGACACCGACCATGCACTGGTAGTCAGCAAAATCAAAATTTCGGCCAAGAAAATATACAGATCAAAAGCCCCTTCAATCCCTAAGATCAATGTAACAGCAATCAGAGATGAATCAAATAGAAAGTCATTTGAAAAGTTATTTGCTGAAAGCATGGATAATGTCACCCAATGCGACTCGGTAGATGAAACATGGAACACGCTCAGTTCAAAAATTCATGACTGTGCCATCAAGTCTTTTGGACAGCATAAAGTTTCAAACAACGACTGGGTAGCCCAGAACAGCGAAATTCTCCTACCTCTCATTGAGCAAAAGAAATCTGCTTTCAATGAGTATAACAAAAATTGCAATCAGAGTACAAAAACTTGTTTGAAAAATGCAAAAGCTAAACTTCAGCTGGAGGTAAGACGTTGCGCCAACAAATACTGGACAGACTTGTGTAACAGCATACAAGAGGCAAATGAAAAGGGAGATATGAAAACCGCCTTTAGTCAGATGAAAGTAGCCCTTGGGCCAATCATCCCCAAAAGCGCCCCACTTAAGTCTGTAAATGGTGAACCCATCACAGATAAAAATGAACAACTGAATAGGTGGGTAGAGCATTACTCTCTGTTGTATTCAACTGAGAAAAATATTCCACCAGATTTTGAGGAACACCTCCAAAAACTGCCAATAATGGCCGAACTTGACGCTGAACCTTCCTTAGTCGAGCTTTCCAATGCAATCGACCACCTGTCTGCTGGAAAAGCCACAGGAAGTGACAACATTCCTGCAGAGGTATTAAAAGACCTAAAAGGCCTACTATTACCACACCTGTATAATCTGTTACTGCAGTGTTGGAAAGAAGGCGTGATACCACATGATATGAGAGACGCCAAAATTGTCACACTTTACAAGAACAAAGGAGACAAAGGCGACTGCAACAACTATCGAGGCATATCCCTCCTCAGCATTACTGGAAAGGCTTTTGCTCGCGTCATCCTCTGCCGCCTTCAACAACTGGCGGAAAAAGTCTTACCAGAAACACAATGTGGCTTTCGAAGCAAACGATCAACTATTGACATGATATTTGCACTTCGGCAAATCCAAGAAAAATGTAAAGAACAAAACAGGCCGCTTATAACATGCTTTGTGGACCTAACAAAGGCTTTCGACACCGTAAGCCGATCTGGCCTGTATGCAGTCCTTAAATCCATAGGCTGTCCACCAACATTGCTAAAACTTATTGCATCCTTCCACACTGACATGAGGGCATGTGTCAACTTTGAGGGCTGCACATCCAATTCATTTGCTGTAAACAGCGGTGTGAAGCAGGGATGTGTTCTTGCTCCTACCTTATTTGGTATATATTTTGCAGCCCTACTCAAGAATGCCTTTGGTCAATGTTCAGGTGGAGTACTTATTAACACCAGAGTGGACGGCTCCATTTTTAATGTTGCCAGACTAAAAGCAAAATCTCGTACAGAGCATATTATGTTACAAGAGCTCCTCTTCGCAGATGATGCTGCAATCGTGGCCCACGATGAAACCACGCTCCAGGCTCTCATCAATAGCCTTGCCAAAGCCTGTGACAAATTCATGCTAAAGATCAGTGTCTCAAAAACTGTAGTTTTGACACAAGGCTTGAGAAACTCCAACCCAATCATGCTGAATGGCTCTCCTCTGGAGCAAGTGGGAAAATTCTGCTACCTAGGCTCAACCATCAGTGGTAGCACAGACATAACAACTGAAATAAATGCCAGAATAGGAAAGGCGGCCACAGCTTTTGGCAAACTCTCAAAAAGGGTGTGGAACAATAGCAAGCTGACCATCAAAACAAAGGTACTCGTGTACCAAACTTGCGTCCTAAGCACCCTGCTGTATGGCTCAGAGACATGGACCACCTACTCCAAACATGAAAGATCCCTCAACTCCTTCCACCTGCGCTGCCTACGCAAAATTCTCAAGATCAAGTGGCAAGACAGGATCTCAAATATCGAAGTTCTGAGCCGAGCCAACATTCCATCAACTCAGGCTCTCCTAGGCAAAAAAAGACTGCGGTGGCTTGGACATCTCCACCGTATGGAAAATGATCGCATCCCCAGACAAATTCTCTACGGGGAACTTGCTACTGGCAACCGACCCAGAGGTAGGCCACATCTGCGATTCAAAGACACTTGCAAGGTCACGATGAAAGCATTCAACATCGACCCCAATGAATGGGAGAACCTTGCAAGTGATCGAAGCAGATGGAGACAAAAATTGCGCAGTGGCACGCTCGCAATAGACTTCAAGGCAAAAGAAACATACCTGACAAAACGACAGAGGCGGAATGAAAACACTCGCCAAAGTGAACCCAAAAGACTGACCTGCAATCACTGCCATCGCACTCTCGGGTCAAACATTGGTAGAATAAGCCACGAGAGAAGCTGTCAGTCAAAGTGAAAGTGAATATTCTAGCTGCTAAGACCGTCTGTAAAGACGCTAAAGGCCATATATTGATTATTAACTGTAGCACAACTAAACATGCAAAGAGCGGTATGAAATAATCCAAGAAATTGGGACCTAAACATTGGAGTATATTTTCTTGTTCAGCCTTGCTACCCAATCTTACAGTGTATCAGAGGAGAAAATGTAAACATGTAAACATGTAAAGAAGGACGAAAACAGTTCAGACTTCATAATTAATACGCATTGTGTCATGTAAAAAACTGATGTCCCTCTCAAGGCTTGCGGATAGGTCACAATCAGTAAACATGAAACGTAAAATCTGTGAAACTAGCAGTAACCTTGACCAGACTAACATTAAAACATTCCATAGCCAGGACATTGCCCGGGATAAATCAGTTACTGGGTTGTGATTTTACAGAGTTACTCCGGGTCTTCAACCACTGATGTGTATCGGTATTTTTTAAACCACAATAAAATACTGTTATAGTTACTTCCATAACCAGGGTCGATGCACTTCTGTAAACTCTTAGACACGTTATGCATTCTAGACAGTTGGTTGAGTGAACGCAGTGGTGTAAAACAATAATAATCGTATGCGAGTTTGGGTGATAAATTTATGAAAATCAGTAATAAAATTTTGTGAATTAGGGAGAACAATAATGTAACCAACGTTTTTCTCTTGCGAGACCCAGATTTGGAATAAAGCAAAACTAATATTTAAATTTTAAATCTGCGATTGGGGATTCAACAGATCCAGAGCTGTCACAGCATTATATAACCACGCTATGATATGAGCAACAGTATCTTTTAAAATCTTGGTTTTCAGATGCAGCTTTAAAAGTGTGTCACCCGTAATCGTCAAAATCTAAAGCAGGCCAACTTAGAAGAAAAAAATAATTACAACAAAATGAATTTCTGTCCCATGGGTATTGCTTTCAATTCTCACCCAGTGTCTGAGAATAAATGCAACCTCTTATTACTACTTTTACCATCATTTCTACGGTTACTACACAACATCATCGACGTGATCGTTATTAACATTACTCATCATGTTCTCTCGTACTCTGTTATTATACTTCATAATGTTCCTTTTAGTAGTCAACTACGCTTATTTGTTGCGAACAAAGCAATATTTGTTCATGTTTTATTTTATTTTATTTACCACAGCATACGTCACATTTTCAACACTTTGTTGAGAAAGAGAAGGAGGCGGAGGAGGGGGGGAGGTGGACAGGAAGAAATATTAGGCAGTGCAGTGAATGTAAAGGCACTATGAATGACGCAAAGGTGCACGACACTGAGGTTGAAGCACTAAGCTTGAGTTCGGAAGAAAGTTTGAGTGCATAGTGGACAATGGTGGTAGCGGCCGGCTATTTTTCCCTGTGCATTCCAGTGAGAGCACTTGTCCAGCCAAAAGACAGGTTCACTTTCTGACCAGATGACTGGGAAATTCATGAAACAGAGAAGTAGTGGTCGAGGTTGAATGAGATGAAAGATCAATGAAAAAATTGGGTGAAGACATTGATGAGGAAAAGGGTACCAGTGAAGGAGGGGTATGGGAGAGAAAGAAAGAGATCGATGCACATTAAAATTTTAATAGGCTTGGTCAGTGGTTCGATGACCAAACTGAGTTATTTCAGTTGTACATGTATGGAAATGAAGGAAGGTAAGGTGTCGTATCTGAATTATACAAGAGAAGCTCCGGTAAAAAAAAAAAATGTTCTGGTTGAATCTGATTTTTGTTTGGGGCGCTGAAAACGGAGATGAAGAGCCATCATTTCAGGAATTCGTTCATCATGGCGCTGAGAAACGAACAGCAAGACCCAGCTAAGCGTCCTATCATGAGGAAGTGACTGCTGTCCCAGACATTTATATTGAGGCCGATGGATCCAGATGGTCACCTGTGCCACCAACGGAAAATCGAACAACATATTTTGGGTACCGGTACCGCCATCAAAAGTCCCCGAGTTTGCATGTGTTTCTTCTTTTTTATGACAATTCGTTGTTGGCTACCACAATTACATGCACTAATGTTGAAAGAAGGGGGAAATGGGAGCAACGTGGACAGGCGCCGATCAAGCCGAGACGATGGCTTCCGTGGGACGCTGTATCCTTCTGCGGTTGCCTTTAATCAGAACCTGCAAAGTACGACCATCATGTGGCATAAGATATACTTATGTCCTTGGTTCTGTTGTGACAGACTGTCAACACTCTTATTACAATGGTCTGATGTTTGACACGAGGAGACACGCTCTGCACACACATGCAGGAGCCAGGGACCTATTTTGGCCCATAACAGAAATCTGGGACAGCTTCATCAAAACACTAATGCATAGGTATATTCTTGGCCCAACGCTCACAGTCGATGAGCAGTTCATACCATGGAGAGGAAGGTTATCCTTTCTGCAGTGCATGTGTACATGCTATTTAAACCTAACATAAGCAGCACACAACTATTCTGAATGTGTGATTCAGAAACAGCATTATCTCCTTATTGTGAAGCCTTACCTTGGAATGTTCATTTAGAAAGTGGGAAATCAATCTGGGGAGGAACACTGCACTTGAACCCACGACCCTCTTTGCAAAGACAGGTGGAAACATTGCTATGAGCATTTTATTTCACTTATTTGACCCTTGGGGATCATCTCTTGAAAATTGGACAAAACATTTGTGGGCAGAGTAGGGAGGAACAATGAATTCCGCAGTAAGAGGGCACCCTCTAAAGGTCAACCACTCTTGGCTTTCCCCAGGAGATTGGCCCTGCTTAGTCATAAGTCTGGATCAAAGATAAGATATCCTCTACTACCGTGCACAAAGATGCTGTCATTACAGATAAGAAAAAAAATCGAAATCAGAAATTGTATTGTGCTACAATCAATCCAAGTGAGAATAGACAAAGTGGACCGTTGCACACCGCCAGCCCAAAGCGGACGACAAGAAGATGGTCTATGATTGTGTTCTGTAATTTATTAGACGTTGCCTCAGCAGCAGTCGTTTGGGAAAAATTCCGGACTGACCTAAGATCAGCAACTGGGAAACTCTCTGAGCTCCAGATTGCAGTGGTTGCAAGTAAGAAGGCGCCCAGTGCAAAGAAACATTATCTCGAGACTGGAAGACTGTGATTCAGGAATGTGTCATTTCCTTAGACATAACAAAGGAGAGCTAGTTCAGCTACGAACTCCACGACTACAGGAGGAACTAGGAGAGGGGGCACATAGAGCCAAAGTGTGTATCGTAATACATTCGAAAAAGAAAAAGCTTAGGATAGATTAGTCGATTTTGTAAAAACTTTCCAGCCTTCGGCGGACCGGGAATTCATTCTTAGATGGATAAATTCCCTAAGAATCACATTCAGAAAAGAAGTCAAGAAAGTCGAGGCGTCGATGACATCAGAAACTGGGGAGGAGGAAATTTATAAACGGAAGTTGTGCTACTTCGGCAATTTGATGTTCCTACGAGATAACTACTGTTTTGACCACTCCGGTCGCCTTTCCTCTTCTTCAGTGTAAAATAAATCAAAATTGCACTAGATTTTATATTATATACGTACCTAGCTTTTGACGCCATTTTGTACGCACTGATCGCCAACTTGACACACCAACTTGAATCATGCGTGGTGGCGAGATCATGGCTTGAGAATCCTCATGCAAGTTTGAGAATTGTTAAGTTTACTAATTATTGTTGATGAGAAAAGTTTGACAAACTTTAGAAAAGTTTAATAGTCAATGGCCCGCATTAGACACTCGTATACATACATAAAGACAAAACTGAAATCACGAACTTCTTTCACATGTATGATTCAATTTACATATTTTTGCCGCAATGAAGGATTTTATTTCCTCTTTTTTTTTTGTCGTAGCTGCAGTTGCAGTGACCCACCATAGCAGAAAGCGATGTGGGAAATTATATTCCTGTTTGACGAGTATGGGTCACGATAGCGGATTGCATTGTGGAAAAATATATCTTTACAATATTCGAGTCTGGGTCAGATCTGACTTATGATCGTAGAATACGTATAATAATAAAACAGTGGTCAGTTCCCTGTTGTCTTTTATCCGCAGTTGACCTGATGACCTTTTAACTCGTTACATGTTTGGAGAATGCACGAGATTTCAATGATCAGGTCCACGCGGTCGATCAATTAAAAAGTAAAAACCACCCCGTGGGTCAATATGACCCACGATCGTAGATTAGGGTTAAGAGGGGAATTGTGCAAATAATGTTAAATCACCATCCAATATCAAATATCAAATTCAGTACATTATTGTGCTCTTTAGACAATGACACTCTCAATTCAGTCCATTCCAGATCACACAAATAGGTCCGATTCTGACAATTAAAAACCTGTAGAGCAATTTGCAAGCATACTGGACATTTGGCAGGTAACTTTATATAAATGAGGAGGCTTGAGTATAAAGTACTTAAATGTAAAGTCCGGCTATATATTTGAAGACTGAATGTTACTTACATTTGTGTATACTTTAAGCAACCACAGCACTTAGTATTATTTGGGGGAAATTTGTCAAGGTATCTTTTCGCCATCTAGTTGACCGAAATTTACAAACATGGACATGGCAAGTAAAAAAAAAACATCTCCTGCTTTGCAGTTGGACTTAGTATCATAAATACTTTTGCATGCCTTCATGACTGGCCCCTGGAACCAAGGAAACTTACACATACACCATTTCGACAGATATTTTCCTTTGCATCAGATGGGAACATGAGCAATGCAATTAAGGGTGGCAAAAAGTAACAGTTTACCGCTATATCATTTTATTTTACCTTTAAACTTGAAAAAACACAAGACGTTGAGACAAAAGAGACTGTGTCAGATTAGCTGACACCTGAGAAAATTAACTTTATAATGTTTGAAACTCACTTGGGATGCCGCATTGAGCTAAAAAAAAAAAGGCTTAAAATTGAACCACAAAAAATACTCCCACCACCATTTTCTTTTTTGTTTGTAGTGAAATTGCTTTTATTTTGAACCATCTCTAGCTTTTTAAGAAATCTGCACATACCAGTAAATTACTTATATTTATGGGCGCATGGCATTCTACAATTCTAGCACTACATCAAATCCCTTAAATCCCTTTCAACTGTTTTTCTGCTCAATGTTAACTTTTAAGCTGGCGAAATGACTCTGGCGAGTTGACGCATTTCAGTTTTGAGGGTAGGTTTGTTTGTTTCTCTCTGGCACATTGTCACCACAGCATTCGAAACTAAATAGTGAATGATTAATCAGAAAGAACAGTAGGGGTGAAAATTTCGTATCATTATTGTGGGATTTTTGTTTTAAGCAGACTTTTGGATTTTCACATCAGTTCTGGATATTCAAGCCCAACAAACAAAACAAATATAGCTTACACACAACTTACGAAAATGTTCAGACCCTGAGCGCATCGGTTTTTAGTGAAGGAATTGAACACTCTTCGGCTTGTGGGCTCAGAGCACAAGTGGCTAGCCGCCAGAAATAATGTACCAATGGTGAACATGCCAACGACAGCACCAATGACTGTATATTCCATAAACCACAATCTGAGGAAACAAACAAAATTAATTTAATGTGAACAATCTACACTTTATACTCTCGAAATGCTGAGTTCTGACTCATCTTCTGACTGATAACAATAATCTGTCTGTTTGTCTGTCTGTCTGTCCAAAATAAAAAAAACAGACTGCAGCATTTTTTGGGTGACCCTGCACAGTCATCTCCACACCTACAAAACTGCTTGTGCAGGTTTCTTTGGATCTGAAGTGGTACCTTTTGAACATTTCATGGATACTGTTGATCAAGCTGAGGAACACTTTTGCATCACTCATTTCCTGAATAAATCTTCCAGTGAACACTACTGCAACCTTTACCCTTTTGCCCCCCTCCCCTTTTTTTTTTTAGATGGCTGAGGTAGTAAGGATAAACTAGAGTTGGGTGATAACTGTGCAAAATAAGATGAGGTTCGTAGGCTGGTTCAAAGATTGCAGGATACCCTTGAACTACTTGAAGGAGTGGTTAGTGTCGTAAAAAAATAAATGCCTCATAATCCTAATTTTGGAAGAAAAGGCTAAAAATAATTAAGTCAGTGATTTGCCTTATAGTTTCGATCATATAAAATTATTACTTCATCAGTTTTATCATTTAAAATGCTCTCTCCTTACAGTCTCTTCTCTGTGCAGACATGAAATACGTAATTATACTTAAAATCTTTATTTAAATTTTTATCCAGTCTCATTTTCAGTGATTGGTGAACATTTTCCTCCAGCAAAAGGCACTCGGTGTTTCTCATCCCTAATTATTAATATGAGCTCATTGGCACACGTCCATCGCCAATGGGGAAAATGTGAGCAAGCTGGAAAATTTTTACCGCGACAACTGATTTAATCCGGTGTTTATTTATGAGATTTTCTTTCTCATTTGAGTCTCAAATGAGTCTCATTTGAGTCTCAAATGAGTCTCATTTACATTTATCCATGAATCTGGAATATCGTAATTCTACTATTTTATTGCAAACCATGAACTGACGAGGAATGTACAATTTACTGAATCGCTATTAACATGCCAACTTTTTTTTTTTAAATAGTACATCATGAGAGAAAATGGCAAAGGAGAAATAAACACATGCCTGATCTTCCTCTTTTTTATCGTATTGCTAATCTTTCACAAATACAATACTTATATTATACGATACATACTGATTATGATCTTTCAGCAAATCACGAGTCCTCCATGTGGCGGTTAGAAGACTGCCAGTCAAACAGCCAATTCCCAACATCAGAATAATCCATGATAATAAAGAAGGACAGGGAATCAGGCCTAAACATTTGAGGATCTTTTCACAACAATTGTCACTCTGTCCTGGAAATGAATTTAGAAAGAAAAAAAAGGCCGTAAGTTATACATGATGAAAACATTACAAAATACAAGGCATTTTTTTATGGCCTGTTTGTGAAAGGTAACATGTATTGCCTGAAGAAGACACCTCGGGACCGTCTCAACATCATTCGGAGCTCCTGGGCAGATTCTTTTGGAATGTGCATGCCCTGGGCCCCTACACCACTGTGGCCCCTGGACAACTGTCCAGTGTCCCCATGCGATATGACGACTCGTCCGAGACGCCTGTGCTTTCCCTTACATATTTTCTTTAAAATCATTTATTTCATTTATTATTTAAGAAAGTCAGACGGAAATATCGGTCCGGGAACAAAGCACAGTATGTTTCCAGCTCTTTCGATGAAGTAGATTAAGTGCAATTCTGGACAGCCACACTTGGGTCCAGACGGTCATGGTCCTGCTGGTTCACTAAACACTGCTTCGTGCGAATGCACACACTGTGGCGGTTAGGCGTGCAGTAATTTAGTATAAGTTTTTACCTTGCATCAGCCATTTAAATAATTAACATTTTGAAGAAGACAATGGCTAGCGTTACTAGCATTTCTAGCAAGAGTTGTCAAAACTAGCATTCCAATAGAAGTTTTCCCCGATGGCGTCAAGATATGATAAAAGTGCCATTAAGTATTAAATTAAGAAATTCATAAAAACAAAAATAATAAATCAGTCTTAATAAGTTTATACACATAGTGCGTTTTGCTTTTACCGTGCAGAGAGCGGGCGAACTAATAATAATAATAACCTGTGGGATTACAGAGGTGCACAGCTCCCTGTAACGGAAGCAAATGTATAAACATTTGTTGTTGTTTTTTTAATACCCATTCAATGCAAACATAATTTTAGATAAAGTTGAAAATAATAATCTGTTAATGATATAATCCGAGAACAGGTTTATCTCGAGCAGTGCCGGGTACCTCAGCCAGTAGGCCAATTTTTATTTTTTTTTAAAGCATTTTCTAGACCATCAACGCTTTCGATAGGGTAGATGTCAATGCTATCACGCGGAACTTCAAGCAATTTGAAATGTTCATGCCAGTTTTTAAAAACTGTAAGGGCTGAAGTAATTGAGAAAATTTGTTTTTTCTTCCAGGTCCTCAAAAACAAATATTATATGTCGTGTCTAAATATGAAATATCTCTGTGGGTTCATGTTTTATTAAGAAACTAGAATAGGTAAGCTGGATTTTCATGTGTACGGAAACAGCAACGGAACCGTCAAAAATCCTTCATGTAGTAAAATACAATGTTTTCATGAATACGGAAACACCGTAACACTCTTTCTTTACTGATCAAAACATGTTGAAAAATTATAGACCCGTCTCAAACCTTCCTTTTCTTTCAAAAATCCTTGAAAAGGTGATATTACAACAACTAATGTGTCATTTGAGAAATAATGACCTGTTGGAACCATTTCAATCTGCTTACAGAAGTAACCACAGTACTGAAACTGCACTATTAAGAATCATGAATGACATATTAGTAAAGGCAGATTCTGGAAATATTACTCTGCTAAATTTGTTGGATCTATCAGCAGCGTTCGACACCATCGATCACGAAATCCTGCTCAGAAGGCTAGAAACATCGTTTGGAATCAGAGGGGTCGCCCTTAAATGGGTCGAATCTTACCTGTCAAATCGCCACCAATTTGTTGTAACCAACAAAATAAGATCTTTTTCTTATGCGCTTCAGTATGGCGTACCACAAGGCTCAGTGCTTGGTCCTATTTTGTTTACTATCTATACTATTCCACTTGTACATGAAATAAAGAAATTTAATTTACAATATCATTTCTATGCTGATGATACCCAGCTCTACAGTTCTGCCTTGCCATGCGATGTTGACAGCCTTCTGCAGCAGGCTGGAAACTGTATAACAGAAATTAAAAGCTGGATGAACCAAAACAAACTGGCACTAAATGAGGATAAAACTGAGGTTATTTTATTAGGCCGTGAGCGGGTTCTGCAAGAAGCGGACAGAACTGAGATGATAATTGGCACTAATTCAACAGAAATTTCAAAAAAAGTAAAAAACCTAGGGGTTTACATTGATTCAAATCTTTCTATGTCATCTCAGGTTAGTCACCTCATTCGTATTCTATACATGGAAATCTGGAAAATTGGTAAAATCAGACATCTTATTTCAACTGAAACTGCGGCTGTTTTAGTAAATTCTTTTGTACTTTCAAAGCTTGACTATTGCAAGTCCCTTTTGGCTGGAATTTCACAAAAAAATATTAGAAAACTCCAAATTGCTCAGAACAATGCAGCGAGACTTGTTTTGAAGAAAAAGAAAAGAGATTCAGCACTGCCACTTCTGCAGAGTTTGCACTGGCTGCCAGTCGAGAAAAGAATAATGTACAAATTGTCATCCATTTGTCACAAATGTGTCAATAATACTGCTCCATCGTACCTAGTTGATTTAACTGATTACTATGTTCCATCTCGTCAACTAAGATCATCATCTGACACTACAAAATTGAAAGTACCTAAAATAAATCTGTCCACTGTAGGAGAAAAGTCCTTTTCATTTCTTGGCCCTACCATCTGGAACACTCTTCCAAAGACAACCAGGG
Source organism: Onchidella celtica (assembly GCA_963931925.1). Classification (NCBI taxonomy): domain Eukaryota; kingdom Metazoa; phylum Mollusca; class Gastropoda; order Systellommatophora; family Onchidiidae; genus Onchidella; species Onchidella celtica. The sequence continues at coordinate 26,280,188 of OZ007573.1, read as the reverse complement.
AAATTAATGACATTGGTTCTTTCAAACGCCATCTGAAGACCCATTTCTTTCAGACAAACTAGGCTAGGTGTTTTTCGGCAGCAACAATAGTAACTATTTTTGAATTTCTTTTGTGTATGCGCGTGTGTGTGTGTGTGTAAGAGTTTGTTAAAGCGCCCAGAGCTTGTCATCGACGGGGTTGGGCGCTATATAAATGCAATATATTATTATTATTATTACTACTTGATGAATTTTTTACAGCCGTAGACACTTAATCTGGGTTTTCATGAGACGGAAACGGTCAAAACCCTCGAAAGAGTGAAATAGAGAGAATGCTTTCATGTATACGGAAATGCCGTTTTCGTACACATGGAAACACTCTTTCTTTTTACAACTTTTTACAGCATGCGTGCTTTTCATGTGTACGACTGCGAGGTCAACGACACACAAAATTTTGTAATCCCACGGAGTGCAGGGGCGAAAACCGTCGAAGTAAAGGAAATTGTCACTTTTTGTTCTTAAACCGCAAATTCTTCTGTGATATTTAATTCACTACGTTCTCTGTAAAGCTACGATTTCATGTGCACAGAAACGGAAATGGCAATGGAAATGACGTGCGGAGACAAAATGTGGAAAAACAAATTGTGTTTCCAATAGGTGCGGGAACGAAAACAGCGAAAACAAAGGAAATGATCACTCCTTGCTCTAAAACAGCTGGGTCTTCTGCGATCTTTAATTCAAAGCTGTTGTTACTTGGAGGTCTACGCGCCCCAAGCGTTTTGCGCTAGTGGCGCCTAGGTACAAGCTACTATCCTAAACCCCGTCCCAAAGACACAGTACAGTATACCTGTCTTGGACCGAGCTTACCCTCAACGCCGAATCTTATCGAATCCCTAAACCCAGCCCTCTTTCCTTTCAACCAAAAAAACAGGAGAAAAACGAAAAGAATAATCTGAAAGACACGGTGGTCTAGAGGCAAGGTATTCGCCTCTCATGCCGAAGGTACCGAGTTCAAATCCCGGTCGGTGAAGGCATGTTGGAATTTTGCGATTTTTCTCACCTTTTCCTGTCCCTGATCCTGTGGGAGGTAGGATCAAGCACCTAGTCTTCTCGGATAAGGACAAAAAATTCGGAGGTCCCGTGTGCACATTAAAGACACCTTGGCAGTTGGGAATCGAAAAGAGCAGGCCGAACAGGCCGCTGCCCCGGGCAAAATTAAATAAAATTCATCCCCCCCACTCCCTCCCCCTCATCTCCCACCCCCCCCCCCCCACACAAAAAAAAAACCGCCGACCGGCGCTGCACTGTGGTGACGTCGTGCCTGCTCCAATTCTAACTGGGCAGCAATGGCACAAAGGCAAATTTCCCAAATGGAATAAAAGAAATATACAAAATACAAAATACGAAATAAAAAATAATAATTAAGGCTGTTGTTAGGAGTATTTCGGGATTAGCTCACCAACTTTGGAGTGACAAAAGGCTTTAAAACAAATACCCCTAGTGCAAAAAAAAACAACAACTCCAACTCGGAGTACGTATGTACTCTTAGTCAACCAACATTCTTACCTCGTCTCGCGTTGAGTGAACTCGTCCACGTGATGCACTGTGCGGAGATAGACAGTGGCCAGTCAGTCGATCGTTCGCGTGATGCCGATTTCAGGGTTGCCAACTTAGCGACTTCGTAGTTAGATCTGGATCTTTTTGAAAATTTTTAGCGACATTTTGGAGCGATTTGCGACATGCAAATCTGGAGAGTTTCCCTGAAATCTAGCGCCAAATCTGGATACTTTGGACTTTTTTCATGTCGAGCCTTAATAATAATATATAACACTGGTCAACAAATTTTGAAAATTTGTCTGCATCTGAACTGAACTTGTTGACCAGTGTAATCATAACAACAAGCTCACAGAAATTGTAAATAGCAACAAGGATTAATTAATAAAATTTCATTTATTTATTATACGAAACGGGTCAGGCTTAAAAACCTGGGTTACGACAAAGTTTCACAAAGTTGGTTGTTGCCAGTACGTAAAAGTTTAAAAAAATTGTTTAATATAATTTATATAATGCATTTTAATTGGTCATCGGTCAGCATGTTCATGAAAATATGTATTTGCATCAAATTACTGCTGTGGGGGGATTACAAGCGACTAGCAATAACTAGCGACTTTCCGTGGGAGTTTTAGCGACATTTTAGCTACTTTTAGGGATGAGCCTGGCGACATTTAAAAATCTAGGTTGGCAACCCTGGCCGATTTTATAACCTTGGCGGTCGGTCAATTGGCTCTTTTTGAACACGTGTATCCTGTTTACTTTAGGACGCAATAACAACAGTAGTGGTGGATAAATTGTAAGTGACCCCTGGGATATTTGGACGAAGTACTTGTTATGGGATGCAATAAGTTCTATTGTTAAATATAATGCCCATAATCAAGAACTGTCTACATGCTGTTTAACACACATTTTATCCTTTTTCCCCAAGAGCTCTGCGCTCCCCCCCCCCCCCCCCAAGTCATGCCATTAAGGTGAACAAATTATTTTTTAAGCCACGGACTTAATGTAGTAACTACATGTAAGGGTATCATGACATTGCCTTCTCCTTCCACTATTTTATGGTTCAACTTCAGTGATGTTAGTTTTCGTAGCACGCTTTTAGCAAGAGTTTTTGATTTCCAGCTCATAGAGTTTAATCTAAGCAATACAATCTCTCTCTAATTACCACATCAAATAAAGATAACGACCAACAACAAAGTTTTCCCCCAGTTTTCCCTGATGAAAAACCTACAGACAGACGCCCTTTTGCAGCATGCCCTAGCATTACATCGGAATTCATAAACATAGAACAGCTTCTCAATTCATTTCAGACGTAGACGACAACCAGCATCAAAATCAAAAGTTCCCTAAAGATTTTCCCTAGTTGGAACTTCAGACCGTCAGTGCTATTAAGTCGGGATGTTATCTTTTTTTTTTTTTTATGTCTTCGTGGTCATCTCGAATCTAAATTCAACCACCAGATGTTCCTTAGTGGTTTTAGAACACCCTTGGGGTGGATGTCACCTCTCAAAGGGGCACAGGGCTTGGCGGGGGTGCATAAAAGATACCCCCAAGGCAAAAATAATTCTAGCCTTTGCCGAGTTCCATACTTGACGGGCAAGTCAGCGTAGCTCTGTGAGGCGGGGAGATGACGGTGCATTTCAAATTTTTATTTTTAGTACAGCGAACAGCGAATAGGAGAAAACGCTTTGAGCATTAGATCTGGGTTTTTTAAATCGATAAAAGAAACTACATATTTTTGTACAGGGTGACTCAAAATGAGTGCAACCCATATCATAGCGAATAAAATCATGAAAAGTAATCCAATTCGTTTTATGTTGCAAATTCCACTAGAGGAGAGGATAACAACATGAGAAAATAGCAGCCAGTACTAAAAATGCCTTGGACAACTGCACAAAAAAACATTTTGTGTTGAGACCTATTTTGTGACGAAATCGTTCAAATCAGTGCAGGCAAGATTCCGAAGGGAGTTTAACTTTAACGATTATCCTGATAAAAGTCAGATTTACTGATGGGTGGATAAGTTTAGGAGATCGGAAACTGCAAAAACTGAGCTCTAAAGCTGGAGAGGTGAGAACTGGACGACATTTGAGTGCAAGGACCGCTGAAAATGTTGCTGCTGTCAGGGGGGTTATTTGACAGACCACGCCTATGAGAACAACCCCCAGACAATCATGGACTTGAAAGCTGCAAGGAGATCAAGGAGATTCCAGGGGCAGAGTGTGTCCGCGTGGTGGACAATTTTGCACGGCGCATTCAGGAGTGTCTCCGTCAACGCGGTGGACATTTGGAGCATATCTTTGAACGTCGCTAATATGTGGACCACCCAACCGAAATGACTCAAACTTTCAGAACTTAATTGTTATCGTCTTACGTTGATGTGTGTAAAAAATAAACTCAATCCATTCCTATTTGTAGCAGTTGTGGGTACTTTTATGGGTTGCATTAATTTTGAGTCACCCTGGTACAGTATTTCATAATTTAAAAGGCAAATAATATGTTTCCTGAACTCTTCTTACAGTTCAAAACACTGCATGCCCTCAGATTAAAAAAAAATATATAAAAAATATGCGCGCATTTGTTATTTCGGAGACAGTTTTCGGGATTGTAGTCGGGCAAAACCATGGAAACCCGCATACCCGCATTGGAAAGGGAACAGAAATGATTGGGGGGGGGGGGGGGGAGGCAGAAAAACAAGTTAAGAAAGGGTTGATAAGAGGTATAAAGAGAATTCCTGTCTTTTGCAAGTCGGCAATGAATCGCAGTTATTATCATTATTATTTATAGATTGAAGACGTCGGCCTGAAACCAGTGCAGAATGGGAAAAGAGGGTCCAGCTCCTGTAGCTACTTTGTCACTGAAAAGAAAATACCCTTCTGAAACAATATGGGCTGCATGCTTGTTTTGTCAAGTAAGCGACAAGACTCGTATGTCTTGAACTGCAGAGGGTATTGCACGGGTGCAATCAGTTTTTCACCAGCGTGTGTTTTATAAGGACACACATTATGGAGAAATTCGAAAGACTTGAACATGACATACACGACTTGCCAACAAAACAACCAATGTGGCATTCGAAATCGTGCTATGCTGCATTTTGTAGCAAAATGAACGTAGAAAGACTGAGAAAGAAGATAGAAAAGGATTCTTTCCATTTTACGACTTCATGGGTTTTTGACGTTTCTGTACACATGAAAACGATTGAAGGAACACCGCCGTCGGCAGCACTGATAGCAGATCCACGATTTGGGGAGGGCCTTGGTGGGGGGGGGGGGGGGGACAACAGCATAGTGCTTATAATGTAATTATTTACTTACTCTCGTAAACGAACTATTGAACTTGGGCGGAGCAAAGATTGATGAATAGTTTTGATTTAACGACAGAATAATTTGCTCAGGTCCTTCATTTTGTGGTACCAAAACCAGGTGAAGCACAAGGGACATCATCTGCTCAGAGCATACAACCTGAAATCTGTATTACTATTAGCTAAGTTGCCTCTCGGGGGAAATGGTATGTGCCCGTTACATCTTTCGTTCCCGACCCTTTCTTTTCACTGCCAACGTCAGACTTAATAATTATATAGTGTAATAGAAGAGGTGTCGGTAATGTGCTTGTAAAAAGAAAGAAGTGTGAAATGAGTGAGGAGACAACAAAGACTGAGAGTGAGATGATTTAATTTAATGAACTCAGTGAGTTACATCAGATAATACCAAAGCACGCACGCACACGCACACACAAACGCACACAGTTTTTACCATCCGCAATTCGCCACAACAAGGCATTCTAGCTGGATGTAGGCCATATTTTATTAAGGTCTCATGCCATTATGTTACTTTTTATATTATGTTATGCCCGTTCATGTGATGATAATTATAATAATGAAGATCATTTATATAGCGCCCAATCCAAACAATTTGCTGCAGGCGCTTTACAGAACGTCTTGTTTTCTCCACCTGCCACACCTTCCCTCTCTCTCTCTCTCTCTAGCTCTCGCTCTCGCTTTCTCTCTATCTCTATCTACCTACCTATCTACCTACTTCTCTATCTATCTATCTCAAACACAATCTATTGCATACACTCTTATCCTAGACATACATGATACATTGTATACGGTACATAGACACTGTCGCGGAATGGCCAAGTTTGCACTCAGCAGAGGTCATCTCCTGAGTACAATGCATAATGTTACTACATGTATGCGGGTGGTCGAATTAGATGAGACCCATCCTTGGAAAGTCCGTGCACTGTCCATTCATACTTTAACGATTTATGGACGGCACCTGGAGGATGAGTCCAGCGTTTTTAAAACGAATGCCCATGAGAAAGTCAAATCAGAGCTCTCCCTGTTCCATCCCGAGAGGATGAAGTTTGAATGTAAAATCAACGTGTAGTTGGGACACTTTTAAAACCAGTAGTGTACGTACTTTATAAAATAAAACCAACGTGTAGTTGGAAAGTGTTTGATGGAAATCAACGTGTAGTTGACTCAATATTTACTGACTCAGCGTGTAGCTGGTGAAATAACCCCTATTCATCATAATTATTATAAGGTGAGTACGGATTTTTCTGATCTCATACACAGAATTATTCTACTGAAAGGTGGTAATTGATTAATAAGGATAACGGGATGAAAACCCGTACCTGATGTCTATATGACAGAATTCAATACTTTTTCCACAGTTGCATTTCAGACTGATTTAAGTTTTAACTATGAGTGAAAGAATCCTCATAAGGGATTCGTCGTTATGTATGAATTGCACATGCAAAGGCAGAATATTGTCAAGCCTTGTATAATAATGGTTCTTACTGTTGTGATGTTTCTGTACCCTTGTGGGATGCGTGCCTTGTAGTTTATAATCATTGTACTAAGTGCATGCTTGTAACTGTTAATTTTGTTTGATTAAAGTATTTCATTGCCTAACTACAATGCATGTATTAATTCTAATCTTGTTTACCATGTAACTTTAACCTCTGAAATTCTAACAGTATGAATTGGTTCCTAACTGGAAATCTAACCACAGTCGATTCTGACTTTCCAATCACTGAGCGGTTGCCCGGAGGTTACCTAGAGTTTTCACCTGGAGATTTTACCTGGAGGTCTGTTATGGAGTTTGTCCTGTCCAGGACGACCACGACATAGCCTGGATATAATTATACGTGTACTTCTCTTTGGGAATCATAGCCGAGCAAAGGAACGAAACTGTGTACCGGTATTTATCAAGTGATGTTTTAGAGCCTGTGACCTGCATACTGGACATTTCTCTTATTATTAGGACTGGTAGACAAATGTGAACTTTGTCTTTAGTGTGATGCTCAATAGGACTAAAATTGTTTAGATCTCGAGTGTTTTAGAATGTGTGATTCCTGATTTTACGAAAGGAAAAGGAAATCCTGTTTAAGTTGATATTTGTATTTTCAGATCACAGCTAATACTGCATTTTAAGGTATTTTTTTAAGGTGGTCTGAGTAAGGATATTTTGAAGCATTGGTTTGCATATTATTCACTTTATCTTTTACTGTCGGTCGTGTCTAATCTGTTTATTCGTTTGTTGTTCCTATCTTTCTTTCTTGCTGTTTGACGTATTTATGTATAGATCATAATATCATTCATATTTAGAAATTTCTCTTAATAGCATAATACCCTAGTATTAAACGTAGTAATTGATATATACTCCATCTTGAGTTTTGTCTTGGTGTTTTGGCAGAGCAAGCGTGAGAGTCCCTGATATTTTATAAGGGGCTACAGAGCTCAGCGAGCCATACCTTTGCTTGCTACCGACTTTGTGACGAGTTTCCTATCCTTCTGTTTAAGGTATTACAAAACTCGGTGAGCAATACATAACTTCCTTGCTCCTAACTTTGTGACAGACACACACACATAACATACTACATGTATAAGGCAGAAATTAAACAATAAAACAGCAAAAATAAAGTGAATTGAGAAAATATAATTTATAATGGATTGGGAACGAGACTTCACAATCTAAAGTGTTGTTTTTTTTAAAGGTGGGCTTTTAGACCAGTTTTGAATTTTGACCCGGTAAATGCTTCTCGCGATGATTTTCGCAGCGAGTTCCAGATGTGCGGGGCGGAGTATCTAAATGCTCTGCCTCCTTGTTTCTTTGATTTGCAGTTAAAAATCTCCGTCGAAGGTCCCTGATCGCTTGATCTTAAAGAACGAGGTAGTGCATAGGGCCCTGCCAAAGTGGAAAGGTAAAGTGGTGCAGTTTTGTTAATGCACTTGTAGCACAGAACTACTATTTTGTACTGGATTCGCAACTTAACTGGTAGCCATAGGGGTAACGTGTTCACTCTTTTCTTCTTTAAAAAACAGTTCCATCTTGGTTTTGAAATCGTTGCAGACTGTTTAAAGTTTCGCTGGATAGGTTTGCAAGAAGGGAATTGCGGTAATCTAAGCGAGAAAATAAAAACGATGAGATCAAGATCTTAAGAGAGTCTTCGCTCAGAAAAGATGACATTTGACCTATTCTGTGCATCTCACAGTAGATGATTTCACACGAATTGTGAACATAGAAACGCATGGAAAGCTTAAGGTCAAAATATACTCCCAGATTTCTAGCCTTCTCTGAAAAATATACTCTTTCATTCCCAAATGCAGATATTATCTACATCACTAGGATTCCGTCCTCTATTCGTATTACACAATTGTCACCTCAGTCGTATCTTCCTTCATCTTTAGCTTTGCGAAATTCCATCCAGTTTTTCACATCACCAATGCAACACTCTGTACAAGAAACTAGCTTCTTGATGTCAGAGGGTGGAACAGACATACATAGCTGGGTGTCATCAGCGTACATGCTCTATTATGATGGAGCTGTATACAGCGTGTACAAAAGAGGACCAATACAGATCCTTGGGGCACACCAAAATTTAGTTTAAAAGATGTTGACAGATTTCTATCCACAAGAACTGATTGGATACAATCGTATAGACATGACTTGAACCATCCGAGAACAGTCCCAGATAACCCAACAGTTTGATCTGGTCTCTCAACGAGGAAAGAATGGTCAATGGCATCATGCGAAGAAACAAGGTCAAGGAGGGCCAAGATGGGAAACCATCCCTCCATCAGCAGCACACAAAAGATCGTTTTGAACTTTGAGAAGGGCAGTCTCTGTATTATGAAATTCTCTGTAGTAAGCAGATCGATACACTTCATTTAATTGCCAAAGATGTGTGATCCCTGGCCACACTGGCATCAAGGGAAATGAAACAGCAGACACCCTAGCCAAAGAAACATTAGCGCTTCTGCCAGAACACCTGAAAGTACCATACACCCGTTTTAAACCCGCTTTTAATGAATTCATTAAATCGAGATGACAGGAAAGATGGTACATGTAGGAACAAACTTATGACAAATAACACTTTGCCCAAGATCAAGCTGGACGGTGGGTTCATACCTCTCAACGAAATCGAAGAGATGAAATTATGCTTGGTGGACTCCGTGTGGGTCATACTCATTTCACACACCGTTTTTTTACCCCCCCCCCCCTTCCCACCCCCGACTGTGTGGCATGCAATTACCAACTATCAATCTATCAATAAAGCATATTTTGACTAGATGTGTAGATTTCATGCATATCTGAAGTAGGCACTGTGCCTGCGGATCCATGAAGGAATTATTTTCTGACTTGGACCACAGCGGGTCTTGTCCTTTCTGAAAGACTCAAATCTACAGCTTGATTTTAAAACTTTCAAATACATTTACAAAACTGTTTTCAGATTTGTACAAAACAACTTTTGAGAATTTTTACCCATGTCATAAAATTTATATAGAATTAAATGTACCGGTATTTAATTGTTAATTTGTGAAATTTCAATTGATGAAGCTCTTAATATCAAATATAAATAAAGTACCCACATAGAACGTGGAAAGTTCAAAGTGTCGAGCCGACGCTTCGTAAAACCCAAACACAAACTCAAACTCAAATCATGTACCCATGTATGTGCTCTTAAACGCTCCGTGAAAGTGAATTTCCCTCATGGGATATACATGTACAGTGATTCTTATCTTATCTTGCCGTATCTGAACCCCCCCCCCCCTCCCACTACCAACATCATCATCCCCCTACCCCCACCTCCCTCAACTTGCATGCTCTTCACACTCTTAGTTTCAACCCCCACCCCTTACTTTGCACGTGGATATCGCTATTACATTTACAGTGTTGAATGCCCATGATACGGCCTTGATATTCTGATACTTTAAAATGGTATTTTGCACTGACTATGTCCCGTTTCATTACAAAGACAGTCTCTATTTGATTTTTATTACGGTATATAATCCCACAACCTATGTTGAAAAATAGATATAAAACCAAACGTTTTAATAGGGCATTACCGCAACTGAAAAGAGTACGTGGGCTTCATAGAAGCCCCCCATTGTACGTTTTCCATACGATGGGAACACCTCCCTCCCCCTCCTCCCAGGCGTGCCCATGAGCAGCGAGGGAGGAAAGAGCGATGGAGGAGAGGAAAGGGAGGAGACAGGGGGCGGGGAGAAGGTAGGAGACAGGGGATGAGAGGAGGGAGGGATAAAGGTGGAAGAGAGGTGGAAAGGAAACGAAAGGGAGCAGTGAGAGGGAAGGAAGAGGAAGGGCAGAGGTAAGCTTACCATGAGCATCGCCGGGTAGGCTACCTCTGCTAGTACATGTAGTAGTATAGTATACTAGATTATGGATAAAAATTAATAAATAAATCAATAATTCATTTATTCATTCATTCAGTCTCATACATGTAGTAGTACGTTAGATTAGTGGATAAAATAAATAATAAACAAAGAACTAAAGCAAGTCTAACACAAACACAATACAAAACTCAGCATCGGGGCCAACATTATTGCACCCTGCACCTAAAAGGTGATGATGACAATCTGGGCCGTGATCGGAGGGCAAATGTAGGTTTTTATTTGTTTTTTCATGATTGCACATTCATACTGTATTATCTGGTAATTTTAGCTGCAGTTATTCTTGGCTCTAGCAAAGTTTCTTTGCATTGAGAGGAAGCCTCCTGATAAATTTGAACAGTGTGAAATAAAATTTGTCAGCGGCGAGCCACCAATCTAACGTGGGCACAAGCTTCGGTCTGTTTTAGGGGTAAAAAGTGGTGAAACAGAAAAACACACACACAAAAAAAGGAAAACTGCCCTCAGCAAGTATGCACAGTGACGCCGAGGCAGTTGGCCTTTTTATTCACCATTTCGGCTTCGAGTACCGTTACCAGCTTCCCAAAGGAAATTGGGCGAAAGGGGATTTTTCAAGTGTAGGTGTCTTAACCAATGTGAAATTATCTTTCATTATCGTCCTGCGCGATAGCTATCATTATCTCTTCAAGGCTCACCAGCCACGGTATGTTATGCCCTGCTTCAGCTTGGTATTGAATGTTCACTCTACAGATTCCCGTTTGTACTCCAGCACTAGTATGAGAATAAGGGGCCATGTTGATAACACTTAATATTCACAGGAAAAATGCTGAAAAACTATACCAGTCGACTGATTAAAAAAAATGTAGTAACCAAAGAATGAGTCATATTTCCCAAGAGCGCTGTCATAGTACTAATTATAATACAAACATGGACCTACAGATGCACACAGGTAGGTGGCGGGTCGCTACAGGACTAGATGTGATATTATGGTGGGCAACGACGATAAAAAGTGACTGAGGGAGTGAACAGACACAGGAAAACTGGACGTTACTCTAAGACCAGGACAAACTCAGAAGAAAAAAAACGCTAACTTTCGGTTTATCGGACCTGCTTCATGCTCATACACATAAAGGGAAGAAAAACCTAAAAATGCCTCGTATTGTGCAGGCTGAGGAATGAATAAATGAACATTTGTTGACAGTGTATAGTTTGATGAACTGACTGGGTAGAGAAAGCAAATTCAAGGATTGGGAAGGAATACGTGCATAAATAAATAAGTGAATAAGTAAATCCAATAAAAATTCATATTAATTATAATAATAATAATAATAAGTCATTTCTATAGCGCCTGATTCCACAGAAGAGTGCTCTAAAGCGCTTAACAGTTCTCTCAGTCACACAACACACATTTTCATCAACCTATACATAATCACTGTCTCAAGAATGTTACATATCCTGCGTATACGCTTTTGTAAACAACGCTGTTTTAAGTTTTCTTTTGAATTGGATCAAGCTGTTTGAATGTTTCACATGATCAGTCAAGTCATTCCACATTTTAGGTGCACACACTGAGAAAGCTCTTTCTCCCATGATTGTTCTTGATCTGGGCACTACTAATAAATTTGCTTCTGCTGATCTCAATTTTTTGGGTGGGATGTATTTTTCAATGAGCTCTGCAAGATATTCTGGTGAGCTTTGATTGAGGCATTTAAACACAATGCATAAAATCTTAAATCGAATACGCTCTCTAACAGGCAACCAATGAAGGTTTTGAAGAACTGGTTGAATATGTTCTGATGTTTTTGATAAAGTAACAAGTCTAGCAGCCTTGTTCTGGATCTTTTGTAATCTATAAATAGTTGCCTCAGGGATACCAATGAGCAAAGAGTTGCAATAATCTAGATGACTGACAATAAATGCCTGGACCAGAATCTTTGCGGTCTCTTCATCAATACATTTTCTGATCTTACTGATATTCCAGATATTATGTTAAGTTATATACATGTAAATCTTAAAACGCCATATTTACAAAGGCATGACGTAACTAAATGCTCATAAATTAAGGGGAAAAATCAAAAAAAAAAAAAACTGAAAAAAAAATTAAACCAAAAAAATGACCAAAGGGCTCCGATAAATGCATTTTTGTTTGCTTATTTGTTGCTGTTCTACCACTAAAATCATAGGCCAACATTATAACAGCGTTATGGATTTAAAGCCTGATATGTGGAATCCGCATCAGAGTAAATTTTTTATATTAAATCTTGTTTTCTACTTCGCACACGTTGACTGTGCATAATTATTGTTGACTTCCAAAGTTCCAAGTAACAAGGTTTTCTGAGGTATCCAATTCTGCCCCTGAAAGCTAAATCCCGTTTAATTTGTTTCCCAGCGCAAAGAAAAAAAAAACGTATTGAAAATGATTATAAAAAACCGAGAAAACGTCCCCCTCTGTCTCTCGCCTCAATCTTTTCCTTATTATATTTATTCAGCTGTAGTAGTTCCTCCGTGGTTGCCACTTTTCACTAACAAACGGTAGATTGGAGTTTATTTCCCACGTAGTTTTCACGACAATGTAGTATTCCACATAGACAATACAATGCCAACACGTACTTGATGGGTAGGTAATCTCGGCGATTACCTTGTTTTGTTCTAAATTCAGCTCACGGGTTTCCTTGTTATCTGTAAAGGACATAGCGTCATGGAATCCAGGGAGGCCAGTTACGGTATTCGAAGCCGGTAGCGGTTAGGAAAAGGGCTAACAGCGATGTCCAGGATCGAGGCCCCACCGGCAATACACTGCATTGCTCAAGATTTTGCTCCACAGTCCGCCAGGCGGCAAAGGATGAGCGAACCCAATAAAAGGGCGTCGTATAGATGGTCACATTACATTGAGCGGGTCCCTGAAAATCTTCATGGATGACGTCCCTGAAAACGGGCCACGATATCCTCTCTGATGTTGGGAATTTGTGATCCATTCTTTCGATGTGAGCGGTGACATTTTAACGGCCACCTGCCTTCCCCTGTTTTCATTCATTTCAGTCACTGGTGCTAAAATAGATCTTCAAAAATGTCACATCCCAGTCTCTCGTTTCCAAATCAAAAATTCCATCTTTGTTTAAAAAAGTTTTAAAAAAAATGATATTGACATCTGCTGGCCTTAAACAGGTCTTTCATTGTTTATACTTCACCGTTCACCGTTTGACCATGAAAAAGTCAGCTCTTGTCATGTAGCGCAGTGGCACAAGTCGGAAATGATCCGTGTTTACCATGATGGTTGCGCTTCTCGTGAAACTGTGAAATATTGATGCCGGGAGTTTAATTAGGGTTCTTATCAGTTGAGGATGATCAGCGACAAAGTCGACAATCATTTGTTGTCACGGAAGAAAGTGTGGCTCTGGTTAAGAAATTGGAAATTGCAGATCGACGAATAACTGTCAGGTAATCAGCCAGTGAGACAAAAATGAGTGTAGGATCAATTAAACTAGTTCTACATGGCCATCTTAACATGAATAAAGTCTCCGCAAGGTGGTACCCCCCTAATGCCATCTGTCCAAAAATAACAGAGGCTGGAATGTTTCAAACAACTACCCGCAGAATCAAATGACACTCATTTTTTTTTTAGTAGAATCGTGACAACAGATAAAACATGGGTTTCATCATTTTGATCCTGGGCAGAAATCAACGTCAACGCGACCAAAAACCCCCTTGTCACCTACGTCCAAGAGCGGATCCAAGGTCATGTTGTCCAAATTTTGGGATTCCAACGGAATCATCATGACTGATTATTGGAAAGTGGTCAAGTAGACACGGGCGAATATTATTCAGCTTTGCTTACAAAACTGCCCTCAGCATTAGCAGAGCAAAGAGGAGGAAAGCTGCGCAGATGAGTCATCCTGCTGGATGACAACGCTCATGCTCACAGGTCTTGGATGGCAACTCAGACAGCAAGGCAATGCGGCTATAAAATTCTTCCGCATCCGGCATATTTGCCCGATCTTGCATCATCAGAGTTTTTTCTGTTCCCTGATCTCAAAATAAAATTCATCAAAGGTCAACGTTTCCATTGGGACGTGGACACAATATCAGCGGTAGAAGAGTGGCCACAGCAACAATCAAGATCAATTTACGTTCAAGGACTTTTGAGGGTCATCGGGAGATGGCCAAGATGTGTCACTTTACATGGTGACTATGTAGAGAAATAAAGCTGTAGGGGGGGGGGGGGTCATGCCTCGAGTCCTAGGATAACTTTAGGTTTGTGTGTTAGCCACCGTGAGTTGACAGGAAATGGGTCATGTCATTCTCTTCCACCTCACACCTTCGAATTTGGCCTTTGCGAACGAAATTGGGTGCTTATGACATGACCCACAGATCTTTCAGAGCCAACACTGTTATTCGAGGACAAGACAATGCACTCCCGTGCATGGCCTCAGTACCTTATTAATTGCTGGTTTCTTTAGGAAAAAAATAGAAAGTTGGAGAAAATAAATTGTCTAGCAAAAGCACGCACACAAATAAACTGATCCATTAATTTTGCAGCTAAATGATATAAAACTGAAGTAAGTTCTACCATAAAAAGAACAAGCTGCAATGGAAATTTAATTTTTAGGTACTGCCGACAACATTAAAAGGAGCGTACGTACATTAATTATGAAATACGGGGACACCCCTTTTGAGGATGTCGGCGTCACTTTGAAATGGGCGACCTTTTGTTCAAAATTCATTACCTCTAGTAATCAGGCGATCTTTGTAAATTATTGCGGGTTGTGTTTTCAAGATCAAGGATACGAAAGATTTAAATTGCCAGTGTATAGTCATACCGTAAAGGAAGTAAGATCTCCAATGTAATCATGAAAGGCTTTTCAACTACTGAGCCCTAAATTATCAAATTGCGCATAGAAACACGTAAAGGTATACTTGTGCATATCATTTTAAAAGGTCTTGGAGTTCGCTACATTTTTAATACTTTCGTTGATTTTAAGCCACAGCCGAGTTGAATTGTTGCGATATTTTGAGCTGGAAAAAAAAAAAGACACATTTTCTTCCGGTTAAAAAGTTTGACAAGAAGTTTCGTTCTGCGCCCCACTTTACATATTGTTGATCGAAACTCAATGTTAAACATCACATCTATTCTGTGTATCCCCCGAGTCAGCAGAGTTAACTAGTTATAATAAGCCAGTTTAGGCGTTGTCTCGGATAAACCTGCTTCCGCTCTTCCACCCCCCCCCCACCCCTTTCTTTCCCTATCCCTCCCCGCCCCCACCCCTTTCTTTCCTTATCCCTTCCCCACTCAGATAGATTCTACAAAGCCAGATTTGTCCATAATTTTTGTTTTCCGAGTCCACGTGACAATAGTCGTGTGTAAAAAGTGGTGAATAAAAAATGTGCCTTGGGTATTGTACGCTAAGCATTCACCAGTCGTTTTCCCGTTCAAGGTTAACACACATCCGGAAAGGAAACCAAGTAAAAACTAAAAGTCGAAACATGCAAGGACGAGGTGAATCGCAAAAATGCATTTTTTGAAAAACACGCCTTATAATAGTTTAGTATTTAGTAAGGGGTGGGGGGGGGGGGCAACTTGCTCTATCTCTTCAAATAAGCGTTGAACCTTGCACTAAAAAATATACTCTTGTTTGTTGTATTTTCATTTAAAGTGATCCCCTGGGCGTAAGAAACTGCCGGATATATTTGGCTAAAGGGTGGGATTACGTACGTAGACGCGATTTTGTCCCCAATTCTATTTAGATAATATAGCTCAATTTTAACGGGGGTGGCGTAAGAAAATATTCACTACTTTCTCAGTTTTCTACCAAAAAGCTTTGATACTCTACACACTTACTCTCAGATAGACAGGCCAGGAATTGAAAGCTTCAGATGTATTATTTGTTCATTATTCTGCATATCATGGGTCAAGAACTCTGTACACATCAAAAAATCTGAAAATTTCGAATAAATCATTTTGGTCCATGTTTATAGCGACTAATGTAGTACTATCTAAATGTTTTTACTACAGATGTCTTAGAAAGCTGGTACGAACATTTTTTAATTTGGTACTTGTAACATTAATCCTCCAAAAATATAAATTTAGAATTTCCAAACGTCCTAACAAATTTTGTATACAAGAATTACAGCACTCATTTCTTCTGCTCCGCCATTCTGAGTACTAAGAACAACCAATACCACTGTAATAAATGTCTGTAGTTTTACCAATCTGTTACTAAAAATTTTCCTTTTGGATGCTCTCTGTGCTATTGTTACCTCTTAACAACAAATTGTTCTCAAATTGACGCAATATAGTTCGAGTGTGGCTTCTATGTAAGGCTATCTGAGCCTAGCGATTGGACGTATGGAAAATTTTAATGCTGAATTAGGTTGTCAGATAGTTACTGATCTCCGTTCAGTTTGATGCCAAATGATGCCAGTCGAGTTTTTTTTTTTTTTATGAGAGGCCAAAATGTTTCGCTATCATCAGTAACAATGCCTTCGTAAGCACCGATCCTAGGTACCCACGGTACTGCAACACTAGCGATCCTTTGATGTTCTATCTTGTGACGTCACAATATCAATGCCGAATATCGATGATCCTGCACCCGATACTGTTCCATCTTGGGAAATATTAAATGGGGTACAATTCCAGCTGACAGGAGGGCGGTAAACTAACTGACCAACCTGCGGAGAGCTGGGCACTGAGATCAGTCGTCGAAGACCTCCTGAGATCATCATTCACCACCAAATTTTAATTCACTAAATTCGCAAGATGGTGGATCCTAGACATGCGTGAACAGGAAACTGTGAAGTCAGCGAAGGACGCAATCGTGGACAAACGGTTTCGCAGTGACTGTCCATCGTGACTGTTTTTGTACTGGCAGAAAAGGGGGAGGGGGGAAGGGAAGATGACTGGCCTATTCATTTGATTGCTGCCATATTTTTTCGCAGAAGATCACAACAGCTACGTACACTGCAGACTGTAGCCTATTACCTGCCTTTCGTGCAGGGCTTCATCCTGTCTTCGTTAAGAGGTTTCTTTCCAGTAGACATGCTGTGCATCGCAAATTGGTGTATGGCATAGCATTTGGTCAGATCTTTTCACTGAAACGACCTAAATGCCCCTCTTCCCACCCCCCCCCCCTTGTCCTAAGGCTTCAGCAGAAAACTGATAAACCTATCGGTGGCAAAGTTATGTAACCACATATATGAAACTGCATAAGTGCAAGGGACAGATTTACAAGAGGGAGAAAACAAATTTCTTCAAATGCATTCCTTATCTTCTTACGTTTTTAACGTAATTATTTGAAAGATTGTACTTTTCCTTCATCGGTAGAACAAAAAAAAATGAAATTTTTGCATAGAGTGTGTAGAATATTAGGCAAAAGAGAGTTGTCATCTGAAGTTGTGAGAACACATTATTGTGCGATTCGCGGTAGGGCCAGGGATACACCTTCCTCTTTTGAGCTAAATATTGAACCTGAATTCAACTGTGCACGCGTTTGTAACATAACAGAGACTTTGTTCCCATTACAACTCACTCACTGTCGTCATCTCTCTTTGGTCAAATGGTGGAAATGCAATCTACCAGCAAGCCAGTGTTGAAACAAAGTGTGTAAGATTTCTACTGAAAATTTCACCATAGGGTTTCAGATGTAGACATCCTTGTTGCCTCTGGACCCATGCCACGACAAGTTTCCCCAAACAAAGGGTCTGACTTTATCACTTCAGCGGTGAAGGGACTTATCCTTCGTGATGAGAATGCTCGTTTTCTATATGTGGTTTTCGACCAGTGTTTCAAACTAAGTAGAAAGTATTGCTGCACCCCCCCCCCCCCCCCAGAGAGGACCCATTTGTTTTGTTTTTTTTAAACTCTACGAAGAGCCGTCGCATCCCCAGCAGACCCTTGTTCTCACCGTCGTTACGTACGAAGAACAAACCAGACGGATGACTATCAGCCAGATGAGGTCTCTGTAGCATTCAGTTAATACACATCGCATTGTCATAGGCCCAGACCGACAACCAGTACAATTGGGAGGTGGAATTCAGCACACATCTATCAATCACGAGAAAGCTGGTGTTATTATGGTATATCACATGATTCAGGAAATCAGTGATGGGTATCATAACCTTACAGGCAACTCAGTCGACACAGACGTACTGCTTATATCTCGCTAGCACCCTGCACGTAGAAATGCATGGAAATCTGGTCACTATAGTATCTTTCATGAAAGTATTATTGCCAACCAGTAATGTCATGTCCGTTAATATTGTTTGTCAGCATCCCCGAAGCCATCATGCTGAACATCTTTGCAATCCATGTCCTCACTGGGCGGGACACTGTTTTCTCGTTTGCTGTCACTGGAAACACTACAGTTCTTACCAAGTTAAAAATGTAATGCTCTCTGTCTTCCAAGAGTTGGGAACACGTATTAAACAGAGGAAGAAATCATAGAATTCTGCTTCACTTCATAGCTTCGCTGCATCATCGGGCGCCGGGGACATTCTTGAGGGAAATGCATCTTTTCAGCAAGAAAATTGCAGCCAAGAGGTATGTCACAATAAAGTTCTTCAGCTTTTCACCATCTATGAACAGAGTCAGACACAATGTCTGGACGTTCAGCATCAGGTGTTACCGTGGAAAGTTGCCGGTGGCTCATTTCCAAACTTCAACCATATGCACTGTGACGACATGGTCTGTGGAGATGCAGCTGAGAGCACCAAAAAAGGCTCTTAACCTGTTTAGCTGCAGTTGGAAAACGAGCTGCAGCACAAGCTAATGTACTGTTCTGTATCCAGTTGTGCAAACGAAAGGAGACAACCTCTATAGCAATCCTGTTAGGAATGTGGCAGCTGAGACGAATCCACCTAAAGATCACTAAAAACCAGTTTCCTACCTCATCGGTGAATTGGATGTGACTCACCTAAAAATGAGAAATCTCCCATTGAAGTTACTATGGTTGAATAATGGGGCATTGGTGAAACAGTGATGACATGAAAGAATATCATTAATGACCTGAATTACACATCTATTGATACGGCTTGTAGGTGTCTTTGGAGACTAAATGCATCTGCATCACCCCTCATCCATTCAACAATGGTTTTGTTCGAATTAAGATTAAACAATTGGCACCATGTGTGTATGTCTATTTTTATATGCTTCTGTTTGTTTTTACAAACTCGATTATTACCAACGGTAAAAAAAAAAAAAACTACTGTGGAAGTTGTTCTCAGTTGTAATGTGACGGACACCGGACTTTTTCAGCAGCGGCTATCTTGGAGTTCATTATTTATTGAAAAACGTCCAAATTCTCACAGGTGGCATCGATCGGATCTAGAACCGGAGTTTAATTTTCATTTAAAATCAGCAGGAAACTTTCAGTTACGAAACAGGGTATACTTAGGCCAAGCTAAGACTGATAGTTTGTTGGATGTTGTCTGCAGATCGCAATGGACAGCACAGAGGGGTTCGTTATTTGACTTGTTTCTCAGGCCCTAACATATTGTTTCCACAGAACATTCCGATATAATTCAAAATGAATGAACCTGGCTTGAACTGCAGTATTGAAACAACTAACTCTTGCTAGCAATATTGTATACATATCTCAGCATGAACAACAGACGTAACGTACTATTACTAACATTTCTAAATATGTGAAGCAGGTCAGAGCGGATCCTCCAAATAGACGTGTTACTGTAACTGTTTTTATTAATAATCCGATCTTCAAATTGTTGCATTATGTTTTTCAAAAACTTCTATGGGTACTTGTCTATGATAATAGGCAGTAAAGTTCAACCTTGGCCACCCGGTATATTTTTCAAAATATTGGACTCACAATGTTTAGCGATTTTTAAGGGGTATAGTTTTGATTTTGTCCAATAGATTTCTTATAATAAACACAAATCAGTACGAATAACGTTCCCGTGGTAGGAAATTGAATTCTTTTTAATTTGATGTATATTAAGCATGGGTATCTCTTTAATATTTGGCTTGGTACAACTTTATTACTGTTATTTTGGCTGAAAAGAGCGCAAATCTGTAACGTCACGTAAGGGGTGTTTTGGACGAATTTCTTAGCGTTGCCACCCTTTATCTCATTATATCCGGCTTTTTCAGTAGCCCAGAGTGGTTCCCCTAACATTTATAGCAAAATCAAGAGTGTATATTTTTGTGCAAGGTTCCCGGCCATTTGACGGCTTGGCACCCCTACTAATTGGCAATTATCAATGGCAGCTTTACGATCTGGGTAGCATTGTAACCTGTATAAACAGTTTTCAAGCTTTTTCTTCAAGAGTTTCAGCCAGTAACTGGTATCTACCATTGGCAAGTCCTGAAACATAGTATTGATGACGATGTTTTTGATGATGATTTGGTGTCTAATCTTATGCCTGTACAAACCGGGGAAAACAGGGGTGGGGATGGATAAAATGCGCATTCGTGCCCGATCAATCGATTCCACACAATATGAGGTGGATAAACATTTTTCACTGCACCTTGAAATTTTATATTTTTTTTTTAGAAAAAAAGAATTACACAACTACATAATTTATATTTTTTTAAAAAACAACGCGTAATTTTTACAGGACCTACCGCCAGCCATAGGGCTCATATATGCGTGAAATTTTGAAGGCACCTTCCTTTCGATCTGCAAAAGGTTCGTCTTTACATTTGAAACTTGAAATGATGAGAAAGTATTTTTTTAGTCTACTTTGGGTCGCTGATCCTTTTTCTTTTTTTTTTCCTGAACTCATGAGCGCATGACAGTACTTCCTGCCGGTCGTCATGACATTTTAAAAAGTGCTATTATTAAGTAAGTATAAGTTAAGAAATTCCACTGAAAATAAAAGTAAATCTGTCCACCTTTATAACTTGCTGAATTTTGTAGATGTCCCCATACGGCAATCTCTGCACCTATACCAAATTCCTTTCTAAATCGTGGTTGCAAAAGAGCTGTGGACTTTTGAATTTGAGTTTTACGGCGCGTCGGCAAGATAACGGCCGCATTGCCCCTCTCACGGTCTGTCTGGGTATTCTAATCATGTTTGGTATTCAGAGCTTGTAGATTTCACAAACATAATTAAACAATTCCGTGGGCCTATTTTGTTATATTACATTGATTTTTAAAAAATTGTAAAAAAATAAAACATTCCCCTTTCTTTTCTTTCAGTTTTTTTTTTTTAGCCCTGAATCGATGTCATTCAAAATTTAAGGGAACTATAAAGGAAACCAGAGGTCATTTCGAGGTTGCCAAGGTCATCTGATGAGGCAGTTCTAATCCATAATCAATTGAATGCCAATCTGCAACAACTATGCAAAGTTTGTTGCCATTACCACCGAATGCAAAAATTATGCCCTTATTGACTCAACTATTCAGTCTTTTTAACTTGCATGGTACAATAATATAGTAACAGCATAGTAACATCGAACGCTATGCTCCATATCCCAGAACAAGCTACACAATATATCAGCTATGAGAAACATCCAGATATTGACTTCTGCAGTTGACTCTGTTTTTGCAATGGATAAATGTGGTATGCGTGAGAAGGAGGGAGATTAATTTGTAAACATTTTGCGACAAACATTGGGCCTTAAGGGTGAAATCCTGCTTTTTTTTGCACAATATTATTGATGGGATAAATTTTCTTTTCACAAAACTGAGATGCATCTCAACTGGTTCTCAAGATATGCAAAGCAAAGAATATAATTATGTTGGTAAATTTTCACACTTCTTCTTGAAAATGCAAGATACATTTTTTAAATTAAAAAATGGATTTGTTTGCGTGGTTTATCTTTGGGAGCGCGTGAAGATTACCCTGAAAATCGTTATTTAACAACCATATTATTTAGTATTCCTTAGCTGCAGCTTTGCAGGCGTCTGATCTGTTATGTGGACACAGCAAACCTTAAGTTTTCGTTCACACTAAACTGCCGACAACGGGCGTGCAATCACGGCCGAGCGACAATGGTACAAAATTTCTTTAAATCATAATAATAATTATATGATTGGCTTCAGACCAACCTACCTACAACGGACGAATCATTTTCTCTCGCCCGTCTGACTTTTCACTTTTACCGCTGCAATAAAATTTCAACGACGCTCAGCTGTGTAGCCAACAGGAAGGGATTGTTTTTCTTTAATCTCGGGTGCCCCAAGCCGCCAGGCCCATGGCGTCTAAAAATAGCACAGGCGGGGTCCTTGAAGCAAAAATTTCAAATACATTTTTTTCATCAAATGTTATTTTTGAGCACAGTTTTGAATTCAGCGACCAAAGACCAAAAATTGTGCAAAGGCGTGAGGGGCTAGGCGTTTTATCGCTTAAAGCTGTGTTCTCATGTGTACGGAAACCAAACGAAAACGAAAATGTTAAAATCCATCAAGTAGTAAAACAGAAAGAATGTTCTCATGTGAGCGGAAACGGAAACGACTACGACGTGCGGAAACGCCTAAAAAAATTTCTTCGCACTGGGTAGCGATTTTTAGCCGTTGCCGCACAGCCGCAGGCCGGAACTTACGTATTTCCCGCCTTTTTTTCCCCGTGATTTTTTGGTATGAACTGAAGCGTGGCTCTCTGGGTCAACCAGTGTGGCGGAAACCTTCGTACTGCAAAGATGCCAGGACTGTTGCACATTATCACACAGTGATATGGAGAAGCCCATTGAGCTTGTTAGACAAAACAAGACACTTTTTGACGTGAGGGTACCAGATCACAAAGACTCCCATTTACACAAATGTATTTGGGAAAGTATAGCAAAGGCGATGGGGAGAAATTATATGACTGTTGAGTTTGTGCTTCATCATTCACTTCATGTATTTGACGTAAGGTTTGTACTAAAGTGCTGTCTGTTCCGTAAAGATGTACAGAAACTGCTGCTACGTGAACACAATGCTCACCAGCTAAACTTAGATTTTAATGTGTGTAGTAATCATCATCAGTGGGTCCCACAGAAACGGCTGTTTTAACATCAACCCTGCATTTATTTTTCGCTAAAAGTAGATCTATGTAGGATTGATTTTATCCACTTTTACTCCCCCTACACCCACTCCACAACCACGTACACCTTTCACAATCTTGACTTCACACCCCCCCCCCCCCTCCACGTGCAAGTTGCCATCAGACTGGTG
Organism: Onchidella celtica; assembly: GCA_963931925.1. Classification (NCBI taxonomy): domain Eukaryota; kingdom Metazoa; phylum Mollusca; class Gastropoda; order Systellommatophora; family Onchidiidae; genus Onchidella; species Onchidella celtica. The sequence continues at coordinate 26,256,890 of OZ007573.1, read as the reverse complement.
AATGTCCATGACAAGGCCTTGATGTTCTAAAACTTGGTAACATTTAGTAACTAGATCTAGATATGCACTATTTGACTGTTGTATAAGAAACCAGATATAAAATCCAGCAATTTAATTTGCTTTTTCCGTCTTCATCCTTTTAAAACAAAAGCATTATCATAATTAAAAATTGCACAAATTCCCATGCTTCTCTCTCCCCCCTCCCATCCCCTTTCCCCATTACGGCTCTTAGAGCAACTCTACTCTTCGGATCGCTTTTCCAGCATTCCTGAGTTGAGAATATGTTTTCATAGTTATATATAATATTAATAAACATATCTGTATCATAACATGATTGCTTTACGTGTGGAGTCTTTGAATCTTGTGCATTAAAAAAAAAAAAAAAAACCTCAGGGCTGAAAGTGCTGAGATTTCCAATAAAGATTAGAAATCAGAATTTTTTGCAATTCCATCACTGCCAGGCAGAGACAGGTTCGCTTAAAAAAATGGAAAAAAAGGAATGTCTGTATTGAGACAGTTAACATCTGTTGCATTGTTAACCATTGTAATTCTTGTGGCAAACAATATAAGATAAGACAAGATATAACTTTATTACCCTATTGTTAGGAAATTTGTAGTCACACCACCAGTAGTAGAACTACATTGAATACAATATCAAAGACACACAAGTTCTTAACGCATACCGCACACACGCACATTGCTCACACATTACCAGCAAAAAAAAAAGAACATTACTCCCACACACTGTCAGGACAATCGATTTGGAAAACTCACAACAGAATGTACCAAATTAGGAAACATTACTGCTTCGAATGCTGAATGGCAAAAAAAATTGTCTATAAAGCTTTCTGTTTGTCTCTATTTGTCTACTTCTTTGAGATCGGACTATCTGATATTATATCTATGAATGAAACAAGAGGTGAGAGCAATCATTTAGAATTGATTCCAATACTCTTCTTCAATATCTCACACATTTTTACGTTGCAACATGTCAGTTTCAGCGGAGAGCTGGAAGAAAGGGTGGAGAAATAACCGTGGGCCCACCACTGGCGCTTTTGACGACGTTTTTGTTTTCTTTTAATTACACTAGCTGAGTTGCCCGGGACAAATCGATTTATTAGTTTCAGTTCTGGGTGATTATTATGGACCTGCTTCATTTTGCCTGTTCCTTTAGCTTTATTTTATTTTTGTTTGTTTGCTTTTAGATAAGTTTTACTGCTCTCCCTTTGCGCGTTGACATCCTGCGCATCCCGTCAGCATCCGTCAAATAGCGATGATTTGCGCACGGGTTAGTTTGTTTGTTAGTGAACACATCGCAGGAAGTGATAACGTCATGTGTAGGCGGAAGTGGGCTATTATTAGATCTAAACATACATGTTATTGATAGTAAATTTCGGATCAAACGCTCTCGTTAATTTAGTCTTAAACGGTTTTGTTTGTGTATAGCGATAGGAACAATGTTCGCTATCCCATAATTCTTTGTGCCAAATTTCAGGTCGGTGCGTTGTGTAGTTTCCGAGTCCATAGGACTATTAGGGGTTTTGTTGTAGTTTTATTATATAGATGACTAGCTGAGTTGCCCGGCCCTGCCCGGGATAAATCGATTTATTAGTTTCAGTTCTGGGTGATTATTATGGACCTGCTTCATTTTGCCTGTTCCTTTAGCTTTATTTTATTTTTGTTTGTTTGTTTGTTTTTAGATAAGTTTTACTGCTCTCCCTGTGCGCGTTGACATCCTGCGCATCCCGTCAGCATCCGTCAAATGGCAATGATTTGCGCACGGGTTAGTTTGTTTGTTAGTGAACACATCGCAGGAAGTGATAACGTCATGTGTAGGCGGAAGTGGGCTATTATTAGAAACATACATCAATATCTTATTGATCGTAAAATTCGGATCAAACGCTCTCGTGAATTTAGTCTTTAATTATAACCGCATTTACCGATTAACTCAGAAATAACAAAAGGTTTTGTTTATGTATAGCGATAGGAACAATGTTCGCTATCCCATAATTCTTTGTGCTAAATTTCAGGTCGGTGCGTTGTGTAGTTTCCGAGTCCATAGGACTATTAGGGGTTTTGTTGTAGTTTTATTATATAGATAAATTTCGGATCAAACGCTCTCGTGAATTTAGTCTTAAACGGTTTTGTTTGTGTATAGCGATAGGAACAATGTTCGCTATCCCATAATTCTTTGTGCCAAATTTCAGGTCGGTGCGTTGTGTAGTTTCCGAGTCCATAGGACTATTAGGGGTTTTGTTGTAGCTTTATTATATAGATGTGATGGAGGAGTGATATTAAAATCAACTCCTCCCAAAGCAAGAAAGTGCAATTGGCTCTGGACGAAACAGGTGCCACGGTGGTAGAGAGAGAAAGGGTAGCAGGCTGCAAAGAACGAATCTCATGACGAGAGAAACAAAAGTGATAATCCTTTATTTCGGTCGTTTCCGTTTCCGTACACATGGAAACATAAAAATTTATTTTCGCATATCATTTTCGTTTCCGTTTCCGTACACATGAGAACACAGCTTTATAAACAATTTTTTTTTAAAATTATTCATGTTTAGTCATTTCAAAACGGGCGACCGACACTTTTAGTGTGAATACGCTACTCGGCCGTTGACGCTCGGCCATGTTCACACGCCTGTTGTCGGCAGTTTGGTCTGCATGCGGTGTTACTCTTTGACGGACGGATGTCTATAATGGTTTATTGAAATTACTGTGCGGCACTGTTCAGCGGCAGAAATGAAACGATTCAATGCTGAACACAGTGAAAGGCCATGGCCTAAAATAACACCACGGTAAACATTTTGGCAAAATTATAGTAACAACAACAGTGCCATCAAAATCCATTGTTTTGATCTTCAACTACAATACTCGTATAGGTCAATAAAATTAGTAGACAACCAAAAACGCTTTTGCAGCCACGAATGTAAAATGCTGTTTTGTTTTGTTTTGCTTTTTCACTTCATTAATGTGAAGAACACTGGGTTGCATAGCCGAGTCTGACCAGTTGTTGGAAGGATTTAAGAATGTATTGCATGCAAGAACACAGTCGGTCCAGGGGAAGAAATAAATGATGAACATGTCCGTGCCTATAATTTGGCACAACTGGTCCCGCAAACTAACGAGGAATTTTGTTGATAAACGCGTACTTAGAATAGCTTAATTTTCCACAGCAGATTTACATCAAGCTTAACATCTTATTCTTATTGTCTTTCATTTCATCGTTTTTACGAATGTAAAGGACACAAATTCAAGGTGCACACAGTCATGTGCACGAAATAGGATTATTATTCGATGTTCAAATAAAACAAAGCAGAATGTGTTGGTGACAGACATCATGTGGTCATACATGACCAAAGCACAACACTTAAATGCAACATCTTACCCTCGTTTTCTCCTTTCTTTTGTGGTAACAGCTGCTGCTTCTGTGTGTGCTGCTCTGAATCTTGCTGCCTTAGACGTTCAGCTTCTGTGATATCGCATGATTCTTCGCTAGCAACAGGGACGACCAAGCCTACAGGGGGAGGTGGAGGAGGAATACTATTGACACTGTCACTGTCTGCATGCTTAAGCTCATAGCTCTCATTATTGTCTGGGTTGCCTCCTGGTTGAAGGTGGGGTTGTTCGTTCAAAGATGATTCCATATTCGACCAGCCTCAGCTAAAATCCGTTTCCACTCAGTTTGTATTGATGACTAAACATACACTACATCAACATGACATGGACACTGGTTTTGTAGCAATGGCCTGGGCAAATACATGGAGTTTGAAAGTCATACAAGTGCTACAAGTACTTGACAATGTATGGTATTCACGCCATACTGAGGTTAAAAACACGAAACACAAATAAGTACCATAATTATATCAGTGTACAAAGCATGATCATTAACATTCATTACGGCGTGACAAAAAAATCATTTCCTGGTCATTTTTCGGATGATGTTTTGTATCAACTGTTGAGGAAATAACTAAATTACTTCAGAACAGAAAAATACTTAATGATCTTGCCGAAATCAGTTGACAGTAAGCAAGTCGGCTAACTAAGCACACTGTAATGTTTGCTGGACGTGGAACTTATTCCTAAAAAGTAAATTCTATACTACAATAATTATAATAAAGTCGATCATACGACTCAGATTTGTGTGAAACTGTGACGATGTCTTCTTCTTGACTAGCGGAAGGTTCTCTTTAGATTTGGAGACTTGAAATGATGGAGAATTTCTTTTTTTTTTTTAAAGTTGACTTTGTGTCGCTATATTCGGCTCCGATATTTATTTTTTTTGTCACGCACGCATGAGCCATTGACGGCATCAGTCCTTGCGGATTGATTTGAGTTCAAAAGAGGACCAATGCCCGACTGTTTTTCTTCGGTAGGGACAGTGTGCATAACCAAAGATACTAGAAACAATAAGATCAGACACTACCTTCTCCCGGCCTCTTAAAGAAGCGTTTATATCCCGTCACGGACACCGCCCACTCTCGGCGCGCACAGCCAGCTCTTCGTACAATGGATTTGCATAGAAAACCTGACACAACACCGGTCGGCTTCACTTACAGGGGCAATTTCACAGCCAAAATGTTTAAAAGATCTGCAGTATCTAATTAATAATGAATTTTTCCATAAGGCAAAGCACAAAAAGGGCGTCTGAAGGAAAGAGAAAGAGAGAGAAACAGAATTTTCACGAGATGGCATAGACCTAGATCTAGTAATGTGAGTGCAGCTTCCCGGCCTCTCCCGTGTCGAGTTATTTTTAACCTAAAGACAGTGCTTAAAACCTCACTGCTGGTGTTAGAACTGATATGTGTCTCCGATATACCGGTTGATGTGTTTATCGACGATGGTGTAGTTTTCGTGAATCTGAAGAACAAAAAGAAGAGGAGGAAGAACGAGAAGAAAGAAAAACTAAGGTTAGTCTATTACTGTTAAAGGGAAGTTAGTCTATTACTGTTAAACGTTTTCAAAACCCTTCATAGTTCCCACGATTGTTTCCTTTCTTATTTACATTTGCCGCTGGGAGACAGGGCGCGCGTGTTACGTCACAAACGGAAAATCCAGTCTCGGTCCCATCATATTCTAAAAATATACTATACATGTATCTCTACCTTCAGTATGATGGTAAATTAATAAAATGATTGTGACATTGTCACCACGCTGGAAAAGAAAAAAAATTAGCCAGGGATTTCCTGCAACGAATTGGGTTATAATACTTTAATAGCATTAGCACAGTAAGCGACTTCTAGCAAGGACAAGGATGATGGCTAATCAGTGACGAAAACTCAGCATTTTCTCTATTCGGCTTTGTAAAAATGCTACTGTTTACATCTCTCACGCATTCGCCACTGGGTGGCGCTGCGAGACCTGTAAATGCACACCCCCCCCCCCCCAGCTGTCCAATCTTATTGTTTCTAGTATCTTTGACATAATTCACCATTTTTATCTTTTCCGCTTTACTTAGAGGCGTTTCTATCGCAGCACGTCTTTCTTTTTCGAACATGAACTCGGGACGAAAAACAAAACAACCTTCATTCGGGAGCCATTACCATAGAAAGTCAGAATCCAATAAATAATACACTGGCAACTAAAATTAGAATATGGTCATTTTCAAATGGTATCTTCCTCTTTTACCGTTCGTTGACTAGTAAACTAGTAAATAAAGATAAAAACTCAGTTTCTGTAAACTGGAACAAGAACTAAAAATGAAGCGACCGAGCAGTTTTGGTTCTGCTTCGTACAATCATTAAGACTCCCGATATCCTCCTGAAAGGTTATGTCATTTTTTCGTTGTTCCAGTGATATCAACACGTTTTTGTTGTTTTTGGTCATCATGCACGTTTGTTTCACTTGAATTCAGTTTGTCCCGAAAGTGGATCACCAACTGTGCCATTTGCCTTCCTCCACTTCCCCCCATATGTGCGCACACCTCTGGGTCGTTTTTTTTCCCCCATATCTGCCAGAAATTAAGCTTCTTTTCCATCGTGTCACACTTTTTCTTAAAATATTTAAAAAATTTTTATTCCAACGTATGGAGACGATACGGCATGATGGAGCAGAGAAAATACCAGTATGGCTGAATCTCATCAACGATGTCTTCGGGTCACGGACAGTGCCCAGAACATCACCATGGATTTTCGTCACAGATTTAAAAGTGCTCCAGAAAATGATGGCTAATTTCATGAAATGGATGGATGGAAGCAGAGCTAAATAGTTTTCTTTTTTCCATACTCTTAACATTTATTTATTTATTTATTTACTACCTGAAGTACCCGGCCTTGACAACCCCCCCCCCCTCCCCCCCAAAGCCACCTTTGTCTCAAAAGTCAGTTCTGCACAAGAAAACCTATAGAGATAACACTATACATGTACCTAACTAAATATATTCGGTACACCTCCAAATTCATGATCGACTACCATGTGATCTCGCAGTCGCACTAATTCTGATTCCCTCTCCCATGTGTATCATGTTTGCGAGACTTGTACATAGTGAACAGTCAATTTCTTGGTGGCCTAAATAGTTGACAGTGATTCTCAAACCTCGTCGGGGTAATTAAAATACCCATGAAATCAAAGTAAGCAAGAGTTAAACATGTTTCTATGCCAAAAAGTAGCTTGAAATAAATTCCACCAAGTGCTCCTGAAAATTTCCCTTCTCGACGGCCTAAGACAATGGAGAAATTAGTGGAGAGCGCCTCGCAAGTCCACCTTTATGCCAGATCTGCCCATATTTCCTCAGGTTGTCTTTTCTTGCTGGCAAATCCCACCAAATTGAACGTTAATACGGTCTCCCGCGGCATTAGTGCATTCATTTACTATACCGTCAGTGGCCATGCATAAAACCCGTCATACTCTACATGGTCAGATGCCAAGCATAAAAACCCCGCCATAATTCTGGCTGTTGTTGGGGGCCTGTAGTCTAAGTACAAAGCCAAGGAGAGAAAATACCGGGTTGTGTTCACTGTTCAGAGGCAGCTAACTACATGTATGTAAAATACTACGGTCCCCTAACAACAGCCTCGCCTCAGAACTCCACAAGATCAGTGGCCGTACATAAAACCCCGACATACTCTAAGTCAGTGGTTCTCGACGTGAGCGACATCTAAGCCCCTCCCCCCCCCCCCCCCACCCGGGGGAGGCGAAAACGATGAAAGGGGGCGATTTGGGGGGGGGGGGGAGGGGGAGGGCCGAACACATGAATGGGCGACGATTTGGGGACAAATACAGGACAGCCACTGATTTGTTCAACATCACGTGTAGAAGGTTTTATGAAGAGAATAAGGCCTTTGTCTTTTATTGCGTTTGATAGAAAATACTTTCTGGTTTATAATGAGTAATCAACACGACTATCGTCATTAATAAGGCTTTTAAAAATTTAATATCATAATTTGTGTGTAGTCTGTCTTCTTGTGAAGTGTATTCGGTGGGTTTGAGTAGTTTGGGCGTTGGGAGGGGGAGAGAATGAAGGGGGGGGGGGGCAATGAAAGAAAACTTGGAGCTTAATGGGCGATTGCCTAAAAAGGATTAAGAACCACTGCTCTAAGTGGTCAGTGGCAGTGCATAAAACCCCGCCACTACATCAATGGTTCTAAACGTGGGCGTTAAAGCTGTCCCCGCGGAATTACGTGCCGCGTATTTTCGGGTCAGCCGCAATGCGGCCGCGTGATCTCGACTTTTTTCCGGAAAGTTTTTTTTTTTTCGTTTTTGGCTGCAGTCTAGGCCTAGAAGTTAATATTTTGCGATATTCCGAACCTACGAAAAGACGACTATAACTGGAGTGATTTCCCTTAGGTTTTGTCATAGCACAGAGAGTTTAGCCAGAGAGTATAGATGTATAGAGAGGGTTCACTTCCGCCAAATCGCGAAACTAAGTCGCTGCGGTAAACAAAAAATTGAAGAATTGAAAGAGACCTTCTTCACCAAAGACAGTGTGCATATATATATGTTTACTCTGGTTTGTTCATATTTTTTGGGCTGACTGAAATTATTTAGAGCCGTTTGTAAGTTCTTATGCAACGTGGAAATGCATAAACCGGTTTTGTTTACCGCAGCCACCTACTTTCCGCCCCATGCTAACAATGGTTTCGCGGCGCCTCCCGTGTCTCGCATTGCAAATCGACCAATAGTGAACCCTCTCTATACATCTATACTCTCTGGTATAGCGGGGGTTCACTTCCGCCAAACTGGGTCGCTGCGGTAAACAAGAAATTGAAGTATTGAAAGAGACCTTCTTCACCAAAGATAGTGTGCATATACTGTGGTTTGTTCATATTTTTGGGCTGATTGAAAATGAAACTACATGTATTTAAAACCGTTTGTAAGCTCCTACACCCCGTGGAAATGCACAAACGGATATTGTTTACCAGTTTACCGCAGCGACCTACTTTCCGCTCCAAGCTAACACTGGTTTCGCAGAGCCTCCCGTGTCCCGCAGTTGCAGTGTAAATCGACCAATAGTGAACCCTCTCTATATAATAACATACATATCTATACTCTCTGGCCATAGATTATCGAGTTTTCTTTGTTCTCAATCTCAAACTCAAAGCGCAATCAATGATTCCTATCGTTAACACAGTCATTGATTATCGATCTTCGTTTACTAGTACGGTACCTCCATATATCGATCAACTTAACAATCTTTATCTGTGAAATTTTCTGTTTTTTATGTTACGGTACCCGGTACATATTTAGATCTGCATTCCTGCGATAGTGTTCATATACGAGATAGATCCATTTTAACCAGGTCTATTCACCGGTGGCTCCCAAGATAGATAAATATAATAATTATGCCTGTGGATGGGCAGCCAGGACTTCCTTTTCTGCGTAATGTGCAGTTTTTTAACCCAGCAAAACTGGTGCTGTTGCCTTCACATGCACCCGCACTACCAGGGGTTCCAGTGCTGATGGAGGTACCGGCTTGTGAGTTGAAGCGCTACAGAGAGATTTGGGGCCTGCAGCACTACGGAATGCGGCCCCTTCTGGGGTTGATCTCCGGCTTTTTCTGGAAAGGTGTTTATCATGATGTCCCAGCTTGCTCTCCGGTCCATGTTCGCGACAACCAACAGCGCAGATGCGGAACGCAGTTTCAGCCTCTACAATCTGATTCACAGCGAGAGGAGGTGAAGCCTGGGGGAGGACACCATTGCGAAACTGTTGTTTCTATTTTATTACATCAACAACTTTGCCGGTCTTGATTTTTTTTAGTAATGTTTTTTTTTTCCATTAAAATGCGAATGATATATATCCAGGTAGTCAGTTCTTTTGGTTTTAATTCAATGGTGTTGTGTTATTATTAAGCCTTTTTTGGTCAGATAGTTAAATTATAGGACTTACCCATAGGTCGCATAATTTTTGCATAATTTGGGGTTTTGGCTTGCATAATTATGTGCATAATTTGAAGATTTTTTTTGCATCAATCCGAGGGGACAGATAAAGCCCTCGGGGGATGATTTTGATTTCCTGGGGGGGGGGGGGGGCAAAAACTAGGAAAAGGGTTACATGGAGGCGAAAATGACAGTCACTGACGTGTTGGACAGCAAGTGTAGGTGGGTTTATGAACAGAAAAAGCCTTTTTTGGGGGGGGGGGAGGGGGGGTGCATTATAATGAATAATCAACACGTCTATCCTCTTAAGTAATGCTTTGGGAAACTTCACATCATAACTCGTGTGTGTCTGTCTTCCTGTAAAATGTATCCATTAGGTTTGAGTATGGTTTTTTTTTTTTTTTGGTGGGGGGGGGGGGGAGAAAAAAGGAGGGGAGAAGGGGTGATGAAAGAAAATTTGGAGTCTAAGGGGTCCATTGCCTGAAAATGATTGAGAACCACAGCCAGTGGCAGTCAGTGACCTCAATAATCGCACGTCACTGGTGGCCGTCCTTTAAAATGCCGCCATTGTTGTTGTTTTTTTCTTTTGGTTTAAACGCGAACAATTGATTCGTAGACAACAGACCTACTTGGGGCTGCCAGACTTTCAAAGAAGCAATTTTCAATCTGTGTTGGAAATTTCAAGCGAATCGGTGCAGAAAATAGACTTCCATGCATGACGCTAGTTTTGAGTTCTCTTTTTTATACCGGTACATGTAGATCTTTAGATTTATTTTTTCTTTGCAAACTTTTCAAGTGTTTTTTGTTTTTTTTCAAGCCTGACACAGGGCATTAAGAGTGGCCGAATCAACGAACAGGCTAATTTGCGAACCCGAACATTTTGTGACCCCGATTCCACGAACACGAATTTCGAATACGAATCGAGGTCAGAGCTCATTACTATTCATAACCAATCATCACAAAGGAAGAGTGTCATATATGGCTATGTTCGCAGGGAGATTCGACTTGATTCGGGTCAAATTCGAACACTCCCTCGTAACTTCGAATCAGACGCTGTGCAGAGGAAAATAACTTCGAACTGTATTCCATCGGCATGTTTTTGTCAGTTTACATGAGATTATACCGAATTATTTATTCAAAATTTTCTAAAGACATAGTATCTTTTTGGTGTGCATTTGTTATTTATAATATTTAAAAGGGATTTATTAGGCTATCTAAAACTATTTCTTGCACTTCATTTTCTCCCTCCGGCCTGATTCGTCTGATTCGTGTTCAGATTCGGCTGTGATGTGTGATTCTTTGTGATAACTGAGTTCAATTTTTGACAACACATTTTCAATTTTCTCTCCGTGTGTCGCCAAATTGGGACTTGGAGGGGCGGGAGTAATTATGATGTCGAGTTGTCATTATAGTAAAAGTGGTAGACTTGACCCAATACAGTATTGTTAGTCCTGGATCAGACTTTAAGAATGAGTTTGGTTATTATCACTACAATAATGGATGCCGCCGGGGAAAACAGATCATTTCAGGAAAACTTTGGAGATTAACCCTATTGGAGCTCCAGCGTCGTCAGAGACGAAACGTAAGAAAAAAACACAATGAGGCGGAAATAACCCACTAAATCTCCACACTCACATTGAAGTGATTCGTTGGAGAATTATGTATTATGAGGATTTTTCTTCTTGAACTAAAAATAGCAAGACAAAATTATGCTACTTTGAAAGTACTTTTACGTGATTCTGTGAAGCAAATGGGGATATTTCTTCCTTTCCTCGGCTAAGTATGGCAAGACTAAACTATCCTCAGATCTGCCACTAAAACTAAAGTCCGATTGGGTAAAAGATTTTTTTCCCCAGCGCGTTAATTAATAGTAACAGCCATATCCAAAATACAACGGAATCGTTTGTTTTTTTTCTTGTGATTTCTCGGTAATGCATCAACAGACGGCTACCAGTTTTCGTGCACATGTTTGTCACGTCATGTCATAATTGAACAAACATGTATTTTTTTTCCACATAACGCCGGAGGCCCAATGAGCTTGAATGGCGTGCTGTATGACGTAACTTTCAGAACCCTTCCAGAGATTACAATGTAGCCAGGGGCCGGATTTAGATGAAGCTATTCTAGCTGTGAGGCCCCCCCTCCCAATGCCCCACCTTTACGCCTAGATGGAAGTGTTTTTTAAACAATTTGAGCACCGCTAATGATGACGAAAGGTGTTTAAAATTCCGCCCTTCCTTCTCGAAAGGACATAAGCTAGAAAAATTGGAAAAGATTTGTTCAGAAAGTACTGTGCACTGTAATATCATGCCTGTCACAAAATATTTTGCACATTGGCCTGAGGCGGCGAGGCCCCTACATCTAGCCTAATGGTAAATCCGGCACTAAGTAACCTGCAGTCAGTGTTAATTCATTGCTAACGAACACTTGTTACTCACTTAGTGTCACTCGTTCGGCGCAATGCATTCCTCGAATTCCTGCACCCCCAGCGAAAAGGCAACGCCGATGCGTACAAGCGCTGCATCACTTTCCTAGTGTGTAACTTCCACAAGGTCGCTAGCTGATCGATTTGTGTTTGTGTGTGAGTGTGTGTAAACTAATCAATTTATGTTGCCCGCACAGTCTTCTGTGGTCTGCAAAAGATATATTATGTTTAGTGGGCTGCCTGTCGTTTTTCACAGCGGCAGTAGAGCTCTATGATTTCTAGCGTGCACACACAGGTACTGGTAGTGGTAGTGGTACCACTAAAAATTGTTAGAATCTTCAACTTCTAGATATTATGTCCAAACCCTTCCTTACATTTACGCCTAGGTTCTGATACTGTTGGAGTTTGTGTATTGACAATGTTAAGTAATGAGATTTGGTTTTTTGCAGTTTTGTGGACTCACACTTTTTGCTCATCTCAATATGTAGTAAATTGAAAGAATTTGAGTGAAAGAAAACAGGGATGACATACTCTATATTTATTATTTGTGAACAAGTCCCCTAAGTATTTTGAGTTGAGAGCCATAGGTGTGAAATATATAATGATAATGTAATAATTATTGACCTACTGAGGAGGAATTATTGCTTGCATTGAGAAAAATATAATACATGTGGTAAGCTTACGACATTTATAAAATAATCAGAGACGTCTCTATACATTGTGTGGAGTCCCAAAAAATCGGTGCCTCTGAAGCCTCATTCCCTGCCACAAACCTTTTTTCTTATATCTGGAATGATAAAGAGGGCGGGGGGGGGGGGGAACAACAGTAACAACCTTTCACATTGATTGTTCATTCAGCAACTCCAGAAGTTGAAGAGAATAATCACCAGCGAATGTGCACCAGAAAATGACGTGTTGTATTCCCCGGTTAGACATGGAAAATTCTAGAAAATATTGTTATTATTTTATTAATATAGATCTGTAGTCTTAATTTTAAAAAACGCTAGTCATGTGTTATACTCATCTGCCAACAGTTTTGATGAATAACCACGAAAGTGCCCCTCACTCTGTCCCTGCCACGGCTTCCAAAAATATAATCTAAATGTTATGGGCCCATATTGTGGGCCAGTGGTGGGGCTGAAAATTTTATGATGACCACAGACTCATTCACACACATTCACAAGAACTCATTATTTCTGTGAGGCACACTTTTTGGGAATAGGAGCTTTCGTTTTGGTTCAGGTATAGATCTAGCCTTGCGTATTATTGCATTAAAAGCGACGCATTATCTGACAAAATGTATTTTGCATGCAGTTTGCAGTGGGTTTACAATCATTTTGACCGGTTTTATTCCTTCATTAGTTAACCGATAGGCGGTTTTCGTTAATATGCCGAATTTTCCAGCTCGGCCGGTCCCAGCTTTGGCACGCTGAAGGGTTTGGAACGGAAGAGCGCCGAGCCAATACCACCACAAATCGGCTCCTGTGCTCTGATAGAAGATCGACTAACTACGCTTGTGCATCGACGGCACAAACTTCCTCCCGCCAAGCTGGCTGGGGATTTCAGCAGGCTTCTCTGATTCTCTGCAGAATACTTCCATTCGATGTAAGGGGCCAAGATTATTGGAACATGGCAAATATGACATTTCGAACGCACCAAACGGTTAAAGGGCATAAAGTCACCGCCCCTCCCCACTGAATGCATCAGAAAAGTTAATGTACGTTATGCCAGGGAAGTGCGTGTGGCATTCATTGCCTGTAAGCTCCGACTACTGTGTTTGCTGTAATCAAAGCGCCTGAGAACTACAACAGAACCTCCCACTTCACACATCAATAATAATCCGTTCACAGCTTGCAAGTATAGTCTAAATATCCAAATGACGCACACACAGATAACTCACAAGTGAAGGGTAACTCAGCCGAGAAACTTAGCTAAAAGCACAGAAAATAAGATGTGAGCTCCGGGAAGCACGTATCATTAATTTCACTCTAGCCGAAGCGCAGGATGAGGCACGGTAGGCCTGGGGTGAGGAAGGGTCGGTCGGGTAAACTATCCCACAAACTGGAACTGGTGCCATGAGTGCCCGCTACTCATCTGACAAGCTAAGCGGCAGAATAGGAAAGAAGAGTCGAAAGGGGGCGGAGTGGTGATAAGCCATGCAACAATCAAATTTCTATTTTAAGAAAGTCTTACATGTGAAAATACTCACATCTATGATACCATTGGAAATTGAAAATAATTATGATTGGATGACTCCCCCTCCTCCGCCCCCCCCCCACCCCCCATAAGGCGGGCGTTTCCTTCGAAGCAAGTGTTGGTGAGTTAAGTACCTGACTAGTTCAAGCAATTGAATAAGTTCGCATTTTATACACGACGCCGAGGTAAACTGCAATCTTTGTCCATGGTTCAGTCTTGCAACTGACGATCGGTTTATTCAATGTTTGATGTTTGTTCGGTTCTTACTGTAAGCATAGCTGGGCGCAAAGACCAATGTAAAAGTAAAATAATTGGATCAATTTTATTAACGATCTGCGCCAAATTTCTCTCTTTCTTTCTCTCTCTCTCACACACACACACACACACACACACACAAACACACACACATACGCACTCAAATTATATACATGTACCGGTACATACAATAATATCGAAATTCTTTATTTCCTCTGAAAGGTACAATAACATCAAATCACATTATACCATGTGAGAAATACCTATTACTAATTAGATTATAGATAGGTTATGAACCCGGTCAAAAGACCAGTTAAGACCCAAATGCATGCATCACCAACAGTGGACTGACATAGCATAATCTACATACATACATACATACAAACAAACACACATACGCCATACAATTATACATACATACATACAAACAAACACACATACATACATACAATTATACTATACATACATACATACATACATACATACATAGTGAGAGAGAGAGATTTAGCTGTTCTTTACAAGAGACAGGGAGAGAAATGAGGTAAAATTCGATTCTCTGACTAAAAATTCGATCATTTCGATGCCTGCTTGGCCTGCCCGCTTCGGTCCCGTTTGGGTTGGCAATGCTCTTCTCTCGCCAACGCAGTCTGGCTGCCGCGCTCGCCTGGTTATGCACAAGGCCAACGCGTGCTTGCCGTTTGCGGCTCGCTGCTCAGACGGCCTTGGCAATGCACGCTGCTAGGTCCGTGTGGGCCAGTGTATTATCTTCTAGAAGTTCTATGGTGTGGGCACAACTGGCCAGCTCCTGCAACGCGTCACAGTTGCCCGATTGGATGATTCATGTCGATTGATTATTACTTTGCTTTCGACCGAAATTTATTGTCAGAATTTTTTACGTCACACAAATCTGATTGAAAGTTTCATGAATTTCCTCAAATTTACAAAATAATATGTAATCTAACACTGCGGACAGAGTAATATACTAATACTAATAGTAATAAACTGAGTTCTTGGGGGCGTTGAAGTGAATTATTTTGGTCATTAAGTGTTCTTTAAATTTCTGTCTGCCCTGGCATTTAGCCTGTGTAGAATACATGTTTAATTTAAAAACAGATCTTTTCTTTAAGTGATTTCTTCAGGTAAACCCTATTACTAGTCAGAATTGACAAAACATCAGTTATATATCATACTACTTACGTGAACAAGACACTGAGCATCCATCGACACAGAAAAAATAATTACAATTAAATTTCGAATTTTGTATTACAGATCTGAAATTTTAAAGAATTAGGCTGGTTTCCATCGAAATTTATCGTCAAAATTGATTGTTTCCTCGATATATTAGTCAACAGAACAATCTTCGTTCGTCTCCTGCGCCTAGTCCATGTATCAAACTGTAGTGCAATTTAAAATATATATTACATTACATACTATGTGGTATCGATTGACCTAGCTTTTTGTGGTGATTCCTTTCTGTCTGAAGTGGTGCCTTTAGTCTTTTGCAATTGCTGAGAGCTCTGCCCTGTACATTTTCTGTAATAGGGCTGCTCTTGTTGGTGGCAAGAAATCAAACTGTGTGTTTTTATGCATTAAGAGACCTTTCCTAGCAGCGCGAAAATTTGTAAATAAGGATGACCTTTTCCCTTTATCCTTGAAGACTGACACGGTATTAGTATACTATTACAATCGCTGAAAGCGTGAAAGTAGAAGTTATTTGCATTTTGATGTTCTGAGACTTCTCGCTAGATCGTAATTATTTTGGTAGCCATTGTCTCTTTCTTACATTGCCAAAGGAGGCCCGTATTGCTCCAGCCCATGGAGTTTCATCTGGTCAAATAAAAAAAATGCCACTGCAATAATTATTATTGTCTGTGTTATTTGAGAGTATACAGGCAGTTGTAATACATAGTCATGTTCGATGGCGTGTTTCAGATGCACGAATTTTCTTGAATCGGTCTCTTTATGTATGCAACAGATGTGCAACAGATTTTCTGCCTGGGCTTCTTGTTGCAAACCGTGTTTTCATTTCTTGTGGCCATGTTGTATGTTAAATAGTGTTTAATGTTAGATAGCAGAGGAAATAGTTCGATCTGATTTGTTATCATTGTTTTGTAAAAAAAAAGATATGGGCCAGTCCTTCGGCACAATTCCGGTTAGTGTCAAAATTATGTCTCCACCCCGCCCCCGACAGTTTTTTTGCATAAGGTACTAGATTTCACAAACTGGGACACTTGAGATAACTCAAAACTTACACATCATCATTTTTTGGGAGGTTTCAATGCCTCTTGTGAGAATTTTGATTTTAGTGTGTTTGAAATGCATAAAAGATATTTTTAAAAAACTTAATTTTATTGTCTTAGGATTTTATTTGAAGCTTCTGTTACGAAGTTTTGGGGTGCTAACATGATTTTCCAGACTGACACGATTTCTTAATTTGTAGTGATACATGTATGTTTAAGTCAATCTGTGAATGTTGTACATGTAGGCCTATGTGATAAATAAACATGACTCTAAAACATTTTTGTTTGCATGATGTGGTGGGGGTCATATTAAAACCAAAATAAATAGCCACCCAGATTGTGAAAGTAGTGGTGCAAACCAACCTCGGAAATGTTCGATGAATCACGGGTCTTGTTCCTCTGAACTGGATGATTTATAGTTTGTCAGTCTGGACATGTTAGCAGAGTGATGTTAGCAGTGGATTTTATTCAAAGGGTTTAATTTAGTTTAAATGGTCTGTCAAATTGCCACTGGCTGATAAAAAGGAGGAATTATTGACTCAATGATTTCTTTAGGGCAGTGTGGTCATAATCAAGGCCCAAAGTAGCAGGTTTTGTCATACATGTAATTCTTTACATAAATAATTTTATTATTAAGTAAGATTCAGGGTACGAAATTACTAAGGGGCACAACTCTCTACTATTGATTTCATTTTCGTATTGCCACATTTAGCAAGGATTTGTCTGTCTTAATCTTTTTCTTTAGGCATTAAGTTTCAACACATGATGTAAATGGTTCCTAGCCATTCCATACATTCATCAACTGCTAATATCACTCTGCTAACATGACAAGACTGACAAACAATACATCATCCATCCTGCTTTTCCCAATGAACAGATATCAATGTCTGTTACATATCTAAACCCTGTACCAGAACTTGATGCTGTAGAATGAATATTTAAATGTTGTTGAATTGAGTGCCCCATATTCAAAACTTAAGAAGTTGAATTTTGGTGCCTTCGAGCAGACAATCTTTGAGTTTGAATATTTTCTTACCAGACGTTTGTTATTTATTTAGATTGCTAAACTGTGTTCATGACATCCTAAGCTTTAATTTGATGTATCATACATGGGAAATCTTCATGAAGAATAATTCTAAAAAATTAGAAATCTGAGTGTCCAATTTTGGGAAACCTGCCATAAGCCTCCTTCAGACTATGTGACTTATACTGATCAAACACTGCATCACCATACACATATCTGATCAAGAACATCAATCTTCTCAGCAAAAGTGATTTTAGCATGCCCTTGAATATGACTCGTTGGATATACATATAATATCGGGTGATAAGAAAAAACTGCTCCAACATTGACACCAAATATCTCGCAATCCTTTTGCTTGATGAATCCGTGAGAAATTTTGGTAGAGTTATGTCCATTATAATTATGTGTAATGCTATGTTAAAATTTCATCAAGATTTAATCATTACTTTTAAAGATATTTTAGATTAAGTGAGTGTCTGTCAAAAATTAATAAAACAAGCCAGCTGAGCAAGAGCGACGAAGATTTTAACGCAAATTCAGCAATCAAGCGCACAATAGTTGAGTATTTTTTTCCAGTTTTTTTAATTAATAAATCAAATCCAGTCCACCTTTCCAATCCAACCTTATTTTGTTGATCTAAGTTTATCAGACGACACTCAACCAAGCCTTTTGCTTCCTATAGTGATACATTGATTACCTCCAAGTCGAGTATATTCCAACTAATGATGAAAAAATAAAAAAAAATTGCCCTAAATTTGAAGCTTGATATTCATGGACCGCTTATTCGATCTCAATGATATTTTTATGGGTAAATACATAATGTGTATGCATACGAAAATTGAATGAAACAGCTTCATTCAAAAAAAAGTTATGAAGTAAAGCGTTACGGTAGGTCTTGCTCAGCTGGCTTGTTTTATTAATTGTTGACAGACAGTAAAAGTAATGATTAAATCTTGATGAAATTTTAACATAGCAATACATATAATTATAATGGACATAACTCTTCTAAAATTTCTCACGAGATATTTGGTGTCAATGTTGGGGCAGTTTTTCTTTAATCAGCCGATATATAATATAAACAACAAACAGATGCAGCGCTATCTACAATCAATGTATCAGCTTGTGGTTGACCTTCTTTATTTTCTTTTATTCTCATGAGCTTTTTACATAATTATGTTGATAATGTCTGCTTTCTAGGGCCCATGTAGTTCTCCAGAGGCTGATGGATGTATGGAATGGCTAGGAAGATCCCATATTTGACAAACACGTTCGAGTCAAACTGGCTATTTGGCATAATTGCTTATTTCCTAATATGTATATGTCGGACATCTTCAATGTTTGGCGCCAGTTTAAAAATCTTTATTTGCCAACACTTCTTTTCTTTAAAAAATCTTCCTTTGGACAACATTGCTGCCAAATTAATGCTTCCATCATTTTTTGAACGTATGTTCCCATAAATAGAATTATAAAGCTCACTATGCTAACTGAAGACAGTGTTGAGGCGCCCGATTTGTGTCGCATTTTTTATGTTTTATTTGTCCCATTGAGTGGCATCGTGCAGTTTCTGCTTTCGAGTGATATTTTTTACCCCGAAAGGGAACACAGACCGTGGATCGAATGGACGCCCTTGTTGTAGGCCAGTTGATGTCTGATTTCGCCGAAAAGGAGTAAGAATGGAGTCGAATGCTTGATGCATCATTTGATATATGTAAGAAAATTAATTCTATAATTTCTGAAACTGTCATTCAGATTGTAGCGTTAAGCAAAAAAAAAAAAAAGGGGGGGGTAAGAAGGGTGAAATACTTCCGCCATCATTTTATTTGTTGATTTATTTATTTGCTCATTCATTCAGTTATTTATTTACTCATTCATTCATTTATTATTTTTATGTATCTGTCAATCAATTATCTATTTATTTTTATAAATAAGTTTCCATATTTATCGTAAATATTGATGGATTGATTTAGGGTTGCGAAGCACTTTAACAGTTTATGCATAAAAAGACGATGAAAGCAGCTTAATTGCTCGAGCAGTAATTTTCATGTCTTTATACTCTTCTTTTATTACCATTGTCCTTTCTTCCTTCTGATACGCCACCAGTGTATTGTCCTTTCTGTTTCGCTTTTTCATCATTATCTATATTGTAAAGGAAAATTATACATATAGACTACATGCTTAATATTATTTGAAAACTTTTTACTGAAGTTTATTTCCATGAAAAAAAGAAGGCTCTTTATCTCTGAAATGGACATTGAATTCTCTGCACATTTGAAGGTTTATAATAGAACGATGGTGTCACGAAAATTATTGTTGAGTACTCTCAGTGAATTTTCGCTCACTTAAAAAATGCACATGTAGATCTAAATAAATTCTCAACATTGCTCTCGTTCAAAATGGAAAATTCATCTCCAGCCGAATGCGGTAAACTGCTGCGCACTCAAAATACCCATAAACAATGCATGCCGTAAATTAAATCTCCTTGGAAAGGAGAGACGGGACTTTAGTTACCCAATTTGTAGCGAGTAAAAAGAACACGCGGACGACCAGGAAGAAGTTGGCAGGAAGATCTTAAAAAAAGATGGGGAACAACATGAATGAGGAAGATATCAAACGGAAAGGAATGGAAGTCATTGTCAGGAGGCTACATCCTGCGGTGGATGGACAGTGCCTAGGTTAAAAGTGAAAGGTGAAAATTCCCTACTTGGATGTAACACAAAGTACTCAAATTCAAGATTCTACCAGAGAGTATGGATATATAGAGAGGGTTCACTATTGGTCAACTTGCACTGCGAGACATGGGAAGCGCCGCGAAACCATTGTTAGCATGGAGCGGAAAGTAGGTCGCTGCGGTAAACAAAACCGGTTTGTGCATTTCCACGTGGCGTAAGAGCTTACAAACGGCTCTAAATAGTTTCATTCAGCCCAAAAATATGAACAAACCAAACTAAACAGATATGCACACTATCTCTGGTGAAGAAGGTCTCTTTCAATTCTACAATGATTCTACTAAGACAACTCAGTGTCTTGTCATGTGCAAAATTTCAGAAAACTACGTCAAGAAATAAATAAATTCTTTCCCCCAAAACGATTTTTTTGTGTTATTATGTATTTTCATAAAACGAACTACTTATAACTGTATGCGAGGCAACAGTATTGTTTTTTGTTTTAGTCTTTTATGCACATGGCATATAGTTATCACAGTCCATTGTTCGTTTCTCCGCCCCGTGAGATCTCTACATAACCATTAAAATCACATATCAGAGGTCAGCCACAGTGCTTTTGGTTGCCCTTTACTTTCGTTAACCGAAGTCGAACGAAAGACGGAAACGAACTATCAAACACAGTTAGTGGAATCGGTTTCGGCTCGTGCAGACACACTCTGCAAATATGGATGTTTATTTACTCCCCATCATTGTCTTTATTTATCATTGATGAATTCGCACAATTTAGGCCTGCATTGTTCCCAACAAAAAAAACAAAAACACCCCCACCCCAAGTAAAATATTAGATCTTTGCTTTGATAATTCTGTTACTGCTCCAACACCACCACCTCGTTCGATACGTAACATCTATACAAAAGTAAAGATAAGCCTACTCTTTTGTCAAGCCTGCAGGACAAACGCGCTGGTTCAATAATTCAATAATTAGGCCCTTCCGTAAAAAGAAAAACAGTCTTATGACTCGATGTAGTGCATGGATATTCATGTAATTACAGTAACTGAAACACGCCATAATAATTTATTTCATGGGGTATTTGTAATACCTGAGATTTCAACCAGTTCCATGAATATACCGTGTTTCATGACATGCTGGGTTCGATGAAACAGTTGTCACGATAAACGTGGCAATGTGGCAGAATAATCTCGCCAGACAGGCGGGAGATCGGGGTTCAATTCCCCGGCGGGAAGGATGTCTTTTTGTCCCCTTTTCCTGAAACAGACGGTTAATTTTCCCTAACTGTGCTCAGCTAAGAATCACTCTGTGTGATTTTTTTTTTCTTTTTAGAATTGATAATGTGGGAAACTGATCATTGTTAATTGCTTCAGCTGCTTCTTTTCTAATTTGTTCCCGATATTTACGTGGGCTCGGTACCAGTTAAAAAACAAAAACCTGCTCACCGTTCATCTTGACCGCCTTTCTTATTTCCTTCCATTTCTTGTGTATAATATATGTGTAGGGGCCACCCATAGAATACGTACGCTCGGAAGGAGGAGGGGGTACCCCCAGAGTAAGAAGGCGTACAAGGGCCGAGGGAGAGTTTCTGGGGAGAGGGAGGGTTTCTGGGGAGTGTAGATACGCTTTTCAGTTTACACATGTAGTTCGAAATTAAAAGGTTCGGTTTCATTTAAATTTCATTTCAGCAAAATTTGTTGTAGTATTATACATGTATAAAAACATAAAAATCGAACATAAAAAGTCTACTAGGGCTATAAAAATTATTGGCTAGGATCAGTCCATACAAAATGCCTGTTTAAATTTTAGAACACCTCGTCATGAACATTCAGCATTCTTATGGCCGTACTCTCTTCTGTGGGTTTTATCATACAATTCAGGACACCTCAAACTGTCGCTTTCAGTGTACTCTTCATCTTAACTGCTGATTGTGGAAGTAGAAAGCCAGCCGGACGAAATTTTAGTGCACCACCAAAAATCGAATTCGGGAAGTACATGTATTTGCGGCGAAAGCGAACTGTAAGTCTGGGCCCTTAGACTTTCAGCATAGTACTGTGATTCTGGCACGTCAGTGCACTGATCTTGTTTCAGAGTTAGCACGTGTCCGGCATGTTTGTGAATATCATTTATCAAAGATCCCAGAACCAATAAAATGAGACACTCTCTTCTTCCGACCTCTTAAAAAAAACGTTTATAAATATCCGGTCACGGGCACTGCCCACTCTCAGCGCGCAGAGCCAGCTCTCGTGCAATGGATTTGCATAGAAAATAAGACAACACTGATCAGCTTCACTTCTACTTAGCAATTCCACCTTCGAAATATTTTTTAAAATATGCAGTATCTACTTAATAATGAGTGTTTTCATATAGCAAAGCACGAAAAGGCGGGTGAAGGAAGGAAAACGGAGAGGAGCAGATTTTTCATGAGATGGCATAAGCCTGGATCTCGCAATCATTGCGAGCGGCTTCCCCGGCCCCTCCTAATCCTATACAACAATGAGTTATGTTTAGCCTACTAATAGCCTTTGAAACCCTACTGCTGGTGTTAGAACTGGTACGCGCCTCTGATGTACCGGTATTTTTCGTGAATTTAGAGAACAAAAAGAAGAGGAGGAAGAACTAAAAGGTGGAAAAAACAAAATTAGTCTGTAGTTCTTAAACGTGACCAAAAACATTCATGACTCCTGTTATTGATTACATTCTTATTGCCTTATTTTGCCCCTGGGGGACAGGGCGCGCGGATTACGTCATAAACGGAAAATCCCGCCCCAGTTCCATCTTATTCCAAAAAATTTATTAATTTACCATCATTCTAAAGATAGGTCTAGTGTACTTTTAGAATAACATGGGAGGCTGGCTTTGCCGTCTATGACGTAACTCGCATGGGCTGTCTCCCAGCAGCAATTTATGCAAATTAATCAGAAAGTAAGCAATCGCAGGAACTATGAAGAACTTTTAAGAACTTTCCTGTAACAATAAGACACTAACCTTGGATTTTCCATCTTCTTGTTCTTCGTTCTCTTCCTTTTCTTCTCAAAATTCACGAAAAATACACCACCTTCGATAAACACAGCAACAGTTGCACCAGATACGCAGTAACACTAGCAGTAGAGTTTCAAAAGCTGCCGGTAGGCTAAAAAATAACTCGTCACGAGAGAGGCCGAGGAAGCTGCACGCACATTACTAGACCTATGCCTATGCCATCTCGTAAAAAATCTGTTTCGCTCTCATTTTCCTTTATTCACTCGCTCTTTTTATGCTGTACTTTATATTAAAGAGAAATTCATTTTTAATTAGGGACTACATATTTTTTTTAAATCTTAAGGCGGTGAAATTGTCTCTGGAAGCGAAAGCGGCCGCTGGTTTGTCTTATTTTCTATGCAAATTCATTGTACGAGAGTGGGCGGTGCCCGTGATTGGATATAAACACTTTCGAAGTCCACAGTCATTTTGATCACAGTTCATTTACATTCAAGGAGCTTATACTAGCTGTACTGGAGAGCGGGGCAGTGACGTAACACGGGCCAAATATGGGACCTCAGCAGCCCTACTCTGGGAGTCAAAAGATCTGCCTAGTGTAGTACCGGTGTAACAGGCCAAAATATAACCCCCACCCAGACTATATCCGGGGCTAAACTGGCCTAGTTCAGAATATACCCCGGGGTATACCTAGATGCATATTTTTCACTATGCGGTCTTTTCATCCTAATCTCTCTCTCTTTCTTTCTCTCTCTCTCTCCAATTCATGTTTGTTATGAATTGTGATATATAGTATATGCTACAGGTTATTAATTGCGAACAAAAAGACGCGAAGAAAACTGAAGATGAATGACATGTTAGGTAAAGCCAAAGAAAGTAGAAGTAACAAGAAACTTCACTTCGGGTGTTCCCCGTTACTAAGTGTCTTTAGCACTAGCGTCGAGCGACTTCGGTGCGAACTGACTTGCCAGCTAGGAGGCGTGGTAAACAATACACAGGTAGTCGGCGATAAAGCGAAAGTTAATAGAAAATAGATGAAGAATCGCTGTAGAATCTAGGACATTGTGACTATCACAGACCAAAAATAATCAAAACTGCTACGTGCTCAATTGTAAATTATTTTTCTATGGATAACAAGCATCTGTTCTAAATATTTGCGTCGTTTTGGTTTTAATTAGAAAACGTGTCTCAAAGTGTTCTTCACATGACGCGTTTCCTTTAAATAAAGCATCTACCATAGTCTTTCCAAATCTTCTCTGCAACAGTCATTGATGGGTAACATTGTTGCGCTTATAATAAAAACAAACATCACGCCCTTTTAAAGCAGCAATTAGAGTGACAGTAAGAAAGAAATGCATGTATTGCAACGCAATTTGTGAAACTATAGTATCTCAGAGATGGAGGTGAGAGAAAGTACATTCATATTCATTTAAACTTAAGGTATAAATTGGTAAAGTACATTCTCATTAATTAACTAAGTAATAGATTGGTAAAGAACTTCAGTAACTAAGTAAAAGATGGGTAAAGTCTCATAATTCTCACTGAATAACTGAATTGTAGATTCAGTTCACCAAAGGGAGTTTACAGCACGCTTGTTTCGGCTTTGTTTCGTCAAATCTTATCAATACATGGTACGACAAATAAGAGAGGAAAAAATGTACAGTGTAGGTCTGTCTTGAGGTGGCAGTAGAAAGATAGATCGGATCTACTATTTAAATTGTTACTGTTGCAATTCACAGCTGAACATCAATGACATTGTGAATTTCTATATTTTTCAGGACATTGTTATAGTAAGCATGTTGTACACAAACTGCAATGAAAACCCAATGACATCCCTTTACTTGGCTACCGCTCTACCGCGCTTGCTCGGGCCACTCCCGTCGATATCCCACCATGTCGTATTCTGCTGCAAGTGAAACATCTTGTTCTTTGGTAAACCCCAGGGCATAGCAAGGGGCCTCTTCGACTCCCAGAGCATGGCGGTAGAGCCACCGTGTCTGACACGCTCAGCCCTCTCTCATTTGTGTGCGCCGCACACGAGCTACCCACTCCAGTATAATAAGCTCCTTGTTCACATTGTAAAGGAAACAATCTGCCGACAAAGGCGCACCGAAAACACCGAAAAGATTTATCCACGATCAAAAGGAGGATGAAAGAATGGAGCGTTGATTGTAAAATTAATAATGCCCCCAAGTTTTTATAACGGCATCAGAGCTATGTCATATGTATTTTTATTTCGTCCTACATTCTTGCACAGTTGTAAAATCATTTTAACCTGTTCCGTACGTCGCTATTTTCCTTGCGGTCCGTACGTCGTGGTAAATTTTGTTACCACACTGTCCCGTATAGAGAAAAATGCAGGTTATGCCTATCCGTACGTCCTGGCCACAATTGTTACCACACTGAGACAAGTATTTATTAACACGCTTTCAGTCGATCTGTTCCTCGTGATCACAAATACTATCCAATGTAGCCTCCATGGGGACTCGGGGCACCACTTTTTGTCAAGAGAAACGTTATGAGGGATGTTTATTCTCTAACGTTATAATACGTGTATCACATTGGACCGACCACCGTGATAGCGCTAGAATGAGGTGCTCGCCTATAGTTTTCTTTCGGCTTCTCCCTGAATGGAAACAAGGTGTGTAATTGTAGTTACCAGAATGTATAAAAGCCTTACAAAAAGATGATTATACTCCTGTGAATTTCGAACGATGTTCCGTAATGCCCCCCCTTCCCCCCCTGCAACAATCAGGTAAGTTTTATTACCTAAGGCAGCTTTCTGCCAGTACAGGAAAAGCCTTGGTGACGCTTATTTTTTCAATAATATACCGGTACCAGGCACTATCTTATTGCAACCCGGCCCTTACCCTGCCCCCCCCCCTTTTTTTTTTGGTAACAAATTGCTAAGTATTGTATTATTTAGTTCGAAATTATGTTGTGGGATGAGATCTATTGTTGTCATTTGCTCATGAGCACAGCATAGTAAGAAAGCCACATTATTTTTTGCACCTCCAGTTACTACCCGTCACACTGCAACAATGAGTCAAGGTCAGCTGAACGACACAATTACGGTGCCGTCCAATAAGTAAAGTCCGAGAAAACACAGTATAACCATAATGCGGAAAAAGTCTTATGGAGGCAAGGACTGAAGTAATGTGGGTCCAATATTTCTATAACAATTAACACTGCCTCATCAAACCCTACCGCACTGGGAGATAAGGCGAGAGCGACAATGAGAAGGATAAGAACATGAATCAATGTCAGTTTATCCTGCTCCTATCCGCATAATAAATTGAACAAAATGAACTTCAAAGGTGGTAAAGGGGCTGTCTGGTCCATGAGAAAGACAATCACTGACAGGACAGTGGAAGACGGAAAGAGTCAAATGGTGAAACCAAAGTGCGATGATTCCCAGAAATTAATGCAAACATTTCTGATCTGGGTGCTAAATGATTACAAGGGATGTTTTCGGGAACAAATACATAAAAATTATAAAATTAAAATAATGAGCAGTAAATTATTCCTGTCGCTGTCCACGCGTTGAGCGTTCAACCATTGAGCTACGGTTGAGGAAACGGTTCTTCGGGCTTTTCAGAATTGAGTGGGAAATAATATAACAAAATGTAGGAAGCGAGGACCATTCGAATGACTTGCCCTTTCCAATAACAGGCCTCAAAATGGGTGACAGTGGAAGAATTTCCTGATTTCTTCATGTAATCTTCAGCAACAGCCTCACATGCGTGTTACATGTTGTTCCTTCGGAGATTGAGTTGTACTAGCTGAAGCTCTATCAACTTTCATGACCATCTTGTCAGCACTGCATATTTTCACGTCACTATGTGCCACCCACTGTCCTACTCGCCAATAATACCTGTACATTTAATAGGCTTCAGATTCAAGTCAGTTCTTCAACACTCATTTCGTCGTGCGGCCGAAGGCTGCACTCACTACCTACAGCGCTCTATAAATAGCTTCAGACATAATTTTCTAACTGTTCCCTCAAAACCTTGGAAAAGACAGGATTTACATACGGTGTTTTATCAAACAATAGACTTTCGGTCGGAGCAGAAATGAAAACTTCAAGTTCATACGTGGTTGGTTTCGATTACCTTATATTTTATAACAGGCACAAAATGAAGAGACTTATTTTTTATTTTGTTGCATAAAGGGGCCAAAAAATTAAACAATACATATGAAAAGTAATCATCTGTTCATATTACAGACATTTCTCTAGGTACCGGTACTGTCCGCATAAAACTAAGTCCCAAATCAAAACCTAAACACAGCAGCATTACCAGAATGTTGCCCAGTCGATATTGAGGATCGTCCTGGAAATCGCCCATAAAGATGACTCTGTTACAGATCGACCACAGTAAACTTATACCTGGTGTTAAGGTTTTCCTCACTTTTTTTTTTTTCACAACAAAGAATGAAAGGCTTGGTCGTCGGATGCCACCCTACTTTGTTCTCATCGCCCCATAATTATTACACATACCACAGAAATTTGATCTCCTCAAAAACCATTAGGCCTATTGCTTGCGTTTCAAGGGGAGGGGGGAGGGGGGTCATGTCTTCAACTTGTGTCCCCCATCTATATGTTGGGAAACCTGATGGCGACGACTCTATTGTTTCACTCTTTACTGTATCTGTTGCATGGGAACATTTTTTACCACGACGTACGGACGCGCTGGATTTAGTAAATCTCTTCGTTAGTTAGTCTGGTAATTTTTGTTCCCAAGACGTACGGTTAGGGGTACCGAAAAGTAAGCGTAAATAAAACCCGCTAAAACAAACAAACATGCAATTTTATAGCATCAGACGAATCCTCTGATGAAACTTGAAGAATACATGGAGTTTCAGTACCATGCTGTCAATGGTAGCCTTCATTTTATATTGAATTTTAAAGAGGGCTGTGGGAACATTTGTTACCACAACGTAGATCTACGGAAAAGGTTAAACTAAGGGTGGTTTTCATGGCTTGGCCGAGTTACACTAGATCTGATAATTAACAAAAAATTTGATATTAGACCTGGATGTAGATCTAGTGTTTTTTTAGGAACTAGTGTAAGGACCCGTTCAAAGAACGGGTTGCAATATCATCTTGCTGAGTAGATCCAGATCTCTACTTCTAGATCTAGTTACTCAGTCGGCACACAGATTATGTATTTCAAGATAGAAAACAACACACACAATCGGCACACAGATTACGTAGATCTGGGTAGAAAACAACTCACAACTGGCACAGTAACACCTGCATGGCCCGTGCATAAGGCAGACGGCACAGAAACTCATGCCTTCAAACTTTGAAACGCAACCGGAAGTTTAAAGTCTAAACAAAACAAAGGCAGGAGGGAGGACATCATTGTTGAGGAGAAAGCATTATTCGATATTTTTAGGCCTATTTTCATTTATTACAAAATTACGACACTTCGCTTCCATGTCAAAGGAATAGACATAGTAGTAAAAGGAACTATCTTTCACATGTAATTTTTTCAAGTCTGGGCATTTCTTCCTCGCAGCAGTGAATTTTTTTTCCTTGCTGTTTTTTTTATATTGAGAAGATAATATATAGATAATATCATAATATAATTTCGCAGTATTTCTTACTGCAGAAAGTTTTACAATGGTTCTTGCACATTTTGAAAAATTAAATTTATAATCAAGCGATTTCCGAGGCTTCAGTGAGTTATGCTTAATCTACTTATTATAGTTTTGTGTTCCTTTTAGAATTCTGCAACATCCAAAAATGTTATGTCGTCTTTATTTCAAGGCGAGAAAGTTTTCCAAGAGCAGCAAAGCTTCAGTTAAGTAAGAACCGCCATCAAAGAAAAGCAAAAATCAGCACAGAAATGCCAAAAGTCAATTCAGTGTCACATATTGTAAGCAACTTTTAATCACACACTCATAAAAAAAAAAAAATTAGCCTGGCAAACTTTAAGAAAGTGGAATATTTTCAAAATCTAAAAACACAACAGCAATCAGCGAATTATTCGCCATAATTTTTTGTTTTCAATTAGACTAAGTCTGGAAGATAATACACGTGCTTTTTCCATTTTTAATTCCTTTTGGAATTCGTTGTATACCGGTATATCTATTTTTGTTGTTGTTGTTGATCGACTACAATGCTGGACTGCGACATACACAACTTTTTCTCTTCTTTTTTTTTTTAAAGCTTCGCAGTCCCCTGTGTTCCTGCACTCTTTTTGTGGGCACAGTAGTATTACTAGATCTAGATCTAAGTTTAAACATGAGCTTTCGCCACAGAAAGTCAACATTAGTCATTACCATACTGTTAAGTGTTAGGTTATGATGTTTGACTATTCTGTTTCTCACTGTGTGTGTGTGTGTCTCTCTCTCTCTCTTTCTCTCTCTCTCTCTCTCTCTCTTAACACAACAACTCATAGGCCCAGCGTTGCCTGTTTATTAATAAAACCAAAGATACTAGAACTGATAAGATGAAACAGCTACTGAGCTAGTCCTTTTAGCAAGCACAGACTTCACACCGCCACCTAGCGGCAAACGCCCGGAAGTCATGGAAAGTGCCGTATTTTACAAAGCCAAATAGGGAAACTTGAATTTTGTTCACTGTTCAGCTTCGCTGTAGGCCTTTATTGGCATCACTTAATGTGGAATTATAACCTCAATTGCTGTGGGAAAACTTTGGCTATTTTTTTTTTTTTTAGTGTCACAATTGTCACAATTGTCACTGTCACAATTTTGCATCATAAATTTATCATTATTTCAAGCATTCTTTTCATACCTTGCGCCATGGCCCCGCCCCCGATCAACGCGAAAATTGTGTGCACCTTTTGTTTTAGTGTTGCAAAAAAGACCGTGTCTCATCTTATCATTTCTAGTATCTATGATAAAACTGCAGTTTCCAGTCATCACATTTTATGGAACAAAACAGCTGTTCTACACAATACACAAAATACGTGTTTCTTTTATTCTGTTTCTTGAAGTTTCATTCCAATATAATATACTGGCAATATGTGAGGTAGCCTAAGAAAACCGGTCAGGTGGCGAAAATCTTAGTACTGAGTAATACACTGTTATACCAATGGAAAGGGCAAATCCACAGCTTTTCATTCATAGTTAGTACGCATGGAGACATTGGTTCTGTGGCATTTTGTAAGACTTGTGCATCTTCGTAAACAAAGGAACATCTTTTGCTTGAAAAAAGCAACCTTACTGCATCGGTTTTTCTAATTAATTTGAATTGCAATTCTACATTTAAATGTTTTAGCTGACAAAGTAGCCTATGCTTTGTGATAGAAAACTTTCTTTTGATATGCTAAGTGCAGAAGAATTTTGTCTTAATTAATATCTGCAAAAAATTGCGGTTGGTAGCAACAAGATGGCGGACAGAGAGCTACATCTAGATCTAGCAAAACATCTGTTTTGATTTGACTTTACAATGCACAAAAAAAGTCTCGGGTTGCTTGTAACGTTGATCTCTACTCAATATTCGAGTTTTGTGCTGGTTATAAACTCAAATGGTGACATTATTTTGTTTTCCTGGTGACAAAAATGTCTGGAAAACGCGAGAAAAAAATACGCTGGCTTTAGACGCGATGTTCTTATTTTGTAACATCTGTTTGTTTTGTGTCTTTAAAATGTCATAACTTCGGTTCTTGTGGAGATATTTTTAAAATTTCAAAAGCAAAATGTTGTGCAAAACCTCTGCTACATGATGGTGCAAACAACTCCAATTATGCAATTTTGGCATACTCTTAGACTGCCTCACACAATAACATCTGTTAGGAAACAAAATAGTACTTATGACTGCATTCGAACTTTTCATTTTCGTCTTGATTTTTAAATACTGATAAAAAATAACAACAAATGTGGAATATATATGAAAATGTACACTGTCTGTATCACTTGGAACATGCAGTTAGTAGCATGGACATAAAAATCAGGAAATGGATACAAAAGCGACCAAATTGTTCAACATGAAATAATGATGGATGTGCCCATAGTTCGGCAGAGGTCCTAAAGGAAATGCATTCCATTATGTGGGAGCAAAATAGGAATGACTGATTGGTTCAAATCAAGAAAGGTTTATTTTGTTAATTTCTAATTTATTTAATGTTACCTCACAAACAGAGCCTAGTAATTGGAACTGCTATGAATGTAATGCATACATATTTTCATTTCATATAATACATGTCATAATTCATGTTCAGCATTTTTAAAAGAGTGTCTGAAACTTGATAAACACAGTTGGTCAATAAAAAGGAGATTGGGTTAGGTTAGTTGACACTTTAAGAAAACTTGCACGAACAACGAAATACTCCTGAGACCATTTCTTTTTAATAAGATTTACGAGTATGTACTTATTCTTTATTTCAGACAAGATATAAATCGTACTTTATTTCTTACTTCAGTAAATATTTCACTTTTGGTTCAAGCTGAGTAATGTCAAGTTGAGTAATGCAGATTTAGTTTAAAAATAAAACCTACTCAAATTACTCTGTATCAAGTCGAGTAAATAATTTTATCTCATGCTGTCTCATTTGAGACTGTTGTACTGTAGTTTATAAAACTCATGCTGTCTCATTTGAGACTGTTGTACTGTAGTTTATAAAACTGACTTCTTTCATATAACTAGATCTATTTGTAATTACTAATGTTAACTTTACTTACAGAGTAGGCCAGGGCCTCTAAAATTATCATTTGGCAAACAACTGTTCTAAAACCCCAATTATAATACATGTCCAAATTTTATGGAATCTATATTTGACAAATATCAAATTACCCCATTGTCCTGTGTTGTTTTTTCTCTTTTTTTTCTTTTATGAATACATGCAGAGCTGGTCACTGTTTGCATATCGCAGTTTGTAACAGGACGTAAAGAAATGATGAGATAAAAAAATTTGACACCTTTAGCCTCTCCACTCGTGTTAAATGAAAATGCCTGAAGTCAATCTTCTTGAATCACTCTCCAAGAATCATTTGCCAGTTCAACACTTACCTGTGACAGGCAGTACATGAATGCTCAAAACTGGATACCGAGATCTAAGCCTTCCGAGTCTCCTTTTTCAATTCAAATCACTTTCCAAAATCCACTTTGACATCATTTTCATTCAGATATAAGCGAAAATGATCAGAGATTCTTAATCGCAGATGGATTTTTGGTTTCGTGATTTTTATTTAGGTTGAGCTCCTTTGGATCACATTTCTGGCTTGTTTTGTTGAATGATTAGGCTCTTCACTCAGTAAGACGGCCCGATTCGGAGTAATGCATGTTTTTTTTTTTACGGTAATGAAGCACTAGGTTATCTTTTTGTTAGTGATACTTATCGGTTATCGTGTCCTCAATAGCATTTGAGAGACGATCCATAGTAATGCTTTTACTCAGGTTCTCCAGTGGCAGGCTAATAAGTAAATTCGCCTGCCGAGTCCGTAAAGAGGGTTCGAATCTCGGCAAGATCTGACTTTTTTCTTTTGTCTGGAATTTTTTTTTTCTGCTTCACACTGACTAAAAGAAATCATAAAATCTGATTTACATTTTTATTTGTAATTAGCAACTGCCTGGTTCAAGGAACAAGAATAAATAAAATGAACAGGAATAAAAAGAAAAAAGAAGTAGTCTGGAGAACACTAGCCCTCGTCGTGCGGGAAGGCCACTATATTGGCCTCCCCGCGCAACACGCGAGGCCAGTATTGTGGCCTGCGCACTGCAAACCGGGTCCAGCGGGAGGCCAATATATTGTATGGCAGCGCTGCCCCTCGTGTTTTGTTTATTCGGTTGCCGCAACTGTCGTGTTCACGTTTTTTCCCACACTATTTTTGCGTGTTCATCTATCCTGACACCCCTACTACATCTAACAAAATGGTATCGTCCGATTACATTTATTACGATGCAACTATTCGTAACTATTAATTTGTCATACTCATGTAATAGTACTGACGGTCTGAAGTTCGAACTGGGGAAAATCTTGGGGAAACTTTTACTTTGATGGCTGGTTGTCGTCCGCATGTGAAATAAGGGGCCATAATGTGTATTTGAGACGCCCTTCTATGTCTGTAATTATGAATTCCGATGTAATACTAGGGCATGCTGCTTAAAGTGCAATTGAACGTTGTACCATGACCATGTTCGATTGCCTTATAATAATAATGAGGGTGCCCGTTGGTTCATCCCAGAGCTATTGAAACATTTATGGATGAGATATTGCTCCCATGGAATAAGGATTGAGCTCGATTGTCGGGTCGTCAAATTCGCCGATGCCATCATGTAGCAAGTCTTTCCCCGTCGGTGCCCGTAAACGGAAGTGACGTAAAGGTTACTGCAGCACTGCGAAAACAATGGTTACTGTGTGGCCATTAATTGCCGATCGGAAAAACAAGCAGACAGCAAACGGGGAAAAAGTAAGCTTTCATCACTTCCCCAAAGCCAAAGAACTCAGAAAGATATGGGAAAGATAACGGAAAGTTAGCCGAAAGAACTGGTCCATAGATCGTCGTTCTGAGCAGGCAGCGGTGCTATGCGTATTGCATTTCGAGCTTGATCAGTTCACGATCAGTCCTGTGGTGGCTCGGTCGGTTGGCTATAACATTACCCAGATGAGGCTGAAGCCAGGTGCCATTCCTACAGTCTTTGACTATGGCACAAAGCAGACCACAAGCACAGAGGTTTCAACAGTACGAAAGAAACGATATGTTGAAAGGAAAGAAAGAAAAGAGGTGAGTCCATGACAAACAGGCTAGATCTAGATCTAGATCTAGGCAGTGTAGAGATGCAGATCATCAATTTACGTGAAAATCCAGTGAAGCTTCTAAGCCTAGATTAAATGAATAGCCTATATTCTCTATCAAATCTAGTTGTTAGAAATACAAAAGAGAGAAGAGTTTGTTGTTCTTTCTCCTATCTCCACTCTCTCCCCACGAATGTTTTAGATTTTTTCCTGTGATATGGTTGAATAAGTCCAGACGAAACAGCTGTCAATTGTCATTGTGCCTGTGATGTGACAAAAATTATGAACTGAATTAATGAATCATTTGCAGACTTTTGTTTAATTAATTTAATTGCTGGTGACCATTTTTTTTTTTTCTGTCATAGCCCTTTTTTTTTTAGCTGTAGTGTAAGATATGCCTCATATAAAAGAAGCAGTCATCTTTTTCTTATGCAAAGTAATCACATACTGTAAACTTTCTGAGAGCAAGGGATTTGTTTTGTATCATAGACAGTTGACGGTCTAAAAAAGCTCAAATACTGAAATGTATGTAGGTGTTGCATCATTTTATGGATAATATTCATGCAAGATTGAATTGTATTGACATTTTTCAATTGACATTTAATTGACATTTTTCATTTGTTAGAAGCCAGACAGCCATGGCAATTGCAGATGACGAATTTGCACCGGAGGAGTGTGAGGATGACGGAAACACAGAGGATGATAACACCGATTCAGGTTACACACAAGACCCCAGAAGTGAACGAAAATACATGTACATGGTATTAGAGAGCAACCTTTTAGAATACTGCAGAGTGTGTGGGGCTGAAGCCAAGGTAAGCATTTAAATCTTTGTCATAAATGAAAAAGAAATTAATGTCTGTGTGCAAGCTGTCATTTAAAATTGTAAGCTGGAGATGGTTGTAAGT
This sequence comes from Onchidella celtica, assembly GCA_963931925.1. Classification (NCBI taxonomy): domain Eukaryota; kingdom Metazoa; phylum Mollusca; class Gastropoda; order Systellommatophora; family Onchidiidae; genus Onchidella; species Onchidella celtica. The sequence continues at coordinate 26,222,167 of OZ007573.1, read as the reverse complement.
TGGTAGTTTCAATTTTTAGCCGTGAAGTGGCGACATCTCAAAATGAGGACCTGTACTTTTTACTTTGCAGGGCTTGATAGATTAAAACAGAATTGAATAAAATGGTGAGGAAGGAAAACTAGTAATTTACTGACAACTTCAGTCTTGTGTTCGTTCACCAGATATAAATGGTAAAGTTGCCTAATCTGACTACATCATAAATATTGACATAAGGCATCATGGTTATTTCTTTGCCATTATTATAATACATCTGTCTCTAAATATTGTTTTTTCATGGTCTTTAATTTCTTCACACCTTTACAAGGTGACAGAGACACCAAATTCATATGCCAAGGAGTTGGAGGAGCTGCAGCGAGGATTACTAAAACTGGAAAATGAGAAAATAAAAATCTCAGACCTGTGTACAGATCCATAGCAGTGTGAAGAAGTTTATGAAGGCCAGACCAGACAAAACACTGGTTTGATGTATGGCATGTTGCAAGAGATAAATAATTATAGGATAAAGCCCAAGAGTAAAGAAATTGGCAGTCATAAATCAGGGGCTTGAAGTTAAATATATATATATTGATTTCATTGGCAAACACTCAATGCAGTCCAAAATCGCACTGTAAAACAGTCAAGAGGAAGCCATGGGATGCAATAACAGGATAACATTTATTACAGTCATGAAAACTAAAAGTATCATTTACACGTAATAGTAATACATTAATTAACTGATTAAGGAATCGATGCAATGTATACTGACAATAAAAATGAACAAGACAATAATAATATCTCTGATTACATGGTGCAAGAAGATATGCCAAGAGCAATTTAAATGTACTTAAACAACTTATTAATTTTGCAAATCAAACAGGCATTCAGAAAAAAACTAGGGGCTCTTTCATAAAAGAAAAAAGAGCTCAATATGGTCTAACTAAGGACCAGGAGCATTTCTAATCACATCTACTGGGTTGCCAGCAGCAGCGATGGGAACAGGGAGCTGGTCCTTCAAAACTGGCTATCTATGGAGCTGAGACCTGTTTCCAAGATGTGAACATGAGGAGACGGGCGTGGATGACCGGAAGTGGTTCATGCCAGGTAATCACTGGGGATTAAAAGTTTTATTATGTAATAATAGTAATACATGTATGTTTGACCACAACCTCTTTAAAGGAGAGTGTTCAAGCATGAACACTGTGCCAGCATATGAAGGCTAATGCAGAATAGTTAAGCAAAGTATCCAATTATTGTTGTAGGCATTTTTTTTTAGTACTTGGATATTATGTTCAGAAAACCTTGCATTGAAGATAATTGATTCACTCTACTTTCAGGCAGCAGACAGTTCCAGGAGTTAAAAAAAATTTAGAATGGGTGTTGGAGGTAACCACAGTCTATTGGTAGCCTGTTACCATTTTAACCTGTTACTAATATGAAAATGAGATTTTATCTGTCCCCAAATCCTCTGAAACTAATATTTGTATTTCAGAATATGTGAATAATTTGTGGAAAGAGGTGGTCAAATACCGGCTGCGTTACCCAAACTATGAAAGGGCAGCCACAGCACCTGGACAAAGGGAAATGCCACCAACTCGCACTTATCCTCCTCAAGACAAAACCACCTTTGCAAGCTATCCCATTTCCCAAATTAATCAAAAGTAATAAAAGGAACATAATTTACCACTCATAAAGTGTGTTATAAATTTATTTGCCACGAATAAGTGACAAAAGAGAGAGAGAAAGTGGTGAAATTTTTTTGGGTGTCTACTTGTCTGAGTGACCAACATTTACATTTACATGCAGAATTGAGTTGGGTTTAAATGTCGGTGAGTACACTTGACCTATTTTGGAGAATTTGAGTACCAAAACAAAAAAATCAAATTTGGGAATGAGTGGATAAAGAAAAGTCATTTGGACTTAGATCTAGATCTAGATCTAAACTGTAAGTGGGACCATTACTGTGAGTAAAGGACTGAATGTTGTGCCAGCTTTACTGCAGTCACAGAATAGTGAAAACTGTTCACAAAAAACAAGCTGAGATTTGAGAAGTAATTCTGTCACATAGTTTTTTCAAACTTACTGGTTGGGGATACTTGAAGCCGCAGTGTTCACTATTCTCAGCAGGAAATGCCAGTCTGATTTTACAGGCTGGTAAAATGATGCGCCTCTTCTTGCCCACCACACGCCAAATCCATGTGATGAAATTCCGGTAGGCAATGTGACGATATGTTCTGAAGGAAAAAACAGAACAATAATATTTCCATGTTAACATTCTTAATGTTATTTTTAAACAAAAAATAATAAATTTGTAATGTAAGGAGCTCAGCTGCTACGAAAAAATCTGATACCAGTATTGAAGCCGTTTCTGCCATTCCAAGCCCACTGACTTCGCGGCTTTTTTTTTTTTTTAATGGGATTGTCAACATGAAATTCAGACAGCCAGATGTACACTGTGTTTAACATTTAGAACATGTAATGGATAGTTGGGATCAGATGACATGAAACTTAAACTGCTTTGATCATGAATGCGTGAAAAATGCCGGTGCTCTGTCCTATTTTATTTAAAATTGTTGCGTTGTTGTCTTTTGATATCAGAAAGCAGTATACAAATATACATAAAAACATTCATTAAGTGGATATTTTATGGGACTTTGGTCCTCTACTTAATATTTCGTGACACAAAGGCTTGTAAATCTCCATCAAAGGAAGCTGCGAGAAAATCTAATGTCCTCTTTTAACCTGCCATAAAGATAAGACGTTTCCTTGTTTTGCAAAATATGTGGAATCGCTCAAAACTACTATTGAGAATATAAAGTGAATAATTCAATAACAGAATGTAATGCTAAAAATAAAATGTGATTTTGGCAGGGACACTCAGTATTTCTGGCCCTTTTGTCTATGTTATAAATGCAAAAAATCATTTTATTAACATTTTTGGCGTGATTTCCTACATACTGGTGAATAAGTTCCTCTTCATCATCTTGTCTCATTCGAGCCAATTCTCGCTCCAACACATACACAGAAAGACAGTTCCACTTGAAACCCAGATATTGCATAATGCAATCAGGAGGCTCTCGCAGGTTTTGCTGTTCTTCATACTCTTGATAGTTTTGCCAGAATTTCCACAAAATCCTGGCAGTAAACATTTTCTGCTGCAGTTGGCATCACTGTACAATTTTCACAGGTGCACCTGAAAAGAAAAGAAAAATGTTTTTTTTTAAATAAAACATAAAATATATTTTCAGTAACTACAGGATAGATCTAAGTCACGGCGGAGAGATACAAAATTTTCAGCTCGCACTGACTAAAAGAAATCATTTCCATTTTTAAAAATTTGATTCACATTAAATGTAACATTTTCATTTCTAATTAGCAACTGTAACGTTCAATGAAAGGGAATAAATTAAATGAACAGGTAGAAATAAAAATCATCCTCATACTAATTACTAGTAATGATCAGTTTCCCCATGACAAAATCCTTTGCAAAAAAAAAAAAAGATTCCTAATAATGTGCAGCACTAGGTTTAAAAAAAGAAAAAAGCTCTTGCGTGGGATTGAACCCATGACAGCTTGAACCCATAGTCTCCGACTGATAACCACTGACAATAGTCATTGCACCACGCAGACCACGATAGGCTGGAGGAACTTCTCCATATTAGTCACCACGAAACCAAAAAACTCCCATCTCTCTGCGAATAAGATCGGGATCTTATTCGCAGACGTCTATGACTACGAGTAAGCACTTTGAACAACAATGTGCTGTTCTAGAAAATTTACACTTAACTGACCAGTACACTACAAGCTAAGTAAATCTGGATTTACCAAACAAGTAATGAAGTTACAATGTAATGATGTTTAACAAGACAATCATAGATCATCTATTCTAGATCTAGATCTAATTTCTAAGTTGATTTTGACTCGTGTCTAGTTGAGATGATAGATCTAGATCTGGGGTAGGGCTAGATCTAGATGTAGAGTCTAGCCTGTGTCTTCATAATTTTATCTTTTGCTAAAACTCACCAGTCCATCTCCATGTCCACATTCACTGATTCAGTGTCATCTCCACTGTTGACAAAAATGACATCTTTATCTCAGGCTCTGATGATGATCTTTGGGAGGACTTCCGAATGCGTTCCATAACTCGACAAGTGCATAGGCATTGTCAGATTAATATGTAACGGCGTGAGGGTCTAGTCAGTTTGTATCATCGAGGCCGTAGGCCGATGTTCCTCTGGGCATGTTTCATTGTTTGTCGTGTTTCGAGTAGCCTAGGGGGGCTAGCCTACTGACTGTTTTTGTTTACCGTTCGCCGGGGGAGTTGTGCGGCGCTCGGGTAAAGATGACGTAGTGCACAAATCACCGAAAAATCCCCGGAAAATCACCGGATGTTTACACGCTCTTGTTTTTTTTACAAAATAAACATACATAAATAAAGTTTTTGTGAAAAATATCAGTCTCGACGTGATTAATAAGTGTCGAAGTGTGTTATGAGCGAATAAAACGAGTATTGAAAAATTTTCTTTCACATGGTCGTTAAGGGCGTCTGTCGGCAGGTTTTTCATCAAGGAAAACTGGGAGAAAATGATCGACTTTGTTGTTGGTCGTTGTCTTTATTTGATGTGGTAATTAGAGAGATATTGTGTTGCTTTGATTAAACCACTTTTCAGTACATGTATGTGCTCTACGACCTGGAAATCAAATCTCTCGCTAAACATAACATCGTAGTACGTGAAAGCTTTACATAGTAGAGGATGGAGAAGGCAATGCCATGATACATGTGGTTAGTAAATTAAGCACCTGGCTTAAAAAATTTGTTCACCTGAATGGCCTGACTTTAGGACAGAAAAAGCGCAGGGGTCTTGGGAAAATGAGAAAACGTGTGTTAAACGGCATGTAAATGCAGAAAATTCTTGATTTTTGGGCCTTCCATTTCACAATAAAACTTACTGCATGTCATCACAAGTAATTTATCCAAATATCATAGGGGTCACTTACGATTTATCCACCACTATTGTTGTTATTGCGTCCTAAAGTATACACGATACACGTGTTCGCAAGGTGCCCGATTGACCCGACCGCCGAGGTTATCGGCAACACGCGAACGATCGGCTGACTGGCCCTTGGCTATTCCCGCACGGGGCGTTACGTGGACGAGTTCACTCATCGTGGGACGAGGGCTAGTAATTGATTTTGCAAAATCCTCAGATAAAAACAACAACAAAAAACAGTGATTCCTAACCCATGCCCCCCGCGCGCTACCCGTAAAGCCCGCTGCCCGGTCAGTGACCTTACTCACGGAGAATCTTATCTGTCCACGTGGTTCGGTTTTTATTGATCGGTATGAAAACATTCGCTGCTATGCCTTATCACGCTTGATAATGAATTAACCAGCAATACCTTAGTCTGTCAGTCTCTAACCAATGATCTGACTTATGATTCCAAACTGACAGCTGTAGTTTTTGTGAGAACGAAGCATGATAACAAGCCACGCCTTCCCAAGCCCTACACAAATGGTTTCATCCTGATTGACACATACTAATAAAACAATGTGGGCATGTGGGGCAAAGATTATTTCAGAGCTTGGTTCTGATTGGTTCTTAGATACAGACAACTCCAGATGGTGGTCAGCTTGTGAGAAAATGAGATAATATTGCAAATTTGTTGAGCAACAGTTCGCATGTCGATGTTACATCTTTTGAAAGTGTGGGGAGAGCCTTTGAAAGCTTAGTCTTTGTGATTCCCACAAGTGGTTCACTGGTTAACACGTCCATGTCACAATGCGTTTGATTTAGAAGAGAGACAGTGAACAATAACACGGTGGTTACGTCTCATAAAGGTCAGTGACCCTATGCGTGAAAATACGGCTTGCGCGTGGCGCGGTCAGCTTGACCTGGCCGACTTTTGCCGCCCGTGCGGCGTGAGCGCTTGCAAGTTAATACCGACTATTGCCGCCCCGCGCAGGGTGAGGGCTAATAATGAGCAGTACTGGGTTTCAAATCAAAACCAAGCTACGGTATGGGATCGAACCCATAGTCTTTTAGTTTGACTTATAACCGCAGATGCCAGTCACTGCGCTACCGCAGACCCTGGAGGAACCCTTCCATAGTAGACACCACAAAACCAAGAAACCCCTATCTGCAAATAAGATTAGGATCTTATTCGCATATGTCTGCAGATAAGCACTTCGTAAAACTAGCTCTAGGTCTCTACAGTTGCACTGTGACTTCATCAAGTCATTCGTTTTGGTTGTTTTACAATGAAATTCGTGTATACAGCAGAAACGGTAAGAACTGATCCACCTAGTCAACTGCTAAGGGCATCGACCGGTCAGTGATTTATTTATGAAATTCTAACGCTTGTGTCAGTCGCCTGCTCGTCATGACAGTGCACACAATTCATGTTCCCCTACACCAAAGATACTAGAATTGATCAAATAAGACAGCAAGTGCTTTTAGCGTTTGATTTTTCACCGTCACCTAGCGGCAAACGCGCGGAAGTCATGAAAAGTGCCGTATTTTACAAAGCCAAATAGGAAAATATCAAATTTTGTTCACTCTAAAGCTATCGCGATAGGCCTTGATTGACATCACTATTGTGGAATTATAACCTCGATTGCTGTGGGAAAACTCTGGCTATTTTTTTCTTCTTTTTTTTTTAGTGGCAGTAGCACTGTCGCAATTTTGCGACATAAATTTACCATTATATCAAGTATTCTTTTCACACTACTAGCTGAGGTCCCCGGCCCTGCCGGGGATAAATCGGTTTGAATATTGGTTTCAGTTCTGGGTGGTTATTATGGACCTGCTTCATCTGGCCTTTTCCTATTTGTTTATTTTATTTTTGTTTGTTTGTTTTTAAATACGTCTTACTGCTCTGCCTTTGTGAGTTGACACCCTGCGCATCCCGTACAACTGCATGATTTGCGCACGGGTTAGTGTGTTTGATAGTGAACACATCGCAGGTAATGATAACGAAACCTTAAAATGGCGAACCATGACTCGAAATAGATCTGAATGATGGCGAAACAATAAATTTCCAATAAAAAAAACTACAGCGATTTGAGACTTGTATGCCTACCGATAGTACGTTTTTTAGGGGGCATGCTGCATCAGTGCATGCTAGATCTAGCTCTCCGGACACTACTGTGATTATGAATCGAATTCCGGGGCCGGAAGTGGAAAAGCGATTAACAAAGAAAGAGGTCATAGGTTAACGAACGTACAATTCGGATCAAACGCTCTCGCAAATTTACTGTCCCATTCTTATCGCATTATTGGAATAACTCACGAATCCCATAAGCTTTTTTATGCCTATGTACATAGGAACACTGGTGTGCCAAATTTCAGTTCAATACGTCCAGTAGTTTTTGAGTCCATAGGGAACAAAGGGGTTTTCTTACATTTTTTTTGTATAGATGCACCATGGGCCATGCCCCCGATCAGCTCGCAAATTGGGTGCACGTTGTTTTTAGTGGTGAGAAGAAGACAGTGTGGCATCCTATAGTTTTTAGTATCTTTGCTTACACAAAGTTACAATGTAAACAAACCTCGAAGAGATTTTAAATCTAGGTTGCTCGAGCCAGCCATAAAAAGGCACTTTGCAATATTTGACAGAAATGGCAACAAAATAAAATAATGTTTCTACCGACACTACATATATATATTTTCGCTTAAAAATCCTACTTTCTAGCACATCCTATTTACAAAATTAATTTGTTGGTCGTTCATATCATACTGCCTTGTCAATATCTGATTTCGATAACGAGTGGTTTTTACTTACTTTTGCACTAATTCTGGCCTTAGTCCTGTGCACTTGATGCCCCGACACTTAAGCCATCCCTGGAGCGCATCACACAATGTTTTTTCTGCATCTACGGGAAATAATTTTGCTCTAGGAACATAGTCTTCTGTAAGCTTAATAATAATAGTCTCAAAGAGAGCGTTCGACGGTAGTCCTATTTTTAGTGCTAGGCACGGTTCCGACACCAGTGTCGATTCCTTAGGTACTTAGGTACTGCGACGGCCCTCTAGTTTTCCTTCTCATTACCAATGCTTAATTTACATTTAGTACGTCTAAGCATTCCATAACAAAGATTTTAAATATTTAGAGAATTATTTCTGCGTCCCCAGACACTAGATCTACAGTACCGTGCCAGTGCCCCGCATCAGACAGGAGACAACCAATTAAATTTTGACTGTTACCCATCATGCAAATTCTCAGGGTCAGTGTCGGTGTCTGGGCTCGGAGTCGACACTAGGGAAGTGATGGAGTCGTGGCGTCACTTCCTCGATGTCAGAGTCGACGCCAGTGTCGGAACCTTTCAGAAAGGACCCGTGACGTCATTGCAGTCTTTGTCCGTGTCGATGCCAACGAGGAGTTATGAGTCGGGAGTCGCGATGTTGAAACAGTGCTGGTGCCGCCCAGCCAAATCGATTTTGTCCCATGCACATATAATGATGATGTCACAACATATCATTCCCGTTCCGTATACGGCACGGCGCCATGCATTCTAGAGGATGCGCAAGGAATCACGCGGCGCAACACGACACGGCCATGTTCCCCTTCCCAAGGCCACTTTCAACATGGATGTTCATGAAGATTTGTTGTACTTGTACTGCCTATATTTTGAATGTAAAAATCGTTCAGGAGGCAGAAAGTGGGTTCATCCTTTAAATCCTCAGAGACCAGTTACTGGAGCGTTAGTGACACTAGGTTAAGAATTAAGGAATGATGCGAGTGAGAGAAAGTTTTTGTATAACTTCACAGTGTCTATAGAAAGTGTTGATAAGCTCCTGAGTCGACTAGGCCCGCAAGCAGAGTAGTACATGTAAGATGAGGGATGCCACCTCATCAATCTGTCTTCCACACGTGTTTAACATCAATATCAACTGTTTCGATTATTCCGGAAAATCAAACTGAAAAATTAAAAATACCACAAAAATGATTGAGTACACAGTAATCGAATGTCGTTCTGAGTTGTTTTTTTTTCCTTTCTTTCCCTTAATTTATGTGCATTTATTTACATAGTTCTCTTTGAATTTGTAAATACGGTGTTTTAATATTTATTTTCTTATGTATGATTTTTTTCGTAACATTTACTTGCTCAATTATTTGTTTATTCATGTATTCCTCCCCAATCCTTTAATTTGCTTTCTCCACCCAATCGGTTCATCAAATCACATCATCATCACCATATCATAAAGAGAGTAAGGCCTCCAATGTAGTCATAAAAGGCTTTTCAGCCGTTGCTCATATTACCCACGGAACGATGAACAGGTGTACATGGGCATATATTTAAAAGGTCCTGAAGTTAGCTATATTTTTAATGCTTTCGTTGATTTTGAGCCACAACTGAATTGAACCAGCGAGTATGTATAAATCGCGAAACTAGGTCGCTGCGGTAAACAAGAATTGAAAGAGACGGTCTTCACCAGAGACAGAGTGCACATATGTTTACTGTGATTTGTTCATATTTTTAGTCTGATTTAAAACTCTTTAGGTCATCCAAGCCCCCTGGATCCACAACCTTTGGCACCTGACCCTGAGAGCGAATCCCCTGTTAACTGTTATTAATAAAACACGGGATCCGTCGAACAATGAATACTAAGTTTATTAGTACATGAAAATAATGATATGTACAAGTTACGCTACTTGTGCTTGGTAGTAAGGCACAAGAGGAACATTATGAGTACTGCGCACACCCACACTCGCATGGCTCTTATATATATAACACTATTTCTGATAGAAAATCCCCGGACATACCTGACTACCACCGAGCTGACTCGACGATGATCCAGTAAGTTCGATAGACCCACACATCATCTAATTGCTAATCAAACAACAACTCGTCACCAGGTGACATCTTAAGGCCAACCTTGCGAAAATAACTCTTTCTGGAACATTATGGAATATACCACAAGTGTCGATACATTCCAGACCTAGGTCAGCACGCCGCGAGAACATCAAAGGGGAAAAAACTCCTAACGAGAAGGGATGAGAAAAACTCGCCGACTGTGAGCGATCAAGGAAGGTGTAGACAAGACGGGCCGAGCTCGGCTATCGTCGCAGCGAATAACAAGCGGAAAGGGAAGCGAGGGTGGCCTTCAGACGCTACAGCCATGGCCGGCTACAGGCTAAGACCTTGTGTCCACCATAACGGAACCGTCACGTCTAAAAATCGCCAGTCTCTCGGAAAATCGGGAGTTGACACAGGACACCGTTTTTTCCCTTTGCAATCAACCAGAATCGTCAATAAGTGTGTCCACCAAAACGACTGCTCCAGACAAGCGTCTGGTCGGTTGGAATGCCGCTTGCACCAATTTTTGACGGTTTGCCGGGTGACTCATCAGCGGTAGGCTCAGCCAGCTCAAAAAAATATGTTTAATTTTTAGCTCAAATAACAAAACTAACGTCATATTCGTAATCAGCGCCTCAAAATTAGCAAAGTCTACGCACAAACCACCTGGTTTAAGTGCGTTTTTATCGTTTTACTGAAAATAAAATTAATTCCTATCTTTTCATTCCCGTCCTGTGTTTTGACATAATGACCTGACCCGCTCCCTTGTTTGAGTATTGGTTTATTTAAAAATAAAAAAAGCCCCTAGCCTTTTATTTCCGCCCTGTGTCCTTTGAGTGTTTTGTATGACCTTCTGTCTCTGGCACATTTTATGATATTTTGTTGTAGATCTAGTAGAAGTGTTTGATTTTGTCACATTCAAGATGGAAGGTGAAAAATTTATTGAAGAGACTACAAGTTTATTTATGGCAAGTGCGACCCAAAGCAATGCAACAAAGACTACCTGGGAAGAAGTTCAAACGAAGATCGTGTCATTCTCAAGTACTCTTTAAATTTCACAGCATCTTGAGCAATATCAAGAAACAAATGGTGGAACTCACCACATGTTAGTCTTGCTCGACCTATAGGATGTATCCAATGTTTATGGAATCTATGCTTAGCCATTCTCCTTCTTTCTAACCATAGCCATAATAAGGCTAGCCGCCTAGCCCTTCTTTTTCTAGCAAGATGCCATCATTCCCCTTCATTAAAGTTCAATAGTACTGAGCCTAGTGATCACACACACACGTGGGCTGGTCGGGTCGTTTCTGAACAGTCGGCCCGTTTTGGTGGACACGCTTGCGGGAAACGACCAGACCAGACTTTTCACCACCCGTGAAAAATGTTGACAGTTCTGTTTTGGTGGACACGCGACGTAAGATTGTTTAGGGCGGACCGAGTGATCAGTGGTATACCTGGTCAAAAGCCATTGTCCTGCGGGAAAGATTAGAAAGTCGAGGGACCACAGGATGGAAAACCTCGCATGAAAAATCCGTCGTCAACACGCCCGGCCAGCGAGACGATTGTAGGCCCCAAACCCGACAATCATGGGGCAAATAAAAGAAGGCCGTAAAACCCAAGGCCACAATGGGGATGAAAAACAGGACTGGTGTCGACTTCCATCTTGGAGGAAAGTCCTTATGACGCCGCACAATCAAACCCATATGGGACTTGTGTAGCAGACAAAGAAAGAAGAAGCAACACCAATATTAACATCGCAACATACAATACAAGAACATTGTCGTCGACCACGGAACTAAATAAATTACCAGGAAAAGTGAAAAACATAAAGTGACAAGTGATTGGATTATGTGAAACAGAAAGAACAGAAACAGGGCTCACAGAAATACCTGGAGGACACAACTAAATACATGACAAACACAAGAAAAGGTTATAATTGGAAACAAAGTCATCGAAAAAGTCATAAATACTTAAGCCAGATAGTGAATATGGAACACAAAAAAAAAAAAACTGAATTAAACACCAGAATAAGGGCAGCATGGGGTTGCTTTCCTGGATTCCAAACTGCCAATATCCCTCAAGAAGCAAGTATTCAATCAGTGCATTCCTCCAAAGATGACATAATTATTGTTGTCAAACATGGCCGATCACAAACAGCTCACGGAATAAACTAAGAACTACCCAGAGGGCAATGGAAAGAAAAATGCTTAATATCAGACTGCAAGACAAAGGCTGACAAACGCAAACAAACAAAACTAAAAGACATAGTGGAATTCATGCTACAACAAAAATGGAATTGGGCCGGACACGTGAGGAGGATGAATGACAATAGGTGGACAAAACGCTGCGAAGGACAGGAAAAAGAACAAGAGAACGACCAGGAAGAAGATGAAAGGGCGACATAACGAAGAGAGGCGGCACAACATGGATGAGGAAAACAACAGACAGAAGAGAATGGAAAGCATTGTCGGAGGGCTACATCATGCAGTGGATGGACAACGTCTAGGGGAAAGATGAAAGAAGAAAACTATTTAGAGCCGTTCGTAATTTCTTACGGCCCGTGGAAATGCACAAACGAGTATTTGTTTACCGCAGCGACTTACTTTCCGCTCCATGCTAACACAGTAACAGTGGTTTTGCAGAGCCTCTCGTGTCTCGCACTGCAAATCGACCAATAGTGAAACCTCTCTATACTGGGTACATATATACATACTCTCTGGTTGAACAGAAGAGAAAGTGTTCCGACATTTAGAGCCAGAATAAAAAAAAGATGCATTTTCATCAAAAACAATTAAAAATTATGACAGGAAATTTCGTTCTGCGCCTCATGTTACATATTGGTGATCAAAACTCAACGTCAAAATCAGAGCAGTGTATTCCCCCAGTAAGGTGGCCAACTAGAAGCCTACATATGATATATATATATATATACTATAAGCAAATTAGTTTTCTTTACTCATTCCTCAACCTCTACAGTACGCATAATCTTTATGAAAAAGATTTCTCTTTGTGTATGTGCGTGAAGACGGTTCCATAGACCGAAAGCCTGCATTTTTTTTAGCTCTGAGTTCGTTCTGGTCTTAAAGTTAAAGAAATGTCCAGTTTTCTCGTGTCTGTTCACCCCATACCAACCTGTTGCCCCACCATAATCCCGCACCTAGTCCTACCCAAGTACTGTGTTTTGAGTCCTACACCACCTGTCTGTGTTCATCTATGTAGGCCCCTGTTTGTAATATAATTAATAGGCTACTATGACCATATCCGTGTGAAATACTGATCAGTAATCATGTATTTTTCAGCATTTTCCTAGCACTGTTAAGTGTTATCGACATCGCCCCTGTTCCCTTACTAGTGTTGGAGTACAGACGGGAAACTAGACTGAGACTGATCACGTCCGATTAACCGCAGGCCTGGAAAATCCAAGAGTCTACTTTTAGAAGGCGGTACATGGATGGCCTATCCATGTCTCTAGCACAATGGCGGACAGTAGAAGCCTGAGTGATGTTTCATTTTTAAAAAACTAGAATTTTTTAGAAATCGAGGAGTTATCCTAAGACAGAGAAAAGAAGATCTAGTCTTGTTATGCGCCTACGGAAACAGGCTGGGAATTGATGCAGACCCAGATGGCTTGGTGTAGATCGTTCGATCTCTTGATCCAGATTTAGATCTAATGTAGATCTAATTGCAGATAAAAGATACTGTCTGAGGCTTTTGCCGTTAAATAACAAAGTGCGGTGAGACTGCTGACTCGGCCACGTTGGCCAAATTATTATTAAGCTTCAACTGTATAATAATAATAATAATAATGTATAGCATTTATATAGCGCATATCCATTTAAAATGCTCTATGCGCTTTACAGAAACAACATGTCAACCACAGAGCAGAATGGAGCGCCTGCGAAGCGCTCAACACACTGCACTGCTTCTTTCTCTCTCCCTGTCTCGCTCACTCTCTTTCTCTATCTCTCGGCAAATTGTAACGCAGCCTGTTAGGCGCAGTTCACAACTCACAACAGTTCACAACTCACAACAGTTCACAACTCACAACACTTCACAATTCACAGCACTTCACAACTGTAACAGGGTGATAGATTGGCAAGGTATAACTAGTAGTTATAATAATATTGTGCCTATAACTAGCGTGGGAAGATAGTTAACGGCGGGGAGACAGAGTCATTGTAGGCCAGAGGGGGAAAGTATGGGATGCAACTGAAGCGCTTTGACACCCGAAAAGGGTAGTGTTTACTTGACCGCCGTACTTGTCGATCAGATCACCTGGGAATTGCTTGGGGGGTAGAGCTGTTTCAATAGTATTTGACGTGGAGCCGACGGGGGTGGCTATTAGGATAACTAATGCACACTCGGTGGGCGTCTTGGGACGCTACCTGACTGGGTATAAATCCCCGAACGCTCCTTCCAACTTCAGACCGCTGAGAGCACTCACCAGCTTCGTGCCGAAGAGGAGACCACAACTGCAACTGTAACTTTGTACTAGTCTTGTGAGTGGGGAAGGTCAGGGAACCCGCAAACATCCTTTGTCAGAGCGTGGTATCTTTGGTATCTTGTCGGCATTTGGGCTGTTGCTGAGTGGTAAGTTAATTGTACGATGTATGTGTATTTTACTTAATGTTCATGATTGTAGAACCTAAATCTAGTGGGTTTACTTTGGTATAACTACTGCCTCTGAGAGAGTCACGGAAACGCCGTTATATATATGTTACGAAACCTTATAGGATGGGGTCCGTTAGAGAGAGCGTTATTCTTCGTGGGGAACGTGTAAATATCATTAAACTGTATTGATCGTTTATTCTATTGCCTATATGGGAGCCTATGGAGTATGGGAGCTGCAGCCTGACTTATAACAGTGTCAGCGGTTAAAAGTGTTAATGATGAATATCCGTCATGGAGTAAGTATGGAAGTCATGCCTTCCAGCAGTAGATTAGGACTTTGCGATTGTTTTTCTACAGAGGAGGAAGAACAACACCTTCTTGGCTTCTCAACTTCTTGTACTTTGATTAACGACATCGTGGCTTCTTGGCTTCCCGACCTATTGGTACCTGCCGATACCTGTTGATCTAACTGCGCAGTCAAGCCAGGGTAGAGAGGAAGAACCAGTGCCCAGATAGCGCCATACACCCCTAAAGGAGAGGTTTCCTTATGCTGAATGTTCCCATGTGTTTTATAAAATGTGCTAGAGATTGAATATTACGAAGCCACTTAATTAGCATGTACTGATTTGCATCAACTTCATTCCATCGAAATTCACATGAAATTGTATGACCTATGTTCCTATTATTATTGAATGAATTAATAATTATTGTATATATGTAAGCAATACAGATATCGTTTGTTATAACTTATAGAAGAGAGATAGTCGATTATTTAGTGTGTTTGTGCCGTGCCCATCACGGCTGGTGTCAGAAGAAAGTTAGTGAGAGAAAGTGGAAACATCACAACAACACACAACTCAAATAATATTTGAATATTTATTAATAACAATATATATGTAATAAAATATAGCTCGTTGTCTTGTCCGTGTTACGTTCGCAGGTTGGTCGGTATCAGTGATGGATCCGCTCCAAACATCTCTCTTCTTTAGTTTTCGGCTACAGAAAACGTCTAAAAGTGACGCCTTCCTTATGTAGCCGATACTTCTACCAAGTGCCGCATGTACTCAGCCCCTTAGACGCAGCGTTTTCTCGGCATTTTGATGTGACGGTACTCTTAGTAGAGTCAGCCAGAACAAAAATTTTGCATTTTATGATAAAGGCAACAAACTTTGCACAGCCGTAGAAGATAGGCATACAAATCATTACAGATGTAGAACCACTTTGTCAGATGACCCTGACCACCGCCAGAGATATTCGCTGCCACCTCTAAATGACTTCTGATTTCTTCTCTACTATTTTGTATTTTGAATGACATCGATTCAGGGCTAGAAAAACTGAAAGAAAATTTTTTCAAATTGTATATAACTACAGTGTTCTGCAGTCCTATTGTTGTAGCCATTTAATTTTCCATAGTGACCCTCAAAACCATGGGTGCCAGCAACGGAGCTGTCTGAAACCTGAAAATCACTTTGACCAAATAAGCCAAACCTGATGTCGCGGGTACTGAGCAACGCAGTGATAAAACAACAGACCTACCAACTAAATGACACCTAAATTGCGTATACTAATGCTATACAAAGGCAATTTTCAAATATATATATCAGAGAACAAAACACTTTACGTGTCACAATAATGTACTACGGTTACTAAGTATTTGTGCACACCTATAGGTAGAATGCGCATGACGTCACAGAGTGGTTTCGTTTTGGTTTTCCGCCATGTTGTTTGGCCTGTGGAGTCGATTCAAGCGAGTGCGAAGCGTGACGAATTCCACTTGGATATTAAAACAGTTACAATGATAGCGAAATGCATCGTTGTTGGTTGCAGCAACAAGGGTGGAAAGGTTGACTGTAAGATGTTCAGATTCCCTAGCGTCCGTGTTAAGGAGGGAAAGGAAGTGGCAGAATTAACGGAACGTCGACGTCGTCTGTGGTTGAAGGCAGTGAACAGAAAGGGAATTGACTCCAAAACTCTGAAGCCGCATCATTTTGTTTGTGCCGAGCACTTCGTCTCGGGTAATCATCATTTTACATCTTAATTGAATAATGTGATAAAACTAAGCTTGTTATTTTCGTCGCAGGAGAGCTAGATCTAGATCTCCATAGGCTACATGTATTGCACGATATTGCAGCCCAGATAGATCTAGCCTAGGGCCCTAGAGCAATATATTATATCCGAGTGAAGGTAGGTGTCTGACAGAATTAACGGTTAGGACCAGGCAATTTGGTAGTAGGTTTTGGAACTGGGTTAGTTGTGAATTTCTTTCAAGCTGAATCATTAAGAACATCCTACTTGTTAGTGTGTTTTCTCGAGGTAAGCAGATTCAGTAAATTCCTTCTGAACTGCACTGATCAAGATCCTAGATCTAGTAGGCCTGATTTCATCCATTTTAAACAAGTTCAACATGTTGTCCTTTCAGATTACTGTTGCTTAATGATACAGTGTAATTTAATTTGATAAAATTTTATGTTAAAATGACAAGGCAAAACTGAGCTGCCACAGATAGGTTGGGGGAATTCCCCCATTATTGTAGGTGATACAAGTTGAAACTGCGGTCACAGAACAGTAATACTAATAGAACACAAAGATAACTGCTAATATGTGAAACCAGAGAATATTCATTTCAATTTTTTTACAATTCTTGATCTGCATAGCATTGACTGGGTCCAAATGGCTTACTTTAGCGTCTTCTACACTGCATTCCTCCATTGTTGTGGACAGGTCTAGCCAAACAACATGGCGGACTCGGTAGTAAAGTTAAATATGCGCATTCTACCTACTAGTAATTGCCCCATTCTTCGAATGGTTAAGCACAGCACTCCAGACCGAAAGGAATCAGCACAAAGACATTCATTGATGTCGAGACACTTTGGGTCATCCACAAAAATATTGGCTATTAATAGATAGATAGGAGAATTTTTCAGGAAATGATGACGTCATGGGCTCATGTGTTCGTAAAAAATGGAGGATCAAAAGTAGACAATTAGCGGCATAAAGCAAACTCAAAAAATACTTCCCCACCTTTTCAAGACTCCAAATCTAAAAAAGAACCTTTTGCGGGTCGAAGGGCGGGCACATGTAAAATTTCACGCAAATCCGAGCTGTGTGAGCAGCAGTAGGTCTTGTTCAAAATCCCGTGATTCTTTTTTTTATATTATTATTACATTTTCCTTTCTTTGAGCATTAGCTCTAGAGGTCGAGGCGTGAGAGGCCTAGCCTTTCGACAAAATTTTCTTGGCATGACTGACACTCCGAGATCTATAATAAAAATATTTCGGCCCTAGAAGTGCGTAGCGGTCCCGGCGTTCCGTCCGCCATTTTACCTGCCTCTGGCCGGAATCGAATACTGTTTTCCGCGTGTCAGTGGATTCGATAAGCAGCGGTAAGGCCAATGACCGTGATGAGATGGAAAGAAAGAGAACGGACATAGGAGCAGTATATATTATCTTGGATTACAGCGGTAAGGCCAATGACCGTAATTAGTTCTTTATAAGCAGCGATGAGGTGGAAAGAAAGAGAACGAAGATAGGTTGTTCCATAGGAATGCGGTCATTGTTCCATAGGAATGCGGTCAATGCACATATTAATATATATAGAGTCTATATATTTGAATATTCTCTTGCTTGCATTTGGTGGCAGTTGTACATTTGGCCTTAGCTACGACTGCCGAGCAGAACCCAGCCGTACATAGGAATGCGGTCAATGCACATATTAATATATATATATATTTCAATACTCTCTTGCTTGCATTTGGTGGCAGTTGTACATTTGGCCTTAGCTACGACTGCCGAGCAGAACCCAGCCGTAAATAGGAATGCGGTCAATGCACATATTAATATATATAGAGTCTATATATTTGAATACTCTCTTGCTTGCATTTGGTGGCAGTTGTACATTTGGCCTTAGCTACGACTGCCGAGCAGAACCCAGCCGTACATTGGAATGCGGTCAATGCACATATTAATATATATATATATTTGAATACTCTCTTGCTTGCATTTGGTGGCAGTTGTACATTTGGCCTTAGCTACGTCTGCCGAGCAGAACCCAGCCGTAAATAGGAACGCGGTCAATGCACATATTAATATATATAGAGTCTATATATTTGAATACTCTCTTGCTTGCATTTGGTGGCAGTTGTACATTTGGCCTTAGCTACGACTGCCGAGCAGAACCCAGCCGTACATAGGAATGCGGTCAATGCACATATTAATATATATATATATATTTGAATACTCTCTTGCTTGCATTTGGTGGCAGTTGTTCATTTGGCCTTAGCTACGACTGCCGAGCAGAACCCAGCCGTAAATAGGAATGCGGTCAATGCACATATTAATATATATAGAGTCTATATATTTGAATACTCTCTTGCTTGCATTTGGTGGCAGTTGTAGCTATAACATTATACTTGGTATCAAAACTTAGCGTGGCTGGATCTCAAGTGAACTCTAGTTCGAGAGTTTACATTTCCGGTACGAGGCGGAAATGACGAAATTGACGGAAGTACATTATCACGTCGTATTCGCAATCATGAATTGATAACTGATAATTATAACTGAATTTATGGAAAAAGTAAAGAGTTTCGGGAAAAAATTAGCACGACACGTACAGGCTTTATACATTTTATATACATGTGCCAAGTTTCATTTCTCTACGTTGCGGGAACAAAGTTGGGCCCTGTAACAGGGTGATAGATTGGCAAGGTATAACTAGTAGTTATAATAATATTGTGCCTATAACTAGCGTGGGAAGATAGTTAACGGCGGGGAGACAGAGTCATTGTAGGCCAGAGGGGGAAAGTATGGGATGCAACTGAAGCGCTTTGACACCCGAAAAGGGTAGTGTTTACTTGACCGCCGTACTTGTCGATCAGATCACCTGGGAATTGCTTGGGGGGTAGAGCTGTTTCAATAGTATTTGACGTGGAGCCGACGGGGGTGGCTATTAGGATAACTAATGCACACTCGGTGGGCGTCTTGGGACGCTACCTGACTGGGTATAAATCCCCGAACGCTCCTTCCAACTTCAGACCGCTGAGAGCACTCACCAGCTTCGTGCCGAAGAGGAGACCACAACTGCAACTGTAACTTTGTACTAGTCTTGTGAGTGGGGAAGGTCAGGGAACCCGCAAACATCCTTTGTCAGAGCGTGGTATCTTTGGTATCTTGTCGGCATTTGGGCTGTTGCTGAGTGGTAAGTTAATTGTACGATGTATGTGTATTTTACTTAATGTTCATGATTGTAGAACCTAAATCTAGTGGGTTTACTTTGGTATAACTACTGCCTCTGAGAGAGTCACGGAAACGCCGTTACATATATGTCACGAAACCTTATAGGATGGGGTCCGTTAGAGAGAGCGTTATTCTTCGTGGGGAACGTGTAAATATCATTAAAACTGTATTGATCGTTTATTCTATTGCCTATATGGGAGCCTATGGAGTATGGGAGCTGCAGCCTGACTTATAACAGTGTCAGCGGTTAAAAGTGTTAATGATGAATATCCGTCATGGAGTAAGTATGGAAGTCATGCCTTCCAACAGTAGATTAGGACTTTGCGAGTGTTTTTCTACAGAGGAGGAAGAACAACACCTTCTTGGCTTCTCAACTTCTTGTACTTTGATTAACGACATCGTGGCTTCTTGGCTTCCCGACCTATTGGTACCTGCCGATACCTGTTGATCTAACTGCGCAGTCAAGCCAGGGTGGAGAGGAAGAACCAGTGCCCAGATAGCGCCATACACCCCTAAAGGAGAGGTTTCCTTATGCTGAATGTTCCCATGTGTTTTATAAAATGTGCTAGAGATTGAATATTACGAAGCCATTTAATTAGCATGTACTGATTTGCATCAACTTCATTCCATCGAAATTCACATGAAATTGTATGACCTATGTTCCTATTATTATTGAATGAATTAATAATTATTGTATATATGTAAGCAATACAGATATCGTTTGTTATAACTTATAGAAGAGAGATAGTCGATTATTTAGTGTGTTTGTGCCGTGCCCATCACGGCTGGTGTCAGAAGAAAGTTAGTGAGAGAAAGTGGAAACATCACAATGGTGTCAGAAGTGGGATCCTGCTAGTAAATAACATTTAATTTTGATCTGGGTCGTGTCAAGGGGCTATTGTGTGATTGTGTGGACAGGTCATCTGCCCTGAGGCGAGTGAGAGAGATTGACATTTAGTGCCTGCGACATGCTCTGATTTTACCTGTGCATTGACTGTTCAATTTTATCTTTTGTCACAGAGAAAATTGTTGTTTGCTATTGCAGGAATATTGTTGTTAACTTCACAGTTACGATCCACGCTTTATTGTTAGCTTTGTTTACAGGTCAATTGCTGATGGACTATCTGGGCGCACTGAAGCTTGCCAGACAAGAAGGCATTAGTGATGAGGAATTCAAAATTAGGTGGGACGAAGAGAAAGCCCAAAACCGAGAACAAAGGGCTATCGAACGAGAAGAAAAGGAGCGCGAACGAGAAGAAAAGGAGAAGGAAAGACAATTTGAAAGGGAGAGAATGGAATGCGAACGGGAACTAGCCAAAAACGGGTGTCACAATGGTAAAGGGAATGGAAAATCTGCTGCCCCGAAGGTACCTAAAATTGCCATTTTTGATGACTCGCGCGAGGATCTCGACTCGTATTTGAAAAGATTTGAAAGGCTCGCGCAGGCAAATGATTGGGAAGAAGACACCTGGGCAGACATGTTAGGGGCATTGTTAACTGGCAGGGCGTTAGATGTTTATTCCGGTCTCAGCGATGAAGACAGTAGGGATTACGAGAAGGTAAAGAAGGTGTTGTTCAAGAAGTATCACCTCACGGCAGAGGGTTATAGGCGTAAGTTTAGGGAGAGTCGTCTAGATAAGGACGAAACTTATACGCAGCTGTCCGTGAGATTGCAGAGATATTTTGAGAGGTGGGTAGACCTCTCAGAGGCAGAGAGAACTATGGAAGGGATTACGGATCTGTTAGTCAGGGAGCAGATGTTGAAGATTGTCGACTGTAATCTTTCCATATATTTGAAAGAGAGGGACCCCAAGTCCGTGCATGAGTTAGTTGAGATGGCGGACTTGTATAGTGAGGCTCATCAGTCGAAGCGAGGGCTGGAGCAACAGCAGAAGTCAGGTAAGAGGGTTGAGGAGAGCAGAAGTAAGGGTTTAGGAGTGAGTAAACCGGTATGCTTCAACTGTGGCTCTCCCAATCACCTGAGTAGGCAGTGTGACCAGGGCAGGACGAAGAAGGGTGCTGCTGCCACTGTCGAGGACAACCGAGGTAAGTCCCAGCGTGAGAGTGGGCGTGGTTGTTTTGTGTGTGGGTCACTTCTCCATATTGCGAGATTCTGTAGGAAGAGACAGAAAGAGACGACCGCAGTCGTACTAACCAGCGATGAGGAAGCCGATGACAGTCAGTGGGAGTCATCGGGCAGGGCGAATACTCAACCAGGGGCTGAGCAGAGTGTTGGGCCACAGACCTTCATTTCTTGGGAGACGGAAGGTAAGAGTATTGAGTTAGAAGGTTCGACAGAACATGAGCCCGAAGACGATGTTCCGGAGAATGATTTATCCGCTCCATTTTTGGAGAAGGGGAGGATAGGGGATAAAGAGATTACTATCCTTCGTGACACGGGATGCACGTGTGCGATTATAAAAAGGGACAAACTGCCTCCTAACAGCTTAACTGGGAAGAACAGGAGTTATGTCCTGATGGACGGGACGAGAAGGTCTGCTCCTGTCGCGGAAATGTGGGTAGAAACCCCATTTTATACTGGGCTTCTCAAAGCGCTAGTAGTGGAAGACCCAGTGGCCGATTTGATTATAGGAAACATAAAGGGGGCGTCTCTTGAGAAGATAAGTGTGGTACTCACGCGATCTCGCAAGGTGGAGATTGACAAGGAAGAGCATGAGTGTGAGAATGCGAGTGCGAAAGTGAGTCAGACCACAGATAATGAGGAGGCCAAGGGCAACTCAACGGAGGAGGTAAGGGTAGGGGCCAAGATAGGGGAACTCACACCAGGTGAGATAGCCCGGGCCCAGAGAGAGGACGAAACTTTGAGAGTTTTAAGGGAGAGAGCCACGTTGGAGCAATCGGCTGAGGTAGGTACTCACATAAAGGAGAGTAAGGGAATTTACTATCGGGTAAAGAAGGCCGGGGCTGGACGTGCTGATGTGGAGCAGTTGTTGGTACCTAAGCAGTACCGAAGTGAGCTGATGAAGATAGCTCACGAAGGAGTGTTCGGGGGACACTTAGGAATTTCGCGCACACAGGACAGAATAATGCAGTCGTTCTTTTGGCCTGGGATAGGTGCGGACGTAGGTCGTTTCTGTCGATCGTGTGACGCGTGTCAAAGGACATCCAATAAAGGTAGGGTGACAAAGGTACCCCTAGTGCCGACACCCCTGATCGACACGCCCTTTTCGCGCGTCGCCATAGATTTGGTTGGTCCACTTCCGCGTACGGAATATGGGAGATCGCGTTATATTTTGACGCTAGTAGATTATGCCACGCGTTTCCCGGATGCCGTAGCCTTAAGGGGGATATCAGCTGAGCAGGTCAGTGAAGCGTTAATGGAAATATTTTCTCGGTTAGGCATACCAAAGGAAATAGTTTCAGATAGGGGATCACAGTTTACCGGTGAGCTGATGAGAGAGGTCAGTGCACTTCTCAAAACGAAACAGATATTCTGCTCGCCCTACCACGCGATGGCCAATGGTCTGTGTGAAAGATTTAACGGAGTGCTGAAGAATATGCTTCGCCGAGTAGCTCATGACAGACCCAAGGACTGGGACAGAATGTTGTGTCCACTGCTGTTCGCGTATCGCGAAACCCCACAGGCCAGTACAGGTTTTTCGCCGTTTGAACTAGTGTTCGGTCACCCTGTGAGAGGACCACTTGCAATACTGAAGAATCTGTGGACTGGGGAAGCGGAGTCAGAAACGAGGTCATCGTACGAATACGTGGTAGATATGAGGGAACGATTGGAGGATGCCATGAAAGTCGTAGCCGAGAACAGCAGCGTCGAAAAACACAGGCAGAAGAAATACTACGATAGGGGGGCCAAACAGAGGAAATTCCAAGTGGGCGATTCCGTCCTCATACTTCTCCCAAGTGACGGATCGAAACTACAGATGACTTGGAAAGGGCCTTACAAAGTAGAAGAGCAGAGAGGGTCAGTGAACTACATGGTGAACGTCAAGGGGAAGAGACGACTGTATCACGGGAATATGCTGAAGAAGTATATTGAGAGGGAAGACGAACAGGAAAACACAGAGGCAATAGCTGCAGCTATAATTGACGAGACCGATGAAGGAGAGGAAGCGACTTCGATGCCTCTGGAGACAGTCATGCCTAAGCTAGAACAGACCGAAACCTACAGGGATGTACAGTTAGGGGACACGCTAGATCAGGATCAGAGAGAACAGATGCAAGAGCTCATGGAAGAATACAAAGATATATTTACCGATGTACCGGGGCTCACTGACCTGATCAAGCACAAAATCCCATTGCTAGATCAAAAACCTGTGAAGGTAAGACCCTACCAACTACCGTACTCAACTAGAGAAGCTGTCAATGCTGAGGTAGGCAAGATGCTTGCGGCCAGAATCATCGAACCGTCCGAGTCCCCGTACAATAGTCCAATTGTATTAGTTAAGAAGCCCGATGGTCAACATCGTTTCTGCAACGACTACAGGCGGCTAAATGTTGTGACTGCCGATGACGCCGAACCGATGCCTGAGGTAGAAGCCATTATTTCCAATCTAGCGGAGGCAAAATATTTCACCAAGCTGGACTTGACAAAGGGCTTTTATCAAGTTCCGATGGCCGAGGAAGATAAACACCTGACGGCGTTCGCCACACCGTTTGGGCTATACCAGTACAGGGTCATGCCGTTCGGGTTGAAGGGATCCCCCGCCACATTTAACAGGCTCATGAGGAAAGTATTAAAAGATGCTGGCGAAGGGGTAGATGCATTTGTAGACGACTGTCTTATACACAGTGCAAATTGGCCTGACCACTTGGAACGTTGTCGGAATGTCTTCGAGCGACTGAGACGGGCAAATTTAAAAGCTAGACCTACCAAGACGCTAATAGGGATGACAGAAGTCGAGTACTTAGGCCATAAGCTGGGACAGGGGACTGTAAGACCGCAGGAGAGTAAGGTGCGAGCCATTGTCGACTGTGACCGACCGACGACCAAGACACAAGTGAGGAGTTTCCTGGGGCTAACGGAGTACTATCGGAAGTTTGTACCAAATTACAGTGCAATCTCGGCGCCGTTGTCAGACCTCACAAAGAAGTCCCAGGGCACAAAGTTCGCGTGGGGACACGCGCAGGAGAACGCGTTCAATGCCCTAAAAATTTGTTTGAGTTCCGAGCCGATACTACGGATGCCAGACTGGAACAAGGAACTGATTCTCCAGACAGACGCATCTAACCTTGGAGTGAGTGGCTGCCTACTTCAAGAAGACGAGGGTACGAAGTATCCAGTTGTATATGTTAGCAGAAAGTTGAAACCCGCGGAGAAGAACTACTCAACAATTGAAAAGGAATGCCTGGCCATAGTTTTCGCCGTTAGTAAGTTGCAGGCGTATCTGTATGGGAGAAACTTCGTGTTAGAGACGGACCACCGACCTCTAACTTGGATGCGAACTAAAGACCAGAAGAACGCGAGGGTAACTAGATGGAACCTGGCGCTGCAACCATATAACTTTCGAGTCAGCAACATCAGGGGGCGAGACGCTCTATGGGCCGACACTCTATCTAGATTACCAGTAGATTAATAATTTTATTAGCCGATTTTTCCAGGGAAAATCGACTTAAGTGGGGTGATAGATTGGCAAGGTATAACTAGTAGTTATAATAATATTGTGCCTATAACTAGCGTGGGAAGATAGTTAACGGCGGGGAGACAGAGTCATTGTAGGCCAGAGGGGGAAAGTATGGGATGCAACTGAAGCGCTTTGACACCCGAAAAGGGTAGTGTTTACTTGACCGCCGTACTTGTCGATCAGATCACCTGGGAATTGCTTGGGGGGGTAGAGCTGTTTCAATAGTATTTGACGTGGAGCCGACGGGGGTGGCTATTAGGATAACTAATGCACACTCGGTGGGCGTCTTGGGACGCTACCTGACTGGGTATAAATCCCCGAACGCTCCTTCCAACTTCAGACCGCTGAGAGCACTCACCAGCTTCGTGCCGAAGAGGAGACCACAACTGCAACTGTAACTTTGTACTAGTCTTGTGAGTGGGGAAGGTCAGGGAACCCGCAAACATCCTTTGTCAGAGCGTGGTATCTTTGGTATCTTGTCGGCATTTGGGCTGTTGCTGAGTGGTAAGTTAATTGTACGATGTATGTGTATTTTACTTAATGTTCATGATTGTAGAACCTAAATCTAGTGGGTTTACTTTGGTATAACTACTGCCTCTGAGAGAGTCACGGAAACGCCGTTACATATATGTTACGAAACCTTATAGGATGGGGTCCGTTAGAGAGAGCGTTATTCTTCGTGGGGAACGTGTAAATATCATTAAAACTGTATTGATCGTTTATTCTATTGCCTATATGGGAGCCTATGGAGTATGGGAGCTGCAGCCTGACTTATAACAGTGTCAGCGGTTAAAAGTGTTAATGATGAATATCCGTCATGGAGTAAGTATGGAAGTCATGCCTTCCAACAGTAGATTAGGACTTTGCGATTGTTTTTCTACAGAGGAGGAAGAACAACACCTTCTTGGCTTCTCAACTTCTTGTACTTTGATTAACGACATCGTGGCTTCTTGGCTTCCCGACCTATTGGTACCTGCCGATACCTGTTGATCTAACTGCGCAGTCAAGCCAGGGTGGAGAGGAAGAACCAGTGCCCAGATAGCGCCATACACCCCTAAAGGAGAGGTTTCCTTATGCTGAATGTTCCCATGTGTTTTATAAAATGTGCTAGAGATTGAATATTACGAAGCCATTTAATTAGCATGTACTGATTTGCATCAACTTCATTCCATCGAAATTCACATGAAATTGTATGACCTATGTTCCTATTATTATTGAATGAATTAATAATTATTGTATATATGTAAGCAATACAGATATCGTTTGTTATAACTTATAGAAGAGAGATAGTCGATTATTTAGTGTGTTTGTGCCGTGCCCATCACGGCTGGTGTCAGAAGAAAGTTAGTGAGAGAAAGTGGAAACACCACAGGCCCAAGCTCCATTATTATATCTATTATTATATTTATATATATAATTGGGTAAAATTGGACGGTTGTACTCTATAGCTGAAAAAAACTAATGAACGTAGAGCCATGAAAAAATTACTGAAAGTAGTTCAAAGACTGAGCAAGGTTTGTATCAATTCATTTTAATGATGCAACAACCTTAAAAATTTAGAAAAATAGAAAACAAAATGGGCCGTTCGAGGTTTTCCGATTCGTCATTTTTACAGCTCAGACAGGGCTGTAAGATATTTTGGTAACTCGAAACTTTGGTCACCTAAGGCTCAGGAACCGCATCACACTCAGGCTTCAAACTTTGCACAACAGCATATTATCAATGAGAAATTAACGTGGGCTATATTAGAAATTATGAAATGTTCAGGCTTCTACATTTCATTTTTCATTGTTTCGGCATCACTTAGATCTATTTCGAGTCATGGTTCGCCATTTTAAGGTTTCATTATCACTTCCTGCCATGTGTTCATTATCAAACACACTAACCCGTGCGCAAAACCTTGTACGGGATGCGCAGGGGTCAACTCACAAAGGCAGAGCAGTAAGACTTAATTAAAAACAAACAAACAAAAATAAAATAAACAAATAGGAACAGGCAAGATGAAGCAGGTCCATAATAACCACCCAGAACCGATTTATCCCGGGCAGGGCCGGGGACCTCAGCTAGTGATATATATTTGGACAACTTGGAGCGGTCCTTCCCTATGCATAGAAAAACGGCTAAACGTAGAAAGTTCAAACTTTCTGTGCTCATTAGTTAAAAAATCTACTAGGTTTTTACACATTCATTTTGAAGGTATAATGTGTGGAAATGTACAAACTGAATTTATGAAGTCATTTGTTTTGTTACCAGTTCCAACCATTGTTTTAAAACACCATTTTCAACATTTCCAAATAGGTTTTCCCCTGAGGCCGTGTTTTGGTTTAACAGTTTGGTCACCTAAGGCTCAGGAACCGCATCACACTCAGGCTTCAAACTTTGCACAACAGCATATTATCAATGAGAAATTAACATGGGCTATATTAGAAATTATGAAATGTTCAGGCTTCTACGTTTCGTTTTTCATTGTTTCGCCATCATTTAGATCTATTTCGAGTCATGGTTCGCCATTTTAAGGTTTCGTTATCACTTCCTGCGATGTGTTCACTATCAAACATACTAACCCGTGCGCAAATCATGCTATTGTACGGGATGCGCAGGGTGTCAACTCGCAGAGCAGTAAGACTTATTTAAAAACAAACAAACAAAAATAAAGTAAATAAATAGGAACAGGCAAGATAAAGCAGGTCCATAATAATCACCCAGAACTGAAACTAATATTCAAACCGATTTATCCCGGGCAGGGCCGGGGACCTCAGCTAGTTATATGATAACCTTCCTTGTTCATGTAAAATGTGTGTGACTGCAGCAGTTTTTGTTCTATAGGATGAATATTATTTCCTACTTAATTTTGAATGTGGGAAAAATTTCTCCAATAAATTTATAAAACCTATCACAAACACACAACGGACAATACATGTACATGTAGCTACTGCTTTGTGCGTGTTTATTAATATTATTTGTGACTCTTGAGCCAATAAAATAGATCCTGTTGCCTCCCTTTCAATTCAACACCGCTAAGCTGAGTTTCCTTTGTACGGAAATGGAATCAGCAACGGAAACGTCAAAAGCCCTTCAAGTAGTGAAACAGAACTACATGTACATGTACCAAATGGAGGTTTGACGTTTTCGTTTCCGTACACATGAAAGTATGCCGTTGCTTGACTCGCACTGCTTACGGCCCCCGTGGTTATAATAGAAACGTGAGACCTACCCCTCACTCACTCTTGCTACCGTTTATTGGACTGAATGAAGTGAAATCCGGCTATGCCAATGATATTGCTGCCGGAAAACTAAAAAAAGTAAAACAATCTGAGGCCTTTGTAAACTGTGCTAAAGCCTCCGTCATCGGGTTGATCTAGTACAATGAGTATTAGTGGGCTAGCCGTACAACGTGTATCAGTACAGATGTAGGCTCGACCTTGATCTAGATTCTAGGTTTTTGCCTAACTGTAGTAGCACGTCAAATCAGTCAGCACAACATATTCGCAGTACACGCGGTACCAAGCAACCGGGTATTCCAAACGAAAGCATCCATCGTCAATCGATAATAAACGTTTGTAGATCTACCACTGCTGCAGGCGTCTAATGTATTAATTCTGGTGTAGGCCTGACACACGGGACGAAGTCAGCGCAACACATGATGGACTACGACCACTTAAAGGATACGCGGAACAAGCGTTATGCTGAGGCCCCCGAAAAACAAAAGATCTCAACCGGGTCTTGACCGGACACAATATGTTACCCTTTGACCCTTCGCTCACTTTCAAGTTCGCGTTATTGTCAGCGCGATGTAGGGCTGCTGCTACATGTGAAGCGTCTGATCTAAAACTGCGAATCGGCCAGAACACGACGGTAGCCCTGTGCTGACGATAGGACTTCGGACAATGTAGATGCTAAAAACAGGGCAAATTAGGCCGATGTCTCGAACGCACGCTTGCGCTTTTTTGTCTTAACCAGGTTTTGTTCTTTTTTGTTTTTCAGTTCTTCACATCGCGAAACCGGAATTAAAAAAAAATTTTTTTTATATCTAACGAAACCGGAAATTCGGTATATACCGGAGGTCTGGCACCCATGCTCAAAACTGACTCTTCGTCATTACGACGCCAAAGCTGTGAATTATTATTATTTTCTTTATCGGAAATCAAGATCTAAAATTGAAAATGAGCAGTAATTCCAACTTTTAAGTGGAGTCATTGCAATTATCTTTAGTACAAGATTCGTTAGGATTAACAAATAATTATGCTGTAAAATCCTATAACACCAGCTTCTTGAGAATCTTTCCGACTACTTTTCACCTATTTCCGCCCAATAATCCTGATTAGCCTCAGGGAGTGCACAGACCACACTACCACACAGTTTTACCAGATTGGCTTTCATCAAGCCAAATTCCACAAATTTGGCTTTTTTAAGATATGGTTGGCGTCAGAAAATTCATTTGGCTTTTCGGTTTTTTCCTGGCTTTTTTCTTTACACACAACTACATACCGTCCTTTTTCTAAAATTTCCTGTAGAAGAAATACGTTTTGGTACATAATTATACCAAGATGCCCCCCCCCCCCCCAACCACCACCACCCCAAAAGTATATAAATCCTGAACATGTTTTTTCTTGAGCAAATGGGTTGCATGCCTCATTTGACATGCCTCCTTGCTAAACCGTCTTGATCACAAATGTTGGAATTATTCTAGGCCTAGCTAGAAAAACCCATTTCACAGATTTCATGAGATAGGTATTATTCTGTCCAGGCAGTACCTCATACCATGCCTGGCACGGAAAGTGAAAAGGTCGCAGGTATGATACCGCTCTGGCACGCTGTGAAATCGATCCAACAAATAACACAAAGGCAGGAGCAGAGAACAGTGGCAGCCGGGGTTTTTCATAACCCCAGAACGTTCTCCGGATCCGGTAAGGGTGAAGGGACTGAACTATTGACTCAGCGCTAACGGCAAGCAATCTGTATAATGCTGGGCTGCGGCTGTATTCGAATACTAACGGTTCCAAACCGCCAACCGGGGGTGTCATTCCCAAGGGGTGTGAGATGGGATTTCAGGGGGTGCGGAGATGGAATGACATCTATTAGGCTTTGAGACTGAAAATGAATACTTGTTTTATCTTAGCATGAGGATTTTTTGTAGCATATTCCCAAATTATAGTGAGCCTCAAAAATCGTTGCGCAATTAAAATGTCAATATCTTGAAAACCAATGGATGAAATATAGAGTTTTATCGATTTACTTTAGCAGGAAATTATTTTTAAAAATTGATTTATGTAGAAAATAAGTAAAATCCTTCATATTTTTCAAATCAAGTATGGAATTGTGAACACTAAAATGTATACGGAAGTTACGTCAGAAAATAGACAGAATCGTGATATCTACGTAAAGGCAAACTGGATGACAGCTGGTTTAATGAGAAATGTAATCAGCCAATTCGTCGGCCAAAGCTGATAAACAACGTAAGCTATTTTGATGAACCATTTCAGACAAAAAAAAATTTACACATTTTCAATTTCACTACCGTATTTCACGATTCACGGGTCCCTTAACCCTCACCCTGCGAAGGGCGGCAATTGTCGGCATTTACTCACAAGCGCTCACGCCGCACGGGCGGCAAAAGTCGGGAAGGTCAAGATGACCGCGCCACTCGCAAGCCGTATTTTCACGCATCAGGTCACTGACCTTTTTGAGACGTAACCACCGTGTTATTGTCCACTGTATCTCTTCTAAATCAAACGCATTGTGACATGGACATGTTAACCAGTGAACCACTGGTCGGAATCACAAAGACTAAGCTTTCAAAGGCTCTCCCCATACTTTCAAAAGATGTAACATCGACATGCGAACTGTTGCTCAACAAATTTGCAATATTATCTCATTTTCTCACAAGCTGACCACCATCTGGAGTTGTCTGTATCTAAGAACCAATCAGAACCAAGCTCTGAAATAATCTTTGCCCCAAATGCCCACATTGGTTTATTAGTATGTGTCAATCAGGATGAAACCATTTGTGTAGAGTTTGGGAGGGCGTGGCTAGTTATGTTATCATACTTCGTTCTCACGAAAACTACAGCTGTCAGTTTGGAATCATAAGTCAGATCATTGGTTAGAGACTGACAGACTAAGGTTTTGCTGGTTAATTAAAGAAACAAGCGAGGCTTACCTGTAAGGTGATGCTTGTTTCTGATTTCGTCGACTGTGTCGTCAGGAACGGAGTGGTAAGATTAGAAACGCTACCTTCCGCCGCCAGTCACTCTTTAGAGAGCGAATGTCTCAGAACCAAATCGACTGTAATGACGTTGTTGTACTCCATTAATAGTCGTTCTATCTTATCCGAATAATCAAATTAGGGACGGGTTGGGAGGGCATCTTACCACTCCGTTCCTGACGACACAGTCGACGAAATCAGAAACAAGCATCACCTTACACGTAAGCCTTGCTTGTTTCTTTAATTTCATCTCCTGTGACGTCAGTCACTCCGTCGGAGACTTTAGAGCTGAGACTGAGCGTAACTCCAGAAAATTTGTTAAAAACTTTATTCACGATATAACAAAATTTGGGTACACGTGTAAATATGGAATCAGTATGGCGCATGATACGTACAGAATGCTATATATTCCGTAAATATGTAGATACTTGCAGTATACAGTTAATGAAAAATTGCTTATTGCAGGATAATATGGTGCAGTATAGGGTATGTAGAGTATACCGAAATAAGATAACAGACATGTATATAGTACACTGTAAGTGAACATGTAATTGGTCTAATTGACTTGGTAGGACTAGTAAGTGTCTTCTTGCAGACAGCAGTATTGGGTTGTCCACAGCTATTTTCATTAACATTGGAAAGAAGCTCTGTGTTGGCCACTAAGGCGCCACGATCACTCCACACGCTTTGTCTCTCATCACCTTCTGAATGACCCTGGTTAGAAGGGAAAAGGGAGGACATGCTAGAAAACCAAAAGTATTCCAATTCAGTGTGAATGCATCGATAGCTATTGCTCCTAGGTCTGGCTGAAAGGAGACGTACTTGCTAATTTGATAGTTGAGTCTTGATGCAAACAAGTCAACAGTGGGGTCAGAAGCCAACATAGCCAGCGACTCTTGTAATAACGAGGAGTCTAGTTTCCATTCAGTGTCGATATTTATTTTTCGACTTTCTTCATCAGCTTCTTTATTGTCTTTCCCTACAATTCTAGCGGCTGAAAGCCATATGTTTTTGTCAGAACACCAAGTCCAAATTTCCTTGGTCAGTCTGTTTAAAGTCTTGGACTTAGATGAGCCCATTTTGTTCAAGCAATTCATTGTAACATCCATGTAAACTCTAACATGTACATTTTCTAATTTAACGAATGATTGCAAAGCAAAGAAACATGCCCTCATCTCCAGTTCATTAATGTGGCTACAAGCCTCTTGTTGTGACCAGGCCCCTCCTGTTCTCACACCGTCACACACGGCCCCCCAAGCTTTCAAGCTTGCATCACTGTATATTACAATCTGGGGATCCGGTCGGCATATGGGGGAAACAACATATTTAATTATTTCCATCCACCATTTTATCTCCTCTACACTTCTATCTGATAACTTCATCATGTTATCCCATTTCCCTTTTTCTATCTTTAAAGCACACTCCTTGTCGCTATCTAAATATCTGTAGTGTAAAGGACCCAAAGGTACAGCCGGAAAACTGGCAACCAATAATCCGATCAGACCTGCAACATTTCTTATACTGTCTCCTCTTTGCCTGTAGAGTATACTACAAGCATTATAAATCTTTTCTCTGCGTTCACTTGTTAGTGACACGGTCATATTGACGGAGTCAATCTCAAATCCCAGATATGTTATATTCTGGGTTGGTATCAGTACTGACTTTTCTGGATGAACAGTAAATCCCAGTTTATCAAATATTTCTACTATGTCTTTTACATTACTGTGACATTCCGCAACGGAGTTGCCAACCAGTATTGAGTCATCAAGATAACCTGAAATAATGTGACCGAGATTATGTAAATACGAGAAAACTGGTTTGCAGATTTTGGTGAATTTTCGGGGTGCCTCGGAAAGGCCTATTGCCATGCATGTATATGAATACAAGTGTCCCTTCCATTCAAATTTTTAATGTTTCCAGTGATCTCGAGCAACAGGAACGCTATAATAGGCAGTAACAAGGTCAACACTGGCCATCTAGCACTGTGGTGTAATTAGACTGAGAGCTGACTTGAACGATTCCATTTTAAACTTCTCATAATGAACCGTTTCGTTCAACGTTTTTAGATTTAGTATCATTCTTGTGGATTTATCTTTTTTCTCCCGCGTAAAAATTCCTGATAAAAATTCACCCTCTTCATGAGAAGATGGAACGATGACCCTTTTGTGTAACAACTGTTTTATTTCTTCATCTATTGCTTTTTTCTCCTCCTCATTCATATTTGTGTATGGCCACGGCGATGGTTTGTAATTTGGTATTTCATCAAAGTCAATTTTTTTTACCCATATAATAGTACCTATATATTTTACCTATATAATAGTTGGGTCTGTGGTTATCTTTTGCCAGTTTTCCCTGTGCTTTCTCAGTTGTCCGGCCTGGAAGGCTTTCATTTTCTTGTCAAGATAAAGTAATGTATTACTTGAAATACCCACTTGTATCCCATCCGTGTCCTCGCAGCCTGGGGGGTCTATTTCCTCTTGTTGTAACATGAGGCCTTGTATCTTTGTTCCCTTTGGCTTGTGAAGTTCGAAGGGTTGCGCCAATGTTTCCCCCTTCCTCCTTGTCCTAAAAAAGGCCGTTAGTCGACTTTTGTCGAGAACTCCAGTCGGTGGTTCTCAAAGAGGTCTCCAACTGTCTTTTTTCCCTGACTTCTTTTATGACCTTACCCACATCTTCCCCATATAGGTGTGCCGGAGAGCTGCTTGCATCTGCAATTCCTCTCACCTTTCCTTTGATTTTCTTTCCTGAATTTTGTCAGGTTCTGGTGGCTGTGGCCCAGAAAGGAAATTGCATCGGTCATGGTTTTTAAAACCGGGTTTAAATCCTCCTGTGTTTTGCACTGGGATATGATTTCCGCCCCCCCACCCCCCCCCCCCCGGCAATTGCAATGGCGCTTTTCACTAAACAGTGTTGTATGTTAGTGAGTTTTGCATCATTCTTTTTAATGTGCGAGCTTAGAGTAGACCAAATTTCTGAATTGGTCAGTGGCGATACCAAAGCGGAGCATTCAGAAGGTTTTTTGTACATCTCCAGTTTCTCCTTCAGTTTTTTGGCATCTAAAGGTTCTGAGAACCGTCGTGCCACGAAGGTTGATATGTCCCCTGGGAGTGGTGCACCTTTGTCTGCCTCGGCTGTCAGATCTTTATCGGCCTCGTTAAACACGGAGTGTTTATCGGCCTTAGTCCCGGACAATTTATCGCCATCTTTCTGCCGATTCTCAACCAAGATTTTTGACCGGAGGTCACTCGAACACATGGAATGTTGGTCAGGACTGCGTTCACGCTCTCCTCTGTAATTAAGAGGTTTAGATAATTTCCTTTTCTTTGACCCGGAGAGTTCATTGTCAGGATGGATCCGAATCGGAGGGGACGGAAGATGGGGATGATGATGATGAGGGTGAGAAAGATGAGGCGGATGAGGAGCTAGCTTTCCCAATGCGTTTTGATGTGCGCTTTGTCCTTTTTTGTTTATTTTGTCTTTCGAGGGCGTCCATTTTGCTCATAAGGGCTTTAATCAGCAATGTATTGTCATTTAACGTTTTCATAACATCGGGATCGCCTTTTGCATTCTTTTTAGTTGAGGACGATGGACCCGCCTCCTCATCAGAGGCAAATAAGGACAGTCTGTCTTCCTGGTCACTATTCAATATTCTAGTGCGGAGCAATATGTTGTACGCAACCCAGGCAGTCTTTTTTGTTATTCCGATGTGTGGAGCACAATATACTGGAAATGTACAATAGTCTATCTTTGATATATATAATGTGCGGAGTACTGTTCTGGCTTCTTTAGTTTACAACAGTTTTGTCAGAAACTCTGCGGAAGAGGACAAAGGGTTACGCAATATATTTAGATCTAGCGTGATAAGGCATAGCAGCGAATGTTTTCATACCGATCAATAAAAACCGAACCACGTGGACAGCATTTGTGGTCATCGCATAGCGGCACGGGTCAGCGACCCCAGATAAGATTCTCCGTGAGTAAGGTCACTGACCGTGCAGCGGGCTTTACGGGTACCGCGCGGGGTATGGGTCGTTCCCGGGGCCTTGGGGGCGCTGCGTTGCTGAACGCTGCACCAGCTGTCTCCACCTCTGACGGTTATTTATGGGCAATGGCTTGGGCCGTGGCAAAGCTCTTCCCTGTTCACTCGGCAATGTTGTCCGTCCATTTCTTTCTCTGCCTGCCTCTTCTTCTTCCACCCTGAACCTTGGAGGATGGTCTTCGATAGGCCACTGGCTCTTGTCATATGGCCATACCATCGGAGTTTTCTATTCTTGACGGTGGTTAGCAGCCCTTCAAAGTGTTTCACGTGCTTGGTAATGGTTGCACGCACTGCTTCATTTGTGGTGTGTTCCGTAAGATGACGAGTACTCTTCTAAGACATCTCATTTCCACGGCTTGGATTTTTCTCTGCAGTTCTGCTGGCAGTGTCCATGTCTCGGCATGCATATAAAAAGATTGACAGGACTAATGCATGCAGTAGCTTCAGTTAAGTTGACAGACTGATGGTTTTGCCACCAAAAAGATACTATGTCTCTAGTAAATTTTAAATAAATAGTTCTGTATATCTCACGCAAACTGACAAAAATGCCGATGAATACAAAATACAAGTTATTTTCTCCTGCACAGTGGAGGTCACGAAGGGTGTTCGAATTTGACCCAAATCAAGTAGAATTTCCCTGCGAACATAGTCATATGACACTCTTCCTTTGTGATGATTGGTTATGAATAGTAATAAGCGCTGTAGTGCCGATGCCACGGTGTTCACGTCTTAACTAGAGCTAGCGGGCCAAGGTCAAACATACACACCCTGACTACTCTATAAAAGTCAGCGTCACACGCGTGCGATAGCATGGAGTGGCTAGAGTTCTGAGCATAATTAATAACGAAAACGTCCATGGGTTTGTAGTTTTGACCGAGTTGCAGATGCGGAGTGTGACAGTGACGATGAATGACTATGTCCAAGGTGTTGGCCACTCCCGTGCGCCAGATCTCATTGCAGATTTTGGTGAAAAACCTCCGTGCTTTATTAGTTCTGCTGGGATGTTGTCCATATCTAAATACTACCGTATTTAGGATGCAACAGAAATATAGTTTGAGATGAGATGGACGATCAATTTGCGCACATAAACATCGAAAAGGCAACCAAATGGACATAAAGCCAGCACTCACTACATATTTCCAAATGCTGCACTAGGGTACATGCCCCGTGCAGTGCACTTGGAACATTAGAGTGAAGAACAAATCAACTATTCATTCTCATATTACGTAGTACACACACATACATACACACCCATTTCCAGCCTGAAGGAAATGGAGGCTTCTGCGAATTTTTAGAAATGTGTACCACACAAGAATAGTTCATGTTGAAATCAAAATTCAGGAAAATGAAGACCATATTATGACACGATCACATTTAAACGCTTTGCTTGAAGACAAAGTGAAACCTTCGGAGCCAGGGGGTTTGAAAACTGTTACAGCTTCTGACAGGGGTGCGAGATATAATGCAGTAATCAATAGATGCCAACATCTTAAAAAATACTTTCACAGCATGTGGAAACACAAAACCTACAAACGCATCATGTTCAGGAAAAATCTGTAGTGCGTCTTTTTTTTAGAAAAATCGGGATCAAGGTCGATTTTCTCAGAAACTGTTTTTAAATTTGTTTGAAATTTTGAAAATTATTATTTTTGGAAATACTGAGCAGTATTTCACACTGAACCTCGTGGAACTGATTTTTGATTTGTTAATCTATAAGCCTAATTCTGGTTTTGCTTCTTTGCGCTTACCAAAAATTATGAATAGTCCGAATTATTTATTGAACACACTAATTACGCTCTTTGGTCCAAATTATGATAAAAACATTTCAGCAGTAGCCTACTAAACTGGCGACACGCTAAAATGTGTGTTCATCGTGAAAAGGTATATGATTGGTGAATACGCAGTGAATAATATTCCATGCACTTTTAAAGTATAAAGCACCATACATTTTATCACGGAGTATTCTGTTTTTTGTATATTATTTGTATATTATTTTTATAAAGCTCAAAGAAACAAACTGAAAATCAGGCTCAAGTTTGTTGTTCAGGGACCGTGGTATAACAATAGTAGTAGTAAGCTATAGATGAGCAGTGAACACAACTCTGCCTTTTCGCTTTTTGGCTTTGTAATTAGACTATAGAAACTCAGGTTTAGTGTGAAATACGAGCCCATGCAGAATTTCAAATAAATCCAGTTTTCGAGAAAATCAGTGTTGATCTCGATCATTCTAACAAAGACGCACTACAGGATACCGTGACGAATCAATACGTTTCATTTCGTTCGCAGTGTCAATAATGCAACATTCGCACCACCCCCCTTCATAACTGAACGAAAAAGATTAGCGCTCACCGTCTTGATATTTTAGTTCAAGAAATAAATATCGGGTTTGAAGATGGGCATGTAATTTACACCTTAACAGGTCTTCTTTCTCGTTTGAACCATCATCTAAGGAAAAGAGGTCAAGAAACCCCATTAACAACGCACTGTTTGAAGAAAAAGCTGTCAGACCATTACAAAAGTGGCATCAATATTGTAAGGCAGTCGATGCTGGTTTTCCTTTCCGTTCGACAGCTCCGCAGTTATAGCTTTGGATGTGATAGCAAGAGAAGCTGAAAATGACTGCATTGAAGGAGAGCTTATATCTAGTTTCACAAATGCAGAAGAAACATTGCTGACACAAATTGACCATGTTGCTGCATGTTGCTCTATACAAAAACAAAAAAGACACCACTCTTATGAAGGCATAGAATCAAGATAATACATACGCCCGCCAAGTTATTCTAGATAGCTTATACCTACTTTTGGAACTACATGTAATATTTTTTGGGCCAACAGAAAATCTAGAGAAAACCAGTGAGTTACACAAAACAAGATTACTTAGCATTGCCCAAGACATCGTCTTTGCAGCTGTCACAAATCCCAGACTGGGAGATGTAATAGTTTATGACAGGACGACAATCACGAACAAACAAGTTTAACACTTAACAAAACAACCCATCAGACTCACACATTTATTATACATAAATTATACAGATAATAGCGCAATTACATACATTATATTATTGAACTTCACTGCCGTACAACGGCCTTACTCTCACATGCACTCTTCCTCGGATCCACGATCCGGTAGTTACTTCCTAAAGGCACTT
The DNA here is from genome assembly GCA_963931925.1 of Onchidella celtica. NCBI lineage: Eukaryota > Metazoa > Mollusca > Gastropoda > Systellommatophora > Onchidiidae > Onchidella > Onchidella celtica. The sequence continues at coordinate 26,183,557 of OZ007573.1, read as the reverse complement.
CGGCCTCAGCCTCTCCCCTCAGGGTCTTAATAGCACATTAATAATTTACTGGCGCCGCAGTCTCTCAATATCACCTTCCTATTGTCATACAACTTATCAGTTCACTCGCCCATCATCATGGCAATAATATAGTATCTCATTCACTCTCATATCTTCGTCCCTGTCCGTGGCCCGACTGCCACGACTTTATGTGCCTCTACTGTCCTGCACCGACAGTCTCACTTCTGGCCTTTGTATGGCCTCCGGCCCTCTGCTGGCCTATCACTTGTGCTCATCGAGGTGGCTCTTCGGCCCGTCCCCGACACCTACAAGAATAACATTACATTGGTATAATACCCTACCATTTCTATTCGCTCCACCTCTCCTTACAATCCATGAAGCGTACACACACTAGTTCACCTTTCACTCACCACACATCTTACGGTAACACACCTCCATCGGAGTACACACTACTCACTCGCGCTACAAATCCATGAACTCACTTTCATCTATCGCTCATGGCGCACATTGCTATATCCAATATCAAGGACTTCCACATTCCTCACATATACTTATTTACATCATGGTAATAGACGAATATAATATAATACATCAATCATAATAATCAATCAACGTTCTACGTACCAGTCATTACTGGAAAGACTCTTCCACTAGTCTTCTCGACTGCCCCCTTTATGTCCGCCCGATGGGCTCTTATTCACAGGTCCGCTCCGTAGGGCCTTCTAACTTGCAGTGATAGTTATACAGCGCTTTCGCCTCCTTCAGACCCCCCCACTACTCACAACAGCACGCTTAACTTGCTGTCTACTGTGAGCCCTTCTTACTCTACACCCGCTCTGTAGCAATCCCCTTAATTGCACTCACTCCACTCGTGACAGCAGCATCAAAAGGTCGGAAGTTAACACCCAAACACACAGGCATCAAGCAATTCGTTTTAAATCACTTATCCAGCTCTTACATCGCAGTGGCTATTCCATTAGTTATTAGAACCAAATTGACACAAGCATCACACAGTATCAAATAAACAAATACTGCAAGAACGATTTCACTTTTATTCCGGAAAACTTAATATCCCCGTCTCGATTTGTTCAGTTTGCAATATTGTTATTCTAGAAGAAACCATTGACGGGAAAGGGACATTTCACGGCACCCAATTAGCAGCATTCCAAGTATGCCCTTCTTCTTCGGTCAACCATGGGCAGTCTGAAATAAGCAGCTGAAGAGACGTTACTGAAATACTAGCCAATTTCAATAAGCTAGTTTCTTCATTACACCCAAGCCAACGACCAAAGGCAGTCTTTTCAAGAACACCTGATAGTAAAGAGATGATACCCGAGGACACACACGCTGCCAACTCTAAATATCTAGCTTGGGTGATCAGTAGAGCATACTCTTCAGCGCAGTGTCAAAATGTTCCAGCTTGGACTGCTTTTAAGGCATAAACGTCAACAACAAATCATAACGTTACGACCATTGGATACATGCCGATAATATCAGAACCAGCAATAGAACATGACACTGTGTGGACGGCTATGTGGCAGTGCAAGGCAGTGGCGGAAAGACTAGGGCAAAGAAACACTGTCATCACATTTGACATAAACCTATATTGTTTAGAGCATTTGATCTCTTATACGTGTATGTCCATGCTTACCTGAACCATAGTACTGTTTATGGTGAGAGTAGTTATACACAATAACGGATGAAGTGTGACAGACTTGTCAGTGGGAAAGATCAGAAACTCTTTCAAGCAATATTTATGCGTTGACTACCATGTGGTATATAATATGATATGTTCTTATATTAAATTAACCCTAATATACTCTTTAAATGTCAAACTAATACTTATTTATGCTGAGTTAAGCAACCTTAGACAAAACCAGGCGTTTTAGGTAAAAAAATACTCATAATAAAGGGCTCAGTACCGATATTTTCTAACTTTCAAGAAATGATGAAAAAACCTTCACTTTTTCACTATATAAATAAATTAAAATACGTTTTTTAAAAATCTGTGTAAATTACAATTTTAACATAACGACAATGAAATTTGTGTATGTAGTGCAGTTTGTTTTTTGGCATCTTTTGAGTAACTTTTAAAATTTAGTAGTATCTGACCCCTTGTGTGACCTTGCACCCCCAAATGAAGTGACCTCCACCTGGTATATGATCGGGGACCTATATACTATCTTATAAAACCGGTGGTTGCTTTTAGATTTACGATGGCCACGAACTCCTTAAAATGAAGCCTTTTGAAAATTCACTTCTAGACTATTATACGAGCTCATGCTGTGGACAAGGGCGCAATATAGTGAAAAGGAATGGTTTGTCTCTGTATCCTGTGTCTCGGGTGTAAGTTGTAATTTTTTTACACACCATGTTTTTGCCTGCATATGAACCATCATCTAAGGAAAAGAGGTCAAGAACAACGCACATAAAAGATCAGAGTTAGGTGTGGGCACAATGCGGAAGTGAACGGAGACAATTTTTCAAGGGCTACGTACGCACCCCAACCGCTTTGGGCTAATGGCGCGTACGCGTACGTACCTATCTCTAAACCCTAAATTTTATCGAACCCTGACCCCTACCCTTCCAGGATAAAAGGAGGACGAAAACAAAAAGAAAACCTGAAATAATATTTAATTAAGGTTGTTATTAGGAGCGTTTCCTGGGGAGCTCTCTAGCTCTGGAGTCACAACAGACTTCAAAAACGTACTCCCTAGTGCAAAAAAAAAAAAAAAATGGGAGCTCGTACGTGCTTGAAACATTCTTAATGTTAAAGAGAGGAAACATCTTTATTTATGAATATGTTTCGAATTAAAAAAAAATTCATAACGTTCACGACAAATAAAAGCACGTGAAAAATTTCACAGGTGTCCGTTAATCAGTTTTTTCCTGAAAGTCGATGATAATGTAGATCGCCGACTACAAAGCATCCGTTTGAAATCGCGGTTTTCGAGTGTCGATTGCATTTTTTAATTATTTTTTTTTCATGAATGGCATTAGTAGCTTTCAATGGCCATTGAAATCCAAAATTTTGGTATTTTCCTCAATAATTTCATTTAAGTCATGCATTTAAAAAAAAAAAAAAAAATCTTAAATCCGAAAACGAGAACTCTGTCTCGGCATAGATCTTTCCTTTGGGTTCGTCTCAGGAAGGTCCATACGAAATTTTTATTGAAATACGCAAGACAGGTATTAACAGTTCATTTGCAATCAAAATCCAATATGGTCACTGTAAGCATAGCAACGACAAATGTGGTACTTTTTTTTCACTCTGTATGATCCCTATTATTTCTGTTTAATATCAGCTTATTGGTTCTATAAGTAAAAAATTTCTACCTTGATCACCATGCAGGGCTCACGGGTGTAAAAAAAAACAAAAAACCACACATCCGTCTGACGGTGAGGGCTTCCAGTATAAAGACCCGAGACCAATGTCACAGTCCACAACTTGCGCAGGCAGGCTGAAGGAGTGTGGTGCGATTTTTTTTTTTTTTTTGCATTGTTAACATCGATGATAAGCGCGCAAGTCGGTGGATGGAGTATGACGAATTGTTTCGTTTCGGTATCTTGTGTCTCTGGGAACGACCATTCGGTAAGTAAGTAAAGGCAAAAGCATTTTATTAGTAAGTAAAGGCAAAAGAATTTATTAGTAAAAGCACACACAACGAACGAAGATCATCACGCTGGAGCAATTGACGGATTAAGGAATCAGATTATGGAGGTGGGAGTAGCGCTCATAATGCTCATAAAATTAATTTTATGGCCATGCATGCAAAATGGTGGTAGTACGGTAGCATCAAGCATACATGGTTTTCAATATTGTTTTACTTCCCAGTAGCACAATTAATCAATAGCAACGAGTAGATTGACAAACTTACCTAAATTCCCATGATCCTCTTGGCTTTTAGAATCATTGGTGTAATAATTCTCTTCATCGCTACCACCCCCACGGTCACCACTAATATCGTCGTCATTATCCTTCAGTGACAAGAGCTCGCCGTTTTCCCCTGTGACACTCTCCATTGTAAACTACTTTCTGCCAGCGGTTCGATCTGGGACACACACCCTTACAAAAAAAAAAGAAGAAAAAAAAAACGATAATACTCTGAAGCCAGCCACAAGGCAGAATTCAATCTCTTTTTTCGATCCGTTACACCGCAAGCTCCAGACGCTCGCTCACGCGCAAAGTTCGTGAAGTGAAAATATCACACCTCGCCATAGCACTCTGGAAAGGGAGCATGTTTCCCATAATTTTCGCTTTAGTACATCTTAGGTTCGGCATTTGTAGGTAATAGGGAAAAACAAGGCAAGAGGGCGCGACTTTGGAACTTTAGGCTCCACCCTCCTGGCGAGTTAGTCCCCTAAAATAAATGCTTATACCTTCTAAAAAAAAAAAAACAATTCACTTCTTTTTCACTTAACCTTCTCCATGCTTGAATTTAAAAAAAAAAATTCTGACATTCCATTTACGTCAGATGAAAAGCGCACCCATTTTAAAAAGGGCAAATGAGACACTATTGAGAATGTCAATAAAGCTCATGATTTTTGGCTTTGGAACATGTTAATACTTGGAAAAAAAATTAATTAATCATGTTCATGTCATTTCACGAAGTAAAGTAATGTTTACATGCTTATAACACCCAATCTCTCATAGAGATGTACGCAATTTGTTTGAAACAGCATGGCAGTCTTTCTTTCAATAGAGAATAATGTCTTACATTTATGAAAAACAAATCTATATGTCACGGTGTCACGAATATTACAGTGTCCCGAAAGTGTGTCCGAGAGTGTCAGGCGTTCGGACTCTATTTGCCCGAATAGGTTTTTTTCCCCAACTGAGTCGACTCAGGATGCGGCGTGACTCCGAGGTCATAAGATTCTCGAACCCAATTAGTTTGAGACAAGTTTGAGGCTGCAAAAATGCATTTGATTTAGTCAGTCTGGGCGCAGCGTCATTCTTAGGTGGACCACACAGAGAAAACTTCTCCAAGCCGTACTTTTAACAGCCGCGCTTTCAGCCGCTTAAGCTTTGGAAAGTGCCTGCTTGACCCCACATAGAGAACGCTGTTATACGAAGCCGTTTATTACAGTTGGCTCTGAAAGCTACTAGAGATTAGTGTTTATGAAAATGGATTAGTCATCTGATGAAGAGTACTTTCTAATGAAAGTCTGTTTCCTAAATTAATCAGCCCAAAAACTAGACGTGGAGTTTCACAACATCAACAAAGAGCGGGCATCTCTTGGTGAATACCATCATATGTTCAGGCAACATAACCCAGATAGATTTTATGCCTGCATGAGGATGACCATGGAAACATTTGGGTGCATCCTCAACAAGATCTAACGTACACTGATGATATGAGCGCATCTGTGTCCATGTTTGAATCACTTGCAACATTAAACTTGTGAAAACTAGCCACGTACAGCTTTGGACGGCCTTGGAAAGAATGTAGTTTCGATTCTGCGAAAAACGTCAGCGCCGCTCCGCGCTGTCGCATGCTCAATGGCAACTTTATCTATGTGGGGCGCACACTGTTTTCATTAGGGGATTCTTTTAATTTCACAGCCCCGGGCACACTTGGCTCTAAAATGAATGACAGAGTCGGAGAGAGAGAGAGAGAGAGGAAGGGAGAGAGAGGAAGAGAGAGTCATGTAAGGCGCAATGAGCATTGTTAATGGAAACGCGCCATACAAATGTAATGTATTATTATTATTATTATTATTGATCACAACCCCTCGATGGATAACAATGGATACAGAACTCAGGAAAAAGGGCTACCAGTGACTTCGAGAAAAATTTGTATAAATTAATGAATAATTCAGTATTTGGTAAGGCAATGGAGAATATATATATATATATATATACATTTCTTTATTATTATTATTTTCTTTCATTTATTTATCTATTTTTTTTATTTTTTTGTTTAAATCTTTTTCTTTTTCTTTTCATTTACTGCGACTCCTGACATTGCGCACCATCCCTGTCTTGTGCTCTGAGGATGGTGCCTTCATCTTGGTTACTAACCAATTGCGTCACTTCGTGCTTCCATGCTTTTGGCGGACGGACGTGCTTTGGTGCTGGTAACGAAGCAAGAACTCGCAGCTAAGTAAACTGTTTCACTTCGTTCCTGTTGAAGTCTTTTATTGTTCGTTTTTTTTTTCACTTGACAAAGGCGAAAGCCGAAAATTTGTGTATTTTCTGTCTTCTCTTTAGTTTGCTTTTGTTTTGGTTTTATTTCTCACGCGGGGCTTTGCAACATACAACCTTTTCTTTTTGCCCGATTTTGACTTTGCTTATAGCCCTGCTGCGACCCCACAGTTTTTCTGTGGTTTTTATGATATTTCGTGAACAAACTCTTGGTAATATCCCACCATTCCTAAAAATGCTTTTACTTCTTCCTTAGTGGTGGGTCTGGGTGCATCTCGCACCTTACACACATTTTCTTCAAAGGCCAATCATACCTTTTCCCACTGAGTGTCCAACAAAGTCCACTTCAGTCGTTCCAATCAGGCATTTGGATGGTCTTACAATTAATCCAGCCTAGTCCATCCTCTGCAGCAATTCCTTCAGAGCCTTCACATGCTCGTCGAATGTCTCTGTATGGATCAGCAGGTCGTCCACATACGCTGTCACATTGTTCAGTCCCTTGATCAATGGCTTCACGATCCTGTTCAGTGTGGCGCCTGAGTTCATCATCCAGAAGGGCATGCGGGTGAATTCGTATTGTTTGCCCATGGTGACGAACGCCGTCTTCGGTTTAGACCATTTTTGAATTTTGACTCGGTAGATGCTTCCCGCAATGATTTTGGCAGTGAGTTCCAGATTAAATGGGTTCATTCAAAGCGCTGGTTGCCGTTTGCTTTATAAAGACGTTATGAAAGGTCTTTGTCGCATAGGTGAATGGTTTTGAAATGAATGATTTGTCAATGAATAGCATTTATGTGTGTGTTTGCATTGGATTCTTCCTCCCTAACTTACGTATCCGCGAGACATGAATTGTCTTGTTGTTGAACAGGTGAAAATCTTTCACTCAGTGCAGATTTATTCTGTCGACATTTTCTTCAGACCAAGCTATTATTCATTTTCTAGTTGGTATGCATGGGATTTAATATGAGCGATTTATTTTTTCCTTCGCTTGGCAATAACAGCTGACAAATATTTGTCACAATATTACCACACTAGCCAACCCCGGCAAGATAAATCTTGCAAACTTTCCTTGTATCACATCCAACTGTATATCTCGATCTAGGTCGCATTCATAGCGGCACCTAGATTTGATGCAAAGACTCATAGATCGTTTTGTTACACCACCATTCTTGCAGAATACACAGATTTGATAAGTTGACTTTCGGCTGGTAATGAGTAAATGGTGACGTAGAGTGCAATTTCCTCAATGAAACTTTAAAATGGCGAACCATGACTCGAAATAGATCGGCCGAAACAGTGAAAAATGAAACTTAGAAGACTGAACATTTCATTTCTAAAATAGCCCATGTTACTTTAGCATTGATAAATATGCCGTTGTGCAAAGTTTGAAGCCTGAGTGTGATACGGTTCATGAGCCTTACGTGACCAAATTTCGAGTTAACAAATATATGTGTGGTGGCCCGAAAAAACCCACTACATGTCGCTGGGCCTAGTTTTGAGCTAGAGCTCAAAATAGGTCAAGAATGTGACCCCGGGTCAAAATATAGTTACATACAGAAATGAAACGGCCATCCACTTTCCTATCACTTATTAGCTGTTTGAAATCAAATTCCACATATAAATATTTTATATTCAATTATTTCTGATACCTATTTCACGATCGATTTGCTAAAATCGACCCTAAAATCGTTCGACAATGCGGATGCATTTTTACATGCTAAGGTTTTCCCAAACCCCTTCATGTCATATACGATTTTGTTCGGAATTTATCGTAGTTTCGTTTACTACCGAGTGCGCATAAATACAGCAGACGACCTTTGAACTATAAGTAGTGCGCGTGTTTGTAAACAAAGAGCAGAGAAGCAGAAATAAAGTCGTGCGTGCGTGCGTGCGTGTGTCTTTGAGAGAGAGAGAGAGAGAGAGAGAGAGAGATAATTATTCTTCACTGCCTACTTGTGGAATGTTTTTACTGTACAAGGAAATAGAGAGGGAACTAGAAGCAGCAGAGATGTGGTTTATTTGAAGAATATTGAGAATATCACGGACGGAGAAAAAATCGAATGAGTCAGTGCTATTTTGACTTAGATCTAGATTTAGATCTAATGCAAAATTCATGTCTACTGCAAAATAAATTCAGTGAATGGTTATTATTGATTGAATGACTGTAGATATCTCTTCTTCATGTGATGGCGAGCAGTTGGAGTGATTGCCGAAGTATTTTCAACATCATATACATGTGTGTTATTATGGGTGAAATCGAAGTGTAAACTTTAAAACGCGATTTTCTCAGTTTCTCCTTTTGTTGACTGGCTGTATTTAAAAATTCATAACTTTGTCCAGAATTGACCAATTTGAACAATTTAAAAAGCAAAATAAACAGAAATGATTGCCGCAGACTCAAAATGTCCAAATTTCACCATGTGGTGGGTTTTCTCAGGCCACCACACATATATAGATAGATAAGACTAGGTGGAAAATTACCTGAGCAACGCGTGGCTTGAATGTGTCATTATAGATTAGCTCCACAACATTACTATATAAGGCTGGTGGAAAATTACCTGTTCAACACGTGACGTATGTGTGGTTTGAAGGCAAAGAGTTAGTTTTACAGCCAATTAGATTCCATTCCATCTTCAAACAAATAAAAGGCAGAATATCCAATGAGATTATCGCTTTGGAAACACATCTTTTCCGGCAACCTATAAGATCATTTCTGTGGATTACTTCAAGCTGTGCGGATGTGTTTTACTCTATGTGCGAAGTGACAAAAATTTAGAAGATTTAACAGAAATAGTTGATACTCATAGAGCTCAACTATTTTACGATACAACGTGTATGTGTTTAGAAAACTCAGAAGTAATGGTAGAAGATAATACAATTACTCTGTTCCTACATCACGTGCTAAATAGTAAGAAATATCCGTGGTCTGATGAAAAACTAAAATGCTTAAATAAAAAAATATTCCGCGCAAATTGATAGAAGCTTTCGCTAAAGCTAAAGAATAATTGGCCGAAAAAACCAAAAGAAAATTGGGAAAAACAACTTTCATCAGCGGAATTAAATGAATATTTGATAAAAAAAAATTTAGTAGATGTTAACAGAAAATATTCTACATCTCAATCCGTCATTTACTGACGCTGAAACGCAACTTTCATTCCGAAAGAGATTCAAAGACAGAATTCCCAAAAACCTTTCTTTTGTATATTCAGTATGGAAAGGTATTGCTTTTATTCTATTTGAGTTAAAGAAAAAAAAAAGACACATTTAACTGCACGTGTTCACAATGGTTTGTGGATAAAATTGGGATAATTAGGAGACATAGCCGTAGAATGAGATCCTCAACAGTATCCACAATTCTTAAGGTTATCATTTTCTGAGGTTTTTAACCTACAGAAACAAATTAGGAAAATGCTTACAGAAGAAAGGTATATTAATTTCTGGAAGGAGCCGATAAATATACCAGATATTCAAGAACAGTCACAAGATTCATAATTTAGGTCAACAGCGCATATCACTACCATGGTGTCCTAGATTTCAAAATTTAGGTCAACAGCGCGAAGCACTACCAGCTGTCCTAGATTTCATAATTTAGGTCAACAGCGCATAGTACTGCCAGTTGTCCTAGATTTCAAAATTCGTGTTAATGGTTCATAGGAATAACTTGTTCTACATTTAAGAATTTAGGTTAATGGCTTATAGGAATAAGGTCCTATTAAGAGGCAAAAACACTAAGAGAAAACACAGTTCGTTTATGCTCGTCAATTCAGGTGGCCGCCGATTGAACTTGTCAGACTTTCTGTTACATTCAGGACTTTGATTGAGTGCTTAATTGAGTGCTTTTGGTGGCTATTTGAACAAACAACAATGATGGCCACTGCAAAGTACTTTGAATAGTAATCCAAACTTTTCAAAGATGGTTGGTTCCTGAATGAATGGTTCCAACCCCCCACCCACACACGCGTCTATATTTTGCTTATAAACACAATTTAACCATTGTCTAAAACTGATATAATAAATCATCAAATAGAGCCTAGAATACTATTTGATTTTCCTTTTAAAGATTCATATCTTATTTTGTATACCTAAGTGATACCCAAGTGATACCCAAATTCATAGAGAAAAAAAGATTTTCATTTAAAGATAAAAATTTTATATGGTATACCCAAGTTAATTAAAAAAATTATTCATATCTTATACTGTGTTAATTGGGAAAAAAAATCATATTATATTAAAACCACTTACTTTAAAAAATCCCGACAATTTGCATCATCATTTCAAGAAAAACTGTGCGAAAATAGAACAGTTACGCGAACAAATAAAACATGAAAAAAAAACTTGAACAAATTGGAGAGAATACTTCTCAATATCTAAAACTACTAAATAAATATGAAAATAACTTAGATCTGGAGTATAAATTACGGTGAAGAAGATGAAGCATTTTGGTAATGAAATTGAACATATGGAATTGACGGATAGATTAAGAGGTGAAAGAGAAAGTGGTGAAGGTGATAGTGAAATGATGTGCATACCATGGAGGACACTGGCGATTACTTAGCAGCTAAATTCGGTAATAAAAAAACAACAAACCAAATTCTCGTAAAAAAATGAGTTAATAAATATTCAAGAATTTTGATTAATAAATAGGTGAACTATTAGAAGCTGATTTAGAAGTCGTCGACGAATCCGATCTCGTTCATATTTTTGGCACACTTTAATCCTACTTTGGACACTTCTTTGGACTTTGGATACTTAAGAAACTGATTCGACACGGCACTGGAATTTTTCTACCTTTACGAATTTTAGCTAACTTTCAGTATTTTTTAATACAACTATTTCCACAAATCTCCAACCCACCACTTCTCAACCAAGCGCATTTATTTTGTCCCTTCATATTGGTAACCTTACATATGTACCTGCTACAACACATATCTCTAAATAGAGATTTTTACAAAACCCCATCTGGGCGTCAGGCGGAACCACTAGAAGCTCCTCGCGAACAAATCTTAGATTAGGACCATCTAAAAAGTAGTAGATCACAGGACTGTCAGACTTTATTCATTGAACTTTCTATTCGATACACATTTAGTGACCATATAGGATCGGTAGCTCTGTGGCTTCTACCTTCTTCTTATTCACCACCCTGGTACAGAAACGTTCCACGGTACCTTGACTGTATGAATGTTCACATGACCTCGTCCGATAGAAACTCCATGCAGAATCAACTTGGAGTAGCTTTAGCCACTTTAAAGGACCTTTGTTTGTAAATCGGCAACTTCTTTAGCCTCTTTTGTACTCTGTGCTTCAACAGCTCTAAACCGTCTGACAACCATCAACCACAAATGCTAAACAATGCTTAAGTAAATGCTTAACAGTTGTTAAACATTGCTCAGCATTTCCTTAGCATTTTTTCTTTAATTTCTGCCAGTCGACTATTAAACTCAGCTTCTAATTTCCTCGGTTGAGCTTCAGTACAATTATTAATTTCATCTATGGTTTTGATCCAAGATCATCTTTTATCATTTGAAATTTATCGTTTAAAGCAGTTCCGTTTTTCTAGGTATTGAGTTAAGAAAATGGCAGAATCAGGAGAGTATATTATTATCGAAAAAGGAAATTAGCCTACGTCGCCTGGCTGAGTATGGATATTCAATTTCACACACACAAAAAGAAACCTGGAAAAAGAACTCTAAAACTAATTACAGATTTTACATCGGATTCAGTTAAAGAAGTACCACGCGGTTCTACGGATCTTCTTTATTTTGGTTGTCGGTAATGTATCAGAAAAACCTTTAGCTCTTATTAAAGGAGTTACTCTTGGATGGGAAGAATCTGCAGAGGATTCACGCTTAGGAATCGTCATTCGAATTCCTAAGGAACCAGATGACGACATACCACCTCCCATGTTTACTGGCAAAGATGCCTACATCGAAATTGAAAATAAAATGTCATTAGAAATTATTAATGTCTATTAGAACTTAGTCATTCAGACAATTTCATACATAAACGAAGATATTGATTCACAATATTTGAAAATTTAATAAACGATATCCAGATTTAGCAAACGATAGCAGTTAACAATGGTTTCATTAGGGGAGAGTTCCTTGAGGTGAACAAAGAGCTCTCGATGCCAATTGATTAGGTTTGTCAGCAATCATAGGTGTTTTAATTGGAATTCTTTTTTTAGAGAACCCAAGAGTTACCTAGATTGTTGGAGAACTCTATTGTTTTTGCCTCAGATAATACCTGTAAACAACCAGTCGGAGGATGTAACTCGACAGACTTCGTTGAGACTACATACTACATAATAACCGTCTGGAATAGTTACTTTCGCTCCATCTGCCTGATGCTTGTTGTTTTTCAGCTCTTTGTTGCTCTTTGTTCAGCTCAATCGTGGCGCATAATCTATCTCCACGAGAGCTATTTCATGACTACTCCCGTTTAAACTGTGAGGTAATTCTACATACGATTTATTTTGAACTATTGTGACATACATTATAACAATAATGAATGCTTTTAAATTCAATAGTTGAAGCAAAATACCATCAAGGAGTTCAAGATGTAAATAACACTTCAGTGGATCTCGTTAAACTAAATGTAAATTATGTAAATCTCATCCAGGTAAATGATGCCGTTTACGAAATTCAATATTCAAAACGTATTTAAGAAGTATCGCCTACCTAAAGCAGATAAATTGGTACATGCTTGGAGCTCAAATCCAATGTACTTCTGGCAGAATCAGGTTAATTTTGCTGTATGGTGTGCTACCACAGGTTGCTGTGTTTCGTTGAATGACTATTTAGCCGCTGAAGATCCTATGATGCAATCATAATATCGCTTTCACGTATACTATCGGATAAGACGAATATTGGAGTTGCAATGGCCCCTGCCCGTCCTGGTAAAGCATCTATCGTATTGGTGCGCCAATCAGTCGTAATAACTAATAATCCTGGTACAATCGATCGGAAGCAACAACTGCTTGTTAGATTTCCAAACCTTGGTGCTCATGATATTTTTGTTACTGGAACCGCTAGACTTGCTTTAACTCTACTGATGCCAACCGAACAGTGGTCAATAACGTTGGACGTGCTGTTGTCAAGAAAACAACATAAAAATTAATGGAAACAAAGTATTATTTTATCTATAGTGACGTTTATTACTTACATCTTTGGAAGCCGGCGCCGGAGAGGAATAATGCTCATTACCAGGTTATTTGGCTTAACCAGGAAATGTCACCAGAATCCGACTCGGGGCTGAGAATAAAGATGAGACTAAACTTGAACACAAAGCAATTGCAGAGGCATAATAACACATTCTCCATTCCTCTGGATTTTGATTTATTGTAGAGTCATAATGCCCTTCTATCAATCAGCTTTGGAAGACAGGTTCGAATGCGAGCTAAACTTCAACGTTTACAGTCGCGTAATCCGATCCACAGTGGATGCAAATGCAAGCTACACTATTGAAAACATCGCACTGGAACATGACTTGGCCGCGCGCATTATCCCGTTTCGCCTGCTGCACGGCGTGCAAACGCAGATTTTTGCTTGCTTGGCAAGAGTTTACCGTGCTGCACACCACGGTAAAGATTGCTTGCATTGAATGTTGGTTAATTTTAACATAGTGCGCGCGGGGCATTACCCAGTCAGACCTTGCCAGGATGATCCGCTGGTTGACTGTCAGATCTATACGACTGTGTGCTCCGACATCACAAAATCAGTCGTGATCAGAGCGATACTCTGTGGAACATCAACCTCAACATACCCGCTCGGAGTAGGTATCTTTAGTGCCCAGGCGGTTATATCTGTCCTACCTTTTTTTACTCCTCTCGGCATGATAACCAGATGAGCAAATATTTCTGTTTGTTATCCAAGGGGATATGTACCATTATATGTAAATTCTTACTAGTAACGGTTTTTTGGACAGAGTGACCTTCTCTTGTCAAATTCCTGTTTGTTGTTGCCAAACGTGACAGAGTATTCAAAACACACACAAAATAGAATCAAACCCTATCGAGTACATCAGATACAAAGTGCCGGAAGGATTGCAATTATGACTTAGAATTTTTTCACAAATAAAACTATTTTTATGATAAGGACATATGGAAAACTAGTGAGGCTACGTTTTTGCACGTTAAATTCTCTGCATTGATTTTTTAAAAATTAAAACTACTGCTGCCAAATACCGTGTTTTCCTCCTTTGGCTGTTTCGAATTTTTTTCAGTGTGATTAATGTTAGAATATTCAATAGATTTTGAGTTTGAAATTATGAAATTAATGATCCAATTGATGACATATTTCACACAACAAAATTTCTGTCCCTCTGGGTTTTTCTTATTTTTTTTGTTTTTTTCTAATCTAACAAATTCAAAGACTGAACGTGTAGAGTGATTATTTTCGTGAAATGTCCTTTGGTCTTTTTGTCTCTGTGGCTTTTTCAAGTGACGAAGAAAGTATTGATAAAATTATGAAAAAAAACAAGCAAAACATCGGATCCATTATAAGGGATGTGTATGACATATTCTGGGGGTCCAATATCGATTTTGAGATTTTGGTGTCTTATTTGCCATCTTTGCTCATGAATCAATATATTTTTAAGCCGAAAAAAGTATCTTTTACTCTAAAAAAAAAATGACTGAAAGATTAATGTTGATTTTGACGCAATTTGATTTGGTTTTTCCGATATTCTGGGCTTATTTATGATAGATTTGACATGGATGTTGTCTAGATGTGTATAAATGAAATTATAAAGAGATATTTCAAGATTTGTCTTCATCTCTTAACTCATTCCACCCGGAGCTAGATTCCCTATTCTGCCGGAGCAAAAACTCATTTGACAAAAACTGGTACTGGGTGACTGCAGAAAAAAACCTTTAATGCCAGCAAGGAAGAAAGAAAGGTAGACATATTTGGTCTCAAAATAAATAGAATTGGACAGAAAAACAATTTTCTGTCTTTTTATGTTAATTGTAGTGGCTGTGATGCTAATATGTTGAAGGAAGTTGTAACAAAACAAAAAAAATCTGCTCACAAATTCACTTTTGCCACCTCTGGATTTGACTGTAGTGGCCCTAGGTGGTCAAAATGTAGGTACTCCAATCCCCTTTCATGTAAAATCACTTTTATAATAATCCAAATAACACGTCCGAATATTTCCACATAAAATCCATGCAAATGAACAGGTCAGTTCTAGGAAGTTTTCGCTCCAAAGGAATCAAAAGAAACAAAACCGAAAGAAATTGTATTATTTACTCCAAAAAAGAACTCTACTAGCGATTGTCGTAACATATTTCCGCAAATAACCGTTGAGTATAGAAAAATACTGGTCAAGACAAATCGACGTGTGGCTCGTTTCCCCGGCGATTTGAGCGGAAACAATCGACGACTGAGTTGTCGCTCCGGCCGGAAAGAGTTAATTTGTCATAAGTTATACCGTCCGGGAAATTCTCTAATCACGAATTTTTGTGTTTCTTCCGAAACAACTGAGGAATCTCTTACTAATTCACCATTCCCATTTTTAACCCTTTTCTGCATGTGCCTCTGGCTTTCTGGAGTAAATTCTTACTCTCACTAAAATGATTTGCTATTCGCTCGAAACCTGAAAGTCAGTTTTGGCTAACACCCGCCTGCCCTGCAGTAGAACTAAAGAGAAGAATGATCTGCATATTATTCGTTTTGAAGTCTACCATCTGCCATCACCCAACATGGGCTAAATTTCATTCATCAGGTTAGTTGCAATGACATTTTGAACTCTGGGAAAAAAAGAAAAAAAAGAAAACCTAGTGTTGGAAAAAAAACAACTACAATTGTCCGGGAAACGGGAATTTTCATGTGAAGTAGTGTGAAGACTTTCTGCGTTGGGGGAAATAATGAACTCACTGGTTACGGTCTGTGCACACCCGCCAGCATGTTGTATGGTAGGGACGAACACCGACTTCATCCATATGGCACGGCATCACTATTTCACCTGGGCCTCGCCGGGCGGATAGGTTGGTAGCTCACTCACAACATTTTATTGTTCACAATATTGGCGATTGAGGCAAAGTCTCTCAGCCGTGCCGCTTTAATCAGATAGAAGATTTGTCGGCTATTCGATGAATCTTTTATCTATTCTATTAAAATTAGTTCCGCTTCCCCACCCTCGCAACTATCATTTCAAAGAAAAGAGCCAAACAGCATCTTTTGAAGCTGAGCTGACCATCTGATTTTATAAGGCCGTCTTTACCAGAATTACGGTCAAGGGTGACATTAATAAATATTGTATGTACTAGTAACATACCCGTGGACCGTGTTCAACTAGTTTTGTCTTTATTGAATTCATTGAATAATTGATCACCTGTCTCTTCAATGCTACTTCATCATGATGATACTATAATGGAAGCTAAGGGCGGGGGTTCTGCCTTCAGGGGCTTTTTTTGTGAATGCTCTGGGATTGTGAGAGTATGCTCATCACCCATAAATGGACTTATTGTGATGCAAGGAGTCTTACCTTGTTCCGAATATCTTCTACAATTCAACTGAACGTAAATATTTCTCAAATTAAGAATTCAATATTGATTCATTTTCTTTTTGGTCAGATATGTATTTTTTGTAAAAAGTATTATGATCCATCTAGGTTTTACGGAAGATGCTTTCACAGATAATCTCAATGAAAATTCGGTAAAAAACTGTTGTAGAATGTAGCATTCTACTTCTATAACCACATTTAATTTTGCTTTAGATTCAACAATCAAATACAGTAAAAATACAATCTGCGGTAAAATATGAAAAACATACCATGATATTTTTTTTATCAAGAGCAACTTTTCCTTCATCAACTTTATCATCTCTGTAAATGACAATATTTGAATCTTTGTTCAACAGAGTAATTTGTTGACCACACACAGATCGTTATCATCTGGAAAACCGAAAAAGTGTTTAAGAGGAATTTGAAAAGAAAAGGTTCACGAATTTTAACAATATTTCTTATCTTACGATAAAACTTTCGTTATTGATAACGCTTTTATTGTTTTAGTATCTTTTGACCATAAGAGATTTTGAAAAATCATCAGTATGGGTGATTTACGTTTTAAATTTCTTGTCCTTATAAACTGAAATAAATGCAATATGCCATTATTACAAAAGTTATCTTATCATCGCCGGGGTAGTATCTATCCTCCCTGATATTTCAGAATATCACCCGGATAAAATCTAGGATATCCTAGACGCGTTGTCATTGCAGTCGAAGTTATGCAACTGATAATCAATCCTCTAGTATGTTGCAAGTAATCTTTCTCCAAAGACCAACAAATGGCAGCATCAACAGGGAGTTTCTAGTTTACATGGGAAATAGTCATCAAAACCTACAGACTGTAATGTTTTGGGATCTCAAGGACAAAACTTGCTAATGAGGGTCGCAATGGATTCCATCCAATGGATTCAGTCAAACAACTTTCAAAGACAATACAGAAACAGACGGAAAAAAAACGACAGATTCTTGAACCATTCAGGGATGTGAGCCATTCTCAAAACGTCGGCACAAAAAGGTTGCAATGTACTCAAATTTCAAAGTGAGGAATGATGGAGTTTTTCTGAATTTTATGCAATCTTTGATGAGTTGTTTATTGTTTTTTCAAGTTAAGAAAAAAATTTTATTGAACATGGTGTTTATTAATAAATTTGATTAGGGTGGTCTCTTTTTTCTCGTATGTAAGATAAGGCCAAAAAAATGTTGAATTTTAAGAAATTATCCACTGTGTCATAGACTTGTGTGTGACATGCGAGTGAACAGCCGTCTTTCAGTTTCCTTTGAAAATAAGGTAGGCACTTTTCTGACAATGTTGCAGTGGAATTTTTTTCAGTTCATTCCTTGATAGATTCTGAACGATTCCATACTTTCAAAAGAATTTTTACATGCCATTTCTGAGAGAATTCTTTGATGCAGGTCTAAAAGAATTTTCAGATCCACACGTTCGCCTCAAGCTCACCGGAAAAAAAAAATCAAGCTCATCGAAAAAAAAAATTGAAGTTCACCAAAAAAACAAAAACAAACTCGAGCTTACCGAAAAAAAAAAAGTTACACTAGAAAAATTCCAGCCTCGTTAGAAAGAACAAAAAAACATCTGACTAAAAAATTTGCACATCAAAAAAAAATCGGGCTCGGGGGAAATCCCGAGACCATCGCAAGAAAAAAAATGCCATTCAACCAAAAAGAGCTGTTACATTAAAGAAGTAATTTCACCTGGACAAATTTTAGGAGCTGGCAAACAAAAAATTAATGATTGCTCGCCAACCAATTGGCAATTTTATGAAACGGCAGTTGATGTTTCAGATCCGAGTGAACTGAGGTCAACAGATGGCTTTCAATGATCTTTTACTGGAGAAACAAAATACGAAGATTATTATGACAGATCAATATTGATTGTTTTATCTGGCCCAAAGCTACTTCAAATTACCGAGACAAACAAGACAAAAATCTTAAAGAGCATGTGAACGATAATTTTTTGCGTGCTGGTTAATCGCTCAAATCACTGATAGCTCTTTATCACATCGAGACTGATATTTTCTACATACATAGACAATATTGTGGGTTTATTATGTTACCATCGGACTTTTGTGGTGTTTTGGGCGATTTGTACGCCACGTCATGAACACCTCAGCAATCCGTAAGGAGCCGACAGTAGGCCTCTGCGTTTGATGCATATTATTTTTTTTATTTTTTTTTATGAGCCCCTACCAATTTGAATGGGCAAAAATTAAAATTTCTAGGCAAAGTGGGGCATATGGATTTGGAGAATCGATTATTTTTTCAGTCACTATGAAAGAAATCACTTATCTGCATACACGTTGTTGATAAACATATTAGTATTATTTTCGTAAATCCAGACTGACTTGCTAGATCTCTAGCATTTTCCTATTTAGAATTTTTCAGTGTGTAGTAAAATTTCTTGTCTCAGACTGGTCAAAAAGTCGAAAGACAAGTCGACTTGCCTTTCGACTTTTCGACGTCTGAGAAAAGAAATTTTACTACACACTGAAAAATTCTTCCATGTACTAAGTAGCAATTTCTTTTTATTAATTGCATGAGAAAGTTTTAAAACCATAAATGGTCGCACAGGACTTTTGAATCAAATAAAAGTAAGGATCGGTTTAGTAAGTACTGAAGTAGATCTAATTTGACGTTCTTTGCTCAATTCGACATAGATTCGTAAAAGATGTCCGTAGGATTGGCAGGATCAGCAGGTCAGCGACATTAGAACAAAGTCGGTGTGATGACGTAACCCGCAAATTCACATGAAAACAAAAACTTAGAAGAAAATTTGATAAAATAATGATAACAGATAACATTAAACTTAAATGATTGTGAATATCTGTATAATTATATAAAATGAAATTCAGTTTCATATGTTACAAATTCTTTTAAGTAATCGAAGAATTATACAACAATAATTGCATTATTTCACTGCCTTTGCAGGGGCAAAATGTAAGTTGTAAACCTTAAACCATTATTCTACAATGGTAACCATCTTTACACACAATATTTTTCTTCAGGTATATCTATGGAAAGAGCAGCGATGGCTACTCAAGCTGAAAATGTATGCTGCCAGGAGTACACCCAAAAAGTATCGTTCCAACGGCTGCAATACCTTTCCAGTAGCCCTTAGTGCTGTAGCATCGCCAGGCGTCTTGACATAACTTGTATATTCCAACATCTAAATCAGTACTATTAGTCTGAAGAAAAAAAATCTGTTTTTCCTAACTTGCAGGCATTCCTAATACAACAAAAGCGATTTCACGATCTTGCTCGGTGTATAAAAGTCTGGTTCAGATCCTAATGGTTTCAGCCTAGACCTTAGCATCACATCAGCATCAATGTCGAAGCTCTTCTTTAAAATTAATTATTGACTATATAGTCAAGACTTAAGAATGTTCGCAGAACTGAATGTTCGCAGATGATTCCATTTTGCCTACAGGTCTTCGACTGCCTTATCATATTTTGTAAACATATCATCATCATGACGTTGTGAGCTATGATTCATGAAATGGTATTGCAATCGAAGGCGACGGAAGTAAGATTGCACATCTCTAAGTACCCATAAACAGGCAAGCATAGCTAGGGCCCATTTTTGTACCCAATGGCGACACCACTGATTTGATCAAAGAATTCCCCATTAAACTCAAAAGAGTTAAGGGTAAGTACAAGTTGCGTGAGTCGGAGGAGGGTGTGGGTACTAGGATATTTGTCAAGCCTACGGTCCAGAAAATACTGAACGGCTCTCAGTCCATCAACATGGAGTATGGAAGTATACAGAGAACTGACATCCATCAGGAAAAGAAGTTTAGTAGTGAAATGCGTTTGTTGAAATATGTTAAGAGCATCATTAGTATCCTTAACATATGTAGGAAGTTGTGTGACAAGAGGCTGGAATACACTATCCAGGAATTGAGAAATCTTTTCGGTGGGGCAAGAACAGGCCGAAACAATGGGTCTTCCTGGATTACCAATCTTGTGAATTTTTGGAACCAAGTAGAATGTGGGCGAACCCAACTGGCTAGGATGAAATGAAAGCTGGAGGGCAGAACGGGGTAGTTGTTTCTGATGAACTAGATCAGTGAGGGTATGTTTGACCATGTCACTGTAAGGTAACGTGCCGTCATTAGCACGCCTGGCGTAAAAAGTATGATTTTGAAGTTGTTTCTCCCCTTCCTGGATATATAGGTCTTTACGCCAGACAACAACAGCTCCACTTTTGTCAGCCGGTTTTATGATGATGTTCTCTCTGTTTTTCAATTCTTGTAAAGCACGTCTCTCAGATGCTGTTAAATTGAAACGACGAATTTTGCATTGTGGTAGGCGTTTGATGTCATTCCAACATTTATTGACGTACAGGTCAAGAACTGGAGATTCACCTGTGTTGAGGGTCCAGTCAGACTTCCGCGTAGCATATTTTGTAAACATATCATCATCATGACGTTGTGAGCTATGATTCATGAAATGGTATTGCAATCTAGATCTATCATCTCATCTAGACTCGAGTCAAAATCAGTCTAGATCTACGATTGTCTTGTTCTTATTAGGAAGGTTTGAGATTAGTAACAGATCTAGAGCTAGTGGTACTAATACATGTACTTGTAGTAATAGACCTACATATAATATTATAATGTGTAGGCTATTCGAGTAATGTTAATTAGGGCTTAGGCCTATATAGATCTAGACATTACAAATTTAATATGAAAGGTGATTTTTTTGTTTAAAAATGACATTAAGAAGGTTATTGGGAAGTATTTGGAATACATGGAAGTATTGTCATTCTTTTTGTTCTTCAGAACATATCGTCACATTGCCTATCGGAATTTTGTGACATGGATTTGGCGTGTGGTGGGCAAGAAGAGGCGCATCATTTTACCAGCCTGTGTTGTTACCAAAATCAGGCAGGCATTTCCTGTACTGTGGCTTCAAGTATCCCCAACCAGTAAGTTTGAAAAAACTATGTGACAGAATTACTTCTCAAATCTCAGCTTGTTTTTTGTGAACAGTTTTCACACCATTCAGCCCTTTACTCACAGTAATGGTCCCACTTACAGTTTAGATCTAGATCCAAGTCCAAATGACTTTTCTTTATCCACTCATTCCCAAATTTGATTTTTATTTTTTATAGTCAAATTCTCCAAAATAGGTCAAGTGTACTCACCGACATTTAAACCCAACTCAATTCTGCATACACGTAAATTCTAGTCATTCAGACAAGTACACACCCAAAAATATTTCACCACTTCCTCTCTCTCCCTTTTGTCACTTATTTGTGGCAAATAAATTTATAACACATTGCATGAGTGTTCAGTGTTCCCTTTAATTTATTTGGGAAATATTTAATGTTAACTGTTATGAAGTGTTATGCTGCAGGCCAAATCTGCTGTGATATGTTGCTTGCAAGGTGGCTTTATCTTGAGGAGGGTAAGTGCTTGTCCGAGTTGGTGGCACTTCCCTCTGTCCAAGTGCTGTGGCTGCCCTTCCATAGCTGGGGTAACGCAGCCAGTTTTCAACCACCTCATTCCACAGATCATTCACATACAAATATTAGTTAAGATTATTTGGCGACAGATAAAATCTCATTTTCATTAGTAACACTAAGAGGTTATAATGGTAACAGGCTACCAATAGACAGTGCTTACCTCCAACCCCCATTCTAAATTTTCCAAGCAACTGCACAAAGGCTGTATTGAAAGACCACATTTTAATTGAACTGTTTTGTGTAGATTATGCCCACTCTTTGACTATTAATGAATCTCATATTACTACAGTATGGTTTCTACCTTACGCCTTCACCACTTTTTAACAGAAAATATGACATCAAATCACTTTTAATAAAGAAAGATTTAAAGTAAACCATTCTTTTGCACCCCCTTTTTTTACTTACCATAAGTGCTCTCTTCTTTGACAAAACGTAGAATGGCATGGCCTTTTTTTGCTTTTGGATACACCATTGTTGTCTTTGGCTGGCCGTCGTCATCTTCAACTCTTTCCTTATCACCATTTTCATTGAAATGAGGAGCTGCCAGGAGTAACCTTCACTAAAAAGACAGAAAGGGATTTATAAAATATAAAATGCACAACCAACCAAATTCATCAACTGCACTTAATGTCTGGTAAGTTTAGCCTCTGTATAACTAATTTTTGGGAGCTGCCAGCCCACCAGAAAAGAAAAAGCAATAAACCTGTAGACATGTACATTGTATAACTTGTTATAAAATTGATAATTTTACTGCCTTCCCAAGAAAGTTCATGTTATCAGGAGATGGTTATGTTTTAATAATGCTGTAATCATTGTCATCTGGACCATGGTACTCTAAAAAATGTTCTCTTGTGTTTCCAGGCTGATAACTGTAGGATATTTGTACAGCCAGTAAAGAAAATCACAAGGAATTCAAAATGCAAATGATCTAACTAAAGCGAAACAGAGATGCAGCTCCTAAAATAGTATCAAAACAGTACTATAAAACTGAAAACACCTCAAGATATTACATTACCAATCATCCTGGTCTTGGTGTTTGTGGCTGAGTAACTTCAATTATGAAATAATGACAAAGATGACATGACTTACTTTGCTTTCATCACCGGATAGGAATATTGATAAAATTTTGGTGCGAACTGACATATCAGGGAATGAAATGCTTCAAGCTTTGAAGTCTGGATCTGTGGTGACAATTGTTTGATGTCTTGAAGCAGCAGCTTTTGTTCCACAATTTTTTTCAGCTCACGGAACTGTCTGCTGTCTGAAAGTAGAGCGAATCAATCATCTTCAGTGCAAGGTTTCTGAACACAACTGACAATATGCCTACAACAATAATTGCATTCTTTGCTTAACTGTTCTGCATTAGTTTTCGTATACTTGCACAGTGTTCATGCTTGAATACTCCCCTTTAAAAAGTTTGTGGCCAAATATATTATTATTACTACATAAAACTTTTAATCCCCAGTGATTACCTGGCCTAAACCACTCCCAGTCATCCACGCCCATCTCCTCATGTTCACAGCTTGGAAACAGGTCTCCATGTCACTCATGGATGTTGCAAACATGTCGCAAAACAGACAGCCACTTTTCAAGGACGAGCTGCTGCTGGCAACCCAGTATAGGTGATTCGAAATGCTCCTGGCCCATAGTTGGACCATATTAAGCTCTTTTTTCTTTTTTGAAAGAGCTTCCAGTTTTTTCTGAATGCCTGTTTGATTTGCAAAATTAATAAGTTGTTTAGTGTGTACATTTGCTCTGGGCATATTTTCTTCCACCTTGTAATCAGAGATATTTTTATTGTCTTGTTCATTCTTATTGTCAGTATACATTGCATAGATTTCTTAATCAGTTAATGTATTACATGTAAATGATACTTTTAGTTTACTTTTCCTGACTTTAAATTGTAATAAATCTTATCCTGTTATTGTACCCCATGGCTTACTCTTGACTTTCTACAGTGCGCACTGAGTGTTTGCCAACGAAATCAAAATATTTAACTTCAAGCCCCTGATTTGTGGCTGC
This sequence comes from Onchidella celtica, assembly GCA_963931925.1. Taxonomy (NCBI): domain Eukaryota; kingdom Metazoa; phylum Mollusca; class Gastropoda; order Systellommatophora; family Onchidiidae; genus Onchidella; species Onchidella celtica. Next base: position 26,159,399 of record OZ007573.1, on the reverse strand, counting down.
CAATTTCTTTACTCTTAATCTTAGGCTTTATCTAAGCGGGTAGCGCGCGGGGTATGGGTTAATCATATTTATAACGATCATGTAAGCAATGATATGACAATAGAAGATTTTCAAAAACTCTGTAAAGAACGTTGGGAAGAACCTTATGGATTACTTGTAATTGTCAATTCTAGCGAAAAATACAAAGGAAAATACAGATACATTTGATACATTTTATACCTAAAAATGGATGAGCTTTTAAGAGAAATCGCTAAAAACACAAGATCGAAATTTTCACAGCAGATTATTGTTTGTAATAATAAAACCACATTTACGACAGTGATTAATCCTCATTTAGAATTAGAAAACGATAAAGATCATGAAATCGCCTTGGTTAATTACTATTCTTTCCCTAATGTCAGTGAAGAAAACAATATGTTTGAATATTATGATGGTTTCATATGGAATAAAGTGTTTATACCTGTTGGTGCTTATGAAATTAAATCTTTAAACAATGCAATTCAAAGCCTGATTGGCTTTATCCAATTTCGATATTTTAAAATCTGTTAAGGAATTAAAAATTCCTAATTTTAGAGGTGTGTTTTTAAAAACCGAATTACCTGAAAAACTGAGAAGAAAAGAATGTGGAATACTGAATTGAGGTGATGGAAAGAAAGGGGGAACTCATTGGATCGCTTGGTATGCTAATAACAATAAAAAAAAAATTATTTTGGCTTATGGAATTCGCCCTCCTTTAGAAATAATCAAATATCCTATAGAGAACAACGGAGATATTCAATATTCTTCTAATCAATACAAGATCCGAACACAGGAATTTGTGGGCATTTGTGTTTGTATGTTTTAAAAGCATTATCAGAAGGAAAACGTTTACAAGAAATTATTAATAGTTTGTATTAAGAAAGGAAGTGCATAGGTAGGGAAGATATTCCCTCCCTATGCATGTTGCATAGGTAGGGAAGATATCCCTTGCCTATGCATATATTCCCTCCCTATGCAATTTGTTTTTAAAAAGGCTAGGTGTATTTGGGAATACAGCCTAAATAGCACAAAACCCTGGTTCCAGGTTATTTGGGCTGATAATGCGAGTTTGCAGTTTGCACTGTTCTGGCATGTTTTTTTGAAAACACAGAATTTGTGTCCGTACAAAGGTAGAGTCAATTACCACCGCATATTGAGGTGTATCGATCGCCAATGGCTACCCCAGCCCCCTCTCGCCTGATTTGTCAATCCGGCAACCGCCCATTGATACAAAGTAACCAGACCCTCATGGCCCCAGGTCCGTCTGACCATTCCAATGCAAACTTGAATCGACAATGGACACCATCTGCGCGCAGATCCGCGGTGGCAATTGACAATCCCTTGCCTAAAATATCTGCGGTCTCAATATACACTTCCTTAAAACATTCTGAGTTACAGTGAAGGCAAAGACAATACATGTACCTGGTAGGAAAACTACAATAGAAACACAACATATACATATACACAGTATATAGTGATATTGATACTGAGGTAAGATTATTCACAGTCATCTTCTTTCAAACAGATTTATTCCTTGCAAAAAGTGCAAATGTATTTCAAAGCCTTTGTTGCCTTACTACTTCCAAAAGCACAAATTTGATGGAACCGTCTGACACAGTTATCACACTTGATCCATTCATCAAATTCCTCACACCCGTGCATAGTTCCTTCCAATTTCTGCTCATAACAAACATGGCATAAATGTGTATCAGTAGCAGACCTGCACTGAGAAAAACGTTCTGATTGCTTGTTTACTGTCTCTTTACCTTTCTCAGTTATTGCTTTAACTTTTCTGGAGCTTGTTTTGCCCGCACCATTTGGTCTCCCTCTTTTTTTCACCTGGCGTGTAAATTTCAAACCCAACTCATTTAGCATTGATAGAGCGTCATCATGGCTATGAGTTACTGCTTCAATTTTAGAGCGGTTACTGCAGATTTGTGCAGTATTATTCCCAGGAATTACTTGCGGAACAGAAACAGACTCAAGGTCTTGCTTATTACTGGATGACCCAAGTAACTTTTTCCTCAATCGTTCCTTCACGGAACTTGGCCTTGTCCTTTCGCTACTGTTATCCTGATCATTATTTTGAACACAGGGCAAAAGTTTTGTGTGCCCATGAAAAGTAACTCCACCCTCTTTCTCAACAGCTATCATTGCTGTGGCTTTATCCCTCTCAGCTCTTTTCTCTTTGCCTTCAACCTTTTGCAAATTACCAGTTCTTTTCTCCACTTCAACCTCCATTTCCACTATGTTTTCAAATCCCCTACCTCTCTTCCATCAGGATTCAAAATATGCTCATTCTCTCCACCCTCAATAGCTTTATCTCTTGCCTCTTTATTCCCCCCATCTATGGCTACTTCCAAATTATCTTTCATCATTTCCATTTCTACCATCTCTGTGGGCTCATCTCTCTCCCCTCTATTCCTACTACCCATGGCCACATCCGAACTCTCAATGTCTCTCCCCAGCTCAATCTCTACCACATCTATGGCTCTATCTCTGCTAAAAGTTTCAAATCTGTGTACTTCCTGATCAAAAAATTCTCCCCCTACCTCTCCAGTCTCTATAATCTCAGTTCCATTTGTCTCATTTCTGTTCCTTTCATCTCTAAACACCAAACACACATCCTGTTCTTCTGGATCTCTCAACATCGTCCACCTCATTTTCAACTTCTTCATAATTTTCTTCTGTCCCTTTCCTTCCTAGATGTGTCTCGTTTTGTGACATATATTCCTATATCAAGAGCTAATATGGATTTCCCTTCTCTCCAGACTTGTCCTAGTGACTTTAGAACCTCACATCTTTCTGATTCTTCTTGACCACAGGCTACCATTCCTTCAAGAACTTCCCTCCATATGTCTATAGCTAGACTCCGTTTTTCAATCTCAGCCATTTTTTTGCTCTTGGGCCTTTCAATCACACTAACAGAGTATGATCCTTGACCTAAAACAGGGTGTATTTTGTTTAAATTTTCTTTCAACCAGTGGCTGGGAATGTTTGCAAACAATGGTTCATTCGAAACAGATCTAAAGTACAATAAATGCCAACAAGGCAGTCTTGTCTGAACAAAAAATAAACAACTGCACTTATCATTGCTCACATCATACATAACACTCTCATCTCCACTACCTCTCTTCACATATAGACATTTTCTCTCCACATTGACCTGAACCAAACTTTCATCAATGTTTTTTTAACATTGTGCAAGCTGCAGGGGAAAGTTTAGAAGTGACTCCTTCCAGAGCCTTCACAAAACATGCAGGGCCATTGTTCACTCTGAGCACCTTTGATCGCAGCGTTAGATCTGTCAGTTTTTGTGAAAATTTGATGTCTTGAGCATGATGCATCATCAGTAAGGCACTGATCAAATCTGGCAGGTTTTTATGATGGTCACTGATATCTTTGATTTTTCCGTTCTGTCTCTCTAGAAAATTGTTGGTGAAATTCCCCCATGTCACGTGATATTTCGTCAGATGCTGTGCCCAGGTCTGCTTTAAAGGGATTTCAAATCCAGGGGTAGAGCGTTGTATGCAGATGTAAAAACATCTTCAGTGTCCGCATACAACATGCGGAAAAAATGTGTTTTAGCTTCTTCTTTATCATTGCAACTTAGAGACCTACAGTACTTTGGAGTGGCATCCTTGAAAGTTTTTGCCACGTGAAACCTGCAAAGTAATATGTTTGCATCAGGAATAGCTGATCTCAGAGCTGCAATTTCTGCTCTGTCCTTGTCAACAATTACAGTTTTGGTATTTCTAACAACAGGATTGAGGGAGACAAATTTCGAAATCACATCCCGCAGAGTAAGTTCGTTTTCATTCCTTACTATGGCATATGCCACATCATGCCCGCAGTTATCTCCATCAATAACCATCAGCACATACAACGGATACCCCAGATTATTAATACAGTAAGTTCCATCAACACATAGAATATCCGGAAATATGTTCATGTAAGACCTCATGGAGGAGGTCTGAAAAAATATCATAGATATGTCTCCCATTTCATCTCCCTGTACATCAAACTGTGCCTCCATGTCAGTTTGAGCCATATCCGCCAGACGTGGAACCTTCCACGTCTCCTCTTCCACTGTTCTTCTATTTCTTTTAGCTTCTTTCCATTTATATATGGCATTGCTAATATCGTGTCTTCTGAAAGCCTTCCCACTGGTTTACCATGTGGCCAAGTAGTTTTCCACAAGATACGCCAAGAGAAGACAATTTAGTGACTGTTTCTTCCTCTTCAGATGTCATCTGCCTGTCAGAGGCATAGTGGAAGCCTAGCAGAATGAATAAGAAAGAAGAGAGTTGGTAAACGGTACATGAAATAATAACTTAAGATCAGAGTGCCACTATTAATTCTAAGAGTGGGAATTTTTAGACTGCTGAAGTTTCCTTCTCTTACTTTTATTAATTTGTTCAAATTTCTTGTTTCATGAATTCTATTTAATGATTCAGATCCTTTGGATTTCTACCTTTTATAATGGTTATGATGGAATCGGCTCTGAAAAAAACCCCGAATGTGTGGCATGCAATTGGAAACTATCAATAAAGCATATTTTGACTGAATGTGTAGATTTCATGCATATCCGAAGAAGGCACTATGCCTGCAAATCCATGAAATAATTATTTCCTAACATCGATCCACAGCATGTCTTGTCCTTTCTGAAAGAGGCTAAGATCTACAGCTTAATTTAAAAACGTTCATACGCATTTACAAAACTCTTTTCAGGTTATGTATATTATGTCTTAAAACCCAACTTTTAAGAATTTTACCAGTGCAATAAGATAAATATGGAACTATTTAATTCTGTTTGTGAAATCTACAAGTTCTTCATGCCAAACATGAATAAATCGTGAAAGGCACAAAGTGGTCGTTACCATACCAGCGCCGTAAAACCCAATCTCAAAATCATGATTCCACTATAATCATAATGGCTGGCAGGGCGCTTAAAAAATGACAACAATAAAATTACAAGAAAAAAAAAAAAAAAAGGTTAAGGGAATGTGCAAAGCGCAAATAAAAATATCTCTCTGAACCACAGATTTTTCTGTTTTTCCATTATATACATGTGCTGATTTTTCTACCATCTTTTGATTTTGGTGGCTGCATGTGGAAATGGCTTTTCCATTCTCCACTATTCCACTTTCCCTAAGATATCACTTTGAACAGTCTCTAAGGAAGAACCGCAAAATCAGGAAGTATATACATGTAATAAAATATTTGAATGATAATTACTGGATGTTGATGGGTGGTCAAGGTTGTGGCCCAGTTCACACGTGGCAATCTCCAAAACATCTTTGTCTCTTCTTGCAACAATCTTCAGCTTCACAGGACATGCAATCTTGTTTGAGCTGAATAGTAGAAATACAAAATGTGAGACTAAATGCCTGGGAAAACACCTAAAGACATCATTAACAATTGTAAATGAAAATGTCCTGTTAAATAAATAAGGAGTACACCAATAGGAACATGTGACTGATAATTTATAGTTGGGGTATGCAACTTTAGCATTACATAAATTGAGGGAGGACTATTGACTATATATCCCTCTCGTATTTCAAACATTTTAAATCAATACCAACACCTTTCCCCACTTATTGAAAAACACTAAATCTTAACCCTCGTCCCGCATTGAGTCAACTCGTCCAGGTAACACCCTGTGTGGGGAAAGCCAGTGACCAGACAGCTGATCGTTCACGTGTTGCCAATAACCTCTGCAGTCGGGCCAATCGGGTCCTTTTGAACACATGTATCGTGTTTATTTTAGGGTGCAATAACAACAATAATAGTGGATAAATCGTAAGTGACCTCTGTGATATTTGGATACAGTGCTTGTGATGAGATGCAAGAATTTTTGCATTTACATACCGTTTAACACACATTTTATCTTTTTCCCAAGAGCTCTGCCCTTTATTTGTCCCTCAGTCAGGCCATTCAGGTGAACAAATTATTTTTTAAGCCAGGGACTTAATGTACTAACCACATGTATCATGGCGTTGCCTTCTCCCTCCTCCACTATAGATGAAAAGGTTCCACTTACTATGATGTTAATTGTTCGTTTTCTTAGCACATCTTTAACAAGAGATTTGGTTTCCAGCTGGTAAGCTATTGTCATTTTTTAAGCGCCCTGCCAGCCATTTACTGAAAAATGCAACACAATATCTCTCTAATTACTACATTAAACAAAGATAACGACCAACAACAATAACGTCAGTCATTTTCTCCCAGTCTTCCCTGAAGAAAAGCTTAACAAAAGACACCCTTATGCAGCATGCCCTAGTATTACATGTATATCGGAATTCATTATTATATTGCAGACATAGAACGGTTTCTCAAATATTATTTTCTTCTCATTTCACATGTAGAGGACAAGCCGCATCAATATTCAAAGTCAAATGTTTCCCTAAGATTTCCCTCAGATAGAATTTCAGACTGCCCCCCCCCCCCCCTGACAATAGCTACGGATAGTTGCATCGTAATAAATGTTAGACATAGTAGGGATTGAAAGGATATATAAATGGCGAAACAAGCGAAACTAGTCTGAAAAAAAAAAAGTGACAAAAATGATAGTTGTAGCAACCGAATTTAAACCAAAACATGAGAAGCAGTGTTCTGGACAATAAATTGGCCTCCCGCTGCACCCGGTTTAGAATTTGTAGGCCACAATATTGGCCTCGCATGCAATATATTGGCCTCCTGCAGGACGAGGGTTAAAATGCCAGTTTTCAAATCAAATGTCAAAGTTTTATCAATCAAACAGTTTATTTTGACCTATGATAGGCCTTTGCTAATATCGTGTCTTCTGAAAGCCTTCCCACTGGTTTACCATGTGGCCAAGTAGATCTAGATCTAGATCTAAAAATCAGAATGCTGTCTTAAATATTGTGTGGCTGGGTCACTTTAAAAGTCTTGATCATATTACTTAATGTTTAAAAACTGTACTTACGTGCATTCCCGAATCTTTCCTTGTGAAGCAAATGTGCCCTCATGAATGCATCGTAAGTGAACCCAGGCATACTGAAAATCGTGGCGATAGTGCCGATTAACATCTTTTATTTTTGAATTGGCCCGAGCCACGGTCATACTGCCATTTCCTTTCACCAGTTTTTCATTTAGTTGTTGTTTTCTCCTCTCCAGCACTGCCTCAAACTCAGCAAAGGTACGAAATGTCTGCCCTTCGTACAGTTGAAGATTTGCGTCTCCCTCCATGTTTAAGGCAACGAAAAACGACATCGGAAATCGGAAGTACTAGGCTAAATTTAGACCAATAACAATTCCATGCAATTAGTGATGACGTAGTACACTATCTTCCCTACCTATGCACTTCCTTCTATTCCATTAAGAAAGTCTAACCCTGTCTAAATTTTTTTTTTTTTAAATGGTTGATAAATTTGGATTAATGCCTAGTGGTGATATATCATCAACAACTATTATTCCATTTCATAACTATGCAACCGATCTAGATCATTTAGAAAATGTAGAAGGTTTTAATGAAAATGGAAAAGAAAGATTTTTTATATTGTTTCAAATTAAATGAAAACGTTATATATGTGAGTGTGCATGAGAAAACCCACAATATGTCGAAAGAGCTGATTTTGAGAAAAATGGCCTTGAAGTGAAAATATGAGTCCGACACAAACATCAAACTTGGCTGTTGTTTAGGGGGCCGTGCCATGTTACAGGGTAAACTGTAGACGTGCAGTGAACACTACTCACTATGATCTCTATAAAGGCTATGTAATTAGACTACGGTCTCCTAACAAGATCCAAAAACTTCCGACTTGGCTGTTGTTTAGGGGACCGTGGCGTGTTACAGGGTAAACTGTAGATGAGCAGTGAACACAACTCAGTATGATCTCTATACCGGCTTAGTTATTAGACTACGGTCTCTAACAGCAATCACTCCAATATTAATGGGTCAATTAGCTACTGCCACTTTTAGGATTAAATGCCGTTTTCTCAAAATCTTGTTTTAGGGGGTCACTGACTTCAATTTATCAGGAATGGCCTCGGGTCTTTTATTATATATACAGAACTCAAAATGTCATGTTTTCGATATATTGTGGGTTTTCTCATGCACACTCACATATGTTAGAAATGAAATTACAGATCCACCACCTCAGTTTATAAGTGAAGTAAAAGATAAACCTATGAATTTTATAAATGTTAATAGAAAAATTAAAGTTATACCAGCCAAACATGAATGGGATGTTGATATTCAATTAAGAAGCGATAAAGTATCAACTACAGGAAACAACAAAATATTACTAAAAGTTTACAACTCAGGTCGAATTATGGGAACTTTGGTTCCACTTCCTAGATATAGAGAGACAACAGTTTTAAAACGCCATGAAGAGGAATATTATCTTTCAAACGTTAAAGATGGGCTACGCACCATTCTAACTTTTAATTGTGAATTTGAGAATGAAAAAAATATTCTTGAAGAATTTCCAGTGGGTTCAATTTTAATTATTGAAAGTAAAGTTTTAGAATCTTTTGATGACAAATCAGAAATTATGGATGGATTACAAAAGACTATGATGTTAATTTTAAAAATATTCTCATTTACAAACAGTTTGTGATTCATCGGATAATATTTACACATTTGCCAGTAACTTTAGATGAAATAATTTATTGGTAAAAAATGGATAACAAGAAAATTGCTCCTCTTAATAGACATGCAGTTAACTTATAAAATTTAGAAAATGTTGATGGTTTTTTACTAAACAATTTATATTGTTTTCAATTAAAGAGAAACGGAATAATATAAAAGAGCTGAATTTCCTAAAAAACCTGAATGGGATATCGATATTAAACCAGTTTATGGTGAAAACATAAAAATGATGATTTAATGAAAATAAAACTTAAATTTTAGGCTATGAAAGAATTTTGGGGAAAAGTTGTTTTGTTTCTGAAAAGACCAATAGATCTGATCAGAGTGCCATTGATATTGACTTTTTTAATTCTCAAGATAGAGTCCTTTTTCTATTTGGGGAGCTAAATTCTTTAATTCTAGATCGATTATCTATAAAGAACATAAAGAATCTATATTAGTTGTAAAATAAGACTATAGAGATAAATTTAATGCCAAGTATATTGGAAACAGATAATCTTTTATTACTTTTTGATACAGATTACCACATTAGTAGAATAAGATTTATAGAATCACCTGTTACAGATGCTCAAATTAAATACTACTAAAATGGAAGATATTTTGACAAATAAAGAAGAATTTAAAGTAGACGAAAGTATTGAAAAATATGAATACCATGAATACAATACAATTACCGGTATAAATTTAAACAGCGGAGGAGAAATTATTAGAATATGTATTGAATTGCAGGATACTTTTATTCATCAAAGTGAAATCTATATAATAGTTGAAGGTAGACTTACAAAAACAGATGGAACATTATATACTGCTGATGATAAGATAACTTTATGTAATAATGGCATAATGTATTTGTTTAATTTTATAAAATATCAGTTATCAGGACAAGAAATTGGAAATTTAAATCACCCATGACGAGGAACAACAATGTTAGGACTGCTCAAGTATCCTCATGACATTTCAAAATCACAGGGACTTAATTTAGCGTTGATAAAAGATACTAACAAGCAAATTAATAATAATGAAGGTTTTGATACAAGACAAAAGATATTGCTAAAATATCCTGATCCTATAGGAACATTTTCCTTTCTAATTCCTCTGAAACATATTTTCATAAGATAAGATTCTTTATGGAGAACAACTCAACAACTTACTCTGTACAAAAGACCAGATTCTGCCTAAGGAAAAATTATTCTTGATAAAATCTCATGGTATGTTCCACATGTTTTACCAGCAGATCAAGAAAAGTTTGAATTATATAAAATTATTGAATCAAAAGCAATATTAAGTGTTGGTTATAGAAGTAGACAACAGTTCCTATAGCAACCCAGTTTTCATGGAGGTTATCTGTAAAAGCTTCTCCCGTTTAACCCAGATGGATCATAATAGCTTTTCAAACAAAAAATAGATCTGATCAAAAAGAAAATGCATCGATATTCATGCAGGCGCTGATGTACGCTTTGAGACCGAACAATGATTACTTTTCCAGCTCGGCACTATCACTCCCCATGGCATCAATGTCCAACATGGCCTTCGATAATTCCACTGTTGCTAATATCAATATATATACATTTCTTTATTATTATTATTTTCTTTCATTTATTTATCTATTTTTTTTATTTTTTTGTTTAAATCTCTTTTTCTTTTTCTTTTCATTTACTGCGACTCCTGACATTGCGCACCATCCCTGTCTTGTGCTCTGAGGCACTATATGGTGCCTTCATCTTGGTTACTAACCAATTGCGTCACTTCGTGCTTCCATGCTTTTGGCGGAGAAACAACTTCAAAATCATACTTTTTACGCCAGGCGTGCTAATGCTGGTAACGAAGCAAGAACTCGCAGCTAAGTAAACTGTTTCACTTTGTTCCTGTTGAAGTCTTTTATTGTTCGTTTTTTTTTTCACTTGACAAAGGCGAAAGCCGAAAACTTGTGTATTTTCTGTCTTCTCTTTAGTTTGCTTTTGTTTTGGTTTTATTTCTCACGCGGGGCTTTGCAACATACAACCTTTTCTTTTTGCCCGATTTTGACTTTGCTTATAGCCCTGCTGCGACCCCACAGTTTTTCTGTGGTTTTTATGATATTTCGTGAACAAACTCTTGGTAATATCCCACCATTCCTAAAAATGCTTTTACTTCTTCCTTAGTGGTGGGTCTGGGTGCATCTCGCACCTTACACACATTTTCTTCAAGGGCCAATCATACCTTTTCCCACTGTGTCCAACAAAGTCCACTTCAGTCGTTCCAATCAGGCATTTGGATGGTCTTACAATTAATCCAGCCTAGTCCATCCTCTGCAGCAATTCCTTCAGAGCCTTCACATGCTCGTCGAATGTCTCTGTATGGATTAGCAGGTCGTCCACATGCGCTGTCACATTGTTCAGTCCCTTGATCAATGGCTTCACGATCCTGTTCAGTGTGGCGCCTGAGTTCATCATCCAGAAGGGCATGCGGGTGAATTCGTAGTGTTTGCCCATGGTGACGAACGCCGTCTTCGGTTTAGACCATTTTTGAATTTTGACTCGGTAGATTCATTCCCGCAATGATTTTGGCAGTGAGTTCCAGATTAAATGGGTTCATTCAAAGCGCTGGTTGCCGTTTGCTTGATAAAGACGTTATGGATTTGTCGCATAGGTGAATGGTTTTGAAATGAATGATTTGTCAATGAATAGCATTTATGTGTGTGTTTGCATTGGATTCTTCCTCCCTAACTTACGTATCCGCGAGACATGAATTGTCTTGTTGTTGAACAGGTGAAAATCTTTCACTCAGTGCAGATTTATTCTGTCGACATTTTCTTCAGACCAAGCTATTATTCATTTTCTAGTTGGTATGCATGGGATTTAATATGAGCGATTTATTTTTTCCTTCGCTTGGCAATAACAGCTGACAAATATTTGTCACAATATTACCATACTAGCCAACCCCGGCAAGATAAATCTTGCAAACTTTCCTTGTATCAAATCCAACTGTATATCTCGATCTAGGTCGCATTCATAGCGGCACCTAGATTTGATGCAAAGACTCATAGATCGTTTTGTTACACCACCATTCTTGCAGAATACACAGATTTGATAAGCTGACTTTCGGCTGGTAATGAGTAAATGGTGACGTAGAGTGCAATTTCCTCAATGAAACTCTAAAATGGCGAACCATGAATCGAAATAGATCGGCCGAAACAGTGAAAAATGAAACTTAGAAGACTGAATATTTCATTTCTAAAATAGCCCATGTTACTTTCGCATTGATAAATATGCCGTTGTGCAAAGTTTGAAGCCTGAGTGTGATACGGTTCCTGAGCCTTACGTGACCAAATTTCGAGTTAACAAATATATGTGTGGTGGCCCGTTCATAGACTACAGCAAAGCGTTCGACAGCGTTAGGCACCATCACCTGTTCGATATAATGATTAAGATGGGATTCCCGAAACACCTTGTGACCCCCATCGCTGCACTATACCACGAACAAAAGGCAACGATTAGATGGAACAATGAGAACTGTCCATATTTCAACATCGAGAAAGGAGTCAGACAGGGTTGCATACTTTCACCTCATCTTTTCAATATTTATACTGAGCAGATCATGAGAAACGCAGACATAGAAGATATGGGAATAAAGATCGGAGGCCGAAACATCACAAACCTTCGCTACGCTGATGACACAGCTCTTATGTCAGATAACATCACCAGCATGAAAAGAGTGTTGCACAGAGTGGATGAAGCGGGCAAGACAGCAGGCCTACACCTAAATGCTAAGAAAACGAAAGTCATGCATACTGGAACAGGGCACCATGAACACCAGGAGATACTAGTAAACAAAACAGCACTAGAAAAAGTGACTGATTTCAAATACCTAGGATCACATAAATCGCAAGATGGAAGCTGCTCAAAGGACATAAAAACAAGGATAGGAATGGCAAAACACAAAATGGTTCAACTCAACAACATTTGGAAGGATAGAGGCACACCAACGGACCTCAAAGTGAACATACTTAAGTGCTTGATCTGGCCAGTCCTACTATATGGTTGTGAAGCCTGGACACTCAAAAAGGCAGACATAACAAGATTGGAGGCAGCTGAAATGTGGCTTTACAGAAGGCTACTCAGAATAAGTTGGACAGAAAGGAGAACAAATACAAGCATCTTAGAACAGCTTGGCACCACCAGAAGAATAACACCTGAAATAAATAAAAGAAGACTTGCATACATCGGCCACGCGGCCCGAAACAAAAGCACGGCCCTTATGATATCAATCCTTCAAGGAAATTCAGAAACAAAGAGAAAACAAGGAAGACCACCCATTACATATCACGATAACATCAAGAAAGTCAGCCAGCTGGAAATAAGTGAACTAACTAGGAAAGCTAAGGACAGGATTGGGTGGAGGAGATTTTGTCGTTACATCCACTGTAGCAGCTAACATCGATGACGATGAAGCCGACAGGTGACAGGTGACCAGGTTATTTGGCTTAACCAGGAAATGTCACCAGAATCCGACTCGGGGCTGAGAATAAAGATGAGACTAAATTGGCAATTTTATGAAACGGCAGTTGATGTTTCAGATCCGAGTGAACTGATGTCAACAGATGGCTTTCAATGATCTTTTTACTGGAGAAACAAAATACGAAGATTATTATGACAGATCAATATTGATTGTTTTATCTGGCCCAAAGCTACTTCAAATTACCGAGACAAACAAGTCAAAAATCTTAAAGAGCATGTGAACGATAATTTTTTGCGTGCTGGTTAATCGCTCAAATCACTGATAGCTCTTTATCACATCGAGACTGATATTTTCTACATACATATTGTGGGTTTATTATGTTACCATCGGGCTTTTGTGGTGTTTTGGGCGATTTGTACGCTACGTCATGAACACCTCAGCAATCCGTAAGGAGCCGACAGTAGGCCTCTGCGTTTGATGCATATTATTATTTTTTTTTTTGTTTTTATGAGCCCCTACCAATTTGAATGGGCAAAAATTAAAATTTCTAGGCAAAGTGGGGCATATGGATTTGGAGAATCGATTATTTTTTCAGTCACTATGAAAGAAATCACTTATCTGCATACACGTTGTTGATAAACATATTAGTATTATTTTCGTAAATCCAGACTGACTTGTACTCATAAGATCTAGATCTCTAGCATTTTCCTATTTAGAATTTTTCAGTGTGTAGTAAAATTTCTTGTCTGACTGGTCAAAAAGTCGAAAGACAAGTCGACTTGCCTTTCGACTTTTCGACGTCTGAGAAAAGAAATTTTACTACACACTGAAAAATTCTTCCATGTACTAAGTAGCAGTTTCTTTTTATTAATTGTATGAGAAAGTTTTAAAACCATAAATGGTCGCACAGGACTTTTGAATCAAATAAAAGTAAGGATCGGTTTAGTAAGTACTGAAGTAGATCTAATTTGACGTTCTTTGCTCAATTCGACATAGATTCGTAAAAGATGTCCGTAGGATTGGCAGGATCAGCAGGTCAGCGACATTAGAACAAAGTCGGTGTGATGAGGTAACCCGCAAATTCACATGAAAACAAAAACTTAGAAGAAAATTTGATAAAATAATGATAACAGATAACATTAAACTTAAATGATTGTGAATATCTGTATAATTATATAAAATGAAATTCAGTTTCATATCTATATAATAAAGCTACAACAAAACCCCTAATAGTCCTATGGACTCGGAAACTACACAACGCACCGACCTGAAATTTGGCACAAAGAATCATGGGATAGCGAACATTGTTCGTATCGCTATACACAAACAAAACCGTTTGTTATTTCTGAGTTACTCGGTAAATGCGATTATAATTAATGACTAAATTCACGAGAGCGTTTGATCCGAAATTTACGATCAATAAGATAGTGATGTATGTTTCTAATAATAGCCCACTTCCGCCTACACATGACGTTATCACTTCCTGCGATGTGTTCACTAACAAACAAACTAACACGTGTGCAAATCATTGCCATTTGACGGATGCTGACGGGATGCGCAGGATGTCAACGCGCAAAGGGAGAGCAGTAAAACGTATCAAAAAACAAACAAACAAAAATAAAAATAAAGCTAAACGAACGGGCAAAATGAAGCAGGTCCATAATAATCACCCAGAACTGAAACTAATAAATCGATTTATCCCGGGCAGGGCCGGGCAACTCAGCTAGTGTTACAAATTCTTTTAAGTAATCGAAGAATTATACAACAATGATTGCATTATTTCACTGCCTTTGCAGGGGCAAAATGTAAGTAGTAAACAAGAAAGTTCATGTTATCAGGAGATGGTTATGTTTTAATAATGCTGTAATCATTGTCATCTGGACCATCGTACTCTAAAAAATGTTCTCTTGTGTTTCCAGGCTGATAACTGTAGGATATTTGTACAGCCAGTAAAGAAAATCACAAGGAATTCAAAATGCAAATGATCTAACTAAAGCGAAACAGAGATGCAGTACTATAAAACTGAAAACACCTCAAGATATTACATTACCAATCATCCTGGTCTTGGTGTTTGAGGCTGAGTAACTTCAATTATGAAATAATGACAAAGATGACATGACTTACTTTGCTTTCATCACCGGATAGGAAGTGATAAAATTTTGGTGCGAACTGACATATCAGGGAATGAAATGCTTCAAGCTTTGAAGTCTGGATGTGTGGTGACAATTGTTTGATGTCTTGAAGCAGCAGCTTTTGTTCCACAATTTTTTTCAGCTCACGGAACTGTCTGCTGTCTGAAAGTAGAGCGAATCAATCATCTTCAGTGCAAGGTTTCTGAACACAACTGCCTACAACAATAATTGCATTCTTTGCTTAACTGTTCTGCATTAGTTTTCGTATACTTGCACAGTGTTCATGCTTGAATACTCCCCTTTAAAAAGTTTGTGGCCAAATATATTATTATTATTACATAAAACTTTTAATCCCCAGTGATTACCTGGCCTAAACCACTCCCAGTCATCCACACCCATCTCCTCATGTTCACAGCTTGGAAACAGAGCGAATCTATCATGTCACTCATGGATGTTGCAAACATGTCGCAAAACAGACAGCCACTTTTCAAGGACGAGCTCCCCGTTCCCGTCGCTGCTGCTGGCAACCCAGTATAGGTGATTCGAAATGCTCCTGGCCCATAGTTGGACCATATTAAGCTCTTTTTTCTTTTTTGAAAGAGCTTCCAGTTTTTTCTGAATGCCTGTTTGATTTGCAAAATTAATAAGTTGTTTAGTGTGTACATTTGCTCTGGGCATATTTTCTTCCACCTTGTAATCAGAGATATTTTTATTGTCTTGTTCATTCTTATTGTCAGTATACATTGCATAGATTTCTTAATCAGTTAATGTATTACATGTAAATGATACTTTTAGTTTACTTTTCCTGACTTTAAATTGTAATAAATCTTATCCTGTTATTGTACCCCATGGCTTACTCTTGACTTTCTACAGTGCGCACTGAGTGTTTGCCAACGAAATCAAAATATTTAACTTCAAGCCCCTGATTTGTGGCTGCCAATTTCTTTACTCTTAATAACCATAAGTTTTACCTTTTGCAACATGCCATACATCAAAGACGATCAACTATTTAGGTCAACTAGTTTTTTGCTTTAATGCAAAATTCTGCGTCCCGTATTTTAATACAAATGCCTAACACCCGATCTGATGAGTGCAACAGCTCCTCATAACTCAGCGATTTAAGCCTTCAGGCAACTTCTTCTTCGAACAGCAAGGAAGTTTTTTCGCATATATATATATGCACACTCACACACCACAAAAGTAACAATATGTTATCATTTGTTTTCAATTCCATAAGTAATTCAATAATAATTTCAAAAAGAAGTCAGCCAGCTATATATCTATACAGATACCTCCGTCTTCAGCTTATTTTGCTAGAGTAGAATTTGTTCATGCTAGGCGAGATGGCTCGGTCACATTGGTTTCACACTCCTGGTGGTGTTATTAAAGCCCCCTCATTGATGGTTTTCGACTATACAATGTTTTATGTATTACGCCTGGTCTCATTGATTGAAGGCCATGGCACTATGATTGATATCCAAAGCTCTTCTTGGATTCCCTGGAGGGGGAATGATGATTTTACCAGGAATGAAAGTTGCGAGGAAGGCATCTCCCTGGAGATTTACTAGTTAGATCTATTTTGTAAACTTAAACTGTCTTTGGTGAGACTGGGAATTACCAGCTCATCACAGCTCTAGTGCCTTGTAAAGTTTTATTTTGATGGTATGAGTGTCAGTTGAATTTAATATCCTACATGTAGGATTTGTCGTTAACAGTAGTATAGATAATGGACGCCTCTAGAACATCTTTAAAAAATATTAAAAATTCAAGTAGTTTGAAAACAGCCCCCTGAGCTGCTGACAGCCGAATGCTCCGCAGACCGGATTCTGGCGTGGAGATCATCAGGAGAGAATGCGTCGCTGTTTCGGGCTCTACCTCTCTACAGCTATTTTAATGACGCACCGAGCCCCCTCACTGATGTGAGGTCTCCTTGCCAGTTCGACTGTGTGCCTCTACTGTCAACCGTCAGGACTCATTCCAGGTGGTATCCTCTCTCTTCAACCAGATCCAATGGCTTGCTCTTTCTACGGTCTTTTGTAGATCTTTCCTCATGGCATTTCCTTTCTTTGGGCCAAGTCCAGCCACTCTCATCCACCTGCTGACGCTGTCTGCAATGAAGCCTCTACACCCGACCTCGACTGGGAAATGCGATACCTTCCATCCCGCCTCCGCGCACTCTTCGACAAGAGCTTCGTAGCGGCTCTCCTTCCTCTCGTGTGCTGCCTTGATATTATCTTCATAAGGCACCGTCAGCTCTACCAGATGTACCTCTTTCTCTTCTTCGCTCCATAACACCAGGTCAGGCTTCTTTGTTGTTGGAATGGGAAAAAATTTCTTGCTGCCTTCTAGATCTGCAGACACTTCCCATTGGCCACCACTTTCGTCAGCAAGGGCTTTGCTTGTCTTCTCTCTTTCAGGCACCTTACTTCCTTGCAGCACGAACGTGATCTTTCTCAGTCCGTGGTCCTGCGATTTAGGAGCGTACTTTCCCTCATTCACCTGCTCCTTTGCTGTCTTTGTGAGAATCTTGAGCACCTCATTGTGCCTCCACGTGTATCTGTTTAGCGCTAAGTGGCAGTTTGAGAGGATATGTTTCATGGTTCCTAGCTTTCCGCACCTGCACTTGTCATCTTCCTGGGCCTTCCATCTGACCAGGTTCACCGGTGAAGGCAGAACGTCGTAGGTAGCCCGAAGAAGGAAGCTCAGCCTTGAAGTATTCCACTCCCATACCTCACTCCACCCAATCTTTCTTTCCACTACATGCTCCTCCCAACTCGTCACTTGTCCTTGCTGAGCACACTGAACTAGATGAACTTCCCGCCTCTCCGCCTCCATCTTTCGCACCTGCCCTGCTGCAGCTGATCTTCTCTCCTTCTGTGACATTTTCCCAAAGGGCTTGAAGTCACCACTACCCAGCCCCAGCCTGTCTGCCTGTGCAGGGCCAACAATGTCGCCATGCTTCAACACAGAGATGACCTCATCAGCCGCGTCCTCCGCCCTCCATTTTCTTGCCGTTCTGACATCCGGTGGGTTGTCGCTGATCTTATGGTCCTTCGACTCCCTCAGCATCATCACCGTCCTGATCTTTCCTGCCTTGTAGATCTCCACGATTGAAGTGAGTGGCACCTGGAGCGCGCCTTTCTGCCTGTACAGGGCTGATGTGTTAATTGTTCGTGATAGGCCTAGCCACTTTCTGATGAAGTTGTTACACGCTCTCTCTATCATTTCAACTCTTGACAAGGCGACTTCGTACATTGTCAGTGGCCATGCAAGCCGCGGGTATAGGGCGAACTGAAGACACCATATCTTGTACTTTCCTGGCAGCCTAGTCTTGTCAATGGCTTTCAGGCCATCCTCTGCTTGTTTCATGATAGCCACGCCACGGCTCTTGTCATTCAGTGCTCCCGCATACCATCGGCCTAAACTCTTAACAGGCTCATCTTTCACTGTGGGTATCTTCTCCCCCGCGATCGTGAATTTCTGTTGCTTCTGCTTTCCTTTGTGCAAGGTCAGGCTCCTGGACTTCTTGGCTTTGAATTTCATCCTCGACCACGTTACCAGCTCATCCAGCCGCGCCAAGACCGTCTACATTATGTCCGCATCTTTTGTCAGCAGAGTCACATCATCCATGAATGCCTTCTTCGGTGCTCTTACTTCTGCCTCTTCTTCACTTAAGCCTGCTGACCTCAAGAGCATCTCCATCACTAGGATGAACCAGATGACCGAAATCGTGCAGCCAGCTGCTATACCGATCTCCAAACGGTGCCACTCAGTTGTGAATTCTTCTGTTGAGAATCGCATCTGGAATTTGCTGTAGTACTCGTTCATGATGTCTTGCACCTTGCGCGGGATGTAGAAGAATTCCATTGCTTTCATCAGCAGTTTGTGGGGTACTGACCCATAGGCATTCGCCAGATCCAACCAGACCACGTTCAGGTTACTTTTGGCTTTCTTGGCATCCTGAATTGCCTCCCAAATCGTGAAAGCATGCTCAATGCAGCCCGGCATCCCTGGCACTCCTGCTTTCTGGACGCTTTCGTCCACGTAGCCATTGCCCTGCAAATAAGCAACAACCCTCCTCGCAAGTATACCCATGAAGATCTTGCACGTCACATTGATGATGGAGATAGGGCGAAATTGTCCGATGCTTTCTGCATCCTGTTCCTTCGGTAGGTATACACCTTCCGCTTTGCACCAGTCGTCGACAAGCTCCTTATCATCCCACAGGTCCCTCAGCAATACGTACAGAATGTGTCTTAGTTGGCCGCAATACTTAAAAACCCTGTAGGACACTCCATCGCCCCCGGGTGCGCTTTTGGCTCTTGCTCTTTTGACAAAATCGTCCACTTCCTTCTCAGTGAACGGTCCCAGTCGGAAGCTCACGCCAGGGGCGGTCGGTCGCTTCAGGCCTCTCATGTCCGGTAGCGGCTCATTACTTTTGGGATCGCTGTATGTCTGCCTGTATGTAGGATTTGTCGTTAACAGTAGTATAGATAATGGACGCCTCTAGAACATCTTTAAAAAATATTAAAAATTCAAGTAGTTTGAAAACAGCCCCCTGAGCTGCTGACAGCCGAATGCTCCGCAGACCGGATTCTGGCGTGGAGATCATCAGGAGAGAATGCGTCGCTGTTTCGGGCTCTACCTCTCTACAGCTATTTTAATGACGCACCGAGCCCCCTCACTGATGTGAGGTCTCCTTGCCAGTTCGACTGTGTGCCTCTACTGTCAACCGTCAGGACTCATTCCAGGTGGTATCCTCTCTCTTCAACCAGATCCAATGGCTTGCTCTTTCTACGGTCTTTTGTAGATCTTTCCTCATGGCATTTCCTTTCTTTGGGCCAAGTCCAGCCACTCTCATCCACCTGCTGACGCTGTCTGCAATGAAGCCTCTACACCCGACCTCGACTGGGAAATGCGATACCTTCCATCCCGCCTCCGCGCACTCTTCGACAAGAGCTTCGTAGCGGCTCTCCTTCCTCTCGTGTGCTGCCTTGATATTATCTTCATAAGGCACCGTCAGCTCTACCAGATGTACCTCTTTCTCTTCTTCGCTCCATAACACCAGGTCAGGCTTCTTTGTTGTTGGAATGGGAAAAAATTTCTTGCTGCCTTCTAGATCTGCAGACACTTCCCATTGGCCACCACTTTCGTCAGCAAGGGCTTTGCTTGTCTTCTCTCTTTCAGGCACCTTACTTCCTTGCAGCACGAACGTGATCTTTCTCAGTCCGTGGTCCTGCGATTTAGGAGCGTACTTTCCCTCATTCACCTGCTCCTTTGCTGTCTTTGTGAGAATCTTGAGCACCTCATTGTGCCTCCACGTGTATCTGTTTAGCGCTAAGTGGCAGTTTGAGAGGATATGTTTCATGGTTCCTAGCTTTCCGCACCTGCACTTGTCATCTTCCTGGGCCTTCCATCTGACCAGGTTCACCGGTGAAGGCAGAACGTCGTAGGTAGCCCGAAGAAGGAAGCTCAGCCTTGAAGTATTCCACTCCCATACCTCACTCCACCCAATCTTTCTTTCCACTACATGCTCCTCCCAACTCGTCACTTGTCCTTGCTGAGCACACTGAACTAGATGAACTTCCCGCCTCTCCGCCTCCATCTTTCGCACCTGCCCTGCTGCAGCTGATCTTCTCTCCTTCTGTGACATTTTCCCAAAGGGCTTGAAGTCACCACTACCCAGCCCCAGCCTGTCTGCCTGTGCAGGGCCAACAATGTCGCCATGCTTCAACACAGAGATGACCTCATCAGCCGCGTCCTCCGCCCTCCATTTTCTTGCCGTTCTGACATCCGGTGGGTTGTCGCTGATCTTATGGTCCTTCGACTCCCTCAGCATCATCACCGTCCTGATCTTTCCTGCCTTGTAGATCTCCACGATTGAAGTGAGTGGCACCTGGAGCGCGCCTTTCTGCCTGTACAGGGCTGATGTGTTAATTGTTCGTGATAGGCCTAGCCACTTTCTGATGAAGTTGTTACACGCTCTCTCTATCATTTCAACTCTTGACAAGGCGACTTCGTACATTGTCAGTGGCCATGCAAGCCGCGGGTATAGGGCGAACTGAAGACACCATATCTTGTACTTTCCTGGCAGCCTAGTCTTGTCAATGGCTTTCAGGCCATCCTCTGCTTGTTTCATGATAGCCACGCCACGGCTCTTGTCATTCAGTGCTCCCGCATACCATCGGCCTAAACTCTTAACAGGCTCATCTTTCACTGTGGGTATCTTCTCCCCCGCGATCGTGAATTTCTGTTGCTTCTGCTTTCCTTTGTGCAAGGTCAGGCTCCTGGACTTCTTGGCTTTGAATTTCATCCTCGACCACGTTACCAGCTCATCCAGCCGCGCCAAGACCGTCTACATTATGTCCGCATCTTTTGTCAGCAGAGTCACATCATCCATGAATGCCTTCTTCGGTGCTCTTACTTCTGCCTCTTCTTCACTTAAGCCTGCTGACCTCAAGAGCATCTCCATCACTAGGATGAACCAGATGACCGAAATCGTGCAGCCAGCTGCTATACCGATCTCCAAACGGTGCCACTCAGTTGTGAATTCTTCTGTTGAGAATCGCATCTGGAATTTGCTGTAGTACTCGTTCATGATGTCTTGCACCTTGCGCGGGATGTAGAAGAATTCCATTGCTTTCATCAGCAGTTTGTGGGGTACTGACCCATAGGCATTCGCCAGATCCAACCAGACCACGTTCAGGTTACTTTTGGCTTTCTTGGCATCCTGAATTGCCTCCCAAATCGTGAAAGCATGCTCAATGCAGCCCGGCATCCCTGGCACTCCTGCTTTCTGGACGCTTTCGTCCACGTAGCCATTGCCCTGCAAATAAGCAACAACCCTCCTCGCAAGTATACCCATGAAGATCTTGCACGTCACATTGATGATGGAGATAGGGCGAAATTGTCCGATGCTTTCTGCATCCTGTTCCTTCGGTAGGTATACACCTTCCGCTTTGCACCAGTCGTCGACAAGCTCCTTATCATCCCACAGGTCCCTCAGCAATACGTACAGAATGTGTCTTAGTTGGCCGCAATACTTAAAAACCCTGTAGGACACTCCATCGCCCCCGGGTGCGCTTTTGGCTCTTGCTCTTTTGACAAAATCGTCCACTTCCTTCTCAGTGAACGGTCCCAGTCGGAAGCTCACGCCAGGGGCGGTCGGTCGCTTCAGGCCTCTCATGTCCGGTAGCGGCTCATTACTTTTGGGATCGCTGTATGTCTGCCTGTATGTAGGATTTGTCGTTAACAGTAGTATAGATAATGGACGCCTCTAGAACATCTTTAAAAAATATTAAAAATTCAAGTAGTTTGAAAACAGCCCCCTGAGCTGCTGACAGCCGAATGCTCCGCAGACCGGATTCTGGCGTGGAGATCATCAGGAGAGAATGCGTCGCTGTTTCGGGCTCTACCTCTCTACAGCTATTTTAATGACGCACCGAGCCCCCTCACTGATGTGAGGTCTCCTTGCCAGTTCGACTGTGTGCCTCTACTGTCAACCGTCAGGACTCATTCCAGGTGGTATCCTCTCTCTTCAACCAGATCCAATGGCTTGCTCTTTCTACGGTCTTTTGTAGATCTTTCCTCATGGCATTTCCTTTCTTTGGGCCAAGTCCAGCCACTCTCATCCACCTGCTGACGCTGTCTGCAATGAAGCCTCTACACCCGACCTCGACTGGGAAATGCGATACCTTCCATCCCGCCTCCGCGCACTCTTCGACAAGAGCTTCGTAGCGGCTCTCCTTCCTCTCGTGTGCTGCCTTGATATTATCTTCATAAGGCACCGTCAGCTCTACCAGATGTACCTCTTTCTCTTCTTCGCTCCATAACACCAGGTCAGGCTTCTTTGTTGTTGGAATGGGAAAAAATTTCTTGCTGCCTTCTAGATCTGCAGACACTTCCCATTGGCCACCACTTTCGTCAGCAAGGGCTTTGCTTGTCTTCTCTCTTTCAGGCACCTTACTTCCTTGCAGCACGAACGTGATCTTTCTCAGTCCGTGGTCCTGCGATTTAGGAGCGTACTTTCCCTCATTCACCTGCTCCTTTGCTGTCTTTGTGAGAATCTTGAGCACCTCATTGTGCCTCTACGTGTATCTGTTTAGCGCTAAGTGGCAGTTTGAGAGGATATGTTTCATGGTTCCTAGCTTTCCGCACCTGCACTTGTCATCTTCCTGGGCCTTCCATCTGACCAGGTTCACCGGTGAAGGCAGAACGTCGTAGGTAGCCCGAAGAAGGAAGCTCAGCCTTGAAGTATTCCACTCCCATACCTCACTCCACCCAATCTTTCTTTCCACTACATGCTCCTCCCAACTCGTCACTTGTCCTTGCTGAGCACACTGAACTAGATGAACTTCCCGCCTCTCCGCCTCCATCTTTCGCACCTGCCCTGCTGCAGCTGATCTTCTCTCCTTCTGTGACATTTTCCCAAAGGGCTTGAAGTCACCACTACCCAGCCCCAGCCTGTCTGCCTGTGCAGGGCCAACAATGTCGCCATGCTTCAACACAGAGATGACCTCATCAGCCGCGTCCTCCGCCCTCCATTTTCTTGCCGTTCTGACATCCGGTGGGTTGTCGCTGATCTTATGGTCCTTCGACTCCCTCAGCATCATCACCGTCCTGATCTTTCCTGCCTTGTAGATCTCCACGATTGAAGTGAGTGGCACCTGGAGCGCGCCTTTCTGCCTGTACAGGGCTGATGTGTTAATTGTTCGTGATAGGCCTAGCCACTTTCTGATGAAGTTGTTACACGCTCTCTCTATCATTTCAACTCTTGACAAGGCGACTTCGTACATTGTCAGTGGCCATGCAAGCCGCGGGTATAGGGCGAACTGAAGACACCATATCTTGTACTTTCCTGGCAGCCTAGTCTTGTCAATGGCTTTCAGGCCATCCTCTGCTTGTTTCATGATAGCCACGCCACGGCTCTTGTCATTCAGTGCTCCCGCATACCATCGGCCTAAACTCTTAACAGGCTCATCTTTCACTGTGGGTATCTTCTCCCCCGCGATCGTGAATTTCTGTTGCTTCTGCTTTCCTTTGTGCAAGGTCAGGCTCCTGGACTTCTTGGCTTTGAATTTCATCCTCGACCACGTTACCAGCTCATCCAGCCGCGCCAAGACCGTCTGCATTATGTCCGCATCTTTTGTCAGCAGAGTCACATCATCCATGAATGCCTTCTTCGGTGCTCTTACTTCTGCCTCTTCTTCACTTAAGCCTGCTGACCTCAAGAGCATCTCCATCACTAGGATGAACCAGATGACCGAAATCGTGCAGCCAGCTGCTATACCGATCTCCAAACTCAGTTGTGAATTCTTCTGTTGAGAATCGCATCTGGAATTTGCTGTAGTACTCGTTCATGATGTCTTGCACCTTGCGCGGGATGTAGAAGAATTCCATTGCTTTCATCAGCAGTTTGTGGGGTACTGACCCATAGGCATTCGCCAGATCCAACCAGACCACGTTCAGGTTACTTTTGGCTTTCTTGGCATCCTGAATTGCCTCCCAAATCGTGAAAGCATGCTCAATGCAGCCCGGCATCCCTGGCACTCCTGCTTTCTGGACGCTTTCGTCCACGTAGCCATTGCCCTGCAAATAAGCAACAACCCTCCTCGCAAGTATACCCATGAAGATCTTGCACGTCACATTGATGATGGAGATAGGGCGAAATTGTCCGATGCTTTCTGCATCCTGTTCCTTCGGTAGGTATACACCTTCCGCTTTGCACCAGTCGTCGACAAGCTCCTTATCATCCCACAGGTCCCTCAGCAATACGTACAGAATGTGTCTTAGTTCGCCGCAATACTTAAAAACCCTGTAGGACACTCCATCGCCCCCGGGTGCGCTTTTGGCTCTTGCTCTTTTGACAAAATCGTCCACTTCCTTCTCAGTGAACGGTCCCAGTCGGAAGCTCACGCCAGGGGCGGTCGGTCGCTTCAGGCCTCTCATGTCCGGTAGCGGCTCATTACTTTTGGGATCGCTGTATGTCTGCCTGTATGTAGGATTTGTCGTTAACAGTAGTATAGATAATGGACGCCTCTAGAACATCTTTAAAAAATATTAAAAATTCAAGTAGTTTGAAAACAGCCCCCTGAGCTGCTGACAGCCGAATGCTCCGCAGACCGGATTCTGGCGTGGAGATCATCAGGAGAGAATGCGTCGCTGTTTCGGGCTCTACCTCTCTACAGCTATTTTAATGACGCACCGAGCCCCCTCACTGATGTGAGGTCTCCTTGCCAGTTCGACTGTGTGCCTCTACTGTCAACCGTCAGGACTCATTCCAGGTGGTATCCTCTCTCTTCAACCAGATCCAATGGCTTGCTCTTTCTACGGTCTTTTGTAGATCTTTCCTCATGGCATTTCCTTTCTTTGGGCCAAGTCCAGCCACTCTCATCCACCTGCTGACGCTGTCTGCAATGAAGCCTCTACACCCGACCTCGACTGGGAAATGCGATACCTTCCATCCCGCCTCCGCGCACTCTTCGACAAGAGCTTCGTAGCGGCTCTCCTTCCTCTCGTGTGCTGCCTTGATATTATCTTCATAAGGCACCGTCAGCTCTACCAGATGTACCTCTTTCTCTTCTTCGCTCCATAACACCAGGTCAGGCTTCTTTGTTGTTGGAATGGGAAAAAATTTCTTGCTGCCTTCTAGATCTGCAGACACTTCCCATTGGCCACCACTTTCGTCAGCAAGGGCTTTGCTTGTCTTCTCTCTTTGAGGCACCTTACTTCCTTGCAGCACGAACGTGATCTTTCTCAGTCCGTGGTCCTGCGATTTAGGAGCGTACTTTCCCTCATTCACCTGCTCCTCTGCTGTCTTTGTGAGAATCTTGAGCACCTCATTGTGCCTCCACGTGTATCTGTTTAGCGCTAAGTGGCAGTTTGAGAGGATATGTTTCATGGTTCCTAGCTTTCCGCACCTGCACTTGTCATCTTCCTGAGCTTTCCATCTGACCAGGTTCACCGGTGAAGGCAGAACGTCGCAGGTAGCCCGAAGAAGGAAGCTCAGCCTTGAAGTATTCCACTCCCATACCTACCTCCACCCAATCTTTCTTTCCACTACATGCTCCTCCCAACTCGTCACTTGTCCTTGCTGAGCACACTGAACTAGATGAACTTCCCGCCTCTCCGCCTCCATCTTTCGCACCTGCCCTGCTGCAGCTGATCTTCTCTCCTTCTGTGACATTTTCCCAAAGGGCTTGAAGTCACCACTACCCAGCCCCAGCCTGTCTGCCTGTGCAGGGCCAACAATGTCGCCATGCTTCAACACAGAGATGACCTCATCAGCCGCGTCCTCCGCCCTCCATTTTCTTGCCGTTCTGACATCCGGTGGGTTGTCGCTGATCTTATGGTCCTTCGACTCCCTCAGCATCATCACCGTCCTGATCTTTCCTGCCTTGTAGATCTCCACGATTGAAGTGAGTGGCACCTGGAGCGCGCCTTTCTGCCTGTACAGGGCTGATGTGTTAATTGTTCGTGATAGGCCTAGCCATTTTCTGATGAAGTTGTTACACGCTCTCTCTATCATTTCAACTCTTGACAAGGCGACTTCGTACATTGTCAGTGGCCATGCAAGCCGCGGGTATAGGGCGAACTGAAGACACCATATCTTGTACTTTCCTGGCAGCCTAGTCTTGTCAATGGCTTTCAGGCCATCCTCTGCTTGTTTCATGATAGCCACGCCACGGCTCTTGTCATTCAGTGCTCCCGCATACCATCGGCCTAAACTCTTAACAGGCTCATCTTTCACTGTGGGTATCTTCTCCCCCGCGATCGTGAATTTCTGTTGCTTCTGCTTTCCTTTGTGCAAGGTCAGGCTCCTGGACTTCTTGGCTTTGAATTTCATCCTCGACCACGTTACCAGCTCATCCAGCCGCGCCAAGACCGTCTGCATTATGTCCGCATCTTTTGTCAGCAGAGTCACATCATCCATGAATGCCTTCTTCGGTGCTCTTACTTCTGCCTCTTCTTCACTTAAGCCTGCTGACCTCAAGAGCATCTCCATCACTAGGATGAACCAGATGACCGAAATCGTGCAGCCAGCTGCTATACCGATTTCCAAACGGTGCCACTCAGTTGTGAATTCTTCTGTTGAGAATCGCATCTGGAATTTGCTGTAGTGCTCGTTCATGATGTCTTGCACCTTGCGCGGGATGTAGAAGAATTCCATTGCTTTCATCAGCAGTTTGTGGGGTACTGACCCATAGGCATTCGCCAGATCCAACCAGACCACGTTCAGGTTACTTTTGGCTTTCTTGGCATCCTGAATTGCCTCCCAAATCGTGAAAGCATGCTCAATGCAGCCCGGCATCCCTGGCACTCCTGCTTTCTGGACGCTTTCGTCCACGTAGCCATTGCCCTGCAAATAAGCAACAACCCTCCTCGCAAGTATACCCATGAAGATCTTGCACGTCACATTGATGATGGAGATAGGGCGAAATTGTCCGATGCTTTCTGCATCCTGTTCCTTCGGTAGGTATACACCTTCCGCTTTGCACCAGTCGTCGACAAGCTCCTTATCATCCCACAGGTCCCTCAGCAATACGTACAGAATGTGTCTTAGTTCGCCGCAATACTTAAAAACCCTGTAGGACACTCCATCGCCCCCGGGTGCGCTTTTGGCTCTTGCTCTTTTGACAAAATCGTCCACTTCCTTCTCAGTGAACGGTCCCAGTCGGAAGCTCACGCCAGGGGCGGTCGGTCGCTTCAGGCCTCTCATGTCCGGTAGCGGCTCATTACTTTTGGGATCGCTGTATGTCTGCCTGTATGTAGGATTTGTCGTTAACAGTAGTATAGATAATGGACGCCTCTAGAACATCTTTAAAAAATATTAAAAATTCAAGTAGTTTGAAAACAGCCCCCTGAGCTGCTGACAGCCGAATGCTCCGCAGACCGGATTCTGGCGTGGAGATCATCAGGAGAGAATGCGTCGCTGTTTCGGGCTCTACCTCTCTACAGCTATTTTAATGACGCACCGAGCCCCCTCACTGATGTGAGGTCTCCTTGCCAGTTCGACTGTGTGCCTCTACTGTCAACCGTCAGGACTCATTCCAGGTGGTATCCTCTCTCTTCAACCAGATCCAATGGCTTGCTCTTTCTACGGTCTTTTGTAGATCTTTCCTCATGGCATTTCCTTTCTTTGGGCCAAGTCCAGCCACTCTCATCCACCTGCTGACGCTGTCTGCAATGAAGCCTCTACACCCGACCTCGACTGGGAAATGCGATACCTTCCATCCCGCCTCCGCGCACTCTTCGACAAGAGCTTCGTAGCGGCTCTCCTTCCTCTCGTGTGCTGCCTTGATATTATCTTCATAAGGCACCGTCAGCTCTACCAGATGTACCTCTTTCTCTTCTTCGCTCCATAACACCAGGTCAGGCTTCTTTGTTGTTGGAATGGGAAAAAATTTCTTGCTGCCTTCTAGATCTGCAGACACTTCCCATTGGCCACCACTTTCGTCAGCAAGGGCTTTGCTTGTCTTCTCTCTTTCAGGCACCTTACTTCCTTGCAGCACGAACGTGATCTTTCTCAGTCCGTGGTCCTGCGATTTAGGAGCGTACTTTCCCTCATTCACCTGCTCCTTTGCTGTCTTTGTGAAAATCTTGAGCACCTCATTGTGCCTCCACGTGTATCTGTTTAGCGCTAAGTGGCAGTTTGAGAGGATATGTTTCATGGTTCCTAGCTTTCCGCATCTGCACTTGTCATCTTCCTGGGCCTTCCATCTGACCAGGTTCACCGGTGAAGGCAGAACGTCGTAGGTAGCCCGAAGAAGGAAGCTCAGCCTTGAAGTATTCCACTCCCATACCTCACTCCACCCAATCTTTCTTTCCACTACATGCTCCTCCCAACTCGTCACTTGTCCTTGCTGAGCACACTGAACTAGATGAACTTCCCGCCTCTCCGCCTCCATCTTTCGCACCTGCCCTGCTGCAGCTGATCTTCTCTCCTTCTGTGACATTTTCCCAAAGGGCTTGAAGTCACCACTACCCAGGCCCAGCCTGTCTGCCTGTGCAGGGCCAACAATGTCGCCATGCTTCAACACAGAGATGACCTCATCAGCCGCGTCCTCCGCCCTCCATTTTCTTGCCGTTCTGACATCCGGTGGGTTGTCGCTGATCTTATGGTCCTTCGACTCCCTCAGCATCATCACCGTCCTGATCTTTCCTGCCTTGTAGATCTCCACGATTGAAGTGAGTGGCACCTGGAGCGCGCCTTTCTGCCTGTACAGGGCTGATGTGTTAATTGTTCGTGATAGGCCTAGCCACTTTCTGATGAAGTTGTTACACGCTCTCTCTATCATTTCAACTCTTGACAAGGCGACTTCGTACATTGTCAGTGGCCATGCAAGCCGCGGGTATAGGGCGAACTGAAGACACCATATCTTGTACTTTCCTGGCAGCCTAGTCTTGTCAATGGCTTTCAGGCCATCCTCTGCTTGTTTCATGATAGCCACGCCACGGCTCTTGTCATTCAGTGCTCCCGCATACCATCGGCCTAAACTCTTAACAGGCTCATCTTTCACTGTGGGTATCTTCTCCCCCGCGATCGTGAATTTCTGTTGCTTCTGCTTTCCTTTGTGCAAGGTCAGGCTCCTGGACTTCTTGGCTTTGAATTTCATCCTCGACCACGTTACCAGCTCATCCAGCCGCGCCAAGACCGTCTGCATTATGTCCGCATCTTTTGTCAGCAGAGTCACATCATCCATGAATGCCTTCTTCGGTGCTCTTACTTCTGCCTCTTCTTCACTTAAGCCTGCTGACCTCAAGAGCATCTCCATCACTAGGATGAACCAGATGACCGAAATCGTGCAGCCAGCTGCTATACCGATCTCCAAACTCAGTTGTGAATTCTTCTGTTGAGAATCGCATCTGGAATTTGCTGTAGTACTCGTTCATGATGTCTTGCACCTTGCGCGGGATGTAGAAGAATTCCATTGCTTTCATCAGCAGTTTGTGGGGTACTGACCCATAGGCATTCGCCAGATCCAACCAGACCACGTTCAGGTTACTTTTGGCTTTCTTGGCATCCTGAATTGCCTCCCAAATCGTGAAAGCATGCTCAATGCAGCCCGGCATCCCTGGCACTCCTGCTTTCTGGACGCTTTCGTCCACGTAGCCATTGCCCTGCAAATAAGCAACAACCCTCCTCGCAAGTATACCCATGAAGATCTTGCACGTCACATTGATGATGGAGATAGGGCGAAATTGTCCGATGCTTTCTGCATCCTGTTCCTTCGGTAGGTATACACCTTCCGCTTTGCACCAGTCGTCGACAAGCTCCTTATCATCCCACAGGTCCCTCAGCAATACGTACAGAATGTGTCTTAGTTCGCCGCAATACTTAAAAACCCTGTAGGACACTCCATCGCCCCCGGGTGCGCTTTTGGCTCTTGCTCTTTTGACAAAATCGTCCACTTCCTTCTCAGTGAACGGTCCCAGTCGGAAGCTCACGCCAGGGGCGGTCGGTCGCTTCAGGCCTCTCATGTCCGGTAGCGGCTCATTACTTTTGGGATCGCTGTATGTCTGCCTGTATGTAGGATTTGTCGTTACCAGTAGTATAGATAATGGACGCCTCTAGAACATCTTTAAAAAATATTAAAAATTCAAGTAGTTTGAAAACAGCCCCCTGAGCTGCTGACAGCCGAATGCTCCGCAGACCGGATTCTGGCGTGGAGATCATCAGGAGAGAATGCGTCGCTGTTTCGGGCTCTACCTCTCTACAGCTATTTTAATGACGCACCGAGCCCCCTCACTGATGTGAGGTCTCCTTGCCAGTTCGACTGTGTGCCTCTACTGTCAACCGTCAGGACTCATTCCAGGTGGTATCCTCTCTCTTCAACCAGATCCAATGGCTTGCTCTTTCTACGGTCTTTTGTAGATCTTTCCTCATGGCATTTCCTTTCTTTGGGCCAAGTCCAGCCACTCTCATCCACCTGCTGACGCTGTCTGCAATGAAGCCTCTACACCCGACCTCGACTGGGAAATGCGATACCTTCCATCCCGCCTCCGCGCACTCTTCGACAAGAGCTTCGTAGCGGCTCTCCTTCCTCTCGTGTGCTGCCTTGATATTATCTTCATAAGGCACCGTCAGCTCTACCAGATGTACCTCTTTCTCTTCTTCGCTCCATAACACCAGGTCAGGCTTCTTTGTTGTTGGAATGGGAAAAAATTTCTTGCTGCCTTCTAGATCTGCAGACACTTCCCATTGGCCACCACTTTCGTCAGCAAGGGCTTTGCTTGTCTTCTCTCTTTCAGGCACCTTACTTCCTTGCAGCACGAACGTGATCTTTCTCAGTCCGTGGTCCTGCGATTTAGGAGCGTACTTTCCCTCATTCACCTGCTCCTTTGCTGTCTTTGTGAGAATCTTGAGCACCTCATTGTGCCTCCACGTGTATCTGTTTAGCGCTAAGTGGCAGTTTGAGAGGATATGTTTCATGGTTCCTAGCTTTCCGCACCTGCACTTGTCATCTTCCTGGGCCTTCCATCTGACCAGGTTCACCGGTGAAGGCAGAACGTCGCAGGTAGCCCGAAGAAGGAAGCTCAGCCTTGAAGTATTCCACTCCCATACCTCACTCCACCCAATCTTTCTTTCCACTACATGCTCCTCCCAACTCGTCACTTGTCCTTGCTGAGCACACTGAACTAGATGAACTTCCCGCCTCTCCGCCTCCATCTTTCGCACCTGCCCTGCTGCAGCTGATCTTCTCTCCTTCTGTTACATTTTCCCAAAGGGCTTGAAGTCACCACTACCCAGCCCCAGCCTGTCTTGCCTGTGCAGGACCAACAATGTCGCCATGCTTCAACACAGAGATGACCTCATCAGCCGCGTCCTCCGCCCTCCATTTTGCCGTTCTGACATCCGGTGGGTTGTCGCTGATCTTATAGTCCTTTGACTCCCTCAGCATCATCACCGTCCTGATCTTTCCTGCCTTGTAGATCTCCACGATTGAAGTGAGTGGCACCTGGAGCGCGCCTTTCTGCCTGTACAGGGCTGATGTGTTAATTGTTCGTGATAGGCCTAGCCACTTTCTGATGAAGTTGTTACACGCTCTCTCTATCATTTCAACTCTTGACAAGGCGACTTCGTACATTGTCAGTGGCCATGCAAGCCGCGGGTATAGGGCGAACTGAAGACACCATATCTTGTACTTTCCTGGCAGCCTAGTCTTGTCAATGGCTTTCAGGCCATCCTCTGCTTGTTTCATGATAGCCACGCCACGGCTCTTGTCATTCAGTGCTCCCGCATACCATCGGCCTAAACTCTTAACAGGCTCATCTTTCACTGTGGGTATCTTCTCCCCCGCGATCGTGAATTTCTGTTGCTTCTGCTTTCCTTTGTGCAAGGTCAGGCTCCTGGACTTCTTGGCTTTGAATTTCATCCTCGACCACGTTACCAGGTCATCCAGCCGCGCCTAGACCGTCTGCATTATGTCCGCATCTTTTGTCAGCAGAGTCACATCATCCATGAATGCCTTCTTCGGTGCTCTTACTTCTGCCTCTTCTTCACTTAAGCCTGCTGACCTCAAGAGCATCTCCATCACTAGGATGAACCAGATGACCGAAATCGTGCAGCCAGCTGCTATACCGATCTCCAAACGGTGCCACTCAGTTGTGAATTCTTCTGTTGAGAATCGCATCTGGAATTTGCTGTAGTGCTCGTTCATGATGTCTTGCACCTTGCGCGGGATGTAGAAGAATTCCATTGCTTTCATCAGCAGTTTGTGGGGTACTGACCCATAGGCATTCGCCAGATCCAACCAGACCACGTTCAGGTTACTTTTGGCTTTCTTGGCATCCTGAATTGCCTCCCAAATCGTGAAAGCATGCTCAATGCAGCCCGGCATCCCTGGCACTCCTGCTTTCTGGACGCTTTCGTCCACGTAGCCATTGCCCTGCAAATAAGCAACAACCCTCCTCGCAAGTATACCCATGAAGATCTTGCACGTCACATTGATGATGGAGATAGGGCGAAATTGTCCGATGCTTTCTGCATCCTGTTCCTTCGGTAGGTATACACCTTCCGCTTTGCACCAGTCGTCGACAAGCTCCTTATCATCCCACAGGTCCCTCAGCAATACGTACAGAATGTGTCTTAGTTCGCCGCAATACTTAAAAACCCTGTAGGACACTCCATCGCCCCCGGGTGCGCTTTTGGCTCTTGCTCTTTTGACAAAATCGTCCACTTCCTTCTCAGTGAACGGTCCCAGTCGGAAGCTCACGCCAGGGGCGGTCGGTCGCTTCAGGCCTCTCATGTCCGGTAGCGGCTCATTACTTTTGGGATCGCTGTATGTCTGCCTGTATGTAGGATTTGTCGTTAACAGTAGTATAGATAATGGACGCCTCTAGAACATCTTTAAAAAATATTAAAAATTCAAGTAGTTTGAAAACAGCCCCCTGATCTGCTGACAGCCGAATGCTCCGCAGACCGGATTCTGGCGTGGAGATCATCAGGAGAGAATGCGTCGCTGTTTCGGGCTCTACCTCTCTACAGCTATTTTAATGACGCACCGAGCCCCCTCACTGATGTGAGGTCTCCTTGCCAGTTCGACTGTGTGCCTCTACTGTCAACCGTCAGGACTCATTCCAGGTGGTATCCTCTCTCTTCAACCAGATCCAATGGCTTGCTCTTTCTACGGTCTTTTGTAGATCTTTCCTCATGGCATTTCCTTTCTTTGGGCCAAGTCCAGCCACTCTCATCCACCTGCTGACGCTGTCTGCAATGAAGCCTCTACACCCGACCTCGACTGGGAAATGCGATACCTTCCATCCCGCCTCCGCGCACTCTTCGACAAGAGCTTCGTAGCGGCTCTCCTTCCTCTCGTGTGCTGCCTTGATATTATCTTCATAAGGCACCGTCAGCTCTACCAGATGTACCTCTTTCTCTTCTTCGCTCCATAACACCAGGTCAGGCTTCTTTGTTGTTGGAATGGGACAAAATTTCTTGCTGCCTTCTAGATCTGCAGACACTTCCCATTGGCCACCACTTTCGTCAGCAAGGGCTTTGCTTGTCTTCTCTCTTTCAGGCACCTTACTTCCTTGCAGCACGAACGTGATCTTTCTCAGTCCGTGGTCCTGCGATTTAGGAGCGTACTTTCCCTCATTCACCTGCTCCTTTGCTGTCTTTGTGAGAATCTTGAGCACCTCATTGTGCCTCCACGTGTATCTGTTTAGCGCTAAGTGGCAGTTTGAGAGGATATGTTTCATGGTTCCTAGCTTTCCGCACCTGCACTTGTCATCTTCCTGAGCTTTCCATCTGACCAGGTTCACCGGTGAAGGCAGAACGTCGCAGGTAGCCCGAAGAAGGAAGCTCAGCCTTGAAGTATTCCACTCCCATACCTACCTCCACCCAATCTTTCTTTCCACTACATGCTCCTCCCAACTCGTCACTTGTCCTTGCTGAGCACACTGAACTAGATGAACTTCCCGCCTCTAGGCCTCCATCTTTCGCACCTGCCCTGCTGCAGCTGATCTTCTCTCCTTCTGTGACATTTTCCCAAAGGGCTTGAAGTCACCACTACCCAGCCCCAGCCTGTCTGCCTGTGCAGGGCCAACAATGTCGCCATGCTTCAACACAGAGATGACCTCATCAGCCGCGTCCTCCGCCCTCCATTTTCTTGCCGTTCTGACATCCGGTGGGTTGTCGCTGATCTTATGGTCCTTCGACTCCCTCAGCATCATCACCGTCCTGATCTTTCCTGCCTTGTAGATCTCCACGATTGAAGTGAGTGGCACCTGGAGCGCGCCTTTCTGCCTGTACAGGGCTGATGTGTTAATTGTTCGTGATAGGCCTAGCCACTTTCTGATGAAGTTGTTACACGCTCTCTCTATCATTTCAACTCTTGACAAGGCGACTTCGTACATTGTCAGTGGCCATGCAAGCCGCGGGTATAGGGCGAACTGAAGACACCATATCTTGTACTTTCCTGGCAGCCTAGTCTTGTCAATGGCTTTCAGGCCATCCTCTGCTTGTTTCATGATAGCCACGCCACGGCTCTTGTCATTCAGTGCTCCCGCATACCATCGGCCTAAACTCTTAACAGGCTCATCTTTCACTGTGGGTATCTTCTCCCCCGCGATCGTGAATTTCTGTTGCTTCTGCTTTCCTTTGTGCAAGGTCAGGCTCCTGGACTTCTTGGCTTTGAATTTCATCCTCGACCACGTTACCAGCTCATCCAGCCGCGCCAAGACCGTCTGCATTATGTCCGCATCTTTTGTCAGCAGAGTCACATCATCCATGAATGCCTTCTTCGGTGCTCTTACTTCGGCCTCTTCTTCACTTAAGCCTGCTGACCTCAAGAGCATCTCCATCACTAGGATGAACCAGATGACCGAAATCGTGCAGCCAGCTGCTATACCGATCTCCAAACGGTGCCACTCAGTTGTGAATTCTTCTGTTGAGAATCGCATCTGGAATTTGCTGTAGTACTCGTTCATGATGTCTTGCACCTTGCGCGGGATGTAGAAGAATTCCATTGCTTTCATCAGCAGTTTGTGGGGTACTGACCCATAGGCATTCGCCAGATCCAACCAGACCACGTTCAGGTTACTTTTGGCTTTCTTGGCATCCTGAATTGCCTCCCAAATCGTGAAAGCATGCTCAATGCAGCCCGGCATCCCTGGCACTCCTGCTTTCTGGACGCTTTAGTCCACGTAGCCATTGCCCTGCAAATAAGCAACAACCCTCCTCGCAAGTATACCCATGAAGATCTTGCACGTCACATTGATGATGGAGATAGGGCGAAATTGTCCGATGCTTTCTGCATCCTGTTCCTTCGGTAGGTATACACCTTCCGCTTTGCACCAGTCGTCGACAAGCTCCTTATCATCCCACAGGTCCCTCAGCAATACGTACAGAATGTGTCTTAGTTCGCCGCAATACTTAAAAACCCTGTAGGACACTCCATCGCCCCCGGGTGCGCTTTTGGCTCTTGCTCTTTTGACAAAATCGTCCACTTCCTTCTCAGTGAACGGTCCCAGTCGGAAGCTCACGCCAGGGGCGGTCGGTCGCTTCAGGCCTCTCATGTCCGGTAGCGGCTCATTACTTTTGGGATCGCTGTATGTCTGCCTGTATGTAGGATTTGTCGTTAACAGTAGTATAGATAATGGACGCCTCTAGAACATCTTTAAAAAATATTAAAAATTCAAGTAGTTTGAAAACAGCCCCCTGAGCTGCTGACAGCCGAATGCTCCGCAGACCGGATTCTGGCGTGGAGATCATCAGGAGAGAATGCGTCGCTGTTTCGGGCTCTACCTCTCTACAGCTATTTTAATGACGCACCGAGCCCCCTCACTGATGTGAGGTCTCCTTGCCAGTTCGACTGTGTGCCTCTACTGTCAACCGTCAGGACTCATTCCAGGTGGTATCCTCTCTCTTCAACCAGATCCAATGGCTTGCTCTTTCTACGGTCTTTTGTAGATCTTTCCTCATGGCATTTCCTTTCTTTGGGCCAAGTCCAGCCACTCTCATCCACCTGCTGACGCTGTCTGCAATGAAGCCTCTACACCCGACCTCGACTGGGAAATGCGATACCTTCCATCCCGCCTCCGCGCACTCTTCGACAAGAGCTTCGTAGCGGCTCTCCTTCCTCTCGTGTGCTGCCTTGATATTATCTTCATAAGGCACCGTCAGCTCTACCAGATGTACCTCTTTCTCTTCTTCGCTCCATAACACCAGGTCAGGCTTCTTTGTTGTTGGAATGGGAAAAAATTTCTTGCTGCCTTCTAGATCTGCAGACACTTCCCATTGGCCACCACTTTCGTCAGCAAGGGCTTTGCTTGTCTTCTCTCTTTCAGGCACCTTACTTCCTTGCAGCACGAACGTGATCTTTCTCAGTCCGTGGTCCTGCGATTTAGGAGCGTACTTTCCCTCATTCACCTGCTCCTTTGCTGTCTTTGTGAGAATCTTGAGCACCTCATTGTGCCTCCACGTGTATCTGTTTAGCGCTAAGTGGCAGTTTGAGAGGATATGTTTCATGGTTCCTAGCTTTCCGCACCTGCACTTGTCATCTTCCTGGGCCTTCCATCTGACCAGGTTCACCGGTGAAGGCAGAACGTCGCAGGTAGCCCGAAGAAGGAAGCTCAGCCTTGAAGTATTCCACTCCCATACCTACCTCCACCCAATCTTTCTTTCCACTACATGCTCCTCCCAACTCGTCACTTGTCCTTGCTGAGCACACTGAACTAGATGAACTTCCCGCCTCTCCGCCTCCATCTTTCGCACCTGCCCTGCTGCAGCTGATCTTCTCTCCTTCTGTGACATTTTCCCAAAGGGCTTGAAGTCACCACTACCCAGCCCCAGCCTGTCTGCCTGTGCAGGGCCAACAATGTCGCCATGCTTCAACACAGAGATGACCTCATCAGCCGCGTCCTCCGCCCTCCATTTTCTTGCCGTTCTGACATCCGGTGGGTTGTCGCTGATCTTATGGTCCTTCGACTCCCTCAGCATCATCACCGTCCTGATCTTTCCTGCCTTGTAGATCTCCACGATTGAAGTGAGTGGCACCTGGAGCGCGCCTTTCTGCCTGTACAGGGCTGATGTGTTAATTGTTCGTGATAGGCCTAGCCACTTTCTGATGAAGTTGTTACACGCTCTCTCTATCATTTCAACTCTTGACAAGGCGACTTCGTACATTGTCAGTGGCCATGCAAGCCGCGGGTATAGGGCGAACTGAAGACACCATATCTTGTACTTTCCTGGCAGCCTAGTCTTGTCAATGGCTTTCAGGCCATCCTCTGCTTGTTTCATGATAGCCACGCCACGGCTCTTGTCATTCAGTGCTCCCGCATACCATCGGCCTAAACTCTTAACAGGCTCATCTTTCACTGTGGGTATCTTCTCCCCCGCGATCGTGAATTTCTGTTGCTTCTGCTTTCCTTTGTGCAAGGTCAGGCTCCTGGACTTCTTGGCTTTGAATTTCATCCTCGACCACGTTACCAGCTCATCCAGCCGCGCCAAGACCGTCTGCATTATGTCCGCATCTTTTGTCAGCAGAGTCACATCATCCATGAATGCCTTCTTCGGTGCTCTTACTTCTGCCTCTTCTTCACTTAAGCCTGCTGACCTCAAGAGCATCTCCATCACTAGGATGAACCAGATGACCGAAATCGTGCAGCCAGCTGCTATACCGATCTCCAAACGGTGCCACTCAGTTGTGAATTCTTCTGTTGAGAATCGCATCTGGAATTTGCTGTAGTACTCGTTCATGATGTCTTGCACCTTGCGCGGGATGTAGAAGAATTCCATTGCTTTCATCAGCAGTTTGTGGGGTACTGACCCATAGGCATTCGCCAGATCCAACCAGACCACGTTCAGGTTACTTTTGGCTTTCTTGGCATCCTGAATTGCCTCCCAAATCGTGAAAGCATGCTCAATGCAGCCCGGCATCCCTGGCACTCCTGCTTTCTGGACGCTTTCGTCCACGTAGCCATTGCCCTGCAAATAAGCAACAACCCTCCTCGCAAGTATACCCATGAAGATCTTGCACGTCACATTGATGATGGAGATAGGGCGAAATTGTCCGATGCTTTCTGCATCCTGTTCCTTCGGTAGGTATACACCTTCCGCTTTGCACCAGTCGTCGACAAGCTCCTTATCATCCCACAGGTCCCTCAGCAATACGTACAGAATGTGTCTTAGTTCGCCGCAATACTTAAAAACCCATCGCCCCCGGGTGCGCTTTTGGCTCTTGCTCTTTTGACAAAATCGTCCACTTCCTTCTCAGTGAACGGTCCCAGTCGGAAGCTCACGCCAGGGGCGGTTGGTCGCTTCAGGCCTCTCATGTACGGTAGCGGCTCATTACTTTTGGGATCGCTGTATGTCTGCCTGTATGTAGGATTTGTCGTTAACAGTAGTATAGATAATGGACGCCTCTAGAACATCTTTAAAAAATATTAAAAATTCAAGTAGTTTGAAAACAGCCCCCTGAGCTGCTGACAGCCGAATGCTCCGCAGACCGGATTCTGGCGTGGAGATCATCAGGAGAGAATGCGTCGCTGTTTCGGGCTCTACCTCTCTACAGCTATTTTAATGACGCACCGAGCCCCCTCACTGATGTGAGGTCTCCTTGCCAGTTCGACTGTGTGCCTCTACTGTCAACCGTCAGGACTCATTCCAGGTGGTATCCTCTCTCTTCAACCAGATCCAATGGCTTGCTCTTTCTACGGTCTTTTGTAGATCTTTCCTCATGGCATTTCCTTTCTTTGGGCCAAGTCCAGCCACTCTCATCCACCTGCTGACGCTGTCTGCAATGAAGCCTCTACACCCGACCTCGACTGGGAAATGCGATACCTTCCATCCCGCCTCCGCGCACTCTTCGACAAGAGCTTCGTAGCGGCTCTCCTTCCTCTCGTGTGCTGCCTTGATATTATCTTCATAAGGCACCGTCAGCTCTACCAGATGTACCTCTTTCTCTTCTTCGCTCCATAACACCAGGTCAGGCTTCTTTGTTGTTGGAATGGGAAAAAATTTCTTGCTGCCTTCTAGATCTGCAGACACTTCCCATTGGCCACCACTTTCGTCAGCAAGGGCTTTGCTTGTCTTCTCTCTTTCAGGCACCTTACTTCCTTGCAGCACGAACGTGATCTTTCTCAGTCCGTGGTCCTGCGATTTAGGAGCGTACTTTCCCTCATTCACCTGCTCCTCTGCTGTCTTTGTGAGAATCTTGAGCACCTCATTGTGCCTCCACGTGTATCTGTTTAGCGCTAAGTGGCAGTTTGAGAGGATATGTTTCATGGTTCCTAGCTTTCCGCACCTGCACTTGTCATCTTCCTGGGCCTTCCATCTGACCAGGTTCACCGGTGAAGGCAGAACGTCGCAGGTAGCCCGAAGAAGGAAGCTCAGCCTTGAAGTATTCCACTCCCATACCTCACTCCACCCAATCTTTCTTTCCACTACATGCTCCTCCCAACTCGTCACTTGTCCTTGCTGAGCACACTGAACTAGATGAACTTCCCGCCTCTCCGCCTCCATCTTTCGCACCTGCCCTGCTGCAGCTGATCTTCTCTCCTTCTGTTACATTTTCCCAAAGGGCTTGAAGTCACCACTACCCAGCCCCAGCCTGTCTTGCCTGTGCAGGACCAACAATGTCGCCATGCTTCAACACAGAGATGACCTCATCAGCCGCGTCCTCCGCCCTCCATTTTCTTGCCGTTCTGACATCCGGTGGGTTGTCGCTGATCTTATAGTCCTTTGACTCCCTCAGCATCATCACCGTCCTGATCTTTCCTGCCTTGTAGATCTCCACGATTGAAGTGAGTGGCACCTGGAGCGCGCCTTTCTGCCTGTACAGGGCTGATGTGTTAATTGTTCGTGATAGGCCTAGCCACTTTCTGATGAAGTTGTTACACGCTCTCTCTATCATTTCAACTCTTGACAAGGCGACTTCGTACATTGTCAGTGGCCATGCAAGCCGCGGGTATAGGGCGAACTGAAGATACCATATCTTGTACTTTCCTGGCAGCCTAGTCTTGTCAATGGCTTTCAGGCCATCCTCTGCTTGTTTCATGATAGCCACGCCACGGCTCTTGTCATTCAGTGCTCCCGCATACCATCGGCCTAAACTCTTAACAGGCTCATCTTTCACTGTGGGTATCTTCTCCCCCGCGATCGTGAATTTCTGTTGCTTCTGCTTTCCTTTGTGCAAGGTCAGGCTCCTGGACTTCTTGGCTTTGAATTTCATCCTCGACCACGTTACCAGATCTTGCACGTCACATTGATGATGGAGATAGGGCGAAATTGTCCGATGCTTTCTGCATCCTGTTCCTTCGGTAGGTATACACCTTCCGCTTTGCACCAGTCGTCGACAAGCTCCTTATCATCCCACAGGTCCCTCAGCAATACGTACAGAATGTGTCTTAGTTCGCCGCAATACTTAAAAACCCTGTAGGACACTCCATCGCCCCCGGGTGCGCTTTTGGCTCTTGCTCTTTTGACAAAATCGTCCACTTCCTTCTCAGTGAACGGTCCCAGTCGGAAGCTCACGCCAGGGGCGGTCGGTCGCTTCAGGCCTCTCATGTCCGGTAGCGGCTCATTACTTTTGGGATCGCTGTATGTCTGCCTGTATGTAGGATTTGTCGTTAACAGTAGTATAGATAATGGACGCCTCTAGAACATCTTTAAAAAATATTAAAAATTCAAGTAGTTTGAAAACAGCCCCCTGAGCTGCTGACAGCCGAATGCTCCGCAGACCGGATTCTGGCGTGGAGATCATCAGGAGAGAATGCGTCGCTGTTTCGGGCTCTACCTCTCTACAGCTATTTTAATGACGCACCGGGCCCCCTCACTGATGTGAGGTCTCCTTGCCAGTTCGACTGTGTGCCTCTACTGTCAACCGTCAGGACTCATTCCAGGTGGTATCCTCTCTCTTCAACCAGATCCAATGGCTTGCTCTTTCTACGGTCTTTTGTAG
This sequence comes from Onchidella celtica, assembly GCA_963931925.1. NCBI lineage: Eukaryota > Metazoa > Mollusca > Gastropoda > Systellommatophora > Onchidiidae > Onchidella > Onchidella celtica. The sequence goes on along the minus strand of OZ007573.1, from coordinate 26,117,793 downwards.
ATCTTTCCTCATGGCATTTCCTTTCTTTGTGCCAAGTCCAGCCACTCTCATCCACCTGCTGACGCTGTCTGCAATGAAGCCTCTACACCCGACCTCGACTGGGAAATGCGATACCTTCCATCCCGCCTCCGCGCACTCTTCGACAAGAGCTTCGTAGCGGCTCTCCTTCCTCTCGTGTGCTGCCTTGATATTATCTTCATAAGGCACCGTCAGCTCTACCAGATGTACCTCTTTCTCTTCTTCGCTCCATAACACCAGGTCAGGCTTCTTTGTTGTTGGAATGGGAAAAAATTTCTTGCTGCCTTCTAGATCTGCAGACACTTCCCATTGGCCACCACTTTCGTCAGCAAGGGCTTTGCTTGTCTTCTCTCTTTCAGGCACCTTACTTCCTTGCAGCACGAACGTGATCTTTCTCAGTCCGTGGTCCTGCGATTTAGTAGCGTACTTTCCCTCATTCACCTGCTCCTTTGCTGTCTTTGTGAGAATCTTGAGCACCTCATTGTGCCTCCACGTGTATCTGTTTAGCGCTAAGTGGCAGTTTGAGAGGATATGTTTCATGGTTCCTAGCTTTCCGCACCTGCACTTGTCATCTTCCTGGGCCTTCCATCTGACCACCGGTGAAAGCAGAACGTCGCAGGTAGCCCGAAGAAGGAAGCTCAGCCTTGAAGTATTCCACTCCCATACCTCACTCCACCCAATCTTTCTTTCCACTACATGCTCCTCCCAACTCGTCACTTGTCCTTGCTGAGCACACTGAACTAGATGAACTTCCCGCCTCTCCGCCTCCATCTTTCGCACCTGCCCTGCTGCAGCTGATCTTCTCTCCTTCTGTGACATTTTCCCAAAGGGCTTGAAGTCACCACTACCCAGCCCCAGCCTGTCTGCCTGTGCAGGGCCAACAATGTCGCCATGCTTCAACACAGAGATGACCTCATCAGCCGCGTCCTCCGCCCTCCATTTTCTTGCCGTTCTGACATCCGGTGGGTTGTCGCTGATCTTATGGTCCTTCGACTCCCTCAGCATCATCACCGTCCTGATCTTTCCTGCCTTGTAGATCTCCACGATTGAAGTGAGTGGCACCTGGAGCGCGCCTTTCTGCCTGTACAGGGCTGATGTGTTAATTGTTCGTGATAGGCCTAGCCACTTTCTGATGAAGTTGTTACACGCTCTCTCTATCATTTCAACTCTTGACAAGGCGACTTCGTACATTGTCAGTGGCCATGCAAGCCGCGGGTATAGGGCGAACTGAAGACACCATATCTTGTACTTTCCTGGCAGCCTAGTCTTGTCAATGGCTTTCAGGCCATCCTCTGCTTGTTTCATGATAGCCACGCCACGGCTCTTGTCATTCAGTGCTCCCGCATACCATCGGCCTAAACTCTTAACAGGCTCATCTTTCACTGTGGGTATCTTCTCCCCCGCGATCGTGAATTTCTGTTGCTTCTGCTTTCCTTTGTGCAAGGTCAGGCTCCTGGACTTCTTGGCTTTGAATTTCATCCTCGACCACGTTACCAGCTCATCCAGCCGCGCCTAGACCGTCTGCATTATGTCCGCATCTTTTGTCAGCAGAGTCACATCATCCATGAATGCCTTCTTCGGTGCTCTTACTTCTGCCTCTTCTTCACTTAAGCCTGCTGACCTCAAGAGCATCTCCATCACTAGGATGAACCAGATGACCGAAATCGTGCAGCCAGCTGCTATACCGATCTCCAAACTCAGTTGTGAATTCTTCTGTTGAGAATCGCATCTGGAATTTGCTGTAGTACTCGTTCATGATGTCTTGCACCTTGCGCGGGATGTAGAAGAATTCCATTGCTTTCATCAGCAGTTTGTGGGGTACTGACCCATAGGCATTCGCCAGATCCAACCAGACCACGTTCATGTTACTTTTGGCTTTATTGGCATCCTGAATTGCCTCCCAAATCGTGAAAGCATGATCAATGCAGCCCGGCATCCCTGGCACTCCTGCTTTCTGGACGCTTTCGTCCACGTAGCCATTGCCCTACAAATAAGCAACAACCCTCCTCGCAAGTATACCCATGAAGATCTTGCACGTCATATTGATGATGGAGATAGGGCGAAATTGTCCGATGCTTTCTGCATCCTGTTCCTTCGGTAGGTTTAATGCTTTGCACCAGTCGTCGACAAGCTCCTTATCATCCCACAGGTCCCTCAGCAATACGTACAGAATGTGTCTTAGTTCGCCGCAATACTTAAAAACCCTGTAGGACACTCCATCGCCCCCGGGTGCGCTTTTGGCTCTTGCTCTTTTGACAAAATCGTCCACTTCCTTCTCAGTGAACGGTCCCAGTCGGAAGCTCACGCCAGGGGCGGTCGGTCGCTTCAGGCCTCTCATGTCCGGTAGCGGCTCATTACTTTTGGGATCGCTGTATGTCTGCCTGTATGTAGGATTTGTCGTTAACAGTAGTATAGATAATGGACGCCTCTAGAACATCTTTAAAAAATATTAAAAATTCAAGTAGTTTGAAAACAGCCCCCTGAGCTGCTGACAGCCGAATGCTCCGCAGACCGGATTCTGGCGTGGAGATCATCAGGAGAGAATGCCTCGCTGTTTCGGGCTCTACCTCTCTACAGCTATTTTAATGACGCACCGAGCCCCCTCACTGATGTGAGGTCTCCTTGCCAGTTCGACTGTGTGCCTCTACTGTCAACCGTCAGGACTCATTCCAGGTGGTATCCTCTCTCTTCAACCAGATCCAATGGCTTGCTCTTTCTACGGTCTTTTGTAGATCTTTCCTCATGGCATTTCCTTTCTTTGGGCCAAGTCCAGCCACTCTCATCCACCTGCTGACGCTGTCTGCAATGAAGCCTCTACACCCGACCTCGACTGGGAAATGCGATACCTTCCATCCCGCCTCCGCGCACTCTTCGACAAGAGCTTCGTAGCGGCTCTCCTTCCTCTCGTGTGCTGCCTTGATATTATCTTCATAAGGCACCGTCAGCTCTACCAGATGTACCTCTTTCTCTTCTTCGCTCCATAACACCAGGTCAGGCTTCTTTGTTGTTGGAATGGGAAAAAATTTCTTGCTGCCTTCTAGATCTGCAGACACTTCCCATTGGCCACCACTTTCGTCAGCAAGGGCTTTGCTTGTCTTCTCTCTTTCAGGCACCTTACTTCCTTGCAGCACGAACGTGATCTTTCTCAGTCGGTGGTCCTGCGATTTAGGAGCGTACTTTCCCTCATTCACCTGCTCCTTTGCTGTCTTTGTGAGAATCTTGAGCACCTCATTGTGCCTCCACGTGTATCTGTTTAGCGCTAAGTGGCAGTTTGAGAGGATATGTTTCATGGTTCCTAGCTTTCCGCACCTGCACTTGTCATCTTCCTGGGCTTTCCATCTGACCAGGTTCACCGGTGAAGGCAGAACGTCGCAGGTAGCCCGAAGAAGGAAGCTCAGCCTTGAAGTATTCCACTCCCATACCTACCTCCACCCAATCTTTCTTTCCACTACATGCTCCTCCCAACTCGTCACTTGTCCTTGCTGAGCACACTGAACTAGATGAACTTCCCGCCTCTCCGCCTCCATCTTTCGCACCTGCCCTGCTGCAGCTGATCTTCTCTCCTTCTGTGACATTTTCCCAAAGGGCTTGAAGTCACCACTACCCAGCCCCAGCCTGTCTTGCCTGTGCAGGACCAACAATGTCGCCATGCTTCAACACAGAGATGACCTCATCAGCCGCGTCCTCCGCCCTCCATTTTCTTGCCGTTCTGACATCCGGTGGGTTGTCGCTGATCTTATGGTCCTTCGACTCCCTCAGCATCATCACCGTCCTGATCTTTCCTGCCTTGTAGATCTCCACGATTGAAGTGAGTGGCACCTGGAGCGCGCCTTTCTGCCTGTACAGGGCTGATGTGTTAATTGTTCGTGATAGGCCTAGCCACTTTCTGATGAAGTTGTTACACGCTCTCTCTATCATTTCAACTCTTGACAAGGCGACTTCGTACATTGTCAGTGGCCATGCAAGCCGCGGGTATAGGGCGAACTGAAGACACCATATCTTGTACTTTCCTGGCAGCCTAGTCTTGTCAATGGCTTTCAGGCCATCCTCTGCTTGTTTCATGATAGCCACGCCACGGCTCTTGTCATTCAGTGCTCCCGCATACCATCGGCCTAAACTCTTAACAGGCTCATCTTTCACTGTGGGTATCTTCTCCCCCGCGATCGTGAATTTCTGTTGCTTCTGCTTTCCTTTGTGCAAGGTCAGGCTCCTGGACTTCTTGGCTTTGAATTTCATCCTCGACCACGTTACCAGATCTTGCACGTCACATTGATGATGGAGATAGGGCGAAATTGTCCGATGCTTTCTGCATCCTGTTCCTTCGGTAGGTATACACCTTCCGCTTTGCACCAGTCGTCGACAAGCTCCTTATCATCCCACAGGTCCCTCAGCAATACGTACAGAATGTGTCTTAGTTCGCCGCAATACTTAAAAACCCTGTAGGACACTCCATCGCCCCCGGGTGCGCTTTTGGCTCTTGCTCTTTTGACAAAATCGTCCACTTCCTTCTCAGTGAACGGTCCCAGTCGGAAGCTCACGCCAGGGGCGGTCGGTCGCTTCAGGCCTCTCATGTCCGGTAGCGGCTCATTACTTTTGGGATCGCTGTATGTCTGCCTGTATGTAGGATTTGTCGTTAACAGTAGTATAGATAATGGACGCCTCTAGAACATCTTTAAAAAATATTAAAAATTCAAGTAGTTTGAAAACAGCCCCCTGAGCTGCTGACAGCCGAATGCTCCGCAGACCGGATTCTGGCGTGGAGATCATCAGGAGAGAATGCGTCGCTGTTTCGGGCTCTACCTCTCTACAGCTATTTTAATGACGCACCGAGCCCCCTCACTGATGTGAGGTCTCCTTGCCAGTTCGACTGTGTGCCTCTACTGTCAACCGTCAGGACTCATTCCAGGTGGTATCCTCTCTCTTCAACCAGATCCAATGGCTTGCTCTTTCTACGGTCTTTTGTAGATCTTTCCTCATGGCATTTCCTTTCTTTGGGCCAAGTCCAGCCACTCTCATCCACCTGCTGACGCTGTCTGCAATGAAGCCTCTACACCCGACCTCGACTGGGAAATGCGATACCTTCCATCCCGCCTCCGCGCACTCTTCGACAAGAGCTTCGTAGCGGCTCTCCTTCCTCTCGTGTGCTGCCTTGATATTATCTTCATAAGGCACCGTCAGCTCTACCAGATGTACCTCTTTCTCTTCTTCGCTCCATAACACCAGGTCAGGCTTCTTTGTTGTTGGAATGGGAAAAAATTTCTTGCTGCCTTCTAGATCTGCAGACACTTCCCATTGGCCACCACTTTCGTCAGCAAGGGCTTTGCTTGTCTTCTCTCTTTCAGGCACCTTACTTCCTTGCAGCACGAACGTGATCTTTCTCAGTCCGTGGTCCTGCGATTTAGGAGCGTACTTTCCCTCATTCACCTGCTCCTTTGCTGTCTTTGTGAGAATCTTGAGCACCTCATTGTGCCTCCACGTGTATCTCTTTAGCGCTAAGTGGCAGTTTGAGAGGATATGTTTCATGGTTCCTAGCTTTCCGCACCTGCACTTGTCATCTTCCTGGGCCTTCCATCTGACCAGGTTCACCGGTGAAGGCAGAACGTCGTAGGTAGCCCGAAGAAGGAAGCTCAGCCTTGAAGTATTCTACTCCCATACCTCACTCCACCCAATCTTTCTTTCCACTACATGCTCCTCCCAACTCGTCACTTGTCCTTGCTGAGCACACTGAACTAGATAAACTTCCCGCCTCTCCGCCTCCATCTTTCGCACCTGCCCTGCTTGCAGCTGATCTTCTCTCCTTCTGTGACATTTTCCCAAAGGGCTTGAAGTCACCACTACCCAGCCCCAGCCTGTCTGCCTGTGCAGGGCCAACAATGTCGCCATGCTTCAACACAGAGATGACCTCATCAGCCGCGTCCTCCGCCCTCCATTTTCTTGCCGTTCTGACATCCGGTGGGTTGTCGCTGATCTTATGGTCCTTCGACTCCCTCAGCATCATCACCGTCCTGATCTTTCCTGCCTTGTAGATCTCCACGATTGAAGTGAGTGGCACCTGGAGCGCGCCTTTCTGCCTGTACAGGGCTGATGTGTTAATTGTTCGTGATAGGCCTAGCCACTTTCTGATGAAGTTGTTACACGCTCTCTCTATCATTTCAACTCTTGACAAGGCGACTTCGTACATTGTCAGTGGCCATGCAAGCCGCGGGTATAGGGCGAACTGAAGACACCATATCTTGTACTTTCCTGGCAGCCTAGTCTTGTCAATGGCTTTCAGGCCATCCTCTGCTTGTTTCATGATAGCCACGCCACGGCTCTTGTCATTCAGTGCTCCCGCATACCATCGGCCTAAACTCTTAACAGGCTCATCTTTCACTGTGGGTATCTTCTCCCCCGCGATCGTGAATTTCTGTTGCTTCTGCTTTCCTTTGTGCAAGGTCAGGCTCCTGGACTTCTTGGCTTTGAATTTCATCCTCGACCACGTTACCAGCTCATCCAGCCGCGCCAAGACCGTCTGCATTATGTCCGCATCTTTTGTCAGCAGAGTCACATCATCCATGAATGCCTTCTTCGGTGCTCTTACTTCTGCCTCTTCTTCACTTAAGCCTGCTGACCTCAAGAGCATCTCCATCACTAGGATGAACCAGATGACCGAAATCGTGCAGCCAGCTGCTATACCGATCTCCAAACTCAGTTGTGAATTCTTCTGTTGAGAATTTCATCTGGAATTTGCTGTAGTACTCGTTCATGATGTCTTGCACCTTGCGCGGGATGTAGAAGAATTCCATTGCTTTCATCAGCAGTTTGTGGGGTACTGACCCATAGGCATTCGCCAGATCCAACCAGACCACGTTCAGGTTACTTTTGGCTTTCTTGGCATCCTGAATTGCCTCCCAAATCGTGAAAGCATGCTCAATGCAGCCCGGCATCCCTGGCACTCCTGCTTTCTGGACGCTTTCGTCCACGTAGCCATTGCCCTGCAAATAAGCAACAACCCTCCTCGCAAGTATACCCATGAAGATCTTGCACGTCACATTGATGATGGAGATAGGGCGAAATTGTCCGATGCTTTCTGCATCCTGTTCCTTCGGTAGGTATACACCTTCCGCTTTACACCAGTCGTCGACAAGCTCCTTATCATCCCACAGGTCCCTCAGCAATACGTACAGAATGTGTCTTAGTTCGCCGCAATACTTAAAAACCCTGTAGGACACTCCATCGCCCCCGGGTGCGCTTTTGGCTCTTGCTCTTTTGACAAAATCGTCCACTTCCTTCTCAGTGAACGGTCCCAGTCGGAAGCTCACGCCAGGGGCGGTCGGTCGCTTCAGGCCTCTCATGTCCGGTAGCGGCTCATTACTTTTGGGATCGCTGTATGTCTGCCTGTATGTAGGATTTGTCGTTAACAGTAGTATAGATAATGGACGCCTCTAGAACATCTTTAAAAAATATTAAAAATTCAAGTAGTTTGAAAACAGCCCCCTGAGCTGCTGACAGCCGAATGCTCCGCAGACCGGATTCTGGCGTGGAGATCATCAGGAGAGAATGCGTCGCTGTTTCGGGCTCTACCTCTCTACAGCTATTTTAATGACGCACCGGGCCCCCTCACTGATGTGAGGTCTCCTTGCCAGTTCGACTGTGTGCCTCTACTGTCAACCGTCAGGACTCATTCCAGGTGGTATCCTCTCTCTTCAACCAGATCCAATGGCTTGCTCTTTCTACGGTCTTTTGTAGATCTTTCCTCATGGCATTTCCTTTCTTTGTGCCAAGTCCAGCCACTCTCATCCACCTGCTGACGCTGTCTGCAATGAAGCCTCTACACCCGACCTCGACTGGGAAATGCGATACCTTCCATCCCGCCTCCGCGCACTCTTCGACAAGAGCTTCGTAGCGGCTCTCCTTCCTCTCGTGTGCTGCCTTGATATTATCTTCATAAGGCACCGTCAGCTCTACCAGATGTACCTCTTTCTCTTCTTCGCTCCATAACACCAGGTCAGGCTTCTTTGTTGTTGGAATGGGAAAAAATTTCTTGCTGCCTTCTAGATCTGCAGACACTTCCCATTGGCCACCACTTTCGTCAGCAAGGGCTTTGCTTGTCTTCTCTCTTTCAGGCACCTTACTTCCTTGCAGCACGAACGTGATCTTTCTCAGTCCGTGGTCCTGCGATTTAGTAGCGTACTTTCCCTCATTCACCTGCTCCTTTGCTGTCTTTGTGAGAATCTTGAGCACCTCATTGTGCCTCCACGTGTATCTGTTTAGCGCTAAGTGGCAGTTTGAGAGGATATGTTTCATGGTTCCTAGCTTTCCGCACCTGCACTTGTCATCTTCCTGGGCCTTCCATCTGACCACCGGTGAAGGCAGAACGTCGCAGGTAGCCCGAAGAAGGAAGCTCAGCCTTGAAGTATTCCACTCCCATACCTCACTCCACCCAATCTTTCTTTCCACTACATGCTCCTCCCAACTCGTCACTTGTCCTTGCTGAGCACACTGAACTAGATGAACTTCCCGCCTCTCCGCCTCCATCTTTCGCACCTGCCCTGCTGCAGCTGATCTTCTCTCCTTCTGTGACATTTTCCCAAAGGGCTTGAAGTCACCACTACCCAGCCCCAGCCTGTCTGCCTGTGCAGGGCCAACAATGTCGCCATGCTTCAACACAGAGATGACCTCATCAGCCGCGTCCTCCGCCCTCCATTTTCTTGCCGTTCTGACATCCGGTGGGTTGTCGCTGATCTTATGGTCCTTCGACTCCCTCAGCATCATCACCGTCCTGATCTTTCCTGCCTTGTAGATCTCCACGATTGAAGTGAGTGGCACCTGGAGCGCGCCTTTCTGCCTGTACAGGGCTGATGTGTTAATTGTTCGTGATAGGCCTAGCCACTTTCTGATGAAGTTGTTACACGCTCTCTCTATCATTTCAACTCTTGACAAGGCGACTTCGTACATTGTCAGTGGCCATGCAAGCCGCGGGTATAGGGCGAACTGAAGACACCATATCTTGTACTTTCCTGGCAGCCTAGTCTTGTCAATGGCTTTCAGGCCATCCTCTGCTTGTTTCATGATAGCCACGCCACGGCTCTTGTCATTCAGTGCTCCCGCATACCATCGGCCTAAACTCTTAACAGGCTCATCTTTCACTGTGGGTATCTTCTCCCCCGCGATCGTGAATTTCTGTTGCTTCTGCTTTCCTTTGTGCAAGGTCAGGCTCCTGGACTTCTTGGCTTTGAATTTCATCCTCGACCACGTTACCAGCTCATCCAGCCGCGCCTAGACCGTCTGCATTATGTCCGCATCTTTTGTCAGCAGAGTCACATCATCCATGAATGCCTTCTTCGGTGCTCTTACTTCTGCCTCTTCTTCACTTAAGCCTGCTGACCTCAAGAGCATCTCCATCACTAGGATGAACCAGATGACCGAAATCGTGCAGCCAGCTGCTATACCGATCTCCAAACTCAGTTGTGAATTCTTCTGTTGAGAATCGCATCTGGAATTTGCTGTAGTACTCGTTCATGATGTCTTGCACCTTGCGCTGGATGTAGAAGAATTCCATTGCTTTCATCAGCAGTTTGTGGGGTACTGACCCATAGGCATTCGCCAGATCCAACCAGACCACGTTCAGGTTACTTTTGGCTTTCTTGGCATCCTGAATTGCCTCCCAAATCGTGAAAGCATGATCAATGCAGCCCGGCATCCCTGGCACTCCTGCTTTCTGGACGCTTTCGTCCACGTAGCCATTGCCCTACAAATAAGCAACAACCCTCCTCGCAAGTATACCCATGAAGATCTTGCACGTCACATTGATGATGGAGATAGGGCGAAATTGTCCGATGCTTTCTGCATCCTGTTCCTTCGGTAGGTTTAATGATTTGCACCAGTCGTCGACAAGCTCCTTATCATCCCACAGGTCCCTCAGCAATACGTACAGAATGTGTCTTAGTTCGCCGCAATACTTAAAAACCCTGTAGGACACTCCATCGCCCCCGGGTGCGCTTTTGGCTCTTGCTCTTTTGACAAAATCGTCCACTTCCTTCTCAGTGAACGGTCCCAGTCGGAAGCTCACGCCAGGGGCGGTCGGTCGCTTCAGGCCTCTCATGTCCGGTAGCGGCTCATTACTTTTGGGATCGCTGTATGTCTGCCTGTATGTAGGATTTGTCGTTAACAGTAGTATAGATAATGGACGCCTCTAGAACATCTTTAAAAAATATTAAAAATTCAAGTAGTTTGAAAACAGCCCCCTGAGCTGCTGACAGCCGAATGCTCCGCAGACCGGATTCTGGCGTGGAGATCATCAGGAGAGAATGCCTCGCTGTTTCGGGCTCTACCTCTCTACAGCTATTTTAATGACGCACCGAGCCCCCTCACTGATGTGAGGTCTCCTTGCCAGTTCGACTGTGTGCCTCTACTGTCAACCGTCAGGACTCATTCCAGGTGGTATCCTCTCTCTTCAACCAGATCCAATGGCTTGCTCTTTCTACGGTCTTTTGTAGATCTTTCCTCATGGCATTTCCTTTCTTTGGGCCAAGTCCAGCCAATCTCATCCACCTGCTGACGCTGTCTGCAATGAAGCCTCTACACCCGACCTCGACTGGGAAATGCGATACCTTCCATCCCGCCTCCGCGCACTCTTCGACAAGAGCTTCGTAGCGGCTCTCCTTCCTCTCGTGTGCTGCCTTGATATTATCTTCATAAGGCACCGTCAGCTCTACCAGATGTACCTCTTTCTCTTCTTCGCTCCATAACACCAGGTCAGGCTTCTTTGTTGTTGGAATGGGAAAAAATTTCTTGCTGCCTTCTAGATCTGCAGACACTTCCCATTGGCCACCACTTTCGTCAGCAAGGGCTTTGCTTGTCTTCTCTCTTTCAGGCACCTTACTTCCTTGCAGCACGAACGTGATCTTTCTCAGTCCGTGGTCCTGCGATTTAGGAGCGTACTTTCCCTCATTCACCTGCTCCTTTGCTGTCTTTGTGAGAATCTTGAGCACCTCATTGTGCCTCCACGTGTATCTGTTTAGCGCTAAGTGGCAGTTTGAGAGGATATGTTTCATGGTTCCTAGCTTTCCGCACCTGCAATTGTCATCTTCCTGGGCCTTCCATCTGACCAGGTTCACCGGTGAAGGCAGAACGTCGTAGGTAGCCCGAAGAAGGAAGCTCAGCCTTGAAGTATTCCACTCCCATACCTCACTCCACCCAATCTTTCTTTCCACTACATGCTCCTCCCAACTCGTCACTTGTCCTTGCTGAGCACACTGAACTAGATGAACTTCCCGCCTCTCCGCCTCCATCTTTCGCACCTGCCCTGCTGCAGCTGATCTTCTCTCCTTCTGTGACATTTTCCCAAAGGGCTTGAAGTCACCACTACCCAGCCCCAGCCTGTCTGCCTGTGCAGGGCCAACAATGTCGCCATGCTTCAACACAGAGATGACCTCATCAGCCGCATCCTCCGCCCTCCATTTTCTTGCCGTTCTGACATCCGGTGGGTTGTCGCTGATCTTATGGTCCTTCGACTCCCTCAGCATCATCACCGTCCTGATCTTTCCTGCCTTGTAGATCTCCACGATTGAAGTGAGTGGCACCTGGAGCGCGCCTTTCTGCCTGTACAGGGCTGATGTGTTAATTGTTCGTGATAGGCCTAGCCACTTTCTGATAAAGTTGTTACACGCTCTCTCTATCATTTCAACTCTTGACAAGGCGACTTCGTACATTGTCAGTGGCCATGCAAGCCGCGGGTATAGGGCGAACTGAAGACACCATATCTTGTACTTTCCTGGCAGCCTAGTCTTGTCAATGGCTTTCAGGCCATCCTCTGCTTGTTTCATGATAGCCACGCCACGGCTCTTGTCATTCAATGCTCCCGCATACCATCGGCCTAAACTCTTAACAGGCTCATCTTTCACTGTGGGTATCTTCTCCCCCGCGATCGTGAATTTCTGTTGCTTCTGCTTTCCTTTGTGCAAGGTCAGGCTCCTGGACTTCTTGGCTTTGAATTTCATCCTCGACCACGTTACCAGGTCATCCAGCCGCGTGAAGACCGTCTGCATTATGTCCGCATCTTTTGTCAGCAGAGTCACATCATCCATGAATGCCTTCTTCGGTGCTCTTACTTCTGCCTCTTCTTCACTTAAGCCTGCTGACCTCAAGAGCATCTCCATCACTAGGATGAACCAGATGACCGAAATCGTGCAGCCAGCTGCTATACCGATCTTCAAACGGTGCCACTCAGTTGTGAATTCTTCTGTTGAGAATCGCATCTGGAATTTGCTGTAGTACTCGTTCATGATGTCTTGCACCTTGCGCGGGATGTAGAAGAATTCCATTGCTTTCATCAGCAGTTTGTGGGGTACTGACCCATAGGCATTCGCCAGATCCAACCAGACCACGTTCAGGTTACTTTTGGCTTTCTTGGCATCCTGAATTGCCTCCCAAATCGTGAAAGCATGCTCAATGCAGCCCGGCATCCCTGGCACTCCTGCTTTATGGACGCTTTCGTCCACGTAGCCATTGCCCTGCAAATAAGCAACAACCCTCCTCGCAAGTATACCCATGAAGATCTTGCACGTCACATTGATGATGGAGATAGGGCGAAATTGTCCGATGCTTTCTGCATCCTGTTCCTTCGGTAGGTATACACCTTCCGCTTTGCACCAGTCGTCGACAAGCTCTTTATCATCCCACAGGTCCCTCAGCAATACGTACAGAATGTGTCTTAGTTCGCCGCAATACTTAAAAACCCTGTAGGACACTCCATCGCCCCCGGGTGCGCTTTTGGCTCTTGCTCTTTTGACAAAATCGTCCACTTCCTTCTCAGTGAACGGTCCCAGTCGGAAGCTCACGCCAGGGGCGGTCGGTCGCTTCAGGCCTCTCATGTCCGGTAGCGGCTCATTACTTTTGGGATCGCTGTATGTCTGCCTGTATGTAGGATTTGTCGTTAACAGTAGTATAGATAATGGACGCCTCTAGAACATCTTTAAAAAATATTAAAAATTCAAGTAGTTTGAAAACAGCCCCCTGAGCTGCTGACAGCCGAATGCTCCGCAGACCGGATTCTGGCGTGGAGATCATCAGGAGAGAATGCGTCGCTGTTTCGGGCTCTACCTCTCTACAGCTATTTTAATGACGCACCGAGCCCCCTCACTGATGTGAGGTCTCCTTGCCAGTTCGACTGTGTGCCTCTACTGTCAACCGTCAGGACTCATTCCAGGTGGTATCCTCTCTCTTCAACCAGATCCAATGGCTTGCTCTTTCTACGGTCTTTTGTAGATCTTTCCTCATGGCATTTCCTTTCTTTGGGCCAAGTCCAGCCACTCTCATCCACCTGCTGACGCTGTCTGCATTGAAGCCTCTACACCCGACCTCGACTGGGAAATGCGATACCTTCCATCCCGCCTCCGCGCACTCTTCGACAAGAGCTTCGTAGCGGCTCTCCTTCCTCTCGTGTGCTGCCTTGATATTATCTTCATAAGGCACCGTCAGCTCTACCAGATGTACCTCTTTCTCTTCTTCGCTCCATAACACCAGGTCAGGCTTCTTTGTTGTTGGAATGGGAAAAAATTTCTTGCTGCCTTCTAGATCTGCAGACACTTCCCATTGGCCACCACTTTCGTCAGCAAGGGCTTTGCTTGTCTTCTCTCTTTCAGGCACCTTACTTCCTTGCAGCACGAACGTGATCTTTCTCAGTCCGTGGTCCTGCGATTTAGGAGCGTACTTTCCCTCATTCACCTGCTCCTTTGCTATCTTTGTGAGAATCTTGAGCACCTCATTGTGCCTCCACGTGTATCTGTTTAGCGCTAAGTGGCAGTTTGAGAGGATATGTTTCATGGTTCCTAGCTTTCCGCACCTGCACTTGTCATCTTCCTGGGCCTTCCATCTGACCAGGTTCACCGGTGAAGGCAGAACGTCGTAGGTAGCCCGAAGAAGGAAGCTCAGCCTTGAAGTATTCCACTCCCATACCTCACTCCACCCAATCTTTCTTTCCACTACATGCTCCTCCCAACTCGTCACTTGTCCTTGCTGAGCACACTGAACTAGATGAACTTCCCGCCTCTCCGCCTCCATCTTTCGCACCTGCCCTGCTGCAGCTGATCTTCTCTCCTTCTGTGACATTTTCCCAAAGGGCTTGAAGTCACCACTACCCAGCCCCAGCCTGTCTGCCTGTGCAGGGCCAACAATGTCGCCATGCTTCAACACAGAGATGACCTCATCAGCCGCGTCCTCCGCCCTCCATTTTCTTGCCGTTCTGACATCCGGTGGGTTGTCGCTGATCTTATGGTCCTTCGACTCCCTCAGCATCATCACCGTCCTGATCTTTCCTGCCTTGTAGATCTCCACGATTGAAGTGAGTGGCACCTGGAGCGCGCCTTTCTGCCTGTACAGGGCTGATGTGTTAATTGTTCGTGATAGGCCTAGCCACTTTCTGATGAAGTTGTTACACGCTCTCTCTATCATTTCAACTCTTGACAAGGCGACTTCGTACATTGTCAGTGGCCATGCAAGCCGCGGGTATAGGGCGAACTGAAGACACCATATCTTGTACTTTCCTGGCAGCCTAGTCTTGTCAATGGCTTTCAGGCCATCCTCTGCTTGTTTCATGATAGCCACGCCACGGCTCTTGTCATTCAGTGCTCCCGCATACCATCGGCCTAAACTCTTAACAGGCTCATCTTTCACTGTGGGTATCTTCTCCCCCGCGATCGTGAATTTCTGTTGCTTCTGCTTTCCTTTGTGCAAGGACTTCTTGGCTTTGAATTTCATCCTCGACCACGTTACCAGCTCATCCAGCCGCGCCAAGACCGTCTGCATTATGTCCGCATCTTTTGTCAGCAGAGTCACATCATCCATGAATGCCTTCTTCGGTGCTCTTACTTCTGCCTCTTCTTCACTTAAGCCTGCTGACCTCAAGAGCATCTCCATCACTAGGATGAACCAGATGACCGAAATCGTGCAGCCAGCTGCTATACCGATCTCCAAACTCAGTTGTGAATTCTTCTGTTGAGAATCGCATCTGGAATTGGCTGTAGTACTCGTTCATGATGTCTTGCACCTTGCGCGGGATGTAGAAGAATTCCATTGCTTTCATCAGCAGTTTGTGGGGTACTGACCCATAGGCATTCGCCAGATCCAACCAGACCACGTTCAGGTTACTTTTGGCTTTCTTGGCATCCTGAATTGCCTCCCAAATCGTGAAAGCATGCTCAATGCAGCCCGGCATCCCTGGCACTCCTGCTTTCTGGACGCTTTCGTCCACGTAGCCATTGCCCTGCAAATAAGCAACAACCCTCCTCGCAAGTATACCCATGAAGATCTTGCACGTCACATTGATGATGGAGATAGGGCGAAATTGTCCGATGCTTTCTGCATCCTGTTCCTTCGGTAGGTATACACCTTCCGCTTTGCACCAGTCGTCGACAAGCTCCTTATCATCCCACAGGTCCCTCAGCAATACGTACAGAATGTGTCTTAGTTCGCCGCAATACTTAAAAACCCTGTAGGACACTCCATCGCCCCCAGGTGCGCTTTTGGCTCTTGCTCTTTTGACAAAATCGTCCACTTCCTTCTCAGTGAACGGTCCCAGTCGGAAGCTCACGCCAGGGGCGGTCGGTCGCTTCAGGCCTCTCATGTCCGGTAGCGGCTCATTACTTTTGGGATCGCTGTATGTCTGCCTGTATGTAGGATTTGTCGTTAACAGTAGTATAGATAATGGACGCCTCTAGAACATCTTTAAAAAATATTAAAAATTCAAGTAGTTTGAAAACAGCCCCCTGAGCTGCTGACAGCCGAATGCTCCGCAGACCGGATTCTGGCGTGGAGATCATCAGGAGAGAATGCGTCGCTGTTTCGGGCTCTACCTCTCTACAGCTATTTTAATGACGCACCGAGCCCGCTCACTGATGTGAGGTCTCCTTGCCAGTTCGACTGTGTGCCTCTACTGTCAACCGTCAGGACTCATTCCAGGTGGTATCCTCTCTCTTCAACCAGATCCAATGGCTTGCTCTTTCTACGGTCTTTTGTAGATCTTTCCTCATGGCATTTCCTTTCTTTGGGCCAAGTCCAGCCACTCTCATCCACCTGCTGACGCTGTCTGCATTGAAGCCTCTACACCCGACCTCGACTGGGAAATGCGATACCTTCCATCCCGCCTCCGCGCACTCTTCGACAAGAGCTTCGTAGCGGCTCTCCTTCCTCTCGTGTGCTGCCTTGATATTATCTTCATAAGGCACCGTCAGCTCTACCAGATGTACCTCTTTCTCTTCTTCGCTCCATAACACCAGGTCAGGCTTCTTTGTTGTTGGAATGGGAAAAAATTTCTTGCTGCCTTCTAGATCTGCAGACACTTCCCATTGGCCACCACTTTCGTCAGCAAGGGCTTTGCTTGTCTTCTCTCTTTCAGGCACCTTACTTCCTTGCAGCACGAACGTGATCTTTCTCAGTCCGTGGTCCTGCGATTTAGGAGCGTACTTTCCCTCATTCACCTGCTCCTTTGCTGTCTTTGTGAGAATCTTGAGCACCTCATTGTGCCTCCACGTGTATCTGTTTAGCGCTAAGTGGCAGTTTGAGAGGATATGTTTCATGGTTCCTAGCTTTCCGCACCTGCACTTGTCATCTTCCTGGGCCTTCCATCTGACCAGGTTCACCGGTGAAGGCAGAACGTCGTAGGTAGCCCGAAGAAGGAAGCTCAGCCTTGAAGTATTCCACTCCCATACCTCACTCCACCCAATCTTTCTTTCCACTACATGCTCCTCCCAACTCGTCACTTGTCCTTGCTGAGCACACTGAACTAGATGAACTTCCCGCCTCTCCGCCTCCATCTTTCGCACCTGCCCTGCTGCAGCTGATCTTCTCTCATTCTGTGACATTTTCCCAAAGGGCTTGAAGTCACCACTACCCAGCCCCAGCCTGTCTGCCTGTGCAGGGCCAACAATGTCGCCATGCTTCAACACAGAGATGACCTCATCAGCCGCGTCCTCCGCCCTCCATTTTCTTGCCGTTCTGACATCCGGTGGGTTGTCGCTGATCTTATGGTCCTTCGACTCCCTCAGCATCATCACCGTCCTGATCTTTCCTGCCTTGTAGATCTCCACGATTGAAGTGAGTGGCACCTGGAGCGCGCCTTTCTGCCTGTACAGGGCTGATGTGTTAATTGTTCGTGATAGGCCTAGCCACTTTCTGATGAAGTTGTTACACGCTCTCTCTATCATTTCAACTCTTGACAAGGCGACTTCGTACATTGTCAGTGGCCATGCAAGCCGCGGGTATAGGGCGAACTGAAGACACCATATCTTGTACTTTCCTGGCAGCCTAGTCTTGTCAATGGCTTTCAGGCCATCCTCTGCTTGTTTCATGATAGCCACGCCACGGCTCTTGTCATTCAGTGCTCCCGCATACCATCGGCCTAAACTCTTAACAGGCTCATCTTTCACTGTGGGTATCTTCTCCCCCGCGATCGTGAATTTCTGTTGCATCTGCTTTCCTTTGTGCAAGGACTTCTTGGCTTTGAATTTCATCCTCGACCACGTTACCAGCTCATCCAGCCGCGCCAAGACCGTCTGCATTATGTCCGCATCTTTTGTCAGCAGAGTCACATCATCCATGAATGCCTTCTTCGGTGCTCTTACTTCTGCCTCTTCTTCACTTAAGCCTGCTGACCTCAAGAGCATCTCCATCACTAGGATGAACCAGATGACCGAAATCGTGCAGCCAGCTGCTATACCGATCTTCAAACGGTGCCACTCAGTTGTGAATTCTTCTGTTGAGAATCGCATCTGGAATTTGCTGTAGTACTCGTTCATGATGTCTTGCACCTTGCGCGGGATGTAGAAGAATTCCATTGCTTTCATCAGCATAGGCATTCGCCAGATCCAACCAGACCACGTTCAGGTTACTTTTGGCTTTCTTGGCATCCTGAATTGCCTCCCAAATCGTGAAAGCATGCTCAATGCAGCCCGGCATCCCTGGCACTCCTGCTTTCTGGACGCTTTCGTCCACGTAGCCATTGCCCTGCAAATAAGCAACAACCCTCCTCGCAAGTATACCCATGAAGATCTTGCACGTCACATTGATGATGGAGATAGGGCGAAATTGTCCGATGCTTTCTGCATCCTGTTCCTTCGGTAGGTTTAATGCTTTGCACCAGTCGTCGACAAGCTCCTTATCATCCCACAGGTCCCTCAGCAATACGTACAGAATGTGTCTTAGTTCGCCGCAATACTTAAAAACCCTGTAGGACACTCCATCGCCCCCGGGTGCGCTTTTGGCTCTTGCTCTTTTGACAAAATCGTCCACTTCCTTCTCAGTGAACGGTCCCAGTCGGAAGCTCACGCCAGGGGCGGTCGGTCGCTTCAGGCCTCTCATGTCCGGTAGCGGCTCATTACTTTTGGGATCGCTGTATGTCTGCCTGTATGTAGGATTTGTCGTTAACAGTAGTATAGATAATGGACGCCTCTAGAACATCTTTAAAAAATATTAAAAATTCAAGTAGTTTGAAAACAGCCCCCTGAGCTGCTGACAGCCGAATGCTCCGCAGACCGGATTCTGGCGTGGAGATCATCAGGAGAGAATGCGTCGCTGTTTCGGGCTCTACCTCTCTACAGCTATTTTAATGACGCACCGAGCCCCCTCACTGATGTGAGGTCTCCTTGCCAGTTCGACTGTGTGCCTCTACTGTCAACCGTCAGGACTCATTCCAGGTGGTATCCTCTCTCTTCAACCAGATCCAATGGCTTGCTCTTTCTACGGTCTTTTGTAGATCTTTCCTCATGGCATTTCCTTTCTTTGGGCCAAGTCCAGCCAATCTCATCCACCTGCTGACGCTGTCTGCAATGAAGCCTCTTCACCCGACCTCGACTGGGAAATGCGATACCTTCCATCCCGCCTCCGCGCACTCTTCGACAAGAGCTTCGTAGCGGCTCTCCTTCCTCTCGTGTGCTGCCTTGATATTATCTTCATAAGGCACCGTCAGCTCTACCAGATGTACCTCTTTCTCTTCTTCGCTCCATAACACCAGGTCAGGCTTCTTTGTTGTTGGAATGGGAAAAAATTTCTTGCTGCCTTCTAGATCTGCAGACACTTCCCATTGGCCACCACTTTCGTCAGCAAGGGCTTTGCTTGTCTTCTCTCTTTCAGGCACCTTACTTCCTTGCAGCACGAACGTGATCTTTCTCAGTCCGTGGTCCTGCGATTTAGGAGCGTACTTTCCCTCATTCACCTGCTCCTTTGCTATCTTTGTGAGAATCTTGAGCACCTCATTGTGCCTCCACGTGTATCTGTTTAGCGCTAAGTGGCAGTTTGAGAGGATATGTTTCATGGTTCCTAGCTTTCCGCACCTGCACTTGTCATCTTCCTGGGCCTTCCATCTGACCAGGTTCACCGGTGAAGGCAGAACGTCGTAGGTAGCCCGAAGAAGGAAGCTCAGCCTTGAAGTATTCCACTCCCATACCTCACTCCACCCAATCTTTCTTTCCACTACATGCTCCTCCCAACTCGTCACTTGTCCTTGCTGAGCACACTGAACTAGATGAACTTCCCGCCTCTCCGCCTCCATCTTTCGCACCTGCCCTGCTGCAGCTGATCTTCTCTCCTTCTGTGACATTTTCCCAAAGGGCTTGAAGTCACCACTACCCAGCCCCAGCCTGTCTGCCTGTGCAGGGCCAACAATGTCGCCATGCTTCAACACAGAGATGACCTCATCAGCCGCGTCCTCCGCCCTCCATTTTCTTGCCGTTCTGACATCCGGTGGGTTGTCGCTGATCTTATGGTCCTTCGACTCCCTCAGCATCATCACCGTCCTGATCTTTCCTGCCTTGTAGATCTCCACGATTGAAGTGAGTGGCACCTGGAGCGCGCCTTTCTGCCTGTACAGGGCTGATGTGTTAATTGTTCGTGATAGGCCTAGCCACTTTCTGATGAAGTTGTTACACGCTCTCTCTATCATTTCAACTCTTGACAAGGCGACTTCGTACATTGTCAGTGGCCATGCAAGCCGCGGGTATAGGGCGAACTGAAGACACCATATCTTGTACTTTCCTGGCAGCCTAGTCTTGTCAATGGCTTTCAGGCCATCCTCTGCTTGTTTCATGATAGCCACGCCACGGCTCTTGTCATTCAGTGCTCCCGCATACCATCGGCCTAAACTCTTAACAGGCTCATCTTTCACTGTGGGTATCTTCTCCCCCGCGATCGTGAATTTCTGTTGCTTCTGCTTTCCTTTGTGCAAGGTCAGGCTCCTGGACTTCTTGGCTTTGAATTTCATCCTCGACCACGTTACCAGCTCATCCAGCCGCGCCAAGACCGTCTGCATTATGTCCGCATCTTTTGTCAGCAGAGTCACATCATCCATGAATGCCTTCTTCGGTGCTCTTACTTCTGCCTCTTCTTCACTTAAGCCTGCTGACCTCAAGAGCATCTCCATCACTAGGATGAACCAGATGACCGAAATCGTGCAGCCAGCTGCTATACCGATCTCCAAACTCAGTTGTGAATTCTTCTGTTGAGAATCGCATCTGGAATTTGCTGTAGTACTCGTTCATGATGTCTTGCACCTTGCGCGGGATGTAGAAGAATTCCATTGCTTTCATCAGCAGTTTGTGGGGTACTGACCCATAGGCATTCGCCAGATCCAACCAGACCACGTTCAGGTTACTTTTGGCTTTCTTGGCATCCTGAATTGCCTCCCAAATCGTGAAAGCATGCTCAATGCAGCCCGGCATCCCTGGCACTCCTGCTTTCTGGACGCTTTCGTCCACGTAGCCATTGCCCTGCAAATAATAAAAATTCAAGTAGTTGGAAAACAGCCCCCTGAGCTGCTGACAGCCGAATGCTCCGTAGACCGGATTCTGGCGTGGAGATCATCAGGAGAGAATGCGTCGCTGTTTCGGGCTCTACCTCTCTACAGCTATTTTAATGACGCACCGAGCCCCCTCACTGATGTGAGGTCTCCTTGCCAGTTCGACTGTGTGCCTCTACTGTCAACCGTCAGGACTCATTCCAGGTGGTATCCTCTCTCTTCAACCAGATCCAATGGCTTGCTCTTTCTACGGTCTTTTGTAGATCTTTCCTCATGGCATTTCCTTTCTTTGGGCCAAGTCCAGCCACTCTCATCCACCTGCTGACGCTGTCTGCAATGAAGCCTCTACACCCGACCTCGACTGGGAAATGCGATACCTTCCATCCCGCCTCCGCGCACTCTTCGACAAGAGCTTCGTAGCGGCTCTCCTTCCTCTCGTGTGCTGCCTTGATATTATCTTCATAAGGCACCGTCAGCTCTACCAGATGTACCTCTTTCTCTTCTTCGCTCCATAACACCAGGTCAGGCTTCTTTGTTGTTGGAATGGGAAAAAATTTCTTGCTGCCTTCTAGATCTGCAGACACTTCCCATTGGCCACCACTTTCGTCAGCAAGGGCTTTGCTTGTCTTCTCTCTTTCAGGCACCTTACTTCCTTGCAGCACGAACGTGATCTTTCTCAGTCCGTGGTCCTGCGATTTAGGAGCGTACTTTCCCTCATTCACCTGCTCCTTTGCTGTCTTTGTGAGAATCTTGAGCACCTCATTGTGCCTCCACGTGTATCTGTTTAGCGCTAAGTGGCAGTTTGAGAGGATATGTTTCATGGTTCCTAGCTTTCCGCACCTGCACTTGTCATCTTCCTGGGCCTTCCATCTGACCAGGTTCACCGGTGAAGGCAGAACGTCGTAGGTAGCCCGAAGAAGGAAGCTCAGCCTTGAAGTATTCCACTCCCATACCTCACTCCACCCAATCTTTCTTTCCACTACATGCTCCTCCCAACTCGTCACTTGTCCTTGCTGAGCACACTGAACTAGATGAACTTCCCGCCTCTCCGCCTCCATCTTTCGCACCTGCCCTGCTGCAGCTGATCTTCTCTCCTTCTGTGACATTTTCCCAAAGGGCTTGAAGTCACCACTACCCAGCCCCAGCCTGTCTGCCTGTGCAGGGCCAACAATGTCGCCATGCTTCAACACAGAGATGACCTCATCAGCCGCGTCCTCCGCCCTCCATTTTCTTGCCGTTCTGACATCCGGTGGGTTGTCGCTGATCTTATGGTCCTTCGACTCCCTCAGCATCATCACCGTCCTGATCTTTCCTGCCTTGTAGATCTCCACGATTGAAGTGAGTGGCACCTGGAGCGCGCCTTTCTGCCTGTACAGGGCTGATGTGTTAATTGTTCGTGATAGGCCTAGCCACTTTCTGATGAAGTTGTTACACGCTCTCTCTATCATTTCAACTCTTGACAAGGCGACTTCGTACATTGTCAGTGGCCATGCAAGCCGCGGGTATAGGGCGAACTGAAGACACCATATCTTGTACTTTCCTGGCAGCCTAGTCTTGTCAATGGCTTTCGGGCCATCCTCTGCTTGTTTCATGATAGCCACGCCACGGCTCTTGTCATTCAGTGCTCCCGCATACCATCGGCCTAAACTCTTAACAGGCTCATCTTTCACTGTGGGTATCTTCTCCCCCGCGATCGTGAATTTCTGTTGCTTCTGCTTTCCTTTGTGCAAGGTCAGGCTCCTGGACTTCTTGGCTTTGAATTTCATCCTCGACCACGTTACCAGCTCATCCAGCCGCGGCAAGACCGTCTGCATTATGTCCGCATCTTTTGTCAGCAGAGTCACATCATCCATGAATGCCTTCTTCGGTGCTCTTACTTCTGCCTCTTCTTCACTTAAGCCTGCTGACCTCAAGAGCATCTCCATCACTAGGATGAACCAGATGACCGAAATCGTGCAGCCAGCTGCTATACCGATCTCCAAACGGTGCCACTCAGTTGTGAATTCTTCTGTTGAGAATCGCATCTGGAATTTGCTGTAGTACTCGTTCATGATGTCTTGCACCTTGCGCGGGATGTAGAAGAATTCCATTGCTTTCATCAGCAGTTTGTGGGGTACTGACCCATAGGCATTCGCCAGATCCAACCAGACCACGTTCAGGTTACTTTTGGCTTTCTTGGCATCCTGAATTGCCTCCCAAATCGTGAAAGCATGCTCAATGCAGCCCGGCATCCCTGGCACTCCTGCTTTCTGGACGCTTTCGTCCACGTAGCCATTGCCCTGCAAATAAGCAACAACCCTCCTCGCAAGTACACCCATGAAGATCTTGCACGTCACATTGATGATGGAGATAGGGCGAAATTGTCCGATGCTTTCTGCATCCTGTTCCTTCGGTAGGTATACACCTTCCGCTTTGCACCAGTCGTCGACAAGCTCCTTATCATCCCACAGGTCCCTCAGCAATACGTACAGAATGTGTCTTAGTTCGCCGCAATACTTAAAAACCCTGTAGGACACTCCATCGCCCCCGGGTGCGCTTTTGGCTCTTGCTCTTTTGACAAAATCGTCCACTTCCTTCTCAGTGAACGGTCCCAGTCGGAAGCTCACGCCAGGGGCGGTCGGTCGCTTCAGGCCTCTCATGTCCGATAGCGGCTCATTACTTTTGGGATCGCTGTATGTCTGCCTGTATGTAGGATTTGTCGTTAACAGTAGTATAGATAATGGACGCCTCTAGAACATCTTTAAAAAATATTAAAAATTCAAGTAGTTTGAAAACAGCCCCCCTGAGCTGCTGACAGCCGAATGCTCCGCAGACCGGATTCTGGCGTGGAGATCATCAGGAGAGAATGCGTCGCTGTTTCGGGCTCTACCTCTCTACAGCTATTTTAATGACGCACCGAGCCCCCTCACTGATGTGAGGTCTCCTTGCCAGTTCGACTGTGTGCCTCTACTGTCAACCGTCAGGACTCATTCCAGGTGGTATCCTCTCTCTTCAACCAGATCCAATGGCTTGCTCTTTCTACGGTCTTTTGTAGATCTTTCCTCATGGCATTTCCTTTCTTTGGGCCAAGTCCAGCCAATCTCATCCACCTGCTGACGCTGTCTGCAATGAAGCCTCTACACCCGACCTCGACTGGGAAATGCGATACCTTCCATCCCGCCTCCGCGCACTCTTCGACAAGAGCTTCGTAGCGGCTCTCCTTCCTCTCGTGTGCTGCCTTGATATTATCTTCATAAGGCACCGTCAGCTCTACCAGATGTACCTCTTTCTCTTCTTCGCTCCATAACACCAGGTCAGGCTTCTTTGTTGTTGGAATGGGAAAAAATTTCTTGCTGCCTTCTAGATCTGCAGACACTTCCCATTGGCCACCACTTTCGTCAGCAAGGGCTTTGCTTGTCTTCTCTCTTTCAGGCACCTTACTTCCTTGCAGCACGAACGTGATCTTTCTCAGTCCGTGGTCCTGCGATTTAGGAGCGTACTTTCCCTCATTCACCTGCTCCTTTGCTATCTTTGTGAGAATCTTGAGCACCTCATTGTGCCTCCACGTGTATCTGTTTAGCGCTAAGTGGCAGTTTGAGAGGATATGTTTCATGGTTCCTAGCTTTCCGCACCTGCTCTTGTCATCTTCCTGGGCCTTCCATCTGACCAGGTTCACCGGTGAAGGCAGAACGTCGTAGGTAGCCCGAAGAAGGAAGCTCAGCCTTGAAGTATTCCACTCCCATACCTCACTCCACCCAATCTTTCTTTCCACTACATGCTCCTCCCAACTCGTCACTTGTCCTTGCTGAGCACACTGAACTAGATGAACTTCCCGCCTCTCCGCCTCCATCTTTCGCACCTGCCCTGCTGCAGCTGATCTTCTCTCCTTCTGTGACATTTTCCCAAAGGGCTTGAAGTCACCACTACCCAGCCCCAGCCTGTCTGCCTGTGCAGGGCCAACAATGTCGCCATGCTTCAACACAGAGATGACCTCATCAGCCGCGTCCTCCGCCCTCCATTTTCTTGCCGTTCTGACATCCGGTGGGTTGTCGCTGATCTTATGGTCCTTCGACTCCCTCAGCATCATCACCGTCCTGATCTTTCCTGCCTTGTAGATCTCCACGATTGAAGTGAGTGGCACCTGGAGCGCGCCTTTCTGCCTGTACAGGGCTGATGTGTTAATTGTTCGTGATAGGCCTAGCCACTTTCTGATGAAGTTGTTACACGCTCTCTCTATCATTTCAACTCTTGACAAGGCGACTTCGTACATTGTCAGTGGCCATGCAAGCCGCGGGTATAGGGCGAACTGAAGACACCATATCTTGTACTTTCCTGGCAGCCTAGTCTTGTCAATGGCTTTCGGGCCATCCTCTGCTTGTTTCATGATAGCCACGCCACGGCTCTTGTCATTCAGTGCTCCCGCATACCATCGGCCTAAACTGTAATTTGGTTTAAATAAGTGAGTCGAACTCAGAGAGAGACAAGAATTTGGCATCCCCATGGTGATTGATTCACCACAGAATACGGGTATCCCCAATCTTAATCATTGCGCACCCTGAATAACATTGGTATTATTCACATCCATCAGCGGTGCGAACGTTGTCAACCGCCAGTGTGGTCTGTCGTCATTAATTCGTGTGTGGATGCAGGGAGGGATTTCTGACGAGATGAAAACATGGTGAGAGAATAGTTCTTTTAGTGCTGAAATTTTCAAGTCCAGGACAGTAAAACTACAAGCTATTTCGGCGAGGATCATGGCGGCAGTGAGAGTGACTGCGGAGATGTTGAAGTCCTTTGCTGGAGATGGGGATGTGGTGGCATGGATGCAAAAGGTGAAATTGGTAGCGAGGCTACAAGGAGTAAAGGACTTGGCAACATTTTTGCCTTTGTACTTAGAAGGAGATGCACTTGCCTTATTTTTGGAGCTAAGTGATGACGAACAGCTTGACATCAAAATAATTGAAAGAAAACTACTGGAGGCCTTTACCGATAGTCCATTCGTGGCATTTGCTAAATTATCACAGAAGAGATGGAACGGTGAGCAGGTTGACGTGTATGCCAATGAGTTGAGAAGGTTAGGCGGGTTAGCAGGTTTGAGTGGTGACAGTCTTGAGAGGGTAACCAAGCTTGCTTTTGTGAATGGGTTTCCAGATAGTGTGTCGTGCGAATTACAACAGATTGAGAGAGTATTCGAGATGAAAATGAGTGATGTGATTGGGAGAGCGAGAGTGCTTACGACAGCAACGAAGGGAGAAACAGTGGTTGCCTCTGTTACAACTTCACGGATGATCAGGCGAGTGGAAAAGGACGGCGGAGGAGATGATGGTCGGCAGTTCAAGGGATCATGCTACCGATGTGGAGGACCGCACATGGCAAAGTACTGCAATACCAGAATGAAACGCAGAGATATAATCTGCTATCGCTGCGACCAGGTCGGACACATTGCAAGCCAATGCAATCAGAATCAGGGAAACGAGCGACGGGTGGCTGGTGCGCCAGCAGCCACTCTTCAACAGGAATGATGGCGCAGTTGTTACCCGTGATAGATGTTGTGTTGGGGGGACGAGTGGTGAAGGCGTTAGTAGATACCGGCTGCGATACTACTGTTGTTAGCTCGAAGGCTGTCGGAAGTTGTGATGGTGAGACCTTCATGGTGGCCTTTGATGGATCAAAAGTAAGGTGCCAGGGAAAGCAATTGCTCCGGATAGAGGTACGGGGAATTGAAGTAGAGAGTCATGCCATAGTATCGGATTCAGTCTTTGGAGATATAACTATCGTCTTGGGAATGGATTTGATTGAGAAAATGAAAGGCGTCACTGTCCGAAATGGAACTGTTAGGTTTGGTTTTGAGAGTTGTTCTGTGGCGAAAGAGGCACCGGGCAGTGATGAGAATTTGGGTGAGAAACCAACCTACATGGAAGACAAGTCTGTTAGTGGGATGGGACATAGAGTTAAAGATGGATCATGCAGTTCAATTGAAGATGTCGATTTTACAGCTGAGTTTGATGGAGAAAAGTGGATTGTTAAGTGGAAGTGGAAATCATCTCCTCCGGTGTTAATGAACAGAGTAGGCTGTTACGACAGAAATCTTCAGGGTGAAGTGGGGGATGGCTTTCATAACGAAGTTCAGCGGTGGATTGATGAGGGAATTTTGGTACCATGGGGAGAGACTGTTAAGAGTGGCATTATCCCACTGATGGCCGTGCAACAACCTACAAAGAACAAAGTGCGACCGGTTCTTGACTTTCGAGAACTCAACTTGCATATAAGTTGTCATACAGGCGACGATGTAACAGACGTGTGCAGTGAAACTCTGCGGGAATGGAGACAAACAGACGCCGGAACAATTGTTGATTTGAAGTCCGCTTACTTACAAATCCACATGGATAAGGAGCTTTGGAAGTATCAGCTCGTAAATTACAAGGGCAAGACCTACTGTTTAACAAGACTTGGCTTTGGGTTAAATTCAGCGCCACGTATAATGTCGAAAATATTGAAGACGGTTCTCGCAAAATCAGAAAAGGTGAAGGCTGGGACGAAATCATATATTGACGACATATTGGTTGATGAGAACCAGGTGACACCCGATGAGCTGATCAGTCATCTTAACAGATATGGACTTGTGACAAAACCCCCTGAATCACTGGAGGGCGGCGCGGCTCTTGGATTGCGATTGAAAACCAATGACTGTGGCGTCCTGGTTTTTACCAGAGGGAACGAACTGCCTGAAGAGGTGACGTGTCTTACCAAGAGAGAACTATTTTCGATCTGCGGAAAGCTCGTTGGGCATTATCCTGTGGCTGGATGGCTGAGAGTGGCAGCAAGTTACATCAAGAGAAAGGCAGGTTGTATAGGATGGGAGGAGCAGGTGGCTGAAGATGTTATTTGTATGTTACGAGATGTCCTGAAAAGGGTGAAAGAGAATGACCCGGTGACCGGAATATGGCAGGTTCATGAGAAAGTGAAAGGGATTGTATGGTGTGATGCGAGCAACATTGCACTTGGAGCATGTTTGGAAATTGGCAACAGTGTTGTGGAAGATGCAGCGTGGCTCCGAAAACCTTCCGATGTTAGCCATATCAATGTTGCAGAACTGGAAGCTGTGATGAAAGGCGTAAATATGGCTATAAAATGGGGACTAACGGAAATCGAGATTGTAACAGACTCCGCCACAGTTAGCGCATGGATAAAAACTATTCTCACCGCTGAGAGACGGGTTCACACCAAAGGGGCCGCTGAGTTGCTAGTGAAGCGACGGTTGAGAGTTTTGGAGAGTCTGATTGATGAGTTCAACATCAGCGTTACCGTGACGTTGGTCTCAACTTCCAAGAATAAGGCCGATGTTCTTACAAGAGTGAAGAAGGAATGGATTAACAGACCAATTAGTAAGATGAGCCAAGATGATTCAAGTATTTGTGCGGCAGGATATGTAAACCTGCGTACGCTTCATGAGATGCACCATATGGGCGTCGATCGCACTCTGTTCCTGGCAAGAAAGTCAATGCCAAACGTAAGTCGAGAGGCTGTGAAAAATGTCGTGAGAAGCTGCTCAAGGTGCCAATCAATAGATCCTGCTCCACGTGTTCACGAAAGAGGTCAATTGAGTATTTATGAAAATTGGAGAAGACTGGCGATTGATGTTACACATTATCATGGAATTCCGTATCTCTCAATCATAGATTGTGGCCCCGGAAGGTTTGCAATATGGCGAAAATTGAACCGTGAGACTGGTGAGGCCGTAGCAGAAATCATGGAAGAAGTGTTTCTGGAGAGAGGACCGGTGTTGGAGGTTCTTATGGATAACGGACTGGCGTTTCACTCTGAAGTTGTGACAAACCTGTTGAACAGATGGAACGTTGTTGGGTTGTTTAGGGCGGCTTATCGGCCAAGCGGGAACGGGATCATTGAGCGGAATCACCGGTTTATCAAAGCTGTTGCAGAACGATGTTCCATTTCTCCACAAGAGGCGGTCTTTTGGTATAACTCTACTCCAAGGTATGGGACTGATTCAAATTCCGTGCCGTTCCAAGCAGTTTACCAATATGATTGGGGTAATCCCGCCCGCATTGAACAGGAGAATGGATCTCTCGTGAAAAGTGGATGCGTTAAGATTGGTGATGAGGTATGGGTCAAACCACCTAACAATCGTTGCACAACACAGTGGAAGAAGGGAACGGTGACTGGAATTAACTCTGTGAACAATGTGGTGGTAGACGGTACGCCTCGGCACATCCTTGACATTAGGAGAGTGATAGAACAAGAACAAGAAACAGAAGCCGATCGAGTTGAAGAGAACAACGATGGACCACAAGGATCTGAAGCTGAAAACGAGGAGCTAGTGCGTGACCAGCCTGATGAACAACGGCGGAACCCGAGACGGCTAAGGCGGCCTCCAGCATGGCTCTCGGATTATGATATTGAATAGAAGCAGGGAATTTGTACATATGTAATATATTGATCTGGAGTTAATCTTAAGATCAAGGGGGCATGTAATTTGGTTTAAATAAGTGAGTCGAACTCAGAGAGAGACAAGAATTTGGCATCCCCATGGTGATTGATTCACCACAGAATACGGGTATCCCCAATCTTAATCATTGCGCACCCTGAATAACATTGGTATTATTCACATCCATCAGCGGTGCGAACGTTGTCAACCGCCAGTGTGGTCTGTCGTCATTAATTCGTGTGTGGATGCAGGGAGGGATTTCTGACGAGATGAAAACATGGTGAGAGAATAGTTCTTTTAGTGCTGAAATTTTCAAGTCCAGGACAGTAAAACTACATAAACTCTTAACAGGCTCATCTTTCACTGTGGGTATCTTCTCCCCCGCGATCGTGAATTTCTGTTGCTTCTGCTTTCCTTTGTGCAAGGTCAGGCTCCTGGACTTCTTGGCTTTGAATTTCATCCTCGACCACGTTACCAGCTCATCCAGCCGCGCCAAGACCGTCTGCATTATGTCCGCATCTTTTGTCAGCAGAGTCACATCATCCATGAATGCCTTCTTCGGTGCTCTTACTTCTGCCTCTTCTTCACTTAAGCCTGCTGACCTCAAGAGCATCTCCATCACTAGGATGAACCAGATGACCGAAATCGTGCAGCCAGCTGCTATACCGATCTCCAAACGGTGCCACTCAGTTGTGAATTCTTCTGTTGAGAATCGCATCTGGAATTTGCTGTAGTACTCGTTCATGATGTCTTGCACCTTGCGCGGGATGAAGAAGAATTAAATTGCTTTCATCAGCAGTTTGTGGGGTACTGACCCATAGGCATTCGCCAGATCCAACCAGACCACGTTCAGGTTACTTTTGGCTTTCTTGGCATCCTGAATTGCCTCCCAAATCGTGAAAGCATGCTCAATGCAGCCCGGCATCCCTGGCACTCCTGCTTTCTGGACGCTTTCGTCCACGTAGCCATTGCCCTGCAAATAAGCAACAACCCTCCTCGCAAGTATACCCATGAAGATCTTGCACGTCACATTGATGATGGAGATAGGGCGAAATTGTCCGATGCTTTCTGCATCGGTAGGTATACACCTTCCGCTTTGCACCAGTCGTCGACAAGCTCCTTATCATCCCACAGGTCCCTCAGCAATACGTACAGAATGTGTCTTAGTTCGCCGCAATACTTAAAAACCCTGTAGGACACTCCATCGCCCCCAGGTGCGCTTTTGGCTCTTGCTCTTTTGACAAAATCGTCCACTTCCTTCTCAGTGAACGGTCCCAGTCGGAAGCTCACGCCAGGGGCGGTCGGTCGCTTCAGGCCTCTCATGTCCGGTAGCGGCTCATTACTTTTGGGATCGCTGTATGTCTGCCTGTATGTAGGATTTGTCGTTAACAGTAGTATAGATAATGGACGCCTCTAGAACATCTTTAAAAAATATTAAAAATTCAAGTAGTTTGAAAACAGCCCCCTGAGCTGCTGACAGCCGAATGCTCCGCAGACCGGATTCTGGCGTGGAGATCATCAGGAGAGAATGCGTCGCTGTTTCGGGCTCTACCTCTCTACAGCTATTTTAATGACGCACCGAGCCCCCTCACTGATGTGAGGTCTCCTTGCCAGTTCGACTGTGTGCCTCTACTGTCAACCGTCAGGACTCATTCCAGGTGGTATCCTCTCTCTTCAACCAGATCCAATGGCTTGCTCTTTCTACGGTCTTTTGTAGATCTTTCCTCATGGCATTTCCTTTCTTTGGGCCAAGTCCAGCCAATCTCATCCACCTGCTGACGCTGTCTGCAATGAAGCCTCTTCACCCGACCTCGACTGGGAAATGCGATACCTTCCATCCCGCCTCCGCGCACTCTTCGACAAGAGCTTCGTAGCGGCTCTCCTTCCTCTCGTGTGCTGCCTTGATATTATCTTCATAAGGCACCGTCAGCTCTACCAGATGTACCTCTTTCTCTTCTTCGCTCCATAACACCAGGTCAGGCTTCTTTGTTGTTGGAATGGGAAAAAATTTCTTGCTGCCTTCTAGATCTGCTGACACTTCCCATTGGCCACCACTTTCGTCAGCAAGGGCTTTGCTTCTCTTCTCTCTTTCAGGCACCTTACTTCCTTGCAGCACGAACGTGATCTTTCTCAGTCCGTGGTCCTGCGATTTAGGAGCGTACTTTCCCTCATTCACCTGCTCCTTTGCTATCTTTGTGAGAATCTTGAGCACCTCATTGTGCCTCCACGTGTATCTGTTTAGCGCTAAGTGGCAGTTTGAGAGGATATGTTTCATGGTTCCTAGCTTTCCGCACCTGCACTTGTCATCTTCCTGGCCCTTCCATCTGACCAGGTTCACCGGTGAAGGCAGAACGTCGTAGGTAGCCCGAAGAAGGAAGCTCAGCCTTGAAGTATTCCACTCCCATACCTCACTCCACCCAATCTTTCTTTCCACTACATGCTCCTCCCAACTCGTCACTTGTCCTTGCTGAGCACACTGAACTAGATGAACTTCCCGCCTCTCCGCCTCCATCTTTCGCACCTGCCCTGCTGCAGCTGATCTTCTCTCCTTCTGTGACATTTTCCCAAAGGGCTTGAAGTCACCACTACCCAGCCCCAGCCTGTCTGCCTGTGCAGGGCCAACAATGTCGCCATGCTTCAACACAGAGATGACCTCATCAGCCGCGTCCTCCGCCCTCCATTTTCTTGCCGTTCTGACATCCGGTGGGTTGTCGCTGATCTTATGGTCCTTCGACTCCCTCAGCATCATCACCGTCCTGATCTTTCCTGCCTTGTAGATCTCCACGATTGAAGTGAGTGGCACCTGGAGCGCGCCTTTCTGCCTGTACAGGGCTGATGTGTTAATTGTTCGTGATAGGCCTAGCCACTTTCTGATGAAGTTGTTACACGCTCTCTCTATCATTTCAACTCTTGACAAGGCGACTTCGTACATTGTCAGTGGCCATGCAAGCCGCGGGTATAGGGCGAACTGAAGACACCATATCTTGTACTTTCCTGGCAGCCTAGTCTTGTCAATGGCTTTCGGGCCATCCTCTGCTTGTTTCATGATAGCCACGCCACGGCTCTTGTCATTCAGTGCTCCCGCATACCATCGGCCTAAACTGTAATTTGGTTTAAATAAGTGAGTCGAACTCAGAGAGAGACAAGAATTTGGCATCCCCATGGTGATTGATTCACCACAGAATACGGGTATCCCCAATCTTAATCATTGCGCACCCTGAATAACATTGGTATTATTCACATCCATCAGCGGTGCGAACGTTGTCAACCGCCAGTGTGGTCTGTCGTCATTAATTCGTGTGTGGATGCAGGGAGGGATTTCTGACGAGATGAAAACATGGTGAGAGAATAGTTCTTTTAGTGCTGAAATTTTCAAGTCCAGGACAGTAAAACTACAAGCTATTTCGGCGAGGATCATGGCGGCAGTGAGAGTGACTGCGGAGATGTTGAAGTCCTTTGCTGGAGATGGGGATGTGGTGGCATGGATGCAAAAGGTGAAATTGGTAGCGAGGCTACAAGGAGTAAAGGACTTGGCAACATTTTTGCCTTTGTACTTAGAAGGAGATGCACTTGCCTTATTTTTGGAGCTAAGTGATGACGAACAGCTTGACATCAAAATAATTGAAAGAAAACTACTGGAGGCCTTTACCGATAGTCCATTCGTGGCATTTGCTAAATTATCACAGAAGAGATGGAACGGTGAGCAGGTTGACGTGTATGCCAATGAGTTGAGAAGGTTAGGCGGGTTAGCAGGTTTGAGTGGTGACAGTCTTGAGAGGGTAACCAAGCTTGCTTTTGTGAATGGGTTTCCAGATAGTGTGTCGTGCGAATTACAACAGATTGAGAGAGTATTCGAGATGAAAATGAGTGATGTGATTGGGAGAGCGAGAGTGCTTACGACAGCAACGAAGGGAGAAACAGTGGTTGCCTCTGTTACAACTTCACGGATGATCAGGCGAGTGGAAAAGGACGGCGGAGGAGATGATGGTCGGCAGTTCAAGGGATCATGCTACCGATGTGGAGGACCGCACATGGCAAAGTACTGCAATACCAGAATGAAACGCAGAGATATAATCTGCTATCGCTGCGACCAGGTCGGACACATTGCAAGCCAATGCAATCAGAATCAGGGAAACGAGCGACGGGTGGCTGGTGCGCCAGCAGCCACTCTTCAACAGGAATGATGGCGCAGTTGTTACCCGTGATAGATGTTGTGTTGGGGGGACGAGTGGTGAAGGCGTTAGTAGATACCGGCTGCGATACTACTGTTGTTAGCTCGAAGGCTGTCGGAAGTTGTGATGGTGAGACCTTCATGGTGGCCTTTGATGGATCAAAAGTAAGGTGCCAGGGAAAGCAATTGCTCCGGATAGAGGTACGGGGAATTGAAGTAGAGAGTCATGCCATAGTATCGGATTCAGTCTTTGGAGATATAACTATCGTCTTGGGAATGGATTTGATTGAGAAAATGAAAGGCGTCACTGTCCGAAATGGAACTGTTAGGTTTGGTTTTGAGAGTTGTTCTGTGGCGAAAGAGGCACCGGGCAGTGATGAGAATTTGGGTGAGAAACCAACCTACATGGAAGACAAGTCTGTTAGTGGGATGGGACATAGAGTTAAAGATGGATCATGCAGTTCAATTGAAGATGTCGATTTTACAGCTGAGTTTGATGGAGAAAAGTGGATTGTTAAGTGGAAGTGGAAATCATCTCCTCCGGTGTTAATGAACAGAGTAGGCTGTTACGACAGAAATCTTCAGGGTGAAGTGGGGGATGGCTTTCATAACGAAGTTCAGCGGTGGATTGATGAGGGAATTTTGGTACCATGGGGAGAGACTGTTAAGAGTGGCATTATCCCACTGATGGCCGTGCAACAACCTACAAAGAACAAAGTGCGACCGGTTCTTGACTTTCGAGAACTCAACTTGCATATAAGTTGTCATACAGGCGACGATGTAACAGACGTGTGCAGTGAAACTCTGCGGGAATGGAGACAAACAGACGCCGGAACAATTGTTGATTTGAAGTCCGCTTACTTACAAATCCACATGGATAAGGAGCTTTGGAAGTATCAGCTCGTAAATTACAAGGGCAAGACCTACTGTTTAACAAGACTTGGCTTTGGGTTAAATTCAGCGCCACGTATAATGTCGAAAATATTGAAGACGGTTCTCGCAAAATCAGAAAAGGTGAAGGCTGGGACGAAATCATATATTGACGACATATTGGTTGATGAGAACCAGGTGACACCCGATGAGCTGATCAGTCATCTTAACAGATATGGACTTGTGACAAAACCCCCTGAATCACTGGAGGGCGGCGCGGCTCTTGGATTGCGATTGAAAACCAATGACTGTGGCGTCCTGGTTTTTACCAGAGGGAACGAACTGCCTGAAGAGGTGACGTGTCTTACCAAGAGAGAACTATTTTCGATCTGCGGAAAGCTCGTTGGGCATTATCCTGTGGCTGGATGGCTGAGAGTGGCAGCAAGTTACATCAAGAGAAAGGCAGGTTGTATAGGATGGGAGGAGCAGGTGGCTGAAGATGTTATTTGTATGTTACGAGATGTCCTGAAAAGGGTGAAAGAGAATGACCCGGTGACCGGAATATGGCAGGTTCATGAGAAAGTGAAAGGGATTGTATGGTGTGATGCGAGCAACATTGCACTTGGAGCATGTTTGGAAATTGGCAACAGTGTTGTGGAAGATGCAGCGTGGCTCCGAAAACCTTCCGATGTTAGCCATATCAATGTTGCAGAACTGGAAGCTGTGATGAAAGGCGTAAATATGGCTATAAAATGGGGACTAACGGAAATCGAGATTGTAACAGACTCCGCCACAGTTAGCGCATGGATAAAAACTATTCTCACCGCTGAGAGACGGGTTCACACCAAAGGGGCCGCTGAGTTGCTAGTGAAGCGACGGTTGAGAGTTTTGGAGAGTCTGATTGATGAGTTCAACATCAGCGTTACCGTGACGTTGGTCTCAACTTCCAAGAATAAGGCCGATGTTCTTACAAGAGTGAAGAAGGAATGGATTAACAGACCAATTAGTAAGATGAGCCAAGATGATTCAAGTATTTGTGCGGCAGGATATGTAAACCTGCGTACGCTTCATGAGATGCACCATATGGGCGTCGATCGCACTCTGTTCCTGGCAAGAAAGTCAATGCCAAACGTAAGTCGAGAGGCTGTGAAAAATGTCGTGAGAAGCTGCTCAAGGTGCCAATCAATAGATCCTGCTCCACGTGTTCACGAAAGAGGTCAATTGAGTATTTATGAAAATTGGAGAAGACTGGCGATTGATGTTACACATTATCATGGAATTCCGTATCTCTCAATCATAGATTGTGGCCCCGGAAGGTTTGCAATATGGCGAAAATTGAACCGTGAGACTGGTGAGGCCGTAGCAGAAATCATGGAAGAAGTGTTTCTGGAGAGAGGACCGGTGTTGGAGGTTCTTATGGATAACGGACTGGCGTTTCACTCTGAAGTTGTGACAAACCTGTTGAACAGATGGAACGTTGTTGGGTTGTTTAGGGCGGCTTATCGGCCAAGCGGGAACGGGATCATTGAGCGGAATCACCGGTTTATCAAAGCTGTTGCAGAACGATGTTCCATTTCTCCACAAGAGGCGGTCTTTTGGTATAACTCTACTCCAAGGTATGGGACTGATTCAAATTCCGTGCCGTTCCAAGCAGTTTACCAATATGATTGGGGTAATCCCGCCCGCATTGAACAGGAGAATGGATCTCTCGTGAAAAGTGGATGCGTTAAGATTGGTGATGAGGTATGGGTCAAACCACCTAACAATCGTTGCACAACACAGTGGAAGAAGGGAACGGTGACTGGAATTAACTCTGTGAACAATGTGGTGGTAGACGGTACGCCTCGGCACATCCTTGACATTAGGAGAGTGATAGAACAAGAACAAGAAACAGAAGCCGATCGAGTTGAAGAGAACAACGATGGACCACAAGGATCTGAAGCTGAAAACGAGGAGCTAGTGCGTGACCAGCCTGATGAACAACGGCGGAACCCGAGACGGCTAAGGCGGCCTCCAGCATGGCTCTCGGATTATGATATTGAATAGAAGCAGGGAATTTGTACATATGTAATATATTGATCTGGAGTTAATCTTAAGATCAAGGGGGCATGTAATTTGGTTTAAATAAGTGAGTCGAACTCAGAGAGAGACAAGAATTTGGCATCCCCATGGTGATTGATTCACCACAGAATACGGGTATCCCCAATCTTAATCATTGCGCACCCTGAATAACATTGGTATTATTCACATCCATCAGCGGTGCGAACGTTGTCAACCGCCAGTGTGGTCTGTCGTCATTAATTCGTGTGTGGATGCAGGGAGGGATTTCTGACGAGATGAAAACATGGTGAGAGAATAGTTCTTTTAGTGCTGAAATTTTCAAGTCCAGGACAGTAAAACTACATAAACTCTTAACAGGCTCATCTTTCACTGTGGGTATCTTCTCCCCCGCGATCGTGAATTTCTGTTGCTTCTGCTTTCCTTTGTGCAAGGTCAGGCTCCTGGACTTCTTGGCTTTGAATTTCATCCTCGACCACGTTACCAGCTCATCCAGCCGCGCCAAGACCGTCTGCATTATGTCCGCATCTTTTGTCAGCAGAGTCACATCATCCATGAATGCCTTCTTCGGTGCTCTTACTTCTGCCTCTTCTTCACTTAAGCCTGCTGACCTCAAGAGCATCTCCATCACTAGGATGAACCAGATGACCGAAATCGTGCAGCCAGCTGCTATACCGATCTCCAAACGGTGCCACTCAGTTGTGAATTCTTCTGTTGAGAATCGCATCTGGAATTTGCTGTAGTACTCGTTCATGATGTCTTGCACCTTGCGCGGGATGTAGAAGAATTCCATTGCTTTCATCAGCAGTTTGTGGGGTACTGACCCATAGGCATTCGCCAGATCCAACCAGACCACGTTCAGGTTACTTTTGGCTTTCTTGGCATCCTGAATTGCCTCCCAAATCGTGAAAGCATGCTCAATGCAGCCCGGCATCCCTGGCACTCCTGCTTTCTGGACGCTTTCGTCCACGTAGCCATTGCCCTGCAAATAAGCAACAACCCTCCTCGCAAGTATACCCATGAAGATCTTGCACGTCACATTGATGATGGAGATAGGGCGAAATTGTCCGATGCTTTCTGCATCCTGTTCCTTCGGTAGGTATACACCTTCCGCTTTGCACCAGTCGTCGACAAGCTCCTTATCATCCCACAGGTCCCTCAGCAATACGTACAGAATGTGTCTTAGTTCGCCGCAATACTTAAAAACCCTGTAGGACACTCCATCGCCCCCAGGTGCGCTTTTGGCTCTTGCTCTTTTGACAAAATCGTCCACTTCCTTCTCAGTGAACGGTCCCAGTCGGAAGCTCACGCCAGGGGCGGTCGGTCGCTTCAGGCCTCTCATGTCCGGTAGCGGCTCATTACTTTTGGGATCGCTGTATGTCTGCCTGTATGTAGGATTTGTCGTTAACAGTAGTATAGATAATGGACGCCTCTAGAACATCTTTAAAAAATATTAAAAATTCAAGTAGTTTGAAAACAGCCCCCTGAGCTGCTGACAGCCGAATGCTCCGCAGACCGGATTCTGGCGTGGAGATCATCAGGAGAGAATGCGTCGCTGTTTCGGGCTCTACCTCTCTACAGCTATTTTAATGACGCACCGAGCCCCCTCACTGATGTGAGGTCTCCTTGCCAGTTCGACTGTGTGCCTCTACTGTCAACCGTCAGGACTCATTCCAGGTGGTATCCTCTCTCTTCAACCAGATCCAATGGCTTGCTCTTTCTACGGTCTTTTGTAGATCTTTCCTCATGGCATTTCCTTTCTTTGGGCCAAGTCCAGCCAATCTCATCCACCTGCTGACGCTGTCTGCAATGAAGCCTCTTCACCCGACCTCGACTGGGAAATGCGATACCTTCCATCCCGCCTCCGCGCACTCTTCGACAAGAGCTTCGTAGCGGCTCTCCTTCCTCTCGTGTGCTGCCTTGATATTATCTTCATAAGGCACCGTCAGCTCTACCAGATGTACCTCTTTCTCTTCTTCGCTCCATAACACCAGGTCAGGCTTCTTTGTTGTTGGAATGGGAAAAAATTTCTTGCTGCCTTCTAGATCTGCAGACACTTCCCATTGGCCACCACTTTCGTCAGCAAGGGCTTTGCTTCTCTTCTCTCTTTCAGGCACCTTACTTCCTTGCAGCACGAACGTGATCTTTCTCAGTCCGTGGTCCTGCGATTTAGGAGCGTACTTTCCCTCATTCACCTGCTCCTTTGCTATCTTTGTGAGAATCTTGAGCACCTCATTGTGCCTCCACGTGTATCTGTTTAGCGCTAAGTGGCAGTTTGAGAGGATATGTTTCATGGTTCCTAGCTTTCCGCACCTGCACTTGTCATCTTCCTGGCCCTTCCATCTGACCAGGTTCACCGGTGAAGGCAGAACGTCGTAGGTAGCCCGAAGAAGGAAGCTCAGCCTTGAAGTATTCCACTCCCATACCTCACTCCACCCAATCTTTCTTTCCACTACATGCTCCTCCCAACTCGTCACTTGTCCTTGCTGAGCACACTGAACTAGATGAACTTCCCGCCTCTCCGCCTCCATCTTTCGCACCTGCCCTGCTGCAGCTGATCTTCTCTCCTTCTGTGACATTTTCCCAAAGGGCTTGAAGTCACCACTACCCAGCCCCAGCCTGTCTGCCTGTGCAGGGCCAACAATGTCGCCATGCTTCAACACAGAGATGACCTCATCAGCCGCGTCCTCCGCCCTCCATTTTCTTGCCGTTCTGACATCCGGTGGGTTGTCGCTGATCTTATGGTCCTTCGACTCCCTCAGCATCATCACCGTCCTGATCTTTCCTGCCTTGTAGATCTCCACGATTGAAGTGAGTGGCACCTGGAGCGCGCCTTTCTGCCTGTACAGGGCTGATGTGTTAATTGTTCGTGATAGGCCTAGCCACTTTCTGATGAAGTTGTTACACGCTCTCTCTATCATTTCAACTCTTGACAAGGCGACTTCGTACATTGTCAGTGGCCATGCAAGCCGCGGGTATAGGGCGAACTGAAGACACCATATCTTGTACTTTCCTGGCAGCCTAGTCTTGTCAATGGCTTTCGGGCCATCCTCTGCTTGTTTCATGATAGCCACGCCACGGCTCTTGTCATTCAGTGCTCCCGCATACCATCGGCCTAAACTGTAATTTGGTTTAAATAAGTGAGTCGAACTCAGAGAGAGACAAGAATTTGGCATCCCCATGGTGATTGATTCACCACAGAATACGGGTATCCCCAATCTTAATCATTGCGCACCCTGAATAACATTGGTATTATTCACATCCATCAGCGGTGCGAACGTTGTCAACCGCCAGTGTGGTCTGTCGTCATTAATTCGTGTGTGGATGCAGGGAGGGATTTCTGACGAGATGAAAACATGGTGAGAGAATAGTTCTTTTAGTGCTGAAATTTTCAAGTCCAGGACAGTAAAACTACAAGCTATTTCGGCGAGGATCATGGCGGCAGTGAGAGTGACTGCGGAGATGTTGAAGTCCTTTGCTGGAGATGGGGATGTGGTGGCATGGATGCAAAAGGTGAAATTGGTAGCGAGGCTACAAGGAGTAAAGGACTTGGCAACATTTTTGCCTTTGTACTTAGAAGGAGATGCACTTGCCTTATTTTTGGAGCTAAGTGATGACGAACAGCTTGACATCAAAATAATTGAAAGAAAACTACTGGAGGCCTTTACCGATAGTCCATTCGTGGCATTTGCTAAATTATCACAGAAGAGATGGAACGGTGAGCAGGTTGACGTGTATGCCAATGAGTTGAGAAGGTTAGGCGGGTTAGCAGGTTTGAGTGGTGACAGTCTTGAGAGGGTAACCAAGCTTGCTTTTGTGAATGGGTTT
Organism: Onchidella celtica; assembly: GCA_963931925.1. Classification (NCBI taxonomy): domain Eukaryota; kingdom Metazoa; phylum Mollusca; class Gastropoda; order Systellommatophora; family Onchidiidae; genus Onchidella; species Onchidella celtica. Next base: position 26,077,656 of record OZ007573.1, on the reverse strand, counting down.
CCAGATAGTGTGTCGTGCGAATTACAACAGATTGAGAGAGTATTCGAGATGAAAATGAGTGATGTGATTGGGAGAGCGAGAGTGCTTACGACAGCAACGAAGGGAGAAACAGTGGTTGCCTCTGTTACAACTTCACGGATGATCAGGCGAGTGGAAAAGGACGGCGGAGGAGATGATGGTCGGCAGTTCAAGGGATCATGCTACCGATGTGGAGGACCGCACATGGCAAAGTACTGCAATACCAGAATGAAACGCAGAGATATAATCTGCTATCGCTGCGACCAGGTCGGACACATTGCAAGCCAATGCAATCAGAATCAGGGAAACGAGCGACGGTGGCTGGTGCGCCAGCAGCCACTCTTCAACAGGAATGATGGCGCAGTTGTTACCCGTGATAGATGTTGTGTTGGGGGGACGAGTGGTGAAGGCGTTAGTAGATACCGGCTGCGATACTACTGTTGTTAGCTCGAAGGCTGTCGGAAGTTGTGATGGTGAGACCTTCATGGTGGCCTTTGATGGATCAAAAGTAAGGTGCCAGGGAAAGCAATTGCTCCGGATAGAGGTACGGGGAATTGAAGTAGAGAGTCATGCCATAGTATCGGATTCAGTCTTTGGAGATATAACTATCGTCTTGGGAATGGATTTGATTGAGAAAATGAAAGGCGTCACTGTCCGAAATGGAACTGTTAGGTTTGGTTTTGAGAGTTGTTCTGTGGCGAAAGAGGCACCGGGCAGTGATGAGAATTTGGGTGAGAAACCAACCTACATGGAAGACAAGTCTGTTAGTGGGATGGGACATAGAGTTAAAGATGGATCATGCAGTTCAATTGAAGATGTCGATTTTACAGCTGAGTTTGATGGAGAAAAGTGGATTGTTAAGTGGAAGTGGAAATCATCTCCTCCGGTGTTAATGAACAGAGTAGGCTGTTACGACAGAAATCTTCAGGGTGAAGTGGGGGATGGCTTTCATAACGAAGTTCAGCGGTGGATTGATGAGGGAATTTTGGTACCATGGGGAGAGACTGTTAAGAGTGGCATTATCCCACTGATGGCCGTGCAACAACCTACAAAGAACAAAGTGCGACCGGTTCTTGACTTTCGAGAACTCAACTTGCATATAAGTTGTCATACAGGCGACGATGTAACAGACGTGTGCAGTGAAACTCTGCGGGAATGGAGACAAACAGACGCCGGAACAATTGTTGATTTGAAGTCCGCTTACTTACAAATCCACATGGATAAGGAGCTTTGGAAGTATCAGCTCGTAAATTACAAGGGCAAGACCTACTGTTTAACAAGACTTGGCTTTGGGTTAAATTCAGCGCCACGTATAATGTCGAAAATATTGAAGACGGTTCTCGCAAAATCAGAAAAGGTGAAGGCTGGGACGAAATCATATATTGACGACATATTGGTTGATGAGAACCAGGTGACACCCGATGAGCTGATCAGTCATCTTAACAGATATGGACTTGTGACAAAACCCCCTGAATCACTGGAGGGCGGCGCGGCTCTTGGATTGCGATTGAAAACCAATGACTGTGGCGTCCTGGTTTTTACCAGAGGGAACGAACTGCCTGAAGAGGTGACGTGTCTTACCAAGAGAGAACTATTTTCGATCTGCGGAAAGCTCGTTGGGCATTATCCTGTGGCTGGATGGCTGAGAGTGGCAGCAAGTTACATCAAGAGAAAGGCAGGTTGTATAGGATGGGAGGAGCAGGTGGCTGAAGATGTTATTTGTATGTTACGAGATGTCCTGAAAAGGGTGAAAGAGAATGACCCGGTGACCGGAATATGGCAGGTTCATGAGAAAGTGAAAGGGATTGTATGGTGTGATGCGAGCAACATTGCACTTGGAGCATGTTTGGAAATTGGCAACAGTGTTGTGGAAGATGCAGCGTGGCTCCGAAAACCTTCCGATGTTAGCCATATCAATGTTGCAGAACTGGAAGCTGTGATGAAAGGCGTAAATATGGCTATAAAATGGGGACTAACGGAAATCGAGATTGTAACAGACTCCGCCACAGTTAGCGCATGGATAAAAACTATTCTCACCGCTGAGAGACGGGTTCACACCAAAGGGGCCGCTGAGTTGCTAGTGAAGCGACGGTTGAGAGTTTTGGAGAGTCTGATTGATGAGTTCAACATCAGCGTTACCGTGACGTTGGTCTCAACTTCCAAGAATAAGGCCGATGTTCTTACAAGAGTGAAGAAGGAATGGATTAACAGACCAATTAGTAAGATGAGCCAAGATGATTCAAGAATTTGTGCGGCAGGATATGTAAACCTGCGTACGCTTCATGAGATGCACCATATGGGCGTCGATCGCACTCTGTTCCTGGCAAGAAAGTCAATGCCAAACGTAAGTCGAGAGGCTGTGAAAAATGTCGTGAGAAGCTGCTCAAGGTGCCAATCAATAGATCCTGCTCCACGTGTTCACGAAAGAGGTCAATTGAGTATTTATGAAAATTGGAGAAGACTGGCGATTGATGTTACACATTATCATGGAATTCCGTATCTCTCAATCATAGATTGTGGCCCCGGAAGGTTTGCAATATGGCGAAAATTGAACCGTGAGACTGGTGAGGCCGTAGCAGAAATCATGGAAGAAGTGTTTCTGGAGAGAGGACCGGTGTTGGAGGTTCTTATGGATAACGGACTGGCGTTTCACTCTGAAGTTGTGACAAACCTGTTGAACAGATGGAACGTTGTTGGGTTGTTTAGGGCGGCTTATCGGCCAAGCGGGAACGGGATCATTGAGCGGAATCACCGGTTTATCAAAGCTGTTGCAGAACGATGTTCCATTTCTCCACAAGAGGCGGTCTTTTGGTATAACTCTACTCCAAGGTATGGGACTGATTCAAATTCCGTGCCGTTCCAAGCAGTTTACCAATATGATTGGGGTAATCCCGCCCGCATTGAACAGGAGAATGGATCTCTCGTGAAAAGTGGATGCGTTAAGATTGGTGATGAGGTATGGGTCAAACCACCTAACAATCGTTGCACAACACAGTGGAAGAAGGGAACGGTGACTGGAATTAACTCTGTGAACAATGTGGTGGTAGACGGTACGCCTCGGCACATCCTTGACATTAGGAGAGTGATAGAACAAGAACAAGAAACAGAAGCCGATCGAGTTGAAGAGAACAACGATGGACCACAAGGATCTGAAGCTGAAAACGAGGAGCTAGTGCGTGACCAGCCTGATGAACAACGGCGGAACCCGAGACGGCTAAGGCGGCCTCCAGCATGGCTCTCGGATTATGATATTGAATAGAAGCAGGGAATTTGTACATATGTAATATATTGATCTGGAGTTAATCTTAAGATCAAGGGGGCATGTAATTTGGTTTAAATAAGTGAGTCGAACTCAGAGAGAGACAAGAATTTGGCATCCCCATGGTGATTGATTCACCACAGAATACGGGTATCCCCAATCTTAATCATTGCGCACCCTGAATAACATTGGTATTATTCACATCCATCAGCGGTGCGAACGTTGTCAACCGCCAGTGTGGTCTGTCGTCATTAATTCGTGTGTGGATGCAGGGAGGGATTTCTGACGAGATGAAAACATGGTGAGAGAATAGTTCTTTTAGTGCTGAAATTTTCAAGTCCAGGACAGTAAAACTACATAAACTCTTAACAGGCTCATCTTTCACTGTGGGTATCTTCTCCCCCGCGATCGTGAATTTCTGTTGCTTCTGCTTTCCTTTGTGCAAGGTCAGGCTCCTGGACTTCTTGGCTTTGAATTTCATCCTCGACCACGTTACCAGCTCATCCAGCCGCGCCAAGACCGTCTGCATTATGTCCGCATCTTTTGTCAGCAGAGTCACATCATCCATGAATGCCTTCTTCGGTGCTCTTACTTCTGCCTCTTCTTCACTTAAGCCTGCTGACCTCAAGAGCATCTCCATCACTAGGATGAACCAGATGACCGAAATCGTGCAGCCAGCTGCTATACCGATCTCCAAACGGTGCCACTCAGTTGTGAATTCTTCTGTTGAGAATCGCATCTGGAATTTGCTGTAGTACTCGTTCATGATGTCTTGCACCTTGCGCGGGATGAAGAAGAATTCCATTGCTTTCATCAGCAGTTTGTGGGGTACTGACCCATAGGCATTCGCCAGATCCAACCAGACCACGTTCAGGTTACTTTTGGCTTTCTTGGCATCCTGAATTGCCTCCCAAATCGTGAAAGCATGCTCAATGCAGCCCGGCATCCCTGGCACTCCTGCTTTCTGGACGCTTTCGTCCACGTAGCCATTGCCCTGCAAATAAGCAACAACCCTCCTCGCAAGTATACCCATGAAGATCTTGCACGTCACATTGATGATGGAGATAGGGCGAAATTGTCCGATGCTTTCTGCATCCTGTTCCTTCGGTAGGTATACACCTTCCGCTTTGCACCAGTCGTCGACAAGCTCCTTATCATCCCACAGGTCCCTCAGCAATACGTACAGAATGTGTCTTAGTTCGCCGCAATACTTAAAAACCCTGTAGGACACTCCATCGCCCCCAGGTGCGCTTTTGGCTCTTGCTCTTTTGACAAAATCGTCCACTTCCTTCTCAGTGAACGGTCCCAGTCGGAAGCTCACGCCAGGGGCGGTCGGTCGCTTCAGGCCTCTCATGTCCGGTAGCGGCTCATTACTTTTGGGATCGCTGTATGTCTGCCTGTATGTAGGATTTGTCGTTAACAGTAGTATAGATAATGGACGCCTCTAGAACATCTTTAAAAAATATTAAAAATTCAAGTAGTTTGAAAACAGCCCCCTGAGCTGCTGACAGCCGAATGCTCCGCAGACCGGATTCTGGCGTGGAGATCATCAGGAGAGAATGCGTCGCTGTTTCGGGCTCTACCTCTCTACAGCTATTTTAATGACGCACCGAGCCCCCTCACTGATGTGAGGTCTCCTTGCCAGTTCGACTGTGTGCCTCTACTGTCAACCGTCAGGACTCATTCCAGGTGGTATCCTCTCTCTTCAACCAGATCCAATGGCTTGCTCTTTCTACGGTCTTTTGTAGATCTTTCCTCATGGCATTTCCTTTCTTTGGGCCAAGTCCAGCCAATCTCATCCACCTGCTGACGCTGTCTGCAATGAAGCCTCTTCACCCGACCTCGACTGGGAAATGCGATACCTTCCATCCCGCCTCCGCGCACTCTTCGACAAGAGCTTCGTAGCGGCTCTCCTTCCTCTCGTGTGCTGCCTTGATATTATCTTCATAAGGCACCGTCAGCTCTACCAGATGTACCTCTTTCTCTTCTTCGCTCCATAACACCAGGTCAGGCTTCTTTGTTGTTGGAATGGGAAAAAATTTCTTGCTGCCTTCTAGATCTGCAGACACTTCCCATTGGCCACCACTTTCGTCAGCAAGGGCTTTGCTTCTCTTCTCTCTTTCAGGCACCTTACTTCCTTGCAGCACGAACGTGATCTTTCTCAGTCCGTGGTCCTGCGATTTAGGAGCGTACTTTCCCTCATTCACCTGCTCCTTTGCTATCTTTGTGAGAATCTTGAGCACCTCATTGTGCCTCCACGTGTATCTGTTTAGCGCTAAGTGGCAGTTTGAGAGGATATGTTTCATGGTTCCTAGCTTTCCGCACCTGCACTTGTCATCTTCCTGGGCCTTCCATCTGACCAGGTTCACCGGTGAAGGCAGAACGTCGTAGGTAGCCCGAAGAAGGAAGCTCAGCCTTGAAGTATTCCACTCCCATACCTCACTCCACCCAATCTTTCTTTCCACTACATGCTCCTCCCAACTCGTCACTTGTCCTTGCTGAGCACACTGAACTAGATGAACTTCCCGCCTCTCCGCCTCCATCTTTCGCACCTGCCCTGCTGCAGCTGATCTTCTCTCCTTCTGTGACATTTTCCCAAAGGGCTTGAAGTCACCACTACCCAGCCCCAGCCTGTCTGCCTGTGCAGGGCCAACAATGTCGCCATGCTTCAACACAGAGATGACCTCATCAGCCGCGTCCTCCGCCCTCCATTTTCTTGCCGTTCTGACATCCGGTGGGTTGTCGCTGATCTTATGGTCCTTCGACTCCCTCAGCATCATCACCGTCCTGATCTTTCCTGCCTTGTAGATCTCCACGATTGAAGTGAGTGGCACCTGGAGCGCGCCTTTCTGCCTGTACAGGGCTGATGTGTTAATTGTTCGTGATAGGCCTAGCCACTTTCTGATGAAGTTGTTACACGCTCTCTCTATCATTTCAACTCTTGACAAGGCGACTTCGTACATTGTCAGTGGCCATGCAAGCCGCGGGTATAGGGCGAACTGAAGACACCATATCTTGTACTTTCCTGGCAGCCTAGTCTTGTCAATGGCTTTCGGGCCATCCTCTGCTTGTTTCATGATAGCCACGCCACGGCTCTTGTCATTCAGTGCTCCCGCATACCATCGGCCTAAACTGTAATTTGGTTTAAATAAGTGAGTCGAACTCAGAGAGAGACAAGAATTTGGCATCCCCATGGTGATTGATTCACCACAGAATACGGGTATCCCCAATCTTAATCATTGCGCACCCTGAATAACATTGGTATTATTCACATCCATCAGCGGTGCGAACGTTGTCAACCGCCAGTGTGGTCTGTCGTCATTAATTCGTGTGTGGATGCAGGGAGGGATTTCTGACGAGATGAAAACATGGTGAGAGAATAGTTCTTTTAGTGCTGAAATTTTCAAGTCCAGGACAGTAAAACTACAAGCTATTTCGGCGAGGATCATGGCGGCAGTGAGAGTGACTGCGGAGATGTTGAAGTCCTTTGCTGGAGATGGGGATGTGGTGGCATGGATGCAAAAGGTGAAATTGGTAGCGAGGCTACAAGGAGTAAAGGACTTGGCAACATTTTTGCCTTTGTACTTAGAAGGAGATGCACTTGCCTTATTTTTGGAGCTAAGTGATGACGAACAGCTTGACATCAAAATAATTGAAAGAAAACTACTGGAGGCCTTTACCGATAGTCCATTCGTGGCATTTGCTAAATTATCACAGAAGAGATGGAACGGTGAGCAGGTTGACGTGTATGCCAATGAGTTGAGAAGGTTAGGCGGGTTAGCAGGTTTGAGTGGTGACAGTCTTGAGAGGGTAACCAAGCTTGCTTTTGTGAATGGGTTTCCAGATAGTGTGTCGTGCGAATTACAACAGATTGAGAGAGTATTCGAGATGAAAATGAGTGATGTGATTGGGAGAGCGAGAGTGCTTACGACAGCAACGAAGGGAGAAACAGTGGTTGCCTCTGTTACAACTTCACGGATGATCAGGCGAGTGGAAAAGGACGGCGGAGGAGATGATGGTCGGCAGTTCAAGGGATCATGCTACCGATGTGGAGGACCGCACATGGCAAAGTACTGCAATACCAGAATGAAACGCAGAGATATAATCTGCTATCGCTGCGACCAGGTCGGACACATTGCAAGCCAATGCAATCAGAATCAGGGAAACGAGCGACGGGTGGCTGGTGCGCCAGCAGCCACTCTTCAACAGGAATGATGGCGCAGTTGTTACCCGTGATAGATGTTGTGTTGGGGGGACGAGTGGTGAAGGCGTTAGTAGATACCGGCTGCGATACTACTGTTGTTAGCTCGAAGGCTGTCGGAAGTTGTGATGGTGAGACCTTCATGGTGGCCTTTGATGGATCAAAAGTAAGGTGCCAGGGAAAGCAATTGCTCCGGATAGAGGTACGGGGAATTGAAGTAGAGAGTCATGCCATAGTATCGGATTCAGTCTTTGGAGATATAACTATCGTCTTGGGAATGGATTTGATTGAGAAAATGAAAGGCGTCACTGTCCGAAATGGAACTGTTAGGTTTGGTTTTGAGAGTTGTTCTGTGGCGAAAGAGGCACCGGGCAGTGATGAGAATTTGGGTGAGAAACCAACCTACATGGAAGACAAGTCTGTTAGTGGGATGGGACATAGAGTTAAAGATGGATCATGCAGTTCAATTGAAGATGTCGATTTTACAGCTGAGTTTGATGGAGAAAAGTGGATTGTTAAGTGGAAGTGGAAATCATCTCCTCCGGTGTTAATGAACAGAGTAGGCTGTTACGACAGAAATCTTCAGGGTGAAGTGGGGGATGGCTTTCATAACGAAGTTCAGCGGTGGATTGATGAGGGAATTTTGGTACCATGGGGAGAGACTGTTAAGAGTGGCATTATCCCACTGATGGCCGTGCAACAACCTACAAAGAACAAAGTGCGACCGGTTCTTGACTTTCGAGAACTCAACTTGCATATAAGTTGTCATACAGGCGACGATGTAACAGACGTGTGCAGTGAAACTCTGCGGGAATGGAGACAAACAGACGCCGGAACAATTGTTGATTTGAAGTCCGCTTACTTACAAATCCACATGGATAAGGAGCTTTGGAAGTATCAGCTCGTAAATTACAAGGGCAAGACCTACTGTTTAACAAGACTTGGCTTTGGGTTAAATTCAGCGCCACGTATAATGTCGAAAATATTGAAGACGGTTCTCGCAAAATCAGAAAAGGTGAAGGCTGGGACGAAATCATATATTGACGACATATTGGTTGATGAGAACCAGGTGACACCCGATGAGCTGATCAGTCATCTTAACAGATATGGACTTGTGACAAAACCCCCTGAATCACTGGAGGGCGGCGCGGCTCTTGGATTGCGATTGAAAACCAATGACTGTGGCGTCCTGGTTTTTACCAGAGGGAACGAACTGCCTGAAGAGGTGACGTGTCTTACCAAGAGAGAACTATTTTCGATCTGCGGAAAGCTCGTTGGGCATTATCCTGTGGCTGGATGGCTGAGAGTGGCAGCAAGTTACATCAAGAGAAAGGCAGGTTGTATAGGATGGGAGGAGCAGGTGGCTGAAGATGTTATTTGTATGTTACGAGATGTCCTGAAAAGGGTGAAAGAGAATGACCCGGTGACCGGAATATGGCAGGTTCATGAGAAAGTGAAAGGGATTGTATGGTGTGATGCGAGCAACATTGCACTTGGAGCATGTTTGGAAATTGGCAACAGTGTTGTGGAAGATGCAGCGTGGCTCCGAAAACCTTCCGATGTTAGCCATATCAATGTTGCAGAACTGGAAGCTGTGATGAAAGGCGTAAATATGGCTATAAAATGGGGACTAACGGAAATCGAGATTGTAACAGACTCCGCCACAGTTAGCGCATGGATAAAAACTATTCTCACCGCTGAGAGACGGGTTCACACCAAAGGGGCCGCTGAGTTGCTAGTGAAGCGACGGTTGAGAGTTTTGGAGAGTCTGATTGATGAGTTCAACATCAGCGTTACCGTGACGTTGGTCTCAACTTCCAAGAATAAGGCCGATGTTCTTACAAGAGTGAAGAAGGAATGGATTAACAGACCAATTAGTAAGATGAGCCAAGATGATTCAAGTATTTGTGCGGCAGGATATGTAAACCTGCGTACGCTTCATGAGATGCACCATATGGGCGTCGATCGCACTCTGTTCCTGGCAAGAAAGTCAATGCCAAACGTAAGTCGAGAGGCTGTGAAAAATGTCGTGAGAAGCTGCTCAAGGTGCCAATCAATAGATCCTGCTCCACGTGTTCACGAAAGAGGTCAATTGAGTATTTATGAAAATTGGAGAAGACTGGCGATTGATGTTACACATTATCATGGAATTCCGTATCTCTCAATCATAGATTGTGGCCCCGGAAGGTTTGCAATATGGCGAAAATTGAACCGTGAGACTGGTGAGGCCGTAGCAGAAATCATGGAAGAAGTGTTTCTGGAGAGAGGACCGGTGTTGGAGGTTCTTATGGATAACGGACTGGCGTTTCACTCTGAAGTTGTGACAAACCTGTTGAACAGATGGAACGTTGTTGGGTTGTTTAGGGCGGCTTATCGGCCAAGCGGGAACGGGATCATTGAGCGGAATCACCGGTTTATCAAAGCTGTTGCAGAACGATGTTCCATTTCTCCACAAGAGGCGGTCTTTTGGTATAACTCTACTCCAAGGTATGGGACTGATTCAAATTCCGTGCCGTTCCAAGCAGTTTACCAATATGATTGGGGTAATCCCGCCCGCATTGAACAGGAGAATGGATCTCTCGTGAAAAGTGGATGCGTTAAGATTGGTGATGAGGTATGGGTCAAACCACCTAACAATCGTTGCACAACACAGTGGAAGAAGGGAACGGTGACTGGAATTAACTCTGTGAACAATGTGGTGGTAGACGGTACGCCTCGGCACATCCTTGACATTAGGAGAGTGATAGAACAAGAACAAGAAACAGAAGCCGATCGAGTTGAAGAGAACAACGATGGACCACAAGGATCTGAAGCTGAAAACGAGGAGCTAGTGCGTGACCAGCCTGATGAACAACGGCGGAACCCGAGACGGCTAAGGCGGCCTCCAGCATGGCTCTCGGATTATGATATTGAATAGAAGCAGGGAATTTGTACATATGTAATATATTGATCTGGAGTTAATCTTAAGATCAAGGGGGCATGTAATTTGGTTTAAATAAGTGAGTCGAACTCAGAGAGAGACAAGAATTTGGCATCCCCATGGTGATTGATTCACCACAGAATACGGGTATCCCCAATCTTAATCATTGCGCACCCTGAATAACATTGGTATTATTCACATCCATCAGCGGTGCGAACGTTGTCAACCGCCAGTGTGGTCTGTCGTCATTAATTCGTGTGTGGATGCAGGGAGGGATTTCTGACGAGATGAAAACATGGTGAGAGAATAGTTCTTTTAGTGCTGAAATTTTCAAGTCCAGGACAGTAAAACTACATAAACTCTTAACAGGCTCATCTTTCACTGTGGGTATCTTCTCCCCCGCGATCGTGAATTTCTGTTGCTTCTGCTTTCCTTTGTGCAAGGTCAGGCTCCTGGACTTCTTGGCTTTGAATTTCATCCTCGACCACGTTACCAGCTCATCCAGCCGCGCCAAGACCGTCTGCATTATGTCCGCATCTTTTGTCAGCAGAGTCACATCATCCATGAATGCCTTCTTCGGTGCTCTTACTTCTGCCTCTTCTTCACTTAAGCCTGCTGACCTCAAGAGCATCTCCATCACTAGGATGAACCAGATGACCGAAATCGTGCAGCCAGCTGCTATACCGATCTCCAAACGGTGCCACTCAGTTGTGAATTCTTCTGTTGAGAATCGCATCTGGAATTTGCTGTAGTACTCGTTCATGATGTCTTGCACCTTGCGCGGGATGTAGAAGAATTCCATTGCTTTCATCAGCAGTTTGTGGGGTACTGACCCATAGGCATTCGCCAGATCCAACCAGACCACGTTCAGGTTACTTTTGGCTTTCTTGGCATCCTGAATTGCCTCCCAAATCGTGAAAGCATGCTCAATGCAGCCCGGCATCCCTGGCACTCCTGCTTTCTGGACGCTTTCGTCCACGTAGCCATTGCCCTGCAAATAAGCAACAACCCTCCTCGCAAGTATACCCATGAAGATCTTGCACGTCACATTGATGATGGAGATAGGGCGAAATTGTCCGATGCTTTCTGCATCCTGTTCCTTCGGTAGGTATACACCTTCCGCTTTGCACCAGTCGTCGACAAGCTCCTTATCATCCCACAGGTCCCTCAGCAATACGTACAGAATGTGTCTTAGTTCGCCGCAATACTTAAAAACCCTGTAGGACACTCCATCGCCCCCGGGTGCGCTTTTGGCTCTTGCTCTTTTGACAAAATCGTCCACTTCCTTCTCAGTGAACGGTCCCAGTCGGAAGCTCACGCCAGGGGCGGTCGGTCGCTTCAGGCCTCTCATGTCCGGTAGCGGCTCATTACTTTTGGGATCGCTGTATGTAGGATTTGTCGTTAACAGTAGTATAGATAATGGACGCCTCTAGAACATCTTTAAAAAATATTAAAAATTCAAGTAGTTTGAAAACAGCCCCCTGAGCTGCTGACAGCCGAATGCTCCGCAGACCGGATTCTGGCGTGGAGATCATCAGGAGAGAATGCGTCGCTGTTTCGGGCTCTACCTCTCTACAGCTATTTTAATGACGCACCGAGCCCCCTCACTGATGTGAGGTCTCCTTGCCAGTTCGACTGTGTGCCTCTACTGTCAACCGTCAGGACTCATTCCAGGTGGTATCCTCTCTCTTCAACCAGATCCAATGGCTTGCTCTTTCTACGGTCTTTTGTAGATCTTTCCTCATGGCATTTCCTTTCTTTGGGCCAAGTCCAGCCACTCTCATCCACCTGCTGACGCTGTCTGCAATGAAGCCTCTACACCCGACCTCGACTGGGAAATGCGATACCTTCCATCCCGCCTCCGCGCACTCTTCGACAAGAGCTTCGTAGCGGCTCTCCTTCCTCTCGTGTGCTGCCTTGATATTATCTTCATAAGGCACCGTCAGCTCTACCAGATGTACCTCTTTCTCTTCTTCGCTCCATAACACCAGGTCAGGCTTCTTTGTTGTTGGAATGGGAAAAAATTTCTTGCTGCCTTCTAGATCTGCAGACACTTCCCATTGGCCACCACTTTCGTCAGCAAGGGCTTTGCTTGTCTTCTCTCTTTCAGGCACCTTACTTCCTTGCAGCACGAACGTGATCTTTCTCAGTCCGTGGTCCTGCGATTTAGGAGCGTACTTTCCCTCATTCACCTGCTCCTTTGCTGTCTTTGTGAGAATCTTGAGCACCTCATTGTGCCTCCACGTGTATCTGTTTAGCGCTAAGTGGCAGTTTGAGAGGATATGTTTCATGGTTCCTAGCTTTCCGCACCTGCACTTGTCATCTTCCTGGCCCTTCCATCTGACCAGGTTCACCGGTGAAGGCAGAACGTCGTAGGTAGCCCGAAGAAGGAAGCTCAGCCTTGAAGTATTCCACTCCCATACCTCACTCCACCCAATCTTTCTTTCCACTACATGCTCCTCCCAACTCGTCACTTGTCCTTGCTGAGCACACTGAACTAGATGAACTTCCCGCCTCTCCGCCTCCATCTTTCGCACCTGCCCTGCTGCAGCTGATCTTCTCTCCTTCTGTGACATTTTCCCAAAGGGCTTGAAGTCACCACTACCCAGCCCCAGCCTGTCTGCCTGTGCAGGGCCAACAATGTCGCCATGCTTCAACACAGAGATGACCTCATCAGCCGCGTCCTCCGCCCTCCATTTTCTTGCCGTTCTGACATCCGGTGGGTTGTCGCTGATCTTATGGTCCTTCGACTCCCTCAGCATCATCACCGTCCTGATCTTTCCTGCCTTGTAGATCTCCACGATTGAAGTGAGTGGCACCTGGAGCGCGCCTTTCTGCCTGTACAGGGCTGATGTGTTAATTGTTCGTGATAGGCCTAGCCACTTTCTGATGAAGTTGTTACACGCTCTCTCTATCATTTCAACTCTTGACAAGGCGACTTCGTACATTGTCAGTGGCCATGCAAGCCGCGGGTATAGGGCGAAATGAAGACACCATATCTTGTACTTTCCTGGCAGCCTAGTCTTGTCAATGGCTTTCAGGCCATCCTCTGCTTGTTTCATGATAGCCACGCCACGGCTCTTGTCATTCAGTGCTCCCGCATACCATCGGCCTAAACTCTTAACAGGCTCATCTTTCACTGTGGGTATCTTCTCCCCCGCGATCGTGAATTTCTGTTGCTTCTGCTTTCCTTTGTGCAAGGTCAGGCTCCTGGACTTCTTGGCTTTGAATTTCATCCTCGACCACGTTACCAGCTCATCCAGCCGCGCCAAGACCGTCTGCATTATGTCCGCATCTTTTGTCAGCAGAGTCACATCATCCATGATGCTCTTACTTCTGCCTCTTCTTCACTTAAGCCTGCTGACCTCAAGAGCATCTCCATCACTAGGATGAACCAGATGACCGAAATCGTGCAGCCAGCTGCTATACCGATCTCCAAACGGTGCCACTCAGTTGTGAATTCTTCTGTTGAGAATCGCATCTGGAATTTGCTGTAGTACTCGTTCATGATGTCTTGCACCTTGCGCGGGATGTAGAAGAATTCCATTGCTTTCATCAGCAGTTTGTGGGGTACTGACCCATAGGCATTCGCCAGATCCAACCAGACCACGTTCAGGTTACTTTTGGCTTTCTTGGCATCCTGAATTGCCTCCCAAATCGTGAAAGCATGCTCAATGCAGCCCGGCATCCCTGGCACTCCTGCTTTCTGGACGCTTTCGTCCACGTAGCCATTGCCCTGCAAATAAGCAACAACCCTCCTCGCAAGTATACCCATGAAGATCTTGCACGTCACATTGATGATGGAGATAGGGCGAAATTGTCCTGTTCCTTCGGTAGGTATACACCTTCCGCTTTGCACCAGTCGTCGACAAGCTCCTTATCATCCCACAGGTCCCTCAGCAATACGTACAGAATGTGTCTTAGTTCGCCGCAATACTTAAAAACCCTGTAGGACACTCCATCGCCCCCGGGTGCGCTTTTGGCTCTTGCTCTTTTGACAAAATCGTCCACTTCCTTCTCAGTGAACGGTCCCAGTCGGAAGCTCACGCCAGGGGCGGTCGGTCGCTTCAGGCCTCTCATGTCCGGTAGCGGCTCATTACTTTTGGGATCGCTGTATGTCTGCCTGTATGTAGGATTTGTCGTTAACAGTAGTATAGATAATGGACGCCTCTAGAACATCTTTAAAAAATATTAAAAATTCAAGTAGTTTGAAAACAGCCCCCTGAGCTGCTGACAGCCGAATGCTCCGCAGACCGGATTCTGGCGTGGAGATCATCAGGAGAGAATGCGTCGCTGTTTCGGGCTCTACCTCTCTACAGCTATTTTAATGACGCACCGAGCCCCCTCACTGATGTGAGGTCTCCTTGCCAGTTCGACTGTGTGCCTCTACTGTCAACCGTCAGGACTCATTCCAGGTGGTATCCTCTCTCTTCAACCAGATCCAATGGCTTGCTCTTTCTACGGTCTTTTGTAGATCTTTCCTCATGGCATTTCCTTTCTTTGGGCCAAGTCCAGCCACTCTCATCCACCTGCTGACGCTGTCTGCAATGAAGCCTCTACACCCGACCTCGACTGGGAAATGCGATACCTTCCATCCCGCCTCCGCGCACTCTTCGACAAGAGCTTCGTAGCGGCTCTCCTTCCTCTCGTGTGCTGCCTTGATATTATCTTCATAAGGCACCGTCAGCTCTACCAGATGTACCTCTTTCTCTTCTTCGCTCCATAACACCAGGTCAGGCTTCTTTGTTGTTGGAATGGGAAAAAATTTCTTGCTGCCTTCTGGATCTGCAGACACTTCCCATTGGCCACCACTTTCGTCAGCAAGGGCTTTGCTTGTCTTCTCTCTTTCAGGCACCTTACTTCCTTGCAGCACGAACGTGATCTTTCTCAGTCCGTGGTCCTGCGATTTAGGAGCGTACTTTCCCTCATTCACCTGCTCCTTTGCTGTCTTTGTGAGAATCTTGAGCACCTCATTGTGCCTCCACGTGTATCTGTTTAGCGCTAAGTGGCAGTTTGAGAGGATATGTTTCATGGTTCCTAGCTTTCCGCACCTGCACTTGTCATCTTCCTGGCCCTTCCATCTGACCAGGTTCACCGGTGAAGGCAGAACGTCGTAGGTAGCCCGAAGAAGGAAGCTCAGCCTTGAAGTATTCCACTCCCATACCTCACTCCACCCAATCTTTCTTTCCACTACATGCTCCTCCCAACTCGTCACTTGTCCTTGCTGAGCACACTGAACTAGATGAACTTCCCGCCTCTCCGCCTCCATCTTTCGCACCTGCCCTGCTGCAGCTGATCTTCTCTCCTTCTGTGACATTTTCCCAAAGGGCTTGAAGTCACCACTACCCAGGCCCAGCCTGTCTGCCTGTGCAGGGCCAACAATGTCGCCATGCTTCAACACAGAGATGACCTCATCAGCCGCGTCCTCCGCCCTCCATTTTCTTGCCGTTCTGACATCCGGTGGGTTGTCGCTGATCTTATGGTCCTTCGAATCCCTCAGCATCATCACCGTCCTGATCTTTCCTGCCTTGTAGATCTCCACGATTGAAGTGAGTGGCACCTGGAGCGCGCCTTTCTGCCTGTACAGGGCTGATGTGTTAATTGTTCGTGATAGGCCTAGCCACTTTCTGATGAAGTTGTTACACGCTCTCTCTATCATTTCAACTCTTGACAAGGCGACTTCGTACATTGTCAGTGGCCATGCAAGCCGCGGGTATAGGGCGAACTGAAGACACCATATCTTGTACTTTCCTGGCAGCCTAGTCTTGTCAATGGCTTTCAGGCCATCCTCTGCTTGTTTCATGATAGCCACGCCACGGCTCTTGTCATTCAGTGCTCCCGCATACCATCGGCCTAAACTCTTAACAGGCTCATCTTTCACTGTGGGTATCTTCTCCCCCGCGATCGTGAATTTCTGTTGCTTCTGCTTTCCTTTGTGCAAGGTCAGGCTCCTGGACTTCTTGGCTTTGAATTTCATCCTCGACCACGTTACCAGCTCATCCAGCCGCGCCAAGACCGTCTGCATTATGTCCGCATCTTTTGTCAGCAGAGTCACATCATCCATGAATGCCTTCTTCGGTGCTCTTACTTCTGCCTCTTCTTCACTTAAGCCTGCTGACCTCAAGAGCATCTCCATCACTAGGATGAACCAGATGACCGAAATCGTGCAGCCAGCTGCTATACCGATCTCCAAACTCAGTTGTGAATTCTTCTGTTGAGAATCGCATCTGGAATTTGCTGTAGTACTCGTTCATGATGTCTTGCACCTTGCGCGGGATGTAGAAGAATTCCATTGCTTTCATCAGCAGTTTGTGGGGTACTGACCCATAGGCATTCGCCAGATCCAACCAGACCACGTTCAGGTTACTTTTGGCTTTCTTGGCATCCTGAATTGCCTCCCAAATCGTGAAAGCATGCTCAATGCAGCCCGGCATCCCTGGCACTCCTGCTTTCTGGACGCTTTCGTCCACGTAGCCATTGCCCTGCAAATAAGCAACAACCCTCCTCGCAAGTATACCCATGAAGATCTTGCACATCACATTGATGATGGAGATAGGGCGAAATTGTCCGATGCTTTCTGCATCCTGTTCCTTCGGTAGGTATACACCTTCCGCTTTGCACCAGTCGTCGACAAGCTCCTTATCATCCCACAGGTCCCTCAGCAATACGTACAGAATGTGTCTTAGTTCGCCGCAATACTTAAAAACCCTGTAGGACACTCCATCGCCCCCGGGTGCGCTTTTGGCTCTTGCTCTTTTGACAAAATCGTCCACTTCCTTCTCAGTGAACGGTCCCAGTCGGAAGCTCACGCCAGGGGCGGTCGGTCGCTTCAGGCCTCTCATGTCCGGTAGCGGCTCATTACTTTTGGGATCGCTGTATGTCTGCCTGTATGTAGGATTTGTCGTTAACAGTAGTATAGATAATGGACGCCTCTAGAACATCTTTAAAAAATATTAAAAATTCAAGTAGTTTGAAAACAGCCCCCTGAGCTGCTGACAGCCGAATGCTCCGCAGACCGGATTCTGGCGTGGAGATCATCAGGAGAGAATGCGTCGCTGTTTCGGGCTCTACCTCTCTACAGCTATTTTAATGACGCACCGAGCCCCCTCACTGATGTGAGGTCTCCTTGCCAGTTCGACTGTGTGCCTCTACTGTCAACCGTCAGGACTCATTCCAGGTGGTATCCTCTCTCTTCAACCAGATCCAATGGCTTGCTCTTTCTACGGTCTTTTGTAGATCTTTCCTCATGGCATTTCCTTTCTTTGGGCCAAGTCCAGCCACTCTCATCCACCTGCTGACGCTGTCTGCAATGAAGCCTCTACACCCGACCCCGACTGGGAAATGCGATACCTTCCATCCCGCCTCCGCGCACTCTTCGACAAGAGCTTCGTAGCGGCTCTCCTTCCTCTCGTGTGCTGCCTTGATATTATCTTCATAAGGCACCGTCAGCTCTACCAGATGTACCTCTTTCTCTTCTTCGCTCCATAACACCAGGTCAGGCTTCTTTGTTGTTGGAATGGGAAAAAATTTCTTGCTGCCTTCTAGATCTGCAGACACTTCCCATTGGCCACCACTTTCGTCAGCAAGGGCTTTGCTTGTCTTCTCTCTTTCAGGCACCTTACTTCCTTGCAGCACGAACGTGATCTTTCTCAGTCCGTGGTCCTGCGATTTAGGAGCGTACTTTCCCTCATTCACATGCTCCTTTGCTGTCTTTGTGAGAATCTTGAGCACCTCATTGTGCCTCCACGTGT
This sequence comes from Onchidella celtica, assembly GCA_963931925.1. Classification (NCBI taxonomy): domain Eukaryota; kingdom Metazoa; phylum Mollusca; class Gastropoda; order Systellommatophora; family Onchidiidae; genus Onchidella; species Onchidella celtica. Next base: position 26,059,507 of record OZ007573.1, on the reverse strand, counting down.
ATCTGTTTAGCGCTAAGTGGCAGTTTGAGAGGATATGTTTCATGGTTCCTAGCTTTCCGCACCTGCACTTGTCATCTTCCTGGGCCTTCCATCTGACCAGGTTCACCGGTGAAGGCAGAACGTCGCAGGTAGCCCGAAGAAGGAAGCTCAGCCTTGAAGTATTCCACTCCCATACCTCACTCCACCCAATCTTTCTTTCCACTACATGCTCCTCCCAACTCGTCACTTGTCCTTGCTGAGCACACTGAACTAGATGAACTTCCCGCCTCTCCGCCTCCATCTTTCGCACCTGCCCTGCTGCAGCTGATCTTCTCTCCTTCTGTGACATTTTCCCAAAGGGCTTGAAGTCACCACTACCCAGCCCCAGCCTGTCTGCCTGTGCAGGGCCAACAATGTCGCCATGCTTCAACACAGAGATGACCTCATCAGCCGCGTCCTCCGCCCTCCATTTTCTTGCCGTTCTGACATCCGGTGGGTTGTCGCTGATCTTATGGTCCTTCGACTCCCTCAGCATCATCACCGTCCTGATCTTTCCTGCCTTGTAGATGTCCACGATTGAAATGAGTGGCACCTGGAGCGCGCCTTTCTGCCTGTACAGGGCTGATGTGTTAATTGTTCGTGATAGGCCTAGCCACTTTCTGATGAAGTTGTTACACGCTCTCTCTATCATTTCAACTCTTGACAAGGCGACTTCGTACATTGTCAGTGGCCATGCAAGCCGCGGGTATAGGGCGAACTGAAGACACCATATCTTGTACTTTCCTGGCAGCCTAGTCTTGTCAATGGCTTTCAGGCCATCCTCTGCTTGTTTCATGATAGCCACGCCACGGCTCTTGTCATTCAGTGCTCCCGCATACCATCGGCCTAAACTCTTAACAGGCTCATCTTTCACTGTGGGTATCTTCTCCCCCGCGATCGTGAATTTCTGTTGCTTCTGCTTTCCTTTGTGCAAGGTCAGGCTCCTGGACTTCTTGGCTTTGAATTTCATCCTCGACCACGTTACCAGCTCATCCAGCCGCGCCTAGACCGTCTGCATTATGTCCGCATCTTTTGTCAGCAGAGTCACATCATCCATGAATGCCTTCTTCGGTGCTCTTACTTCTGCCTCTTCTTCACTTAAGCCTGCTGACCTCAAGAGCATCTCCATCACTAGGATGAACCAGATGACCGAAATCGTGCAGCCAGCTGCTATACCGATCTCCAAACGGTGCCACTCAGTTGTGAATTCTTCTGTTGAGAATCGCATCTGGAATTTGCTGTAGTACTCGTTCATGATGTCTTGCACCTTGCGCGGGATGTAGAAGAATTCCATTGCTTTCATCAGCAGTTTGTGGGGTACTGACCCATAGGCATTCGCCAGATCCAACCAGACCACGTTCAGGTTACTTTTGGCTTTCTTGGCATCCTGAATTGCCTCCCAAATCGTGAAAGCATGCTCAATGCAGCCCGGCATCCCTGGCACTCCTGCTTTCTGGACGCTTTCGTCCACGTAGCCATTGCCCTGCAAATAAGCAACAACCCTCCTCGCAAGTATACCCATGAAGAGCTTGCACGTCACATTGATGATGGAGATAGGGCGAAATTGTCCGATGCTTTCTGCATCCTGTTCCTTCGGTAGGTATACACCTTCCGCTTTGCACCAGTCGTCGACAAGCTCCTTATCATCCCACAGGTCCCTCAGCAATACGTACAGAATGTGTCTTAGTTCGCCGCAATACTTAAAAACCCTGTAGGACACTCCATCGCCCCCGGGTGCGCTTTTGGCTCTTGCTCTTTTGACAAAATCGTCCACTTCCTTCTCAGTGAGCGGTCCCAGTCGGAAGCTCACGCCAGGGGCGGTCGGTCGCTTCAGGCCTCTCATGTCCGGTAGCGGCTCATTACTTTTGGGATCGCTGTATGTCTGCCTGTATGTAGGATTTGTCGTTAACAGTAGTATAGATAATGGACGCCTCTAGAACATCTTTAAAAAATATTAAAAATTCAAGTAGTTTGAAAACAGCCCCCTGAGCTGCTGACAGCCGAATGCTCCGCAGACCGGATTCTGGCGTGGAGATCATCAGGAGAGAATGCGTCGCTGTTTCGGGCTCTACCTCTCTACAGCTATTTTAATGACGCACCGAGCCCCCTCACTGATGTGAGGTCTCCTTGCCAGTTCGACTGTGTGCCTCTACTGTCAACCGTCAGGACTCATTCCAGGTGGTATCCTCTCTCTTCAACCAGATCCAATGGCTTGCTCTTTCTACGGTCTTTTGTAGATCTTTCCTCATGGCATTTCCTTTCTTTGGGCCAAGTCCAGCCACTCTCATCCACCTGCTGACGCTGTCTGCAATGAAGCCTCTACACCCGACCCCGACTGGGAAATGCGATACCTTCCATCCCGCCTCCGCGCACTCTTCGACAAGAGCTTCGTAGCGGCTCTCCTTCCTCTCGTGTGCTGCCTTGATATTATCTTCATAAGGCACCGTCAGCTCTACCAGATGTACCTCTTTCTCTTCTTCGCTCCATAACACCAGGTCAGGCTTCTTTGTTGTTGGAATGGGAAAAAATTTCTTGCTGCCTTCTAGATCTGCAGACACTTCCCATTGGCCACCACTTTCGTCAGCAAGGGCTTTGCTTGTCTTCTCTCTTTCAGGCACCTTACTTCCTTGCAGCACGAACGTGATCTTTCTCAGTCCGTGGTCCTGCGATTTAGGAGCGTACTTTCCCTCATTCACATGCTCCTTTGCTGTCTTTGTGAGAATCTTGAGCACCTCATTGTGCCTCCACGTGTATCTGTTTAGCGCTAAGTGGCAGTTTGAGAGGATATGTTTCATGGTTCCTAGCTTTCCGCACCTGCACTTGTCATCTTCCTGGGCCTTCCATCTGACCAGGTTCACCGGTGAAGGCAGAACGTCGCAGGTAGCCCGAAGAAGGAAGCTCAGCCTTGAAGTATTCCACTCCCATACCTCACTCCACCCAATCTTTCTTTCCACTACATGCTCCTCCCAACTCGTCACTTGTCCTTGCTGAGCACACTGAACTAGATGAACTTCCCGCCTCTCCGCCTCCATCTTTCGCACCTGCCCTGCTGCAGCTGATCTTCTCTCCTTCTGTGACATTTTCCCAAAGGGCTTGAAGTCACCACTACCCAGCCCCAGCCTGTCTGCCTGTGCAGGGCCAACAATGTCGCCATGCTTCAACACAGAGATGACCTCATCAGCCGCGTCCTCCGCCCTCCATTTTCTTGCCGTTCTGACATCCGGTGGGTTGTCGCTGATCTTATGGTCCTTCGACTCCCTCAGCATCATCACCGTCCTGATCTTTCCTGCCTTGTAGATGTCCACGATTGAAATGAGTGGCACCTGGAGCGCGCCTTTCTGCCTGTACAGGGCTGATGTGTTAATTGTTCGTGATAGGCCTAGCCACTTTCTGATGAAGTTGTTACACGCTCTCTCTATCATTTCAACTCTTGACAAGGCGACTTCGTACATTGTCAGTGGCCATGCAAGCCGCGGGTATAGGGCGAACTGAAGACACCATATCTTGTACTTTCCTGGCAGCCTAGTCTTGTCAATGGCTTTCAGGCCATCCTCTGCTTGTTTCATGATAGCCACGCCACGGCTCTTGTCATTCAGTGCTCCCGCATACCATCGGCCTAAACTCTTAACAGGCTCATCTTTCACTGTGGGTATCTTCTCCCCCGCGATCGTGAATTTCTGTTGCTTCTGCTTTCCTTTGTGCAAGGTCAGGCTCCTGGACTTCTTGGCTTTGAATTTCATCCTCGACCACGTTACCAGCTCATCCAGCCGCGCCTAGACCGTCTGCATTATGTCCGCATCTTTTGTCAGCAGAGTCACATCATCCATGAATGCCTTCTTCGGTGCTCTTACTTCTGCCTCTTCTTCACTTAAGCCTGCTGACCTCAAGAGCATCTCCATCACTAGGATGAACCAGATGACCGAAATCGTGCAGCCAGCTGCTATACCGATCTCCAAACGGTGCCACTCAGTTGTGAATTCTTCTGTTGAGAATCGCATCTGGAATTTGCTGTAGTACTCGTTCATGATGTCTTGCACCTTGCGCGGGATGTAGAAGAATTCCATTGCTTTCATCAGCAGTTTGTGGGGTACTGACCCATAGGCATTCGCCAGATCCAACCAGACCACGTTCAGGTTACTTTTGGCTTTCTTGGCATCCTGAATTGCCTCCCAAATCGTGAAAGCATGCTCAATGCAGCCCGGCATCCCTGGCACTCCTGCTTTCTGGACGCTTTCGTCCACGTAGCCATTGCCCTGCAAATAAGCAACAACCCTCCTCGCAAGTATACCCATGAAGAGCTTGCACGTCACATTGATGATGGAGATAGGGCGAAATTGTCCGATGCTTTCTGCATCCTGTTCCTTCGGTAGGTATACACCTTCCGCTTTGCACCAGTCGTCGACAAGCTCCTTATCATCCCACAGGTCCCTCAGCAATACGTACAGAATGTGTCTTAGTTCGCCGCAATACTTAAAAACCCTGTAGGACACTCCATCGCCCCCGGGTGCGCTTTTGGCTCTTGCTCTTTTGACAAAATCGTCCACTTCCTTCTCAGTGAGCGGTCCCAGTCGGAAGCTCACGCCAGGGGCGGTCGGTCGCTTCAGGCCTCTCATGTCCGGTAGCGGCTCATTACTTTTGGGATCGCTGTATGTCTGCCTGTATGTAGGATTTGTCGTTAACAGTAGTATAGATAATGGACGCCTCTAGAACATCTTTAAAAAATATTAAAAATTCAAGTAGTTTGAAAACAGCCCCCTGAGCTGCTGACAGCCGAATGCTCCGCAGACCGGATTCTGGCGTGGAGATCATCAGGAGAGAATGCGTCGCTGTTTCGGGCTCTACCTCTCTACAGCTATTTTAATGACGCACCGAGCCCCCTCACTGATGTGAGGTCTCCTTGCCAGTTCGACTGTGTGCCTCTACTGTCAACCGTCAGGACTCATTCCAGGTGGTATCCTCTCTCTTCAACCAGATCCAATGGCTTGCTCTTTCTACGGTCTTTTGTAGATCTTTCCTCATGGCATTTCCTTTCTTTGGGCCAAGTCCAGCCACTCTCATCCACCTGCTGACGCTGTCTGCAATGAAGCCTCTACACCCGACCTCGACTGGGAAATGCGATACCTTCCATCCCGCCTCCGCGCACTCTTCGACAAGAGCTTCGTAGCGGCTCTCCTTCCTCTCGTGAGCTGCCTTGATATTATCTTCATAAGGCACCGTCAGCTCTACCAGATGTACCTCTTTCTCTTCTTCGCTCCATAACACCAGGTCAGGCTTCTTTGTTGTTGGAATGGGAAAAAATTTCTTGCTGCCTTCTAGATCTGCAGACACTTCCCATTGGCCACCACTTTCGTCAGCAAGGGCTTTGCTTGTCTTCTCTCTTTCAGGCACCTTACTTCCTTGCAGCACGAACGTGATCTTTCTCAGTCCGTGGTCCTGCGATTTAGGAGCGTACTTTCCCTCATTCACCTGCTCCTTTGCTGTCTTTGTGAGAATCTTGAGCACCTCATTGTGCCTCCACGTGTATCTGTTTAGCGCTAAGTGGCAGTTTGAGAGGATATGTTTCATGGTTCCTAGCTTTCCGCACCTGCACTTGTCATCTTCCTGGCCCTTCCATCTGACCAGGTTCACCGGTGAAGGCAGAACGTCGTAGGTAGCCCGAAGAAGGAAGCTCAGCCTTGAAGTATTCCACTCCCATACCTCACTCCACCCAATCTTTCTTTCCACTACATGCTCCTCCCAACTCGTCACTTGTCCTTGCTGAGCACACTGAACTAGATGAACTTCCCGCCTCTCCGCCTCCATCTTTCGCACCTGCCCTGCTGCAGCTGATCTTCTCTCCTTCTGTGACATTTTCCCAAAGGGCTTGAAGTCACCACTACCCAGCCCCAGCCTGTCTGCCTGTGCAGGGCCAACAATGTCGCCATGCTTCAACACAGAGATGACCTCATCAGCCGCGTCCTCCGCCCTCCATTTTCTTGCCGTTCTGACATCCGGTGGGTTGTCGCTGATCTTATGGTCCTTCGACTCCCTCAGCATCATCACCGTCCTGATCTTTCCTGCCTTGTAGATGTCCACGATTGAAATGAGTGGCACCTGGAGCGCGCCTTTCTGCCTGTACAGGGCTGATGTGTTAATTGTTCGTGATAGGCCTAGCCACTTTCTGATGAAGTTGTTACACGCTCTCTCTATCATTTCAACTCTTGACAAGGCGACTTCGTACATTGTCAGTGGCCATGCAAGCCGCGGGTATAGGGCGAACTGAAGACACCATATCTTGTACTTTCCTGGCAGCCTAGTCTTGTCAATGGCTTTCAGGCCATCCTCTGCTTGTTTCATGATAGCCACGCCACGGCTCTTGTCATTCAGTGCTCCCGCATACCATCGGCCTAAACTCTTAACAGGCTCATCTTTCACTGTGGGTATCTTCTCCCCCGCGATCGTGAATTTCTGTTGCTTCTGCTTTCCTTTGTGCAAGGTCAGGCTCCTGGACTTCTTGGCTTTGAATTTCATCCTCGACCACGTTACCAGCTCATCCAGCCGCGCCTAGACCGTCTGCATTATGTCCGCATCTTTTGTCAGCAGAGTCACATCATCCATGAATGCCTTCTTCGGTGCTCTTACTTCTGCCTCTTCTTCACTTAAGCCTGCTGACCTCAAGAGCATCTCCATCACTAGGATGAACCAGATGACCGAAATCGTGCAGCCAGCTGCTATACCGATCTCCAAACGGTGCCACTCAGTTGTGAATTCTTCTGTTGAGAATCGCATCTGGAATTTGCTGTAGTACTCGTTCATGATGTCTTGCACCTTGCGCGGGATGTAGAAGAATTCCATTGCTTTCATCAGCAGTTTGTGGGGTACTGACCCATAGGCATTCGCCAGATCCAACCAGACCACGTTCAGGTTACTTTTGGCTTTCTTGGCATCCTGAATTGCCTCCCAAATCGTGAAAGCATGCTCAATGCAGCCCGGCATCCCTGGCACTCCTGCTTTCTGGACGCTTTCGTCCACGTAGCCATTGCCCTGCAAATAAGCAACAACCCTCCTCGCAAGTATACCCATGAAGAGCTTGCACGTCACATTGATGATGGAGATAGGGCGAAATTGTCCGATGCTTTCTGCATCCTGTTCCTTCGGTAGGTATACACCTTCCGCTTTGCACCAGTCGTCGACAAGCTCCTTATCATCCCACAGGTCCCTCAGCAATACGTACAGAATGTGTCTTAGTTCGCCGCAATACTTAAAAACCCTGTAGGACACTCCATCGCCCCCGGGTGCGCTTTTGGCTCTTGCTCTTTTGACAAAATCGTCCACTTCCTTCTCAGTGAGCGGTCCCAGTCGGAAGCTCACGCCAGGGGCGGTCGGTCGCTTCAGGCCTCTCATGTCCGGTAGCGGCTCATTACTTTTGGGATCGCTGTATGTCTGCCTGTATGTAGGATTTGTCGTTAACAGTAGTATAGATAATGGACGCCTCTAGAACATCTTTAAAAAATATTAAAAATTCAAGTAGTTTGAAAACAGCCCCCTGAGCTGCTGACAGCCGAATGCTCCGCAGACCGGATTCTGGCGTGGAGATCATCAGGAGAGAATGCGTCGCTGTTTCGGGCTCTACCTCTCTACAGCTATTTTAATGACGCACCGAGCCCCCTCACTGATGTGAGGTCTCCTTGCCAGTTCGACTGTGTGCCTCTACTGTCAACCGTCAGGACTCATTCCAGGTGGTATCCTCTCTCTTCAACCAGATCCAATGGCTTGCTCTTTCTACGGTCTTTTGTAGATCTTTCCTCATGGCATTTCCTTTCTTTGGGCCAAGTCCAGCCACTCTCATCCACCTGCTGACGCTGTCTGCAATGAAGCCTCTACACCCGACCTCGACTGGGAAATGCGATACCTTCCATCCCGCCTCCGCGCACTCTTCGACAAGAGCTTCGTAGCGGCTCTCCTTCCTCTCGTGAGCTGCCTTGATATTATCTTCATAAGGCACCGTCAGCTCTACCAGATGTACCTCTTTCTCTTCTTCGCTCCATAACACCAGGTCAGGCTTCTTTGTTGTTGGAATGGGAAAAAATTTCTTGCTGCCTTCTAGATCTGCAGACACTTCCCATTGGCCACCACTTTCGTCAGCAAGGGCTTTGCTTGTCTTCTCTCTTTCAGGCACCTTACTTCCTTGCAGCACGAACGTGATCTTTCTCAGTCCGTGGTCCTGCGATTTAGGAGCGTACTTTCCCTCATTCACCTGCTCCTTTGCTGTCTTTGTGAGAATCTTGAGCACCTCATTGTGCCTCCACGTGTATCTGTTTAGCGCTAAGTGGCAGTTTGAGAGGATATGTTTCATGGTTCCTAGCTTTCCGCACCTGCACTTGTCATCTTCCTGGCCCTTCCATCTGACCAGGTTCACCGGTGAAGGCAGAACGTCGTAGGTAGCCCGAAGAAGGAAGCTCAGCCTTGAAGTATTCCACTCCCATACCTCACTCCACCCAATCTTTCTTTCCACTACATGCTCCTCCCAACTCGTCACTTGTCCTTGCTGAGCACACTGAACTAGATGAACTTCCCGCCTCTCCGCCTCCATCTTTCGCACCTGCCCTGCTGCAGCTGATCTTCTCTCCTTCTGTGACATTTTCCCAAAGGGCTTGAAGTCACCACTACCCAGCCCCAGCCTGTCTGCCTGTGCAGGGCCAACAATGTCGCCATGCTTCAACACAGAGATGACCTCATCAGCCGCGTCCTCCGCCCTCCATTTTCTTGCCGTTCTGACATCCGGTGGGTTGTCGCTGATCTTATGGTCCTTCGACTCCCTCAGCATCATCACCGTCCTGATCTTTCCTGCCTTGTAGATCTCCACGATTGAAATGAGTGGCACCTGGAGCGCGCCTTTCTGCCTGTACAGGGCTGATGTGTTAATTGTTCGTGATAGGCCTAGCCACTTTCTGATGAAGTTGTTACACGCTCTCTCTATCATTTCAACTCTTGACAAGGCGACTTCGTACATTGTCAGTGGCCATGCAAGCCGCGGGTATAGGGCGAACTGAAGACACCATATCTTGTACTTTCCTGGCAGCCTAGTCTTGTCAATGGCTTTCAGGCCATCCTCTGCTTGTTTCATGATAGCCACGCCACGGCTCTTGTCATTCAGTGCTCCCGCATACCATCGGCCTAAACTCTTAACAGGCTCATCTTTCACTGTGGGTATCTTCTCCCCCGCGATCGTGAATTTCTGTTGCTTCTGCTTTCCTTTGTGCAAGGTCAGGCTCCTGGACTTCTTGGCTTTGAATTTCATCCTCGACCACGTTACCAGCTCATCCAGCCGCGCCTAGACCGTCTGCATTATGTCCGCATCTTTTGTCAGCAGAGTCACATCATCCATGAATGCCTTCTTCGGTGCTCTTACTTCTGCCTCTTCTTCACTTAAGCCTGCTGACCTCAAGAGCATCTCCATCACTAGGATGAACCAGATGACCGAAATCGTGCAGCCAGCTGCTATACCGATCTCCAAACGGTGCCACTCAGTTGTGAATTCTTCTGTTGAGAATCGCATCTGGAATTTGCTGTAGTACTCGTTCATGATGTCTTGCACCTTGCGCGGGATGTAGAAGAATTCCATTGCTTTCATCAGCAGTTTGTGGGGTACTGACCCATAGGCATTCGCCAGATCCAACCAGACCACGTTCAGGTTACTTTTGGCTTTCTTGGCATCCTGAATTGCCTCCCAAATCGTGAAAGCATGCTCAATGCAGCCCGGCAGCCCTGGCACTCCTGCTTTCTGGACGCTTTCGTCCACGTAGCCATTGACCTGCAAATAAGCAACAACCCTCCTCGCAAGTATACCCATGAAGATCTTGCACGTCACATTGATGATGGAGATAGGGCGAAATTGTCCGATGCTTTCTGCATCCTGTTCCTTCGGTAGGTATACACCTTCCGCTTTGCACCAGTCGTCGACAAGCTCCTTATCATCCCACAGGTCCCTCAGCAATACGTACAGAATGTGTCTTAGTTCGCCGCAATACTTAAAAACCCTGTAGGACACTCCATCGCCCCCGGGTGCGCTTTTGGCTCTTGCTCTTTTGACAAAATCGTCCACTTCCTTCTCAGTGAACGGTCCCAGTCGGAAGCTCACGCCAGGGGCGGTCGGTCGCTTCAGGCCTCTCATGTCCGGTAGCGGCTCATTACTTTTGGGATCGCTGTATGTCTGCCTGTATGTAGGATTTGTCGTTAACAGTAGTATAGATAATGGACGCCTCTAGAACATCTTTAAAAAATATTAAAAATTCAAGTAGTTTGAAAACAGCCCCCTGAGCTGCTGACAGCCGAATGCTCCGCAGACCGGATTCTGGCGTGGAGATCATCAGGAGAGAATGCGTCGCTGTTTCGGGCTCTACCTCTCTACAGCTATTTTAATGACGCACCGAGCCCCCTCACTGATGTGAGGTCTCCTTGCCAGTTCGACTGTGTGCCTCTACTGTCAACCGTCAGGACTCATTCCAGGTGGTATCCTCTCTCTTCAGCCAGATCCAATGGCTTGCTCTTTCTACGGTCTTTTGTAGATCTTTCCTCATGGCATTTCCTTTCTTTGGGCCAAGTCCAGCCACTCTCATCCACCTGCTGACGCTGTCTGCAATGAAGCCTCTACACCCGACCTCGACTGGGAAATGCGATACCTTCCATCCCGCCTCCGCGCACTCTTCGACAAGAGCTTCGCAGCGGCTCTCCTTCCTCTCGTGTGCTGCCTTGATATTATCTTCATAAGGCACCGTCAGCTCTACCAGATGTACCTCTTTCTCTTCTTCGCTCCATAACACCAGGTCAGGCTTCTTTGTTGTTGGAATGGGAAAAAATTTCTTGCTGCCTTCTAGATCTGCAGACACTTCCCATTGGCCACCACTTTCGTCAGCAAGGGGTTTGCTTGTCTTCTCTCTTTCAGGCACCTTACTTCCTTGCAGCACGAACGTGATCTTTCTCAGTCCGTGGTCCTGCGATTTAGGAGCGTACTTTCCCTCATTCACCTGCTCCTTTGCTGTCTTTGTGAGAATCTTGAGCACTTCATTGTGCCTCCACGTGTATCTGTTTAGCGCTAAGTGGCAGTTTGAGAGGATATGTTTCATGGTTCCTAGCTTTCCGCACCTGCACTTGTCATCTTCCTGGGCCTTCCATCTGACCAGGTTCACCGGTGAAGGCAGAACGTCGTAGGTAGCCCGAAGAAGGAAGCTCAGCCTTGAAGTATTCCACTCCCATACCTCACTCCACCCAATCTTTCTTTCCACTACATGCTCCTCCCAACTCGTCACTTGTCCTTGCTGAGCACACTGAACTAGATGAACTTCCCGCCTCTCCGCCTCCATCTTTCGCACCTGCCCTGCTGCAGCTGATCTTCTCTCCTTCTGTGACATTTTCCCAAAGGGCTTGAAGTCACCACTACCCAGCCCCAGCCTGTCTGCCTGTGCAGGGCCAACAATGTCGCCATGCTTCAACACAGAGATGACCTCATCAGCCGCGTCCTCCGCCCTCCATTTTATTGCCGTTCTGACATCCGGTGGGTTGTCGCTGATCTTATGGTCCTTCGACTCCCTCAGCATCATCACCGTCCTGATCTTTCCTGCCTTGTAGATCTCCACGATTGAAGTGAGTGGCACCTGGAGCGCGCCTTTCTGCCTGTACAGGGCTGATGTGTTAATTGTTCGTGATAGGCCTAGCCACTTTCTGATTAAGTTGTTACACGCTCTCTCTATCATTTCAACTCTTGACAAGGCGACTTCGTACATTGTCAGTGGCCATGCAAGCCGCGGGTATAGGGCGAACTGAAGACACCATATCTTGTACTTTCCTGGCAGCCTAGTCTTGTCAATGGCTTTCAGGCCATCCTCTGCTTGTTTCATGATAGCCACGCCACGGCTCTTGTCATTCAGTGCTCCCGCATACCATCGGCCTAAACTCTTAACAGGCTCATCTTTCACTGTGGGTATCTTCTCCCCCGCGATCGTGAATTTCTGTTGCTTCTGCTTTCCTTTGTGCAAGGTCAGGCTCCTGGACTTCTTGGCTTTGAATTTCATCCTCGACCACGTTACCAGCTCATCCAGCCGCGCCAAGACCGTCTGCATTATGTCCGCATCTTTTGTCAGCAGAGTCACATCATCCATGAATGCCTTCTTCGGTGCTCTTACTTCTGCCTCTTCTTCACTTAAGCCTGCTGACCTCAAGAGCATCTCCATCACTAGGATGAACCAGATGACCGAAATCGTGCAGCCAGCTGCTATACCGATCTCCAAACGGTGCCACTCAGTTGTGAATTCTTCTGTTGAGAATCGCATCTGGAATTTGCTGTAGTGCTCGCACCTTGCGCGGGATGTAGAAGAATTCCATTGCTTTCATCAGCAGTTTTTGGGGTACTGACCCATAGGCATTCGCCAGATCCAACCAGACCACGTTCAGGTTACTTTTGGCTTTCTTGGCATCCTGAATTGCCTCCCAAATCGTGAAAGCATGCTCAATGCAGCCCGGCATCCCTGGCACTCCTGCTTTCTGGACGCTTTCGTCCACGTAGCCATTGCCCTGCAAATAAGCAACAACCCTCCTCGCAAGTATACCCATGAAGATCTTGCACGTCACATTGATGATGGAGATAGGGCGAAATTGTCCGATGCTTTCTGCATCCTGTTCCTTCGGTAGGTTTAATGCTTTGCACCAGTCGTCGACAAGCTCCTTATCATCCCACAGGTCCCTCAGCAATACGTACAGAATGTGTCTTAGTTCGCCGCAATACTTAAAAACCCTGTAGGACACTCCATCGCCCCCGGGTGCGCTTTTGGCTCTTGCTCTTTTGACAAAATCGTCCACTTCCTTCTCAGTGAACGGTCCCAGTCGGAAGCTCACGCCAGGGGCGGTCGGTCGCTTCAGGCCTCTCATGTCCGGTAGCGGCTCATTACTTTTGGGATCGCTGTATGTCTGCCTGTATGTAGGATTTGTCGTTAACAGTAGTATAGATAATGGACGCCTCTAGAACATCTTTAAAAAATATTAAAAATTCAAGTAGTTTGAAAACAGCCCCCTGAGCTGCTGACAGCCGAATGCTCCGCAGACCGGATTCTGGCGTGGAGATCATCAGGAGAGAATGCGTCGCTGTTTCGGGCTCTACCTCTCTACAGCTATTTTAATGACGCACCGAGCCCCCTCACTGATGTGAGGTCTCCTTGCCAGTTCGACTGTGTGCCTCTACTGTCAACCGTCAGGACTCATTCCAGGTGGTATCCTCTCTCTTCAACCAGATCCAATGGCTTGCTCTTTCTACGGTCTTTTGTAGATCTTTCCTCATGGCATTTCCTTTCTTTGGGCCAAGTCCAGCCACTCTCATCCACCTGCTGACGCTGTCTGCAATGAAGCCTCTACACCCGACCTCGACTGGGAAATGCGATACCTTCCATCCCGCCTCCGCGCACTCTTCGACAAGAGCTTCGTAGCGGCTCTCCTTCCTCTCGTGTGCTGCCTTGATATTATCTTCATAAGGCACCGTCAGCTCTACCAGATGTACCTCTTTCTCTTCTTCGCTCCATAACACCAGGTCAGGCTTCTTTGTTGTTGGAATGGGAAAAAATTTCTTGCTGCCTTCTAGATCTGCAGACACTTCCCATTGGCCACCACTTTCGTCAGCAAGGGCTTTGCTTCTCTTCTCTCTTTCAGGCACCTTACTTCCTTGCAGCACGAACGTGATCTTTCTCAGTCCGTGGTCCTGCGATTTAGGAGCGTACTTTCCCTCATTCACCTGCTCCTTTGCTGTCTTTGTGAGAATCTTGAGCACCTCATTGTGCCTCCACGTGTATCTGTTTAGCGCTAAGTGGCAGTTTGAGAGGATATGTTTCATGGTTCCTAGCTTTCCGCACCTGCACTTGTCATCTTCCTGGCCCTTCCATCTGACCAGGTTCACCGGTGAAGGCAGAACGTCGTAGGTAGCCCGAAGAAGGAAGCTCAGCCTTGAAGTATTCCACTCCCATACCTCACTCCACCCAATCTTTCTTTCCACTACATGCTCCTCCCAACTCGTCACTTGTCCTTGCTGAGCACACTGAACTAGATGAACTTCCCGCCTCTCCGCCTCCATCTTTCGCACCTGCCCTGCTGCAGCTGATCTTCTCTCCTTCTGTGACATTTTCCCAAAGGGCTTGAAGTCACCACTACCCAGCCCCAGCCTGTCTGCCTGTGCAGGGCCAACAATGTCGCCATGCTTCAACACAGAGATGACCTCATCAGCCGCGTCCTCCGCCCTCCATTTTCTTGCCGTTCTGACATCCGGTGGGTTGTCGCTGATCTTATGGTCCTTCGACTCCCTCAGCATCATCACCGTCCTGATCTTTCCTGCCTTGTAGATGTCCACGATTGAAATGAGTGGCACCTGGAGCGCGCCTTTCTGCCTGTACAGGGCTGATGTGTTAATTGTTCGTGATAGGCCTAGCCACTTTCTGATGAAGTTGTTACACGCTCTCTCTATCATTTCAACTCTTGACAAGGCGACTTCGTACATTGTCAGTGGCCATGCAAGCCGCGGGTATAGGGCGAACTGAAGACACCATATCTTGTACTTTCCTGGCAGCCTAGTCTTGTCAATGGCTTTCAGGCCATCCTCTGCTTGTTTCATGATAGCCACGCCACGGCTCTTGTCATTCAGTGCTCCCGCATACCATCGGCCTAAACTCTTAACAGGCTCATCTTTCACTGTGGGTATCTTCTCCCCCGCGATCGTGAATTTCTGTTGCTTCTGCTTTCCTTTGTGCAAGGTCAGGCTCCTGGACTTCTTGGCTTTGAATTTCATCCTCGACCACGTTACCAGCTCATCCAGCCGCGCCTAGACCGTCTGCATTATGTCCGCATCTTTTGTCAGCAGAGTCACATCATCCATGAATGCCTTCTTCGGTGCTCTTACTTCTGCCTCTTCTTCACTTAAGCCTGCTGACCTCAAGAGCATCTCCATCACTAGGATGAACCAGATGACCGAAATCGTGCAGCCAGCTGCTATACCGATCTCCAAACGGTGCCACTCAGTTGTGAATTCTTCTGTTGAGAATCGCATCTGGAATTTGCTGTAGTACTCGTTCATGATGTCTTGCACCTTGCGCGGGATGTAGAAGAATTCCATTGCTTTCATCAGCAGTTTGTGGGGTACTGACCCATAGGCATTCGCCAGATCCAACCAGACCACGTTCAGGTTACTTTTGGCTTTCTTGGCATCCTGAATTGCCTCCCAAATCGTGAAAGCATGCTCAATGCAGCCCGGCATCCCTGGCACTCCTGCTTTCTGGACGCTTTCGTCCACGTAGCCATTGCCCTGCAAATAAGCAACAACCCTCCTCGCAAGTATACCCATGAAGAGCTTGCACGTCACATTGATGATGGAGATAGGGCGAAATTGTCCGATGCTTTCTGCATCCTGTTCCTTCGGTAGGTATACACCTTCCGCTTTGCACCAGTCGTCGACAAGCTCCTTATCATCCCACAGGTCCCTCAGCAATACGTACAGAATGTGTCTTAGTTCGCCGCAATACTTAAAAACCCTGTAGGACACTCCATCGCCCCCGGGTGCGCTTTTGGCTCTTGCTCTTTTGACAAAATCGTCCACTTCCTTCTCAGTGAGCGGTCCCAGTCGGAAGCTCACGCCAGGGGCGGTCGGTCGCTTCAGGCCTCTCATGTCCGGTAGCGGCTCATTACTTTTGGGATCGCTGTATGTCTGCCTGTATGTAGGATTTGTCGTTAACAGTAGTATAGATAATGGACGCCTCTAGAACATCTTTAAAAAATATTAAAAATTCAAGTAGTTTGAAAACAGCCCCTTGAGCTGCTGACAGCCGAATGCTCCGCAGACCGGATTCTGGCGTGGAGATCATCAGGAGAGAATGCGTCGCTGTTTCGGGCTCTACCTCTCTACAGCTATTTTAATGACGCACCGAGCCCCCTCACTGATGTGAGGTCTCCTTGCCAGTTCGACTGTGTGCCTCTACTGTCAACCGTCAGGACTCATTCCAGGTGGTATCCTCTCTCTTCAACCAGATCCAATGGCTTGCTCTTTCTACGGTCTTTTGTAGATCTTTCCTCATGGCATTTCCTTTCTTTGGGCCAAGTCCAGCCACTCTCATCCACCTGCTGACGCTGTCTGCAATGAAGCCTCTACACCCGACCTCGACTGGGAAATGCGATACCTTCCATCCCGCCTCCGCGCACTCTTCGACAAGAGCTTCGTAGCGGCTCTCCTTCCTCTCGTGAGCTGCCTTGATATTATCTTCATAAGGCACCGTCAGCTCTACCAGATGTACCTCTTTCTCTTCTTCGCTCCATAACACCAGGTCAGGCTTCTTTGTTGTTGGAATGGGAAAAAATTTCTTGCTGCCTTCTAGATCTGCAGACACTTCCCATTGGCCACCACTTTCGTCAGCAAGGGCTTTGCTTGTCTTCTCTCTTTCAGGCACCTTACTTCCTTGCAGCACGAACGTGATCTTTCTCAGTCCGTGGTCCTGCGATTTAGGAGCGTACTTTCCCTCATTCACCTGCTCCTTTGCTGTCTTTGTGAGAATCTTGAGCACCTCATTGTGCCTCCACGTGTATCTGTTTAGCGCTAAGTGGCAGTTTGAGAGGATATGTTTCATGGTTCCTAGCTTTCCGCACCTGCACTTGTCATCTTCCTGGCCCTTCCATCTGACCAGGTTCACCGGTGAAGGCAGAACGTCGTAGGTAGCCCGAAGAAGGAAGCTCAGCCTTGAAGTATTCCACTCCCATACCTCACTCCACCCAATCTTTCTTTCCACTACATGCTCCTCCCAACTCGTCACTTGTCCTTGCTGAGCACACTGAACTAGATGAACTTCCCGCCTCTCCGCCTCCATCTTTCGCACCTGCCCTGCTGCAGCTGATCTTCTCTCCTTCTGTGACATTTTCCCAAAGGGCTTGAAGTCACCACTACCCAGCCCCAGCCTGTCTGCCTGTGCAGGGCCAACAATGTCGCCATGCTTCAACACAGAGATGACCTCATCAGCCGCGTCCTCCGCCCTCCATTTTCTTGCCGTTCTGACATCCGGTGGGTTGTCGCTGATCTTATGGTCCTTCGACTCCCTCAGCATCATCACCGTCCTGATCTTTCCTGCCTTGTAGATCTCCACGATTGAAATGAGTGGCACCTGGAGCGCGCCTTTCTGCCTGTACAGGGCTGATGTGTTAATTGTTCGTGATAGGCCTAGCCACTTTCTGATGAAGTTGTTACACGCTCTCTCTATCATTTCAACTCTTGACAAGGCGACTTCGTACATTGTCAGTGGCCATGCAAGCCGCGGGTATAGGGCGAACTGAAGACACCATATCTTGTACTTTCCTGGCAGCCTAGTCTTGTCAATGGCTTTCAGGCCATCCTCTGCTTGTTTCATGATAGCCACGCCACGGCTCTTGTCATTCAGTGCTCCCGCATACCATCGGCCTAAACTCTTAACAGGCTCATCTTTCACTGTGGGTATCTTCTCCCCCGCGATCGTGAATTTCTGTTGCTTCTGCTTTCCTTTGTGCAAGGTCAGGCTCCTGGACTTCTTGGCTTTGAATTTCATCCTCGACCACGTTACCAGCTCATCCAGCCGCGCCTAGACCGTCTGCATTATGTCCGCATCTTTTGTCAGCAGAGTCACATCATCCATGAATGCCTTCTTCGGTGCTCTTACTTCTGCCTCTTCTTCACTTAAGCCTGCTGACCTCAAGAGCATCTCCATCACTAGGATGAACCAGATGACCGAAATCGTGCAGCCAGCTGCTATACCGATCTCCAAACGGTGCCACTCAGTTGTGAATTCTTCTGTTGAGAATCGCATCTGGAATTTGCTGTAGTGCTCGCACCTTGCGCGGGATGTAGAAGAATTCCATTGCTTTCATCAGCAGTTTTTGGGGTACTGACCCATAGGCATTCGCCAGATCCAACCAGACCACGTTCAGGTTACTTTTGGCTTTCTTGGCATCCTGAATTGCCTCCCAAATCGTGAAAGCATGCTCAATGCAGCCCGGCATCCCTGGCACTCCTGCTTTCTGGACGCTTTCGTCCACGTAGCCATTGCCCTGCAAATAAGCAACAACCCTCCTCGCAAGTATACCCATGAAGATCTTGCACGTCACATTGATGATGGAGATAGGGCGAAATTGTCCGATGCTTTCTGCATCCTGTTCCTTCGGTAGGTTTAATGCTTTGCACCAGTCGTCGACAAGCTCCTTATCATCCCACAGGTCCCTCAGCAATACGTACAGAATGTGTCTTAGTTCGCCGCAATACTTAAAAACCCTGTAGGACACTCCATCGCCCCCGGGTGCGCTTTTGGCTCTTGCTCTTTTGACAAAATCGTCCACTTCCTTCTCAGTGAACGGTCCCAGTCGGAAGCTCACGCCAGGGGCGGTCGGTCGCTTCAGGCCTCTCATGTCCGGTAGCGGCTCATTACTTTTGGGATCGCTGTATGTCTGCCTGTATGTAGGATTTGTCGTTAACAGTAGTATAGATAATGGACGCCTCTAGAACATCTTTAAAAAATATTAAAAATTCAAGTAGTTTGAAAACAGCCCCCTGAGCTGCTGACAGCCGAATGCTCCGCAGACCGGATTCTGGCGTGGAGATCATCAGGAGAGAATGCGTCGCTGTTTCGGGCTCTACCTCTCTACAGCTATTTTAATGACGCACCGAGCCCCCTCACTGATGTGAGGTCTCCTTGCCAGTTCGACTGTGTGCCTCTACTGTCAACCGTCAGGACTCATTCCAGGTGGTATCCTCTCTCTTCAACCAGATCCAATGGCTTGCTCTTTCTACGGTCTTTTGTAGATCTTTCCTCATGGCATTTCCTTTCTTTGGGCCAAGTCCAGCCAATCTCATCCACCTGCTGACGCTGTCTGCAATGAAGCCTCTACACCCGACCTCGACTGGGAAATGCGATACCTTCCATCCCGCCTCCGCGCACTCTTCGACAAGAGCTTCGTAGCGGCTCTCCTTCCTCTCGTGTGCTGCCTTGATATTATCTTCATAAGGCACCGTCAGCTCTACCAGATGTACCTCTTTCTCTTCTTCGCTCCATAACACCAGGTCAGGCTTCTTTGTTGTTGGAATGGGACAAAATTTCTTGCTGCCTTCTAGATCTGCAGACACTTCCCATTGGCCACCACTTTCGTCAGCAAGGGCTTTGCTTGTCTTCTCTCTTTCAGGCACCTTACTTCCTTGCAGCACGAACGTGATCTTTCTCAGTCCGTGGTCCTGCGATTTAGGAGCGTACTTTCCCTCATTCACCTGCTCCTTTGCTGTCTTTGTGAGAATCTTGAGCACCTCATTGTGCCTCCACGTGTATCTGTTTAGCGCTAAGTGGCAGTTTGAGAGGATATGTTTCATGGTTCCTAGCTTTCCGCACCTGCACTTGTCATCTTCCTGGGCCTTCCATCTGACCAGGTTCACCGGTGAAGGCAGAACGTCGTAGGTAGCCCGAAGAAGGAAGCTCAGCCTTGAAGTATTCCACTCCCATACCTCACTCCACCCAATCTTTCTTTCCACTACATGCTCCTCCCAACTCGTCACTTGTCCTTGCTGAGCACACTGAACTAGATGAACTTCCCGCCTCTCCGCCTCCATCTTTCGCACCTGCCCTGCTGCAGCTGATCTTCTCTCCTTCTGTGACATTTTCCCAAAGGGCTTGAAGTCACCACTACCCAGCCCCAGCCTGTCTGCCTGTGCAGGGCCAACAATGTCGCCATGCTTCAACACAGAGATGACCTCATCAGCCGCGTCCTCCGCCCTCCATTTTCTTGCCGTTCTGACATCCGGTGGGTTGTCGCTGATCTTATGGTCCTTCGACTCCCTCAGCATCATCACCGTCCTGATCTTTCCTGCCTTGTAGATCTCCACGATTGAAGTGAGTGGCACCTGGAGCGCGCCTTTCTGCCTGTACAGGGCTGATGTGTTAATTGTTCGTGATAGGCCTAGCCACTTTCTGATGAAGTTGTTACACGCTCTCTCTATCATTTCAACTCTTGACAAGGCGACTTCGTACATTGTCAGTGGCCATGCAAGCCGCGGGTATAGGGCGAACTGAAGACACCATATCTTGTACTTTCCTGGCAGCCTAGTCTTGTCAATGGCCATCCTCTGCTTGTTTCATGATAGCCACGCCACGGCTCTTGTCATTCAGTGCTCCCGCATACCATCGGCCTAAACTCTTAACAGGCTCATCTTTCACTGTGGGTATCTTCTCCCCCGCGATCGTGAATTTCTGTTGCTTCTGCTTTCCTTTGTGCAAGGTCAGGCTCCTGGACTTCTTGGCTTTGAATTTCATCCTCGACCACGTTACCAGCTCATCCAGCCGCGCCAAGACCGTCTGCATTATGTCCGCATCTTTTGTCAGCAGAGTCACATCATCCATGAATGCCTTCTTCGGTGCTCTTACTTCTGCCTCTTCTTCACTTAAGCCTGCTGACCTCAAGAGCATCTCCATCACTAGGATGAACCAGATGACCGAAATCGTGCAGCCAGCTGCTATACCGATCTCCAAACGGTGCCACTCAGTTGTGAATTCTTCTGTTGAGAATCGCATCTGGAATTTGCTGTAGTACTCGTTCATGATGTCTTGCACCTTGCGCGGGATGTAGAAGAATTCCATTGCTTTCATCAGCAGTTTGTGGGCATAGGCATTCGCCAGATCCAACCAGACCACGTTCAGGTTACTTTTGGCTTTCTTGGCATCCTGAATTGCCTCCCAAATCGTGAAAGCATGCTCAATGCAGCCCGGCATCCCTGGCACTCCTGCTTTCTGGACGCTTTCGTCCACGTAGCCATTGCCCTGCAAATAAGCAACAACCCTCCTCGCAAGTACACCCATGAAGATCTTGCACGTCACATTGATGATGGAGATAGGGCGAAATTGTCCGATGCTTTCTGCATCCTGTTCCTTCGGTAGGTATACACCTTCCGCTTTGCACCAGTCGTCGACAAGCTCCTTATCATCCCACAGGTCCCTCAGCAATACGTACAGAATGTGTCTTAGTTCGCCGCAATACTTAAAAACCCTGTAGGACACTCCATCGCCCCCGGGTGCGCTTTTGGCTCTTGCTCTTTTGACAAAATCGTCCACTTCCTTCTCAGTGAACGGTCCCAGTCGGAAGCTCACGCCAGGGGCGGTCGGTCGCTTCAGGCCTCTCATGTCCGGTAGCGGCTCATTACTTTTGGGATCGCTGTATGTCTGCCTGTATGTAGGATTTGTCGTTAACAGTAGTATAGATAATGGACGCCTCTAGAACATCTTTAAAAAATATTAAAAATTCAAGTAGTTTGAAAACAGCCCCCTGAGCTGCTGACAGCCGAATGCTCCGCAGACCGGATTCTGGCGTGGAGATCATCAGGAGAGAATGCGTCGCTGTTTCGGGCTCTACCTCTCTACAGCTATTTTAATGACGCACCGAGCCCCCTCACTGATGTGAGGTCTCCTTGCCAGTTCGACTGTGTGCCTCTACTGTCAACCGTCAGGACTCATTCCAGGTGGTATCCTCTCTCTTCAACCAGATCCAATGGCTTGCTCTTTCTACGGTCTTTTGTAGATCTTTCCTCATGGCATTTCCTTTCTTTGGGCCAAGTCCAGCCAATCTCATCCACCTGCTGACGCTGTCTGCAATGAAGCCTCTACACCCGACCTCGACTGGGAAATGCGATACCTTCCATCCCGCCTCCGCGCACTCTTCGACAAGAGCTTCGTAGCGGCTCTCCTTCCTCTCGTGTGCTGCCTTGATATTATCTTCATAAGGCACCGTCAGCTCTACCAGATGTACCTCTTTCTCTTCTTCGCTCCATAACACCAGGTCAGGCTTCTTTGTTGTTGGAATGGGAAAAAATTTCTTGCTGCCTTCTAGATCTGCAGACACTTCCCATTGGCCACCACTTTCGTCATCAAGGGCTTTGCTTGTCTTCTCTCTTTCAGGCACCTTACTTCCTTGCAGCACGAACGTGATCTTTCTCAGTCCGTGGTCCTGCGATTTAGGAGCGTACTTTCCCTCATTCACCTGCTCCTTTGCTATCTTTGTGAGAATCTTGAGCACCTCATTGTGCCTCCACGTGTATCTGTTTAGCGCTAAGTGGCAGTTTGAGAGGATATGTTTCATGGTTCCTAGCTTTCCGCACCTGCTCTTGTCATCTTCCTGGGCCTTCCATCTGACCAGGTTCACCGGTGAAGGCAGAACGTCGTAGGTAGCCCGAAGAAGGAAGCTCAGCCTTGAAGTATTCCACTCCCATACCTCACTCCACCCAATCTTTCTTTCCACTACATGCTCCTCCCAACTCGTCACTTGTCCTTGCTGAGCACACTGAACTAGATGAACTTCCCGCCTCTCCGCCTCCATCTTTCGCACCTGCCCTGCTGCAGCTGATCTTCTCTCCTTCTGTGACATTTTCCCAAAGGGCTTGAAGTCACCACTACCCAGCCCCAGCCTGTCTGCCTGTGCAGGGCCAACAATGTCGCCATGCTTCAACACAGAGATGACCTCATCAGCCGCGTCCTCCGCCCTCCATTTTCTTGCCGTTCTGACATCCGGTGGGTTGTCGCTGATCTTATGGTCCTTCGACTCCCTCAGCATCATCACCGTCCTGATCTTTCCTGCCTTGTAGATCTCCACGATTGAAGTGAGTGGCACCTGGAGCGCGCCTTTCTGCCTGTACAGGGCTGATGTGTTAATTGTTCGTGATAGGCCTAGCCACTTTCTGATGAAGTTGTTACACGCTCTCTCTATCATTTCAACTCTTGACAAGGCGACTTCGTACATTGTCAGTGGCCATGCAAGCCGCGGGTATAGGGCGAACTGAAGACACCATATCTTGTACTTTCCTGGCAGCCTAGTCTTGTCAATGGCTTTCGGGCCATCCTCTGCTTGTTTCATGATAGCCACGCCACGGCTCTTGTCATTCAGTGCTCCCGCATACCATCGGCCTAAACTGTAATTTGGTTTAAATAAGTGAGTCGAACTCAGAGAGAGACAAGAATTTGGCATCCCCATGGTGATTGATTCACCACAGAATACGGGTATCCCCAATCTTAATCATTGCGCACCCTGAATAACATTGGTATTATTCACATCCATCAGCGGTGCGAACGTTGTCAACCGCCAGTGTGGTCTGTCGTCATTAATTCGTGTGTGGATGCAGGGAGGGATTTCTGACGAGATGAAAACATGGTGAGAGAATAGTTCTTTTAGTGCTGAAATTTTCAAGTCCAGGACAGTAAAACTACAAGCTATTTCGGCGAGGATCATGGCGGCAGTGAGAGTGACTGCGGAGATGTTGAAGTCCTTTGCTGGAGATGGGGATGTGGTGGCATGGATGCAAAAGGTGAAATTGGTAGCGAGGCTACAAGGAGTAAAGGACTTGGCAACATTTTTGCCTTTGTACTTAGAAGGAGATGCACTTGCCTTATTTTTGGAGCTAAGTGATGACGAACAGCTTGACATCAAAATAATTGAAAGAAAACTACTGGAGGCCTTTACCGATAGTCCATTCGTGGCATTTGCTAAATTATCACAGAAGAGATGGAACGGTGAGCAGGTTGACGTGTATGCCAATGAGTTGAGAAGGTTAGGCGGGTTAGCAGGTTTGAGTGGTGACAGTCTTGAGAGGGTAACCAAGCTTGCTTTTGTGAATGGGTTTCCAGATAGTGTGTCGTGCGAATTACAACAGATTGAGAGAGTATTCGAGATGAAAATGAGTGATGTGATTGGGAGAGCGAGAGTGCTTACGACAGCAACGAAGGGAGAAACAGTGGTTGCCTCTGTTACAACTTCACGGATGATCAGGCGAGTGGAAAAGGACGGCGGAGGAGATGATGGTCGGCAGTTCAAGGGATCATGCTACCGATGTGGAGGACCGCACATGGCAAAGTACTGCAATACCAGAATGAAACGCAGAGATATAATCTGCTATCGCTGCGACCAGGTCGGACACATTGCAAGCCAATGCAATCAGAATCAGGGAAACGAGCGACGGGTGGCTGGTGCGCCAGCAGCCACTCTTCAACAGGAATGATGGCGCAGTTGTTACCCGTGATAGATGTTGTGTTGGGGGGACGAGTGGTGAAGGCGTTAGTAGATACCGGCTGCGATACTACTGTTGTTAGCTCGAAGGCTGTCGGAAGTTGTGATGGTGAGACCTTCATGGTGGCCTTTGATGGATCAAAAGTAAGGTGCCAGGGAAAGCAATTGCTCCGGATAGAGGTACGGGGAATTGAAGTAGAGAGTCATGCCATAGTATCGGATTCAGTCTTTGGAGATATAACTATCGTCTTGGGAATGGATTTGATTGAGAAAATGAAAGGCGTCACTGTCCGAAATGGAACTGTTAGGTTTGGTTTTGAGAGTTGTTCTGTGGCGAAAGAGGCACCGGGCAGTGATGAGAATTTGGGTGAGAAACCAACCTACATGGAAGACAAGTCTGTTAGTGGGATGGGACATAGAGTTAAAGATGGATCATGCAGTTCAATTGAAGATGTCGATTTTACAGCTGAGTTTGATGGAGAAAAGTGGATTGTTAAGTGGAAGTGGAAATCATCTCCTCCGGTGTTAATGAACAGAGTAGGCTGTTACGACAGAAATCTTCAGGGTGAAGTGGGGGATGGCTTTCATAACGAAGTTCAGCGGTGGATTGATGAGGGAATTTTGGTACCATGGGGAGAGACTGTTAAGAGTGGCATTATCCCACTGATGGCCGTGCAACAACCTACAAAGAACAAAGTGCGACCGGTTCTTGACTTTCGAGAACTCAACTTGCATATAAGTTGTCATACAGGCGACGATGTAACAGACGTGTGCAGTGAAACTCTGCGGGAATGGAGACAAACAGACGCCGGAACAATTGTTGATTTGAAGTCCGCTTACTTACAAATCCACATGGATAAGGAGCTTTGGAAGTATCAGCTCGTAAATTACAAGGGCAAGACCTACTGTTTAACAAGACTTGGCTTTGGGTTAAATTCAGCGCCACGTATAATGTCGAAAATATTGAAGACGGTTCTCGCAAAATCAGAAAAGGTGAAGGCTGGGACGAAATCATATATTGACGACATATTGGTTGATGAGAACCAGGTGACACCCGATGAGCTGATCAGTCATCTTAACAGATATGGACTTGTGACAAAACCCCCTGAATCACTGGAGGGCGGCGCGGCTCTTGGATTGCGATTGAAAACCAATGACTGTGGCGTCCTGGTTTTTACCAGAGGGAACGAACTGCCTGAAGAGGTGACGTGTCTTACCAAGAGAGAACTATTTTCGATCTGCGGAAAGCTCGTTGGGCATTATCCTGTGGCTGGATGGCTGAGAGTGGCAGCAAGTTACATCAAGAGAAAGGCAGGTTGTATAGGATGGGAGGAGCAGGTGGCTGAAGATGTTATTTGTATGTTACGAGATGTCCTGAAAAGGGTGAAAGAGAATGACCCGGTGACCGGAATATGGCAGGTTCATGAGAAAGTGAAAGGGATTGTATGGTGTGATGCGAGCAACATTGCACTTGGAGCATGTTTGGAAATTGGCAACAGTGTTGTGGAAGATGCAGCGTGGCTCCGAAAACCTTCCGATGTTAGCCATATCAATGTTGCAGAACTGGAAGCTGTGATGAAAGGCGTAAATATGGCTATAAAATGGGGACTAACGGAAATCGAGATTGTAACAGACTCCGCCACAGTTAGCGCATGGATAAAAACTATTCTCACCGCTGAGAGACGGGTTCACACCAAAGGGGCCGCTGAGTTGCTAGTGAAGCGACGGTTGAGAGTTTTGGAGAGTCTGATTGATGAGTTCAACATCAGCGTTACCGTGACGTTGGTCTCAACTTCCAAGAATAAGGCCGATGTTCTTACAAGAGTGAAGAAGGAATGGATTAACAGACCAATTAGTAAGATGAGCCAAGATGATTCAAGTATTTGTGCGGCAGGATATGTAAACCTGCGTACGCTTCATGAGATGCACCATATGGGCGTCGATCGCACTCTGTTCCTGGCAAGAAAGTCAATGCCAAACGTAAGTCGAGAGGCTGTGAAAAATGTCGTGAGAAGCTGCTCAAGGTGCCAATCAATAGATCCTGCTCCACGTGTTCACGAAAGAGGTCAATTGAGTATTTATGAAAATTGGAGAAGACTGGCGATTGATGTTACACATTATCATGGAATTCCGTATCTCTCAATCATAGATTGTGGCCCCGGAAGGTTTGCAATATGGCGAAAATTGAACCGTGAGACTGGTGAGGCCGTAGCAGAAATCATGGAAGAAGTGTTTCTGGAGAGAGGACCGGTGTTGGAGGTTCTTATGGATAACGGACTGGCGTTTCACTCTGAAGTTGTGACAAACCTGTTGAACAGATGGAACGTTGTTGGGTTGTTTAGGGCGGCTTATCGGCCAAGCGGGAACGGGATCATTGAGCGGAATCACCGGTTTATCAAAGCTGTTGCAGAACGATGTTCCATTTCTCCACAAGAGGCGGTCTTTTGGTATAACTCTACTCCAAGGTATGGGACTGATTCAAATTCCGTGCCGTTCCAAGCAGTTTACCAATATGATTGGGGTAATCCCGCCCGCATTGAACAGGAGAATGGATCTCTCGTGAAAAGTGGATGCGTTAAGATTGGTGATGAGGTATGGGTCAAACCACCTAACAATCGTTGCACAACACAGTGGAAGAAGGGAACGGTGACTGGAATTAACTCTGTGAACAATGTGGTGGTAGACGGTACGCCTCGGCACATCCTTGACATTAGGAGAGTGATAGAACAAGAACCAGAAACAGAAGCCGATCGAGTTGAAGAGAACAACGATGGACCACAAGGATCTGAAGCTGAAAACGAGGAGCTAGTGCGTGACCAGCCTGATGAACAACGGCGGAACCCGAGACGGCTAAGGCGGCCTCCAGCATGGCTCTCGGATTATGATATTGAATAGAAGCAGGGAATTTGTACATATGTAATATATTGATCTGGAGTTAATCTTAAGATCAAGGGGGCATGTAATTTGGTTTAAATAAGTGAGTCGAACTCAGAGAGAGACAAGAATTTGGCATCCCCATGGTGATTGATTCACCACAGAATACGGGTATCCCCAATCTTAATCATTGCGCACCCTGAATAACATTGGTATTATTCACATCCATCAGCGGTGCGAACGTTGTCAACCGCCAGTGTGGTCTGTCGTCATTAATTCGTGTGTGGATGCAGGGAGGGATTTCTGACGAGATGAAAACATGGTGAGAGAATAGTTCTTTTAGTGCTGAAATTTTCAAGTCCAGGACAGTAAAACTACATAAACTCTTAACAGGCTCATCTTTCACTGTGGGTATCTTCTCCCCCGCGATCGTGAATTTCTGTTGCTTCTGCTTTCCTTTGTGCAAGGTCAGGCTCCTGGACTTCTTGGCTTTGAATTTCATCCTCGACCACGTTACCAGCTCATCCAGCCGCGCCAAGACCGTCTGCATTATGTCCGCATCTTTTGTCAGCAGAGTCACATCATCCATGAATGCCTTCTTCGGTGCTCTTACTTCTGCCTCTTCTTCACTTAAGCCTGCTGACCTCAAGAGCATCTCCATCACTAGGATGAACCAGATGACCGAAATCGTGCAGCCAGCTGCTATACCGATCTCCAAACGGTGCCACTCAGTTGTGAATTCTTCTGTTGAGAATCGCATCTGGAATTTGCTGTAGTACTCGTTCATGATGTCTTGCACCTTGCGCGGGATGTAGAAGAATTCCATTGCTTTCATCAGCAGTTTGTGGGGTACTGACCCATAGGCATTCGCCAGATCCAACCAGACCACGTTCAGGTTACTTTTGGCTTTCTTGGCATCCTGAATTGCCTCCCAAATCGTGAAAGCATGCTCAATGCAGCCCGGCATCCCTGGCACTCCTGCTTTCTGGACGCTTTCGTCCACGTAGCCATTGCCCTGCAAATAAGCAACAACCCTCCTCGCAAGTATACCCATGAAGATCTTGCACGTCACATTGATGATGGAGATAGGGCGAAATTGTCCGATGCTTTCTGCATCCTGTTCCTTCGGTAGGTATACACCTTCCGCTTTGCACCAGTCGTCGACAAGCTCCTTATCATCCCACAGGTCCCTCAGCAATACGTACAGAATGTGTCTTAGTTCGCCGCAATACTTAAAAACCCTGTAGGACACTCCATCGCCCCCGGGTGCGCTTTTGGCTCTTGCTCTTTTGACAAAATCGTCCACTTCCTTCTCAGTGAACGGTCCCAGTCGGAAGCTCACGCCAGGGGCGGTCGGTCGCTTCAGGCCTCTCATGTCCGGTAGCGGCTCATTACTTTTGGGATCGCTGTATGTCTGCCTGTATGTAGGATTTGTCGTTAACAGTAGTATAGATAATGGACGCCTCTAGAACATCTTTAAAAAATATTAAAAATTCAAGTAGTTTGAAAACAGCCCCCTGAGCTGCTGACAGCCGAATGCTCCGCAGACCGGATTCTGGCGTGGAGATCATCAGGAGAGAATGCGTCGCTGTTTCGGGCTCTACCTCTCTACAGCTATTTTAATGACGCACCGAGCCCCCTCACTGATGTGAGGTCTCCTTGCCAGTTCGACTGTGTGCCTCTACTGTCAACCGTCAGGACTCATTCCAGGTGGTATCCTCTCTCTTCAACCAGATCCAATGGCTTGCTCTTTCTACGGTCTTTTGTAGATCTTTCCTCATGGCATTTCCTTTCTTTGGGCCAAGTCCAGCCACTCTCATCCACCTGCTGACGCTGTCTGCAATGAAGCCTCTACACCCGACCTCGACTGGGAAATGCGATACCTTCCATCCCGCCTCCGCGCACTCTTCGACAAGAGCTTCGTAGCGGCTCTCCTTCCTCTCGTGTGCTGCCTTGATATTATCTTCATAAGGCACCGTCAGCTCTACCAGATGTACCTCTTTCTCTTCTTCGCTCCATAACACCAGGTCAGGCTTCTTTGTTGTTGGAATGGGAAAAAATTTCTTGCTGCCTTCTAGATCTGCAGACACTTCCCATTGGCCACCACTTTCGTCAGCAAGGGCTTTGCTTGTCTTCTCTCTTTCAGGCACCTTACTTCCTTGCAGCACGAACGTGATCTTTCTCAGTCCGTGGTCCTGCGATTTAGGAGCGTACTTTCCCTCATTCACCTGCTCCTTTGCTGTCTTTGTGAGAATCTTGAGCACCTCATTGTGCCTCCACGTGTATCTGTTTAGCGCTAAGTGGCAGTTTGAGAGGATATGTTTCATGGTTCCTAGCTTTCCGCACCTGCACTTGTCATCTTCCTGGCCCTTCCATCTGACCAGGTTCACCGGTGAAGGCAGAACGTCGTAGGTAGCCCGAAGAAGGAAGCTCAGCCTTGAAGTATTCCACTCCCATACCTCACTCCACCCAATCTTTCTTTCCACTACATGCTCCTCCCAACTCGTCACTTGTCCTTGCTGAGCACACTGAACTAGATGAACTTCCCGCCTCTCCGCCTCCATCTTTCGCACCTGCCCTGCTGCAGCTGATCTTCTCTCCTTCAGTGACATTTTCCCAAAGGGCTTGAAGTCACCACTACCCAGCCCCAGCCTGTCTGCCTGTGCAGGGCCAACAATGTCGCCATGCTTCAACACAGAGATGACCTCATCAGCCGCGTCCTCCGCCCTCCATTTTCTTGCCGTTCTGACATCCGGTGGGTTGTCGCTGATCTTATGGTCCTTCGACTCCCTCAGCATCATCACCGTCCTGATCTTTCCTGCCTTGTAGATCTCCACGATTGAAGTGAGTGGCACCTGGAGCGCGCCTTTCTGCCTGTACAGGGCTGATGTGTTAATTGTTCGTGATAGGCCTAGCCACTTTCTGATGAAGTTGTTACACGCTCTCTCTATCATTTCAACTCTTGACAAGGCGACTTCGTACATTGTCAGTGGCCATGCAAGCCGCGGGTATAGGGCGAACTGAAGACACCATATCTTGTACTTTCCTGGCAGCCTAGTCTTGTCAATGGCTTTCGGGCCATCCTCTGCTTGTTTCATGATAGCCACGCCACGGCTCTTGTCATTCAGTGCTCCCGCATACCATCGGCCTAAACTCTTAACAGGCTCATCTTTCACTGTGGGTATCTTCTCCCCCGCGATCGTGAATTTCTGTTGCTTCTGCTTTCCTTTGTGCAAGGTCAGGCTCCTGGACTTCTTGGCTTTGAATTTCATCCTCGACCACGTTACCAGCTCATCCAGCCGCGCCAAGACCGTCTGCATTATGTCCGCATCTTTTGTCAGCAGAGTCACATCATCCATGATGCTCTTACTTCTGCCTCTTCTTCACTTAAGCCTGCTGACCTCAAGAGCATCTCCATCACTAGGATGAACCAGATGACCGAAATCGTGCAGCCAGCTGCTATACCGATCTCCAAACGGTGCCACTCAGTTGTGAATTCTTCTGTTGAGAATCGCATCTGGAATTTGCTGTAGTACTCGTTCATGATGTCTTGCACCTTGCGCGGGATGTAGAAGAATTCCATTGCTTTCATCAGCAGTTTGTGGGGTACTGACCCATAGGCATTCGCCAGATCCAACCAGACCACGTTCAGGTTACTTTTGGCTTTCTTGGCATCCTGAATTGCCTCCCAAATCGTGAAAGCATGCTCAATGCAGCCCGGCATCCCTGGCACTCCTGCTTTCTGGACGCTTTCGTCCACGTAGCCATTGCCCTGCAAATAAGCAACAACCCTCCTCGCAAGTATACCCATGAAGATCTTGCACGTCACATTGATGATGGAGATAGGGCGAAATTGTCCGATGCTTTCTGCATCCTGTTCCTTCGGTAGGTATACACCTTCCGCTTTGCACCAGTCGTCGACAAGCTCCTTATCATCCCACAGGTCCCTCAGCAATACGTACAGAATGTGTCTTAGTTCGCCGCAATACTTAAAAACCCTGTAGGACACTCCATCGCCCCCGGGTGCGCTTTTGGCTCTTGCTCTTTTGACAAAATCGTCCACTTCCTTCTCAGTGAACGGTCCCAGTCGGAAGCTCACGCCAGGGGCGGTCGGTCGCTTCAGGCCTCTCATGTCCGGTAGCGGCTCATTACTTTTGGGATCGCTGTATGTCTGCCTGTATGTAGGATTTGTCGTTAACAGTAGTATAGATAATGGACGCCTCTAGAACATCTTTAAAAAATATTAAAAATTCAAGTAGTTTGAAAACAGCCCCCTGAGCTGCTGACAGCCGAATGCTCCGCAGACCGGATTCTGGCGTGGAGATCATCAGGAGAGAATGCGTCGCTGTTTCGGGCTCTACCTCTCTACAGCTATTTTAATGACGCACCGAGCCCCCTCACTGATGTGAGGTCTCCTTGCCAGTTCGACTGTGTGCCTCTACTGTCAACCGTCAGGACTCATTCCAGGTGGTATCCTCTCTCTTCAACCAGATCCAATGGCTTGCTCTTTCTACGGTCTTTTGTAGATCTTTCCTCATGGCATTTCCTTTCTTTGGGCCAAGTCCAGCCACTCTCATCCACCTGCTGACGCTGTCTGCAATGAAGCCTCTACACCCGACCTCGACTGGGAAATGCGATACCTTCCATCCCGCCTCCGCGCACTCTTCGACAAGAGCTTCGTAGCGGCTCTCCTTCCTCTCGTGTGCTGCCTTGATATTATCTTCATAAGGCACCGTCAGCTCTACCAGATGTACCTCTTTCTCTTCTTCGCTCCATAACACCAGGTCAGGCTTCTTTGTTGTTGGAATGGGAAAAAATTTCTTGCTGCCTTCTAGATCTGCAGACACTTCCCATTGGCCACCACTTTCGTCAGCAAGGGCTTTGCTTGTCTTCTCTCTTTCAGGCACCTTACTTCCTTGCAGCACGAACGTGATCTTTCTCAGTCCGTGGTCCTGCGATTTAGGAGCGTACTTTCCCTCATTCACCTGCTCCTTTGCTGTCTTTGTGAGAATCTTGAGCACCTCATTGTGCCTCCACGTGTATCTGTTTAGCGCTAAGTGGCAGTTTGAGAGGATATGTTTCATGGTTCCTAGCTTTCCGCACCTGCACTTGTCATCTTCCTGGCCCTTCCATCTGACCAGGTTCACCGGTGAAGGCAGAACGTCGTAGGTAGCCCGAAGAAGGAAGCTCAGCCTTGAAGTATTCCACTCCCATACCTCACTCCACCCAATCTTTCTTTCCACTACATGCTCCTCCCAACTCGTCACTTGTCCTTGCTGAGCACACTGAACTAGATGAACTTCCCGCCTCTCCGCCTCCATCTTTCGCACCTGCCCTGCTGCAGCTGATCTTCTCTCCTTCTGTGACATTTTCCCAAAGGGCTTGAAGTCACCACTACCCAGCCCCAGCCTGTCTGCCTGTGCAGGGCCAACAATGTCGCCATGCTTCAACACAGAGATGACCTCATCAGCCGCGTCCTCCGCCCTCCATTTTCTTGCCGTTCTGACATCCGGTGGGTTGTCGCTGATCTTATGGTCCTTCGACTCCCTCAGCATCATCACCGTCCTGATCTTTCCTGCCTTGTAGATCTCCACGATTGAAGTGAGTGGCACCTGGAGCGCGCCTTTCTGCCTGTACAGGGCTGATGTGTTAATTGTTCGTGATAGGCCTAGCCACTTTCTGATGAAGTTGTTACACGCTCTCTCTATCATTTCAACTCTTGACAAGGCGACTTCGTACATTGTCAGTGGCCATGCAAGCCGCGGGTATAGGGCGAACTGAAGACACCATATCTTGTACTTTCCTGGCAGCCTAGTCTTGTCAATGGCTTTCGGGCCATCCTCTGCTTGTTTCATGATAGCCACGCCACGGCTCTTGTCATTCAGTGCTCCCGCATACCATCGGCCTAAACTCTTAACAGGCTCATCTTTCACTGTGGGTATCTTCTCCCCCGCGATCGTGAATTTCTGTTGCTTCTGCTTTCCTTTGTGCAAGGTCAGGCTCCTGGACTTCTTGGCTTTGAATTTCATCCTCGACCACGTTACCAGCTCATCCAGCCGCGCCAAGACCGTCTGCATTATGTCCGCATCTTTTGTCAGCAGAGTCACATCATCCATGATGCTCTTACTTCTGCCTCTTCTTCACTTAAGCCTGCTGACCTCAAGAGCATCTCCATCACTAGGATGAACCAGATGACCGAAATCGTGCAGCCAGCTGCTATACCGATCTCCAAACGGTGCCACTCAGTTGTGAATTCTTCTGTTGAGAATCGCATCTGGAATTTGCTGTAGTACTCGTTCATGATGTCTTGCACCTTGCGCGGGATGTAGAAGAATTCCATTGCTTTCATCAGCAGTTTGTGGGGTACTGACCCATAGGCATTCGCCAGATCCAACCAGACCACGTTCAGGTTACTTTTGGCTTTCTTGGCATCCTGAATTGCCTCCCAAATCGTGAAAGCATGCTCAATGCAGCCCGGCATCCCTGGCACTCCTGCTTTCTGGACGCTTTCGTCCACGTAGCCATTGCCCTGCAAATAAGCAACAACCCTCCTCGCAAGTATACCCATGAAGATCTTGCACGTCACATTGATGATGGAGATAGGGCGAAATTGTCCGATGCTTTCTGCATCCTGTTCCTTCGGTAGGTATACACCTTCCGCTTTGCACCAGTCGTCGACAAGCTCCTTATCATCCCACAGGTCCCTCAGCAATACGTACAGAATGTGTCTTAGTTCGCCGCAATACTTAAAAACCCTGTAGGACACTCCATCGCCCCCGGGTGCGCTTTTGGCTCTTGCTCTTTTGACAAAATCGTCCACTTCCTTCTCAGTGAACGGTCCCAGTCGGAAGCTCACGCCAGGGGCGGTCGGTCGCTTCAGGCCTCTCATGTCCGGTAGCGGCTCATTACTTTTGGGATCGCTGTATGTCTGCCTGTATGTAGGATTTGTCGTTAACAGTAGTATAGATAATGGACGCCTCTAGAACATCTTTAAAAAATATTAAAAATTCAAGTAGTTTGAAAACAGCCCCCTGAGCTGCTGACAGCCGAATGCTCCGCAGACCGGATTCTGGCGTGGAGATCATCAGGAGAGAATGCGTCGCTGTTTCGGGCTCTACCTCTCTACAGCTATTTTAATGACGCACCGAGCCCCCTCACTGATGTGAGGTCTCCTTGCCAGTTCGACTGTGTGCCTCTACTGTCAACCGTCAGGACTCATTCCAGGTGGTATCCTCTCTCTTCAACCAGATCCAATGGCTTGCTCTTTCTACGGTCTTTTGTAGATCTTTCCTCATGGCATTTCCTTTCTTTGGGCCAAGTCCAGCCACTCTCATCCACCTGCTGACGCTGTCTGCAATGAAGCCTCTACACCCGACCTCGACTGGGAAATGCGATACCTTCCATCCCGCCTCCGCGCACTCTTCGACAAGAGCTTCGTAGCGGCTCTCCTTCCTCTCGTGTGCTGCCTTGATATTATCTTCATAAGGCACCGTCAGCTCTACCAGATGTACCTCTTTCTCTTCTTCGCTCCATAACACCAGGTCAGGCTTCTTTGTTGTTGGAATGGGAAAAAATTTCTTGCTGCCTTCTGGATCTGCAGACACTTCCCATTGGCCACCACTTTCGTCAGCAAGGGCTTTGCTTCTCTTCTCTCTTTCAGGCACCTTACTTCCTTGCAGCACGAACGTGATCTTTCTCAGTCCGTGGTCCTGCGATTTAGGAGCGTACTTTCCCTCATTCACCTGCTCCTTTGCTGTCTTTGTGAGAATCTTGAGCACCTCATTGTGCCTCCACGTGTATCTGTTTAGCGCTAAGTGGCAGTTTGAGAGGATATGTTTCATGGTTCCTAGCTTTCCGCACCTGCACTTGTCATCTTCCTGGCCCTTCCATCTGACCAGGTTCACCGGTGAAGGCAGAACGTCGTAGGTAGCCCGAAGAAGGAAGCTCAGCCTTGAAGTATTCCACTCCCATACCTCACTCCACCCAATCTTTCTTTCCACTACATGCTCCTCCCAACTCGTCACTTGTCCTTGCTGAGCACACTGAACTAGATGAACTTCCCGCCTCTCCGCCTCCATCTTTCGCACCTGCCCTGCTGCAGCTGATCTTCTCTCCTTCTGTGACATTTTCCCAAAGGGCTTGAAGTCACCACTACCCAGGCCCAGCCTGTCTGCCTGTGCAGGGCCAACAATGTCGCCATGCTTCAACACAGAGATGACCTCATCAGCCGCGTCCTCCGCCCTCCATTTTCTTGCCGTTCTGACATCCGGTGGGTTGTCGCTGATCTTATGGTCCTTCGACTCCCTCAGCATCATCACCGTCCTGATCTTTCCTGCCTTGTAGATCTCCACGATTGAAGTGAGTGGCACCTGGAGCGCGCCTTTCTGCCTGTACAGGGCTGATGTGTTAATTGTTCGTGATAGGCCTAGCCACTTTCTGATGAAGTTGTTACACGCTCTCTCTATCATTTCAACTCTTGACAAGGCGACTTCGTACATTGTCAGTGGCCATGCAAGCCGCGGGTATAGGGCGAACTGAAGACACCATATCTTGTACTTTCCTGGCAGCCTAGTCTTGTCAATGGCTTTCAGGCCATCCTCTGCTTGTTTCATGATAGCCACGCCACGGCTCTTGTCATTCAGTGCTCCCGCATACCATCGGCCTAAACTCTTAACAGGCTCATCTTTCACTGTGGGTATCTTCTCCCCCGCGATCGTGAATTTCTGTTGCTTCTGCTTTCCTTTGTGCAAGGTCAGGCTCCTGGACTTCTTGGCTTTGAATTTCATCCTCGACCACGTTACCAGCTCATCCAGCCGCGCCAAGACCGTCTGCATTATGTCCGCATCTTTTGTCAGCAGAGTCACATCATCCATGAATGCCTTCTTCGGTGCTCTTACTTCTGCCTCTTCTTCACTTAAGCCTGCTGACCTCAAGAGCATCTCCATCACTAGGATGAACCAGATGACCGAAATCGTGCAGCCAGCTGCTATACCGATCTCCAAACGGTGCCACTCAGTTGTGAATTCTTCTGTTGAGAATCGCATCTGGAATTTGCTGTAGTACTCGTTCATGATGTCTTGCACCTTGCGCGGGATGTAGAAGAATTCCATTGCTTTCATCAGCAGTTTGTGGGGTACTGACCCATAGGCATTCGCCAGATCCAACCAGACCACGTTCAGGTTACTTTTGGCTTTCTTGGCATCCTGAATTGCCTCCCAAATCGTGAAAGCATGCTCAATGCAGCCCGGCATCCCTGGCACTCCTGCTTTCTGGACGCTTTCGTCCACGTAGCCATTGCCCTGCAAATAAGCAACAACCCTCCTCGCAAGTATACCCATGAAGATCTTGCACGTCACATTGATGATGGAGATAGGGCGAAATTGTCCGATGCTTTCTGCATCCTGTTCCTTCGGTAGGTATACACCTTCCGCTTTGCACCAGTCGTCGACAAGCTCCTTATCATCCCACAGGTCCCTCAGCAATACGTACAGAATGTGTCTTAGTTCGCCGCAATACTTAAAAACCCTGTAGGACACTCCATCGCCCCCGGGTGCGCTTTTGGCTCTTGCTCTTTTGACAAAATCGTCCACTTCCTTCTCAGTGAACGGTCCCAGTCGGAAGCTCACGCCAGGGGCGGTCGGTCGCTTCAGGCCTCTCATGTCCGGTAGCGGCTCATTACTTTTGGGATCGCTGTATGTCTGCCTGTAAGTAGGATTTGTCGTTAACAGTAGTATAGATAATGGACGCCTCTAGAACATCTTTAAAAAATATTAAAAATTCAAGTAGTTTGAAAACAGCCCCCTGAGCTGCTGACAGCCGAATGCTCCGCAGACCGGATTCTGGCGTGGAGATCATCAGGAGAGAATGCGTCGCTGTTTCGGGCTCTACCTCTCTACAGCTATTTTAATGACGCACCGAGCCCCCTCACTGATGTGAGGTCTCCTTGCCAGTTCGACTGTGTGCCTCTACTGTCAACCGTCAGGACTCATTCCAGGTGGTATCCTCTCTCTTCAACCAGATCCAATGGCTTGCTCTTTCTACGGTCTTTTGTAGATCTTTCCTCATGGCATTTCCTTTCTTTGGGCCAAGTCCAGCCACTCTCATCCACCTGCTGACGCTGTCTGCAATGAAGCCTCTACACCCGACCTCGACTGGGAAATGCGATACCTTCCATCCCGCCTCCGCGCACTCTTCGACAAGAGCTTCGTAGCGGCTCTCCTTCCTCTCGTGTGCTGCCTTGATATTATCTTCATAAGGCACCGTCAGCTCTACCAGATGTACCTCTTTCTCTTCTTCGCTCCATAACACCAGGTCAGGCTTCTTTGTTGTTGGAATGGGAAAAAATTTCTTGCTGCCTTCTGGATCTGCAGACACTTCCCATTGGCCACCACTTTCGTCAGCAAGGGCTTTGCTTCTCTTCTCTCTTTCAGGCACCTTACTTCCTTGCAGCACGAACGTGATCTTTCTCAGTCCGTGGTCCTGCGATTTAGGAGCGTACTTTCCCTCATTCACCTGCTCCTTTGCTGTCTTTGTGAGAATCTTGAGCACCTCATTGTGCCTCCACGTGTATCTGTTTAGCGCTAAGTGGCAGTTTGAGAGGATATGTTTCATGGTTCCTAGCTTTCCGCACCTGCACTTGTCATCTTCCTGGGCCTTCCATCTGACCAGGTTCACCGGTGAAGGCAGAACGTCGTAGGTAGCCCGAAGAAGGAAGCTCAGCCTTGAAGTATTCCACTCCCATACCTCACTCCACCCAATCTTTCTTTCCACTACATGCTCCTCCCAACTCGTCACTTGTCCTTGCTGAGCACACTGAACTAGATGAACTTCCCGCCTCTCCGCCTCCATCTTTCGCACCTG
The DNA here is from genome assembly GCA_963931925.1 of Onchidella celtica. Lineage (NCBI taxonomy): Eukaryota > Metazoa > Mollusca > Gastropoda > Systellommatophora > Onchidiidae > Onchidella > Onchidella celtica. Next base: position 26,021,710 of record OZ007573.1, on the reverse strand, counting down.
CCCTGCTGCAGCTGATCTTCTCTCCTTCTGTGACATTTTCCCAAAGGGCTTGAAGTCACCACTACCCAGGCCCAGCCTGTCTGCCTGTGCAGGGCCAACAATGTCGCCATGCTTCAACACAGAGATGACCTCATCAGCCGCGTCCTCCGCCCTCCATTTTATTGCCGTTCTGACATCCGGTGGGTTGTCGCTGATCTTATGGTCCTTCGACTCCCTCAGCATCATCACCGTCCTGATCTTTCCTGCCTTGTAGATCTCCACGATTGAAGTGAGTGGCACCTGGAGCGCGCCTTTCTGCCTGTACAGGGCTGATGTGTTAATTGTTCGTGATAGGCCTAGCCACTTTCTGATGAAGTTGTTACACGCTCTCTCTATCATTTCAACTCTTGACAAGGCGACTTCGTACATTGTCAGTGGCCATGCAAGCCGCGGGTATAGGGCGAACTGAAGACACCATATCTTGTACTTTCCTGGCAGCCTAGTCTTGTCAATGGCTTTCAGGCCATCCTCTGCTTGTTTCATGATAGCCACGCCACGGCTCTTGTCATTCAGTGCTCCCGCATACCATCGGCCTAAACTCTTAACAGGCTCATCTTTCACTGTGGGTATCTTCTCCCCCGCGATCGTGAATTTCTGTTGCTTCTGCTTTCCTTTGTGCAAGGTCAGGCTCCTGGACTTCTTGGCTTTGAATTTCATCCTCGACCACGTTACCAGCTCATCCAGCCGCGCCAAGACCGTCTGCATTATGTCCGCATCTTTTGTCAGCAGAGTCACATCATCCATGAATGCCTTCTTCGGTGCTCTTACTTCTGCCTCTTCTTCACTTAAGCCTGCTGACCTCAAGAGCATCTCCATCACTAGGATGAACCAGATGACCGAAATCGTGCAGCCAGCTGCTATACCGATCTCCAAACTCAGTTGTGAATTCTTCTGTTGAGAATCGCATCTGGAATTTGCTGTAGTACTCGTTCATGATGTCTTGCACCTTGCGCGGGATGTAGAAGAATTCCATTGCTTTCATCAGCAGTTTGTGGGGTACTGACCCATAGGCATTCGCCAGATCCAACCAGACCACGTTCAGGTTACTTTTGGCTTTCTTGGCATCCTGAATTGCCTCCCAAATCGTGAAAGCATGCTCAATGCAGCCCGGCATCCCTGGCACTCCTGCTTTCTGGACGCTTTCGTCCACGTAGCCATTGCCCTGCAAATAAGCAACAACCCTCCTCGCAAGTATACCCATGAAGATCTTGCACGTCACATTGATGATGGAGATAGGGCGAAATTGTCCGATGCTTTCTGCATCCTGTTCCTTCGGTAGGTATACACCTTCCGCTTTGCACCAGTCGTCGACAAGCTCCTTATCATCCCACAGGTCCCTCAGCAATACGTACAGAATGTGTCTTAGTTCGCCGCAATACTTAAAAACCCTGTAGGACACTCCATCGCCCCCGGGTGCGCTTTTGGCTCTTGCTCTTTTGACAAAATCGTCCACTTCCTTCTCAGTGAACGGTCCCAGTCGGAAGCTCACGCCAGGGGCGGTCGGTCGCTTCAGGCCTCTCATGTCCGGTAGCGGCTCATTACTTTTGGGATCGCTGTATGTCTGCCTGTATGTAGGATTTGTCGTTAACAGTAGTATAGATAATGGACGCCTCTAGAACATCTTTAAAAAATATTAAAAATTCAAGTAGTTTGAAAACAGCCCCCTGAGCTGCTGACAGCCGAATGCTCCGCAGACCGGATTCTGGCGTGGAGATCATCAGGAGAGAATGCGTCGCTGTTTCGGGCTCTACCTCTCTACAGCTATTTTAATGACGCACCGAGCCCCCTCACTGATGTGAGGTCTCCTTGCCAGTTCGACTGTGTGCCTCTACTGTCAACCGTCAGGACTCATTCCAGGTGGTATCCTCTCTCTTCAACCAGATCCAATGGCTTGCTCTTTCTACGGTCTTTTGTAGATCTTTCCTCATGGCATTTCCTTTCTTTGGGCCAAGTCCAGCCACTCTCATCCACCTGCTGACGCTGTCTGCAATGAAGCCTCTACACCCGACCCCGACTGGGAAATGCGATACCTTCCATCCCGCCTCCGCGCACTCTTCGACAAGAGCTTCGTAGCGGCTCTCCTTCCTCTCGTGTGCTGCCTTGATATTATCTTCATAAGGCACCGTCAGCTCTACCAGATGTACCTCTTTCTCTTCTTCGCTCCATAACACCAGGTCAGGCTTCTTTGTTGTTGGAATGGGAAAAAATTTCTTGCTGCCTTCTAGATCTGCAGACACTTCCCATTGGCCACCACTTTCGTCAGCAAGGGCTTTGCTTGTCTTCTCTCTTTCAGGCACCTTACTTCCTTGCAGCACGAACGTGATCTTTCTCAGTCCGTGGTCCTGCGATTTAGGAGCGTACTTTCCCTCATTCACCTGCTCCTTTGCTGTCTTTGTGAGAATCTTGAGCACCTCATTGTGCCTCCACGTGTATCTGTTTAGCGCTAAGTGGCAGTTTGAGAGGATATGTTTCATGGTTCCTAGCTTTCCGCACCTGCACTTGTCATCTTCCTGGGCCTTCCATCTGACCAGGTTCACCGGTGAAGGCAGAACGTCGTAGGTAGCCCGAAGAAGGAAGCTCAGCCTTGAAGTATTCCACTCCCATACCTCACTCCACCCAATCTTTCTTTCCACTACATGCTCCTCCCAACTCGTCACTTGTCCTTGCTGAGCACACTGAACTAGATGAACTTCCCGCCTCTCCGCCTCCATCTTTCGCACCTGCCCTGCTGCAGCTGATCTTCTCTCCTTCTGTGACATTTTCCCAAAGGGCTTGAAGTCACCACTACCCAGCCCCAGCCTGTCTGCCTGTGCAGGGCCAACAATGTCGCCATGCTTCAACACAGAGATGACCTCATCAGCCGCGTCCTCCGCCCTCCATTTTATTGCCGTTCTGACATCCGGTGGGTTGTCGCTGATCTTATGGTCCTTCGACTCCCTCAGCATCATCACCGTCCTGATCTTTCCTGCCTTGTAGATCTCCACGATTGAAGTGAGTGGCACCTGGAGCGCGCCTTTCTGCCTGTACAGGGCTGATGTGTTAATTGTTCGTGATAGGCCTAGCCACTTTCTGATGAAGTTGTTACACGCTCTCTCTATCATTTCAACTCTTGACAAGGCGACTTCGTACATTGTCAGTGGCCATGCAAGCCGCGGGTATAGGGCGAACTGAAGACACCATATCTTGTACTTTCCTGGCAGCCTAGTCTTGTCAATGGCTCTCAGGCCATCCTCTGCTTGTTTCATGATAGCCACGCCACGGCTCTTGTCATTCAATGCTCCCGCATACCATCGGCCTAAACTCTTAACAGGCTCATCTTTCACTGTGGGTATCTTCTCCCCCGCGATCGTGAATTTCTGTTGCTTCTGCTTTCCTTTGTGCAAGGTCAGGCTCCTGGACTTCTTGGCTTTGAATTTCATCCTCGACCACGTTACCAGCTCATCCAGCCGCGCCTAGACCGTCTGCATTATGTCCGCATCTTTTGTCAGCAGAGTCACATCATCCATGAATGCCTTCTTCGGTGCTCTTACTTCTGCCTCTTCTTCATTTAAGCCTGCTGACCTCAAGAGCATCTCCATCACTAGGATGAACCAGATGACCGAAATCGTGCAGCCAGCTGCTATACCGATCTCCAAACGGTGCCACTCAGTTGTGAATTCTTCTGTTGAGAATCGCATCTGGAATTTGCTGTAGTACTCGTTCATGATGTCTTGCACCTTGCGCGGGATGTAGAAGAATTCCATTGCTTTCATCAGCAGTTTGTGGGGTACTGACCCATAGGCATTCGCCAGATCCAACCAGACCACGTTCAGGTTACTTTTGGCTTTCTTGGCATCCTGAATTGCCTCCCAAATCGTGAAAGCATGCTCAATGCAGCCCGGCAGCCCTGGCACTCCTGCTTTCTGGACGCTTTCGTCCACGTAGCCATTGACCTGCAAATAAGCAACAACCCTCCTCGCAAGTATACCCATGAAGATCTTGCACGTCACATTGATGATGGAGATAGGGCGAAATTGTCCGATGCTTTCTGCATCCTGTTCCTTCGGTAGGTATACACCTTCCGCTTTGCACCAGTCGTCGACAAGCTCCTTATCATCCCACAGGTCCCTCAGCAATACGTACAGAATGTGTCTTAGTTCGCCGCAATACTTAAAAACCCTGTAGGACACTCCATCGCCCCCGGGTGCGCTTTTGGCTCTTGCTCTTTTGACAAAATCGTCCACTTCCTTCTCAGTGAACGGTCCCAGTCGGAAGCTCACGCCAGGGGCGGTCGGTCGCTTCAGGCCTCTCATGTCCGGTAGCGGCTCATTACTTTTGGGATCGCTGTATGTCTGCCTGTATGTAGGATTTGTCGTTAACAGTAGTATAGATAATGGACGCCTCTAGAACATCTTTAAAAAATATTAAAAATTCAAGTAGTTTGAAAACAGCCCCCTGAGCTGCTGACAGCCGAATGCTCCGCAGACCGGATTCTGGCGTGGAGATCATCAGGAGAGAATGCGTCGCTGTTTCGGGCTCTACCTCTCTACAGCTATTTTAATGACGCACCGAGCCCCCTCACTGATGTGAGGTCTCCTTGCCAGTTCGACTGTGTGCCTCTACTGTCAACCGTCAGGACTCATTCCAGGTGGTATCCTCTCTCTTCAGCCAGATCCAATGGCTTGCTCTTTCTACGGTCTTTTCTAGATCTTTCCTCATGGCATTTCCTTTCTTTGGGCCAAGTCCAGCCACTCTCATCCACCTGCTGACGCTGTCTGCAATGAAGCCTCTACACCCGACCTCGACTGGGAAATGCGATACCTTCCATCCCGCCTCCGCGCACTCTTCGACAAGAGCTTCGCAGCGGCTCTCCTTCCTCTCGTGTGCTGCCTTGATATTATCTTCATAAGGCACCGTCAGCTCTACCAGATGTACCTCTTTCTCTTCTTCGCTCCATAACACCAGGTCAGGCTTCTTTGTTGTTGGAATGGGAAAAAATTTCTTGCTGCCTTCTAGATCTGCAGACACTTCCCATTGGCCACCACTTTCGTCAGCAAGGGCTTTGCTTGTCTTCTCTCTTTCAGGCACCTTACTTCCTTGCAGCACGAACGTGATCTTTCTCAGTCCGTGGTCCTGCGATTTAGGAGCGTACTTTCCCTCATTCACATGCTCCTTTGCTGTCTTTGTGAGAATCTTGAGCACCTCATTGTGCCTCCACGTGTATCTGTTTAGCGCTAAGTGGCAGTTTGAGAGGATATGTTTCATGGTTCCTAGCTTTCCGCACCTGCACTTGTCATCTTCCTGGGCCTTCCATCTGACCAGGTTCACCGGTGAAGGCAGAACGTCGTAGGTAGCCCGAAGAAGGAAGCTCAGCCTTGAAGTATTCCACTCCCATACCTCACTCCACCCAATCTTTCTTTCCACTACATGCTCCTCCCAACTCGTCACTTGTCCTTGCTGAGCACACTGAACTAGATGAACTTCCCGCCTCTCCGCCTCCATCTTTCGCACCTGCCCTGCTGCAGCTGATCTTCTCTCCTTCTGTGACATTTTCCCAAAGGGCTTGAAGTCACCACTACCCAGCCCCAGCCTGTCTGCCTGTGCAGGGCCAACAATGTCGCCATGCTTCAACACAGAGATGACCTCATCAGCCGCGTCCTCCGCCCTCCATTTTATTGCCGTTCTGACATCCGGTGGGTTGTCGCTGATCTTATGGTCCTTCGACTCCCTCAGCATCATCACCGTCCTGATCTTTCCTGCCTTGTAGATCTCCACGATTGAAGTGAGTGGCACCTGGAGCGCGCCTTTCTGCCTGTACAGGGCTGATGTGTTAATTGTTCGTGATAGGCCTAGCCACTTTCTGATGAAGTTGTTACACGCTCTCTCTATCATTTCAACTCTTGACAAGGCGACTTCGTACATTGTCAGTGGCCATGCAAGCCGCGGGTATAGGGCGAACTGAAGACACCATATCTTGTACTTTCCTGGCAGCCTAGTCTTGTCAATGGCTTTCAGGCCATCCTCTGCTTGTTTCATGATAGCCACGCCACGGCTCTTGTCATTCAGTGCTCCCGCATACCATCGGCCTAAACTCTTAACAGGCTCATCTTTCACTGTGGGTATCTTCTCCCCCGCGATCGTGAATTTCTGTTGCTTCTGCTTTCCTTTGTGCAAGGTCAGGCTCCTGGACTTCTTGGCTTTGAATTTCATCCTCGACCACGTTACCAGCTCATCCAGCCGCGCCAAGACCGTCTGCATTATGTCCGCATCTTTTGTCAGCAGAGTCACATCATCCATGAATGCCTTCTTCGGTGCTCTTACTTCTGCCTCTTCTTCACTTAAGCCTGCTGACCTCAAGAGCATCTCCATCACTAGGATGAACCAGATGACCGAAATCGTGCAGCCAGCTGCTATACCGATCTCCAAACGGTGCCACTCAGTTGTGAATTCTTCTGTTGAGAATCGCATCTGGAATTTGCTGTAGTACTCGTTCATGATGTCTTGCACCTTGCGCGGGATGTAGAAGAATTCCATTGCTTTCATCAGCAGTTTGTGGGGTACTGACCCATAGGCATTCGCCAGATCCAACCAGACCACGTTCAGGTTACTTTTGGCTTTCTTGGCATCCTGAATTGCCTCCCAAATCGTGAAAGCATGCTCAATGCAGCCCGGCATCCCTGGCACTCCTGCTTTCTGGACGCTTTCGTCCACGTAGCCATTGCCCTGCAAATAAGCAACAACCCTCCTCGCAAGTATACCCATGAAGATCTTGCACGTCACATTGATGATGGAGATAGGGCGAAATTGTCCGATGCTTTCTGCATCCTGTTCCTTCGGTAGGTTTAATGCTTTGCACCAGTCGTCGACAAGCTCCTTATCATCCCACAGGTCCCTCAGCAATACGTACAGAATGTGTCTTAGTTCGCCGCAATACTTAAAAACCCTGTAGGACACTCCATCGCCCCCGGGTGCGCTTTTGGCTCTTGCTCTTTTGACAAAATCGTCCACTTCCTTCTCAGTGAACGGTCCCAGTCGGAAGCTCACGCCAGGGGCGGTCGGTCGCTTCAGGCCTCTCATGTCCGGTAGCGGCTCATTACTTTTGGGATCGCTGTATGTCTGCCTGTATGTAGGATTTGTCGTTAACAGTAGTATAGATAATGGACGCCTCTAGAACATCTTTAAAAAATATTAAAAATTCAAGTAGTTTGAAAACAGCCCCCTGAGCTGCTGACAGCCGAATGCTCCGCAGACCGGATTCTGGCGTGGAGATCATCAGGAGAGAATGCGTCGCTGTTTCGGGCTCTACCTCTCTACAGCTATTTTAATGACGCACCGAGCCCCCTCACTGATGTGAGGTCTCCTTGCCAGTTCGACTGTGTGCCTCTACTGTCAACCGTCAGGACTCATTCCAGGTGGTATCCTCTCTCTTCAACCAGATCCAATGGCTTGCTCTTTCTACGGTCTTTTGTAGATCTTTCCTCATGGCATTTCCTTTCTTTGGGCCAAGTCCAGCCACTCTCATCCACCTGCTGACGCTGTCTGCAATGAAGCCTCTACACCCGACCTCGACTGGGAAATGCGATACCTTCCATCCCGCCTCCGCGCACTCTTCGACAAGAGCTTCGTAGCGGCTCTCCTTCCTCTCGTGTGCTGCCTTGATATTATCTTCATAAGGCACCGTCAGCTCTACCAGATGTACCTCTTTCTCTTCTTCGCTCCATAACACCAGGTCAGGCTTCTTTGTTGTTGGAATGGGAAAAAATTTCTTGCTGCCTTCTAGATCTGCAGACACTTCCCATTGGCCACCACTTTCGTCAGCAAGGGCTTTGCTTGTCTTCTCTCTTTCAGGCACCTTACTTCCTTGCAGCACGAACGTGATCTTTCTCAGTCCGTGGTCCTGCGATTTAGGAGCGTACTTTCCCTCATTCACCTGCTCCTTTGCTGTCTTTGTGAGAATCTTGAGCACCTCATTGTGCCTCCACGTGTATCTGTTTAGCGCTAAGTGGCAGTTTGAGAGGATATGTTTCATGGTTCCTAGCTTTCCGCACCTGCACTTGTCATCTTCCTGGGCCTTCCATCTGACCAGGTTCACCGGTGAAGGCAGAACGTCGTAGGTAGCCCGAAGAAGGAAGCTCAGCCTTGAAGTATTCCACTCCCATACCTCACTCCACCCAATCTTTCTTTCCACTACATGCTCCTCCCAACTCGTCACTTGTCCTTGCTGAGCACACTGAACTAGATGAACTTCCCGCCTGTCCGCCTCCATCTTTCGCACCTGCCCTGCTGCAGCTGATCTTCTCTCCTTCTGTGACATTTTCCCAAAGGGCTTGAAGTCACCACTACCCAGCCCCAGCCTGTCTGCCTGTGCAGGGCCAACAATGTCGCCATGCTTCAACACAGAGATGACCTCATCAGCCGCGTCCTCCGCCCTCCATTTTATTGCCGTTCTGACATCCGGTGGGTTGTCGCTGATCTTATGGTCCTTCGACTCCCTCAGCATCATCACCGTCCTGATCTTTCCTGCCTTGTAGATCTCCACGATTGAAGTGAGTGGCACCTGGAGCGCGCCTTTCTGCCTGTACAGGGCTGATGTGTTAATTGTTCGTGATAGGCCTAGCCACTTTCTGATGAAGTTGTTACACGCTCTCTCTATCATTCCAACTCTTGACAAGGCGACTTCGTACATTGTCAGTGGCCATGCAAGCCGCGGGTATAGGGCGAACTGAAGACACCATATCTTGTACTTTCCTGGCAGCCTAGTCTTGTCAATGGCTTTCAGGCCATCCTCTGCTTGTTTCATGATAGCCACGCCACGGCTCTTGTCATTCAGTGCTCCCGCATACCATCGGCCTAAACTCTTAACAGGCTCATCTTTCACTGTGGGTATCTTCTCCCCCGCGATCGTGAATTTCTGTTGCTTCTGCTTTCCTTTGTGCAAGGTCAGGCTCCTGGAGTTCTTGGCTTTGAATTTCATCCTCGACCACGTTACCAGCTCATCCAGCCGCGCCAAGACCGTCTGCATTATGTCCGCATCTTTTGTCAGCAGAGTCACATCATCCATGAATGCCTTCTTCGGTGCTCTTACTTCTGCCTCTTCTTCACTTAAGCCTGCTGACCTCAAGAGCATCTCCATCACTAGGATGAACCAGATGACCGAAATCGTGCAGCCAGCTGCTATACCGATCTCCAAACGGTGCCACTCAGTTGTGAATTCTTCGGTTGAGAATCGCATCTGGAATTTGCTGTAGTACTCGTTCATGATGTCTTGCACCTTGCGCGGGATGTAGAAGAATTCCATTGCTTTCATCAGCAGTTTGTGGGGTACTGACCCATAGGCATTCGCCAGATCCAACCAGACCACGTTCAGGTTACTTTTGGCTTTCTTGGCATCCTGAATTGCCTCCCAAATCGTGAAAGCATGCTCAATGCAGCCCGGCATCCCTGGCACTCCTGCTTTCTGGACGCTTTCGTCCACGTAGCCATTGCCCTGCAAATAAGCAACAACCCTCCTCGCAAGTATACCCATGAAGATCTTGCACGTCACATTGATGATGGAGATAGGGCGAAATTGTCCGATGCTTTCTGCATCCTGTTCCTTCGGTAGGTTTAATGCTTTGCACCAGTCGTCGACAAGCTCCTTATCATCCCACAGGTCCCTCAGCAATACGTACAGAATGTGTCTTAGTTCGCCGCAATACTTAAAAACCCTGTAGGACACTCCATCGCCCCCGGGTGCGCTTTTGGCTCTTGCTCTTTTGACAAAATCGTCCACTTCCTTCTCAGTGAACGGTCCCAGTCGGAAGCTCACGCCAGGGGCGGTCGGTCGCTTCAGGCCTCTCATGTCCGGTAGCGGCTCATTACTTTTGGGATCGCTGTATGTCTGCCTGTATGTAGGATTTGTCGTTAACAGTAGTATAGATAATGGACGCCTCTAGAACATCTTTAAAAAATATTAAAAATTCAAGTAGTTTGAAAACAGCCCCCTGAGCTGCTGACAGCCGAATGCTCCGCAGACCGGATTCTGGCGTGGAGATCATCAGGAGAGAATGCGTCGCTGTTTCGGGCTCTACCTCTCTACAGCTATTTTAATGACGCACCGAGCCCCCTCACTGATGTGAGGTCTCCTTGCCAGTTCGACTGTGTGCCTCTACTGTCAACCGTCAGGACTCATTCCAGGTGGTATCCTCTCTCTTCAACCAGATCCAATGGCTTGCTCTTTCTACGGTCTTTTGTAGATCTTTCCTCATGGCATTTCCTTTCTTTGGGCCAAGTCCAGCCAATCTCATCCACCTGCTGACGCTGTCTGCAATGAAGCCTCTACACCCGACCTCGACTGGGAAATGCGATACCTTCCATCCCGCCTCCGCGCACTCTTCGACAAGAGCTTCGTAGCGGCTCTCCTTCCTCTCGTGTGCTGCCTTGATATTATCTTCATAAGGCACCGTCAGCTCTACCAGATGTACCTCTTTCTCTTCTTCGCTCCATAACACCAGGTCAGGCTTCTTTGTTGTTGGAATGGGAAAAAATTTCTTGCTGCCTTCTAGATCTGCAGACACTTCCCATTGGCCACCACTTTCGTCAGCAAGGGCTTTGCTTGTCTTCTCTCTTTCAGGCACCTTACTTCCTTGCAGCACGAACGTGATCTTTCTCAGTCCGTGGTCCTGCGATTTAGGAGCGTACTTTCCCTCATTCACCTGCTCCTTTGCTGTCTTTGTGAGAATCTTGAGCACCTCATTGTGCCTCCACGTGTATCTGTTTAGCGCTAAGTGGCAGTTTGAGAGGATATGTTTCATGGTTCCTAGCTTTCCGCACCTGCACTTGTCATCTTCCTGGGCCTTCCATCTGACCAGGTTCACCGGTGAAGGCAGAACGTCGTAGGTAGCCCGAAGAAGGAAGCTCAGCCTTGAAGTATTCCACTCCCATACCTCACTCCACCCAATCTTTCTTTCCACTACATGCTCCTCCCAACTCGTCACTTGTCCTTGCTGAGCACACTGAACTAGATGAACTTCCCGCCTCTCCGCCTCCATCTTTCGCACCTGCCCTGCTGCAGCTGATCTTCTCTCCTTCTGTGACATTTTCCCAAAGGGCTTGAAGTCACCACTACCCAGCCCCAGCCTGTCTGCCTGTGCAGGGCCAACAATGTCGCCATGCTTCAACACAGAGATGACCTCATCAGCCGCGTCCTCCGCCCTCCATTTTATTGCCGTTCTGACATCCGGTGGGTTGTCGCTGATCTTATGGTCCTTCGACTCCCTCAGCATCATCACCGTCCTGATCTTTCCTGCCTTGTAGATCTCCACGATTGAAGTGAGTGGCACCTGGAGCGCGCCTTTCTGCCTGTACAGGGCTGATGTGTTAATTGTTCGTGATAGGCCTAGCCACTTTCTGATGAAGTTGTTACACGCTCTCTCTATCATTCCAACTCTTGACAAGGCGACTTCGTACATTGTCAGTGGCCATGCAAGCCGCGGGTATAGGGCGAACTGAAGACACCATATCTTGTACTTTCCTGGCAGCCTAGTCTTGTCAATGGTTTTCAGGCCATCCTCTGCTTGTTTCATGATAGCCACGCCACGGCTCTTGTCATTCAGTGCTCCCGCATACCATCGGCCTAAACTCTTAACAGGCTCATCTTTCACTGTGGGTATCTTCTCCCCCGCGATCGTGAATTTCTGTTGCTTCTGCTTTCCTTTGTGCAAGGTCAGGCTCCTGGACTTCTTGGCTTTGAATTTCATCCTCGACCACGTTACCAGCTCATCCAGCCGCGCCAAGACCGTCTGCATTATGTCCGCATCTTTTGTCAGCAGAGTCACATCATCCATGAATGCCTTCTTCGGTGCTCTTACTTCTGCCTCTTCTTCACTTAAGCCTGCTGACCTCAAGAGCATCTCCATCACTAGGATGAACCAGATGACCGAAATCGTGCAGCCAGCTGCTATACCGATCTCCAAACGGTGCCACTCAGTTGTGAATTCTTCGGTTGAGAATCGCATCTGGAATTTGCTGTAGTACTCGTTCATGATGTCTTGCACCTTGCGCGGGATGTAGAAGAATTCCATTGCTTTCATCAGCAGTTTGTGGGGTACTGACCCATAGGCATTCGCCAGATCCAACCAGACCACGTTCAGGTTACTTTTGGCTTTCTTGGCATCCTGAATTGCCTCCCAAATCGTGAAAGCATGCTCAATGCAGCCCGGCATCCCTGGCACTCCTGCTTTCTGGACGCTTTCGTCCACGTAGCCATTGCCCTGCAAATAAGCAACAACCCTCCTCGCAAGTATACCCATGAAGATCTTGCACGTCACATTGATGATGGAGATAGGGCGAAATTGTCCGATGCTTTCTGCATCCTGTTCCTTCGGTAGGTTTAATGCTTTGCACCAGTCGTCGACAAGCTCCTTATCATCCCACAGGTCCCTCAGCAATACGTACAGAATGTGTCTTAGTTCGCCGCAATACTTAAAAACCCTGTAGGACACTCCATCGCCCCCGGGTGCGCTTTTGGCTCTTGCTCTTTTGACAAAATCGTCCACTTCCTTCTCAGTGAACGGTCCCAGTCGGAAGCTCACGCCAGGGGCGGTCGGTCGCTTCAGGCCTCTCATGTCCGGTAGCGGCTCATTACTTTTGGGATCGCTGTATGTCTGCCTGTATGTAGGATTTGTCGTTAACAGTAGTATAGATAATGGACGCCTCTAGAACATCTTTAAAAAATATTAAAAATTCAAGTAGTTTGAAAACAGCCCCCTGAGCTGCTGACAGCCGAATGCTCCGCAGACCGGATTCTGGCGTGGAGATCATCAGGAGAGAATGCGTCGCTGTTTCGGGCTCTACCTCTCTACAGCTATTTTAATGACGCACCGAGCCCCCTCACTGATGTGAGGTCTCCTTGCCAGTTCGACTGTGTGCCTCTACTGTCAACCGTCAGGACTCATTCCAGGTGGTATCCTCTCTCTTCAACCAGATCCAATGGCTTGCTCTTTCTACGGTCTTTTGTAGATCTTTCCTCATGGCATTTCCTTTCTTTGGGCCAAGTCCAGCCAATCTCATCCACCTGCTGACGCTGTCTGCAATGAAGCCTCTACACCCGACCTCGACTGAGAAATGCGATACCTTCCATCCCGCCTCCGCGCACTCTTCGACAAGAGCTTCGTAGCGGCTCTCCTTCCTCTCGTGTGCTGCCTTGATATTATCTTCATAAGGCACCGTCAGCTCTACCAGATGTACCTCTTTCTCTTCTTCGCTCCATAACACCAGGTCAGGCTTCTTTGTTGTTGGAATGGGAAAAAATTTCTTGCTGCCTTCTAGATCTGCAGACACTTCCCATTGGCCACCACTTTCGTCAGCAAGGGCTTTGCTTGTCTTCTCTCTTTCAGGCACCTTACTTCCTTGCAGCACGAACGTGATCTTTCTCAGTCCGTGGTCCTGCGATTTAGGAGCGTACTTTCCCTCATTCACCTGCTCCTTTGCTGTCTTTGTGAGAATCTTGAGCACCTCATTGTGCCTCCACGTGTATCTGTTTAGCGCTAAGTGGCAGTTTGAGAGGATATGTTTCATGGTTCCTAGCTTTCCGCACCTGCACTTGTCATCTTCCTGGGCCTTCCATCTGACCAGGTTCACCGGTGAAGGCAGAACGTCGTAGGTAGCCCGAAGAAGGAAGCTCAGCCTTGAAGTATTCCACTCCCATACCTCACTCCACCCAATCTTTCTTTCCACTACATGCTCCTCCCAACTCGTCACTTGTCCTTGCTGAGCACACTGAACTAGATGAACTTCCCGCCTCTCCGCCTCCATCTTTCGCACCTGCCCTGCTGCAGCTGATCTTCTCTCCTTCTGTGACATTTTCCCAAAGGGCTTGAAGTCACCACTACCCAGCCCCAGCCTGTCTGCCTGTGCAGGGCCAACAATGTCGCCATGCTTCAACACAGAGATGACCTCATCAGCCGCGTCCTCCGCCCTCCATTTTCTTGCCGTTCTGACATCCGGTGGGTTGTCGCTGATCTTATGGTCCTTCGACTCCCTCAGCATCATCACCGTCCTGATCTTTCCTGCCTTGTAGATCTCCACGATTGAAGTGAGTGGCACCTGGAGCGCGCCTTTCTGCCTGTACAGGGCTGATGTGTTAATTGTTCGTGATAGGCCTAGCCACTTTCTGATGAAGTTGTTACACGCTCTCTCTATCATTTCAACTCTTGACAAGGCGACTTCGTACATTGTCAGTGGCCATGCAAGCCGCGGGTATAGGGCGAACTGAAGACACCATATCTTGTACTTTCCTGGCAGCCTAGTCTTGTCAATGGCTTTCAGGCCATCCTCTGCTTGTTTCATGATAGCCACGCCACGGCTCTTGTCATTCAGTGCTCCCGCATACCATCGGCCTAAACTCTTAACAGGCTCATCTTTCACTGTGGGTATCTTCTCCCCCGCGATCGTGAATTTCTGTTGCTTCTGCTTTCCTTTGTGCAAGGTCAGGCTCCTGGACTTCTTGGCTTTGAATTTCATCCTCGACCACGTTACCAGCTCATCCAGCCGCGCCAAGACCGTCTGCATTATGTCCGCATCTTTTGTCAGCAGAGTCACATCATCCATGAATGCCTTCTTCGGTGCTCTTACTTCTGCCTCTTCTTCACTTAAGCCTGCTGACCTCAAGAGCATCTCCATCACTAGGATGAACCAGATGACCGAAATCGTGCAGCCAGCTGCTATACCGATCTCCAAACTCAGTTGTGAATTCTTCTGTTGAGAATCGCATCTGGAATTTGCTGTAGTACTCGTTCATGATGTCTTGCACCTTGCGCGGGATGTAGAAGAATTCCATTGCTTTCATCAGCAGTTTGTGGGGTACTGACCCCATTCGCCAGATCCAACCAGACCACGTTCAGGTTACTTTTGGCTTTCTTGGCATCCTGAATTGCCTCCCAAATCGTGAAAGCATGCTCAATGCAGCCCGGTATCCCTGGCACTCCTGCTTTCTGGACGCTTTCGTCCACGTAGCCATTGCCCTGCAAATAAGCAACAACCCTCCTCGCAAGTATACCCATGAAGATCTTGCACGTCACATTGATGATGGAGATAGGGCGAAATTGTCCGATGCTTTCTGCATCCTGTTCCTTCGGTAGGTATACACCTTCCGCTTTGCACCAGTCGTCGACAAGCTCCTTATCATCCCACAGGTCCCTCAGCAATACGTACAGAATGTGTCTTAGTTCGCCGCAATACTTAAAAACCCTGTAGGACACTCCATCGCCCCCGGGTGCGCTTTTGGCTCTTGCTCTTTTGACAAAATCGTCCACTTCCTTCTCAGTGAACGGTCCCAGTCGGAAGCTCACGCCAGGGGCGGTCGGTCGCTTCATGCCTCTCATGTCCGGTAGCGGCTCATTACTTTTGGGATCGCTGTATGTCTGCCTGTATGTAGGATTTGTCGTTAACAGTAGTATAGATAATGGACGCCTCTAGAACATCTTTAAAAAATATTAAAAATTCAAGTAGTTTGAAAACAGCCCCCTGAGCTGCTGACAGCCGAATGCTCCGCAGACCGGATTCTGGCGTGGAGATCATCAGGAGAGAATGCGTCGCTGTTTCGGGCTCTACCTCTCTACAGCTATTTTAATGACGCACCGAGCCCCCTCACTGATGTGAGGTCTCCTTGCCAGTTCGACTGTGTGCCTCTACTGTCAACCGTCAGGACTCATTCCAGGTGGTATCCTCTCTCTTCAACCAGATCCAATGGCTTGCTCTTTCTACGGTCTTTTGTAGATCTTTCCTCATGGCATTTCCTTTCTTTGGGCCAAGTCCAGCCACTCTCATCCACCTGCTGACGCTGTCTGCAATGAAGCCTCTACACCCGACCTCGACTGGGAAATGCGATACCTTCCATCCCGCCTCCGCGCACTCTTCGACAAGAGCTTCGTAGCGGCTCTCCTTCCTCTCGTGTGCTGCCTTGATATTATCTTCATAAGGCACCGTCAGCTCTACCAGATGTACCTCTTTCTCTTCTTCGCTCCATAACACCAGGTCAGGCTTCTTTGTTGTTGGAATGGGAAAAAATTTCTTGCTGCCTTCTAGATCTGCAGACACTTCCCATTGGCCACCACTTTCGTCAGCAAGGGCTTTGCTTGTCTTCTCTCTTTCAGGCACCTTACTTCCTTGCAGCACGAACGTGATCTTTCTCAGTCCGTGGTCCTGCGATTTAGGAGCGTACTTTCCCTCATTCACCTGCTCCTTTGCTGTCTTTGTGAGAATCTTGAGCACCTCATTGTGCCTCCACGTGTATCTGTTTAGCGCTAAGTGGCAGTTTGAGAGGATATGTTTCATGGTTCCTAGCTTTCCGCACCTGCACTTGTCATCTTCCTGGGCCTTCCATCTGACCAGGTTCACCGGTGAAGGCAGAACGTCGTAGGTAGCCCGAAGAAGGAAGCTCAGCCTTGAAGTATTCCACTCCCATACCTCACTCCACCCAATCTTTCTTTCCACTACATGCTCCTCCCAACTCGTCACTTGTCCTTGCTGAGCACACTGAACTAGATGAACTTCCCGCCTCTCCGCCTCCATCTTTCGCACCTGCCCTGCTGCAGCTGATCTTCTCTCCTTCTGTGACATTTTCCCAAAGGGCTTGAAGTCACCACTACCCAGCCCCAGCCTGTCTGCCTGTGCAGGGCCAACAATGTCGCCATGCTTCAACACAGAGATGACCTCATCAGCCGCGTCCTCCGCCCTCCATTTTCTTGCCGTTCTGACATCCGGTGGGTTGTCGCTGATCTTATGGTCCTTCGACTCCCTCAGCATCATCACCGTCCTGATCTTTCCTGCCTTGTAGATCTCCACGATTGAAGTGAGTGGCACCTGGAGCGCGCCTTTCTGCCTGTACAGGGCTGATGTGTTAATTGTTCGTGATAGGCCTAGCCACTTTCTGATGAAGTTGTTACACGCTCTCTCTATCATTTCAACTCTTGACAAGGCGACTTCGTACATTGTCAGTGGCCATGCAAGCCGCGGGTATAGGGCGAACTGAAGACACCATATCTTGTACTTTCCTGGCAGCCTAGTCTTGTCAATGGCTTTCAGGCCATCCTCTGCTTGTTTCATGATAGCCACGCCACGGCTCTTGTCATTCAGTGCTCCCGCATACCATCGGCCTAAACTCTTAACAGGCTCATCTTTCACTGTGGGTATCTTCTCCCCCGCGATCGTGAATTTCTGTTGCTTCTGCTTTCCTTTGTGCAAGGTCAGGCTCCTGGACTTCTTGGCTTTGAATTTCATCCTCGACCACGTTACCAGCTCATCCAGCCGCGCCAAGACCGTCTGCATTATGTCCGCATCTTTTGTCAGCAGAGTCACATCATCCATGAATGCCTTCTTCGGTGCTCTTACTTCTGCCTCTTCTTCACTTAAGCCTGCTGACCTCAAGAGCATCTCCATCACTAGGATGAACCAGATGACCGAAATCGTGCAGCCAGCTGCTATACCGATCTCCAAACGGTGCCACTCAGTTGTGAATTCTTCTGTTGAGAATAGCATCTGGAATTTGCTGTAGTACTCGTTCATGATGTCTTGCACCTTGCGCGGGATGTAGAAGAATTCCATTGCTTTCATCAGCAGTTTGTGGGGTACTGACCCATAGGCATTCGCCAGATCCAACCAGACCACGTTCAGGTTACTTTTGGCTTTCTTGGCATCCTGAATTGCCTCCCAAATCGTGAAAGCATGCTCAATGCAGCCTGGCATCCCTGGCACTCCTGCTTTCTGGACGCTTTCGTCCACGTAGCCATTGCCCTGCAAATAAGCAACAACCCTCCTCGCAAGTATACCCATGAAGATCTTGCACGTCACATTGATGATGGAGATAGGGCGAAATTGTCCGATGCTTTCTGCATCCTGTTCCTTCGGTAGGTATACACCTTCCGCTTTGCACCAGTCGTCGACAAGCTCCTTATCATCCCACAGGTCCCTCAGCAATACGTACAGAATGTGTCTTAGTTCGCCGCAATACTTAAAAACCCTGTAGGACACTCCATCGCCCCCGGGTGCGCTTTTGGCTCTTGCTCTTTTGACAAAATCGTCCACTTCCTTCTCAGTGAACGGTCCCAGTCGGAAGCTCACGCCAGGGGCGGTCGGTCGCTTCAGGCCTCTCATGTCCGGTAGCGGCTCATTACTTTTGGGATCGCTGTATGTCTGCCTGTATGTAGGATTTGTCGTTAACAGTAGTATAGATAATGGACGCCTCTAGAACATCTTTAAAAAATATTAAAAATTCAAGTAGTTTGAAAACAGCCCCCTGAGCTGCTGACAGCCGAATGCTCCGCAGACCGGATTCTGGCGTGGAGATCATCAGGAGAGAATGCGTCGCTGTTTCGGGCTCTACCTCTCTACAGCTATTTTAATGACGCACCGAGCCCCCTCACTGATGTGAGGTCTCCTTGCCAGTTCGACTGTGTGCCTCTACTGTCAACCGTCAGGACTCATTCCAGGTGGTATCCTCTCTCTTCAACCAGATCCAATGGCTTGCTCTTTCTACGGTCTTTTGTAGATCTTTCCTCATGGCATTTCCTTTCTTTGGGCCAAGTCCAGCCACTCTCATCCACCTGCTGACGCTGTCTGCAATGAAGCCTCTACACCCGACCTCGACTGGGAAATGCGATACCTTCCATCCCGCCTCCGCGCACTCTTCGACAAGAGCTTCGTAGCGGCTCTCCTTCCTCTCGTGTGCTGCCTTGATATTATCTTCATAAGGCACCGTCAGCTCTACCAGATGTACCTCTTTCTCTTCTTCGCTCCATAACACCAGGTCAGGCTTCTTTGTTGTTGGAATGGGAAAAAATTTCTTGCTGCCTTCTAGATCTGCAGACACTTCCCATTGGCCACCACTTTCGTCAGCAAGGGCTTTGCTTGTCTTCTCTCTTTCAGGCACCTTACTTCCTTGCAGCACGAACGTGATCTTTCTCAGTCCGTGGTCCTGCGATTTAGGAGCGTACTTTCCCTCATTCACCTGCTCCTTTGCTGTCTTTGTGAGAATCTTGAGCACCTCATTGTGCCTCCACGTGTATCTGTTTAGCGCTAAGTGGCAGTTTGAGAGGATATGTTTCATGGTTCCTAGCTTTCCGCACCTGCACTTGTCATCTTCCTGGGCCTTCCATCTGACCAGGTTCACCGGTGAAGGCAGAACGTCGTAGGTAGCCCGAAGAAGGAAGCTCAGCCTTGAAGTATTCCACTCCCATACCTCACTCCACCCAATCTTTCTTTCCACTACATGCTCCTCCCAACTCGTCACTTGTCCTTGCTGAGCACACTGAACTAGATGAACTTCCCGCCTCTCCGCCTCCATCTTTCGCACCTGCCCTGCTGCAGCTGATCTTCTCTCCTTCTGTGACATTTTCCCAAAGGGCTTGAAGTCACCACTACCCAGCCCCAGCCTGTCTGCCTGTGCAGGGCCAACAATGTCGCCATGCTTCAACACAGAGATGACCTCATCAGCCGCGTCCTCCGCCCTCCATTTTCTTGCCGTTCTGACATCCGGTGGGTTGTCGCTGATCTTATGGTCCTTCGATTCCCTCAGCATCATCACCATCCTGATCTTTCCTGCCTTGTAGATCTCCACGATTGAAGTGAGTGGCACCTTGAGCGCGCCTTTCTGCCTGTACAGGGCTGATGTGTTAATTGTTCGTGATAGGCCTAGCCACTTTCTGATTAAGTTGTTACACGCTCTCTCTATCATTTCAACTCTTGACAAGGCGACTTCGTACATTGTCAGTGGCCATGCAAGCCGCGGGTATAGGGCGAACTGAAGACACCATATCTTGTACTTTCCTGGCAGCCTAGTCTTGTCAATGGCTTTCAGGCCATCCTCTGCTTGTTTCATGATAGCCACGCCACGGCTCTTGTCATTCAGTGCTCCCGCATACCATCGGCCTAAACTCTTAACAGGCTCATCTTTCACTGTGGGTATCTTCTCCCCCGCGATCGTGAATTTCTGTTGCTTCTGCTTTCCTTTGTGCAAGGTCAGGCTCCTGGACTTCTTGGCTTTGAATTTCATCCTCGACCACGTTACCAGCTCATCCAGCCGCGCCAAGACCGTCTGCATTATGTCCGCATCTTTTGTCAGCAGAGTCACATCATCCATGAATGCCTTCTTCGGTGCCCTTACTTCTGCCTCTTCTTCACTTAAGCCTGCTGACCTCAAGAGCATCTCCATCACTAGGATGAACCAGATGACCGAAATCGTGCAGCCAGCTGCTATACCGATCTCCAAACGGTGCCACTCAGTTGTGAATTCTTCTGTTGAGAATCGCATCTGGAATTTGCTGTAGTGCTCGTTCATGATGTCTTGCACCTTGCGCGGGATGTAGAAGAATTCCATTGCTTTCATCAGCAGTTTTTGGGGTACTGACCCATAGGCATTCGCCAGATCCAACCAGACCACGTTCAGGTTACTTTTGGCTTTCTTGGCATCCTGAATTGCCTCCCAAATCGTGAAAGCATGCTCAATGCAGCCCGGCATCCCTGGCACTCCTGCTTTCTGGACGCTTTCGTCCACGTAGCCATTGCCCTGCAAATAAGCAACAACCCTCCTCGCAAGTATACCCATGAAGATCTTGCACGTCACATTGATGATGGAGATAGGGCGAAATTGTCCGATGCTTTCTGCATCCTGTTCCTTCGGTAGGTTTAATGCTTTGCACCAGTCGTCGACAAGCTCCTTATCATCCCACAGGTCCCTCAGCAATACGTACAGAATGTGTCTTAGTTCGCCGCAATACTTAAAAACCCTGTAGGACACTCCATCGCCCCCGGGTGCGCTTTTGGCTCTTGCTCTTTTGACAAAATCGTCCACTTCCTTCTCAGTGAACGGTCCCAGTCGGAAGCTCACGCCAGGGGCGGTCGGTCGCTTCAGGCCTCTCCTGTCCGGTAGCGGCTCATTACTTTTGGGATCGCTGTATGTCTGCCTGTATGTAGGATTTGTCGTTAACAGTAGTATAGATAATGGACGCCTCTAGAACATCTTTAAAAAATATTAAAAATTCAAGTAGTTTGAAAACAGCCCCCTGAGCTGCTGACAGCCGAATGCTCCGCAGACCGGATTCTGGCGTGGAGATCATCAGGAGAGAATGCGTCGCTGTTTCGGGCTCTACCTCTCTACAGCTATTTTAATGACGCACCGAGCCCCCTCACTGATGTGAGGTCTCCTTGCCAGTTCGACTGTGTGCCTCTACTGTCAACCGTCAGGACTCATTCCAGGTGGTATCCTCTCTCTTCAGCCAGATCCAATGGCTTGCTCTTTCTACGGTCTTTTGTAGATCTTTCCTCATGGCATTTCCTTTCTTTGGGCCAAGTCCAGCCACTCTCATCCACCTGCTGACGCTGTCTGCAATGAAGCCTCTACACCCGACCTCGACTGGGAAATGCGATACCTTCCATCCCGCCTCCGCGCACTCTTCGACAAGAGCTTCGTAGCGGCTCTCCTTCCTCTCGTGTGCTGCCTTGATATTATCTTCATAAGGCACCGTCAGCTCTACCAGATGTACCTCTTTCTCTTCTTCGCTCCATAACACCAGGTCAGGCTTCTTTGTTGTTGGAATGGGAAAAAATTTCTTGCTGCCTTCTAGATCTGCAGACACTTCCCATTGGCCACCACTTTCGTCAGCAAGGGCTTTGCTTGTCTTCTCTCTTTCAGGCACCTTACTTCCTTGCAGCACGAACGTGATCTTTCTCAGTCCGTGGTCCTGCGATTTAGGAGCGTACTTTCCCTCATTCACCTGCTCCTTTGCTGTCTTTGTGAGAATCTTGAGCACCTCATTGTGCCTCCACGTGTATCTGTTTAGCGCTAAGTGGCAGTTTGAGAGGATATGTTTCATGGTTCCTAGCTTTCCGCACCTGCACTTGTCATCTTCCTGGGCCTTCCATCTGACCAGGTTCACCGGTGAAGGCAGAACGTCGTAGGTAGCCCGAAGAAGGAAGCTCAGCCTTGAAGTATTCCACTCCCATACCTCACTCCACCCAATCTTTCTTTCCACTACATGCTCCTCCCAACTCGTCACTTGTCCTTGCTGAGCACACTGAACTAGATGAACTTCCCGCCTCTCCGCCTCCATCTTTCGCACCTGCCCTGCTGCAGCTGATCTTCTCTCCTTCTGTGACATTTTCCCAAAGGGCTTGAAGTCACCACTACCCAGCCCCAGCCTGTCTGCCTGTGCAGGGCCAACAATGTCGCCATGCTTCAACACAGAGATGACCTCATCAGCCGCGTCCTCCGCCCTCCATTTTCTTGCCGTTCTGACATCCGGTGGGTTGTCGCTGATCTTATGGTCCTTCGACTCCCTCAGCATCATCACCGTCCTGATCTTTCCTGCCTTGTAGATCTCCACGATTGAAATGAGTGGCACCTGGAGCGCGCCTTTCTGCCTGTACAGGGCTGATGTGTTAATTGTTCGTGATAGGCCTAGCCACTTTCTGATGAAGTTGTTACACGCTCTCTCTATCATTTCAACTCTTGACAAGGCGACTTCGTACATTGTCAGTGGCCATGCAAGCCGCGGGTATAGGGCGAACTGAAGACACCATATCTTGTACTTTCCTGGCAGCCTAGTCTTGTCAATGGCTTTCAGGCCATCCTCTGCTTGTTTCATGATAGCCACGCCACGGCTCTTGTCATTCAGTGCTCCCGCATACCATCGGCCTAAACTCTTAACAGGCTCATCTTTCACTGTGGGTATCTTCTCCCCCGCGATCGTGAATTTCTGTTGCTTCTGCTTTCCTTTGTGCAAGGTCAGGCTCCTGGACTTCTTGGCTTTGAATTTCATCCTCGACCACGTTACCAGCTCATCCAGCCGCGCCTAGACCGTCTGCATTATGTCCGCATCTTTTGTCAGCAGAGTCACATCATCCATGAATGCCTTCTTCGGTGCTCTTACTTCTGCCTCTTCTTCACTTAAGCCTGCTGACCTCAAGAGCATCTCCATCACTAGGATGAACCAGATGACCGAAATCGTGCAGCCAGCTGCTATACCGATCTCCAAACGGTGCCACTCAGTTGTGAATTCTTCTGTTGAGAATCGCATCTGGAATTTGCTGTAGTACTCGTTCATGATGTCTTGCACCTTGCGCGGGATGTAGAAGAATTCCATTGCTTTCATCAGCAGTTTGTGGGGTACTGACCCATAGGCATTCGCCAGATCCAACCAGACCACGTTCAGGTTACTTTTGGCTTTCTTGGCATCCTGAATTGCCTCCCAAATCGTGAAAGCATGCTCAATGCAGCCCGGCATCCCTGGCACTCCTGCTTTCTGGACGCTTTCGTCCACGTAGCCATTGCCCTGCAAATAAGCAACAACCCTCCTCGCAAGTATACCCATGAAGATCTTGCACGTCACATTGATGATGGAGATAGGGCGAAATTGTCCGATGCTTTCTGCATCCTGTTCCTTCGGTAGGTTTAATGCTTTGCACCAGTCGTCGACAAGCTCCTTATCATCCCACAGGTCCCTCAGCAATACGTACAGAATGTGTCTTAGTTCGCCGCAATACTTAAAAACCCTGTAGGACACTCCATCGCCCCCGGGTGCGCTTTTGGCTCTTGCTCTTTTGACAAAATCGTCCACTTCCTTCTCAGTGAACGGTCCCAGTCGGAAGCTCACGCCAGGGGCGGTCGGTCGCTTCAGGCCTCTCATGTCCGGTAGCGGCTCATTACTTTTGGGATCGCTGTATGTCTGCCTGTATGTAGGATTTGTCGTTAACAGTAGTATAGATAATGGACGCCTCTAGAACATCTTTAAAAAATATTAAAAATTCAAGTAGTTTGAAAACAGCCCCCTGAGCTGCTGACAGCCGAATGCTCCGCAGACCGGATTCTGGCGTGGAGATCATCAGGAGAGAATGCGTCGCTGTTTCGGGCTCTACCTCTCTACAGCTATTTTAATGACGCACCGAGCCCCCTCACTGATGTGAGGTCTCCTTGCCAGTTCGACTGTGTGCCTCTACTGTCAACCGTCAGGACTCATTCCAGGTGGTATCCTCTCTCTTCAACCAGATCCAATGGCTTGCTCTTTCTACGGTCTTTTGTAGATCTTTCCTCATGGCATTTCCTTTCTTTGGGCCAAGTCCAGCCACTCTCATCCACCTGCTGACGCTGTCTGCAATGAAGCCTCTACACCCGACCTCGACTGGGAAATGCGATACCTTCCATCCCGCCTCCGCGCACTCTTCGACAAGAGCTTCGTAGCGGCTCTCCATCCTCTCGTGTGCTGCCTTGATATTATCTTCACAAGGCACCGTCAGCTCTACCAGATGTACCTCTTTCTCTTCTTCGCTCCATAACACCAGGTCAGGCTTCTTTGTTGTTGGAATGGGAAAAAATTTCTTGCTGCTTTCTAGATTTGCAGACACTTCCCATTGGCCACCACTTTCGTCAGCAAGGGCTTTGCTTGTCTTCTCTCTTTCAGGCACCTTACTTCCTTGCAGCACGAACGTGATCTTTCTCAGTCCGTGGTCCTGCGATTTAGGAGCGTACTTTCCCTCATTCACCTGCTCCTTTGCTGTCTTTGTGAGAATCTTGAGCACCTCATTGTGCCTCCACGTGTATCTGTTTAGCGCTAAGTGGCAGTTTGAGAGGATATGTTTCATGGTTCCTAGCTTTCCGCACCTGCACTTGTCATCTTCCTGGGCCTTCCATCTGACCAGGTTCACCGGTGAAGGCAGAACGTCGTAGGTAGCCCGAAGAAGGAAGCTCAGCCTTGAAGTATTCCACTCCCATACCTCACTCCACCCAATCTTTCTTTCCACTACATGCTCCTCCCAACTCGTCACTTGTCCTTGCTGAGCACACTGAACTAGATGAACTTCCCGCCTCTCCGCCTCCATCTTTCGCACCTGCCCTGCTGCAGCTGATCTTCTCTCCTTCTGTGACATTTTCCCAAAGGGCTTGAAGTCACCACTACCCAGCCCCAGCCTGTCTGCCTGTGCAGGGCCAACAATGTCGCCATGCTTCAACACAGAGATGACCTCATCAGCCGCGTCCTCCGCCCTCCATTTTCTTGCCGTTCTGACATCCGGTGGGTTGTCGCTGATCTTATGGTCCTTCGACTCCCTCAGCATCATCACCGTCCTGATCTTTCCTGCCTTGTAGATCTCCACGATTGAAGTGAGTGGCACCTGGAGCGCGCCTTTCTGCCTGTACAGGGCTGATGTGTTAATTGTTCGTGATAGGCCTAGCCACTTTCTGATGAAGTTGTTACACGCTCTCTCTATCATTTCAACTCTTGACAAGGCGACTTCGTACATTGTCAGTGGCCATGCAAGCCGCGGGTATAGGGCGAACTGAAGACACCATATCTTGTACTTTCCTGGCAGCCTAGTCTTGTCAATGGCTTTCAGGCCATCCTCTGCTTGTTTCATGATAGCCACGCCACGGCTCTTGTCATTCAGTGCTCCCGCATACCATCGGCCTAAACTCTTAACAGGCT
The DNA here is from genome assembly GCA_963931925.1 of Onchidella celtica. Taxonomy (NCBI): domain Eukaryota; kingdom Metazoa; phylum Mollusca; class Gastropoda; order Systellommatophora; family Onchidiidae; genus Onchidella; species Onchidella celtica. The sequence continues at coordinate 25,996,241 of OZ007573.1, read as the reverse complement.
CATCTTTCACTGTGGGTATCTTCTCCCCCGCGATCGTGAATTTCTGTTGCTTCTGCTTTCCTTTGTGCAAGGTCAGGCTCCTGGACTTCTTGGCTTTGAATTTCATCCTCGACCACGTTACCAGCTCATCCAGCCGCGCCAAGACCGTCTGCATTATGTCCGCATCTTTTGTCAGCAGAGTCACATCATCCATGAATGCCTTCTTCGGTGCTCTTACTTCTGCCTCTTCTTCACTTAAGCCTGCTGACCTCAAGAGCATCTCCATCACTAGGATGAACCAGATGACCGAAATCGTGCAGCCAGCTGCTATACCGATCTCCAAACGGTGCCACTCAGTTGTGAATTCTTCGGTTGAGAATCGCATCTGGAATTTGCTGTAGTACTCGTTCATGATGTCTTGCACCTTGCGCGGGATGTAGAAGAATTCCATTGCTTTCATCAGCAGTTTGTGGGGTACTGACCCATAGGCATTCGCCAGATCCAACCAGACCACGTTCAGGTTACTTTTGGCTTTCTTGGCATCCTGAATTGCCTCCCAAATCGTGAAAGCATGCTCAATGCAGCCCGGCATCCATGGCACTCCTGCTTTCTGGACGCTTTCGTCCACGTAGCCATTGCCCTGCAAATAAGCAACAACCCTCCTCGCAAGTATACCCATGAAGATCTTGCACGTCACATTGATGATGGAGATAGGGCGAAATTGTCCGATGCTTTCTGCATCCTGTTCCTTCGGTAGGTTTAATGCTTTGCACCAGTCGTCGACAAGCTCCTTATCATCCCACAGGTCCCTCAGCAATACGTACAGAATGTGTCTTAGTTCGCCGCAATACTTAAAAACCCTGTAGGACACTCCATCGCCCCCGGGTGCGCTTTTGGCTCTTGCTCTTTTGACAAAATCGTCCACTTCCTTCTCAGTGAACGGTCCCAGTCGGAAGCTCACGCCAGGGGCGGTCGGTCGCTTCAGGCCTCTCATGTCCGGTAGCGGCTCATTACTTTTGGGATCGCTGTATGTCTGCCTGTATGTAGGATTTGTCGTTAACAGTAGTATAGATAATGGACGCCTCTAGAACATCTTTAAAAAATATTAAAAATTCAAGTAGTTTGAAAACAGCCCCCTGAGCTGCTGACAGCCGAATGCTCCGCAGACCGGATTCTGGCGTGGAGATCATCAGGAGAAAATGCGTCGCTGTTTCGGGCTCTACCTCTCTACAGCTATTTTAATGACGCACCGAGCCCCCTCACTGATGTGAGGTCTCCCTGCCAGTTCGACTGTGTGCCTCTACTGTCAACCGTCAGGACTCATTCCAGGTGGTATCCTCTCTCTTCAACCAGATCCAATGGCTTGCTCTTTCTACGGTCTTTTGTAGATCTTTCCTCATGGCATTTCCTTTCTTTGGGCCAAGTCCAGCCAATCTCATCCACCTGCTGACGCTGTCTGCAATGAAGCCTCTACACCCGACCTCGACTGGGAAATGCGATACCTTCCATCCCGCCTCCGCGCACTCTTCGACAAGAGCTTCGTAGCGGCTCTCCTTCCTCTCGTGTGCTGCCTTGATATTATCTTCATAAGGCACCGTCAGCTCTACCAGATGTACCTCTTTCTCTTCTTCGCTCCATAACACCAGGTCAGGCTTCTTTGTTGTTGGAATGGGAAAAAATTTCTTGCTGCCTTCTAGATCTGCAGACACTTCCCATTGGCCACCACTTTCGTCAGCAAGGGCTTTGCTTGTCTTCTCTCTTTCAGGCACCTTACTTCCTTGCAGCACGAACGTGATCTTTCTCAGTCCGTGGTCCTGCGATTTAGGAGCGTACTTTCCCTCATTCACCTGCTCCTTTGCTGTCTTTGTGAGAATCTTGAGCACCTCATTGTGCCTCCACGTGTATCTGTTTAGCGCTAAGTGGCAGTTTGAGAGGATATGTTTCATGGTTCCTAGCTTTCCGCACCTGCACTTGTCATCTTCCTGGGCCTTCCATCTGACCAGGTTCACCGGTGAAGGCAGAACGTCGTAGGTAGCCCGAAGAAGGAAGCTCAGCCTTGAAGTATTCCACTCCCATACCTCACTCCACCCAATCTTTCTTTCCACTACATGCTCCTCCCAACTCGTCACTTGTCCTTGCTGAGCACACTGAACTAGATGAACTTCCCGCCTCTCCGCCTCCATCTTTCGCACCTGCCCTGCTGCAGCTGATCTTCTCTCCTTCTGTGACATTTTCCCAAAGGGCTTGAAGTCACCACTACCCAGCCCCAGCCTGTCTGCCTGTGCAGGGCCAACAATGTCGCCATGCTTCAACACAGAGATGACCTCATCAGCCGCGTCCTCCGCCCTCCATTTTCTTGCCGTTCTGACATCCGGTGGGTTGTCGCTGATCTTATGGTCCTTCGACTCCCTCAGCATCATCACCGTCCTGATCTTTCCTGCCTTGTAGATCTCCACGATTGAAGTGAGTGGCACCTGGAGCGCGCCTTTCTGCCTGTACAGGGCTGATGTGTTAATTGTTCGTGATAGGCCTAGCCACTTTCTGATGAAGTTGTTACACGCTCTCTCTATCATTTCAACTCTTGACAAGGCGACTTCGTACATTGTCAGTGGCCATGCAAGCCGCGGGTATAGGGCGAACTGAAGACACCATATCTTGTACTTTCCTGGCAGCCTAGTCTTGTCAATGGCTTTCAGGCCATCCTCTGCTTGTTTCATGATAGCCACGCCACGGCTCTTGTCATTCAGTGCTCCCGCATACCATCGGCCTAAACTCTTAACAGGCTCATCTTTCACTGTGGGTATCTTCTCCCCCGCGATCGTGAATTTCTGTTGCTTCTGCTTTCCTTTGTGCAAGGTCAGGCTCCTGGACTTCTTGGCTTTGAATTTCATCCTCGACCACGTTACCAGCTCATCCAGCCGCGCCAAGACCGTCTGCATTATGTCCGCATCTTTTGTCAGCAGAGTCACATCATCCATGAATGCCTTCTTCGGTGCTCTTACTTCTGCCTCTTCTTCACTTAAGCCTGCTGACCTCAAGAGCATCTCCATCACTAGGATGAACCAGATGACCGAAATCGTGCAGCCAGCTGCTATACCGATCTCCAAACTCAGTTGTGAATTCTTCTGTTGAGAATCGCATCTGGAATTTGCTGTAGTACTCGTTCATGATGTCTTGCACCTTGCGCGGGATGTAGAAGAATTCCATTGCTTTCATCAGCAGTTTGTGGGGTACTGACCCCATTCGCCAGATCCAACCAGACCACGTTCAGGTTACTTTTGGCTTTCTTGGCATCCTGAATTGCCTCCCAAATCGTGAAAGCATGCTCAATGCAGCCCGGTATCCCTGGCACTCCTGCTTTCTGGACGCTTTCGTCCACGTAGCCATTGCCCTGCAAATAAGCAACAACCCTCCTCGCAAGTATACCCATGAAGATCTTGCACGTCACATTGATGATGGAGATAGGGCGAAATTGTCCGATGCTTTCTGCATCCTGTTCCTTCGGTAGGTATACACCTTCCGCTTTGCACCAGTCGTCGACAAGCTCCTTATCATCCCACAGGTCCCTCAGCAATACGTACAGAATGTGTCTTAGTTCGCCGCAATACTTAAAAACCCTGTAGGACACTCCATCGCCCCCGGGTGCGCTTTTGGCTCTTGCTCTTTTGACAAAATCGTCCACTTCCTTCTCAGTGAACGGTCCCAGTCGGAAGCTCACGCCAGGGGCGGTCGGTCGCTTCATGCCTCTCATGTCCGGTAGCGGCTCATTACTTTTGGGATCGCTGTATGTCTGCCTGTATGTAGGATTTGTCGTTAACAGTAGTATAGATAATGGACGCCTCTAGAACATCTTTAAAAAATATTAAAAATTCAAGTAGTTTGAAAACAGCCCCCTGAGCTGCTGACAGCCGAATGCTCCGCAGACCGGATTCTGGCGTGGAGATCATCAGGAGAGAATGCGTCGCTGTTTCGGGCTCTACCTCTCTACAGCTATTTTAATGACGCACCGAGCCCCCTCACTGATGTGAGGTCTCCTTGCCAGTTCGACTGTGTGCCTCTACTGTCAACCGTCAGGACTCATTCCAGGTGGTATCCTCTCTCTTCAACCAGATCCAATGGCTTGCTCTTTCTACGGTCTTTTGTAGATCTTTCCTCATGGCATTTCCTTTCTTTGGGCCAAGTCCAGCCACTCTCATCCACCTGCTGACGCTGTCTGCAATGAAGCCTCTACACCCGACCTCGACTGGGAAATGCGATACCTTCCATCCCGCCTCCGCGCACTCTTCGACAAGAGCTTCGTAGCGGCTCTCCTTCCTCTCGTGTGCTGCCTTGATATTATCTTCATAAGGCACCGTCAGCTCTACCAGATGTACCTCTTTCTCTTCTTCGCTCCATAACACCAGGTCAGGCTTCTTTGTTGTTGGAATGGGAAAAAATTTCTTGCTGCCTTCTAGATCTGCAGACACTTCCCATTGGCCACCACTTTCGTCAGCAAGGGCTTTGCTTGTCTTCTCTCTTTCAGGCACCTTACTTCCTTGCAGCACGAACGTGATCTTTCTCAGTCCGTGGTCCTGCGATTTAGGAGCGTACTTTCCCTCATTCACCTGCTCCTTTGCTGTCTTTGTGAGAATCTTGAGCACCTCATTGTGCCTCCACGTGTATCTGTTTAGCGCTAAGTGGCAGTTTGAGAGGATATGTTTCATGGTTCCTAGCTTTCCGCACCTGCACTTGTCATCTTCCTGGGCCTTCCATCTGACCAGGTTCACCGGTGAAGGCAGAACGTCGTAGGTAGCCCGAAGAAGGAAGCTCAGCCTTGAAGTATTCCACTCCCATACCTCACTCCACCCAATCTTTCTTTCCACTACATGCTCCTCCCAACTCGTCACTTGTCCTTGCTGAGCACACTGAACTAGATGAACTTCCCGCCTCTCCGCCTCCATCTTTCGCACCTGCCCTGCTGCAGCTGATCTTCTCTCCTTCTGTGACATTTTCCCAAAGGGCTTGAAGTCACCACTACCCAGCCCCAGCCTGTCTGCCTGTGCAGGGCCAACAATGTCGCCATGCTTCAACACAGAGATGACCTCATCAGCCGCGTCCTCCGCCCTCCATTTTCTTGCCGTTCTGACATCCGGTGGGTTGTCGCTGATCTTATGGTCCTTCGACTCCCTCAGCATCATCACCGTCCTGATCTTTCCTGCCTTGTAGATCTCCACGATTGAAGTGAGTGGCACCTGGAGCGCGCCTTTCTGCCTGTACAGGGCTGATGTGTTAATTGTTCGTGATAGGCCTAGCCACTTTCTGATGAAGTTGTTACACGCTCTCTCTATCATTTCAACTCTTGACAAGGCGACTTCGTACATTGTCAGTGGCCATGCAAGCCGCGGGTATAGGGCGAACTGAAGACACCATATCTTGTACTTTCCTGGCAGCCTAGTCTTGTCAATGGCTTTCAGGCCATCCTCTGCTTGTTTCATGATAGCCACGCCACGGCTCTTGTCATTCAGTGCTCCCGCATACCATCGGCCTAAACTCTTAACAGGCTCATCTTTCACTGTGGGTATCTTCTCCCCCGCGATCGTGAATTTCTGTTGCTTCTGCTTTCCTTTGTGCAAGGTCAGGCTCCTGGACTTCTTGGCTTTGAATTTCATCCTCGACCACGTTACCAGCTCATCCAGCCGCGCCAAGACCGTCTGCATTATGTCCGCATCTTTTGTCAGCAGAGTCACATCATCCATGAATGCCTTCTTCGGTGCTCTTACTTCTGCCTCTTCTTCACTTAAGCCTGCTGACCTCAAGAGCATCTCCATCACTAGGATGAACCAGATGACCGAAATCGTGCAGCCAGCTGCTATACCGATCTCCAAACGGTGCCACTCAGTTGTGAATTCTTCTGTTGAGAATAGCATCTGGAATTTGCTGTAGTACTCGTTCATGATGTCTTGCACCTTGCGCGGGATGTAGAAGAATTCCATTGCTTTCATCAGCAGTTTGTGGGGTACTGACCCATAGGCATTCGCCAGATCCAACCAGACCACGTTCAGGTTACTTTTGGCTTTCTTGGCATCCTGAATTGCCTCCCAAATCGTGAAAGCATGCTCAATGCAGCCTGGCATCCCTGGCACTCCTGCTTTCTGGACGCTTTCGTCCACGTAGCCATTGCCCTGCAAATAAGCAACAACCCTCCTCGCAAGTATACCCATGAAGATCTTGCACGTCACATTGATGATGGAGATAGGGCGAAATTGTCCGATGCTTTCTGCATCCTGTTCCTTCGGTAGGTTTAATGCTTTGCACCAGTCGTCGACAAGCTCCTTATCATCCCACAGGTCCCTCAGCAATACGTACAGAATGTGTCTTAGTTCGCCGCAATACTTAAAAACCCTGTAGGACACTCCATCGCCCCCGGGTGCGCTTTTGGCTCTTGCTCTTTTGACAAAATCGTCCACTTCCTTCTCAGTGAACGGTCCCAGTCGGAAGCTCACGCCAGGGGCGGTCGGTCGCTTCAGGCCTCTCATGTCCGGTAGCGGCTCATTACTTTTGGGATCGCTGTATGTCTGCCTGTATGTAGGATTTGTCGTTAACAGTAGTATAGATAATGGACGCCTCTAGAACATCTTTAAAAAATATTAAAAATTCAAGTAGTTTGAAAACAGCCCCCTGAGCTGCTGACAGCCGAATGCTCCGCAGACCGGATTCTGGCGTGGAGATCATCAGGAGAGAATGCGTCGCTGTTTCGGGCTCTACCTCTCTACAGCTATTTTAATGACGCACCGAGCCCCCTCACTGATGTGAGGTCTCCTTGCCAGTTCGACTGTGTGCCTCTACTGTCAACCGTCAGGACTCATTCCAGGTGGTATCCTCTCTCTTCAACCAGATCCAATGGCTTGCTCTTTCTACGGTCTTTTGTAGATCTTTCCTCATGGCATTTCCTTTCTTTGGGCCAAGTCCAGCCACTCTCATCCACCTGCTGACGCTGTCTGCAATGAAGCCTCTACACCCGACCTCGACTGGGAAATGCGATACCTTCCATCCCGCCTCCGCGCACTCTTCGACAAGAGCTTCGTAGCGGCTCTCCTTCCTCTCGTGTGCTGCCTTGATATTATCTTCATAAGGCACCGTCAGCTCTACCAGATGTACCTCTTTCTCTTCTTCGCTCCATAACACCAGGTCAGGCTTCTTTGTTGTTGGAATGGGAAAAAATTTCTTGCTGCCTTCTAGATCTGCAGACACTTCCCATTGGCCACCACTTTCGTCAGCAAGGGCTTTGCTTGTCTTCTCTCTTTCAGGCACCTTACTTCCTTGCAGCACGAACGTGATCTTTCTCAGTCCGTGGTCCTGCGATTTAGGAGCGTACTTTCCCTCATTCACCTGCTCCTTTGCTGTCTTTGTGAGAATCTTGAGCACCTCATTGTGCCTCCACGTGTATCTGTTTAGCGCTAAGTGGCAGTTTGAGAGGATATGTTTCATGGTTCCTAGCTTTCCGCACCTGCACTTGTCATCTTCCTGGGCCTTCCATCTGACCAGGTTCACCGGTGAAGGCAGAACGTCGTAGGTAGCCCGAAGAAGGAAGCTCAGCCTTGAAGTATTCCACTCCCATACCTCACTCCACCCAATCTTTCTTTCCACTACATGCTCCTCCCAACTCGTCACTTGTCCTTGCTGAGCACACTGAACTAGATGAACTTCCCGCCTCTCCGCCTCCATCTTTCGCACCTGCCCTGCTGCAGCTGATCTTCTCTCCTTCTGTGACATTTTCCCAAAGGGCTTGAAGTCACCACTACCCAGCCCCAGCCTGTCTGCCTGTGCAGGGCCAACAATGTCGCCATGCTTCAACACAGAGATGACCTCATCAGCCGCGTCCTCCGCCCTCCATTTTCTTGCCGTTCTGACATCCGGTGGGTTGTCGCTGATCTTATGGTCCTTCGATTCCCTCAGCATCATCACCATCCTGATCTTTCCTGCCTTGTAGATCTCCACGATTGAAGTGAGTGGCACCTTGAGCGCGCCTTTCTGCCTGTACAGGGCTGATGTGTTAATTGTTCGTGATAGGCCTAGCCACTTTCTGATTAAGTTGTTACACGCTCTCTCTATCATTTCAACTCTTGACAAGGCGACTTCGTACATTGTCAGTGGCCATGCAAGCCGCGGGTATAGGGCGAACTGAAGACACCATATCTTGTACTTTCCTGGCAGCCTAGTCTTGTCAATGGCTTTCAGGCCATCCTCTGCTTGTTTCATGATAGCCACGCCACGGCTCTTGTCATTCAGTGCTCCCGCATACCATCGGCCTAAACTCTTAACAGGCTCATCTTTCACTGTGGGTATCTTCTCCCCCGCGATCGTGAATTTCTGTTGCTTCTGCTTTCCTTTGTGCAAGGTCAGGCTCCTGGACTTCTTGGCTTTGAATTTCATCCTCGACCACGTTACCAGCTCATCCAGCCGCGCCAAGACCGTCTGCATTATGTCCGCATCTTTTGTCAGCAGAGTCACATCATCCATGAATGCCTTCTTCGGTGCCCTTACTTCTGCCTCTTCTTCACTTAAGCCTGCTGACCTCAAGAGCATCTCCATCACTAGGATGAACCAGATGACCGAAATCGTGCAGCCAGCTGCTATACCGATATCCAAACGGTGCCACTCAGTTGTGAATTCTTCTGTTGAGAATCGCATCTGGAATTTGCTGTAGTGCTCGTTCATGATGTCTTGCACCTTGCGCGGGATGTAGAAGAATTCCATTGCTTTCATCAGCAGTTTTTGGGGTACTGACCCATAGGCATTCGCCAGATCCAACCAGACCACGTTCAGGTTACTTTTGGCTTTCTTGGCATCCTGAATTGCCTCCCAAATCGTGAAAGCATGCTCAATGCAGCCCGGCATCCCTGGCACTCCTGCTTTCTGGACGCTTTCGTCCACGTAGCCATTGCCCTGCAAATAAGCAACAACCCTCCTCGCAAGTATACCCATGAAGATCTTGCACGTCACATTGATGATGGAGATAGGGCGAAATTGTCCGATGCTTTCTGCATCCTGTTCCTTCGGTAGGTTTAATGCTTTGCACCAGTCGTCGACAAGCTCCTTATCATCCCACAGGTCCCTCAGCAATACGTACAGAATGTGTCTTAGTTCGCCGCAATACTTAAAAACCCTGTAGGACACTCCATCGCCCCCGGGTGCGCTTTTGGCTCTTGCTCTTTTGACAAAATCGTCCACTTCCTTCTCAGTGAACGGTCCCAGTCGGAAGCTCACGCCAGGGGCGGTCGGTCGCTTCAGGCCTCTCCTGTCCGGTAGCGGCTCATTACTTTTGGGATCGCTGTATGTCTGCCTGTATGTAGGATTTGTCGTTAACAGTAGTATAGATAATGGACGCCTCTAGAACATCTTTAAAAAATATTAAAAATTCAAGTAGTTTGAAAACAGCCCCCTGAGCTGCTGACAGCCGAATGCTCCGCAGACCGGATTCTGGCGTGGAGATCATCAGGAGAGAATGCGTCGCTGTTTCGGGCTCTACCTCTCTACAGCTATTTTAATGACGCACCGAGCCCCCTCACTGATGTGAGGTCTCCTTGCCAGTTCGACTGTGTGCCTCTACTGTCAACCGTCAGGACTCATTCCAGGTGGTATCCTCTCTCTTCAGCCAGATCCAATGGCTTGCTCTTTCTACGGTCTTTTGTAGATCTTTCCTCATGGCATTTCCTTTCTTTGGGCCAAGTCCAGCCACTCTCATCCACCTGCTGACGCTGTCTGCAATGAAGCCTCTACACCCGACCTCGACTGGGAAATGCGATACCTTCCATCCCGCCTCCGCGCACTCTTCGACAAGAGCTTCGTAGCGGCTCTCCTTCCTCTCGTGTGCTGCCTTGATATTATCTTCATAAGGCACCGTCAGCTCTACCAGATGTACCTCTTTCTCTTCTTCGCTCCATAACACCAGGTCAGGCTTCTTTGTTGTTGGAATGGGAAAAAATTTCTTGCTGCCTTCTAGATCTGCAGACACTTCCCATTGGCCACCACTTTCGTCAGCAAGGGCTTTGCTTGTCTTCTCTCTTTCAGGCACCTTACTTCCTTGCAGCACGAACGTGATCTTTCTCAGTCCGTGGTCCTGCGATTTAGGAGCGTACTTTCCCTCATTCACCTGCTCCTTTGCTGTCTTTGTGAGAATCTTGAGCACCTCATTGTGCCTCCACGTGTATCTGTTTAGCGCTAAGTGGCAGTTTGAGAGGATATGTTTCATGGTTCCTAGCTTTCCGCACCTGCACTTGTCATCTTCCTGGGCCTTCCATCTGACCAGGTTCACCGGTGAAGGCAGAACGTCGTAGGTAGCCCGAAGAAGGAAGCTCAGCCTTGAAGTATTCCACTCCCATACCTCACTCCACCCAATCTTTCTTTCCACTACATGCTCCTCCCAACTCGTCACTTGTCCTTGCTGAGCACACTGAACTAGATGAACTTCCCGCCTCTCCGCCTCCATCTTTCGCACCTGCCCTGCTGCAGCTGATCTTCTCTCCTTCTGTGACATTTTCCCAAAGGGCTTGAAGTCACCACTACCCAGCCCCAGCCTGTCTGCCTGTGCAGGGCCAACAATGTCGCCATGCTTCAACACAGAGATGACCTCATCAGCCGCGTCCTCCGCCCTCCATTTTCTTGCCGTTCTGACATCCGGTGGGTTGTCGCTGATCTTATGGTCCTTCGACTCCCTCAGCATCATCACCGTCCTGATCTTTCCTGCCTTGTAGATCTCCACGATTGAAATGAGTGGCACCTGGAGCGCGCCTTTCTGCCTGTACAGGGCTGATGTGTTAATTGTTCGTGATAGGCCTAGCCACTTTCTGATGAAGTTGTTACACGCTCTCTCTATCATTTCAACTCTTGACAAGGCGACTTCGTACATTGTCAGTGGCCATGCAAGCCGCGGGTATAGGGCGAACTGAAGACACCATATCTTGTACTTTCCTGGCAGCCTAGTCTTGTCAATGGCTTTCAGGCCATCCTCTGCTTGTTTCATGATAGCCACGCCACGGCTCTTGTCATTCAGTGCTCCCGCATACCATCGGCCTAAACTCTTAACAGGCTCATCTTTCACTGTGGGTATCTTCTCCCCCGCGATCGTGAATTTCTGTTGCTTCTGCTTTCCTTTGTGCAAGGTCAGGCTCCTGGACTTCTTGGCTTTGAATTTCATCCTCGACCACGTTACCAGCTCATCCAGCCGCGCCTAGACCGTCTGCATTATGTCCGCATCTTTTGTCAGCAGAGTCACATCATCCATGAATGCCTTCTTCGGTGCTCTTACTTCTGCCTCTTCTTCACTTAAGCCTGCTGACCTCAAGAGCATCTCCATCACTAGGATGAACCAGATGACCGAAATCGTGCAGCCAGCTGCTATACCGATCTCCAAACGGTGCCACTCAGTTGTGAATTCTTCTGTTGAGAATCGCATCTGGAATTTGCTGTAGTACTCGTTCATGATGTCTTGCACCTTGCGCGGGATGTAGAAGAATTCCATTGCTTTCATCAGCAGTTTGTGGGGTACTGACCCATAGGCATTCGCCAGATCCAACCAGACCACGTTCAGGTTACTTTTGGCTTTCTTGGCATCCTGAATTGCCTCCCAAATCGTGAAAGCATGCTCAATGCAGCCCGGCATCCCTGGCACTCCTGCTTTCTGGACGCTTTCGTCCACGTAGCCATTGCCCTGCAAATAAGCAACAACCCTCCTCGCAAGTATACCCATGAAGATCTTGCACGTCACATTGATGATGGAGATAGGGCGAAATTGTCCGATGCTTTCTGCATCCTGTTCCTTCGGTAGGTTTAATGCTTTGCACCAGTCGTCGACAAGCTCCTTATCATCCCACAGGTCCCTCAGCAATACGTACAGAATGTGTCTTAGTTCGCCGCAATACTTAAAAACCCTGTAGGACACTCCATCGCCCCCGGGTGCGCTTTTGGCTCTTGCTCTTTTGACAAAATCGTCCACTTCCTTCTCAGTGAACGGTCCCAGTCGGAAGCTCACGCCAGGGGCGGTCGGTCGCTTCAGGCCTCTCATGTCCGGTAGCGGCTCATTACTTTTGGGATCGCTGTATGTCTGCCTGTATGTAGGATTTGTCGTTAACAGTAGTATAGATAATGGACGCCTCTAGAACATCTTTAAAAAATATTAAAAATTCAAGTAGTTTGAAAACAGCCCCCTGAGCTGCTGACAGCCGAATGCTCCGCAGACCGGATTCTGGCGTGGAGATCATCAGGAGAGAATGCGTCGCTGTTTCGGGCTCTACCTCTCTACAGCTATTTTAATGACGCACCGAGCCCCCTCACTGATGTGAGGTCTCCTTGCCAGTTCGACTGTGTGCCTCTACTGTCAACCGTCAGGACTCATTCCAGGTGGTATCCTCTCTCTTCAACCAGATCCAATGGCTTGCTCTTTCTACGGTCTTTTGTAGATCTTTCCTCATGGCATTTCCTTTCTTTGGGCCAAGTCCAGCCACTCTCATCCACCTGCTGACGCTGTCTGCAATGAAGCCTCTACACCCGACCTCGACTGGGAAATGCGATACCTTCCATCCCGCCTCCGCGCACTCTTCGACAAGAGCTTCGTAGCGGCTCTCCATCCTCTCGTGTGCTGCCTTGATATTATCTTCACAAGGCACCGTCAGCTCTACCAGATGTACCTCTTTCTCTTCTTCGCTCCATAACACCAGGTCAGGCTTCTTTGTTGTTGGAATGGGAAAAAATTTCTTGCTGCTTTCTAGATTTGCAGACACTTCCCATTGGCCACCACTTTCGTCAGCAAGGGCTTTGCTTGTCTTCTCTCTTTCAGGCACCTTACTTCCTTGCAGCACGAACGTGATCTTTCTCAGTCCGTGGTCCTGCGATTTAGGAGCGTACTTTCCCTCATTCACCTGCTCCTTTGCTGTCTTTGTGAGAATCTTGAGCACCTCATTGTGCCTCCACGTGTATCTGTTTAGCGCTAAGTGGCAGTTTGAGAGGATATGTTTCATGGTTCCTAGCTTTCCGCACCTGCACTTGTCATCTTCCTGGGCCTTCCATCTGACCAGGTTCACCGGTGAAGGCAGAACGTCGTAGGTAGCCCGAAGAAGGAAGCTCAGCCTTGAAGTATTCCACTCCCATACCTCACTCCACCCAATCTTTCTTTCCACTACATGCTCCTCCCAACTCGTCACTTGTCCTTGCTGAGCACACTGAACTAGATGAACTTCCCGCCTCTCCGCCTCCATCTTTCGCACCTGCCCTGCTGCAGCTGATCTTCTCTCCTTCTGTGACATTTTCCCAAAGGGCTTGAAGTCACCACTACCCAGCCCCAGCCTGTCTGCCTGTGCAGGGCCAACAATGTCGCCATGCTTCAACACAGAGATGACCTCATCAGCCGCGTCCTCCGCCCTCCATTTTCTTGCCGTTCTGACATCCGGTGGGTTGTCGCTGATCTTATGGTCCTTCGACTCCCTCAGCATCATCACCGTCCTGATCTTTCCTGCCTTGTAGATCTCCACGATTGAAGTGAGTGGCACCTGGAGCGCGCCTTTCTGCCTGTACAGGGCTGATGTGTTAATTGTTCGTGATAGGCCTAGCCACTTTCTGATGAAGTTGTTACACGCTCTCTCTATCATTTCAACTCTTGACAAGGCGACTTCGTACATTGTCAGTGGCCATGCAAGCCGCGGGTATAGGGCGAACTGAAGACACCATATCTTGTACTTTCCTGGCAGCCTAGTCTTGTCAATGGCTTTCAGGCCATCCTCTGCTTGTTTCATGATAGCCACGCCACGGCTCTTGTCATTCAGTGCTCCCGCATACCATCGGCCTAAACTCTTAACAGGCTCATCTTTCACTGTGGGTATCTTCTCCCCCGCGATCGTGAATTTCTGTTGCTTCTGCTTTCCTTTGTGCAAGGTCAGGCTCCTGGACTTCTTGGCTTTGAATTTCATCCTCGACCACGTTACCAGCTCATCCAGCCGCGCCAAGACCGTCTGCATTATGTCCGCATCTTTTGTCAGCAGAGTCACATCATCCATGAATGCCTTCTTCGGTGCTCTTACTTCTGCCTCTTCTTCACTTAAGCCTGCTGACCTCAAGAGCATCTCCATCACTAGGATGAACCAGATGACCGAAATCGTGCAGCCAGCTGCTATACCGATCTCCAAACGGTGCCACTCAGTTGTGAATTCTTCGGTTGAGAATCGCATCTGGAATTTGCTGTAGTACTCGTTCATGATGTCTTGCACCTTGCGCGGGATGTAGAAGAATTCCATTGCTTTCATCAGCAGTTTGTGGGGTACTGACCCATAGGCATTCGCCAGATCCAACCAGACCACGTTCAGGTTACTTTTGGCTTTCTTGGCATCCTGAATTGCCTCCCAAATCGTGAAAGCATGCTCAATGCAGCCCGGCATCCCTGGCACTCCTGCTTTCTGGACGCTTTCGTCCACGTAGCCATTGCCCTGCAAATAAGCAACAACCCTCCTCGCAAGTATACCCATGAAGATCTTGCACGTCACATTGATGATGGAGATAGGGCGAAATTGTCCGATGCTTTCTGCATCCTGTTCCTTCGGTAGGTTTAATGCTTTGCACCAGTCGTCGACAAGCTCCTTATCATCCCACAGGTCCCTCAGCAATACGTACAGAATGTGTCTTAGTTCGCCGCAATACTTAAAAACCCTGTAGGACACTCCATCGCCCCCGGGTGCGCTTTTGGCTCTTGCTCTTTTGACAAAATCGTCCACTTCCTTCTCCGTGAACGGTCCCAGTCGGAAGCTCACGCCAGGGGCGGTCGGTCGCTTCAGGCCTCTCATGTCCGGTAGCGGCTCATTACTTTTGGGATCGCTGTATGTCTGCCTGTATGTAGGATTTGTCGTTAACAGTAGTATAGATAATGGACGCCTCTAGAACATCTTTAAAAAATATTAAAAATTCAAGTAGTTTGAAAACAGCCCCCTGAGCTGCTGACAGCCGAATGCTCCGCAGACCGGATTCTGGCGTGGAGATCATCAGGAGAGAATGCGTCGCTGTTTCGGGCTCTACCTCTCTACAGCTATTTTAATGACGCACCGAGCCCCCTCACTGATGTGAGGTCTCCTTGCCAGTTCGACTGTGTGCCTCTACTGTCAACCGTCAGGACTCATTCCAGGTGGTATCCTCTCTCTTCAACCAGATCCAATGGCTTGCTCTTTCTACGGTCTTTTGTAGATCTTTCCTCATGGCATTTCCTTTCTTTGGGCCAAGTCCAGCCAATCTCATCCACCTGCTGACGCTGTCTGCAATGAAGCCTCTACACCCGACCTCGACTGGGAAATGCGATACCTTCCATCCCGCCTCCGCGCACTCTTCGACAAGAGCTTCGTAGCGGCTCTCCTTCCTCTCGTGTGCTGCCTTGATATTATCTTCATAAGGCACCGTCAGCTCTACCAGATGTACCTCTTTCTCTTCTTCGCTCCATAACACCAGGTCAGGCTTCTTTGTTGTTGGAATGGGAAAAAATTTCTTGCTGCCTTCTAGATCTGCAGACACTTCCCATTGGCCACCACTTTCGTCAGCAAGGGCTTTGCTTGTCTTCTCTCTTTCAGGCACCTTACTTCCTTGCAGCACGAACGTGATCTTTCTCAGTCCGTGGTCCTGCGATTTAGGAGCGTACTTTCCCTCATTCACCTGCTCCTTTGCTGTCTTTGTGAGAATCTTGAGCACCTCATTGTGCCTCCACGTGTATCTGTTTAGCGCTAAGTGGCAGTTTGAGAGGATATGTTTCATGGTTCCTAGCTTTCCGCACCTGCACTTGTCATCTTCCTGGGCCTTCCATCTGACCAGGTTCACCGGTGAAGGCAGAACGTCGTAGGTAGCCCGAAGAAGGAAGCTCAGCCTTGAAGTATTCCACTCCCATACCTCACTCCACCCAATCTTTCTTTCCACTACATGCTCCTCCCAACTCGTCACTTGTCCTTGCTGAGCACACTGAACTAGATGAACTTCCCGCCTCTCCGCCTCCATCTTTCGCACCTGCCCTGCTGCAGCTGATCTTCTCTCCTTCTGTGACATTTTCCCAAAGGGCTTGAAGTCACCACTACCCAGCCCCAGCCTGTCTGCCTGTGCAGGGCCAACAATGTCGCCATGCTTCAACACAGAGATGACCTCATCAGCCGCGTCCTCCGCCCTCCATTTTCTTGCCGTTCTGACATCCGGTGGGTTGTCGCTGATCTTATGGTCCTTCGACTCCCTCAGCATCATCACCGTCCTGATCTTTCCTGCCTTGTAGATCTCCACGATTGAAGTGAGTGGCACCTGGAGCGCGCCTTTCTGCCTGTACAGGGCTGATGTGTTAATTGTTCGTGATAGGCCTAGCCACTTTCTGATGAAGTTGTTACACGCTCTCTCTATCATTTCAACTCTTGACAAGGCGACTTCGTACATTGTCAGTGGCCATGCAAGCCGCGGGTATAGGGCGAACTGAAGACACCATATCTTGTACTTTCCTGGCAGCCTAGTCTTGTCAATGGCTTTCAGGCCATCCTCTGCTTGTTTCATGATAGCCACGCCACGGCTCTTGTCATTCAGTGCTCCCGCATACCATCGGCCTAAACTCTTAACAGGCTCATCTTTCACTGTGGGTATCTTCTCCCCCGCGATCGTGAATTTCTGTTGCTTCTGCTTTCCTTTGTGCAAGGTCAGGCTCCTGGACTTCTTGGCTTTGAATTTCATCCTCGACCACGTTACCAGCTCATCCAGCCGCGCCAAGACCGTCTGCATTATGTCCGCATCTTTTGTCAGCAGAGTCACATCATCCATGAATGCCTTCTTCGGTGCTCTTACTTCTGCCTCTTCTTCACTTAAGCCTGCTGACCTCAAGAGCATCTCCATCACTAGGATGAACCAGATGACCGAAATCGTGCAGCCAGCTGCTATACCGATCTCCAAACTCAGTTGTGAATTCTTCTGTTGAGAATCGCATCTGGAATTTGCTGTAGTACTCGTTCATGATGTCTTGCACCTTGCGCGGGATGTAGAAGAATTCCATTGCTTTCATCAGCAGTTTGTGGGGTACTGACCCCATTCGCCAGATCCAACCAGACCACGTTCAGGTTACTTTTGGCTTTCTTGGCATCCTGAATTGCCTCCCAAATCGTGAAAGCATGCTCAATGCAGCCCGGTATCCCTGGCACTCCTGCTTTCTGGACGCTTTCGTCCACGTAGCCATTGCCCTGCAAATAAGCAACAACCCTCCTCGCAAGTATACCCATGAAGATCTTGCACGTCACATTGATGATGGAGATAGGGCGAAATTGTCCGATGCTTTCTGCATCCTGTTCCTTCGGTAGGTATACACCTTCCGCTTTGCACCAGTCGTCGACAAGCTCCTTATCATCCCACAGGTCCCTCAGCAATACGTACAGAATGTGTCTTAGTTCGCCGCAATACTTAAAAACCCTGTAGGACACTCCATCGCCCCCGGGTGCGCTTTTGGCTCTTGCTCTTTTGACAAAATCGTCCACTTCCTTCTCAGTGAACGGTCCCAGTCGGAAGCTCACGCCAGGGGCGGTCGGTCGCTTCATGCCTCTCATGTCCGGTAGCGGCTCATTACTTTTGGGATCGCTGTATGTCTGCCTGTATGTAGGATTTGTCGTTAACAGTAGTATAGATAATGGACGCCTCTAGAACATCTTTAAAAAATATTAAAAATTCAAGTAGTTTGAAAACAGCCCCCTGAGCTGCTGACAGCCGAATGCTCCGCAGACCGGATTCTGGCGTGGAGATCATCAGGAGAGAATGCGTCGCTGTTTCGGGCTCTACCTCTCTACAGCTATTTTAATGACGCACCGAGCCCCCTCACTGATGTGAGGTCTCCTTGCCAGTTCGACTGTGTGCCTCTACTGTCAACCGTCAGGACTCATTCCAGGTGGTATCCTCTCTCTTCAACCAGATCCAATGGCTTGCTCTTTCTACGGTCTTTTGTAGATCTTTCCTCATGGCATTTCCTTTCTTTGGGCCAAGTCCAGCCACTCTCATCCACCTGCTGACGCTGTCTGCAATGAAGCCTCTACACCCGACCTCGACTGGGAAATGCGATACCTTCCATCCCGCCTCCGCGCACTCTTCGACAAGAGCTTCGTAGCGGCTCTCCTTCCTCTCGTGTGCTGCCTTGATATTATCTTCATAAGGCACCGTCAGCTCTACCAGATGTACCTCTTTCTCTTCTTCGCTCCATAACACCAGGTCAGGCTTCTTTGTTGTTGGAATGGGAAAAAATTTCTTGCTGCCTTCTGGATCTGCAGACACTTCCCATTGGCCACCACTTTCGTCAGCAAGGGCTTTGCTTGTCTTCTCTCTTTCAGGCACCTTACTTCCTTGCAGCACGAACGTGATCTTTCTCAGTCCGTGGTCCTGCGATTTAGGAGCGTACTTTCCCTCATTCACCTGCTCCTTTGCTGTCTTTGTGAGAATCTTGAGCACCTCATTGTGCCTCCACGTGTATCTGTTTAGCGCTAAGTGGCAGTTTGAGAGGATATGTTTCATGGTTCCTAGCTTTCCGCACCTGCACTTGTCATCTTCCTGGGCCTTCCATCTGACCAGGTTCACCGGTGAAGGCAGAACGTCGTAGGTAGCCCGAAGAAGGAAGCTCAGCCTTGAAGTATTCCACTCCCATACCTCACTCCACCCAATCTTTCTTTCCACTACATGCTCCTCCCAACTCGTCACTTGTCCTTGCTGAGCACACTGAACTAGATGAACTTCCCGCCTCTCCGCCTCCATCTTTCGCACCTGCCCTGCTGCAGCTGATCTTCTCTCCTTCTGTGACATTTTCCCAAAGGGCTTGAAGTCACCACTACCCAGCCCCAGCCTGTCTGCCTGTGCAGGGCCAACAATGTCGCCATGCTTCAACACAGAGATGACCTCATCAGCCGCGTCCTCCGCCCTCCATTTTCTTGCCGTTCTGACATCCGGTGGGTTGTCGCTGATCTTATGGTCCTTCGACTCCCTCAGCATCATCACCGTCCTGATCTTTCCTGCCTTGTAGATCTCCACGATTGAAGTGAGTGGCACCTGGAGCGCGCCTTTCTGCCTGTACAGGGCTGATGTGTTAATTGTTCGTGATAGGCCTAGCCACTTTCTGATGAAGTTGTTACACGCTCTCTCTATCATTTCAACTCTTGACAAGGCGACTTCGTACATTGTCAGTGGCCATGCAAGCCGCGGGTATAGGGCGAACTGAAGACACCATATCTTGTACTTTCCTGGCAGCCTAGTCTTGTCAATGGCTTTCAGGCCATCCTCTGCTTGTTTCATGATAGCCACGCCACGGCTCTTGTCATTCAGTGCTCCCGCATACCATCGGCCTAAACTCTTAACAGGCTCATCTTTCACTGTGGGTATCTTCTCCCCCGCGATCGTGAATTTCTGTTGCTTCTGCTTTCCTTTGTGCAAGGTCAGGCTCCTGGACTTCTTGGCTTTGAATTTCATCCTCGACCACGTTACCAGCTCATCCAGCCGCGCCAAGACCGTCTGCATTATGTCCGCATCTTTTGTCAGCAGAGTCACATCATCCATGAATGCCTTCTTCGGTGCTCTTACTTCTGCCTCTTCTTCACTTAAGCCTGCTGACCTCAAGAGCATCTCCATCACTAGGATGAACCAGATGACCGAAATCGTGCAGCCAGCTGCTATACCGATCTCCAAACTCAGTTGTGAATTCTTCTGTTGAGAATCGCATCTGGAATTTGCTGTAGTACTCGTTCATGATGTCTTGCACCTTGCGCGGGATGTAGAAGAATTCCATTGCTTTCATCAGCAGTTTGTGGGGTACTGACCCCATTCGCCAGATCCAACCAGACCACGTTCAGGTTACTTTTGGCTTTCTTGGCATCCTGAATTGCCTCCCAAATCGTGAAAGCATGCTCAATGCAGCCCGGTATCCCTGGCACTCCTGCTTTCTGGACGCTTTCGTCCACGTAGCCATTGCCCTGCAAATAAGCAACAACCCTCCTCGCAAGTATACCCATGAAGATCTTGCACGTCACATTGATGATGGAGATAGGGCGAAATTGTCCGATGCTTTCTGCATCCTGTTCCTTCGGTAGGTATACACCTTCCGCTTTGCACCAGTCGTCGACAAGCTCCTTATCATCCCACAGGTCCCTCAGCAATACGTACAGAATGTGTCTTAGTTCGCCGCAATACTTAAAAACCCTGTAGGACACTCCATCGCCCCCGGGTGCGCTTTTGGCTCTTGCTCTTTTGACAAAATCGTCCACTTCCTTCTCAGTGAACGGTCCCAGTCGGAAGCTCACGCCAGGGGCGGTCGGTCGCTTCATGCCTCTCATGTCCGGTAGCGGCTCATTACTTTTGGGATCGCTGTATGTCTGCCTGTATGTAGGATTTGTCGTTAACAGTAGTATAGATAATGGACGCCTCTAGAACATCTTTAAAAAATATTAAAAATTCAAGTAGTTTGAAAACAGCCCCCTGAGCTGCTGACAGCCGAATGCTCCGCAGACCGGATTCTGGCGTGGAGATCATCAGGAGAGAATGCGTCGCTGTTTCGGGCTCTACCTCTCTACAGCTATTTTAATGACGCACCGAGCCCCCTCACTGATGTGAGGTCTCCTTGCCAGTTCGACTGTGTGCCTCTACTGTCAACCGTCAGGACTCATTCCAGGTGGTATCCTCTCTCTTCAACCAGATCCAATGGCTTGCTCTTTCTACGGTCTTTTGTAGATCTTTCCTCATGGCATTTCCTTTCTTTGGGCCAAGTCCAGCCACTCTCATCCACCTGCTGACGCTGTCTGCAATGAAGCCTCTACACCCGACCTCGACTGGGAAATGCGATACCTTCCATCCCGCCTCCGCGCACTCTTCGACAAGAGCTTCGTAGCGGCTCTCCTTCCTCTCGTGTGCTGCCTTGATATTATCTTCATAAGGCACCGTCAGCTCTACCAGATGTACCTCTTTCTCTTCTTCGCTCCATAACACCAGGTCAGGCTTCTTTGTTGTTGGAATGGGAAAAAAATTCTTGCTGCCTTCTAGATCTGCAGACACTTCCCATTGGCCACCACTTTCGTCAGCAAGGGCTTTGCTTGTCTTCTCTCTTTCAGGCACCTTACTTCCTTGCAGCACGAACGTGATCTTTCTCAGTCCGTGGTCCTGCGATTTAGGAGCGTACTTTCCCTCATTCACCTGCTCCTTTGCTGTCTTTGTGAGAATCTTGAGCACCTCATTGTGCCTCCACGTGTATCTGTTTAGCGCTAAGTGGCAGTTTGAGAGGATATGTTTCATGGTTCCTAGCTTTCCGCACCTGCACTTGTCATCTTCCTGGGCCTTCCATCTGACCAGGTTCACCGGTGAAGGCAGAACGTCGTAGGTAGCCCGAAGAAGGAAGCTCAGCCTTGAAGTATTCCACTCCCATACCTCACTCCACCCAATCTTTCTTTCCACTACATGCTCCTCCCAACTCGTCACTTGTCCTTGCTGAGCACACTGAACTAGATGAACTTCCCGCCTCTCCGCCTCCATCTTTCGCACCTGCCCTGCTGCAGCTGATCTTCTCTCCTTCTGTGACATTTTCCCAAAGGGCTTGAAGTCACCACTACCCAGCCCCAGCCTGTCTGCCTGTGCAGGGCCAACAATGTCGCCATGCTTCAACACAGAGATGACCTCATCAGCCGCGTCCTCCGCCCTCCATTTTCTTGCCGTTCTGACATCCGGTGGGTTGTCGCTGATCTTATGGTCCTTCGACTCCCTCAGCATCATCACCGTCCTGATCTTTCCTGCCTTGTAGATCTCCACGATTGAAGTGAGTGGCACCTGGAGCGCGCCTTTCTGCCTGTACAGGGCTGATGTGTTAATTGTTCGTGATAGGCCTAGCCACTTTCTGATGAAGTTGTTACACGCTCTCTCTATCATTTCAACTCTTGACAAGGCGACTTCGTACATTGTCAGTGGCCATGCAAGCCGCGGGTATAGGGCGAACTGAAGACACCATATCTTGTACTTTCCTGGCAGCCTAGTCTTGTCAATGGCTTTCAGGCCATCCTCTGCTTGTTTCATGATAGCCACGCCACGGCTCTTGTCATTCAGTGCTCCCGCATACCATCGGCCTAAACTCTTAACAGGCTCATCTTTCACTGTGGGTATCTTCTCCCCCGCGATCGTGAATTTCTGTTGCTTCTGCTTTCCTTTGTGCAAGGTCAGGCTCCTGGACTTCTTGGCTTTGAATTTCATCCTCGACCACGTTACCAGCTCATCCAGCCGCGCCAAGACCGTCTGCATTATGTCCGCATCTTTTGTCAGCAGAGTCACATCATCCATGAATGCCTTCTTCGGTGCTCTTACTTCTGCCTCTTCTTCACTTAAGCCTGCTGACCTCAAGAGCATCTCCATCACTAGGATGAACCAGATGACCGAAATCGTGCAGCCAGCTGCTATACCGATCTCCAAACGGTGCCACTCAGTTGTGAATTCTTCTGTTGAGAATAGCATCTGGAATTTGCTGTAGTACTCGTTCATGATGTCTTGCACCTTGCGCGGGATGTAGAAGAATTCCATTGCTTTCATCAGCAGTTTGTGGGGTACTGACCCATAGGCATTCGCCAGATCCAACCAGACCACGTTCAGGTTACTTTTGGCTTTCTTGGCATCCTGAATTGCCTCCCAAATCGTGAAAGCATGCTCAATGCAGCCTGGCATCCCTGGCACTCCTGCTTTCTGGACGCTTTCGTCCACGTAGCCATTGCCCTGCAAATAAGCAACAACCCTCCTCGCAAGTATACCCATGAAGATCTTGCACGTCACATTGATGATGGAGATAGGGCGAAATTGTCCGATGCTTTCTGCATCCTGTTCCTTCGGTAGGTATACACCTTCCGCTTTGCACCAGTCGTCGACAAGCTCCTTATCATCCCACAGGTCCCTCAGCAATACGTACAGAATGTGTCTTAGTTCGCCGCAATACTTAAAAACCCTGTAGGACACTCCATCGCCCCCGGGTGCGCTTTTGGCTCTTGCTCTTTTGACAAAATCGTCCACTTCCTTCTCAGTGAACGGTCCCAGTCGGAAGCTCACGCCAGGGGCGGTCGGTCGCTTCAGGCCTCTCATGTCCGGTAGCGGCTCATTACTTTTGGGATCGCTGTATGTCTGCCTGTATGTAGGATTTGTCGTTAACAGTAGTATAGATAATGGACGCCTCTAGAACATCTTTAAAAAATATTAAAAATTCAAGTAGTTTGAAAACAGCCCCCTGAGCTGCTGACAGCCGAATGCTCCGCAGACCGGATTCTGGCGTGGAGATCATCAGGAGAGAATGCGTCGCTGTTTCGGGCTCTACCTCTCTACAGCTATTTTAATGACGCACCGAGCCCCCTCACTGATGTGAGGTCTCCTTGCCAGTTCGACTGTGTGCCTCTACTGTCAACCGTCAGGACTCATTCCAGGTGGTATCCTCTCTCTTCAACCAGATCCAATGGCTTGCTCTTTCTACGGTCTTTTGTAGATCTTTCCTCATGGCATTTCCTTTCTTTGGGCCAAGTCCAGCCACTCTCATCCACCTGCTGACGCTGTCTGCAATGAAGCCTCTACACCCGACCTCGACTGGGAAATGCGATACCTTCCATCCCGCCTCCGCGCACTCTTCGACAAGAGCTTCGTAGCGGCTCTCCTTCCTCTCGTGTGCTGCCTTGATATTATCTTCATAAGGCACCGTCAGCTCTACCAGATGTACCTCTTTCTCTTCTTCGCTCCATAACACCAGGTCAGGCTTCTTTGTTGTTGGAATGGGAAAAAAATTCTTGCTGCCTTCTAGATCTGCAGACACTTCCCATTGGCCACCACTTTCGTCAGCAAGGGCTTTGCTTGTCTTCTCTCTTTCAGGCACCTTACTTCCTTGCAGCACGAACGTGATCTTTCTCAGTCCGTGGTCCTGCGATTTAGGAGCGTACTTTCCCTCATTCACCTGCTCCTTTGCTGTCTTTGTGAGAATCTTGAGCACCTCATTGTGCCTCCACGTGTATCTGTTTAGCGCTAAGTGGCAGTTTGAGAGGATATGTTTCATGGTTCCTAGCTTTCCGCACCTGCACTTGTCATCTTCCTGGGCCTTCCATCTGACCAGGTTCACCGGTGAAGGCAGAACGTCGTAGGTAGCCCGAAGAAGGAAGCTCAGCCTTGAAGTATTCCACTCCCATACCTCACTCCACCCAATCTTTCTTTCCACTACATGCTCCTCCCAACTCGTCACTTGTCCTTGCTGAGCACACTGAACTAGATGAACTTCCCGCCTCTCCGCCTCCATCTTTCGCACCTGCCCTGCTGCAGCTGATCTTCTCTCCTTCTGTGACATTTTCCCAAAGGGCTTGAAGTCACCACTACCCAGCCCCAGCCTGTCTGCCTGTGCAGGGCCAACAATGTCGCCATGCTTCAACACAGAGATGACCTCATCAGCCGCGTCCTCCGCCCTCCATTTTCTTGCCGTTCTGACATCCGGTGGGTTGTCGCTGATCTTATGGTCCTTCGACTCCCTCAGCATCATCACCGTCCTGATCTTTCCTGCCTTGTAGATCTCCACGATTGAAGTGAGTGGCACCTGGAGCGCGCCTTTCTGCCTGTACAGGGCTGATGTGTTAATTGTTCGTGATAGGCCTAGCCACTTTCTGATGAAGTTGTTACACGCTCTCTCTATCATTTCAACTCTTGACAAGGCGATTTCGTACATTGTCAGTGGCCATGCAAGCCGCGGGTATAGGGCGAACTGAAGACACCATATCTTGTACTTTCCTGGCAGCCTAGTCTTGTCAATGGCTTTCAGGCCATCCTCTGCTTGTTTCATGATAGCCACGCCACGGCTCTTGTCATTCAGTGCTCCCGCATACCATCGGCCTAAACTCTTAACAGGCTCATCTTTCACTGTGGGTATCTTCTCCCCCGCGATCGTGAATTTCTGTTGCTTCTGCTTTCCTTTGTGCAAGGTCAGGCTCCTGGACTTCTTGGCTTTGAATTTCATCCTCGACCACGTTACCAGCTCATCCAGCCGCGCCAAGACCGTCTGCATTATGTCCGCATCTTTTGTCAGCAGAGTCACATCATCCATGAATGCCTTCTTCGGTGCTCTTACTTCTGCCTCTTCTTCACTTAAGCCTGCTGACCTCAAGAGCATCTCCATCACTAGGATGAACCAGATGACCGAAATCGTGCAGCCAGCTGCTATACCGATCTCCAAACGGTGCCACTCAGTTGTGAATTCTTCTGTTGAGAATAGCATCTGGAATTTGCTGTAGTACTCGTTCATGATGTCTTGCACCTTGCGCGGGATGTAGAAGAATTCCATTGCTTTCATCAGCAGTTTGTGGGGTACTGACCCATAGGCATTCGCCAGATCCAACCAGACCACGTTCAGGTTACTTTTGGCTTTCTTGGCATCCTGAATTGCCTCCCAAATCGTGAAAGCATGCTCAATGCAGCCTGGCATCCCTGGCACTCCTGCTTTCTGGACGCTTTCGTCCACGTAGCCATTGCCCTGCAAATAAGCAACAACCCTCCTCGCAAGTATACCCATGAAGATCTTGCACGTCACATTGATGATGGAGATAGGGCGAAATTGTCCGATGCTTTCTGCATCCTGTTCCTTCGGTAGGTATACACCTTCCGCTTTGCACCAGTCGTCGACAAGCTCCTTATCATCCCACAGGTCCCTCAGCAATACGTACAGAATGTGTCTTAGTTCGCCGCAATACTTAAAAACCCTGTAGGACACTCCATCGCCCCCGGGTGCGCTTTTGGCTCTTGCTCTTTTGACAAAATCGTCCACTTCCTTCTCAGTGAACGGTCCCAGTCGGAAGCTCACGCCAGGGGCGGTCGGTCGCTTCAGGCCTCTCATGTCCGGTAGCGGCTCATTACTTTTGGGATCGCTGTATGTCTGCCTGTATGTAGGATTTGTCGTTAACAGTAGTATAGATAATGGACGCCTCTAGAACATCTTTAAAAAATATTAAAAATTCAAGTAGTTTGAAAACAGCCCCCTGAGCTGCTGACAGCCGAATGCTCCGCAGACCGGATTCTGGCGTGGAGATCATCAGGAGAGAATGCGTCGCTGTTTCGGGCTCTACCTCTCTACAGCTATTTTAATGACGCACCGAGCCCCCTCACTGATGTGAGGTCTCCTTGCCAGTTCGACTGTGTGCCTCTACTGTCAACCGTCAGGACTCATTCCAGGTGGTATCCTCTCTCTTCAACCAGATCCAATGGCTTGCTCTTTCTACGGTCTTTTGTAGATCTTTCCTCATGGCATTTCCTTTCTTTGGGCCAAGTCCAGCCACTCTCATCCACCTGCTGACGCTGTCTGCAATGAAGCCTCTACACCCGACCTCGACTGGGAAATGCGATACCTTCCATCCCGCCTCCGCGCACTCTTCGACAAGAGCTTCGTAGCGGCTCTCCATCCTCTCGTGTGCTGCCTTGATATTATCTTCATAAGGCACCGTCAGCTCTACCAGATGTACCTCTTTCTCTTCTTCGCTCCATAACACCAGGTCAGGCTTCTTTGTTGTTGGAATGGGAAAAAATTTCTTGCTGCCTTCTAGATCTGCAGACACTTTCCATTGGCCACCACTTTCGTCAGCAAGGGCTTTGCTTGTCTTCTCTCTTTCAGGCACCTTACTTCCTTGCAGCACGAACGTGATCTTTCTCAGTCCGTGGTCCTGCGATTTAGGAGCGTACTTTCCCTCATTCACATGCTCCTTTGCTGTCTTTGTGAGAATCTTGAGCACCTCATTGTGCCTCCACGTGTATCTGTTTAGCGCTAAGTGGCAGTTTGAGAGGATATGTTTCATGGTTCCTAGCTTTCCGCACCTGCACTTGTCATCTTCCTGGGCCTTCCATCTGACCAGGTTCACCGGTGAAGGCAGAACGTCGTAGGTAGCCCGAAGAAGGAAGCTCAGCCTTGAAGTATTCCACTCCCATACCTCACTCCACCCAATCTTTCTTTCCACTACATGCTCCTCCCAACTCGTCACTTGTCCTTGCTGAGCACACTGAACTAGATGAACTTCCCGCCTCTCCGCCTCCATCTTTCGCACCTGCCCTGCTGCAACTGATCTTCTCTCCTTCTGTGACATTTTCCCAAAGGGCTTGAAGTCACCACTACCCAGCCCCAGCCTGTCTGCCTGTGCAGGGCCAACAATGTCGCCATGCTTCAACACAGAGATGACCTCATCAGCCGCGTCCTCCGCCCTCCATTTTCTTGCCGTTCTGACATCCGGTGGGTTGTCGCTGATCTTATGGTCCTTCGACTCCCTCAGCATCATCACCGTCCTGATCTTTCCTGCCTTGTAGATCTCCACGATTGAAGTGAGTGGCACCTGGAGCGCGCCTTTCTGCCTGTACAGGGCTGATGTGTTAATTGTTCGTGATAGGCCTAGCCACTTTCTGATGAAGTTGTTACACGCTCTCTCTATCATTTCAACTCTTGACAAGGCGACTTCGTACATTGTCAGTGGCCATGCAAGCCGCGGGTATAGGGCGAACTGAAGGCACCATATCTTGTACTTTCCTGGCAGCCTAGTCTTGTCAATGGCTTTCAGGCCATCCTCTGCTTGTTTCATGATAGCCACGCCACGGCTCTTGTCATTCAGTGCTCCCGCATACCATCGGCCTAAACTCTTAACAGGCTCATCTTTCACTGTGGGTATCTTCTCCCCCGCGATCGTGAATTTCTGTTGCTTCTGCTTTCCTTTGTGCAAGGTCAGGCTCCTGGACTTCTTGGCTTTGAATTTCATCCTCGACCACGTTACCAGCTCATCCAGCCGCGCCAAGACCGTCTGCATTATGTCCGCATCTTTTGTCAGCAGAGTCACATCATCCATGAATGCCTTCTTCGGTGCTCTTACTTCTGCCTCTTCTTCACTTAAGCCTGCTGACCTCAAGAGCATCTCCATCACTAGGATGAACCAGATGACCGAAATCGTGCAGCCAGCTGCTATACCGATCTCCAAACGGTGCCACTCAGTTGTGAATTCTTCTGTTGAGAATCGCATCTGGAATTTGCTGTAGTACTCGTTCATGATGTCTTGCACCTTGCGCGGGATGTAGAAGAATTCCGTTGCTTTCATCAGCAGTTTGTGGGGTACTGACCCATAGGCATTCGCCAGATCCAACCAGACCACGTTCAGGTTACTTTTGGCTTTCTTGGCATCCTGAATTGCCTCCCAAATCGTGAAAGCATGCTCAATGCAGCCCGGCATCCCTGGCACTCCTGCTTTCTGGACGCTTTCGTCCACGTAGCCATTGCCCTGCAAATAAGCAGCAACCCTCCTCGCAAGTATACCCATGAAGATCTTGCACGTCACATTGATGATGGAGATAGGGCGAAATTGTCCGATGCTTTCTGCATCCTGTTCCTTCGGTAGGTATACACCTTCCGCTTTGCACCAGTCGTCGACAAGCTCCTTATCATCCCACAGGTCCCTCAGCAATACGTACAGAATGTGTCTTAGTTCGCCGCAATACTTAAAAACCCTGTAGGACACTCCATCGCCCCCGGGTGCGCTTTTGGCTCTTGCTCTTTTGACAAAATCGTCCACTTCCTTCTCAGTGAACGGTCCCAGTCGGAAGCTCACGCCATTGGCGGTCGGTCGCTTCAGGCCTCTCATGTCCGGTAGCGGCTCATTACTTTTGGGATCGCTGTATGTCTGCCTGTATGTAGGATTTGTCGTTAACAGTAGTATAGATAATGGACGCCTCTAGAACATCTTTAAAAAATATTAAAAATTCAAGTAGTTTGAAAACAGCCCCCTGAGCTGCTGACAGCCGAATGCTCCGCAGACCGGATTCTGGCGTGGAGATCATCAGGAGAGAATGCGTCGCTGTTTCGGGCTCTACCTCTCTACAGCTATTTTAATGACGCACCGAGCCCCCTCACTGATGTGAGGTCTCCTTGCCAGTTCGACTGTGTGCCTCTACTGTCAACCGTCAGGACTCATTCCAGGTGGTTTCCTCTCTCTTCAACCAGATCCAATGGCTTGCTCTTTCTACGGTCTTTTGTAGATCTTTCCTCATGGCATTTCCTTTCTTTGGGCCAAGTCCAGCCACTCTCATCCACCTGCTGACGCTGTCTGCAATGAAGCCTCTACACCCGACCTCGACTGGGAAATGCGATACCTTCCATCCCGCCTCCGCGCACTCTTCGACAAGAGCTTCGTAGCGGCTCTCCTTCCTCTCGTGTGCTGCCTTGATATTATCTTCATAAGGCACCGTCAGCTCTACCAGATGTACCTCTTTCTCTTCTTCGCTCCATAACACCAGGTCAGGCTTCTTTGTTGTTGGAATGGGAAAAAATTTCTTGCTGCCTTCTAGATCTGCAGACACTTCCCATTGGCCACCACTTTCGTCAGCAAGGGCTTTGCTTGTCTTCTCTCTTTCAGGCACCTTACTTCCTTGCAGCACGAACGTGATCTTTCTCAGTCCGTGGTCCTGCGATTTAGGAGCGTACTTTCCCTCATTCACATGCTCCTTTGCTGTCTTTGTGAGAATCTTGAGCACCTCATTGTGCCTCCACGTGTATCTGTTTAGCGCTAAGTGGCAGTTTGAGAGGATATGTTTCATGGTTCCTAGCTTTCCGCACCTGCACTTGTCATCTTCCTGGGCCTTCCATCTGACCAGGTTCACCGGTGAAGGCAGAACGTCGTAGGTAGCCCGAAGAAGGAAGCTCAGCCTTGAAGTATTCCACTCCCATACCTCACTCCACCCAATCTTTCTTTCCACTACATGCTCCTCCCAACTCGTCACTTGTCCTTGCTGAGCACACTGAACTAGATGAACTTCCCGCCTCTCCGCCTCCATCTTTCGCACCTGCCCTGCTGCAGCTGATCTTCTCTCCTTCTGTGACATTTTCCCAAAGGGCTTGAAGTCACCACTACCCAGCCCCAGCCTGTCTGCCTGTGCAGGGCCAACAATGTCGCCATGCTTCAACACAGAGATGACCTCATCAGCCGCGTCCTCCGCCCTCCATTTTCTTGCCGTTCTGACATCCGGTGGGTTGTCGCTGATCTTATGGTCCTTCGACTCCCTCAGCATCATCACCGTCCTGATCTTTCCTGCCTTGTAGATCTCCACGATTGAAGTGAGTGGCACCTGGAGCGCGCCTTTCTGCCTGTACAGGGCTGATGTGTTAATTGTTCGTGATAGGCCTAGCCACTTTCTGATGAAGTTGTTACACGCTCTCTCTATCATTTCAACTCTTGACAAGGCGACTTCGTACATTGTCAGTGGCCATGCAAGCCGCGGGTATAGGGCGAACTGAAGACACCATATCTTGTACTTTCCTGGCAGCCTAGTCTTGTCAATGGCTTTCAGGCCATCCTCTGCTTGTTTCATGATAGCCACGCCACGGCTCTTGTCATTCAGTGCTCCCGCATACCATCGGCCTAAACTCTTAACAGGCTCATCTTTCACTGTGGGTATCTTCTCCCCCGCGATCGTGAATTTCTGTTGCTTCTGCTTTCCTTTGTGCAAGGTCAGGCTCCTGGACTTCTTGGCTTTGAATTTCATCCTCGACCACGTTACCAGCTCATCCAGCCGCGCCAAGACCGTCTGCATTATGTCCGCATCTTTTGTCAGCAGAGTCACATCATCCATGAATGCCTTCTTCGGTGCTCTTACTTCTGCCTCTTCTTCACTTAAGCCTGCTGACCTCAAGAGCATCTCCATCACTAGGATGAACCAGATGACCGAAATCGTGCAGCCAGCTGCTATACCGATCTCCAAACGGTGCCACTCAGTTGTGAATTCTTCTGTTGAGAATCGCATCTGGAATTTGCTGTAGTACTCGTTCATGATGTCTTGCACCTTGCGCGGGATGTAGAAGAATTCCATTGCTTTCATCAGCAGTTTGTGGGGTACTGACCCATAGGCATTCGCCAGATCCAACCAGACCACGTTCAGGTTACTTTTGGCTTTCTTGGCATCCTGAATTGCCTCCCAAATCGTGAAAGCATGCTCAATGCAGCCCGGCATCCCTGGCACTCCTGCTTTCTGGACGCTTTCGTCCCCGTAGCCATTGCCCTGCAAATAAGCAACAACCCTCCTCGCAAGTATACCCATGAAGATCTTGCACGTCACATTGATGATGGAGATAGGGCGAAATTGTCCGATGCTTTCTGCATCCTGTTCCTTCGGTAGGTATACACCTTCCGCTTTGCACCAGTCGTCGACAAGCTCCTTATCATCCCACAGGTCCCTCAGCAATACGTACAGAATGTGTCTTAGTTCGCCGCAATACTTAAAAACCCTGTAGGACACTCCATCGCCCCCGGGTGCGCTTTTGGCTCTTGCTCTTTTGACAAAATCGTCCACTTCCTTCTCAGTGAACGGTCCCAGTCGGAAGCTCACGCCAGGGGCGGTCGGTCGCTTCAGGCCTCTCATGTCCGGTAGCGGCTCATTACTTTTGGGATCGCTGTATGTCTGCCTGTATGTAGGATTTGTCGTTAACAGTAGTATAGA
Organism: Onchidella celtica; assembly: GCA_963931925.1. Taxonomy (NCBI): domain Eukaryota; kingdom Metazoa; phylum Mollusca; class Gastropoda; order Systellommatophora; family Onchidiidae; genus Onchidella; species Onchidella celtica. Next base: position 25,964,783 of record OZ007573.1, on the reverse strand, counting down.
TAATGGACGCCTCTAGAACACTACTCACTATGATCTCTATAAAGGCTATGTAATTAGACTACGGTCTCCTAACAAGATCCAAAAACTTCCGACTTGGCTGTTGTTTAGGGGACCGTGGCGTGTTACAGGGTAAACTGTAGATGAGCAGTGAACACAACTCAGTATGATCTCTATACCGGCTTAGTTATTAGACTACGGTCTCTAACAGCAATCACTCCAATATTAATGGGTCAATTAGCTACTGCCACTTTTAGGATTAAATGCCGTTTTCTCAAAATCTTGTTTTAGGGGGTCACTGACTTCAATTTATCAGGAATGGCCTCGGGTCTTTTATTATATATACAGAACTCAAAATGTCATGTTTTCGATATATTGTGGGTTTTCTCATGCACACTCACATATGTTAGAAATGAAATTACAGATCCACCACCTCAGTTTATAAGTGAAGTAAAAGATAAACCTATGAATTTTATAAATGTTAATAGAAAAATTAAAGTTATACCAGCCAAACATGAATGGGATGTTGATATTCAATTAAGAAGCGATAAAGTATCAACTACAGGAAACAACAAAATATTACTAAAAGTTTACAACTCAGGTCGAATTATGGGAACTTTGGTTCCACTTCCTAGATATAGAGAGACAACAGTTTTAAAACGCCATGAAGAGGAATATTATCTTTCAAACGTTAAAGATGGGCTACGCACCATTCTAACTTTTAATTGTGAATTTGAGAATGAAAAAAATATTCTTGAAGAATTTCCAGTGGGTTCAATTTTAATTATTGAAAGTAAAGTTTTAGAATCTTTTGATGACAAATCAGAAATTATGGATGGATTACAAAAGACTATGATGTTAATTTTAAAAATATTCTCATTTACAAACAATTTGTGATTCATCGGATAATATTTACACATTTGCCAGTAACTTTAGATGAAATAATTTATTGGTAAAAAATGGATAACAAGAAAATTGCTCCTCTTAATAGACATGCAGTTAACTTATAAAATTTAGAAAATGTTGATGGTTTTTTACTAAACAATTTATATTGTTTTCAATTAAAGAGAAACGGAATAATATAAAAGAGCTGAATTTCCTAAAAAACCTGAATGGGATATCGATATTAAACCAGTTTATGGTGAAAACATAAAAATGATGATTTAATGAAAATAAAACTTAAATTTTAGGCTATGAAAGAATTTTGGGGAAAAGTTGTTTTGTTTCTGAAAAGACCAATAGATCTGATCAGAGTGCCATTGATATTGACTTTTTTAATTCTCAAGATAGAGTCCTTTTTCTATTTGGGGAGCTAAATTCTTTAATTCTAGATCGATTATCTATAAAGAACATAAAGAATCTATATTAGTTGTAAAATAAGACTATAGAGATAAATTTAATGCCAAGTATATTGGAAACAGATAATCTTTTATTACTTTTTGATACAGATTACCACATTAGTAGAATAAGATTTATAGAATCACCTGTTACAGATGCTCAAATTAAATACTACTAAAATGGAAGATATTTTGACAAATAAAGAAGAATTTAAAGTAGACGAAAGTATTGAAAAATATGAATACCATGAATACAATACAATTACCGGTATAAATTTAAACAGCGGAGGAGAAATTATTAGAATATGTATTGAATTGCAGGATACTTTTATTCATCAAAGTGAAATCTATATAATAGTTGAAGGTAGACTTACAAAAACAGATGGAACATTATATACTGCTGATGATAAGATAACTTTATGTAATAATGGCATAATGTATTTGTTTAATTTTATAAAATATCAGTTATCAGGACAAGAAATTGGAAATTTAAATCACCTATGACGAGGAACAACAATGTTAGGACTGCTCAAGTATCCTCATGACATTTCAAAATCACAGGGACTTAATTTAGCGTTGATAAAAGATACTAACAAGCAAATTAATAATAATGAAGGTTTTGATACAAGACAAAAGATATTGCTAAAATATCCTGATCCTATAGGAACATTTTCCTTTCTAATTCCTCTGAAACATATTTTCGGTTTCGCAGAGGATTATGATAAGATTCTTTATGGAGAACAACTCAACAACTTACTCTGTACAAAAGACCAGATTCTGCCTAAGGAAAAATTATTCTTGATAAAATCTCATGGTATGTTCCACATGTTTTACCAGCAGATCAAGAAAAGTTTGAATTATATAAAATTATTGAATCAAAAGCAATATTAAGTGTTGGTTATAGAAGTAGACAACAGTTCCTATAGCAACCCAGTTTTCATGGAGGTTATCTGTAAAAGCTTATCCCGTTTAACCCAGATGGATCATAATAGCTTTTCAAACAAAAAATAGATCTGATCAAAAAGAAAATGCATCGATATTCATGCAGGCGCTGATGTACGCTTTGAGACCGAACAATGATTATTTTCCAGCTCGGCACTATCACTCCCCATGGCATCAATGTCCAACATGGCCTTCGATAATTCCACTGTTGCTAATATCAATATATATACATTTCTTTATTATTATTATTTTCTTTCATTTATTTATCTATTTTTTTAATTTTTTTGTTTAAATCTCTTTTTCTTTTTCTTTTCATTTACTGCGACTCCTGACATTGCGCACCATCCCTGTCTTGTGCTCTGAGGCACTATATGGTGCCTTCATCTTGGTTACTAACCAATTGCGTCACTTCGTGCTTCCATGCTTTTGGCGGAGAAACAACTTCAAAATCATACTTTTTACGCCAGGCGTGCTAATGTTGGTAACGAAGCAAGAACTCGCAGCTAAGTAAACTGTTTCACTTTGTTCCTGTTGAAGTCTTTTATTGTTCGTTTTTTTTTTCACTTGACAAAGGCGAAAGCCGAAAACTTGTGTATTTTCTGTCTTCTCTTTAGTTTGCTTTTGTTTTGGTTTTATTTCTCACGCGGGGCTTTGCAACATACAACCTTTTCTTTTTGCCCGATTTTGACTTTGCTTATAGCCCTGCTGCGACCCCACAGTTTTTCTGTGGTTTTTATGATATTTCGTGAACAAACTCTTGGTAATATCCCACCATTCCTAAAAATACTTTTACTTCTTCCTTATTGGTGGGTCTGGGTGCATCTCGCACCTTACACACATTTTCTTCAAAGGCCAATCATACCTTTTCCCACTGTGTCCAACAAAGTCCACTTCAGTCGTTCCAATCAGGCATTTGGATGGTCTTACAATTAATCCAGCCTAGTCCATCCTCTGCAGCAATTCCTTCAGAGCCTTCACATGCTCGTCGAATGTCTCTGTATGGATTAGCAGGTCGTCCACATGCGCTGTCACATTGTTCAGTCCCTTGATCAATGGCTTCACGATCCTGTTCAGTGTGGCGCCTGAGTTCATCATCCAGAAGGGCATGCGGGTGAATTCGTAGTGTTTGCCCATGGTGACGAACGCCGTCTTCGGTTTAGACCATTTTTGAATTTTGACTCGGTAGATTCATTCCCGCAATGATTTTGGCAGTGAGTTCCAGATTAAATGGGTTCATTCAAAGCGCTGGTTGCCGTTTGCTTGATAAAGACGTTATGGATTTGTCGCATAGGTGAATGGTTTTGAAATGAATGATTTGTCAATGAATAGCATTTATGTGTGTGTTTGCATTGGATTCTTCCTCCCTAACTTACGTATCCGCGAGACATGAATTGTCTTGTTGTTGAACAGGTGAAAATCTTTCACTCAGTGCAGATTTATTCTGTCGACATTTTCTTCAGACCAAGCTATTATTCATTTTCTAGTTGGTATGCATGGGATTTAATATGAGCGATTTATTTTTTCCTTCGCTTGGCAATAACAGCTGACAAATATTTGTCACAATATTACCATACTAGCCAACCCCGGCAAGATAAATCTTGCAAACTTTCCTTGTATCAAATCCAACTGTATATCTCGATCTAGGTCGCATTCATAGCGGCACCTAGATTTGATGCAAAGACTCATAGATCGTTTTGTTACACCACCATTCTTGCAGAATACACAGATTTGATAAGCTGACTTTCGGCTGGTAATGAGTAAATGGTGACGTAGAGTGCAATTTCCTCAATAAAACTTTAAAATGGCGAACCATGAATCGAAATAGATCGGCCGAAACAGTGAAAAATGAAACTTAGAAGACTGAATATTTCATTTCTAAAATAGCCCATGTTACTTTCGCATTGATAAATATGCCGTTGTGCAAAGTTTGAAGCCTGAGTGTGATACGGTTCCTGAGCCTTACGTGACCAAATTTCGAGTTAACAAATATATGTGTGGTGGCCCGTTCATAGACTACAGCAAAGCGTTCGACAGCGTTAGGCACCATCACCTGTTCGATATAATGATTAAGATGGGATTCCCGAAACACCTTGTGACCCTCATCGCTGCACTATACCACGAACAAAAGGCAACGATTAGATGGAACAATGAGAACTGTCCATATTTCAACATCGAGAAAGGAGTCAGACAGGGTTGCATACTTTCACCTCATCTTTTCAATATTTATACTGAGCAGATCATGAGAAACGCAGACATAGAAGATATGGGAATAAAGATCGGAGGCCGAAACATCACAAACCTTCGCTACGCTGATGACACAGCTCTTATGTCAGATAACATCACCAGCATGAAAAGAGTGTTGCACAGAGTGGATGAAGCGGGCAAGACAGCAGGCCTACACCTAAATGCTAAGAAAACGAAAGTCATGCATACTGGAACAGGGCACCATGAACACCAGGAGATACTAGTAAACAAAACAGCACTAGAAAAAGTGACTGATTTCAAATACCTAGGATCACATAAATCGCAAGATGGAAGCTGCTCAAAGGACATAAAAACAAGGATAGGAATGGCAAAACACAAAATGGTTCAACTCAACAACATTTGGAAGGATAGAGGCACACCAACGGACCTCAAAGTGAACATACTTAAGTGCTTGATCTGGCCAGTCCTACTATATGGTTGTGAAGCCTGGACACTCAAAAAGGCAGACATAACAAGATTGGAGGGAGCTGAAATGTGGCTTTACGGAAGGCTACTAAGAATAAGTTGGACAGAAAGGAGAACAAATACAAGCATCTTAGAACAGCTTGGCACCACCAGAAGAATAACACCTGAAATAAATAAAAGAAGACTTGCATACATCGGCCACGCGGCCCGAAACAAAAGCACGGCCCTTATGATATCAATCCTTCAAGGAAATTCAGAAACAAAGAGAAAACAAGGAAGACCACCCATTACATATCACGATAACATCAAGAAAGTCAGCCAGCTGGAAATAAGTGAACTAACTAGGAAAGCTAAGGACAGGATTGGGTGGAGGAGATTTTGTCGTTACATCCACTGTAGCAGCTAACATCGATGACGATGAAGCCGACAGGTGACAGGTGACCAGGTTATTTGGCTTAACCAGGAAATGTCACCAGAATCCGACTCGGGGCTGAGAATAAAGATGAGACTAAATTGGCAATTTTATGAAACGGCAGTTGATGTTTCAGATCCGAGTGAACTGATGTCAACAGATGGCTTTCAATGATCTTTTTACCGGAGAAACAAAATACGAAGATTATTATGACAGATCAATATTGATTGTTTTATCTCGCCCAAAGCTACTTCAAATTACCGAGACAAACAAGTCAAAAATCTTAAAGAGCATGTGAACGATAATTTTTTGCGTGCTGGTTAATCGCTCAAATCACTGATAGCTCTTTATCACATCGAGACTGATATTTTCTACATACATATTGTGGGTTTATTATGTTACCATCGGGCTTTTGTGGTGTTTTGGGCGATTTGTACGCTACGTCATGAACACCTCAGCAATCCGTAAGGAGCCGACAGTAGGCCTCTGCGTTTGATGCATATTATTATTATTTTTTTGTTTTTATGAGCCCCTACCAATTTGAATGGGCAAAAATTAAAATTTCTAGGCAAAGTGGGGCATATGGATTTGGAGAATCGATTATTTTTTCAGTCACTATGAAAGAAATCACTTATCTGCATACACGTTGTTGATAAACATATTAGTATTATTTTCGTAAATCCAGACTGACTTGTACTCATAAGATCTAGATCTCTAGCATTTTCCTATTTAGAATTTTTCAGTGTGTAGTAAAATTTCTTGTCTGACTGGTCAAAAAGTCGAAGGACAAGTCGACTTGCCTTTCGACTTTTCGACGTCTGAGAAAAGAAATTTTACTACACACTGAAAAATTCTTCCATGTACTAAGTAGCAGTTTCTTTTTATTAATTGCATGAGAAAGTTTTAAAACCAAAGATGGTCGCACAGGACTTTTGAATCAAATAAAAGTAAGGATCGGTTTAGTAAGTACTGAAGTAGATCTAATTTGACGTTCTTTGCTCAATTCGACATAGATTCGTAAAAGATGTCCGTAGGATTGGCAGGATCAGCAGGTCAGCGACATTAGAACAAAGTCGGTGTGATGACGTAACCCGCAAATTCACATGAAAACAAAAACTTAGAAGAAAATTTGATAAAATAATGATAACAGATAACATTAAACTTAAATGATTGTGAATATCTGTATAATTATATAAAATGAAATTCAGTTTCATATGTTACAAATTCTTTTAAGTAATCGAAGAATTATACAACAATGATTGCATTATTTCACTGCCTTTGCAGGGGCAAAATGTAAGTAGTAAACAAGAAAGTTCATGTTATCAGGAGATGGTTATGTTTTAATAATGCTGTAATCATTGTCATCTGGACCATGGTACTCTAAAAGATGTTCTCTTGTGTTTCCAGGCTGATAACTGTAGGATATTTGTACAGCCAGTAAAGAAAATCACAAGGAATTCAAAATGCAAATGATCTAACTAAAGCGAAACAGAGATGCAGTACTATAAAACTGAAAACACCTCAAGATATTACATTACCAATCATCCTGGTCTTGGTGTTTGTGGCTGAGTAACTTCAATTATGAAATAATGACAAAGATGACATGACTTACTTTGCTTTCATCACCGGATAGGAAGTGATAAAATTTTGGTGCGAACTGACATATCAGGGAATGAAATGCTTCAAGCTTTGAAGTCTGGATGTGTGGTGACAATTGTTTGATGTCTTGAAGCAGCAGCTTTTGTTCCACAATTTTTTTCAGCTCACGGAACTGTCTGCTGTCTGAAAGTAGAGCGAATCAATCATCTTCAGTGCAAGGTTTCTGAACACAACTGCCTACAACAATAATTGCATTCTTTGCTTAACTGTTCTGCATTAGTTTTCGTATACTTGCACAGTGTTCATGCTTGAATACTCCCCTTTAAAAAGTTTGTGGCCAAATATATTATTATTATTACATAAAACTTTTAATCCCCAGTGATTACCTGGCCTAAACCACTCCCAGTCATCCACACCCATCTCCTCATGTTCACAGCTTGGAAACAGGTCTCCATGTCACTCATGGATGTTGCAAACATGTCGCAAAACAGACAGCCACTTTTCAAGGACGAGCTCCCCGTTCCCGTCGCTGCTGCTGGCAACCCAGTATAGGTGATTCGAAATGCTCCTGGCCCATAGTTGGACCATATTAAGCTCTTTTTTCTTTTTTGAAAGAGCTTCCAGTTTTTTCTGAATGCCTGTTTGATTTGCAAAATTAATAAGTTGTTTAGTGTGTACATTTGCTCTGGGCATATTTTCTTCCACCTTGTAATCAGAGATATTTTTATTGTCTTGTTCATTCTTATTGTCAGTATACATTGCATAGATTTCTTAATCAGTTAATGTATTACATGTAAATGATACTTTTAGTTTACTTTTCCTGACTTTAAATTGTAATAAATCTTATCCTGTTATTGTACCCCATGGCTTACTCTTGACTTTCTACAGTGCGCACTGAGTGTTTGCCAACGAAATCAAAATATTTAACTTCAAGCCCCTGATTTGTGGCTGCCAATTTCTTTACTCTTAATAACCATAAGTTTTACCTTTTGCAACATGCCATACATCAAAGACGATCAACTATTTAGGTCAACTAGTTTTTTGCTTTAATGCAAAATTCTGCGTCCCGTATTTTAATACAAATGCCTAACACCCGATCTGATGAGTGCAACAGCTCCTCATAACTCAGCGATTTAAGCCTTCAGGCACCTTCTTCTTCGAACAGCAAGGAAGTTTTTTCGCATATATATATATGCACACTCACACACCACAAAAGTAACAATATGTTATCATTTGTTTTCAATTCAATAAGTAATTCAATAATAATTTCAAAAAGAAATCAGCCAGCTATATATCTATACAGATACCTCCGTCTTCAGCTTATTTTGCTAGAGTAGAATTTGTTCATGCTAGGCGAGATGGCTCGGTCACATTGGTTTCACACTCCTGGTGGTGTTATTAAAGCCCCCTCATTGATGGTTTTCGACTAGACAATGTTTTATGTATTACGCCTGGTCTCGTTGATTGAAGGCCATGGCACTATGATTGATATCCAAAGCTCTTCTTGGATTCCCTGGAGGGGGAATGATGATTTTACCAGGAATGAAAGTTGCGAGGAAGGCATCTCCCTGGAGATTTACTAGTTAGATCTATTTTGTAAACTTAAACTGTCTTTGGTGAGACTGGGAATTACCAGCTCATCACAGCTCTAGTGCCTTGTAAAGTTTTATTTTGATGGTATGAGTGTCAGTTGAATTTAATATCCTACATGTAGGATTTGTCGTTAACAGTAGTATAGATAATGGACGCCTCTAGAACATCTTTAAAAAATATTTAAAATTCAACCTATATATCTCCCCTCCCTATGCACTTCCAAATATTAATCTTCCCAATACGCTAAACTTTTTCCCTCTATAACTCTCGCAATCAACTAAAACTTTCTCATCATAAACCCCCGAGTTTTAGAGGGATCAATTGCTAGAATAAAAAATGTTAAATATGTTTAATTTCATTAAATACGCTTCCTATTAAATTATTTAACAAATAGAAACAATCATCCGTTGTCACCTAAAAGTATTACAGGAATTATAGTAGGAAAAAGTGAATGTGGAAAAACAAATTTATTATTGAATCTACTTCTAAAAGAAAGATGGTTAGATTCTGAAAATTTGTATGTTTTCGGAAAATCTTTACTTCAACCTGAATACAAGATTGTAAAAACAGGTTTTGAACAAAAGATGTTATATTCAAACTATTCAACCAAAAAGAATATTGTATTAAAAAGGATATTTCTCCTTATCAATTTTTAGAAGAATTTGGAAAACAAGTTAATAACATAATTCCAATTAATTGTCAGTTTTATGAAAATACCAATGATATTCCAGATCCAAGCGAATTAAATTCAACAAATAAGAATTTAATAATATTTAACGATATTTTACTGGAGATTATTGTTGTAGAGGAAGACAGCAATCTCAAAATTATTTTTAATTACCGAGACAAACAATAAGAGAAAACTCATTGAAAAATCTTAACCCTCACCCTGCGCGGGGTGGCAATAGTCGGTATTGACTTGCAAGCGCTCTCCCCACACTTTCAAAAGATGTAACATCGACATGCGAACTGTTGCTCAACAAATTTGCAATATTGTCTCATTTTCTCACAAGCTGACCACCATCTGGAGTTGTCTGTATCTAAGAAGCAATCAGAACCAAGCTCTGAAATAATTTTTGCCCCAAATGCCTACATTGGTTTATTAGTATGTGTCAATCAGGATGAAACCATTTGTGTAGGGCTTGGGAGGGCGTGGCTTGTTATTCACGCTTCGTTCTCACGAAAACTACAGCTGTCAGTTTGGAATCATAAGTCAGATCATTGGTTAGAGATTGACAGACTAAGGTTTTGCTGGTTCATTCATTATCAAGCGTGATAAGGCATAGCAGCGAATGTTTTCATACCGATCAATAAAAACCGAACCACGTGGACAGCGTATGTGGTCATCGTCTAGCGGGCCGGGTCAGTGACCCCAGATAAGATTCTCCGTGATTAAGGTCACTGACCGGGCAGCGGGCTTTACGGGTAGCGAGCGGGGTATGGGTTAATCATATTTATAACGATCATGTAAGCAATGATATGACAATAGAAGATTTTCAAAAACTCTGTAAAGAACATTATGGATTACTTGTAATTGTCAATTCTAGCAAAAAATACAAAGGAAAATACAGATACATTTGATACATTTTATACCTAAAAATGGATGAGCTTTTAAGAGAAATCGCTAAAAACACAAGATCGAAATTTTCACAGCAAATTATTGTTTGTAATAATAAAACCACATTTACGACAGAATTAGAAAACGATAAACATTATGAAATCGCCTTGGTTAATTACTATTCTTTCCCTAATGTCAGTGAAGAAAACAATATGTTTGAATATTATGATGGTTTCATATGGAATAAAGTGTTTATACCTGTTGGTGCTTATGAAATTAAATCTTTAAACAATGCAATTCAAAGCCTGATTGGTGATGCTATAAAAATCGAACCAAATAATCAAACTTTAAAATCCGCTATGACAATCAAACGAGAATACAAAGTAAGTTTTAAAAAAAACAATACTCTTGCAGATTTATTAGGATTTCATCATAAAATTTATGAATCGGGAACTCATGAATCTGAAAACATTGTAAACATTCTTAGCATTAATAGTATCTTAGTTCATTTAAATATCATAAACGGAAGTATAGTTAATGGTACACCTGTACCGGTTATTTATTCTTTTCTCCCAAATGTATCTCCTGGATATAAAATAGTTGAAAAACCTAAAAATCTTGTTTTTCTGCCGATAGCTATGAAAGCGACAAACAATTTCGAAGTTAAAATTGCAGATCAAAATGATAAACCTTTAAATTTAAGAGGAGAACCTGTTGTCATAAGATTTCATATTATAGAAATTTAACTAGTCTTTGACGAAATCTGTAAAAGATACATTTCATCGAAAAAAAAAATTGAAGTTCACCAAAAAAACAAAAACAAACTCGAGCTTACCGAAAAAAAAAAAGTTACAATAGAAAAATTCCAGCCTCGTTAGAAAGAACAAAAAAACATCTGACTCTAAAAAATTTGCACATCAAAAAAAATCGGGCTCGGGGGAAATCCCGAGTCCATCGCAAGAAAAAAAATGCCATTCAACCAAAAAGAGTTATTTCACCTTGACAAATTTTAGGAGCTGGCAAACAAAAAATTAATGATTGCTCGCCAACCAATTGGCAATTTTATGAAACGGCAGTTGATGTTTCAGATCCGAGTGAACTGATGTCAACAGATGGCTTTCAATGATCTTTTACTGGAGAAACAAAATAGGAAGATTATTATGACAGATCAACATTGATTGTTTTATCTGGCCCAAAGCTACTTCAAATTACCGAGACAAACAAGTCAAAAATCTTAAAGAGCATGTGAACGATAATTTTTTGCGTGCTGGTTAATCGCTCAAATCACTGATAGCTCTTTATCACATCGAGACTGATATTTTCTACATACATATTGTGGGTTTATTATGTTACCATCGGGCTTTTGTGGTGTTTTGGGCGATTTGTACGCTACGTCATGAACACCTCAGCAATCCGTAAGGAGCCGACAGTAGGCCTCTGCGTTTGATGCATATTATTATTATTTTTTTGTTTTTATGAGCCCCTACCAATTTGAATGGGCAAAAATTAAAATTTCTAGGCAAAGTGGGGCATATGGATTTGGAGAATCGATTATTTTTTCAGTCACTATGAAAGAAATCACTTATCTGCATACACGTTGTTGATAAACATATTAGTATTATTTTCGTAAATCCAGACTGACTTGTACTCATAAGATCTAGATCTCTAGCATTTTCCTATTTAGAATTTTTCAGTGTGTAGTAAAATTTCTTGTCTGACTGGTCAAAAAGTCGAAGGACAAGTCGACTTGCCTTTCGACTTTTCGACGTCTGAGAAAAGAAATTTTACTACACACTGAAAAATTCTTCCATGTACTAAGTAGCAGTTTCTTTTTATTAATTGCATGAGAAAGTTTTAAAACCATAAATGGTCGCACAGGACTTTTGAATCAAATAAAAGTAAGGATCGGTTTAGTAAGTACTGAAGTAGATCTAATTTGACGTTCTTTGCTCAATTCGACATAGATTCGTAAAAGATGTCCGTAGGATTGGCAGGATCAGCAGGTCAGCGACATTAGAACAAAGTCGGTGTGATGACGTAACCCGCAAATTCACATGAAAACAAAAACTTAGAAGAAAATTTGATAAAATAATGATAACAGATAACATTAAACTTAAATGATTGTGAATATCTGTATAATTATATAAAATGAAATTCAGTTTCATATGTTACAAATTCTTTTAAGTAATCGAAGAATTATACAACAATGATTGCATTATTTCACTGCCTTTGCAGGGGCAAAATGTAAGTAGTAAACAAGAAAGTTCATGTTATCAGGAGATGGTTATGTTTTAATAATGCTGTAATCATTGTCATCTGGACCATGGTACTCTAAAAGATGTTCTCTTGTGTTTCCAGGCTGATAACTGTAGGATATTTGTACAGCCAGTAAAGAAAATCACAAGGAATTCAAAATGCAAATGATCTAACTAAAGCGAAACAGAGATGCAGTACTATAAAACTGAAAACACCTCAAGATATTACATTACCAATCATCCTGGTCTTGGTGTTTGTGGCTGAGTAACTTCAATTATGAAATAATGACAAAGATGACATGACTTACTTTGCTTTCATCACCGGATAGGAAGTGATAAAATTTTGGTGCGAACTGACATATCAGGGAATGAAATGCTTCAAGCTTTGAAGTCTGGATGTGTGGTGACAATTGTTTGATGTCTTGAAGCAGCAGCTTTTGTTCCACAATTTTTTTCAGCTCACGGAACTGTCTGCTGTCTGAAAGTAGAGCGAATCAATCATCTTCAGTGCAAGGTTTCTGAACACAACTGCCTACAACAATAATTGCATTCTTTGCTTAACTGTTCTGCATTAGTTTTCGTATACTTGCACAGTGTTCATGCTTGAATACTCCCCTTTAAAAAGTTTGTGGCCAAATATATTATTATTATTACATAAAACTTTTAATCCCCAGTGATTACCTGGCCTAAACCACTCCCAGTCATCCACACCCATCTCCTCATGTTCACAGCTTGGAAACAGGTCTCCATGTCACTCATGGATGTTGCAAACATGTCGCAAAACAGACAGCCACTTTTCAAGGACGAGCTCCCCGTTCCCGTCGCTGCTGCTGGCAACCCAGTATAGGTGATTCGAAATGCTCCTGGCCCATAGTTGGACCATATTAAGCTCTTTTTTCTTTTTTGAAAGAGCTTCCAGTTTTTTCTGAATGCCTGTTTGATTTGCAAAATTAATAAGTTGTTTAGTGTGTACATTTGCTCTGGGCATATTTTCTTCCACCTTGTAATCAGAGATATTTTTATTGTCTTGTTCATTCTTATTGTCAGTATACATTGCATAGATTTCTTAATCAGTTAATGTATTACATGTAAATGATACTTTTAGTTTACTTTTCCTGACTTTAAATTGTAATAAATCTTATCCTGTTATTGTACCCCATGGCTTACTCTTGACTTTCTACAGTGCGCACTGAGTGTTTGCCAACGAAATCAAAATATTTAACTTCAAGCCCCTGATTTGTGGCTGCCAATTTCTTTACTCTTAATAACCATAAGTTTTACCTTTTGCAACATGCCATACATCAAAGACGATCAACTATTTAGGTCAACTAGTTTTTTGCTTTAATGCAAAATTCTGCGTCCCGTATTTTAATACAAATGCCTAACACCCGATCTGATGAGTGCAACAGCTCCTCATAACTCAGCGATTTAAGCCTTCAGGCACCTTCTTCTTCGAACAGCAAGGAAGTTTTTTCGCATATATATATATGCACACTCACACACCACAAAAGTAACAATATGTTATCATTTGTTTTCAATTCAATAAGTAATTCAATAATAATTTCAAAAAGAAATCAGCCAGCTATATATCTATACAGATACCTCCGTCTTCAGCTTATTTTGCTAGAGTAGAATTTGTTCATGCTAGGCGAGATGGCTCGGTCACATTGGTTTCACACTCCTGGTGGTGTTATTAAAGCCCCCTCATTGATGGTTTTCGACTAGACAATGTTTTATGTATTACGCCTGGTCTCGTTGATTGAAGGCCATGGCACTATGATTGATATCCAAAGCTCTTCTTGGATTCCCTGGAGGGGGAATGATGATTTTACCAGGAATGAAAGTTGCGAGGAAGGCATCTCCCTGGAGATTTACTAGTTAGATCTATTTTGTAAACTTAAACTGTCTTTGGTGAGACTGGGAATTACCAGCTCATCACAGCTCTAGTGCCTTGTAAAGTTTTATTTTGATGGTATGAGTGTCAGTTGAATTTAATATCCTACATGTAGGATTTGTCGTTAACAGTAGTATAGATAATGGACGCCTCTAGAACATCTTTAAAAAATATTTAAAATTCAACCTATATATCTCCCCTCCCTATGCACTTCCAAATATTAATCTTCCCAATACGCTAAACTTTTTCCCTCTATAACTCTCGCAATCAACTAAAACTTTCTCATCATAAACCCCCGAGTTTTAGAGGGATCAATTGCTAGAATAAAAAATGTTAAATATGTTTAATTTCATTAAATACGCTTCCTATTAAATTATTTAACAAATAGAAACAATCATCCGTTGTCACCTAAAAGTATTACAGGAATTATAGTAGGAAAAAGTGAATGTGGAAAAACAAATTTATTATTGAATCTACTTCTAAAAGAAAGATGGTTAGATTCTGAAAATTTGTATGTTTTCGGAAAATCTTTACTTCAACCTGAATACAAGATTGTAAAAACAGGTTTTGAACAAAAGATGTTATATTCAAACTATTCAACCAAAAAGAATATTGTATTAAAAAGGATATTTCTCCTTATCAATTTTTAGAAGAATTTGGAAAACAAGTTAATAACATAATTCCAATTAATTGTCAGTTTTATGAAAATACCAATGATATTCCAGATCCAAGCGAATTAAATTCAACAAATAAGAATTTAATAATATTTAACGATATTTTACTGGAGATTATTGTTGTAGAGGAAGACAGCAATCTCAAAATTATTTTTAATTACCGAGACAAACAATAAGAGAAAACTCATTGAAAAATCTTAACCCTCACCCTGCGCGGGGTGGCAATAGTCGGTATTGACTTGCAAGCGCTCTCCCCACACTTTCAAAAGATGTAACATCGACATGCGAACTGTTGCTCAACAAATTTGCAATATTGTCTCATTTTCTCACAAGCTGACCACCATCTGGAGTTGTCTGTATCTAAGAAGCAATCAGAACCAAGCTCTGAAATAATTTTTGCCCCAAATGCCTACATTGGTTTATTAGTATGTGTCAATCAGGATGAAACCATTTGTGTAGGGCTTGGGAGGGCGTGGCTTGTTATTCACGCTTCGTTCTCACGAAAACTACAGCTGTCAGTTTGGAATCATAAGTCAGATCATTGGTTAGAGATTGACAGACTAAGGTTTTGCTGGTTCATTCATTATCAAGCGTGATAAGGCATAGCAGCGAATGTTTTCATACCGATCAATAAAAACCGAACCACGTGGACAGCGTATGTGGTCATCGTCTAGCGGGCCGGGTCAGTGACCCCAGATAAGATTCTCCGTGATTAAGGTCACTGACCGGGCAGCGGGCTTTACGGGTAGCGAGCGGGGTATGGGTTAATCATATTTATAACGATCATGTAAGCAATGATATGACAATAGAAGATTTTCAAAAACTCTGTAAAGAACATTATGGATTACTTGTAATTGTCAATTCTAGCAAAAAATACAAAGGAAAATACAGATACATTTGATACATTTTATACCTAAAAATGGATGAGCTTTTAAGAGAAATCGCTAAAAACACAAGATCGAAATTTTCACAGCAAATTATTGTTTGTAATAATAAAACCACATTTACGACAGAATTAGAAAACGATAAACATTATGAAATCGCCTTGGTTAATTACTATTCTTTCCCTAATGTCAGTGAAGAAAACAATATGTTTGAATATTATGATGGTTTCATATGGAATAAAGTGTTTATACCTGTTGGTGCTTATGAAATTAAATCTTTAAACAATGCAATTCAAAGCCTGATTGGTGATGCTATAAAAATCGAACCAAATAATCAAACTTTAAAATCCGCTATGACAATCAAACGAGAATACAAAGTAAGTTTTAAAAAAAACAATACTCTTGCAGATTTATTAGGATTTCATCATAAAATTTATGAATCGGGAACTCATGAATCTGAAAACATTGTAAACATTCTTAGCATTAATAGTATCTTAGTTCATTTAAATATCATAAACGGAAGTATAGTTAATGGTACACCTGTACCGGTTATTTATTCTTTTCTCCCAAATGTATCTCCTGGATATAAAATAGTTGAAAAACCTAAAAATCTTGTTTTTCTGCCGATAGCTATGAAAGCGACAAACAATTTCGAAGTTAAAATTGCAGATCAAAATGATAAACCTTTAAATTTAAGAGGAGAACCTGTTGTCATAAGATTTCATATTATAGAAATTTAACTAGTCTTTGACGAAATCTGTAAAAGATACATTTCATCGAAAAAAAAAATTGAAGTTCACCAAAAAAACAAAAACAAACTCGAGCTTACCGAAAAAAAAAAAGTTACAATAGAAAAATTCCAGCCTCGTTAGAAAGAACAAAAAAACATCTGACTCTAAAAAATTTGCACATCAAAAAAAATCGGGCTCGGGGGAAATCCCGAGTCCATCGCAAGAAAAAAAATGCCATTCAACCAAAAAGAGTTATTTCACCTTGACAAATTTTAGGAGCTGGCAAACAAAAAATTAATGATTGCTCGCCAACCAATTGGCAATTTTATGAAACGGCAGTTGATGTTTCAGATCCGAGTGAACTGATGTCAACAGATGGCTTTCAATGATCTTTTACTGGAGAAACAAAATAGGAAGATTATTATGACAGATCAACATTGATTGTTTTATCTGGCCCAAAGCTACTTCAAATTACCGAGACAAACAAGTCAAAAATCTTAAAGAGCATGTGAACGATAATTTTTTGCGTGCTGGTTAATCGCTCAAATCACTGATAGCTCTTTATCACATCGAGACTGATATTTTCTACATACATATTGTGGGTTTATTATGTTACCATCGGGCTTTTGTGGTGTTTTGGGCGATTTGTACGCTACGTCATGAACACCTCAGCAATCCGTAAGGAGCCGACAGTAGGCCTCTGCGTTTGATGCATATTATTATTATTTTTTTGTTTTTATGAGCCCCTACCAATTTGAATGGGCAAAAATTAAAATTTCTAGGCAAAGTGGGGCATATGGATTTGGAGAATCGATTATTTTTTCAGTCACTATGAAAGAAATCACTTATCTGCATACACGTTGTTGATAAACATATTAGTATTATTTTCGTAAATCCAGACTGACTTGTACTCATAAGATCTAGATCTCTAGCATTTTCCTATTTAGAATTTTTCAGTGTGTAGTAAAATTTCTTGTCTGACTGGTCAAAAAGTCGAAGGACAAGTCGACTTGCCTTTCGACTTTTCGACGTCTGAGAAAAGAAATTTTACTACACACTGAAAAATTCTTCCATGTACTAAGTAGCAGTTTCTTTTTATTAATTGCATGAGAAAGTTTTAAAACCATAAATGGTCGCACAGGACTTTTGAATCAAATAAAAGTAAGGATCGGTTTAGTAAGTACTGAAGTAGATCTAATTTGACGTTCTTTGCTCAATTCGACATAGATTCGTAAAAGATGTCCGTAGGATTGGCAGGATCAGCAGGTCAGCGACATTAGAACAAAGTCGGTGTGATGACGTAACCCGCAAATTCACATGAAAACAAAAACTTAGAAGAAAATTTGATAAAATAATGATAACAGATAACATTAAACTTAAATGATTGTGAATATCTGTATAATTATATAAAATGAAATTCAGTTTCATATGTTACAAATTCTTTTAAGTAATCGAAGAATTATACAACAATGATTGCATTATTTCACTGCCTTTGCAGGGGCAAAATGTAAGTAGTAAACAAGAAAGTTCATGTTATCAGGAGATGGTTATGTTTTAATAATGCTGTAATCATTGTCATCTGGACCATGGTACTCTAAAAGATGTTCTCTTGTGTTTCCAGGCTGATAACTGTAGGATATTTGTACAGCCAGTAAAGAAAATCACAAGGAATTCAAAATGCAAATGATCTAACTAAAGCGAAACAGAGATGCAGTACTATAAAACTGAAAACACCTCAAGATATTACATTACCAATCATCCTGGTCTTGGTGTTTGTGGCTGAGTAACTTCAATTATGAAATAATGACAAAGATGACATGACTTACTTTGCTTTCATCACCGGATAGGAAGTGATAAAATTTTGGTGCGAACTGACATATCAGGGAATGAAATGCTTCAAGCTTTGAAGTCTGGATGTGTGGTGACAATTGTTTGATGTCTTGAAGCAGCAGCTTTTGTTCCACAATTTTTTTCAGCTCACGGAACTGTCTGCTGTCTGAAAGTAGAGCGAATCAATCATCTTCAGTGCAAGGTTTCTGAACACAACTGCCTACAACAATAATTGCATTCTTTGCTTAACTGTTCTGCATTAGTTTTCGTATACTTGCACAGTGTTCATGCTTGAATACTCCCCTTTAAAAAGTTTGTGGCCAAATATATTATTATTATTACATAAAACTTTTAATCCCCAGTGATTACCTGGCCTAAACCACTCCCAGTCATCCACACCCATCTCCTCATGTTCACAGCTTGGAAACAGAGCGAATCTATCATGTCACTCATGGATGTTGCAAACATGTCACAAAACAGACAGCCACTTTTCAAGGACGAGCTCCCCGTTCCCGTCGCTGCTGCTGGCAACCCAGTATAGGTGATTCGAAATGCTCCTGGCCCATAGTTGGACCATATTAAGCTCTTTTTTCTTTTTTGAAAGAGCTTCCAGTTTTTTCTGAATGCCTGTTTGATTTGCAAAATTAACAAGTTGTTTAGTGTGTACATTTGCTCTGGGCATATTTTCTTCCACCTTGTAATCAGAGATATTTTTATTGTCTTGTTCATTCTTATTGTCAGTATACATTGCATAGATTTCTTAATCAGTTAATGTATTACATGTAAATGATACTTTTAGTTTACTTTTCCTGACTTTAAATTGTAATAAATCTTATCCTGTTATTGTACCCCATGGCTTACTCTTGACTTTCTACAGTGCGCACTGAGTGTTTGCCAACGAAATCAAAATATTTAACTTCAAGCCCCTGATTTGTGGCTGCCAATTTCTTTACTCTTAATAACCATAAGTTTTACCTTGTGAAGCAAATGTGCCCTCATGAATGCATCGTAAGTGAACCCAGGCATACTGAAAATCGTGGCGATAGTGCCGATTAACATCTTTTATTTTTGAATTGGCCCGAGCCACGGTCATACTGCCATTTCCTTTCACCAGTTTTTCATTTAGTTGTTGTTTTCTCCTCTCCAGCACTGCCTCAAACTCAGCAAAAGTACGAAATGTCTGCCCTTCGTACAGTTGAAGATTTGCGTCTCCCTCCATGTTTAAGGCAACGAAAAACGACATCGGAAATCGGAAGTACTAGGCTAAATTTAGACCAATAACAATTCCATGCAATTAGTGATGACGTAGTACACTATCTTCCCTACCTATGCACTTCCTTCTATTCCATTAAGAAAGTCTAACCCTGTCTAAATTTATTTTTTTAAAAATGGTTGATAAATTTGGATTAATGCCTAGTGGTGATATATCATCAACAACTATTATTCCATTTCATAACTATGCAACCGATCTAGATCATTTAGAAAATGTAGAAGGTTTTAATGAAAATGGAAAAGAAAGATTTTTTATATTGTTTCAAATTAAATGAAAACGTTATATATGTGAGTGTGCATGAGAAAACCCACAATGTGTCGAAAGAGCTGATTTTGAGAAAAATGGCCTTGAAGTGAAAATATGAGTCCGACACAAACATCCAACTTGGCTGTTGTTTTGGGGGCCGTGCCATGTTACAGGGTAAACTGTAGACGTGCAGTGAACACTACTCACTATGATCTCTATAAAGGCTTTGTAATTAGACTACGGTCTCCTAACAAGATCCAAAAACTTCCGACGGCTGTTGTTTAGGGGACCGTGGCGTGTTACAGGGTAAACTGTAGATGAGCAGTGAACACTACTCAGTATGATCTCTATACCGGCTTAGTTATTAGACTACGGTCTCTAACAGCAATCACTCCAATATTAATGGGTCAATTAGCTATTGCCACTTTTAGGATTAAATGCCGTTTTCTCAAAATCTTGTTTTAGGGGGTCACTGACTTCAATTTATCAGGAATGGCCTCGGGTCTTTTATTATATATACAGAACTCAAAATGTCATGTTTTCGATATATTGTGGCACACTCACATATGTTAGAAATGAAATTACAGATCCACCACCTCAGTTTATAAGTGAAGTAAAAGATAAACCTATGAATTTTATAAATGTTAATAGAAAAATTAAAGTTATACCAGCCAAACATGAATGGGATGTTGATATTCAATTAAGAAGCGATAAAGTATCAACTACAGGAAACAACAAAATATTACTAAAAGTTTACAACTCAGGTCGAATTATGGGAACTTTGGTTCCACTTCCTAGATATAGAGAGACAACAGTTTTAAAACGCCATGAAGAGGAATATTATCTTTCAAACGTTAAAGATGGGCTACGCACCATTCTAACTTTTAATTGTGAATTTGAGAATGAAAAAAATATTCTTGAAGAATTTCCAGTGGGTTCAATTTTAATTATTGAAAGTAAAGTTTTAGAATCTTTTGATGACAAATCAGAAATTATGGATGGATTACAAAAGACTATGATGTTAATTTTAAAAATATTCTCATTTACAAACAGTTTGTGATTCATCGGATAATATTTACACATTTGCCAGTAACTTTAGATGAAATAATTTATTGGTAAAAAATGGATAATGCAGTTAACTTATAAAATTTAGAAAATCTTGATGGTTTTTTATAAAGAGGAGAACTAAACAATTTATATTGTTTTCAATTAAAGAGAAACGGAATAATATAAAAGAGCTGAATTTCCTAAAAAACCTGAATGGGATATCGATATTAAACCAGTTTATGGTGAAAACATAAAAATGATGATTTAATGAAAATAAAACTTAAATTTGAAAATGTAGGCTATGAAAGAATTTTGGGGAAAAGTTGTTTTGTTTCTGAAAAGACCAATAGATCTGATCAGAGTGCCATTGATATTGACTTTTTTAATTCTCAAGATAGAGTCCTTTTTCTATTTGGGGAGCTAAATTCTTTTATTCTAGATCGATTATCTATAAAGAACAAAAAGAATCTATATTAGTTGTAAAATAAGACTATAGAGATAAATTTAATGCCAAGTATTAAAAACAGGAAACATAAATAGGAAACAGATAATCTTTTATTACTTTTTGATACAGATTACCACATTAGTAGAATAAGATTTATAGAATCACCTGTTACAGATGCTCAAATTAAATACTACTAAAATGGAAGACATTTTGACAAATAAAGAAGAATTTAAAGTAGACGAAAGTATTGAAAAATATGAATACCATGAATACAATACAATTACCGGTATAAATTTAAACAGCGGAGGAGAAATTATTAGAATATGTATTGAATTGCAGGATATTTTTACTCATCAAAGTGAAATCTATATAATAGTTGAAGGTAGACTTACAAAAACAGATGGAACATTATATACTGCTGATGATAAGATAACTTTATGTAATAATGGCATAATGTATTTGTTTAATTTTATAAAATATCAGTTATCAGGACAAGAAATTGGAAATTTAAATCACCCATGACGAGGAACAACAATGTTAGGACTGCTCAAGTATCCTCATGACATTTCAAAATCACAGGGACTTAATTTAGCGTGGATAAAAGATACTAACAAGCAAATTAATAATAATGGAGGTTTTGATACAAGACAAAAGATATTGCTAAAATATCCTGATCCTATAGGAACATTTTCCTTTCTAATTCCTCTGAAACATATTTTCGGTTTCGCAGAGGATTATGATAAGATTCTTTATGGAGAACAACTCAACAACTTACTCTGTACAAAAGACCAGATTCTGCCTAAGGAAAAATTATTCTTGATAAAATCTCATGGTATGTTCCACATGTTTTACCAGCAGATCAAGAAAAGTTTGAATTATATAAAATTATTGAATCAAAAGCAATATTAAGTGTTGGTTATAGAAGTAGACAATGTGATTCAACAACAGTTCCTATAGCAACCCAGTTTTCATGGAGGTTATCTGTAAAAGCTTCTCCTGTTTAACCCAGATGGATCATAATAGCTTTTCAAACAAAAAATAGATCTGATCAAAAAGAAAATGCATCGATATTCAAATAATCTAGATGTCAGAAATATTAATGTTCAGTCAAATTCTAGGCGTTATCCAGAGGCCGATTATCAAATATCGTTCCTTAAGTTTCAATTCTCTAGAGTATATAATATCATTTAGATCAAAATTCTATGATATAGATGAATCATTTAGCAATCCAACTATTACCACTTATTGATTATCAAACACATTATCCGTTATTTGTGTTTGATGTTTCAAAACAAAGTGAAAGGTTAAAATATAGTGCATTTAATAAAAATGTTCCTGCAGATATCACAGCTTATGCTTTAGTTATTTCTGATAAATAATTTTATTTCAATCTGATGGAAGGAGTATGGTAGTTATTCAAAGTTAACGAAGTTATTCAATGTTAATGAAATTAATCGAAGCTAACCTTCTCTACCATTTCATATACAATAGTAGTAATCATCAGAATATGGAAGAGTTTTAATACCGTCTTTTATCATCACAAGGACTTAGAGCTTTCTTATTTATTTCTTTTATGTACATTTTATGTTTATCAAAATTTAGTACATTCATCTTTCGATATTTAATTTCGTCATTAAATAAACAGTTTTTGTAATCTTCAAATGTAACATCTTTATTAATTGTTGTTTTTGAAATACCTTTTAATTCTTTACATGTTGTTGATGATGATGATGCTTCTCCAACAACTTCATATGCAAATTACCTTACTTCTAGGATAAACTATTTCACTCATGATTTTACCATTTAGTTCATCTTTGAATTTATTAATAACTTTTTTGTTCTTTGGAGAATAAAGAAAATGATCTTTTGGATAATCACTTGTGTCTATTATTTATTTCATATCTTCATAAACATCTTCAGTTCTAAAGAAAGGGTCTAAGAGCGGATATCCCGGATATCCCCGCCTTTTACACACATTATGGAATGTCACAGGCACATTTTGGAAAGACATTATACTTATGAAATTAAATTAAAAGACGAAACGATAAAGAAACGCACATTTACACAAAACAGTCTCTATCTCTGTATCCTTAGATAACAAAGCCACCCTAGTACGAGACAACGTGCACAATATCCTGGTCTTATTCGTGGCGACTAGACTCTCATCTGGAGTGGGCATGTGGGTTGCTCGCCTTGGGACTCCGTAAGGCTTAACTCTAACACAAGGAAAAACCAGATAACCAACTAATCATCTTCTGCTAGGTTACATCAGGTTACACAATAGGGCATTATTATACCATATTGTATTGTAAGGCGCACAATACTAGGTTAGTACTAACAATGAAGCGTCTAGAATAGGAACGAGCATGGGACAAAAAAAAACAAAAAAAAAAAAAGAATGAATCGGTATCAAATCCGACAATTTCATTAGATTTCCATAGTTCAATTGATACATAACTAGCTTAGAATAATCAAGAACACACATTCCGAGATAAATCGGTTTATTAAATATATTGATGTTATATTATTAGAAATACCAATTAGGTTTTCATTAACTTTTTCCGTACGTCGCTATTTTCCCTGGGTCCGTACGTCGTGGTAAATTTTGTTACCAGACTGTCCCGTATAGAGAAAAATGCAGGTTATGCCTATCCGTACGTCCTGGGAACAATTGTTACCACACTGAGACACGTGTAGAATAACACGCTTTCAGTCGGTCTGTCCCTCGTGGTCACAAATACTATCCAATGCAGCTAGGGACCACTTTTTGTCAAAAGAAACGTTCTGTGGGATGTTTATTCTCTAAATTTATAATTGTATCACAGTGGGCCGACCACCGTGATTCTTACTCTTAGCCAGGGCGCTAGAATAATAATGGTGCTCGCCTTATAGTTTTCTTTCAGCTTCAACCTGAATGGAAACAAGGTGAGTAATTGTAGTATGTAATTGCACAAAGATAATTATACTCGTGTGAATTTCAAACGATGCTCTGTAATGTCGTCCATCCCACCTCCACGTGCAACAATCAGGTAAGTTTTATTATCTAAGGCAGCTTTCTGCCAGTACAGGAAAAAGCCTCGCAGGTGCTTATTTTTTTCAATATACATGTACAATGTATACATGTACTATCTTATTATAGTCTTCTGACTACGCTACCGTATTCTTTTCTAATCCTCACCCTATCTTAATTGTTTTTAATTTTTGTAGCAAACTGTACTATTTAGTTCGAAATTATATCGTGGGATCAGACCTATCATTACAGCATTGTAAGAAAGCCACATTATTTTTTTCACCTCTAGTTGCGTACTGCAACAATCAGTTGTACGACACTATTACGGTGTCCAAAAAAGTAAAGTTTGAGAAAACACAGTACAACCACAATGCGGAAAAAGAATTAAGTCAGTCTTTGGGGGCAAAGGCTGACTTAATGTGGGCCCAATATTTCTATAACACTTTAACAGTTAACACTGCCTCATCAAACCCTACCGCACTGGAAGATAAGGCGAGAGCGACAAATGAGAAGGATAAGTACATGACTCAGTGTCAGTTTATCCTATTCCTATCCGCATAATAAATTGAACAAAATGAACTTCAGAGGCGGTAAATGAGCTGTGTGGTCCATGAGAAAGACAATCACTTAAAATAATAGATACGGAAAGAGTCAAATGGTGAAATCAAAGTGCAAGATTCCCAGAAATGCAAACGTTTCTGATTTGGGTGCTAATGATTACAAGTGATGTTTTCGGGAACAAAAATACTTAGATCCAAAAAACTGTCACCCCCGCCGCCCCAGAACAATTTGAAATTTCAACTTAGGCTATTCAGCACCTTCGAAAAATCAAGACTTACTTGTGAAAACTGAATAGATTTGGTGCTAAGTGATTTGTATTCGTCGAAGCGGCGAGCACACTTGAAGTCGAGATCTAGATAGACTAGGTCAAGATCTGTGTCGCACATCAGCTGATCAAGGCAAAGTAGACCTAACAAGAAAGTGTGTGAGAACAGTAGACATGCGTGAAAGTTATTTTCACGAATAGTAGTGATGATTTTTTTATACCATGCTCAGAGGCGCTCATCCGAATGACAGCGTTGAGTGCTCATCCCTGGCCGATCGAGTTTTCACTCGTGACGGCGATGGCGAATATGGCAGTATTCTTTAGTTGTGTTACGGCCCCATAAAGGCAGTTAGAGACTGTCGGGGTATCTGGGAGGTAGCGGGATCTGAGGTGTTTTAGTACTTGGCACTCCGCCAGGATGTGCTCGAATGTCTCCTGCGGGGACCCGCAGTGCCGGCATACTGGCTCACGGAGTCGGTTGAAACGATTTAGATGTGCGTTCAACTGGACATGTCCTGTCCTCATACGCTGTATAATAGTCGCGTATTTACGCTCTAGTGTCAATATCGGGTCTTTGATGTCTGGTTTGGTTTGCTTATGATACACCCTACGTCCTTTATCCGAGTTTGCCCACTGATCTAACCATTTCCTGCGTCCGTGAGCGCGGATTCTGGCTCGGGCTGCTTGGTAAGACGTTGGGTGCTTTGGCTGTTCGCCTCTGGTCCCCTGTTTTGCTAGGCTATCTGCAACCTCGTTGCCCCGGATTCCTATGTGCGCGGGGATCCACTGGAGGTGGACCTCGACACCGTATCCACTTATGATCTGGTGTCAGATATGTCTGATTTTATCTGCGCCATGTGCCTCGGGCTTGTGGTTGAGCGTTTGGACGGCCATCAGTGTGGCCCTTGAGTCTGAGAACACAACAACATCTTCAGGCGATACTGTTCCGTTTTCAAAGCCGTTGAAAACCGCAGTCGCTGTCACCTCAGCGTCGAAGTTGGAGCCGTTCGCCCCACAAGGAGATCTTTTCGGTGTCGGTGCCGTCAGAGTAGTAGATTATTGCTCCGTACCCCGCATTCGTAGTCGCCTGTACTGCCGAGCCGTCAGCGTTCGGTCGCTGGCCATTGGTTGCAGTGGCAGGCTATACTCTAGGCCTGCTCGGACGTAGGCTAGGTATAGCTGTCTGAGAACCTTCCCAGTGGCACCCCAGTTGGTACTGGCGAGCATCTTTAACAGTGTTAATCGCCTCCTAGCCTCAGACTCGAGCTTGCTGACGTGCGTTTGCAAGTTGAGCCTGCTGTCAAGAGTGATGGTGGCTTTCTGGGCGTGTTTGCCGTTGGTGAAGAGTTGATAAACGGTCTTATCGACGTTTATCTCCATCTTCCACAATCGGCAGTAGGAGGTTAAGGTCTCGCTGTAGCCATTGGACATGCTTTCCTGTCCTCCAGATTACCATATCATCGGCATACATCGCTTTTTCGCATCTCAGGTGCTGGGTAAGGTCGCTGGTGTAACGCTGAACCTTGCGGCAGGCCATTCTCCATGGTGAGTTGGCTTGAGGTCAGTCCGTTTACTCTGGTGCGGACTGTTCGATTGTGCAGGAAATCTTTTACCCATCCGTACAGATTTCCCTTGACCTCCGCCTTGAGTAATTTAAGGAGTAACCCACCTTTACACACCTTGTCGTACGCTTGTCTGAGATCGACGAATACGGCGATCGTATGCTCCCGCCTATGGAAACCATTATTGACCGCTTGGGTCAATCGGATAAGCTGGTCCATCGTCTGCCTGCCACTACGGAAGCCCGCCTGGTGTTTGTCTAGAAGACCGCGCTCTTCTAGATACCAGGTCAGCCGGTAGTTAACCATCCTCTCTCCTACTTTGCAGATGCAAGAAGTAAGGGAGATTGGCCTGTAATCTGATGGTTCGGTACCATCTTTGCCTGATTTAGGAATCGCTGTCACCACTGCCTTTTTCCAGTCAATAGGGAGTTTTCTCTCGTGCCACGTTCTATTTATTAAGGCTAGGAGCCATTTCTTTTCCGTTGGGCCCATCTGGAGCAACATCTCGTTAGAGACTTTGTCCGGGCCTGGCGCTTTACGATTTTTACACTTGCCAAGTGCTCTCACCAGTTTCTCTGCGATTGTTCGAGCTGACGCCTGACCTTACGGAGCCCCTTGTCTGTGTTCGTAGCTTTGCCACTCTTATTTGTACTGGCAAAGTGTCGGTTAAGCATGATTGCACGCTTCTGGTCTGTCACCGCGACCGTCCCGTTTGCCCGTATCGGAGCGACATTCTTCACACTTTGCCTCCGATTAAGGCGATTCAGGACGGTCCACGCTCGGCCACCACTCGGGTCCACGTTCAGAGACTCGCACAGGTTTAACCACTTTGCCACTTTGGCGGTCAATCTGTTATATTTGATTCTGGCCGCCGTGGTCGTTTTTGCTTTTCTTCTCGCCCTCTTACGCTGTCGCACCGCCTGTTCAAGTTCCTTTGACCAGGGCAAGCGATTTAGGGGCTGCAGTCCTCGCGGAATACTCCGCTTAGCAGCTGCGAGCACGGCCGAAGTCAATACGGCGTTAGCTTCGTCAATAGAACCCTGGTTGGGGTCCACGTCGTTCAGAGTTAAACCTAAAGTCTCTCTGAATTCTTCCCATCTGCCTCGTTTATAGTTCCAGTTCAAACGCTTCTCCTTCTTCTTAGCTGTTTTAGTCTGGATTTGTACGAGGAGGGGAAGATGATCGCTACCTACGTCCTCGAGGACTGCGTAGCTGTGTCTGGTAACGAGGTCAGCAGATAGAAGCGTAATGTCGGGCCGACTCTCCGCGCCATTTGCTCGATGCAGGCACGTGGGCACGGAGTCAGCTGATTGTATCCGAACCAGGTTAGAACTTAAGAGGAGATCTTCGACGTTTGTTCCTGCAGTGTTCGTGGATTCTGGGGCGTACCCCATTTCAGGACTTCGTGCGTTGAAGTCTCCTCCGATGATTGTGTTATTCAAGGTAGCCTTTGTCAACCCTAGGTCGCAGGTGACCGTTGGGGGATTATAGACGTTAGTGATGGTAAAGGCCACGCCGTCCTTCCATACTGTAAGGGTGAGGGTATCAGTTTCACCACTGCTCGTCAGGGCGTGCTGTCTCACAGCCGTAATGTCACTGCGGACCAATGTGGCAATGCCTCGGCACTTGGTGCACGAGCATGTGTATACCCTGTGACGTGCGCGCCTCTCCCATTCAGTAGTGTCTCTTGAAGGAGAGCTACATGGATATGTTTTGATTTCAGGAGCTTAGTTAGCTCCAGGACCTTCGGGCGAAGGCCGCAGACGTTGAGCTGCAACATGTTAAGTGTTGCAGGGGGATCCCTCGCCGCTAGGGTCCCCTTGTTAGTTTTCACACTCGCATTCACACTCGCATTCGGACACAGGTTACCAGTAGCATACTTGCGTAGAGGGACCTGGCAACTACCATCCGCCCTACGGAGAATATTAGTAGGTTTCTCAGCCCTACGTTTATTTTTGCCATATTGTACCATCATGATTAGTGGGTATTTGTTGCTGCTTTGGACCCCTTTCAGACAAATGGAGGCTGATGACAGCCTGAACCGAATGATTCGTATCACGTCGTATCACTTTCTCATCCGCCAGCGTGCGATCATTGTCTTGTTTAGGTTATTGTCACGTTGTGCTTGCTGCACGACATCTCGAAGGATCGATCTGGTCAGTCCCCGGCCCTCAATCGGGGACTGCCACCACTGCCTTCTGCTTAGCAATTTGCCCCAATCTGCCTACAACAACGGAAAGCTCCCAGTGTTTCACGGCCTCGGGAAGGTCAGCCGTCAGCCCGTCCCCGTTAGCCAGCCCCCAGCTTGGGCTGCCCCGCTGCTACCACGTGGCGGTCGAGAAGAAATTCTCCCCGGGTCTCTCCAGACCTGGGATCGGGCTTAACCGGAGCCCGGAGGCTGCGGAATGGTCATAGGCGAAACGGTGATCATCTGCTAGTACCACTGGTTCGCATGCACCTTGTACGAAGGACCCACCGAGACAGGACCAGTATTCGACTACAGTAGTCGGTTTCCCGGAAAGACTGCAACAGCAGGACCCTCGGAGCAGCGGAATGACAGCGTTAATGACGTAGATTTTGGTCGCCTGAAGCGTGATTGCGGCGTGGTGTTTTTCACAGATCGAACTGACATCGGACCGATAGCTTAACAACGATGCCAGGTGGCGTGGTCGGACGGCCAACATCAAAACCACGCCTATCCGAGGTTGTAACTATCGAGACACGCGGTCGGTCGTAACGGGATGATGTAATATTATCGAGACACGCGGTCGGCCGCCACGGGATGAGGTAATATTGTATAGTAAGGGGAACAAACCTGCGATCCAAGTTAAACAAGGGAAATAATCAAAATTTTACAAGCGATACCTCGCGGAGAGGCCCGCAAACTTCCAGAAATTTGATGAGACCCGGACTCCGATAAATTTTTAAACAAACAAAAATTTGTGTCCTTGCACAAAAAAAAAAAAAGCCGCATGACTCGCACATTGACCGGCTCTATACTCTAGTAGTAGGAAGCCTTGAGTGATGATGCATCTTAGTGAATGACGCACCTTCCAGCTTGACTTGACTTCACCACCACACTTTTACTGGTAATTTCTAGATCTACTTAGCGTAGACTACTGCTCATTAAATTTTGTGCACTTGGCTAGTTTTCATTGTTGATTAGATCTTGATCGGGGGGAAGACCTTCCGTCTAGACGCCAGTCTGTTTGTATTGTAGTCTAGATTTCTAGATCTAGATCTAAATAGATCTCTTTGAGATTCCAAATTAATGGTGGCGGCTGTTCTGCAAATGTTTCTTTAGACTTTGATCTGCCTCTTCTTTGGTCTAGGCCTAAGTACACATGTAGATCTCGTCTAGAATCTAGGTCTAGTTTATTTCATTGTCTGATTTGAGTGCTTGAGATCAATTTCTACTCACTATTCTTTTAAATGCTAGAGTTTTCATTGTTGTTATTATAGGCTAGCCAAGGTGTTTAGATTCCACTACAGTGAGTTTGTCAATGTCTTATTCTTTGAGATCACAATTTAATTTAGAGATCTCAATTAACCTCTACTGGCTCTAGTTTAGGCCACTTTTCGAAAAATTTCTCTTGATCTTAGATCTAGATCTAGTGTAGAATTTGTTCCATGTCTGACTTGAGTGTTTGAGACTAGAGATACAACCTAGATCTAGATCCAGATCTAGTTTTGATATAGACGCTAAGGTTGACTTCCAGTTTCTGGTTGGTTTTTTTTTTTACTGTTGAGGCCACATACAGATCTAGATTCTAGATCTTTATATGTTTCCATATCACAATCCTGCAAGACAGTAGGTCTTAATAGTAATAGATCTAATGCACTCTTTTTTTCCAGAGTATGAGATAAATTCTAATTTTGACTGTTCGCCAATTTCCACCCCGACCGTCACCAAGGGGGGGGGGGGGGGGGAATCGATTTGCCAGATTCCATCCAGTTCAACGTGATCCTCCATTGCATGAGTTTGGCCAGGCAGCCCCCCCTCAATTCTTGTGAATGTAAGTTTCTGGTGTTACGTGATAGCCTAGCCTATATTGTATAAAAGTATGGATGTTATTTCATGGTTTTGTGTGTTAACTTTTTGAATTTCTCTGAGTATAAATTAGACTTTAGAAGAACAGTAGTAATAAAGTATTAGTTCTAAGTTTGGGAGGATGTGGGTCGTCGAACCCGCCCCCCCCCTCCCCCCACCCCATAAGGAAGAAAAACTGACCCATCCGTCTTGTGTCATATAATATGACAGTTGGTTAGCTCAATAACTTGAATAAGCAGTCTAGCTGAAATTTTACAGAAGTTGGAGAAAAATCAATTTTTGTGCCCAGATAAGCACTTTTTGTTAACTTGTTAATTGAGCATATAAACAGATATGCCAACCATTCCGATTTGATCGGTAGACCTATCATTCCGACTTTTCTTTAAAAACGGGCGTGGTTTCCGATTAGTTAGGCCGGTATTCCGATTTTCAATAATTCCCGCAGTCAGCTTTTTTTCTCTTCCTTTTTGTCTTCTGAACTCTAGTTTTTAACTGTAACTTTGCAAAATCCACTGAATCAGAATATGGTGATCATTTCGGGAATAAACCGGAAGTTTTACACACCATTTAGCGATTTGTTCACTTGCCACAAGCATTGTTTTAAATATTGTTTGTATGGCGGCGATTCTAAACCTAGCAGGATGTATTTCGCCCGAGTCCAAATGATAGGCTATACATTTTGGGGGCGACTCACTTCCCTAACTTCCTAAGATTGCCTTTATTGATTTAGATTTTTTTTTTTCTACACACAACCGATTGCAGTTTGAATTTTTCTGTTTCTTGTGAATCAAATTCCTCAACTCATTGGTGTATGCAAGTTGTAACAGAATTTGTACTTAACACGAGGTTTAAAAGTTAATGAATGATTTTCATGTATAGATCTAGACTTCTATGCATGCATCCCATGCATTTTCTCTCCATTGATTAAAATGTGAAAGCTTGATTTATATAAAATATACACAAAATAATAATATCTGGTATATCATTCATAAGGTCTATCATTTTTCATGTCATGGTAAGGCCACAATCATGCCTTAGTTTAGATCCTCTATCAGGACCAGAGCTGTAGCAACACTTCTTTTCTGTTGAAATGCTCTATATGGACTGACCTTACACTTACAATAATTTTAGAGCCAGTTGAAACTTACCTTTAAACTGGTCATCTAAGTATCCAGGGTTACATTATTTGTTTTAATGAATTTTGAAATTTTCTACATATTTGCAGACTCATCATCAACAAGAGCAGCAGTAGCATCCCTTTCTCAACAGTTCAAACGTCTGCCAATCTATGATACAATCATTATAAAGGTAGCTGTGGCTGGTAACCAACATTTTATAGCCTGGAAATTTGAAGACATTCTGTCCTGAATTTTATCAAGAATAAGTCTGCCATATATCAGAACAACAGGTTTGTCCAACATTTGAATGACTTTCAAAGGACTTAGATAGAAGATAAACTATTTTATGCAAGAGGTGTCCATTTTTTTTCCTTCGAGCCCGTCAATTATTTAGAAAGCATGAAGTCTTAAAATATTATATATCATCTTCATGCATAGTTCTTTCTTAACTTAGAAGTTACATCCCATATGAAGTATCCTTATTGAGCTTAGAATGATTTTGCTGTTTACTATTAGGGAAGATTTTGATTGCTTTTGAAAACTAATCATTGTTATCAGCCTGACTTTGTACAGTGTATTTTCTTTTTATTTTCTTTTTAGAGAGATGAACTGTTCAGGAACTTTAGTGCCAAGGCTCTGCAAGACAAGATCCAATTTATGCAACTTAAAAATTCAGAACACAGGATATGACTAGGTTGCAGTGGTGTCAGTTTTGCTCATTACATTTACATTTGAACTTTTCTTTCTTTCTTCTCTTTTTTTCTTAAGTAATCAATACTATTGGACAGATTTGCAAATCAATTAACAATCAAATATTGTAAATCTGAATGACTTTAAAAGAACTTAGCAATTGTGTTAAATATTTCTTAGCCAGCTCTACACCGGAAGCTCAATGAAAAACAAATCAGAGACAGCGCATTCACTAAATTTGACTTCTTACTGGATTTGTAGTGAGATACTTCCACTGTTTGACAAATTATTGAGAAGTGTAGTTGTAGAAACTGACTCTTAAAATTCCTGGTTGGAAGATACGGGTAAACTTTTGTTTTTATAATGACGAGGCTTCTTTCTGCTACATATGCTTGCCATTGAGTATATTATATTATAGGAAGTGAAGTTTATTCATAACTAAGACAATGTTATTACAAAACTAACACGTACATACAGTGTTCTTAGCTCAAGCCATCTTATTTATAGATTATTTAGAGCTGTCCACATTACATTATTTAGCACACCGTCAACATGACTCTTCTGTATCTTTTACAGAGCTCTACACTCAACATCCTGAGAAATACTACAACTGATCAAGCAAATATTGGTACCACTTCAACAAGGCAGCTTAGGCTTCTCTGTTGATGTATGTTCAAAAGTTAGACCCACTGGACTGAATTATTATTAACACCTGCTGAGATTTCTTGTGAAGTGAAGCTGAGATGGATGAAAACATTCATCATCTCATCATGGCCTTAAATATTAATTATTATGATATTCGCGACCGTAAATTATCATGTTTATTCTCTTTTCTCTGCTTCTGCTTGATTTAGGATTTTCAACTCTTTCTTATGTAGCAGCAGAGACTGAGAGACACTTTTAACAAGTTTTATCCAGCAAATTAAGTTACTGAAAAGTCAAATGGCCATACAAGTCTTTGCCTTAGCTGATGAAGTAGTGAATCATCATGTAGATTTGGTGGAACTAGGAAATATACCCAGACACAGTGTGCCCATGTAGATATTATTGATACCAAGATCAAACGGTTCTTATAGGATAATCACATGAAAATGCCAAGTGAGGAATATTTTACATGTCCATAGCACTAACAGTATGATTTATTTGGCGGATCATATTATTTTAATATTTTTCTACAACATTGTATTTTATCATGGTGGAACCCCAATTCATCCAGGTGTTCATACATTATGTCAAATACATGCTGGCCAAAGAGGATGCGAGATTGTGAATGAAACATTATTCAGTGTATTTATCTTTAACAGAATGCTTTCTCAAGAAACTGCAACTGTTACAGTTGGTGTCATGTAATTTGATGTATACAGAATGGCCAATAGCCATAACTCCTTTCACTCTCTCACCTTGTACTTTCTGTCACCATTTCACTATTCTCACAGACTATCAATGTTTTGCAGAGTCTTACAGTTACACAGTGCTGTTTTATTTGTCATAATCACTTACGTACATAAATAAATGAAATTATTGGTATAGATTTTCAATGAAATGACATAATACAACAAACCTAAGGGAATACCAGTGCCCAGCAGGTTTTGTGTGTATTCAGGTTGTCATAAGAGTGGATGGTCATTCTTCTATGGCAGTTTTGTCTTCTGAGCTTAACTAGTCAACATGTTGATATTTTCTTAAAGGAATTTATGCATAAGGTTACATATTGCGGTGTTGTTTTGTCTGTTTTAAAATTTTGAAATCATTGAATGAATTCACACCGTGGGCCTACTTTCTTCGTTTCTTTCATTTTAAATTGTCTGTGTGTCATCATTTTTAAAAAAAAACTTTTTCTGCTCTCTCAATTCTGACTTTCATTGCCATTCCAATAAATGTAGCCCAGGTAGTTTATACAGTAAATCTAGACACATGGAGATTGGAAGCAAATCTCATGAACTGGATATTTTGTGATAGATTTTGTTCAGAGGTTAGAACAGCTGAAGTAATTATGACTAATAATACTAATATGACAATGGACATAAACTATCTACCAAGTGGTCATCTTTATAAAATCTTAATTTTCATGAAGTTCTCGGTATGCTGTTTCTCACACTTAACTGTGCGGTATGAACTATTTTATCTAAGATGGATGAATGATATTCCAGCACATTTTCACTATCTGGTCTCAACACTAATATTTTAAGCTGGCCATTGCACATTTTTGCCAAGATCATAGACTCCTACTTTGAAAAAATTGAGAAAAAGTTCACAGGTGTAAAACAAAAGTTGTTCGATGCAAAATTTTAAAACAAATAACCACTAGAAATGTAGATCCTTCTTTCAGTAAAAGAGGATGATAATAATTTGATTTTTTTCTAACGCCGGAATTTGCAAAAATTGAAAGTTTTGGGGGCAACTGATGCCCATCCAAATATGATAATATGTTTGACAAATGTCAATGGGCGGAGACAAGAAAAGGTTGATGAGTTTAGAAATGCTCTAACAAGAAATCAGACAGCTATTACACAGTATGCTCACACTTTGCTATACTTCCGACATTATCTCGGTTTTATTCTTTGGACGATGTTTGTGGACAAAGATAAACTTTAAGAAAGGCTGAACATTCATGATAACACGGTCATGTCAGGCTAAAGTAACAACAGATGTTGAGTCTGTTTCCCTTTCTTAGTCCCGGTACTAAGAGATCACAATATCAGGTCAGTTTTATATCTCTGCCACAAATTCTTCTACCCAATGCAGACGCCAAATTTCACACAATTCAGATAAATTGGCATCTTCGGTGAACTATCTTACTTTCGTAATAACGCCATTTGGGACGGATTTTGCACCTTCACCTCGACGTTACGGGAAAATTCTTTTTTCACACCAGTCCGTGACCGTAGGTGTCGTGCATGCGCAGTAGCCCCTGTGACGCTCTCGGGCCTTACGTTTACGGCTACCGACGCACAGGGAAAACTCTCTACTAGGTGAGATCAGCGGTCGGTACGTCTAATCCTCCAATCCTTTCAATTCGAGAGTACTTCTTGTACTTGGGTAATGAAATCGCTCCTAAAAAAAGTATGGAATCTGAAGAATTTTATATTTCATTTGAGCATAGAAATTAAGATTCCTCGATAATTATAGAATTTTCTAATGAATTCTCTAATGAATGTAATGATTTAAAAATCTTGAAAGAGCATTTCCCAGTCCACTGTGATTTATTAAAACAGAAGAGTGTTTATCCTTATGAATACAATGATTCAATTGATAGATTAAAAGAAAAACATTTGTCTCCTATAAAAATTTCTTATACAACGAATATTAACACACTATGAACGTACTTTTAAAAACAGACGTTTTGCTTTGAGCATTTCAAAGGTTCAGAGGGTTTTCTTATATCATCCATGTTATTGTTTCCCAGCTCCAGGATTAACATGACAGTGCGGTCTCAAATACACAAGAATTTAAAATTAGAATTATTATTATCATTATTATCAACAGATCCGGACGTGGTCATGATGTTTGAGATGGGAATATTCAGGAGTTTTATTGCCACGATATGTTAGATCAAAGGCTTAAGAGAATTAATGTTCAAACCTAAAGTAGTTTGAAACAAAGCATTGATATATTTCAGGCTTCCTTTATTCATTTAAAGTCCATTAAGAACTCAATTTCAAAAAAGTATTTTAGGTTTTTTTAAGAAAGATATGCATAAAAGCACACTGTATACTTTTATTAATAACCAGATTATTTGTATGGCCAACAGTAAACAGACACTGACATGGAAGACGAGTCTGGATGTAGGGAGACTTGCCACCGAATAATAACGAAAAAGATTTTAAACTATTGATTTTTTGTGTCTCTAACCGGATTAAAATCTACATTTTGAAGAATTGATGACAATATCTCCTGAGAACTGAAAATATGTATGAAGAACTGGTGGAAAAAATAAGTTCATTGCAACCGACACGCTTCAAGCATTTTCATGGTATTAAGTCAGGCACGTCTCATAAAAACTAACAGGTGGAAATTACTTGTACACATAAATTGCATCTAATTCTTGACTTCAACAGCTCTGAGCTTGTAACTTCAATTTTGGACATTTTGTGCCTCCCTTCATAAAACAGATGTATTTCATCTTCATTTAGGTCTAGGTAAAAATATTCCATTTCCTTACACTCTATACTAAACCAGTAATTTAGTAGATTGCAACTTTTTAAACAATAACAATTTATTTACCAATGTTATTATTTTTATTTTCTTTGGAGTTTGCTTTCAGATAAAATGCTATTGCTCGAAGACTACTCCACCCAGAGTCGAAATACCAGTAACATGTTCAGTACTCCCAAACTGTGGGGGGAAAAAATGAAATAGCGGATGTTAGCTCTAGATCGATTCCCACAACGTGTAAATCGCATCCACGCTAGAAATCACTATAAACCCTGCTATATTTATATATATTTACAATTTTTACAAGGGTTGGAAGACTTTATTGTAGAATGGGAGAAAATAATTATTACTTCCAAATAATAAAAAAAAACGTTCATGCTCAGGCCATAGTCTTCTTTGTAGGCGGTAGATGTCCATCTTAGGAATTAAAAAGTTTTTACTGTCTGCAGAGGATATGAGATGTACCTCGATAGTCAAAAGATAGGTTTCAATTTTTTCGTTTTTCTGCCGGCAGACAATGCAAGCTCTTCAGTTCAGGTGATGCATGATCTCTCTTCTTTTTCTTAAAGACTAAACATTATTCTGTACTATTTAGTTTTTTTAATTTTGTCTTGCAGAAGGACAGTCTAATTTTCAAAATACAAGGGAGTTGACTAGTAGGGTGGCATTGTCAGTGTGCCCTTCTTTGTTGTTCTTAATTTCTATGTACATTCTTCGAATCAGGTGATTGATTTCACTGGCCATGATAAATCATTATCGAACTGAAAACCAAGATTTCTACCGCATTTCAAAAATCGGATGGTATTATTTCCGGCATTCATCTCGAATCGACGTTGTCCTTTCATCGCCTACCAGCATAGCCCCAGTTTTATCTTCATGAATAAACTGAAGCATCAATTTTTTTTTGTCCATGCACTCTTCAAAACATAATATTCAATTTTCGGCCTACTGGAGGTGGTCATCTATGTTACTCATGTTACCGATCCATAAATTGAGATTAATCGTTCAATTTCCTTTACAAGTGGCTGCCTAAGTACTAGTACAGAATCTTGGGGAACGCCGC
The DNA here is from genome assembly GCA_963931925.1 of Onchidella celtica. Classification (NCBI taxonomy): domain Eukaryota; kingdom Metazoa; phylum Mollusca; class Gastropoda; order Systellommatophora; family Onchidiidae; genus Onchidella; species Onchidella celtica. The sequence continues at coordinate 25,926,921 of OZ007573.1, read as the reverse complement.
ACATGACATGACGTGGATTCTTTCCCTGTAAATGCAGCAACATTACCTTAACAAGCAGATTCTTTACGACGCACGAGTACTATTAATAAGCTGACTGATACGTTTCTACAAGATTTTTTTCAGGTGAGAGACATTAGCTGGTGTAGAAATAGCCTTTTCAAGAATTTTATACCTTTTCGGTAAATTTGATACAGGTCTATAAAGATGTTTTTTGTTCAGCATTCCAGCATGGATCACACGTAAACCAAACATTATTTTGTCGATCTTGCGGCATGTCCGAAGAACAATACAATACCAGAAAATTACAAACAAATATTTAGAGAAAGGCTTTATAAATACCCTGATCAAAGGCCACTCACGGCTCAGTAGAAGCCGCCTCCTTCTCATAATTCAGACCACTCAGACCACTCTGTCTTTATCCCTGAAATTACATGCAATCAATTGCCTCAAATCTTATATATCTAATTCCCAAACAGAACGCTTTATTATCTGCTCCGACATTGTCTTGACTCTTTTTTTAAAGCCCCAAAAAACCCCAATGAGATCATTAGGCAGTAGAAACAACACTTCGTCGCCAAGGCAAGTCTTCACACGTTGTCCACCCTGTGCATGAAATTGTTTTCTGGTGGATCCCCGGCCACTGGCATAAAGGTAAAAGAAACAGCAAACACCCTTGCCAAAGAAACATTACAGCGTATGCCAGAAAACCTGAAAATACCATACACCGAGCTTAAACCCGATGTTGATAAATTCATTAAATTGAGACGGCTGGAAACAACAAGAAACAATTCATCCAAGATCAACTTGGTGAGTGATTCTCTCAAAGAAATCGTGTCCTTAGCAGACACCTTTTTTTGAAAACTCAGTTGCATGCTTTGAATAACCGATTTTCATTGAATGTGTAGCTTCCATGCATAATTTCGAAAAGTATTTTTGTAACGCAAAGCCACAGTGCGTTCTGTCCTTTATGGGATATTATTTTCAGATATTAGTAAACACAAAACAGATTTTGAGAATCTTACCAATCTGATAAAATGTATTAAAAATTTTATTTGTGAAATTTAGAAGCTCTGAATACGAAACATAAATAAAATACCCAAATGCGGAAAGAGGCAAATACAAAACAATTTAATCTAAAATATGACACGGCATGGACTGTCTCTTTTAATTTTACCTCCTGATCCGATTATATTACATCAAACAGGTCAACAGGCTCTTGGTATGTTTCAAAGATTTTGAGTGGTGTAATGGAAATATCCTTCCAACGAATCCTGACATTCTTCCAAAGCCTATGGAGATCTGGGTGGACCAAGGCTGTCAATACTGATGATATAAAAATACATTGGTAACACCGCTTACAAATTAACACTGCTTGCTTTACAAACTAACATGGCAATTAATATGTTCCGTATTTTAAGTCAGTTACTTCTACCTTCTTTATGCTGACTACATCTACTTGTGTTCGAATCAAATTAAAGTAGGCTGAAAAGGGGTTTCTACTTTTTTTGTATTGATATTGGCGCTGGAAACGGCAGAGATAAGTTTCTGGCTGAGTCTGCTGGCTGAACATGGCTGCTAGCTACACAGAACTTAGTTCAGGCTGGCCACCCGTCTCAGGTGGTGTCAGATAACAATCAGCTACCTGGTGTGCGTCCAGGTGTGACAAAGTCCCGTGCCTGCTATTTTTTAAAGGCATTTTGCTCATTTTTCCCTACTTTTCAATTTGTATATCTCCATTATTATTCAACATAGAAAAGTAAACAAGAACTCATTTTAAAGATTATCTTCAGTAGTTTATTAAAATGAAGTGAAATTTATAATCAACCCACCAACAGATATCAATCAACGCTTTCAAAAACCTCACCACCATCACATCGTACTTATGTGTAATTAAGTGCTTAAAATCAATATATTCACTGACATGCAATTTTGACACAGACTATACAGACAAACTGCATCCTATTGTCAAATACATGTGAAAAAAGCAGAGATGATTCAATAAAACTAAAGCGGCAATTATCACTTTTAAAAGGCCATCACCACTTCATAAGGAATTAAAATTTCGACACTTGAGCTGAAAACGTGTCAAGTAAGAAGAATACAATCATTGTATGGATAGTAAACAAGGAAATACTTATTAAATCTGTAACATCAAAACTGGTAAGGTGGACTCCAAAATAAATTCACCATTAACAGCCGTAGTCATGTATAATTATTATAAATTAATTGCATGAAAAATACACATGTGTCCCACATGCTAAAGTAAATGTAACGTTTTACAGAAAAGTTAAATCATATACATTTAATCAGTACAGTATATTTTAGATCTGTTCATCCTGGCAAAAAGAAAGACTTTAAATGTTAAAGGAGGTTGGCATCGTAAGCTCAAAAGATCACGAACTCCAAATATCGCTCCATTCCTTATTCACTCCCCCTCTCTCTTTCTTGCTTCTCTGCTCTGCCTCTCTCTTTCTTCCTTAAACTCCCTCCGCCCTCTCTCTTTCATATCTTTGGCCCTTTAACCTCAAACACGGCAGCTGACAAAAACTAACTGATCACTCTTTTTCCTTCCTTTGACCTTAGGAACAAGGATGAGCAAGTTTTGTGATACTTGAGCCAGATGTTTTCTCATTACTATGATAAGTTTCTTGTTTTCACGAACGATACCATGAGACTGAATTTCTAAAATCTTCACGGCAGTGATTTGGTTTCATCCAAAATGAAAACTTTTGATGTGCCAGACTGTGGAACAGCTTTCTGTCTTTTGGCTGGACGGCGACCTGTCGCACTCACAGCCATGCCCTGGGCACAAAGTGAGCACCGACATACTGTATTGCTGGCATCAAAAATGCACCATACTGCACTGGCTTTTATTACCTTTTGTCCTGCAGTGCCTAGAAGGGCGGCAATAACTGGCCTTTGGCGGAAGTTTACGATATCCATATGACATGGATGGCATATATCCTTTAGTGAATTTCTCTGTGCTGTCCTGTGATATGTCAAGTGCTAAGTAGCTTAAAAGTTCAGTTTTGAACATTGCACATTCTCTTGCTTGTCCCTTGCCTCGTGTGTCTGCCTTTTCTGCACACACTCTACACCATCTTGTTTAAAAAGTTAAGATGCAAAAGCTCCGTGTGGGGCCGTGTATCCTCCATTTCACAGTGATCTGAGAGAAGAGCAAATGAATAAAACTAACAACAAAGCTTTTCTCTCACACATTGTAAAAAAAAAAGTATATGTGGATAATATTTCCTTATTTATGATGCTGAACACATTAGCCTACAGACTGTTCATATTTGAAGACAAAACCAACAAAATAATGGAAAGTTTTGAGACAGAGCAAAAGGGGGGAAAGAGAGAATTGCTTACCTTACAAAATGAAAAAAATGTAAGGGTAATTGTATAAAGAGGCCTGTAAATTCTGTAATTTCAATGAATCATTTACCAATTTTATATATGATCTGGCACAATGGACAGGCAAAATAGTCATATGCAACATTTAGCTGTGAGAATTGTAGGGGCCGAGTAATAAGCATTTAATTAATGATGTATATATTTCGAATTATTCCTCTTTACATACATTATGAAATCGTTTAAAAGGTGTACTTACCTTTAATTCAGTGTGGCAAAATTTATACTGGTTGTCTCAGGAAAACCAGCTGTGCTTGAAAATGAAAGATCTTGCTCGGGAAGCGGTCAGTTTATTAACGCAAGAAGCTTAAAGTACATGGATTTTCAAGGTTTCCATGAGCCAAAATTAAGCCTGCCTCCTGATGCAGTTCACGGTTGAACGCATTCGCCTAATGGCCATTAAAAGACCATTAAGCTACCGCCACCGTCCCTGCTGGGGAAATCTGATGGGCACTGTCACACCCAAGAATACCCTTACTAAATTCGGGCCTGAGAGAACAGTTAGCTGCCGTGTGAAGATAATGAATATGTACGATCAGATTGTCGCCAATGGTATCACCAACAGATATAGAAAAGAAATGAATGCCCAATCGAAAATGATAAAGGAAAGAAAAGAACACTTCAGGTATTGCAATACATTGCATTCATGTCTTTATTTAGAATAGAAGTAAAGCTCAAGCTAATAACACATCTGCTTCTCTTGGACAAAATTGAATCCTACACTTCAACTTTATACTATCAGCATATATGTATTGCTTCTCTTTTATCATCCCGTGACTGACGAACTCGATTAGACCCCAGCAATCGCCTTCTCCATCTGCCAAACCCCATGGCTTGCTGAACTGGAATTGGTGTCCTGTTGCTTTTATTGAATCCCTGTGGTCACCTGTAAATAATGATTACGGTAGTAAAAATTATACTAATGGAAACTAAAACGCCAAGCAGCCATGCTATCACCCGCATGCACACCAATTTTTTTATTTATTTTTTTGTACTAGGGATATGAATTTTGTGAGCCCAGAGCTGAAGAGCTCCTCCCAGAATACTTTTAATATGGCCTTAATTAATTATTCTTTCAGATTTTCTTTTTGTTTTCCTTCTTTTTTTTGTTTTCTGGTCGAAAGGATAGGGGGAAGTAAATTTAGAGTTGTGGGTAAGGACGGGGTAAGGTACCCTCTACTATTTTAAACAGCGTACATACGTACAAGTGTAGTGCCTGTAGGCCAGCCTCTCTTCCCCCTCCCGCTATTATCCGCGGCGTCGAAAGCCGAGCTCGGCTCGACTGGTCCACACCCGGCGACACTTCTCACCCTTTCCGTAAGGAGTTTTTTTCCCACTTCCTTTGATGTCTAGCGGTTGTTGACGCAAGCTAAGAGCCTCGGATGATGTCACCCAAGGACGTGTTAGTATTTGATTGGATGGTTTGTGGGTCAATCGTACTTACTAGATCGGTCTCGGGCCAGGGTTCGGGAATTTTCTCTGAGAATTGGTATAAATAGAAACCATGCAAGTGAATGTGTTTCTTCTCTTCTGTGCAGGTACTGCTACACAGCAGTTCCTCTTTTCATTGTAGGGTAAATAAATTTCGATTGATCCCATTTGTGACAGTTTCGTTTTTAAAGGGAAGTGGTTCACGTAACATAACAATTCCCATCCATAAGGTGCTTTAAATCACTTCAACGGTGGTCAGGGATCCAATGAATTGAGTTATTTATCAGTACATTTTAGAAGGATCATTGAGGACGACATAATCAGAATTCAGATTCAGCGGAGGCAAGGAACCGGACACGCAGCGGAATCGCCAGACAAGAAAGTCGGGGACCACGAGGGCCCAGAAGAAAAGGAAGGACCAGTCTACGTCACTGAAGGTGCTGAGGGCAGAACGCCACGCGGGAGTTATAATAGGGAGGAAATCGTCCGACTAAGGAAGAAGGCGAAGATCTCAAGCAGGTAGAGCAGAAGAGGATCGCAAAGAACAGTGGGAACTTCTACCTCTGTACAGAGTCTGGAACACCTCCGATGGGGCTGCTGTCGGTTGGGGATCCCTCCTTCCTTTCAACGACATGGAAGTGTACTGTACCGGATGTACAAAGAGGTGAGGCAGACAACGATTATAAGGCAAGCGGTGCTACCAGAGAAGCTGAGGAGTGTACTTAGCGTTACCCACGACTCGATCGGAGGACTTCTCGGCGTGAAGATCAAGGACAGAGTGATGAGCAACTTCTACTGGCCTGAAATTAAAGCGACGTCCCAAGATACCACCGCCCATGCGACATTTTGAAGTTGATTGCATTGCATTTGATTCATGAATATCATCAAATAACGCAATTGACAATGTATTGAGGACTGCATGATAATGCCCCTTGATGAGCATGATAATGTGCTCCTGCGAAATCTATTGGATTCCATGTTAGGGCGACTCAAATTCAATTTTCATCATCCCCAGATGAAAATGAATAACTTTTTTTAAAAACTGTAAGTCGCATATTTTGTAATATTTTGATTTGGGTTGTTTTGTACGAAAACTTGCCGAATTTTCAAAAGTATTTATTTGTATTTGTCTTCTGTTAAATATTTCACCGCCATTTGAAACACCCCACAGTGCTCCAGCACATCTTTGTATTAGAATAATACAGTTTATTACACTTTCGCAGATTTCAGTCATAAAGTGAATAAAATCACAAGAAATGCGAAAACTCGCTTGCACCCTTGACAAAATACGTCCGCTCTGTCAGCCTCTACATTTGTGTTTTTACACCGAAACAGTTTTGACCCGTAGCGCGAAAATTCAAGACCTCGCCACTGAGTCCAAACAGACTCAAGACAATTTGGAATGCCCCATGAGCCTCTTGATGAAATTTGCACAAAAATGTTTGAAAGAGAAAGCTATCTGTGGGATACCAAGTTATCATACGGAGGCGAGAACTAAAATCCTTGAAAGTTTAGCGAGTGATATCTCAGATAGTTTCACAGTCAGTCACACCTTGAAAAGCTGAACCCAACAACAAAAGTGCTTCCTCAACTGCCCCACTCCTTTTTCCCAGTGAAAAAAAAAAATGCCTTTATCGCGCCCATCTGAGAACCTATAATCCTGCTTGTTTTTTTTTCTTTTTCTAGATCTTACCGGATTGATTCACCAGAACAACGGTGAGATGAAGGTTGACCGGCCACTTCAAATGTCTATCGTAGTCGCCCTGGATCACACGTAAAAAAACAGACATACATCTGTTTCTAGCTGTGCCATTGCCGTTGAGATAAGCCTCTAGTTGTAACCTGTAATTAGTTAATAGAAAAACTTGTTATTAAGGTTGCATTTTAATATTTAAAAAAAAAAATAGTTGCAAGACTGTTTTGCCTTTTCTTTTTTTAAATTGCTTAAATAGCACTTGGATGCGAAGATACATGCTCATTCCCCTAAAATAAACAAAATTCCAGACGTGCACAATAAATTTGCACTATGCTGCAGGGAATTGACCAATGATCTAAGACATCCGCGTACAGGTGTGCTACTTTACACTTATATTATTCATTAAAGTTTGTTATCCCATCCTGCGTTGATATAAATATAGAAAACACTGGGATACTTGTATTTTACATGTACTTTTTTTTTTTAAAAACATTATTGATACTTAAACGTACAGTTGAAACATCGACAAACTGTACGATATCCAAAGATTAGCGGGGATCCTGTCAACTTCTCGATAAACTTTAGCGTGGAAACGAGCAATCCTCTCGTTCGCCAGATACTTTCCCGCATGCGAACTGAAGCATGAGCGACGAGTGGCGAGGAGGGAGTGGCTTCTTTGATGTTGCCGCAGGCGGAGTTAAAAATGCAGTCTACAAATTGAAATATTGGTCAAATCAGAAAAATGATATGATTTTCGTGATCAGCGACCCAAAATTAATGAAACAACCGGGGAACGCAATTTAATTCCAGATTACCACGTTTAAATTTTTTTGTGTGTTTTGTTTTTTCACCCGTCCCTTCATTTTTGAAAGTGAAGGCAATTTAATTAAATAACAACAAATCTCACTCTCACGTCCCTCTTTGTTGGAGTCAGTTGAGGCCTACACCATTGTTTCATCTAGATCTAGCTGTTTAGTGCTGTTTATTTTTTGCCTACACGCACCAGTTTTGCTTTTGTTTTACATTTATGCCACATTTCTTTTAGTTCTACTACCGATACAATTGAATGTCCCGGTGGAATAATAAGGAAACTGTGCAACAGTAGATTGAAGTTTACCGAACTCAGAACTGAGAACACAAAATGCTGCCAAATCATCCAGGTACCTTGCTTCAGCCATACTGTTGATGTTTTGAATTTCGCGCAAACTAGCTACAACAGTCCAAGGACTGACAGTTTAAGGATAAAATACGGAACTTCTCTCGACGACAAACTGTTCAACTGTCCAGATCTAGCGTCTCTCGGTTAAACTCTTACTTTGTCGATGAATCAATTGTACGTTTAAAGGGGCCTTTAGTCCGGTTTCATTAGGGAGATTAATACAGCTCATATCCTATCCCATAACATAATATGCAGGTAAATTCCCCACTCAACACACATAAACATCCACAGCACACTTTTAAGGACCTGTATCCACCATGTGTTAAGTAGAAAGGACTGGAAGTCTGTCTGTGACCATCCTGGGATTCCACTGTGAACTTCTTTAGATAATCAGATATTACCCACATGAAAGCCACCTCCTCTGGACAAATGTCGTTATTCGCCGGTTGAAGAGGCAAAGGGGATGTTGGGCGCCCTGAGAAAGTTAACGATTTTAAGTGAAATTTTATCTTTCCGGAAAATCTCGTTTGCATTAAGGGAGTTCCAGGAATGCCATGAACTTGCAGTAGTGAATTAAAATAAAAGAGAACGGAAAACGACAACACACATTTAGTAATAAAATAATAGTTGTAAAAAAACAAAACAAATTCAGATGGGCGAACATACATTTTCTTGAGTCTGGGTCTGTTAAAAAAATAAAATTCATTTTGGAAATCGTGCAGACTTCCACTAGTATGCATGAGGAGCCAGTGGATTGAGTGCTCCATCATTTTAAAACCAGAGAATTCTCCAAGACCTATCCTGTCTACAACAAAACCCACACAATGCAGGAATACGTCATTAATTTTGACTAGGCTGCGCCATTTTGGATGAGACCGATTGTTAGTAGCCTAATTGGGTATGCGCACAAAGATATTTAATGTAACATCAGAGAGTATGTGTCACGAGTGGAGTGAGCGATAGTTAATAATTACGGGGGGAGAGGAGAGTAAAATTAACGCACGGAGACAAGTGAGAAAGTCGTGCATGTCATGAGTGGGGGGTCTGAAGGAGGCGGAAGCGCTGTATAACTATCACTGCAAGTTAGAAGGTCCTAGGGATCGGACCTGTGAATAAAAGCCCATCGGGCGGACATAAAGGGGAAGCAGTCGAGAAGACTAGTGAGAGTCTTTCCAGTTATGACTGGTATGTAGAACGTTGATTGATTATTATGATTGATGTATTATATTATATTCGTCTATTACCATGATGTAAATAAGTATATGTGAGGAATGTGGAAGTCCTTGATATTGGATATAGCAATGTGCGCCACGAGCGATAGATGAAAGTGAGTTCATGGATTTGTAGCGCGAGTGAGTAGAGTGTACTCCGATGGAAGTGTGTTACCGTAAGATGTGTGGTGAGTGAAAGGTGAACTAGTGTGTGTACGTTTCATGGGTTGTAAGGAGAGGTGGAGTGAATAGAAATGGTAGGATATTATACCAATGTACTGTTATTCTTGTAGGTGTCGGGGACGGGCCGCAGAGCCACCTCGATGAGCACAGGGGATAGGCCAGCATAGGGCCGGAGGCCACACATAGGCCAGAAGTGAGGCTGTCAGTGCAGGACAGTAGAGGCACATAAAGTCGTGGCAGTCAGGCCACGGGCAGGGGACGTAGATATGAGAGTGAATGAGATACTATATTGTGCCCTGTTGATAGGCTCGTGAACTGATATTATGTTGTTGCCATGTTGATGGCTATGGAAATACTAATGTGTTATTGCCCTGCGGAGGTGCTAGGGGAGTGCTAAGGTGTATGACAATAGGAAGGTGATATTGAGAGACTGCGGTGCCAGTGAATCATTAATGTACTATTAAGACCCTGAGGGGAGAGGCTGAGGCCGAAGTGCCTTTAGGAGTAACTACCGGATTGTGGATCCGAGGGAGCGTGTGTGTGAGAATAAGGCCGTTGTACGGCAGTCATTTCAATAATATAATATATGTAATTGCGCTATTATATGTATAATTATGTTTAATAAATGTGTGAGTCTGATGGATTGTTTTGTTAAGTGTTAAACTTGTTTGTTCGTGATTGTCGTCCTGTCATAAACTATTACATCTCCCAGTCTGGGATTTGTGACATTGGGGGCTCGTCCATTGTGACTCGTCCATTTTCGTAATATTTAGTTGTAGTTAGTTAGTAGGTAATTGTGCTGTCTTGTTCGTTGGATGAATGGACATTTCATGATATGATTTATGTATAATAATGAATGTATATTGATGCATGTATTGCTATGAATAGGTATTAATTTGTATTTAAACTTTCCAGAGTGTGTGCGTGCAGCCTGAGGAGACGAGCAGCCAGAGCTCCGAGGAAAGGGGGAAATTGAAATCTAGGGTGAAAGTTAAGTGAAAATTTTGTGCCCTGGATTGAGGGCTGTCTTTTCTTCTGTCTTTTCCTGCTGTTTTTCTGTTTTCGTTGTAATTGATTATACGGGCGGTGGCGCGGGTTTGCTGTGGTGAGCGTAGTTTGTCCTCTTCGGGAGGTGGGCTAATCTAGGAACTTCGTTCGTCACAGTGAACAGTTCTGTAGGGACCTGTATTTTTGTTTAGTTGTAGCGTTCTATCTTCCTCGTTGTTTTAGGAAGACGTTTCTCTTGTCCCTCTCTTCCCTATCTATAGATACGTTCTTTTTTTTCAGACTCTGTTCTTGTTCGTACCTTGTAGTGTAATCGGCGTAGTTAGGTTGCAGTTTTTTCCATTATATTCTCTTTTTTAGGTCTTTGTCCTAGTCTGGTTCGTTGTCCTTGACGTACTTGTGGTCCTTCTATTGAATTTCCTTATTCTTGTCTTTTCTACTCTTTTTTATTATTAATAGTGCAGTACATTTTATGAATATAGAATTAGTTGTGCTGTAAAGGTAAATTTCTGAATTGTATTGGATACAAGTAGGTGTGGTTATATCTGGTGTGATCTCAGGTCTCTGGTCGTGTTGTTAGTGATCATACCGACAGGTTAGCCGTTTTGGTAATACATACCATAACCATAAATCTGTGAAATGGCGGAACTCCAACAATTAATGAAGTTGGGTAAGGAACTTGGCCTTGAGGGAGAGGAGCTACGCGGCTGGATCAAAGAACAGCAGGCGGATTTGCGCGATGAGCGTGCTAAGGATAGAGAGCGAGAAAAAGAGGCTAAGGCTCAGGAGCAGGAGAGAGAGGCTAAGGATAAGCAAGAGGAAAGAGAGGCTAAGGCTCAGCAACAAGAAAGAGAGGCTAAGGATAAGGAAGAGGAAAGGGAGTTTAAGTTAAAGGAGTTGCATCAGCAACAGGAGAAACAGGCTCAGGAGAGGGAGTTAAAGTTAAAGGAGATAGAAGCTCAAGAGCGGGAGACAGACGCGCGAGTAAGAATCGCGGAATTAGAACTCAAAAAGAATGCGCCAACAGAAACAGTTGAGCGGCAGGTACACAATAAAGGTGGCGTTAGGATTAAGCTCCCTACGTTCGACGACCGGAAGGACGACATAGACGCCTTCCTTTACAGGTTCGAACTGAACGCACAATTGCAATGGGGGGAAAATAAGGAATTATGGGCCACGTACCTGGCGTCTCTATTGCAGGGGCGAGCGTTAACCTACTTTAAAGAGCTACAGCGCGAAGACGTGCAAGATTACGATAAGCTGAAGGCTTTGCTGCTTCGCCGATTTGCGCGTACCGAGGAATATTTCCGGGAGCAGTTTAGGCGAGCACGTGCAGATACCAGGGAGGACTTTGCTGCCTTCGTCGCGAGACTAACTGAGTATTTCGCGAACTGGGTAGACTTGGCGCATGTGGGCACGGATTTCGCTAAACTGAAAGACCTAATGATCCGTGACCAGCTGTACGCGTCGTGCCACAAAGATCTGGTGGCTTTCCTGAAAGAGAACGAACCCGCGACGGTGCAGGAGGCGTCTAAGTTGGCGGAGGCATACCGTACGGCGCATCCGTCCAAACCAGTCGCCAGGGCGTACGTCCAAGATGCTGGGTACGTCGCCGTTGTCGAGGGGTCGCCGGCAGGACTCAGGGACAGGTCGCGTCAGCGTGGTGCCTATAGTGGGCAAGCCCAGGGGCAGCATAGGGGCTATCGCCAATCACCGGCATATGGATCCGGTAAGTTTGACCGAGCAGGAGGGCTAGGTCGCGGTAATGGCCGGGGGCGAGTTGTGACCTTTGCCGATGACCGACGGCATAGGGACTCTAGTTCCGGTCGCGAGGGGTCACGGGGACCCAGGCCTAGAGCAGCACAGGGAGCGGAGTGTTGGACTTGCGGACGCGTGGGTCACTTTTCGCGCGAGTGTAGGGCCGCGAAGTGTTGGAACTGCGGAAGAGCAGATCACATCAGCGTGAACTGCCCGGCAGGTAGGATAGCGGCGAACGTGGACAGTAGCTCCAGTCCATGTTCCCCAAATAAATTTCATCATGCGGCTGCGTGTGTTACATCGGACAACGGAGGCGGACAGTATTCTAAGTGTCCCAGTTGTGAGAAGTTATTATCTTCCGGTGTTTTACCTTGTGGGAGAAAGATCCCCGTCATAAATTCATGTCATACAGGAGGTGGTCTTAGGGTTTATCCGGGGTTTGTTGGGGACGAACCGGTCTCGGTTTTACGAGATACAGGATCTACCGTTGTGGGAGTGCATAGGGACTGCATTCGGGATTCACAGCTTACAGGTGAGACTGTCCCGTGCATCCAATTTTCGGGGGCCATTGAGAAATTACCCATGGCAAGAATAATGATAGATACACCTTTCCTTAGCGGGGAAGTCGAGGCAGTCGTTGGTTGTTTTCCAGGCGCCCAGCTCATCATTGGGAATGTATCCCGGGTAGGTTCCCCTTCCGATGAGAACGTGCAAGCATGGTCGCAATCAAAAGGTATTGACTTTTGCGCCGCGGTCGAAACACGCCGACGGGTAGCGGATAAAGACAAGATTAGACCTTTGGCTACGCCAGCGGTCAACCTAGACATCACGCCGGAGCGCTTGGCGAGATTACAAAGAGAGGACCCATCATTAAACCCATGTTTTGGGGAAGCGCGAACCGAGAAAACGAGGAGATATAAGAACGGGTCGTCCTCCTTTATTGTTCAGGCGGGCATTCTGTTCCGTAAGTATGTAACGGTGTCCTCCATTTTAAAGCAGGTCGTTGTGCCAGCGTTGCTGATCGCAACAGTATTGCATTTGGCACATGATGTCCCATTAGTGGGTCATATGGGGATAGCTAGAACCAAAGAAAGGGTTCTTAAAAATTTTTACTGGCCATCGATCCACAGAGATGTACAGGTCTATTGTAAGACGTGCAGTGCGTGCCAAAAGACGACGCATAAGGGTCGTACACCCCAGGCTCCTCTTCAGAAGATCCCCACGGTCTCGGAACCGTTTAAAAAGGTCTCGATAGACCTTGTGGGCCCCATTCACCCAGCGACCGATAGGGGGAATCGATTTTTCTTAACGGTCATATGTAATGCTACGAGATGGCCAGAGGCGGTTCCTCTGCGGACCATAACGTCTGAGGCAGTCGCGGAAGCATTGTTTGCAATTTTCGCTAGGGTAGGAATACCAGAGCAAATTCTGTCTGATAGGGGCGCGCAATTTACGTCGCAGATGATGAAGGAATTGTTCCGATTATTCAGTATACAACCCATCACTACCACCCCTTATCATCCGCAGGCTAATGGCATGTGCGAGAGATTGAACTCGACGTTAAAGTCGATGCTGCGTAAGGTAGCTGCGGATCGCCCTAAAGATTGGGATAGATATATCCCTGCGGTGTTATTCGCGTACAGAGAGGTACGGCAGGAGTCAACGGGATTCTCGCCGTTCGAAATGATGTACGGTCGTAGTCCCAGGGGCCCAACTGATGTTCTTCGGGACATGATGACGTCGCCATCATCGGGAGACGATGAGCAGATTTCGGTGTTTCAGTACCTTGTTGATTTAAGAGAAAGACTATCTTCAGCGCGCACTATAGCGGAAGAAGCTTCTGGTATCGCTTCGAAAAGAGCAAAAGACTATAAAGATAGAGGTTCCAAACTGAGAATTTTTAAGCCAGGAGACAAGGTTCTGTTGTTGTTACCTACGGACCATAATAAGTTATTGATGACATGGAAAGGTCCTTATGTTATTGAGCGAGTTGTTTCAAAGGTAGATTACGCTATCCACATTGATGGAACGAGTAAGGTTTTCCATGTTAATATGCTACAGAGATTTTATGAGAGACCACAGTATCTGTGTGCACAGACAAGACCAGAGGAGACTGTCTTCTCTATTGCTTGTACGGGGGTCGTAGACCAGTTGGACTGTGACGTAAGCGACACCGAGGCGCAGGAGGAGTTACAAATTCAATTGCCGGAGTTAACTCCGACACAAGGTTACAGGGACGTAAAAATTAACCCTGACCTTACCAGTTCAAGGAGTAGGGAACTTGAGACCCTGTTAGCGTCATTTCCGGATGTTGTTACGGATTTGCCGGGTCGCACTACGGTGATCCAGCACCAAATAAAGTTGACTTCGGATAAGCCAGTATTTCTTAGACCGTATCCGTTGCCTTTTTCTTCGAGAGATAGAGTCATAAAGGAAGTTGAGTCAATGTTGAAGTTAGATGTGATAGAACCATCAACATCGCCGTATTCATCACCCATCGTCCTCGTGAAAAAACTTGATGGATCGGTGCGGTTCTGTATTGATTTTCGAAGATTGAACACTATTACGGTAGGCGATAGGGAGCCTATTCCGTTCCAGGAGGAATTAATAGCTTCATTAGCCGGGTCCACGTGGTTTTCCAAGATTGATTTAACGAAAGGTTATTGGGAAATCCCGCTTACTGAGGAGTCTAAACAATACACGGCGTTCCAGACGCCCATTGGATTATTCCAATTTAAGGTCATGCCATTTGGGTTGGTAAACGCGCCAGCGACGTTTGCACGATTAATGAGATTGGTGTTGAAGGACATACCTAATGTCGTGTCATTCTTTGACGATATAGCATGCCATACGTCGACATGGTCTGATCATATTCAGACACTAACAGTAATTTTTAAACGATTACGTCATTTTGGGTTAACTGCTAAACCCGCAAAGATGGATTTGGCATGTCCAGAGATAGTATTCTTAGGACATATTGTGGGTAGAGGTGTTCAGAGACCTGAAGAAACAAAAATTGACAAGTTAGTAGGGTTGCAAATCCCTAAAACAAAGAAACAAGTCAGAAGCTTAGTGGGAATTTTAAATTATTACAGAAAGTTCATTCCAAATTTTTCCTCCTTGTCATCTTCTCTTACTGACCTTACTAAGAAGGGACAACCCGATAAGGTCCAGTGGACGTCTGAATGTCAGACAGCATTTGATAATTTGGTGACAGCGTTATCATCGTCACCCATTCTGATATTACCCGATTTTCGATCTAATTTTATCCTCAGAACGGATGCGTCGGACTCTGGTGTCGGCGCTTGTCTTCTACAGGAGAAGAACGAATGTCTCCATCCTGTATGTTATGTCAGTAGGAAGTTATTGCAGAGAGAAAGAAAGTATTCTGTGATAGAGCGTGAGTGTCTTGCCATTGTCTGGTCCGTCCAGAAACTAGGACGTTATCTCATGGGACGAGAATTTTGTATCCAGACAGACCACAAGCCACTGACATTTTTGTCGAAGAATCGTTCGTCCAGCCCACGCTTGTCTAGATGGGCATTGGCTTTACAGCCATACACCTTCGTTATTCAACCAATTCCAGGAACCAGCAATCATATCGCCGACTACCTTAGTCGAGCCTAGGGGAAGATTTCAGGAGCTTATACATCGGAGGACAGGAACATTGACAGGATCTGTGTGAATAAGTCGTCTTTAAAATATTGACATTATAAATATGATATGAAGAATGGTTGATAGGTTGAATGGTTTTTGATTCTGTATTAAGTATTGTGGTTAGTTAGCTATTCATGATGTGACACATATATGCATATTTCAGGCCATATTGATCCCCATATTTTCCCCTGATTTCGGTATTTTATATACTAGGGGAGCTGCTAGGTCATTTTTTTTTAATGTAGGTATTGCTCAGGCTCA
The DNA here is from genome assembly GCA_963931925.1 of Onchidella celtica. NCBI lineage: Eukaryota > Metazoa > Mollusca > Gastropoda > Systellommatophora > Onchidiidae > Onchidella > Onchidella celtica. The sequence continues at coordinate 25,911,149 of OZ007573.1, read as the reverse complement.
CTCGTTGACAGTCATCTTGATGCGATTTGAAATTAATTGCATTAATTTTTTTGGGGTGGGGGATGATGTCACGAGTGGAGTGAGCGATAGTTAATAATTACGGGGGGAGAGGAGAGTAAAATTAACGCACGGAGACAAGTGAGAAAGTCGTGCATGTCATGAGTGGGGGGTCTGAAGGAGGCGGAAGCGCTGTATAACTATCACTGCAAGTTAGAAGGTCCTAGGGATCGGACCTGTGAATAAAAGCCCATCGGGCGGACATAAAGGGGAAGCAGTCGAGAAGACTAGTGAGAGTCTTTCCAGTTATGACTGGTATGTAGAACGTTGATTGATTATTATGATTGATGTATTATATTATATTCGTCTATTACCATGATGTAAATAAGTATATGTGAGGAATGTGGAAGTCCTTGATATTGGATATAGCAATGTGCGCCACGAGCGATAGATGAAAGTGAGTTCATGGATTTGTAGCGCGAGTGAGTAGAGTGTACTCCGATGGAAGTGTGTTACCGTAAGATGTGTGGTGAGTGAAAGGTGAACTAGTGTGTGTACGTTTCATGGGTTGTAAGGAGAGGTGGAGTGAATAGAAATGGTAGGATATTATACCAATGTACTGTTATTCTTGTAGGTGTCGGGGACGGGCCGCAGAGCCACCTCGATGAGCACAGGGGATAGGCCAGCATAGGGCCGGAGGCCACACATAGGCCAGAAGTGAGGCTGTCAGTGCAGGACAGTAGAGGCACATAAAGTCGTGGCAGTCAGGCCACGGGCAGGGGACGTAGATATGAGAGTGAATGAGATACTATATTGTGCCCTGTTGATAGGCTCGTGAACTGATATTATGTTGTTGCCATGTTGATGGCTATGGAAATACTAATGTGTTATTGCCCTGCGGAGGTGCTAGGGGAGTGCTAAGGTGTATGACAATAGGAAGGTGATATTGAGAGACTGCGGTGCCAGTGAATCATTAATGTACTATTAAGACCCTGAGGGGAGAGGCTGAGGCCGAAGTGCCTTTAGGAGTAACTACCGGATTGTGGATCCGAGGGAGCGTGTGTGTGAGAATAAGGCCGTTGTACGGCAGTCATTTCAATAATATAATATATGTAATTGCGCTATTATATGTATAATTATGTTTAATAAATGTGTGAGTCTGATGGATTGTTTTGTTAAGTGTTAAACTTGTTTGTTCGTGATTGTCGTCCTGTCATAAACTATTACATCTCCCAGTCTGGGATTTGTGACAGTATGTATTTAGAGAGAGATCTCACTTCCGCCAAATCACCAAACTAGGTCACGTCTGAAAGAGGCCGTCTTCACCACATATCTCTTTACTGTGGTTTGTTCATATTTTTGGGTTGATTGAAACTATTCAGAGCCGTTTGTAAGGTGGAACTATGCAAACGGATATTGTTTACCGCTGATTGTCAAGTGAAGTTGCAGTTCATCCACAATGACGCTGGGCATACTTCCGGTGGGCTTCTTTTGCTTCTGATAGTTCCCTAAACTAAACCCCGTCGTGTAGCTGTAAAGCTCACTCCGTCCATTCCTTTTTTTCCCCTAAAATAGATACAATTTGAAGCGCTCACAACAAATTTGCATAATGCTGCGAAGAATCGATTAATGGTCTAAGTCGAGCCATTACTACAAAAAGAAACTTCTACTATATTTTTTTATTTCGATACTTATTGGTATTACGTTTTCATGCAAAGGGCTCCGCAACAGATCGGTTAGAATTTGAGTTTGGGTTTATCGGCGATAATGGCCACTTTCCCCCATCACGGTTTTTTTGTTATCGTACTTTCAGCTTTCAGATTTTTATAAACTAGTGTAAGGACCCGGTTGCAAACAAAACGCACAATCAGCACACAGATTATGTAGATCGAGGAAGAAAACAACTCACAATTGGCACACCCGCATGACCCGTACCGTGCATAAAGCAGACGGCACAGAAACTCATGCCTTCAAACTTTGAAACGCAACCAGAAGTTTAAAGTCGAAACAAAACAAAGGCAGGAGTGAGGCCATCATTGTTGAGGAGAAAGCATTATTCGACATTTTTAGGCCTATTTTCATTCATTACAAAATTACGATACTTCGCTTTCATAGTAATTTTTTCAGATCTGGGCATTTCTTCCTCGAGGCAGTGAAATTTTTTTCCTTGCTGTTTTTTATATATAGATAAGGTCAAATAAAAGTGAAATTAAAATTTAATGGTAAAAGGCCCATGATGTCTCTACATCTGTAATTTGAATTTTGTAAATATGATAAAAATCTGTTAAAATCAACTTGTAAATTTCGGCCTCCTTCAGAAACTTCGAGATACCATGTCCATCACGATGTTCGTTGATCACCTCCATAAGTTTCTGGCAAGGCGTTGTCCTTCGGACATCCTGCGAGATCTGAAATAACTTTTGATTCATATGTTAGGGATGTCAGAAAATGGATCTTCTTCCACCTCAGACTGTCGGAGCAAGGGCTGAATCCAAAGGCAAAAAAGGGCAGGGTGATGAGGCCGGGGATAATTTCAGTCCATATTGAAAAGATGACATGTCTTCTTCTATCTGTTAAAGAGAGTTCATACAGTTCTACATACAGATTTTCAACTGGGGAAGTGCGGGAAAGTACCCTTGGTAGTGTATGGAATCTATCATTTTGAGGTTTGATGGTTTGGCTGACCCACTTACTACGGTTCCGCACCTCATTTTGTTCCCGAAATGGTGTCTAGAATATTTAGGGTTTTTTTGCATGGGAGTTTTGTCGAAAATCAGGCTCAGGAATTTGGCTTCGTTTTTTATGGCGATGCGGTGGTTTCCGATAAGAAATTTTCTTTTATTGCAAAAGTTGACAGCGATCGTTTTTTTTGGAGGGGGTTTGGGGGAGAATTTAAAACTGTATTTGCCCATCCCTAGTCGGTGTTTAGTTGCAACTCCAATTTTCGTTCTATTCCATCTATTCTGGGCCCCTGCAGTAAATGACACAATTTATCTACATACAAGGAACAGACAAAATTTTGTAAAGGTGTTTCTGTGATTTACATGTATTAAATTTTAATATTAAGCAGAGCAGGGGATAGAATGCTTCTCTGGTTCTTGTTCTGAAGAGCCGAAGGGAGTGGAGTTGACCTTTTCTTGGAAGGAGCCGGCCAGTCAGTAAGTTCTGGTAGGTTACCTCTCATTCCTGCTCATTAAACTCAAGAAGCTCTTAAAATCCTGAAGACCATCTCGGGAACAGTGTAGGGTGCGGATCGTGATTCCAGTATTGCATCTTTACCTTTCCCTGGTTAGATCTAAACTATTCTACTATTTATCGTCCATGGGTGAACTATCATAACTAAAAAAGCTACACAATGCACACTGCCTAAAACTGCTCCTTCCTCTGGATGCTTTCTGCTACATCATGCCTCTCAATGAAATGGGCTCATGCCTCTCAGTGAAAATAAAATCATCCTTAGTAGACTCATATCCACCTCCCACACTTGAGGGAGGAAGAACGCCCCGAATTACCAACGTGAAAATCCAGAGCCATATTAACCGAGTGTGTGGATTTCACGTATACTTGAAGAAGGCATTATCCTTGCGGTCTTTATTGACAAGCAAATTAACCCTCTCAATCAGACAGAAGAGACAAACCATCTCTTCAGTATGGGTTGAAATTATCCTCCCAGCAATCCGTTTTATTATTAGCCAGCACACTTTCAATCTTTCGAAACGTCTTCCTCTTTTTTTTCACGGGATTCGACATTTTGCTCCCTAAGGCCATAAGGCTCCCTAAAATCACAAACCTTTATACACAGACGGCGCTAAAAGGCCTCAATTTTAAAGCCCCAGCCTTTATGTTTGACATTCATACAATCTGCTTAGTCTTACTCTTAATCCTTATAATCATATCAAGGAACAGACATATTCTCTGATTCTTTGAAGAACCTCAATTCGAAAAACCAATGAAATCAGAAAACTTACAACGTTTTTCACACGAAAGTGAGATAGGAACTGTTTTGTGTTGGATCCCTTGCCACGCTGGTATTATGGAATATGGAAAATGGAACAGCAGGGCAAATGAAACACCAACCAGAACAGGTGATAATCCCACACACCTGCTATAAATAATTAAATCTATGGGAAATGGACAGCGGGCTCAGACAGTTTGTCTCTGTGAAATAGGCTCATGCCTCTCAGTGAAACATAATCGTCCTTAGTAGACTCTGTCTGAGTCATACCCACCTCACAAACTGTTTTGAAGGAGAAAGAACGCCCCGAATTTCCAGCGTGTAACTCAACAAGAGCCATAAGGCATTATTGTCTTCGGGTCCATAAAAGAATTATTATTCCTCCCGAGGTCCACAGGTCACGAGTACATTCCATCTACCAACTACACATTTTTCTGACAGCTTGCTTGATTTGGGGTGGCAAATATTGTTTTATCGATCTGTTAAACCTTCTTGAGTTTATCCTCCAATATGTCACCTATTTGGGTCTTTTCCAGCTAGAGTTTCATTTGTGAACTTTCATTAGACCAAGCTCTGAGAGTCAAACTACAGTGAAGTACCCAAACAAACCGTGAAAGTCGCAAAGCGGCCGACGCGCAGTTTAACCCAAACTCCAAACCCAACTAGTGTCTTGGAAAATCTCGATGATTCCAGCGACTTGGTGAATTAACCTTTTCCGTACGTTGTGGGAAGAAATGTTCCCAAGCCCTCTTTAAAATTCAATATATAACACACATTTGACAGCACGGTACTGAAACTCCATGTATTCTTCAAGTTTCATCAGAGGATTCGTCTGGTGCTATAGAATTGAATGTTTGTTTGTTTTAGCCGGTTTTATATACGCTTACTTTTCGGTACCCCTCTGTCGTGGGAACAAAAATTACCAGACTAGCAAAGAAGAGATTTACTAAATCCAACGCGTCCGTACGTCGTGGTAAAAAATGTTCCCATGCAGCAGATACTGTAAAGAGTGAAACAATAGCGCTGTCGGCATCAGGTTTCCCCCAGCATATAAAGGGGGACACAAGTTGAAGACATGACCCCACTGTCCCACCCACCAAACCCCTCCTGAAAGGCAAGCAATAATGGTTTTTGAGGAGATCAAGTTTCAGTGGTATGCTAATATGGGGCGATAAAAACAATATATAGTGGCATCGGACAACCAAGCCTCTCATTCTTTGTTGTGAAAAAAAAAAATGAAAGTGAGAAAAACCTTAACATCGGGTATGTAACTTCTTTGGTTGCAGTAAACTATGTCTCTTTGTGTAATTTGTAACCGGGTCATCTTTATGGGCGATTTCCAAGCCTCAATATCGACTGGGCAACATTCTGGTAATATAGCTGTGTTTAGTTTTATACGGACAGTACCTAGAGAAATGTCTGTAATATGAACAGATGATTATTTCTCAGTGTCTTGTTTAATTTTATGGCCCATTATGTAACAAACTATGCAAATCCCTTCATTTTATGTATTACATGTATTTTCCCCCCATTTCTGCTCCGACGGAAACTGTATTGTTTGATAAAATCCTGTCTTTTCCAAGGGTTTGAGGGAACAGTTAGAAAATGATGCCTGAAGCTATTTATAGAGCGCTGTCGGTAGTGAGCACAGCCTCGCACGACCAAGTGAGTGTTGACGAACAAGAAAGCAAAGCCATATAAATGCACAGTTATTAACTGGCGATTGGGACAGTGAGTGGCACATAGTAACAAAAATGTGCAGTGCTGACAAGATGGTCATGAAAGTTGATAGAGCTACTCAATCTCCGAAGGAACAACATGTAACACCCATGTGAGGCTGTTGTTGAAGATTACATGAAGAAATCAGGAAATTCGTTCACTGTCACCCATTTTGAGGCCTGTTGTTGGAAATGGCAAGTCATGAATTCATGCCAATGGTACTCGCGTCCTACATTTTGTTGTTTCCCACTCAATTCCGAAAAGCCTGAAGAACAGTTTCCTCAACCATAAGTCAATGGTTGAACGTTCAACGCGCGGACAGCGACAGGAATGTTAATTATTTACTGCTCATTATTTTAATTTTTATAATTTGTATGTATTTTTGTTCCCGAAAACACCACTTGTAATCAATAGCACCCAAATCAGAAACGTTTGCATTTCTGGGAATCATTGCACTTTGATTTCACCATTTGACTCTTTCCGTATCTATTATTTTACGTGATTGTCTTTCTCATGGACCACACAGCCCATTTACCGCCTCTGAAGTTCATTTTGTTCAATTTATTATGCGGATAGGAATAGGATAAACTAACACTGAGTCATGTTCTTATCCTTCTCATTGTCGCTCTCGCCTTATCTTCCAGTGCGGTAGGGTTTGATGAGGCAGTGTTAACTGTTATAGAAATATTGGGCCCATATGACGTCAGTCTTTGCCCCCAAAAGACTGTTTTCCTCATTGTGGTTATACTGTGTTTTCTCAGACTTTACATTTTGGACACCGTTGTCGTTCAACTGACCTTGACTCATTGTTGCAGTACGCAACTAGAGGTGAAAAAAATAATGTGGCTTTCTTACTATGCTGTGCTCATGAGCACAATTATTATAATTTCGAACTAAATAATACAATTACGGTACGTAGCAGTTTGCTACAAACAAACAAAAAATTAAGACAGGGTGAGGGCCGGGTATAATATTGTATGTGCATTGTATGTTGAAAAAAAAATAAGCACCTGCGAGGCTTTTCCTTTATTGGCTGAAAGCTGCCTCAGATAATAAAAAAACTTACCTGATTGTTGCATGTGGAGGTGGGGTGGAGGACATTACAGAGCATCGTTTGAAATTCACACGAGTATAATCATCTTTGTGCAATTACATACTACAATTACACACCTTGCTTCCATTCAGGTTGAAGCTGAAAGAAAACTATAGGTGAGCACCTTATTCTAGCGCCCTGTCTAAGAATCACGGTGGTCGGCCCACTGTGATATAATTATAAATTTAGAGAATAAACATCCCACAGAATGTTTCTTTTGATAAAAAGTGGTCCCTAGAGTCCCCATGAAAGCTGCATTGGATAGAATTTGTGACCACGAGGGACAGACCGAATGAAAGCGTGTTATTCTACACTTGTCTCAGCATGGTCTGCATTTTTATCTATACGGGACAGTCTGGTAACAAAATTTACCACGACGTACGGACCGCAGGCAAAATAGCGACGTACGGAAAAAGTTAAATTAACTTTGGGGTGCACAGATGAACATTAACATGGCGTCCCATAAAAGAAAAAACAACAACGAAACAACTAGGAGAGGTACTTACCTGGGACAAAGGTTTGCCACGGTTTAGGCTGAAGTGATCTAGTCTCACATGACCGACCTCCTGATGAGGTGGAGGTTGAGGAACTGAACTTCTGTTGCGAGCTTGCTGGGGAGGGAATCATGGATTTGTCAGTCCGTTGAAATTTCTTGAGTTTATCCTCCAATACCTCAACCTGAAGGGGAAATAATAAAATCGAAACATTATTGCGCGCGGTAAAACCCAGACTCAAACTCGGACTCAAATAGAAAAGTGGTGTGGGGGTGAACTGTGTAATAATTTTAGTACGCGTAAATCTCATCTAAAGTTCAAACTAATGTCGGGCAACCAAGATGACAGCGGTTGTTAGGGATTGTAGGGGCCTAGTCTTACGGGCTAACGATGTTGTCCGCAGCCCTCGGCGACCCCTCGTGTGCTAGCTTTACTTATCTTTGATGTCTGGGTGTGTGACGTAATTGTTTATTGTAGTTCAGTCGAGAAGGTACCATATCATTCATGTCGGAGTAATTAAGCTAGGTTGGTCTGGGAGTGACGCAATTCTGTGATGTGTCTAAGTGCGATTAGGTGGCCTCTAATGCTTCCCGTAGTTTTTGAATTTCCCGTTCGCGAAAGCTATCAAGATGGCAAGCGAGTGTGTACAGTTATTCCGCATGTGGGCAAGATCCTGACATTCTGTGTAAGACCCATTCTAAGTTTTGTACGTAGACCTGCATGCCTTCCTCGTAAGTACAAGTGAGACATCCAGAGTTCATCTACAGTTATTAAAAGTTACTGTTCATCAGATCCAATTTTCATTTTTTTCTACGACAGTCCGAGACAGTTTCGTTCTTAAAGGTTCAATAACCGAATGGATGAACATCAGAAAACCATCGGAAATGCTGAAAGAGACAAGCTACAGAGAGGGCTGGAGGTCCATGATCGCCCACGCCAGTCGGCAGGGCACCTGAGAGAGAGAGATCACCTGACTTCTCTATCATAACGTGCTAAAATTTACATCATAAGCGTATTCTACATAGTATAGGCTGTAGTTGAGTAGTGAACACAATTCCCAATTTTCTCTTTTCAGCTCTGTACGGTCCCCCAACAACTGCATATTTGAGAACAGTGGGAGAAGGCGGACTTTTGGTTTTCTCTTTTACTTCAGATTGATTGCCCCGAAACTAATCTCGGTATAACTTCAGGTTGTAAATGATTACATTTTTTTTTTCGGTTAAGATTTGGCAATTCTTGGTGAAATCTGTCAACTGAATGCCATCAACTTCCTTGCACTGGTATATAATTTTGCTCAGATTTTGTTTTACAAATCTAATTCTTTTCACCCTGATAGTTTCACTCTGAAACTTACCTTTTGTCTCAAAGACAAATTTTCATCTTGTAGTGACTTGGTCTCAGGTTGAGCACTGGAACTTTTGAAAGGTCGATTCCTGCCCAAAATGCTTTGAATTGTCTTATTTGGAAAATGAAGAACCTGAAAATTGGCGTAGAGTTGTTCCAATTGGACGTAAATATGTTCTTCAGTGGACAAGTCGTGTTCCGTCTGTATCAAATAAAAAATAGTGCTATTTATTATAGTACTCATAATAGTATATTATTATTATTATTATTGTATTTTCATGCCATGTCGACTTTTCTATTAAAAGCAGAGGCAAGACGTACAGATTGCGATTTTTATCGACTGGGATCGATCGATATATTATGACATTATTATTTCGAGAAGGATTTGGAGAGAAAATGATGGAGATGGTGTCCTTCCTTTATTTGATGTTAATACTTATGGTCCAGCTACAGCTTGAAGCAAAGACAAAACGTGGAGAAGAACAAATAAAATGTCGTAGCGGCCGTTGTTAAAATCTCAGTTTGGCAATATAACTGGAAAAATTAATCTCCAAGTTGTGGTTCTTGGTTTATTTTTAACTCCTGTAAAACGGTAGAAAGTGCATAGGTAGGGAAGATATCTCCCACCTGTGCACTTCGCATAGGTGGGAAAGACATCCCTATGAAAAGTGCATAGGGATGGAATATCTTCTTTCCAAAATCAATATCGCGTTTCTTAGGTCGATTTTATATGAACTTTTTTTTGTACAGCTTGAATTAATAGATTCAATGTAAACTGTTCTGCTCTCAGGAAAATTCCGGAATTGTTATCACATTGGGCAAACCATACAAGGAAAAGCTATTTACTATAATGCATTACCAAAGTAATACAGTCAAGCCGAAATGTGTTTAGCAGTCGGAGAATTTTTCAAAATGGTTATCAAATACGGTTTCACCTTACCAGGTCAGACGAAATCAATTCCCTCTGGGTACTTTTTCTCATCGACCGGAACTGTCTATTTATGTATGGCTGGGGGTAAAAGACAAGTAAAATAAGTTCGTCACTTAAAAGAAAACATTTTAACTGCCTGATTTCCTGGACACCAAAAAAAAAAAAAAAAAGGGGGTGGTGGTGGTGTCTAACTTGAGGATTAGAATTCTTAATTGCTCCCTGCAAAAAAAAAAGAAAATTAGATTTTAAACATTATTGCATAACTACTGTGTTCACTGAAGAACAAAAAAAAAAATAAACGAACGGAAACAAAAACAAAAATGTTTACTCGATAACAATAATTAATAATTAATACAAATTACATTTTGTGAAAGAAAACACATTAGAGCATTTTGGGCATAAGCACAAGGGTCTTCGATTCACTGCAGAGAAGAGACGACCATGGCATTTCGACAATCTGACGAAGTGGCTTTCCGCTCGGCCACTAAAACGCCGACCACACATTTCTTAGAAAGGCATGTAATTCTGCATTCTGCATAAAAGAAAATTTGCAATATGAAAGCCTAAAACGATCAACCCACGTTTTATGCACATTCGATTCGTAGGCTAACTGAAAAGTTTAACAACAAAAGATATTTTCTGTTACATGCAAAAATGCTTTATCTGCCTATCCTTTCTCAACCCGAAAACTACACAATAACTACTTTGCGATTGTAGCTTCCTACGGGCTGATGATGTTGTCCGCAGCCGTCGGCAACCCCCCGTGTGCTAGTTTTACTTCTCTTTGATATCTTGGTGTGTGACGCAATTGTCTATCGAGAACATACGATATCATTCGTGTCGGAGTAATTACGCTAGGTTTGGCCTTGGAGTGACGCAATTCTGTGACGTGCCTAAGTGCGATTAGGTGGCCTTCATGCAGCCCGTAGTTTCTGGATTTCCCGTTCGTGAACGTTCTATCTGGATGGGTAGATAAAGGATGGCAAACGAGTGAGTGTGCGTGCAAGCTATTATTATTCCGCATGTGGGCAAGATCCTGTCATTCTGCGTATTCTGCATGCCTTCCTTGTAAGTAAAAGTTGTGAGAAAGTCGTCAACGTTTTGTAGCATTGAATTAATTTTAATATTAAATAGGGTGGGAGATAGCCAGTAGCTCTCCTTTTACTGCAGTGGATACGCCCTTGATTAAATGGGTCAGAGAGGGTGGAGTTTACCTTCACTCAGGAAATTCCGGCCAAAGACCAGTAGGTCTTTAGTCCAAATCCATGAAGATCTCTCAGTGTACCGTGCCTCCAGGTCGTGTCGAAGGCTTTTTCCAGGTCAAAGAAAACAACAGCTTCTTGTTGCTTTTAAGGGAAGGCTTCTCGGATCGCTTTGCATGGAAACTGCATTGAAAAAGGGAGACGGACTATCTGCTTTCCAATATCCAATTGATAAATTTGGTCACCATTTGCTCCATAAGCTTGCAAAGGCAGCTGGTGAGAGCTATGAGACGTTATTTTTGGGATCCGAGTGATCTTTGTTGAGTTTTTGTGATGGGGACAATGTTAGCCTTCTTCCAGGATGGAGGAAAAGCTCCGCAGGTCCAGATTTGGAATGGAGGGTAGATGTTTTAGAATTTTGTTATGTATCTGGTCGGGGCCAGGTGCAGTGCGACTGGCTTCGTTCAGGCTAGATATCAGTTCTTTGGTTGTAAAATTTTCATTGTACAGGAGGGAATGTAGGGTTGAGAAATAAATTGAAATTTTGTAAGGGGGCTGAGGGATTCAGCTTGAAGAGTTAGCTAACGATGAAGCTAATTGATTTGCAACATCATTTTTCTCTTCTGCGGGAGAGTTGTCCTGTTTTTTGAGCTGTCCGATACCAGAGGTGTTTCGAGCCTCTAATTTTCTCTTGATAATTTTCGAAATTTTCCTAAGTGGGATACGACGTTTCTCCATCTCTTGCTTTCCCTGACCAATCCTTGACATCTGTATGTTCTTTGCTGCGCAACGAGTACAAACTGCTGATCTTTCGCAGTTTGACTTGCCGTGCTCATAACGCTGACAGTTGAAACATTTTTTCGTATTGGATTTGAAATGTATGGCGACACTGGTACCTGCAGGAAAGCCACCTTACGTTAGTGGGAGGCTTCATTCTTTCATAGATCAGCTGATCACTTTGGCGAATTTTGATATTATATGCTTCTACGTTGACTACAATGTCTGCCCGACTTTCTCCATCCAGCTCACGTGTGCAAATGAGTCGGTGTTAAGTGGGGCTGAACAGTGCCTGGCACACCGGTGAACGGCGTCAATTTCAGCAGGTTGAGTGGATGTTGTTTCTAGTTGCACCTCACTAGCAGTACGCCATTTTAATTCTATTGACTGTTTTCTGTTCTCCAGCGATGCTTTGTGAATAACAAAGACGATCAGCTTTGAAAGTTATATTTCAGGGTCTTTGCTAGTAATCGCCAGGAAAGGTGACCAGAAATGCCCTGTTTCACAGATATTTAAGTCTAGCAGTTGTCTATTGCAAGGGCCGCAGGGATCCACACGGTTTCTCCTGCCGTTTTCTTTCCAAGTCGGGACTTGAGGAAAGATTGGAAATAGTTTATTTTCATGAAATTTCGAGCAATTTTTCATCTCTGGGACTCCCAACCCGCCACCGAGCCCATCAAGCTATTCTGGGATAGCAAGATCTTATGTGCCAGGGCTACTCCAGAGACATACTCCTCACAGGTGTTTAACCCTGCCAGGATTGACCCGGCTCTCGAATTGCAAAGAATTCGAGGCGAAACCGATTGAGTGGCCATTCCATTCTCCTGTCTTAGAGGAAGGCCGGGTCGAAGTAGCGTGTTGATGGGGGGGGGGGGGGGGGAGGAGGGGAACAGCCCGCAGACTGGTCCACCTGAGCCACCAGAATCGAATTCTCCCCCATTACAGGCTGCACCTCATGGTCAACAAGGTGGCCACATGGAACCAATCGGCATTGATAGGGGAGGGATAGAAGACAAAAGTGAGGAAACGAAAGACAAAGGGGATCATCCGAGGTCTGTCGAGAGGTGGCTGCGCAACCTGCAGGTGGGGGCAATGGGCCTATTATAACGCCCGGACCCATGCGTTAGCCTCGCATTTCGTGGTGACCCAGGATGGCCTTCACAGTTACCGTAACGGCCCCGTGAGGCAAGTCCACTCTGTACTTTGTCCAATCCCAGCGATCTCGTACTTTGTACGTCACCATCTCCCACGACCTGAACGAGGGGTTGGATTTATGGGAGACAAGGAGAAAAATAAGGTAAAGGGGGGGGGGGGAGAGAGAAAGACATGGGGATGGAAAGGAAGAAACTGGTTGTAGGAGGGGGGATCGGGAGCGAGAGGGAGGGCCAAGTTTATCCCTCATCTAGGCCTACGTCAAAATATGTAAGTGGTATAGTGTAGCGTCCTAGTCCTACTGGCTGAGTTGTCCGCAGCCCTCGGCGACCCCTCGTGTGCTAATTTTATCATAATGTGCTGAAATTTGCATCAACTGTTTGCATCAACATCGGGGTTCCTCCGATCAGATTCAATCCAGACTATCGAAGTGTTTCTAAAGAACAGTAAATTGTGTAACGATCATTGAGGATTATCCACAACATGGAAGGCTTAGCCAGGAGGCAGAGACCCGTGGGCTCACTGGAAAGAGAAATGCAAGAGCTGAAGGGGAAGAAGCAACGACAGGTGGAGGCTCAAGAGCGCATGGAGAAACTTAAAATGGAGCAGCTGAGAATGGAAAGGGAAGCTCAGGACAGGCTCAGCTGGAAAGGGAGAGGATGAACCACGAGTTGGAGATGGAGAGGATCCGCCATCAACATAAAGCGACGACTCTAAGCAGAGGACCACCGATTACGGCAGTACCCAAGTTACCTGCATTTCAAGATTCCCATCTTGCGGTTGCTGCAAGATTCCCATCTTGCGGAACGAGGTTGCTGCGTTTCGAGAGCTTCGCCGAGACAGCCGACTGGCCCAGATCCACCTGGACAACATCACTGTCTGCCCTACTGACCGGGAAGGCCTTCTGCAGACTGCCAATCGACGAAGCTAAGGACTACGACAGAGTCAAGGAAGCTCTGCAGAAGAGGTATAACCTGTCAGAGGACGGGTCATGTTCAGACAAGGTAAGCCCGAAGATGGAGAAGATGTTGGCATGTTTTTGACCAGGAGCAAGACCTATTTGGAGGTGGATAAAGCTGTCGAAGACGGAGGAAACCTACGAAGGAGTGAGAGGCCTGTTCGACAGAGAGCAGTTCTTGGATGCTTTCCCACCAGACCTTGCGACGCATATGAGGGAGAGAAAACCAAAGACGCTACAGAACATCGCAGACTCAGCGGAGGTGTAGCTGGTAGCGAGGAATCGGATACTCAGCGGGAGCGCCATACAGCAAAGCCGGCCCGTGCGACAGAGGCCCAACAGAGACAGAAGCCCACAGTTCTGTCATAGGCGTCGGAGGCCGGGACACATGGCGATGGATTTGTACAAGGACAAATGACAAAGGTGAGTTGAAATGTTACTTTTGTGGAAAGCCAAGTCACGTTCGGAAGATGTGTCCGGCCCAGAAGGATATGGGACGAGGCAAGCCGAACAGGGCGGCGGCGGCCGTAATTATAACGGCGGACAAGTCGTCAAGACAGGATTTGACGACGGCTGACACCAGTATCAACGTTCAAGCGGTAATGAAGGACGGGAAGTTCAAATCAGCGGTGCTTGTTACGTGCGGAGGATGCAGTGATGGAAGGACCGTGGAGGAACTGAAGCTACCAGTGATGAAGGGCTTGATTGGAGATCGAGCAGTAAATGTGTTGTGGGGCGGTGATCACCGATGCTACCAGTTGGGTGAACAGCTCGGCAACGACCGGTGGGAAGAAACATCTCGAGGATCGATAAGTCCTTGCTGGCGGCGGAGGAAGCCATTATCGTCGTGAGGACGCCTTACCTGACGGGCAGAGTGACGGCACTGTGTTTCCCGGAGACCATCTGCGGCCTAGTAGTCGGGAACGTGGACGGAGCGAAGGATCGATACTCTGATAGTGAGCGGTGACCACGAGAGCCCAGGAGAAGAGGAAGGACCGGTCTACGTCGCTGAGGGTGCCGAGGGCAGAACTGCACGCGGGAGTGGATAGTCATCCGACTCCAGGAAGATGACGAAGACCTCAAGAAGTTGGAGCAGAAGAGAATCTTCTATTCCTCTGTAGATCTTGTGACATTCTGACCTTAGAAACTTTACGTAATTGGAATACTATTCCATGGTAACGGAAATGGAGCACTCTTTTGACACCCATATGACATTTAAATAATCTGTGCCGTACTTGTGGAAAAAGAACTTTATCTAGAAGAGACAGGGACTTAAAGAAGAAACCGTTGGCTTGTGATGCTTCTTTTTTCTTTCACATGACATTAGCAGTGACCTCTCCGATCAACATTAAACAACAATTTTCCGTGTCTGTGTGAGTAAAATAAGCACTTTAAAGAGGCACACTAGCGAAAAGTGATTAAAAGCTTCATTTAAGGGAGCAGAAGAGATCGAAGGCATATGGATGTCATTTAATGAGTCAGTTTCTCCAAAAGATTGGACTGTTTGTGCACACCATGCTTCATTTAATCACGGGTCTAGAAATAAAAGTAAACAACCCGAAAGTGGCAGTACCAAAGAACGAACAAGAAGCTATTACAACTGATCTTGAAACGTTGACGGAAGTTTTCAACGAAGGGACCATACTAGTTTCAGTTGCCGGCGTCAACGACTACAGAGTGTGTGAAGGAGAAGACCTTGCAAGCTAACCTTCTCAAGAGATATATCCCCAGAACTGCACCAGCAACGACAGAGTCAACCCATGAAGTCAGCTGGCATGACATTCGTCGAGGACTGTGACCTTGAAGGCGACACCGGTGGAACGACGGAGGACCTTGCCGACCTAGGGAGCTGGGACCAGAAGGAAGGCTACGATGATGTCCAATATAGTACGCAAATAACCTCGGAACAACGCCAAGAACTCGGTGACGTGGTAAAGGAGTATCAACGCATCTTTACCAATCCCCCCGGATGCTACCAGTTGGGTGAACACCGCATCGACGACGTCAGAGGAACAGCTCGGCAACGACCATACCCGGTGCCCTACGCTATGCGCGACTCCTTGAAGGAGGAGCTTAGCACAATGGAAAGGTTGGGCATTATTCGCAGAAGCCCATCAGCTTACGCGTCACCAGTTGTTGCCGTCAAGAAGAAGGACGGATCCAACAGAGTCTGCATCGACTACAGGAGGCTGAACAAGATCACTGTATTCGACCCTCATCCGACAGCGGCGTCATCGGACGTGTTCCAGAGTCTGTCGAGAGGAAGAATATTTTCTCGGATTGACTTGAGCAAGGACTACTGGCGAGTCCGGGAACAAGACATTCCCACGACAGCGTCCGAACACTACGAATTCACCCGGATGCCCCTCGGGATGATGAACTCAGGAGCCACGCTGAACAGGATCGTGAAGCCGTTGATCCAGGGACTGAACAATGTGACACCGTATGTGGACGACCTGCTGATCCATACAGACACATTCGACGAGCATGTGAAGGCTCTGAAGGAATTGCTACAGAGGATGGACCAGGCTGGATTAACTGCAAGACCATCCAAGTACCTGAAGTAGACTTTGTTGTGCACTCGGTGAGAAAAGATATGATTGGCCTACTTGAAGAAAATGTGCGAGATGCACCCAGACCCACCACTAAGAAAGAAGTAAAAGCATTTTTAGGACTGGTGGGACAACTTTGCAGCTATTGCAGCACCACTATCTGATTTGCTTAGGATTAATTATGTCAAAGGCAAGGAAAATGTCGGCGCCGACTTCCTGAGTAGAATATTTTGAAAGTAGTACACTGTCAGTGAAATGCATTGTAACCCAGAACTATTAGTTTCTGGGATGACTGTATTGCATTGTAATTAGGCTAGTGTAATGAGATATCTGAGTATCTATGTCTGGCAGAGAGCCACGATGTATCAGCCGTATTTTGATTTTGTACTATGTGAACATTATTTGTTATCAATTTAAAAAGGGTAACCCAAAATGGGAACTGAGAGGTATCAGTGACTTCGTATGTTGCCCTGATAAAATTTTTGAGTGTTCCAAGCTTGGTCAGTGCTAATATTGCTTTCTGGTAACTTATTTGACCTAATATAGTGAAGCCAGGCCCTGATCAGTGGTTATGTATTGGTATTTTTGCCATTGTATCTAAGAGTTTATGTATTTTTCGGGATAATCATGTTATGAGCAACGGTCTATGTGCTATGGTTCGTGCACGAAGCATTATGTATACGATGACCATCGTTTCACCACAGTGGGGTGGTATGTTATTGGTTCTGTAACAGTATCGCTAACCATTGGTTTATCACAGTGGTGGTATTGTATAACTTGTAACAGTATCATTGACCATTGTATTATCACAGTGATGGTATTGTGTTGGCTTTGTAATGGCACCGCAATGACATTATAATGACATTGTACCTAGTGTTGTAAGGGTACTCTGGTTATGGTATTGTATTTATGATGTTGGGAAGGCACCTAGCTTGTATTATTAATGTATAGCATTAGCAATGTCTACTGTGAGATTGGAGAGTAATCAGTGTCTGTTATTTTATCATAGTGTAGACGCTTTATGATATTGATAGTTGAAAAATGTTCAACTTAAATTGGGGAGTTGTGTAGCGTCCTAGTCCTACGGGGTAACAGTGTTGTCCGCAGCCCCTCGTGTGCTAGTTTAACTTCTCTGTGATGTCTCGCTGTGTGACGTAATTGTTTATTGTAGGTCTATCGAGAAAATACGATATCATTCATGTCGAAATTACGTCAGGTTGGTCTTGGAGTGACGCAATTCTGTGACGTGTCTAAGTGCGATTAGGTGGTCTTCATGCATCCCGTAGATTTCCCGTTCGTGAACGTTCTATCTGGATTGGTATATAAAGGATGGCAAGCGAGTGAGTGTGTGTGCAAGAGTCAATTATTCCGCATGTGGGCAAGATCCCGTCATTTTGTGTGTGCAAAACCGATTCTAGGTATTTGTTACTGCGTGCCTTCCTCGTAAGTAAGCTGTAAGATATCCAACGTTCATCTACAGTTATTAAAAGTTAATGTTAATCGTTCATCGGATCCTGTTTTCATTTATTTCTACGACAGTTCGAGACAGTTTCGTTATTAAAGGTTCAGATCACCCGTCTCTCCCTATCATAACGTGCTGAAAATTTACATTAACTATATCATAGTTAGTACAACAGGCGCTGATTCTTCAATCTCAACTTTCGCCCTAGACAAATTTGTGCGATGAATTTTATGCACCTTTTAAGTGTCGAACAATATTAACGTAGCTCCACTAGAAATGATGGAACATTAAAATTTCCACAAAGAAACCAGGACGAAAATAATCTATTTACAAACAGCAATGACGAATCGCATAATTATGTCCATAATGTGCCCATATGTCTATAATATGCCCATATATATGTCCATAATGTACAGTGTGCCCTTTGTTGATATCTCATGGGTGTCCCCCGGTACCGTATTCAATACCCCGGGGTAAACTTTGGGTTATCATCACTGTTCCCGCTTGCTAAAAAAAAAAACAACCCAATGTGGGATATTCCTTTTGGACTTTCTGACTACTTTCGTTCGTTTCCTCTTCCCCTCCCTCCGCGAGATTTCTGGTGTCGCAGAAGAATGATATCTGGCAATTCAAGTCAAGGGTATATACACACTCTGATCACCTGTGCGAACAAAGTAAACAATAGTCTGTGCTCGGCGTCATGCTTTTACTGTTTTATTCAAGATGGTGGTCTTTATTGATCCAGTTGTGTCAAGTATGATGCCTACTGGATTTCTTCTCCCGCAAGTTGTTCGTTAGCTATAATGGAAAGTATCACCTGCTACTTAACCGGATTTTACCTATCAAGATGACAAGTGAGGAGTTATGAGTGATTATCATGACTGTTCCGAAAAATATGACAGACATAATAATCATTGTAATTCCACTGACCTCTCGTTGCAAAAGTTCCTTAATGTGCCGGTCATGCTGTTCTTGTCTTTTCCTCAGTTCTTGTTGTTCGGTCCTCAGGATTTCAATAGTATGCAAAAGAGTGTCCTTGTCCCTCACAGTACACATGGCGTCTTCATACTCCTCGTCGTCGTCGCTGCTTTCACGATCTAGTGAGAAGCTTGACTTCTTGATAGTAGAATCCGTATCTTCGGAGTCCCCCTCGCTTGTTGGCCTTTTCACTCCTAAACGTGCACAATTCACAGAAAGTAATGATTCGTTAATATTGGAACTTCTTTTAAAAAAACAGAAAAAAAGCATTTACGCTGAAATAAGACAACAACAAAATGCTTATCACGTTTTTTGTTTTTGTTTTGTTTTTTACTTTACTTGAACGGCAACATTCAAACCACACAAAATGTCCAAATTACAAACTTTGCGATTATTATGATAAAATCAAAGCAAAGAAGTTTTGCCAAATCAAATAAGAGCCGAAGCATTGTCTTTCCGCCCGAAACAAACGATGAGAAAGTACAGCTAATTTCTCCATATGCACGGGTGACTTTATGCTACAGACATGCTTTTTATCTTTAATAATTAATTAGGTTACATCAACATATTTGCATCCAAAACATTATAGCCGGATGCATTCAAGAACTATCAAGCATGTGTACCTGTAGCAATGTCATAAGAAGGGGGGCACTGGTCAAGAGATCCTTCATCCACTGGATGGGACGCCACCTCTGCTGAGTTTAATGGTATATCCATTTGCTTCACAATCTCTGCCAGATCTAAAACCTTTTTCATAGAACGGAGGCGCAGATGAGTGACTCAGTTAAGATTTCATCACGCTGTTGTTGTAGATACCAAATAAAAAAGCAACTCCGGGTAAAAATAGTAAAAAATGAGGCAATCGATCTGTCATAATTATACATTACACGCATTGTGTGTGTGTGTGTGTTTTTTCTCTTTGTTCCATAATTATGTCCATTTGTGTCTACATTACACAATGCATGCATCCCTTTGAAAGGTGTGAAGCACTTCGTTCTTTGTTTGCTCTCTTATTTATTTAATATGCTAAAGCCATCAGCTCAAATTAACGGAAACACGCTCATGCCAGAGTTAATTAATAGTGTCAAAAGTTTGAAATTCAAACACTCTACCAACTTTTACACAATCGCACCTGAAACGTTCCTTCACTGTATGAGATACTGTTGCCAAAACCTGAAGTCGGAAATATTCTCATAATGGGCAATTACATCCAAGAAATGGCAGGCAGAGCAGAGAAAGCGACCCAAGAAGGACATATGACACTTCACCAAATAACAAGAATACTGTCAGGTAAGAAGAACAGCCCAGAGGTACCGGTCAAAGATGCTGATGGAAATACTATTTTCGAGGAAGAGGCACGATTGCCAAGATGGGAAGAACATTTCGAAACCCTACTCAACAGACCACCACCAGAAAACCTACCTGATATAGAGCCCGCTAGCATGGACCTACCACCCATCAGTTGTCTAAGGAAGAAACTGCAAAAGCAGTGAAAACACTCCTCCAACAAAGCAGCAGGACCTGATTCATCCCACCTGAAGCACTGAAGGCGGATGTCAACATCACCGTAGATATCCTCTATGTATTATTCGTCAAGATATGGAACCAAGAGGAATTCCCCAAAGACTGGAGAGAAGGTCGTCTAGTAAAACTGCCAAAAAAAAAGGGAGATCTGAGCAACTGCAACAACTACAGAGGCATCACATACGCTGTCTATACCTGGAAAAGTCTTCAACAGGATACTTCTGGAGAGAATTATAAAAGAGGCCACAGATGACAGGCTTTACTACGAGCAAGCAGGATTTCGAAAACACCGTTCTTGTACTGATCAAATTGCAACCCTTAGAATCATCATTGAACAGTCTATAGAATGGAACTCACCGCTGCTTCATCGACTATGAGAAAGCCCTTGACAGTGTTGATAGGAATGCTCTGTGGAAGATAATGAGACACTATGGTATACCACAAAAAATCGTTAGCTTGATAGAAAAGATATACCGCAACACCAGCTGCAAGGCACTGCATGAAGGAAAACCCACAGAAAGTTTTGAAGTCAAAACGGGAGTTAGACGGGGCTGCTTGTTATCACCTTTCTTGTTCGTCCTGGCTATGGACTGGCTTCTGAAAGAAACCACATCTGCAAAGAGGAATGGTATCCAGCGGACCCTATGGAAGCAGCTAGATGACCTGGATTATGCTGAAGATATAGCACTGCTGTCACACACCCAGCAACAGATGCAAGCAAAAACATTAGACATGGAGGAGTTATCAGCCTTAGGATTCACCCAGAGAAATCCAGTCCTCAAGATAAAAACTACAAGTACAGAGCCAGTAACAGTAAACGGGAACCCCTTGGAAGTAGTTAACAGCTTCACTTATTTAGGCAGTTTTGTGGATGAAACAGGAGGAACATAAAGGCAAGGATAGCCAAGGCAAGATCAGTTTTCAAAGCCCTGATGCTTTGGGATCTCCATCGCTACAAAATGCAGACTCTTTAACTCCAATGTAAAATCTGTCCAATTGTATGGCTGCGAATCCTGGAAACCTTCCCAAACCTGCTTGAGGATGCTGCAAATCCTTCGTCTGAGGAGGCTTTTGAGGATAAGATGGCCGGATACTATTCGAAATAAGGACCTCTCGGAAAGGACAAAGCAGAGAAACATCTCCAGCGAAATAGGACTGCGCAGATGGCGATGGCTGGGTCACACACTACGGAAGCCTCAGGATAGCACGGTAAGAAAGTCACTGCTCTGGAACCCGCAAGGAAAAAGGAAGAGGGGCAGGCCACGAACAACATTGAGGAGAGGCATGGAGGAGGATATGAAGAGAGGTGGCTACACATGGAATGAGTTGTCAAAGATCGCCCAGGATAGAGACAAATGAAAGGCTGTCGTTCGTGGCCTAAAACCCTGTAGATTAGGGTGAAAGGGCGTTAATGATGATGATGATGGGCAATGGAGCTTCACAGTTTTGGCACATCTAAAACTTGGAGCAGCCACAGTGCCATAATTAACTATTATTAAAAAAAACCATATTAACTATTATGAGAAGAAAAACCTCATCAAAAACAACAGACGGCTGCTGAACAGAGAGGATCAAGTGATCTTGTTGAGACTAAGAACTGGTCACAATAATTGTCAGAGATCGAATAGTTGAGATAGTACTTGGCGCCAGTATGCACACCGGTGCGCAATTTATTAATACGTCATGCGGTGTGTGGCAGGATGTGACGTATACCACACGAACGTACGTCACAGCGGAAAGGTCCAACGGTCGACTGCTCTGATTCATATAAAAGAAGTTCGAACCCAAGGGGGCCTTAGTTACAGATGAATATGTCCATGCATGAAGTTGATCTCCACGAGAGTGAGTGTAATGAAGACCCGCCGCCCTGTCCCTGAATAACAACTATATTGATGGCGAGAGCCCATTCAACCAGCTTTGAGATAGAACATCAGTAAACAGCACAAACAGTATTCCGTTCACAATTTCGTGAACGGGCCAATGTAAGTCGTAAACTATAAACCTACAGCAGCCGAGAGATCAACGAACTGTTCTCCGGGGAGGAGCTGCCCTCCCGTAGTGGATGCGAATATTTAACAGCAAGTCATTAATATTATAAAATCCCATAGTCGTTACTAGCTTAACAATGATAACCTTATTACAGCAACCCAGCCAGTCTGTCTGTTCGTTTATTTATTTATAGAGCCAGAGAAATTACTAAATGAATACTTCGTTTCATGACAGAAAAAACAAGAATAACCAAAAAAAAAAAAAAAACGTTTTTTTTGGAATAATTTCTTTTGCCAATGTACCGATTATGTAGAAGCTTTGCATGTGGTTGGGAAACATTTTGTCTTTATTACAACGTTTTTTCCCTTGTGATCTATTGCGTTTCGAGCGTTTTTTTTCCATCTGTAATGTACATTAAACTCTCATGCATATAATTGAACGTTTTACGCAAAGTGCAAAGGTCGTGCCACAGAAATCATTGTCTATGCTAGCCGACCAGCGCAAAATTAAATCTTGCAAAAATCCAAATCCAGTCGAAGCTTTGGCTGTATCTAATCTAGATTTAAATTTCATTCTAGATCTAGACTACATCTAGACTACTTGAACTTTAAGAAGGAGACTAAAGAAGAAGACCACCGATGGATCTAGATCTAATCACATTTAAAAAATAAACAACAGTGGTAATCTGTTTCAGGACCAATGTAAGGAAAAAGATTACCAATGATCAGATTCACAGTGAAATAGAAACAAACAATGGTAATGCAATTGAAGAAAAAAAAACAACTGTCCATAACACTTTACAGTGCCAGAAACAACAATGTGTATGACTGAAACTCAGGCAGCTAACAAATGTGATCCGATCCAAATGTTATGCTTAGCCTGCAGGGTGCAGGCGCGTCGATGAAAATGTCTTAACACTTTTTTCTGATCAACTCAGAGACATGCTACTATAATACTAGACTGCGCACCCCCCCCCCCCCCGATATGGCAAAGTAAACCGCAGACCTATAAGCGGTCAGTAGCAGGAAGACCAGATGTAAGACGATAGTTGAAATAAAAAAAAGGGGGCGGGGGTTGTATTTGAGGAGCCCTAAACGCACAATTAATTTTAAAGACACGCAGGCCTGCGGCCTCTGAAACGTATGTGGCATATACACACAATGACAGAAAAGAAAAGAGAGATTATAAAACAAAAAAATCATAAGTAAAAAAATGATGGTTATCATCTGGCAGCGCGAATATATGCATAAGTAATTTTTGTTCTACTATAGTTGTCTTTCATTCATTCTCCCTATCTGCGCCCTGCTTTCCGCTCGTCATTCACCCACACAATAATAACTAATAATAATATCAGGCGCCACATCCTATTGTTGTGTTGGTTTTCTTCACGATTTCATTCAGACCAGCTTTCACTCACACTACTAGTTTTTTCATACTGCTGTCTCTGTCAGTTTCTCCACATAGATTTCATTCTCAGATATTTTTCTGTGGGATACATCTGAGTTACCGCAAAGAGAGTGATGAAATTTTCTGTTCACACAAATTAAAACAAAAATCATTTTCTTTTGTTTGAAATTTGATTTACATTTTTATTTCTTACTAGCAACTTTTTCCGTCAATGAACAGTGTCACGAGTAAGGTTGGTGGCCTTGTGCGCCACGAGAGTAGAGGGAGTAAACTCGGGAGGGGAAAGCATGATTTTAAAGTTATTGACGAGCGTGAAAAGATACACACGACACAAAACCCTCCGGAGTATAAGTAGGAGGAAAAGCTCACCACGCGTGTTCTCCCTTTCCAGAGAATGGCTGCACGAGTTGACGGTCTGGGCGACCGTGGGGATCCATTTGTGTTAATTTTCTTCATCGTCTGAAGCTCGTATCCCCCCCCCCCCCCAAGAAGATGATAGATGCGGCAGTTAACGGTCCGGGCGACATGCGGAGGTCGCGCCATGGGGACCATGAATATTGAAGGTGTGTTCCATTATGTAAGTAGTTTTACATTGTTTTATCGCTTGAAGCGAGGGTGCTCACTACACGTGTTCCCCCAGAAGATAGCTGGTCCGGGCGACATGTGAAGGTCGTGCCATGGGGACCATGAATGTTTGAAGATGTGTGGGGATCCATTATGTTAATAGTTTATCTACGAGGGCGTGAGTGAATCGCTTCATTATCGATTGAAGTTTGGAGATCTTGAAAAAGATGTGGGAACCCTTCAAGACAGTTTATCTACGAGGGCGTAAGTGAATCGCTTCATTATCGATTGAAGTTTGGAGATCTTGAAGGAGAGATGGGAACCCTTCAAGACAGTTTATCTACGGGGGCGTGAGTGAATCGCCTCATTATCGTCTGAACCCTGAAGATTATCGTTTGAAGCTTGGAGATCTTGAAGAGGGCATGGGAACCCTTCGAGACAGTCTATCTACGATGGCGGGTGTGAACCGTCTGTTTATCGTTTGAACCATGGAGACGTGAAAGTGTCAACGAGGAGATCAGCTGTTGTCAAGGACTTTTTAAGTATCGGTAGTTAAGTTCTAGACAAGGGGGTTCGTAATTAATCGCCAAGTCCTCGATAAGGATTTTTGCATGTCTTTATTTTTCTTTGATTGTACATTTTGCCTTTTATGAGTTGAAATATTTGGCAGAAGCCACCATGAACTCATTGTGTAATAAATATCGTGTTTGATTTAAAAATTCACTCCATGTGTCCGTTGGTCGCTGGTCTGCTTGCTTGGCTTGGTAGCTGGGTTTTGGAAGGAAAGTAAATTAAAAGCAGATCACGAACGCGTTTCGTGACAACAGAAACAAATAAAAGTAGTAATCTGGAGCACTCGTTAGCAATGCTCAGTTTCTCGATTGATTTGCCAGTATTGTAATGGTGCCATGCGCGGGGTCACTGCGCCTCCGTGCCATGTGCAGTCTAGTAAATAGTATTATCGTGCGCAGTCTAGTAAATAGTATTATCGCGGCATGTCTCTGGTTCAATTCAGTTGTGGCTGAAACAAAAGTATTTAAAATATGGCGAATTTCAAGACCTTTAAAATAGATCCATGTGCACCTTTGCTCCTTTTTATGCGTAATACGATATTTTTTGGAATGAAAGGCTCAGCGGTTAAAACGCCTTTCATGATTATAGTGGAGACCTTACTTCCTTTATAATATTTATAATATGATGATGACCCTCGAAACATAACATGGCTTATTAATTTTATTATTATACTGTTGATCGCTTGTGAAATTTCACTTACTTAAAAAAAAATAACTAAATAAATTCGCAAAATTGCACGTGTTTAAAATGGAAAGTCATCTCCACCCAAATATGGTAAGCACTGTCGCATACTCAAAATAAATATAAACAATGTGTGCTGTAAATCTCCAGAACTTTCGAATAGCTAGACAGGGCTTCTGATGTCCACTCTGTTACAAGTGACTGGCCTACTAAGGCATGCAGAATTTCAGAAAGATACGCCAATAAATTTAGAATAAGTTATTCCTGAACAACGCTTTTTTCATGAAACAATCTATAGTCCGCAAACTCCTGCCGTGCGTCACATTATCATCAATTTCCACAAAAGACTGACTTGGATTTCCATGGAATTTTACACATGCTTTTTACTTTGTTTTAGTACTCTTAGACGTTGAGGAAATATTTTTTTTCAAAACCACGCATTAGCTTAATTAGAAATTTTCTTCTAATTGACAGTTCCGTCGAGTGAAACATTCGTACTGTTACTGTAACGTGAAAGGAACCTAAAATTGAAAATCAAATTTCTAATCATTATTACGGGCATGGAAGCTGTAATTTGTTCCCACATCATGTTTCTGCCTGCACAAGTGTCAGTGTTATATGACACAGTATTTAAATAGCAGAAGCGAACGAAAATAGTTTTTTCAGGGGCATATGTTTATTCTTCTGTATTATCACTGTAATGTATAAATATAACATTTTTACCTCTGATCAGAGCTCGGTCAAAATGTCTCTATAATGCAAATTTAAGCGGTAAAAACGAATGACAAGCCTCTACACAATGTTTTTCATAAAGAGACCAGAGGTATCTGTATCATAGTATTCATTAATAAAAGCCCTGATATGCGATTTCAGCACTAACAAAAGACATTTTCCAACGGTAGTTGAATGGAAATGGTGAAAATGAACAGCTTGCCAATCAGAAAGCTAAAAGCAAGAAGCTGGATAGTTTCGACAAAGATGTTTTGCATCGTGTCATCCAGTGTTTGTTTTTTTAAAGCAAGAATTCCTTAGTTTAAGAAAGTTAAAAATCAAAATACGGGAGCACAATTGATACTCAAATTCATAAAGCGACATTTGATAACTTATCAATACCGAGGCGTCCGTTTTTAGAAAGAAAAAACAGTTCGATTCATTTTGCCTTTTCGAATGAAACGGCGCTTACTTAACTGCATTCATTTCCGTGCACATTTCGCAAACAGAAACATTGGGCACAACGCACTAATATGATTTTGTTTGACACACGTTAAATTTTTGTCGAAAAGTAAATGTGGCCACGTCATCTGAAAATAATAACATCAATCCATCTAAGAAAGTGAAAACATGGGCTGATTTGGCTTTATGGAATCTATCTGAGAGAGAGAGAGAGAAAGAGAGAAAAAGAGAGAGAGAGAGAAAGAGAGAAAAAGAGAGAGAGAGAGAGAGAGGAGAGAGAGAGACATACAGACAGACAGACAGATAGACAGACAAAGAGACAGACGCAGAGAGAGAATGGGGTGGATGGCGGATGCTAGTCCTGAATACTCACTACACAGAGTGAATGTCTATAGGTGGAACGGAAGGAAGAGATATCTCAAGCAGCCGTTATTTTATAGACCTAATATTTTCAACAACTTTGTACATGTCCCCATAAGTTTTCAGACAGAGCTACGCCCTTGGATAATTTTGATACTCGTTTTTTCTGTGCTCCAACATGGCTTGAACTGGCTCATGACTTGATATTAGACAAAGTTTAAATATCTAATAAAGAAATATCTCTGTATTCGTGGAAATTCTTCGGGCAAAAAACAATTTTCATAGCCTACATGACAAGGTAAAAGCACATGCAAAACTTCATTTAAATTCAACAGTCAGTTTTCGTGAAAATCGGCCATAGACTGGGGCAAAGCTAGATTTACAAAGCTAGTAGTAGTATGTGCAGAACTACTGATGTAGAAATGAATGCCGAAAGGAGTGCAAAGAATTTGATAAATCATTATAAACCCAAGCACAAAACCTTCACATACACCATTCACATTCATTACTTTCAGTAATGTGACAGTTTAGACATTTATAATATCAACAATGTCATATAAAATCAACACAGGCACTTACATGTAAAGAAATGATCTTATAATATAATGTAAAGATCTCAAACACCGAGTGCGGATTGAAAAAATGCACATGGACTGAATGAGAATAATCATTTTTAGCAGACTTTATACTGTTCCCTTCCTACGACACCAAGGTCACATTCAAATCAGAGAATCATCAAAGAATTTTGTCTGACACGTTTATTTTCTTAATCTAAAACTACTGAGTGTGAAAAGTAGTTCTCCCGTCGATTTATTGGTCAAAGAATCAAATACTTGAAATATCTTTTGTACTCATCTTTAATCTTAACGGTTAATTACCGTTTAGGACAATCCAATTATTCATTTCAAATCTACAATTGCCATAATTCAAGTACAACGGCAATCTCTCCCCCCCCCCCCCCCCGACCCCACAACCCCACCCCTCTCTGCAAAAGAAAAAAAACCCACAAAAATGCACTGCACACACCAAGAACCGATTGATCTCAGCTTTTGAGACCGCACGTTGACAAAAATCACTATCTATAATATTTGTCATCCTAATGTAAACTGCTGTCACTAGACTCAATCTACTTTGAGCGATGAATTGAAGACCTTAGTGCTAAAAGTACTTAAAGTCACATTTTTCCAAAATTTAAAACTATTAGTGGGTCGGGTGGGGGTGTGCTATATGGATTCCAAAGCCTGAATACTGGAAACAGATAAAGTACAAAAGTTCGTCTTGGTTGCACCGTAGATTTGGTTTCGATCAGATTATTTTAAGGAAACAGAGAGTACTCATGCCCATAATGACAAAGATAAACATCTGGCGTGATAAATATGTACTGATGTCCCAAAGATAAGGGAAAAAAGTGCCTTAGTCCAAACAAATAAATCACATTTTGCGAGGCAACGAATTGAGTGTCAGAGCTAAACACTGGCATGCTGGCACATCAAACATTACAGAATGTGAAGCAGTGCTCAGAAAATTCATAACAATGCGTTCTTGATTTCACAAGAAATTTCAATTTTCAGTATATCAATTTCTCAAAATAGGCAGTTTGTGGTTTAAGTGGTTTTAGTACAAGCGGCTTTAATTATACACTTTTAATGGACTCGAGTTTGTTAAACTAGAAGACGAATAGAAAACATCACCTCTCGACATGTACTTACTTCGTTGTCTGTCTGCATTTTCACACCAATCTGGTATAGATCTACTGGTCGCCATCCATAACCTCGACACGAAACGGCTACAAACTGAAACAGATGGCATGACAAATGACTACTCTCAGTCATGTAATGGGTCACGGATAACACTAGAAGTTAAAAAGTTGTTTCTTTGCAATGAACAAAATATCCCACCAAGACTGGAAAAAAAAAACAGCTTTTGTGCGTTACAACTATTTCGCCAAGTCTGTCCACAATGCGTCTAGATGTAAAAAAAATTACAACATTGGGTTCTCTCTCTCTCTCTCTCTCTCTCTCTCTCTCTCTCTCTCTCTCTTCTCTCTCTCTCAATCAATCAATCAGTTCTACCAGTCAACATTTCCCCAACACAAACACTAGTATGCCTTTCCAGTGATTGGTATTTAACGGAGTTCTCTGTAACGAAATCTTGACTGTCATTGTCAAAATACAATCATTATGATTATGCTTAAGACTTCAGCGTACAGAGTGAGACTATTTAATAATTATAGAGTTATGGTTATGAGTTGGTGACTGATTTGTTATGTCACAGAGTCTCAAGCACGCAAATGTCTTTCGTGTTTGTGTTTGATTACAACCTCTTCGACACCACTTTTGACAGTATGGTTAGAGGTGGCACCCTCATAGGTGGAGGTGGCACCCTCATAGGTCGTTCCCTTTTTTATGAAGATCTGATCATAGGATAGACACACATATATCAGTTTGAAAATATTTGCAGTTTCAATCACCGTCAAAATCAATACAAAAGACAAGAAAAAGCTCTGTAACTGCATTGATGCAGTTCCTTTCGAACACGTGTGTCCCCCAAATTTTGTCAATTTCCTCTCATATTTCTTTCAAGACAGCACCGAGAGCTTTTACTCGCATATTTGTATTTTCCACAATACGAGGGTGGTTTTAGAAGTCGAGTTATAATTCAAACGGTTGTAATCGTATGAACCTGAAATTTTCAGTCCCTCAGAAGATTCCCCTCTGCTTTGTAGGCAATGATCCAGTCTTGTTGGCCACTTCTGTTGGGCACAAAGCTCTGAACTCAATGCGTTTGCGAGGTCTTGTATACGTTCAAATTTCCTTCCTGAGAACTTATCTTCAGTGTGGGAAATAACCAAAAGTCACAGGGTGCTAAGTCTGGACTGTAGGCTGGGTGAGGCAAAACTTGGATTCCTTGCTCTTCAAGGCACAGAGCACAGACTGAGGCCCCCTTGCTTTATGGGGGGGGGGGGGTTCTGTGAGGTTCCTGTCTTTGGTCTTTGCTCATCAACAGCTGTGTTCACTCGGGGCAATACTTGTATAGTAACCAGAGGTCATTGCAGTATAATTTGGTATCATAATTATTGACCACATAGTTGAAAAGGATGGTGAAAAGTCTCTTCCTACTTTGAAATCCTCGGCGCAACACGACTGGCCTGTCTCTTTTTGGTCGACCCCAAAGAACTTAACTATACAGATCTAGAATCAGATTGAGGCTTTTTATAGCGGACCAATCGAGGCCCCCGATCCGCCATCTTGTTGAGGGAGAGACATGCTGATTTGTTTACAAACACTTCGAAGCTCAACACTCAACAAGTACATGAAGTAGAAAAGAAAATGGCGAGTAACTGCTGGGTAATCGGTTGTAGTCAAGTGCAGACAAAGGAAATACCTGCTTCCTTTCACAAGTGAGTGGAAAATTCATTTCGATTCGATACAACATTACAACCCATAAAGTAGGCCTACTTTACATCTAGATCAAGATTTAAACTTTAGAACTGGATAGATTGACGAACCAAAGTGACAAAGAAAAAAAAAAAGGATACAGTTAGTTGATCTGGATTAGATTCATCTACATTCTAGATCTCGAGTCGAGTAGATCTAGATCTAGTATCCAGTAATAGAAATGAGGAATGACTTCCGTCGGCTATAGCTAGACATGGCATAATGCTACTGCTAAGTTGTAGGCTAAGAAAAGTACTAGAATCTAGATTCTCGTTACTTGAAAGGTTGTAATGTTGCATCTTTTAATGTTTTAGAATTTAGAATAAACCTAGGGTCTAGACCCTATCTAGATAAATCAAAATTCAATGGTCCATATCAGTGGAAACAAACACTGAGCCATTTAATGATAAAGTGTGTCAAGACAGTGCCTGTATCACTGACAGTATTTTGTGTAAATTTAATAGAAGATCTATCCAAATCTAGTATCAATTTATCTCTGCAACAGATTGCGACTAGATAGATCTACATTGCACGGTACATTCCAGGTTTACTTCTTGCGTTTATCTTTTGTTTTGTTACGACACATACAAATAAAAGATCTAGATCTAGATCTGTAGTAAACTAGGATTTTTATGATCTGTCTTCAGTTACAGTAGCAATAATTACTCCTAATTTCTTCAGAAAAGCTTCGCTTGGTAAATATATAGATCTCAGAGCCCAAACATGATTATTGTACCAATATTTAATTCTTGCAAGTTTGACAAAAAAATTACAAACAGCTTAAAAATGAAACCAGCATGGAACGATTGAATACAGTAGAGCCTAATTAAATGTGTTTGCTATTGACATTGCTATTTTGGGGACGGCAATGTGCATCCTTTGTTGCCCCCTCATCCTACTTTTACTTTACGGGCCTGTGTCACACATACTGCTTTATTTTTATTTTGTCATTTTTTACTGTACGATTTATGATAATGTAAACAAAGGTACTTTTTTTTTTTTTTTTAAATTTCAGCATTTGATTGATATAAGATAATGAATTAGGAGACAGTTTTTAGTAGGCCTACGATGTCATAGCAGACCTGGCAATCTTCCTTTTCTTTGTTGCCCTTTAATTGTTCTCCAATTTTTTAACCCTTAAAGTAGGGCCTATAGTGTGTCTACTTCAATTTGTTATGCAATTACAACAACTGTTTACTAGTCTGCCTTCATAATATTTTTGTTGTGCTTTTGTTTGATTATTATTAAACATACTGATATGTTATATTATTCATTCTTGTTTGTTTCTTATGCATTAACAGTACCATGTTTGTGTGTTTTGTTCACTATTGTAATACCTCTAGATCTAATCTAGTGCACGGAAATAAAAAACAAAAAAAAACGCCCTCCCTTAAATAACAATAGGAAACAACTCTCTCTCTCTCTCAGTCTCTCTCTGTGTGTCTCTTTCATTTGTTCGGAGGATATTAATTAAACTAAATTATAATAATTTTCTGCAATTATCTGTTATTCTCAATGAATCTGTCTAGATTTAATTAGATCTATCAATCCCTTCTCGCCTTTTCTCTAGGTCTAGGCCCTAATTCTCTATTTCTTTTTTTAACAGTCTTTAACAGGGGCGCGTCTTTCAGTTTCTGAAAATTTACTCTTTTCGAGTTTTTTTTCTTCTCGATTTATTGATTTCGCTATTTTGCGCTTGTCTCAAATTAAGTAGATAAGGGGAAGCCTAGACTAACTCATCGTGATCATTCAGTCGTATTTTTCTCTATCGGCGCTTAGTGTGAACAGCGGGCCTTTCCCTTCTCAAAATGGCCGGCTCGCCCCTCTAATGGCCCCACGCTCTGCTAACCATAGAGAGGGAAAACTGCGGGCGCGCTGATTCTAGGTCTGTATGGTTATGTTCTTTGGTCGACCCACATCATGCTTCATTCGTCTTGATGGAATCCTAAAGTACAGAATCCAGTCGTCACTTGTCAATATATCTATATATTTCTTGGGTCCTTGAGACTCAAAGATATTGAGTAATTCAGTGGCACATCCCACCCTCTCTCGCTTCAAATCTGCACCTCGGTGAGCAGGACAGTAATTACAGTGAATTGGTACTTTTTCGCCACCCCAAAACGCGATGCTCCGTTTTCATCTCATACAAAGTATTTTATTACGTGTTGGAATGGCGCTGGTGTAAGTTTTCTTGGCTCCAGGGGGCAAATCACACGTGAATGCAAAAATATTTATGATAATCATTCTGACTGCAAAGACAGGAGACGGCTTTTTCATGATTGACCCTGGTCGGTGGGCTACTATTTTGGCACCTCTTTGGGGGGGGGGGGGGGGGGAATTCGTCATTGTCATTTTTTCGTCACCGTGGCGAGCTTGTCTTCTCCACCCGAGAGACAAGCATAGTGAGTCCCTAGTATGTGATGTTACTCACGCCCGGTATCATTTTTGCTTTTTTTATTTCCTCCGCAGGAGGCCTTGATTGTGAATGTCTAGAAGTGATATTTTCATAATTTTTATTCTTATCACAAAGTTTAAAAAAAAAATTACTGCAAAATCCTACCGTACATAACACATAGCAAGAAAACCGAACATAATAGGAGAATTTCCACTAACATACAGAAGACAGAATAGGAAGGAAACCAGATACCAGCAAAAAGACAAGAATGAAGAGATCAGAATAATGTGACCGCAGTTGCAAACATAACATAAATCATGTGTGAGAATACACCACACATCAGAAATACCATACTCAGAAGCAGTGCAGGAGAACAAAAAGATGTGAAAGAATTAAAACATTTACTGTTTTCTGTTTTAAAAAGTTAACAACGCAGGAAATAAATATAATATGATGGAATTGTTGTTTTCTATTTTTTTTAAATTTTCCAACTGTCTTACTCTCCTTTTCTTTCTCTTTTTGTAATATTCCCAGAGCTGCTTTTTTTGTCCCACTTAGCGGCTCTTCCTCTTCCTTCCTTTCTTTGCTTGCTCTTTTTCCGGCGATCATCCCATCGCTTGTCAGTAATTTATGTGAAATTATCAGTCTCCCATAAATCCACCCCTCGTCTACGTCGCGGGAGATGGTAACGTACAGAGTACTTGGATTGGGCGAAGTACAGTGTGGGCTTGTCCCATAGGACCATTACGGTGACTGTGAAGGCCATCCCGGGTTACCCCTAAATGTCCGGCTAACGGCGTGGGTCCGGGCATTATAATAGGCCCATTGCCCCCCCCCCCCCCAGGTGGCTCAACCCCATTTGGTGGGGTGTGATTTGGTGGCTGCCACCTCTCAACAGCCCTAAGTGACAACCATCGTCATTCCTTTCCTCTCTTTTGTCTTCTGTCCCTCTCTCCTTTCAACGCCGAGAATCCGGCCTATCAACGACAGCACCACCTTCACCCTCCCCACAGTGCACTGTGGGCACCTGCCTGGTTGACCGTGAGGTGCGGCCTGTGATGGGGGGAAAATGGGATTCAGGTGGTTGAGGTAAACCAGTTTGCGGACTGCCCTCCCCCTTCTCTCCCCCCCCCCCCCCCACAAATCAAACACACCACTTCGACCCAGCCTTCGCCTAAGACAGGGGGCTGGTATGACCCATACCACTCAATCGGTTAGGCTCCGAATTCTTTGCAATTTGAGAGCCGGGTCAATCCTGGCAGGATCAACACGTGAGTATGCCTCTGGAGTAGCCCTCGCAAAAGAGCTCTGGCTGTCTGAGCATAGTTTTACCCCCTTTTGGACTCGGTGGCGGGTGGGGGGCTCCAGAGATGAAACAGAAACCAATATCTCATGGAAACTGATCAAAACTCTGACCTTTCTCCAATTCCCGCCTTGAAAAGACGGAGGCAGGAGGAACCGGATGGATCCTCCGGCCCTTGCAATAGACCGCTGCTGGACTTAAATATCTGTGAAACAGGGCAGGCCTGGTCATCTTTCGGTCAATCGAATTAATATACCGTACTGCTAGTGGGATGCAACAAGAAACAGCACCCACTCAACCTGCTGAAAACTGACGTCGTCCAACGGTGTGCCAGTCACTGCTCAGCCCCACAGACCACTGAAAAGCTCGCGAGGCGTCATTCGCATCCTTGAGTTGGATGGAGAAAGTGAGGCAGACATTGTAGACAATCTGGAAGGAGTCTTGAAAGATTGGCGTATTGAAATGTGCCGAGGAGAACAGCTGAGTGAAACCAGCTCACCAGCTCTATCATCCTGTCCTCTGTTACAATAAAGCCTCCTATTAACTTCAAGGTGGTTTTCCTGCAGGTACCAGTGTCACCATACGTTCCAAATCCAATGCGATGCTTCAGCTGTCAACGTTATGGGCACAGCAAATCAAAAGACCAGCAGTTTGTGCTCACTGCGGCAGCAAAGAACATACAGATGACAAGGCTTGCACAGCCGAGCCGAAACGTCCAAATTGTCAAGGCAACCATTACAAGCCTTTGACAAGAGCTGACCGACATGGCTGGAAGAGAAATTCATTCAAAGGTACAAGGCCGAGAAAGGAGGAACAATGACTTTGGCTACTGCTTTGGGATCTTCACCTGAGAAAATCTCAGCAACACAAAAGCCCACCAGAACACAGCCGTGCAGCAGCAGAATCGCCACAACAGCAAGTTCCACCGTCAAAGCTGCACCAATAAAGACTAAAAAAAAAGTAGAGCAGAAAAATAGGTCCAGCCGAGACAGTGCAGCAGCAGAATCTCAAACAAGTTTGCACCCCGGCAAATCTGGAGGTCGAGGATGCATCCATGACATCATCCTTGAAGACGGTGGCATCTGCTAACTGGTGTTTGCCTGCTGGACGTTAAAGATCTCGTCGACAGTGTTTAAGTTTTGCGTAGGCAGAAAATGGTCTTCGGGAGGCATGGGAACACGCTGGCTGGAAGTTGTTCATTCACCTTCAAATTCTATCGCAATATTATCCACAGATAAAAGCAGGTCGTCCAAATACGTATCATAAAATGTAGGCCTTGTACTAGTATGTCTTGTGTGGCTTTGGAAGAAGACTTGTTCCTGTATCTTGGTGGCGAAAAAGTACCGATCAGGCATGGCGAATTTCCCCCAACTAGTATCGTGTGATGTGGCCACATAAAAAATATCTTTATATATGTATAATTTATTTTCTGCTCATAATTCGAACCAGTCCTTACAGTTACATTGGAATGTCTTCAGTTCTCCACCAATGCCTTTCAAATGTTACAAACGATTGCAGATTGCACCCACGACGCCAGTGTTAGCCTACGCGATTGTTGTCGCTCCAAAATCAATCGAGTAAGATTTGTGAGAAGCCATCTCCTTATACGCGACGCGACGTTTATTCTCGAGCGACCATCGCGTGAGATCAAGTCATGTCGCGATCGGCTAGGTGGTCGCGTCAGACTGTCTGGGGGTGTGTCTGATTTAAAGCATAGCCATTGGTCGAAATATCTTGTGTGTGCTGATTCATTGTGCGCACCATGTGTAGTACTTTTTCCTTGCACTACATACATCTTGAACGTCTATCCCAAGACCCACTACGCCACGGTACCATAGATAATCTATTCAAATAATTGATTTAATGATGAAAGCAAATAAATGAGTATAAACTGCAAACTTTGAATGAAGTTCTTACATACACAAGACCATAGGGGAACTGTACATCTTCTAATCTTATGAAAAAGTGTAGGGATAACCAAGGTAGCCGAACAAGAGTAATGAAGTAGGAAAAGAGACCAGATGTGCGATTATTTCAATGACTAAAACAAAAAAAATGGGTATAAAATGCAAACTTTGAATGAAGTTCTCACATACATCAGACCAGAAATTTACGTCTTACAATTTTACGGAAAAATGTAGAGATAGCCAGGGTAGCAGAAAAAGGGTAATGAAGTAGGAAAAGTGTCCAGATAGGCGATTAAAAAAACAACAAGAACTCACCAAATTCCATCCGTAATATTCTGATTACAATGAAATTTGAAAGTGTTACCGCCCTTCAAGCTGCCAAGCTTAACGACTTGAAGAAATGTTTTACGCACCTTGGAAATCGAAACAGGATAGTCATACAGTGGATACCATCACATTGTGTACCATCACATTGTAGAGTGCCAGTTTGAAATAGGAACATCTGCCATAAAAATGTGAGTGCAGCCAATCTCCTCAAAACACAGAGCATTATATTGCAGAACTGTACACTCCTATTAGCACTACGGGAAACATATTGCCCCAAACCCACCGACCTGAATGTCAAACTCTATGGTGCTCTGTCACAACTGCAGAAAGCCATAGATTTTCTTAAAAGAACAAATCTGCAGATTTAGATTTGGTGAACGAAAGAAGAAGAAGAAAGTGTTACTTATGTTGCAGCTTCTTCAGTTTTCCAAGTTTCTTTCCTGAAAGTTTCTGTTTCGATGTACTATTTCTTAGGCTGACCTGGTGATGCAGTCGAATTGTCAGGAACAAATTAACAACATCATTCGGTGTGCAACAGTTGCATTTGGAATGCTTGTGCTTGAGTGTGCAAGGTAGATGTTTTAACTTGCTTTGAAAGTGGTGGCGTATGTTGTCTTGACTTTAGCATTTTGCAATGTCTGTTTGGAAAACAACTTCAGAAAAAAATCTACAGTCTCTATCAAGGTTGTGCTAGGTCTTGCCAGCCCTTCACCTGTGGTACCATCATATTCTTTTACAGCCACTGGTGTCAAATGTCTTGATTGATAATTGTCTATGTCTGCAGTAATTACAAATACGGTGCAGGATTTTCTCCAAGATCAACACGAATCGCATGTAATGACAGCATGCCTGTGTTTATGATTGTGCGCACCGAACTATTTTTAGAAACTCCTGACTCGGCGGACGGAAGTGCTCAATTGCACCGTCCTGACGTAGTGGGTCTTGGGTCTATCCTTGCAAAGAAAAAAGTCAAACATGGCGACTTGACACGCGACGAGACGTCGCTCGCGCATAAGGAGACACTTTTGACTCGAGCGATCGAGCGACATCGCTTGACCCCGGATTTTCGCTAGCGAATCTTAGCGCATAAGGAGACACTTCGCGCGACTGGTCTCGAGCGACGATCGCGAGCGACTCAATGTCGCGTCGCGCATAAGGATATGTAGGCTTACACTGTGAACTGCATGCGTAAATGTCTGCAGACAACAAAGCCCCAACGGTAAGACATGCGTGGGAAAAAATTTCCGATTGTTCGTGCGATGTGACGTAACGGTGGCCCCCGGCATTTTGATTGGTTGGCCAATGTACGAAAAGACAATCCTATTTTCAGAAAATACAAAAACGGAATGTGACCCGCAACACAAAATACCAAGACGAAACATTCCTTCTTTCACTATAATGTCCACAACTTTCGCGCGTATAAATCTGGTGAGTACTAGTTACTCACAGAGCTCTATGGTATTACTCGTCTTCGTTCAATTATTTGTATTTGTATTTGTATTTGTATACTTCTTTAATCCCATTTGGGAAATTTGTCTTTGTGCCGTTGCAGTCCAGTTATAACTGGAGCAGGCACGTCGTCGCCACAGTGCAGCGCCGGTCGGCGTTTTTTTTTTTTTTTTTTTGTGTGGGGGGTGGGGGAGATGAGGGGGGAGGGGGAGGGCCTGGTAGAGATGAATTTTAATTTAATTTTGCCCGGGCAGCGGCCTGTTCGGCCTGCTCTTTACGATTTCCAACTGCCAAGGTATCTTTAACGTGCGCAGCGTGCACACGGGCCCTCCGAATTTTTCGTCCTTATCCGAGAAGACTAGGTACTCGATCCTACTCCCCAATAGGATCAGGGACACGAAAATATGAGAAAAATCCCAATTTCCAACATGCCTGCACAGCCCGGGTTTCGAACCCGGGACCCTTGGCACGAGAGGCGAGCACCTTGCCTCTAGACCACCTTGTCCCCCTATGAAGGGGTATGGTGCGAATTGTTGCACTGTTGACATAGATGATACGCGCACAGTTCGATGGACGGAAAATGACGAATTGGGCTGTCTCGGTATCCTGTGTCTCGGATGTGGCGACACTGTGGCCTCCACTGAGAAGATTCTAAAAGTAGTCAGTCTGTTGACCTGACGAAAAGGTACCCAAGGCGGAAAAGTACCATCTCCCCCTTACAGAAACGACCGTTTTCCTTTGAAAACTCCTCCATCTTGTTTGCGCAACGGTTCAATGCATGGTATTTCTATGACGTCATCACCATGCGGCTGTTCTTTTACTTTGAAAAATAAATGTTTCATTCGAGAATATACTTGTTAAAGTTTGATTCGATGTTTGTCTTGAATGTCTGAATTCGGTAAATTCGTTGCTAGATGGCAACATGCAAAAACACTTTGAACTCGTAATAGAATTTTGGAAATTTTGTTGAATAGGCAGGTAGCTGCGGTTTTCGGTTTTCTTAAAGCCGCGAATGCCTTCGATCTTTTCGAAAAGTTTGCCGAAACTTCAAATTTAATAGTAACAAACACAACATCCAGTACCGCAATTTCATTGAGTCGACGGCGACTTCCTATTTTACCCTTTAAAGACTCTGACAGCTCTGTTGGACAGAATCAAAAATAGCTACCGTTGTTTTAAATGTAAAAAATGCAAAATTATAGCACAAATGGATTACATTTGATGACATTTTCCTGCATGAGTCCTGCAAATTTTAATTATCCTTTTCACCAGCTACCACCATGTGTTAATATTAACCGGTGTCCGGTGATATTTCAAACGTTGTTTTTTTTTGGATCGATTGCCACTCCATCTCAATTCTCTTGTGCGCTAAGCCAAATGCCTAATGCCATCTTTCGTCACGTTCTGTATGTTCCCTATAAGGGGTAAGCCAGACCAAGGCTGGCGTAGGCCCCAGTTTGATAGCTCGCCATCTAATTATTATGCATCACACTAAATCACTACTCACAACCCATACCGCAACCCGGCCGGATGCTAGTTGGAGGACCACCAGGGATAAGCCAGACCAAGGCTGGTGTAGTGGTAGCTCGCCACCTAATTATTATACATCGCACTAAAGCACTACTAATAACCCGCACAGCGACCCAGCTGGATGCTAGCTGGAGGACCACCAATGGCTGGCGACAGACGTTATTGTGCAATGCGGTATAATCCCGGCCACCAGATTGGTTTCAGCTCGCCCGATTCAAAGCCATAATAATATATTTAAAAGTACTGAGCACGTAGGTGCACAATTTTATCATACAGATGGACTTCTCACACGTTCCCATCATTTTACTAAGAAATGTGTGGACTTTGATGATTATAATAAAATTTATTACTAAACAATGCTTTCGGATGAGAATTGGGTCACGATGACCTACTTACCTTGTAAACACAACGGCGAGCAACGCCACTTCGGCACGCCTCCGCCTCGCCGATACTCGCTGTGTTTACACATCGGTTTGACGCAGAAAATGACCTCTGTTTGTTATGAAACTTGAAAGCCGATCAGATGAACTTGAGACCCGCGGTTTCAGTTTTTTTTTTTTCTAGCAGCCATAGAGGTTGAGTGACACATGCGTGCACGGTATTTGATATTTTGTTTTGTGTTCACTTCGAAGATACAGTGAGATCGACAGAAGGAAAGTTGGAGTTTATTTTTATAGATATCATGTCTAAATAAGCTCAC
Organism: Onchidella celtica; assembly: GCA_963931925.1. Taxonomy (NCBI): domain Eukaryota; kingdom Metazoa; phylum Mollusca; class Gastropoda; order Systellommatophora; family Onchidiidae; genus Onchidella; species Onchidella celtica. Next base: position 25,871,216 of record OZ007573.1, on the reverse strand, counting down.
CTGTCTTCTTTGTACGTTAATTTAAAGGCAGATAAAACAACACATTGTGTTCCTGAAGTCGGTCCCCATGTCGGCGAACAATCACTTCGGTACTGCGTCGATCGGTCGCGCTAAGAATGACTGACCAGTGATTCCCCAGTAATGTTATACTCTATTCAAAGTATCAGAACTGCCTAAGAACCAATGAAATGTCGCGATTTGTCCTATCGATCGATAGAAATGCCAAGCCTGCGCGGGATGGCTGCCATTTTCGGCAAACACAGCAATCACCGTGGCAACGCCGCCAGCCCAGATTCAAAGCTGGAACTACACCACTCCCCGGTGTGGGGCGCTACCATCCCAGCCTCAGCTTTGGTCTGGCTTACTCCTCTGCGCAAGACAAATGTGGTGAATGATGTTTCTACCGCGAGCAGGGTTTCGCAACATAAAACCATTTACATTTTCCAATTACACACTCTTAGTGTTTCTACTATTTTGTATCCGCCCGCAGTTATCGTGACAGAGTAAGTGGGCTGTTATTTGCTATTGAGAGAATAGCCGTGCCAGGAGTGATAATGCACATACTTTCTAATATTAAACTTCCTTGTCAACTTCGACGACATGCTCATAGAGAATGTTTTATTCCAGTGCTATTTTTTTTAATTGATGCTCATCCTACTACACACAAGTCCAGGCCCGCACCAGACGATTTTGATCGGCCGACTAGTTGGATGGTGACGTCACCACTTTGAGTTTCAATGGTATCTCGGACACCGGCCAACTAGTTGAATTTCATTGGAATTCAATGTCGTGATAGTTGGCCGATCATTAGGCCTACAAAATAATGCCGCTTGAGACATCTCCATATCGCCTATAATAGACATCCATTCTTTGTCAACTGTACAGTGAGCATTTATCCAGGAATAGCTGAGGCACCAAGTGTTCCAAGGTACAACAACCCTGCTTCCGCCCGCCCCCATCCCCTCCCCTCTCTCTCTCTGTCAGGGGGGGATGATCCCCCCGCTTGTGTAGCATACAATTGCCAACTATCAATGAAACATATTTTAACTGAATCTTTATCCGAAGAAAGCACCATGCCTGTGGATCCATGAAAGAATTATTTTCTGGCGTGGACCCACAACGCATCCTGTCCTTTCTGGGAGAGGCTAAGAATCTTGGTTTTATAGCTTCTATACTCGTTTACAAAACGTTTTCCAGATCTAAACAAAACAATTTTTTTTTAGAATTTTACCAATGTGTTAAAATTATATGAATGTATTTAGCTCATTGTTGAACTTAACAGCTCTGAATACGAAACATAAATAAAGAAAATGGAAAATGTACCCAAATAGGCCGCGATGGGTGCAAAGTAGCTGTATCGTGCCGGCGCGCCGTAAAAATCCAAACTCAAAACTCTCTGTCTCTGTCTCTCTGTCTCTGTCTCTCTGTCTCTGGCTCTGTCTCTGTCTTTGTCTCTCTCTCTCTCTCTCTCTCTCTCTCTCTCTCAGATGGGTTGTATAAAACCAGATCGGGCCACGTTTTTCCTTGATAATGATGTGGCTTGATAATATTATGATGTTTAAAACACTTAGGCGCAATCACTTCTTGCGACAAATTGAACATCTGTCAAACACAGTCTGCCTTGCTCATTAGTGGTGAGTCAAATACAAATCTCCCATGCGCATCAGTGCTCTGTGCACGATGTTTCTACTAGGAAAAAGTGCACTGTTTCTCTCACTTCCAAAGTGTTTGTTTAGATAAATTTAAAATGATTGTGCCTCCTCATTTTCATTAAAAACTTTCTTAAACTAAGGAATACTGTAATTGTTTTTGAAAGAAATTACTAGAAGTAAGCAGAAGCTCGGGGGTGGGGGGGGGGGGCGGAGGCAAAGCACTAAGATAATAATTCAGAGACAATATGAGGCGAATTAAGGTTGTCATGCCCAGTTAGTGCTCAGAAAAAATCAGAAAAGCAAAGCAGGAGTGAAAGAAGGAAGAGAAGAGAAATAATCAAGATGGGATTAGAACCCGCCTTGCCAAGAAGAAAACAGATCGCTTAACCGTTCGGCCACTCCGTCTCTCCAATAAAAGAGACGATCGTAGCCGTAGCCGCGGTGTCCCTTACTGACTTGAGTATTCGTTCGCTGGGACCATGCCCACCCGCATTCACCCCTCCCGTCCCTATTCTTTTTCACCCGCCTGCCATTGGACAGTGCAAACATCTAGGACAACGAATACAAGATGTATGCCCCCGAGCTGTTTTTTTCTTCTGTTGTAATCAGAATATTATGTCTTCGGGGAGCCACACATTTAAAAAATCATATTTTCTTGCGCTCAGGAGAGCACGATATGGGCGCACAATATACCACACAATACCACAGTCAATATTTACAGTTATGCTTGTTCTCACAAGCACCAATTGGACACCACACCAATCTGGTGAATTGGCGACTCTGATGCACAGCTGAAAAACAACCGACGGTGACAAAATTTGAACTTGAATTTCCTCTGTTTCAACGAAATTGAAGGTGACAACGGTCTCATAAAAAACAACTACAAAAACAAAAACAAAACTGGCTTCATCGGATTGCCAACTTCAGCAAATCAAAAAATCTGATTAAGAGACATGGTTAATGTAACCTAAATTCTCCCTAATTAGAGGAGGCAGAATAGCTGAGAAGTCATCGCATAAGTAAAACAAAATACTGTACAGGTCTACATTTAATGCACATTTCATTTGTCACTTGCACGAGAAAGAAATGGTTTCACTGAAATAAGTTAATGTGAGAGCAGTGTGACTATTTTGTTAATAAAAAATAAAAATCAGGTGGACTTTTTTAATGTCAATGTTCATTCAGATCCGAACAGTATTAGTGCGATACAACGTAGCATCACAGAAAGAAAAAAAAAAAAAACATCATACTTAACGGCATGGTACCAAATCCATAATATGTGTGAAACAACGACCAAGCGCTTATAATTACTCAAGAAACTCTGTATAAACAACAACAGAACAGGGTTTCAATATTTAAGTCAATATTGAAACCCAGATCCAGTACTTTCTTAAGGTCCAGAGAGAGAGAAAGACGAAACAAATAATATATTTACTTGCAAACACATTTTTGGAAGCCTGTGGAAATCTAATGTGAAACTCCATGAGATTAACACACTGTTACAACGTCTCCACACTCTACCCAACAGGGAATACAAAATTCTCTGCTGGATTCCTGGCCACAATGGTATCTAGGGAAATGAAACAGCAGACACTTCTACCAAAAAATATTAAAGCGTTCGCCAGAGCACGAGAAAGAGAAAGAGGGGCGGGGGGGGGGGGAGAGAAACAGAGAGAGAGACAGACAGAGAAGGGGAGAGTGAGAGAGAGAGGTGATGTTGGTGAAGGAGAGAGGGAGAGGTGGCGAGAGTGAGATGATGAAGTAGTCAAGAATGTTGACCTGCCCATCATCTGTCTAAGCTTTATTCTTTCTCCAATTTTCACCATAATTGAGATACATATGATACTGGATAATAATAATAATAATATAAGTACATTTATATAGCGCCAATCCCCATTGAAGAGCCCTAGGCGCTTTACAGAAACAACATGTCAACCACAGAGCAGAATGGAGCTGCCTGCGAGGCGCTCAACACACTGCACTGCTTCTTTCTCTCTCCCTGTCTCGCTCACTCTCTCTCTCTATCTCAGAGCAAATTGTAACGCAGCCTGTTAGGCGCAGTTCACAACTCACAACAGTTCACAACTCACAGCAGTTCACACAACACACAACTCAAATAATATTTTGAATATTTATTAATAACAATATATATTTAATAATGAATTCTGGCAGGGGGGGGGGGGGGGAATTATGGATAAATTTTAATCTATTAATTTCAATTTTCAATTTTGCTCGGGCAGCGGCCTTTCGGCCTGCTCTTTACGATTTCCAACTGCCAAGGTATCTTTAACGTGCGCAACGTGCACACGGGCCCTCCGAATTTTTTCGTCCTTATCCGAGAAGACTAGGTACTGGATCAAGGCAAAGTGTTTCTATCCCTTTATACTGTACAGAGACTTTGAATGAAAACACCAATGGTAATAAATTTTGAAGTCTTGTAAAGTTATTTTAAACTTTCAGTGAATTTGAATTAGTCTATGGTCCACAGAACTTTGTGTCCCAAACAGCAGGACTCTTTCTTTTATTCCAGTTCCATTCTGACTCCTGAAAACAGCTGTAACCATCACATGACATTGCGTCGCCTTAGAACTGCTTCATTCTGTCTCCATATTTTACAAAATTTGAGATATGACCAAATGGGGTATAAAAAACGATTTTCTACCTTTCCTACAAAGATCTTGGATGTCAACTGTTGTTTTCAACATTCTATAAATCTGAATTAATCCACCTTCACATGAATCGTTGAGAATAGTACTGTTCTATGTCCATGAGCTGCATTTTTCCATCTCCGATTTGGCATTTGAAATAGTTGTAATTGTCACATGAGATTGCAAATCAAAATTGCATTTTCAAAAAGTCTGTCACTCTAAGGATGATTATAGACTCAAAAGATGGTCCTGGCGAATAAGCAGTAGCCACATTAGGAGTTTGAAAACCAGTTCAAAGACCGAGGTGTCAATTTGGATATCAACAGAACACCAAAGTAATCATATCGCTAAAGTCGCCTTTTCAGAATTGAGAAGAATTGCCCAAATAAAACCTTATCTGAATGTATAAACAAATTTATCTATATCACCCCCCCCCCCCCCCACCAGCAACAACAAAATTTATTATTCATTATTAAATATATATTATTAATATATTATTCATAAAATAATGTTCAAATATTATTTGAGTTTGTGATATGAGTTGTGATATATGTGATGTGAGTTGTGAACTGTTGTGAGTTGTGAACTGCGCCTAACAGGCTGCGTTACAATTTGCTCTGAGATAGAGAGAGGCAGAGAGAGAGAGAGAGTGTGAGCGAGACAGGGAGAGCGAAAGAAGCAGTGTAGTGTGTTGAGCGCTTCGCAGGCACTCCATTCTGCTCTGTGGTTGACATGTTGCTTCTATAAAGCGCATAGAGCATTTCAAATGGATATGCGCCATATAAATGCCATCCATTATTATTATTATAAATGTATCTCAGTTTCATTATTTCAAGGCTGGATTACTGAAAACCACTACTGGCAGGAATTTTAACTGATAAACTAAATAAGCTCCAACTTGTTGAAGCAACGCTGCTCGCTTAATACAACAGAAAAAAAAAAAAGAGCAAACAGGGCCTAGCACTTGCGGTAATGGAACTCAATTGATTGTCAAAACAGGCTCAAATTACATATGAGTTGGCAATTCTTTGTTATATGAGTTTCAAAGAAACATTTTCAACATATTTAACTTAATTATGAATATAGGCCGTCCAGAAATCTACGGCCCACTCATTCCAACCTGATTTAGCAACCGGTGTCGAGAACCACTCCTTTCCTTATTCTGACCCATTTGTAAAGCATGCCCTGCTCGAGAGATTGAGAGATATTTCTTCATTTGAGAAATTTAGTCCAGATTTAACATCATCTCTATATCGGAAGCACCTACAGAGTGACTGATACTGTCTCACTTCAGCCGTGCATGCTTTGTACTACATGAAAGTATTTTGTAAACACGTAAGATGTGTGTGTGTATCTATATATGTGTATGGGGTTAAGGGTTTGCACGGGAGACGGAGCACCTGTAGAGGGAGGCTTGACACGCTCTTCCGGGAGGTGCTCGTCCTCTATTCGTCCCCATCGGCACCCAGCTCTCACCTAGTAGCTGCCAGCATGCGGCAGCGCCCAACCCCCCGACAACGGCTTTGACAGGCTGGCTAAACTAGGTGAGGGTTGCAGACAGTTCACAAACCCTCGGTGAATCAGGGTTTGCCTACCCAAGCATGTGCAGACTGGATCCGGCGGACTCTGCGGAAGAAACCTTCATGGTTCAACGGAGAGGAAGGCGGTTACAGCAGAGCACCATGGAGTGCTGAGGGCAGGATGAGGCACATAGGACATCCTGGTCATCCACTGCAGTTGTTTCCGTCTCCATGGGTCTTGGCATCGTTTTGCTTTGGATACAATTGGTCTGGGACAAGAGAGTGAGGTCGAAGGTGCGCAAGTCCTTCTCACTATAAATAAAGACATTGCGCAAGACACTAGTCATCCTTAAAAACCCTGTGGCGACAGGCGGAGCGACGAAGCAACAGGTGTGGGTACACAGGCAGTAGTAGACGCAGACCTGCACACAGGTGGCTCAGGTCATATGGTCGTTCTTCACCGACTGGAGCAGCGGTGGAGATCGGCAGCCCCCTGAGCCACTGAGCAGCCCTATTCAGGACAGCACTGCTCACCTCAATGGTATGAGGAAGGGGCTAGAAAAGGTGCCCTAAACAAAGTGGCAAGAGAAGATCCCTGACACAGAGGCGCTTACTCGTGCAAACTTGCCCAGCATCTACACCATCTTGATGCAAGCTCAGCTGCGCTGGGCAGGCCATGTAGTTCGCATGCCAGACTACCGTATCCACAAGAAATTGCTGTGCATGGCAAAAGCTCCAATGGAGGCCAAAAGAAGCGCTTCAAAGACACTCTGAAAACTTTTCTGAAGGCCTTCAACATCAGCCACGACACGTGGGAGTTTACTGCAATGGATAGACCAAAGTGGTGTTCAGGTGTCCACAAAGGCGCCAAATTCTGTGAGGCCAACAGAATCGGTGCAGCAGAGCAACGCAGACATCCCAGGAAATGTGCCAGCAAGTCCCCGACATCCATCACCTTCCCATGCCCACACTGCGTCAGAACCTTCCGGGCGCGAATTGGTCTGATCAGTCATCTGCGCACCCACAGAGCCCAATCCACCTACCCCCCAGGATGACTAGATGGTCCTCGTCCATCCCGAAGGACGAAGCCACATGTGTATGCGTGTGTGTGTTGGTGTGTACATATGAGAGAGAGAAAGACAGGGAGTGACAGAGAGAGAGAGGGAGAGAGAGAGAGAGAGGGAGAAAGAGAGAGAGAAAGAGAGAGAGAGAGAGAGAGACAGACAGACAGACAGACAGAGAGAGAGAGATTACTACTTTTTTGATATTACTCAAAGTCCACTTTGTGGAGACAGGTGCTACATACATTTCTCCATTATTATTATTATTGTAAAGGATTGTTTACAGTTTTCAGGAAAACAGAAGTGGTCCATAAGACGATCAGTTCAAAACTTTTTCCGTTGTCTATGTGGTAAACTTTTTTCTTTTTTTTAACCGGTATTTAACAACTAACGTGATCCCCAATAGGCGTCATGAACTATTTAATTGTGGACCACAATATTTTGAAATTAATACCAGGTTCTTAGAATTTGCAACTCATTTCTAGTGCAAAATTGGAGACAGATCTAGATCATTATAAGTTGTAAAATATGGCATTAGGCCTCGGGGTAGGAAACACCATTCTTCTTTTTTTTCCCCTCTTACAGATGGAATTTGATTTTACTCAAAAGGCCTGCATAGATATGAAATGTTAACATTTCCTAGCTCTGTCAAAATGTGGCAGGAAAAAAAATGTACATAGCAAACGTTTCTGCTCTTCTGTTTCTTTTCTTGCGGCTCCCCATGTTGGCAACCAAGCCTGGCTTGTGATTTGAGGCACCATTTTGCCCTTTGTGTTGGTATCTAACCGAAGCGTCACTTCGGGCCACCATACCTTGACGTCCTGCTGCCCTCCGAGAATCCGAGTTTAGAACTCGCAGACGGACACGCATTTGTTAAACGTTCTACGATTATGTTTTATTTGTTTGATTTTTTTTATTTGTTTAATTTTCTATCTTGTAACATATGTTTTCGTGACGAAAGTTAATATACCGAAAGCTTGAACTGACATTCCATCTCCTATGCGCATGATTGTATCGTTTCTGTATTATTTCCTGTGCGAGGCATTGCTACAAACAAGATTTCGCCATGCATGTATTTCGACTTTGCTTGAAGCCTTGCTGCGACCCCACAGGTTACCTGCGGTTTTACATTTTGTCAATTTCCTAGCTCTACACGGTCGCAGGCATTTAAATCTTTTAGTTTTAGAATATGTTAATCTAATTCCCAGTAAAATACACCAGACAGTTAGTTCAGTTCCTACTTTATTTTTATTTCTTTATTTCTTTTTCTTGTTCTTCTTATTATTGCCTTTTTAATAATTGATCACTGTTATTATTATTTTCTTTATATAAGATATTTTCAAGTAACAACCACCACACACTGGTTTCAGTTTAAGCACACACTGTAAGTTGTTCTGAAATCGCCATGTTTTTACAAGTTTTTTTGTCTTTTATTAAGCTGTTACGCCAATGCATGATTTTTCTGTAAAGCATCGCGGTCGTATGAGAAAAATCGTGCTTTCCACCAGTACTGCTAACTTTACTCATCCATTGCAAGAAGGGCAACTTTGGGGGAAAGACATCATTTTCAAATTTCGGTTTTCAGGAACCCTTCAATTCAAATTTAGCCCACGAAATGAAGGAACATCACTGTCTCTGTATGAAGTTCAGTATTGTGTGTTCATGAAACAATCTATTCCACACCACTGCATCTTTATTTTCACCCGCGGATGAACCAGAGCAAGGTGATTATGATGCAGAGTGGAATGGGATCGGTAGGCTGCTCAATGGCTCATTTTGCTCAAACACAAAGGGCCGAAATACCATAGGTGGCGCTCTACAAGTGGAGTTATACTTTCAAGCACTTTCGCTTTATCCGACTCGATGTTATCAATATGGCGAACGTTGCAAGAAGGATTTATTTAAATCTGTTTGGATTCTTCTCATTAAATGAGCTTATGGATCATATCCCCATGCAAAGTGATTTCTTGATTGTAAAGTCGGAGTTGTAGCCCTATATAGCTGAAATTGAAATACTTTTTCAAAAAAAATTCTTTTTTATGCCTGCAATTCCCCGATAACCTATCGCCGTTCTATACTCTAATCCTGATTGGCAGTGAAATAAATTATACTACAGTGAACAGTGGGTGTGTTTTCTTAGTGTTTACTATGAAAACTTGTTTTATGTTGTGATTTGTATGAATGATCCGACTTAAACGTTAACCAATTACTTAAAGTGATATTGATATTAACGAAACAGTATTTACTGACAGAAGCAATGATATAATACAAACAAATTAGGTGGGAAATCTGAAACCAGGCAGGGATTGAGATTAAAAGTACATACTCAAAACTGGTTTTGGAAAGTAACTGTATAGACACTTAAATTAAGTTTTCCAATTGAAAGAACTCACTTTCCTAAGAATTTTGATACCAAATTTGTCTCTGTATCTCAATAGTTGGCAAAGTTATGATCATCTGAATTTTCATGAAACACCGGTGCGTTATCACCGCAAACATACCAAACTGTAAACACATTCTATTTAATACAGACAACAAGCCTAAATTTTTTCAAGGGTTTAAATTATTAATAAGTGGTCTTTTATTTGAATCAAAAATGCCTCCACATCAAATTTCACTTTTTGACAAGGAAGACAAAAATGTCAAAATTTATCAGTTTTCACTGTCATTATAAAACATCAACAGATTGACTTGCAGAAGTAAGAAACACCATTGTGTTGGTTATTTGAAGGCCTATCCATAGAAGGATAAAAGAAATGGTTATTTTCAAAATCAACAGCCATATTGAAGCTTAATTTAGGAGCAAAAAATGCGTAATTTCCTAAATTTAAACTCCATACAAACATAAAATCGACATACACAGACAACAAATGACTTTTCGTGGCCCAGGCAAAAATATACCAAAATAAAGGTTAGTTATTCAATGTAATCCAAATATCAGTAAATTGTAATTTTGAGTCTGTGTGATCAGATCCATCTTGAAACGATATGGGTGTTACTCAGCTCCCGCAGATTAGCGATTTTGGCCGTTAAAATGTCCGATAGTGACTACTTTGGGCTCATAATATTAAAGTTATAACAGTAATTTCATGGAATTGAAAAATAACATTTGAAAGAGGTGTTATATTCAATGGTATTATTGGTATGTGGCATTTTAAGTTATTTTATTTTGGTGCTGAGCTACAGAGGATCGCGGCAGTGCCGATAACCGCCGTGATTTTTGCAAAAGGGAACAATGCAATAATCTGGCATTTTGGAGAGAAAACTACAGTTTATTATGCGCAGCCGTCACTTCATGGAGCATCAGTATAGGGCAAATCAAGCGGTCACTTCCGGGATCGGCTGCTGTTTGTTTACCTCCAGTTATTGCGCGCCCCCTATCGGATTAAGGGGAAATAATTTCAGCAACATGAGCCATTACTGTTACTTGGTTTAAAGACTGTAAAATGTGGGTGAAATAATAAACGAAAATAAGAAAGTTGCAAGAGCACAAGGCTGTAAACTACTGCCCAAATTTTAGACTTGGAATTTTCTTCAGAAATGATTAATTTATACCATGGCTTTGTATTCTCCGTGAAGCTGTTTCATTTTCATTCATATTATTTAATTTGCATTGAACTTGAAGAACCAGATCGATTCCTTCTCGATCTTAGGGGCCCCTACCATTGTTATAGTACAGGGGCGACCAAAACTTGCTTAATATAAGAGCCACATCAGATATTCGAGAGCCACGAGATATAATGAACAAAATTTACACACGCGTTTTTTGTGTTACATACACGTTTTGTTACAAAATTTTTATATAAATATTAAGAAATACATGTGTGCATCAATATTTACTCATGTATGTAATTTTTTAAACTGTTAATTTGTATTAGTTTCAGTAATTACAAAGTACACATACATACCAAATGTTTTCAAAATCTTGGCTGATGATTGTTTTAAATATACTGAACATATTAAATACGGTAATGAACTACGGGAACATCTAATAAAAATTTGCGAATGTCATAAACAATATGCAAAGTTTTCCTCCCATTCTACTTCTAGCTTAGAATTTCTGTTTTCATCTTCAAATTTTCGTTTCTGACAATGTGATGACGCCATCTCCCTTAAAAAAATGTTCACAGCCACATAAACAAAACTTGTATCCGAAGTGTAATTTTTTTTACTATCCATATACACTCGAGCCAAAAAGTTAAGCAACCCTGGGTTATGCTCAGAACTGACAACTTTATTTTTCAATTAATTCAAACACGTTCATTGGAATCAATTTATTGTTATGTAAGTCTGAAATCACATTCAATTTCATTTTACCCACCCCAAAAATGGGGCTTAATGACTTAAACAAAATTTTCTTTTATACAAAAACAAAAAAGTCAATAATTGAATGGCAAGAGTTCACAAATCTTGTTAGTGAAGGTTGCTTAACTTTTTGGCTCGAGTGTACATTAAACTTACGTTTGAAACCAGTGGGGTCTCAGTTCATATTCAATTAATAATTATAAAGCTTGAATTCTTTTCTTTATTTACAATAATTATAAAGCTTGAATTCTTTTCCTTATTTACCATTTATATTAAATGTGATGAAAAAAGAGCTCAGCCAACATATTTCCACGAGCCACAGATTGAAAGTCATAGAGCCGCGTGTGGCTCGCAAGCCGAGGGTTGGCCACCCCTGTTAGTTACAGTACTTCGTTTTTCATTGCCATTTTGTTCGACTGGGATAAAAACAACTGATTCGATTTGGTTGTCTACGTATTTTGTCTAATCGTCCTTTGAGAGTAAACCCTCTGACCAACAGTCGCCATAATGGCAGGAGCTTCAAATAATTATATAATAATAACAATAATAATAAAAATGTGTCACAAACACATATCTCGAAAATTTTTTAACCCACTGGAATGACACTTATACATAATAAAATAAAGAGTGAGAGAACCACTTTCATGATAAAACCTCAAACTCGGCAAAATCACGCATACGACAATATGGCCAATACTCCTGAATATTACGAAAATGAATATGATTATTAGTGTAGTACATCTATGAATTATTCTCACTGTTGTTAATATTGGGCTTATTATTATTTTCTTTATAACTGTTATTATTACTAAGCCCTACCCTAACCCTCCGCACTGTAAATAGACACTCCCAATAACAATAATGATTTTAGCCGGGGTAGTCAGTGAAGTCCGCCCTATATTCGAAAGTTAAACGGAGAGGCCAGCGTGTGACACTCGAGACGGTGACACATTCGACCATGCGGTTCCAGTCTGTTAATAATTCAGTCATCATTGCATTGCATCACACGTATCCCAAGTGTGCTGTATCTCGGCCTTATCCGTATTGTGCGAGCGGTGGCTAATAATTATGCCTGGGCTATGAGATGGGTCGAGCAAAACGAAAAAAAAAAAGTGAAGACTGATATCGGGTAGTGCAACTTATTATTGCATCAAGTCAACGTTACTAGCCCCCCCCCCCTCCGCCCCACCCCCCTTTTATCAAAAGGAAATTCCACACTAGTGAGGTCGAGCTCGTACCGGAGCCACCTGGTGAGTGTTTTAACTATTAATATACCGCCAAAATAGTGTCGGGGAAGATTCAGTGTTTCTTTAGAAACCCACACGTGCGTACTAAAAATATTATGGGCAAGTTCATAACTTGAGCTTATGCACAGTTCTTAAAGAAACATTTTAAGTAATCGGCCCATTTCTTTAATTTACAAATTTTTAGCTCAAGAATTACGTCGCCATGAAGAAATTTTCCGACAAAGACAATTGATATATTGATAATATCATTATCTTGGCTGTCTGGAATCAATTATTCATGACCAAAACTATGTCGCGAGGTCAGAACTCCAGCAGCTAGACAGGATGAGGCAAAGTTGAAGATTTACAGTGCAGTCACATTATGCCAGACACACTTATTTATGAAAACACTTGAGGAGGTATAATGTTATTTCATGCCATTTAAATATTGCCTTTCAAAAAATCGGGCAGGGGTTCATACGAGCTACTGAACGTTTAGCAATCTTTTAAAATTCACCCTGAACACAGTCGAGCCGGCACAACACCATCTCATATCAATATAGGTAAGTATCGTGGGAAAAAATGAGTAGTAAGAGTTCATACTATTACACCATAATCATTTTAAAATCCACTAACCTTACAAAGCGTCAAAGTATGAAATAGCAGATGACAACCGTGTGGTATAGATGTGTTAATTAACAAAAACGAAGAAAGCAATGGCAAACTATGAATGATATATATGTCTACTCCATTAGTTTAAACAATGAAAATGATTGACGCAAAAACTGTTTTTACCTGTTGTGGAGTTAATGAAACAGTCTAAACGCTGTAACAGGATACAGAGTGGGAAGGCCTACCGTTGTGTCTCTTCATGAATGGCTGTGCTAAATTATTTTTCAAAAGCCAGTAAGAGGACAGTTCCGCTTGTTGTGTTCTTGCAGCTAGGCCTGTTAATAGTGTTATCTAACGAATGAACACGGCACACCCCATGAACACGACACACTCCGGTAAGGACAAGCTAACATTGGCGTTGCCTTACGGATGTAAGGAGGATGAGAGGGGAAATGAAAGCCCCCCGCCCCAATCCCTTCTTGATCTCGGAGAATATGAATGTAAAGCTTCTCTCACAACAATTCTAAATTTGTCATTGACTTAGGTAATTCCGCCGCTAACCTGCCGGATTTCAAAGTATAACCTTTGCCTGATGTACTGGGCAATTTAAATTACATAAAAGTAGACAAATTTCCTACATTGAAAATACAGGCATGACGTTATTATTTTTTTTTTAAAGTTAGAATGAGAGAGAGAGAAAGAGAGAGAGAGAGAAAGAGAGAGAGAGAGAAAGAGAGAGAGAGAGGGGGGGGGGAGAGAGAGAGAGGGGGGAGAGAGAGAGAGAGAGAGAGAGATCTTAAAGGAACGGTTAGCATCACCCACCCATTCCCCGAAGATCTGCTTATGCCCCCGGCTAACTGGCAATCTCAGTTTGGCTCAACCACAGAGCCATACAATCGACTATTTATAGAGCTCTATGGGCACAACAGTCAACACACACATCCGTTATGCAGCTCTTATATTTGAGAAGTCAATTTTGTGAACGGATCACTGACATAACTTGCTTGGTTAGTTAAGCGTCTCTGATTAAGCCGTTTTACGGTGCTAAATTTAAATTTACATTTGGGTATCGAAAGAGTGTTTTATGGCAACTGCGTAAGGGGTAAACCAGACCATGCGCCAGACGTTAAAGGGCATGTGAACGATAAATTTTACAGTGCCAAATTTACATTTGGGTATCGAAGGAGTGTTTTATGGCAACTGCGTAAGGGGTGAACCAGACCATGTGCCAGACGTTAAAGGGCATGTGAACGATAAATTTTGCGTGCTGATTAAATTCGCTCAAAACACACTCTGACACCTATTTATCACATCAGACTGATATTTTCTACATAGACAATGATTTTGTGTGTTTATTTTGTTGAAGAAAAAGCTTCCAAATACCACCGAGTTTTCGCGGTGACTTGCTAAGATTTGCGCGCTACGTCATGTACACCTTAGCAATCCACGTAAAGAGCCGAAGGTAGACCTGTACTAGGCATGCACTGTGCGCCGTTGCTACCATGCTAGATGCATTTGAAGAAAAAAAAGGAAAAGATGAAGCCCTAGCAAATTCGAACAGGCCTGGGCCAGGGAGGAGGATCTCAGATATGGAGATGGCCTGAACCATTTGATGTGGGGCTGGACAGGGACTGGTGAGTCGAGTATTATTTTCACTATCAGGGAAATCACTTACCGCTATTGTTATAATGACTGTATGTGTGTTGATAAACATCACAAAACATTATTCTACATATTATGATAATGCTTTATCTTGGCATTAACTTGTTCTCATTAGGTCTAGATCTTTTTCTCTGGAACTGACTTTAGCATTTCCAGTCTGTCTTTCAACTTGTCAACAGGAAAGTCTGCGAAGAGTAATATTTTACGAGTCACTGAAGCTTTCTTCCTAGCAGCTTCAACTGTTACAGATCTAGAGCTTCATTTTATTAATTGCATGAGAAGGTTTTAAAACTATAAACGGTCGCATAGGACCTTTAATTCTAGTTTTAATAAGAAGTACTACTGAAGTAGATCTAGTTTGTATAATCTAACCCTGCGAACATTGTTGCACCAATCCGACGTAGATTTGTAAGATTTTCATGGGATTGGCAGGAAGAATATAGGAGAAGGACAGTGACACCAGACAAGTCTCACGCACAAGTATGGCAAGTTGGCTGAAAATTTGCGACAAGTCTGAGGCACAAGTCCAACAAGTTGCCCAAAAAATTTTGACAAGTCTGACACACAATTCTAACAAGTTGGCCAAAAAATTTTGACAGGTCTGATGCACCAATCCAACAAGTTGGCAAAAAAAAAGTCTAGCGAGTCCGACGCACAAGACCAATAAGTTGGCCGAAAATTCTGATATATCTGACAAGTTGTCCAAAACATTTTGACAAGTCTGACCCACAAATCCAACAAGCTGGCTGTCAGGGTTAGGACTAGAAGTGTCGTGCTGGGTCACGGCGTGTTTATTTCATGGTCTCGTTGAGTTTAGCCAGTGCAAATGTCCTTGAACTATTCTCGTGGACAGTTTGTTTTTGTAACGCTTTTTCTTAGAGATGGAAAGAAAGTGGGGCAAGATAGAATAAATGGATGGGTTAGCAGTGACGGTGCAGTTCTCGACCCCGTGATTTTGATGAATTCTAACAGGGAAGAGAAGGGGTGAGTAAAAGGGAAATAGTAAATTCGTACATAAAACGTAGAGGGTTGGAGACTTTAGTAAGGGTTTTGATATGTTAATTTGACCTTGGCTGTTTTACGTTGTGGGGTTTTTTGGCAGCCACTTTTATCCAGCTCTGAGCAAAAAAGTGCCATGTCCATAATGATGTATAACCTAACCTGGACTTTTTTTGTTTGTTTGTTTATTTATTTAATTATTTATTGATTGATTGACTGATACTTTTGGGAAGTTAAAATGTGTGAAATTTTTACCGTGATATGTGGTTTTGTTATTATTATTATCATATTTGTTATTACCATTATATATACATGTATATATATGTTGTTGTTGTTGTTTGCTGTCACTGCTGCTGCCTCTGCTGCTGCTGTTATTGTTATTGTTGTTGTGGTTATTTTTGCGACAGGTATATTTCTTAATTAGTTGAGATGAAAGTGAAACATGTACAAGAGAAAATGTAATTGTGTGTGTGTATGTATGCCTTGTTTTTAAATCAAAAACAGGTGACTGAAGCAAGGGCCGAGTTTGAACAGGAGAACCTAATGTCAGGTGACTAAGATGACCTAGTGTGAGCCATGGAACACAGTAAAGGTTTGTTCTCTTGTAGATGTGATTTCCCATTTAATTCATAACACATAGTAGCCTAAATCAGGTGCAAATCCGGCGCCTGTTATCACTGGAACATGGCTTATAAAAATAATGTCATAGCTGAGCCCCGCACAAGTCATTGCACCATTCACTCGTGCGATTGCATCCTGAAGACGAGCACCAGTAATGCCCATTATAAAACTTGAAGGTTAAAAGTTACTGACTGTGAACTGAAGAGTGCTCCAACATTGGCCTGTTTCTCTTATAGCGGTTCACGACTAACTTTTTTCCCCCGTGTGGTCTGTTTTTATTTTTCTTCCGTTTGACCCCTTCTTCATAGAAAGTAAAAAAGGCGCATTTCTTTCACCCCCCCCCCCCCATGCAATATGAGTGCTAAAATTAATGTCACACTTTCTGGCACAGAATATTTATGTCGTTTTCAGATTTCATTCATTTGATAGCATGGAGAATGTCTATAAGGTCATGTAGCCAATGCTGACAAAAATTAATCTACTAGTAGGCCTACCATAATTGTCTACCATGGGTCTGAGGACCCATTAATTAATAATAATATTATCTACTGTGTGCAGATGAAGGCAGTGGACCTACCCACAGCTTCCAGGGCTTCCATTGACAGTGCTACAAATACAAGAAAGCTTCCTGATGCTTTTAGTCCGTTTGACATGGCAGGACAAGCTTTATTATTGTCAAAAAAGCTTCATGCCATATAATTAAAGGCTATATAATTCAAATCTCACTGCTGTAATGAAAGCTACATATACTTAACTTGCAAATGACTTCCTTGGTGCACCTGTTGAGTTTCGCGCATGTTGAATTATTTGCAGTGGATATGTGAAATTTTAATATTTGATCTTTGTCTTATGTCTGTAGTTTCTGTAATGCTTCATTTCATCATCTGATGTAGAAGGTTACTGCAAATCTTGTTGCCAGTCATCTTTTTGCCCCTAAGATCTGTAGATCTAGTATAAGAGTCCATGAGGAGTCATTACCTGTTAATTTCATTTCCATTTTAACTTCAACCATTTCAGACCTTTCTCTTTGAAAACCTGCTGGCAATGATTGTGGGCGGCAAACGTCTATTGGGAGATTTCCTATATCAGTTCAATGAAGCAATATTCTTTAATCTCGAATAAAGGAGATTCATAATGAAAATAATTACATTGCATGTCAAAGGAAGCAGTCTGTGACTTTTTGTGCACTTCATAAATTGTTTCTGTCAAGCTAAAGGTAGTATAATTATAAATGACACTTATTTTACCGACAGAAGTACCCAGCGATGCTGGAGTAAGCCTGCTTCCATCCACCATTTCTTGCCCCCATCCCCTTCTTCCCCCTCTTCCGCCCCTCCTCCTTCCTCTCTCTTTTCCCCACCTCTTCCCCTTCCCCCTCTTCGTTCCCATCCATTATCCCCCTTTCCCTCCCCTTCTCTCCCCACCCCCTGAGCACGCCCCCACCCCTTCCCCTTTCTTATTTCTTCAATAACTTACTGTGGGGGCCATTACTATGATCTTGTGATGGTGCGCACTATTGTGTGCAGGGACTTGCAGTGAATAGCAAGATGTCACTGGCTAATAGTTTGACGACTTTCGTAGCACGCATTTTCTACTTTAGTGGTCTTAAGCAGTCTCTGAATAAAACGAGAACACACAGACAACTCGGATTTTATTTATTTATTATTTACATGTAGTATATTTACTTATTTATTGGTAATTCGTCCATTCCACAAACGGTAAATGCCAAGACAGCATTTCATTTCCAAACCGAAAGGAATCAGTATAAAAAGTTTGGTTAGTATAAGTTCTGAGATTCCTGAGTAGGTCATCCACAAAATTCGGGGCTTAATAAAGATATTGGCCTGTAGGTGTACTTCTGTTTTTATTAGATGGATTTCTCAATTTACCTCACAATAGAATTTTTTATATATTATTACTACATGTATTATATTAACTTCACGCCTCCCACGTATTTACAAGATTCATATAGACATACTTTACAGTATAGGCCTTTTCTCGTTAGATTTTCAACCTCAGTTTTATTTCATCTTTTAAGGACTCAACACACCTACAGGGCGAACCGACAGTTTTAAGCAAATGCAACACCATACTGCATAACTGCCAATGTATATAAAAAATTTTTTAAAAAAAAACGATGGACATAATTCCAAAACAGACGGTCGCCAAAAAATCTGCCCACTTGAATTTTACATTTTTAGGATGCAGTTTAGCTCATTTGCCCCAGTCAACGAGGAAATACGCGGTTATTAATTAAGAAGTTAGATATTGATCAAATCGAAAAAGTAATTGGATTTTTTAAATCAGCCTACAAAATTAGCGAAGTCTTAACGCACAGGGCCCGTTTTAGTGCTTCTTGTAAAAGATAGCATTATCACTGAACCGTGGAAGGTGCAAGGTAACCGTTATGGTGTCGACGCGCCGTTAAACACAAACTCAACCGGCCTCCCAGGTAAAACTTACACTAAAGTGCGAAGGGCAACCTTTTGCTGTCTTCAGTTTGCGTTATTCAAATGGTGGACACAAAATGAAAATCAAAGCTTGACAAGTTAATACCAAGTGGAGAGCCAATACCGGCAAGAGTACCTTGCAGTTTTTTTAACCAACACATAGGCCTGTCTGCGTGGTTTTGCCTACCAACCTTATCTTATTCCACACCGTATCCATCTCAGCGATTAAAGGTGTGGGTGTGGCCTATGTGTAGAGGTTGAATGGAAGTAATTTTGCAGCACTCAGTAGTGAGAGCATGCACAGGGCGTATTGTATTCAGTGAACCAACATGTGGCGATTCAGATTTTATGCCAGTGTTAATATAGTTGTCATTTCTGGCTGGACTAGGGAAATTTCAAAAGATGGAGTGAGAGAGAGAGAGAAATGAAGGACAGTCTGAAGGCCAGAAATTAAAATTTTGAAAACATATAAATGGCCAGGCGGGAATTATTGGAGTCAAGATGGGTCTTGCTGGTGTTGGCTCTGAAGCCGATCTCTCGCCCTTTATTATTATAATATTATATATTTTTGGGTTTTTTTTTGTAACAAAATTTTCGGGAAAATAAACCTTTTGTAAACATCCGTAGACAGTACGTGGGTTGTCAAACTTTCAAAGAATCATGATATTCAGTCTAAAAGTAAACGATGTAGAAAATTTCATGTGAGTCGCTGCAGAAACGAGACCGCCACGACCGACACCAGTTGTCTTATAAATCGTGCTGTTAGAATTTATGTTTGGAATTTAAAAATACATGTATAATAATTTATATCTCACGCGAATGAGTGAAAGAAGTTAATCATATCATTAAGTAGACAAAATAGATATTATATGTATTCTTTTTTCGGGTGTTTTCATCACCATTGATTGTATAGAATTTATAACCTGAATGAAACATTGATTTTTTAATGTTATAAAATTAACCTTTTTTGGGGGGTTGGGGGGGGAGGGGGTGGGGGCATCTGGCCCATCATTGAGCAATCTTTCAGTTTCAATTCTTTGACAGTTATATTTGGTGCTGCAGTTTGGGCTCTTTTGTTTTTTCAAACCGGAGTAAACAATAGAATTTAGATATTGTATGGGTCCAATTTTGCTCTTTTTATTGTTGTTTTGCATTGTCCAATAAGGCTGATAATTTCAACAAAGACAGAAAGAGAAACAACACTCACATTAGACATTGTCGTCAAATGGTACTGTGCACCTTTTAAAATATATTACATGGTCAAAAAGTAGATCATCCGTTCGTACGAACGGATTCTAAATGCAGTATGTCATCCTTATTATATTTGATGGTTAGATACCACATGATCAGGGGCGAAGCGTGGCTCTATGCAGAGGGTAATCAGAATTTAAGCTAGTAAGATCCTTATATTAGGACGTCTCGCTACATCACATTCACATAGAAATACTTACATGTGACTAAAACAATGAAACGGGTGCCTATGTATGCATTGCAAAATCTAAAGAGCTGACTTGCTTGTCAACAGAACAGGAATGCAGCAATTTACAAGCTAAACTAATCTGAAGATACCATTAATTCATACTAACGGACTTTTAGACGCACGTTTTTTATCCATTTTTTAAAATATAACGGCAAGTTTTCATTGTCATTTTCATAACCAGAGATTTTGTTATTCTACCATCTCATAAAGTTTCTCGAAAAGGACCCATTAAGCAGAAAGTGCTTAAAGTGGCATCTCTGTGACACAACAATGTGCAGCGATCTGGTAGAAGTGGCTATCTGCCGTTGCGGTATAGGTTCGATTGACCTATCCAGCGAATTGATGTTCTTGGTACGTTCGACTGATTTTGATCACAGTTATATCTGGATCTAGGCTATATTGTTATGCTTTGATAGCTCTTGTTGTGCATAGAGAAAATTATTCTTAGATTACATCAAACAACGAAAAAAACCCACACAAACTCTTTCACTCTGCTCTTTACCTTTCGAGTAGGATGAAAACGACCGCATGGTGAAAAGCCTGCATAGGTAAAATCAGGTCAAACTTTGATTATGATCTTATTCCCCCCCCCCCCCCCCCCTGTTCTGCTACCTGTGGCGCCGCTTCGACTAAGACAGGCTATGCGCAAGCTCGCTTCTAGGTGTAGACAAGTCTTCTTCGCCTTTGTTAATCACTGATTATGGACCAGTTCATAATGTGTAGGTCCCTATAAAGATGCTTTTCGGTGAGGGGTGTTGGGCTATAACAAACACAAATAACGAGGTAGAATAGAATGTTGAACTGACTAAATGGACTTGGAGTTGGGCTAGATCTGATAAGCATAGTAAATCTAGAATTAATATTCGAAGGGTAATCACTGATTATTTGATTATGAGGAAGCCTCGCCCCAGCACATGATTTGTATTATTTATTACCTCAGACCGCTAAGACAACGCTGCGAACATTTTAACCAACTGAAATGCAGACACTGCTATTGTATTAGACTTTCCTGAATTAGGCTTCAACATTCTGTAACATTCATCAATGATCCGTGTATTTCATAAAGTTGAGGATTGTATATTTTTGTCAAATTTTTATGACTCGTATAATGTTAATGAGCGTATATGTTTGAATTCTTTTAGAAGATTTTTTTTGTTCATAATCTGTAGGTAATTTTGCAAATAATAATAATAATAATGATAATAAATATAATAATAATGATATAATAAATATACAGTATGTTAACCATGTTCTTCTTTTTCTTATTTTAATCGTTTTTGTTTTGTTTTGTTTTGTTGTTTTTGTTGCCATTGTGTCAGACTGTCTCAGAATGTAAACAGAGTTCGAACGCTTTCATTCATTCGTTTTTTTACGTTCATAAATGAAAGGTACAAAAATTCTAATGAATAAGAGCGCTGCAAACAGAGTGGGTTGGTCTCATGGTCTCTCGTGTTATTTATGAGTGAACGTCTTTAGCGCTGCAGTAAAATTACATTCGCTTTGCTTCGTGTTCTGACGTCAGTGTGATAACAAGCCGTTCCTTGGTGTTGAAGGTTTTCTGAGGGGTAAGCCAGACAGAGGCTGGCGAAGGCCCATTATTATGCATCACACTAAAACACTACTAATAAGCCATACCGCAACCCAGCTGGGTGCCAGCTGGATGTTAGCTGAGGGTAAGCCAGACCAAGGCTGGCGTCACGCCACCCAATTATTATGCAGCACCTTAAAACACTACTACAAGCCACACCACGTCCTAGCCGGGTGCCAGCTGGAGGACCACCAATTGCTGGCGACAGACGTTATAGAACAGTGCGGTATAATCACCAACCACCAGATTGGTTTCAGCTCGCCCGATTCAAGATTCAAAGCAATATAATTATTTAAAAACACTGAGGACGCCTGTGCACAATTTTATCTTACAAATAGTCTTCTCAAAACCAAACAATGCTTTCGTATGAGAATTGGGTCACGATGTAAACACAACGGCGAGCAACGCCACTTCCTCACGCGTCCGCCTCACCGATATTTACCCAGCCTAGGTAACGGGTTGAAAAATAGAGGTGATTGTGATTGATTTTGTAACTTTAATTTGATTGTGATTGATTTTGTAACTTTAATATGTTTGTAGTCACTCACATACCATTTCCGTTCACGATGACATAAAATTGAATAAAATTCCTCGATTAAATTAAAAACAACAACAAAAAAAAAAAAACAACAACCGCAGACTGATTCAACCGACACAGCTCACCATAACTACAATGTAAAACCAGTGGTGTTAATGTATATGACACGGCGGTAGAGGGTGGGGTAAGCCCAGAGGGAAGACAACGGGCGATGAAAATAGATAGATAGATAGATAGATAAAGAGACACAGAGAAAGAGAGACACAGAGAGAGAGAGAGACAGATAGTGAAAGACAGAGAGAGACAGAGACACGGAGAGAGACAGAGAGAGAGAGACAGGTAAAGAGATAGAGAGAGAGAGAGCGCGCGCGCGAGATAGAAGGTAGAGAGATAGAAGAGAGAGAGAGATAGAAGAGAAAGGTAGATAGAATAGATAGATAGATAACTAGAATAGGTAGATAGATAGAATAGATAGATGAATAGATAAACAGATAAAATAGATAGATAGATAGATAGTGTAACAGCTGAGGTTGTTCTAGCACGTTATAGTAGGGGGGAGTTAGTTGATCTAACTACAACCCTTTAGAAAACGAAACTATTACAGCTGTAAAATAAATAAACACGAGATCCGACGAAGATTAAATAATACTAAAGTTTAATAACTGTATAGTGAACAATAAATTACTAGGAAGACACCAGCGAAACTAAATATCTACGCCACACAAAAGGAAACTCACTTACTCACCCCACCAACCACTCACACAGGTCTATATATATAAACATTCCTACAGAAAGTTCCCGAAATAAACGTTACCTTTGCCCTCGCACAAACTAACCAATCACGCATCAATACGTCATCAGGTTACATCACTCAAGGCCAAATCTGGCGTAAACATTCTTATCCACAGTGTTATCGAATGTTCGGGAACATACTAATATTTACTGAACGAGTCAAAACACCTGACAACAAGCGAGCGAGGAAAAAAACTACTCACTAGAAAAGAAGGTCAGGTCACGGAGTGCAGTACACTCTGGCGGTTGTCAAGAAGAAATGAACACATGCTCACCAGTGTAACAAGAAAACGGGAGAGGGCAAGGGATAGCTTGCAGATGCTACAGATAGATTGATTGATAGATAGAGATAGACAGATAGAGAGACAGAGAGAGAAAGAGAGGCCGAGAGAGAGGGACAGATAAAGACAGACAGAGATAGAGACAGATAGAGAGAGACAGGGATAGAGAAAGAGAGAAATAGAGAGAGAGCGAGAAAGAGAGAGAGAGATAGAATAGATAGATAGATAGATAGCTAGATAAATAGATAGATAGCAGATAGATAAATTAATAGAATAGATAGAGAGATAGATCGAATAGATAGATGAATAGATAGATAAATAGACAGATAGATAGACTAGATAGGTAGATAGATAAATTGATAGATAGGACAGACAGACAGACAGATAAACCTTCTCATAGTCAAAGGCCTACACGCTGCTCCGTTTACAAACACGATGACTCAAATAATGAGTCGAGGCCTGCCCTTTGATGGGCGCCAGCGCCTTCTAACAATCCCATTCAACCCGTGGAGTGTCTGGGCATTGGCCTAAACCAATGAAATGTCGCCAGTTGTCCTATCGATCGATAGAAATGCCAAGCCTGCGCCGGTTGGGATGGCTGCCATTTTCGGCAAAACACAGCAATCACAGTGGCAACGCCACCAGCCCAGATCCAGAGCTGGTACTATACCAGTCCCCAGTATGGAGCTCTACCACCCCAGCCTCAGCTTTGGTTTGGCTTACCCTAAAGTTGGTTCTTTTTTCAATGTTGGATCCAGCTTTCTCAAGTAGAGTTTAAAACGCAGAAGGCTTCATTCTCAAATAAGAAAGATATTTCTCTTCATCTCCCAAAAACTTGGTTCATTAAATGGTGAAATTCACCATATTGTTATCTTTGTCATAGATACTGTGTACCCAATATCGACGTCTTCTCTTTTGTTTGCGTTTAAGCCAGTACAACAACATGAGCTTGATTGCTGGATCCATGGCTGATGGAATAATATTAATAATGTCAAACAAAACGTGAGAGATCATGAAAGAAAACGAACAAATTCACTCTGTGTCAACCATTCGCTTTCATGACCTCCCAGGTTTTCATGAAAAAAAGAATGAATGAAAGCTTACTAACTCTGTTCAAACTCTTATTATTAAAAATTGTAATTAGTCTCACAACCTGTGTCTCTTCCTGCTTTTCTGACAAGTTCCTGTATTACGTCCATGAGTAATCATTTCTTCCACGAGAGGCTTGTTGTACAAGTGTAAACAGTGGCGCCGAATGTTCCATCGGAAAGAGAAGAGTAGTAGTAGGCCTTCTAGCAACTGATGGATTCTCACCGTTACCTTTTTCGTTGCAGCAGTGACTCCCTAAAATGACCGTGCAAAACCCAAAACTTCAGCGTGGGGGGACAAGAGTCGCAGAATTACCTTTACAATATCCAAAAAACTTCATCTTGCTGAATATAAAATATACGTGTATCAATAAAAATTATGGTGAGTATCACATTTTATCTTTATCATATTTTGCTGAATTTGCTAATGATAAAGAAGGCCTTAAGGAGGAGGAGAGTTGGAGAGAGAAAGGTTTGTTCCCATGAAGAGTTTGTTGTTGTTTTTTTAAATGTTTTTTTTTTTTTTTCGCCTGTTAATACTGTATCTTCTCAAAGATACGCTTACATGGGAGCGTTTGCGATAAAAATGGAACTCGCTCACTCTCTCTGTCTGTCTGTCTGTGTGTGTCTCTCTCTCTCTCTCTCTCTCTCTCTCTCTCTCTCTCTCTCTCTCTCTCTCTCTCTCTCTCTCTCTCTCTCTCTCTCTCTCTCTCTCTCTCTCTCTCTCTCTCTCTCTCTCTCTCTCTCTCTCTCTCTCTCTCTCTCTCTCTCTCTCTCTCTCTCTCTCTCTCTCTCTCTCTCTCTCTCTCTCTCTCTCTCTCTCTCTCTCTCTCTCTCTCTCTCTCTCTCTCTCTCTCTCTCTCTCTCTCTCTCTCTCTCTCTCTCTCTCTCTCTCTCTCATGTGCTTACAAATTTACTCTCATGCACTACAAAACATACAACATACAAGCGTAAGGGAGACATTATAATTCAGTCTGTACATACCGATACAGGACTGGTTTCAGCTCTGGGTTGAATTTCTGGAAGGAAGCAATTACGCGCAATCTTTGGAGGAGTGTATCCCTTATTGATTTAGAATCAGTGTCAGGGCCAGAATAAGAAAGGAACGGTCCCTATATTTCTTAAAAGAACATTACGGTTGCTAACTCAGGTTGGACTGTGTGGACCGCAGATTTCTGAATGGCGTACACGGGATTAATAATTCAGTTAAATACTATGGAATTGTTTCTTTGAAACTCCTTTAACAAAGAAATGCCAACTTATACTCTAAACCATCCTGGCTAATGGTTTTTTTTTAACACAGATGTTGCAATATTGTGCTCCTTATTTTTTAAAAATATTAAGCGTGCAGAGTTGTTCTGAACTCGTTGGAGCTTATTTAGTTTATCAGTTGGAATGCCTGCCAGAGGTGAGTTGCAGTAATCCAGCCTGGAAATAATGACAGCTGACTAGCGTTTTTATAGCACCTACAGTTAGATAAGGTCCCATTTGGGCAATCCTTCTCAATTCTAAAAAGGCAACTTTGCGATAAAATTAATATGGTGACAGTATGCTCTTCAAAACGACACCTAGGTCTTTAGCTTTATGACTGATGCTAATAATATCTCCATGGAGAGTGACATGATTCAGTTCAAGAGACATTTGTATATTTCTTAATCAGTTTCATTGTTTTCTTCGTTCAGATGAGTTTACAGTTAAATATTCTATTTGAAATGAACTAGAATAAATTTCATTAAATTTAAACAATTTAAAAAAAAAGAAAGCAATCAGCCATAATTAGTCACAAAGTGAATCAACTTACGACAAGAAAACTCTCTTATTTCTTTGATAAAATACGTCATTGCTGCTAACCTCCACATTTGTGGTTTTGTGCCCTTGCAACAAGTCAAGCCGAGACAAAACAGTTTTGACTCAATGCGCCTTCAGCCGAACCATCGATAAAACGTTCACATAGATATTTGAAAGCTGAGAGCTGTCGGTGAGCTACTAAACTGCTCACATGCCACAAAAAGCAGTCGGAAACCAAAGCCCTTGAAACTTTAGCGAGTGATATCAGATAAATTCAAATTTCAGATAAATTTGTCCGTTACACATTGAAAAGCTGAACCAAATAACTCATCTGGAAAATTAAAGAGGTACTATTGTGTCAAAATGACAATGTGATACACCATGCAAAAAGAAGCAAAGAGAACCTTTCGTTTCAAGCAGAACAAAATCTGTATCTTTGTTTCAGTCCTAAATTGTCAAGAATCAAGAATAGCATGCTTTTTTTTTCAGTTACAAATTACATGCATTATTATTCTTATTTTATTTCATTTGCAACTGCCACACGAACATTCCTTTGCCTCTGCAAGACATGAGAAGCCTTTGGTCAATGGATCACCTTCAGGGCATGTTTTGGTTTTATTGCTATAGGGTAATCCAATAAAAGGGCGTTCTGTTGAATCCCATAAGAACCCAAGAGCATCAAGTGCACTGTTTTTTGTCTTACATTCACAGGTATTGGTGCATGTAAGTTACTCTTTTATTTTGCCTATGAACCAAATCAATTTGTTTCCTTTGTTTTAAGTTATTGCTATTTCACAATAATTTGTTTGAACAGACATATTTATCATTACGCGCTATATCACTATCAGCAAGATAATATATAAATAATATTATTTGTTCTTTGAACGTTATGTTTGCCATTTCCCTGTTGTGTGTGTGGAGGGGGTGTGATCAGGGGCGAGGCTTCCTCATAATCAAATAATCAGTGATTACCCTTCGAATATTAATTCTAGAATTACTACGCTTTTCAGATCGAGCCCAACTCCAAATCCATTTAGTCAGTTCAGCATTCTGTTCTACCTCGCTATTTTGGGTTTGTTGTTATAGTCTAACACCTCTCACCGAAAAGCATCTTTGTATGGGCTTACACCATATGAACTGGTCCAAAATCAGTGATTAACAAAGACGAAGAAGACTTGACTACACCCAGAAGCGAGCTTGAGCATAGCCTGTTTTCTTCAAAGCGGCGCCGCAGACAGCAAAATAGTGGGGGGAAAAAATAGGTTTATAATCAAGGTTTGACCGGATTTTACGTACTTATGCAGGTTTTTCACTATGCGGTCGTTTTCATCCCAATCGAAAGGTAAAGAGAAGAGTGAAAGAGTTTGTGTGGATCTTTTTTTTTTTTTGTTAGAGTTAATCTAAGAATAATTTACTCTACGCACAGCAAGAGCTATCAAAGAATAATAATTATTATAGTCTAGATCTAGATATAACTGTGATCAAAATCAGTCGAACATATTAAGAACATCAATTCACTTGATAGGTCGCTTGAACCTAAACCGCAACGGCAGATAGCCACTTCTCCGAAATCGCTACACATTGTTGTGTCACAGAGATGCCATTTAAGCACTTTGTACCATTTAATGTTAATGGGTCCTTTCCGAGAAACTTTATGAGATGGTAGAATAACAAAATCTCTGGCTATGAATATGACAATGAAAACGTGCTGTTCAAATTATATTTTTTTTTAAATGGGTGAAAAATATGCGTTTATAAGTCTGTTAGTATGAATGAATAGTTTTTCAGATTAGTTTGGCTTGTAAATTGCTGCATTCCTGTCCTGTTGACAAGAATAGTCCGCTCTTCAGATTTTTGCAGTGCCTAGCAATCGTTTCATTGTTGTAGTCGCTGCATTTATAATTATGTACATATGATGTAGCTAGCGATATGTCATATTATGAGGATCTTACTAGCTTAAAATCTGATTACCCTCTGCAGAGGGCCACGCTTCGCCCCTGGGTGTGATATAAATACATATTTGAGTCGGACTTGTCGGGCGGGCTTGGACTTGTCTTAAGTGTGTGCGTGTGTCGTTAGGAGTCCGATCGTTTGCTGATTTTTTATTTTTTTTTGTTCTGGTGCGTCAACAGGTTAGTTCACGTGGTTGTTTTTTTTTTTTTTTACTGTGATAATTGTCTTGCTAACGCGATAGTCATATGTTTATAATGTGAAAATAGGGCAGTTATCGACCTCCGAGGGTCAAGCTCCAAGATAATGGACAAAAAGGGTAACAAAATGACATTCTGAGTTTTTGCCGTAAGTTGCATGTTAAACCATTTCTAAACATTGTCTCAAAAGTATTTAATGATTTACGCATTTTTGAAAAGTATTTTCTAATCCTTATCGAGTTACACTTTTGCACTATTAACTGTTATTATATTCTTTTACATTTGCTTCGGTGGCACCCACCGAAGCGCCTCAAGTGGAAGCTGCCATAGAGTTTGACTAATTTGGTTCTGGCATTTTGAAACTATCACTGTTTCAACTGCCAATTGCGAAAGAAGTTTCTCAAAACCTGAATTATTCAAAACGTATCAGAGATCTACAATGAACCAAGAAAGACTGAGTAACCTACTGTCAATTGAGAGAGATTTCATTGTAGATTTCAATAAGTTTGCACAAATTAAAACTGGGCGATTTTAAATCTATTTGAGTATCCTAGAATTAAATGCATTTTATTTTAATTATATTCTTCTTAAAATACAGTAGATGAGCTTGGGGAAGGGAGGTGGTACAATACTGGACTGGTGAAAGGGACTCGGGGAGTGAAAACAGTCCACAGTTCAGAGGGCGCAATATCTGCTTAACCCCAGGCGTCGGCAACCCACCCTACTGCACTATACGGGAGGGAAAGAACATAGAGAACGCTTCAAACTTCAAGCTCAAGAAAGTTAGCGCCTTCAGACAAGCGCATTTTAAGAAAGCTCCTGCTGCTGCCGAGGATGCACATATAGATGAAGCTCGGAAAAGCAAGCGCTTCACCAGTCATAACACCCTCTCGTGTTTTAAGATGGGAGTCGACATCCATTTTGTTGCACCAGAGGATCGAAAAGTGCAAGTAACTATACACAGCGAGTCGCTTCAAAGCCTGAAAAAGAATTCACTTTCAATATTTCAAAACTCTTGATTTTACAAGCGGGGCTCTGCGCAGCAAGCTTTATAATACGTGCGTTTTCCATGTGTGTCAAAAGCATTTGAGTGGAATACTTCACGAAGCTGTAAAGCGCTTGTCTTGAAGTCCTAGCTTTCTCTCGTTTGAAGGGTTCTCTATGTTCTCTTCCTAATGATAGTTGTAATTCTATTCTTGTATAAATCAAGAGCACGGGTCCGATCCTATTCCGCTACAACTCAAAATCTACACTTTCGTCCATCTTTTATACAACCAATCCTGCCGTCAACAATATTATGTGTTTTGACACACTGTGTTTCGACAAGTCAGTAAACAAAACCCGGAGTTTCACAATTGAAACATTAAATTTTTATTTGCTACAGCAATAACAAATCCCTTAACAGAGACAATCTCAAAAAATACATCCCACTCTATCGTGAACTTTGCAAGTGTTCAGCAGTTATTGTTGTTACCGTTGTTGTGCATTAAATTCTGTTTAGAGAAATTAAAATAAGTGAATCAAAAACAAACAAAAAATAGTGGCACGAGGATTCCAGCATCACACTACCCTACCGAGCACAGATGTGCCGTGTGACTATATGGTTGCGAGAGCACTTCTCCCCATGACCTGGACGACCCTAAGACTAATACACTAAAGTAGTTGCCCCTTACGATCTGAGGAAGTAGGTTCTAATCCGTATCTTTTGTCCGGCCTACTCCCGACCAAACTCCACGCCAACTCTCAGTCCCTCAGAAAGCGCCTCAAGGGAGGGTCTCGCGAGACCCTAAGCTTTACAAACTTGTTGGGCATAACTAGCCGTGCGGAAACCTTTGTCGACCGCCGACCTCAACGCTACATGGGACAGGAGCCAGTAACCACCTAAGTTTCCCCAAGATGGTTGTTCTGTACTATAAATATGGCCGTTTTTTTCTTATATGACCCAAAGACATCACCCTTGACAGTCGTTACGGGTGTGGCCACACATGCATAAATTCACATATTAAATCCATTTCTCTACAAACCTTACTTAAAGTACATGGCTTTCACTCAAACACGTTCGATTAACACTATAAGCCAAACATGCGAGCCTTCTATTGAAAATAGGGCAATAAGACAGTATTCTTTTTGCAAAAAGTGTAAACGACACACATGATTACCCTCCTTTGCCCTTGACATCTTCTTCACTTTTATTTACAAACCGGAAGCAGAAGTAGAAATCGATACCATCCTTAAAGTGAATGTCACAACGGATTGAATACTTCCTGTTACGTTCTTGAAACTGTGAAACTTTTCACTTACATTTGCATGAGGGTTTTTCCTCCTCTGGTCTACAAGTTTGAATAAAAATAAAATAGGTCTAACCAAACATTAAAATGATTTCATAATAGTTTTACATGTATGTCTGACACTATAAGAAAGTCCCAATTTAGGATTCCAAATTCGATACCAGATAGACACATCCATTACCAAAGAGATGACCTCACAACCCTTACCACTAAAAATCCCATAACTTCTAAAGTAAGATACACGTTGTGGGTGTCGTGGCCAAACCGCCTATCTCATGGAAACAAAATTTTACAGCAGAAGGGAAAAACTTGTCTGACTTGCCAGACCTCATCAACCTAAACATTGAAAATCCTATAACCTAATCCTCATTCCTAATTAAGAATCCTAATTAAGATACATAACGTCGACGTCATGGTCAAACCACTTATCTCGTGGAAAAAGTTTTATGAGACTTCTCAGACTTGTTGGACTTGTGCAACGGATTTTTCAGGCTTGTCGAACCTTTACAGCGGACTTGTCAAACTTGTCGAACCTATGCTTTTTGAACTTGTCGGATTTCCTGAAACTGTTGGACTTTTCCGACTTGTTCAGAGCACGGACTTGTTCGAGTTGCCAGACTAGTGCCATGGGGTGGTCGAATTTTTGGGGTGGACTTGTTGGACTTGTGCAGCAGACTTTTCCGACTTGTGTGGCGGACTTGTCGTACTTGTCGGAACTGTGATCCGGACTTCTTGGACGTCAGACTTCTGCGGAGAAGTTGTCTGACTTGTTCTGCGGACTTGTTAGACTTGTGTGGCGGACTTTTCAGCCTAGCCAGACTTGTGCAGACCTGTTGGACTAGTGCTGCGGATTTGTTGGACATCTGCCGTGGACTTATCAGATGTGTTGGACTTGGCGGACTTGTTTGGAGCACTCTGTTGGATTTGTGCAGCGGATTTGTCCAATTTGTCATAATTGTGCAGCCGGCATGTCAGGCATGTCAAAGTTGTGGGATTTGTGCAGTGGACTTGTGGGATTTGTGCAGTGGACTTAATGGACTTGTCGAACCAGTGCAATGGACTTGTGTGAATGACTTGTTGGACTTGACAAACTTGTCAGACTTGTTGGATTTGTCCCACCAGTGCGGCTTTGTCGAATTTGTGTGACGGACTTGTTGAACTTGTGCGACGAACTTGTTGGACTTGTCAGACTTGTGCCCAGGGCTTGTCAGAGTTTTTCATCCAACTTGTGACTTGTGTATCGGACTTGACATAATTGTTCGGCCAAATTGTTGAACTTGTACAATAGACAACTTGTTGGGTTTGTGGGTCAGACTTGTCAACATTTTTTGGACAACTTGTCGAACTTGTTTGTCATATTTGTCCGATTGGTCAGAATGTTTCAGCCAACTTGTTGTACTTCTGGGCCCATTTGCTGGACTTGTGCGACGGACTTGTCAAAATTATTTATCCAAATTATCGGTCTTCTGCGTCAGACCTGTAATACTCTTTTTGGCCAACTTGTTGGATTTGTGTGTCAGACTTGTCGGAACTTTTAGGCCAACACGTTGGTCTTGCATGTCACACTTGTCAGACTTTTGTCTGCCAACTTGTTGTATTTGTGCATTAGACGTGTCAAAATTTTTTGGCCAACTTGTTTTTGATTAGTGCATCGGACTTGTCGGAACTTTTCGGCCAACATGTTGGTCTTGTAAGTCAGACTTTCTCTCTCTTTTTTCTGCCAACTAGTTAGACTTGTCAAAATCTTTTGGCCAACTTGTCAGACTTGTTCGTCAGACTTATGAGAATTTTTGGGGCAACTTATTGGATTTATGCATCAGACTTGTGCGTCAACTTGTCAAGATTTTTTTACCAACTTATCGGACTTATCGGGATTTTTCAGCCAACTTGTTGGACTTTTGCGTTGGATGGTCAGACTTTTTAAGGCCAACTTGTTGGACCTGTGCATCAGACTTGTTGGAAATTTTTGGCCAACTTGTTGCGCGTCGGACTTGTCTGATTTTTTGTGGTTAACTTATTGGACTTGTGGGTCGGATTGTCAGACTTTTTCGGCCAACTTGTTGGATTTGTGCATCGGAGTATTCGAAATTTTTTGGCCAACTGGTGGGACTTGTGCGCCAGATTGCCAGACTTTCTTCAGACAAGTTCTTTAACCTGTGCGTCAAAGTTGTATGAATTTTTTGGCCAAGTTACTGGACTTATGTGTCAGACTTGTCAGACCTTATTCGTCCAACTTGCTGGATTTGTGCGATAGATTTGTCAAAGACTTATCGGAATTTCTTGGAGAAGAAAACACCGTTCTTGTACTAGCCTTTGACAGTGTTGATAGGAATGCTCTGTGGAAGATAATGAGACACTATGGTATACCACAAAAAATCGTTAGCTTGATAGAAAAGATATACCGCAACACCAGCTGCAAGGCACTGCATGAAGGAAAACCCACAGAAAGTTTTGAAGTCAAAACGGGAGTTAGACGGGGCTGCTTGTTATCACCTTTCTTGTTCGTCCTGGCTATGGACTGGCTTCTGAAAGAAACCACATCTGCAAAGAGGAATGGTATCCAGCGGACCCTATGGAAGCAGCTAGATGACCTGGATTATGCTGAAGATATAGCACTGCTGTCACACACCCAGCAACAGATGCAAGCAAAAACATTAGACCTGGAGGAGTTATCAGCCTTAGGATTCACCCAGAGAAATCCAGTCCTCAAGATAAAAACTACAAGTACAGAGCCAGTAACAGTAAACGGGAACCCCTTGGAAGTAGTTAACAGCTTCACTTATTTAGGCAGTTTTGTGGATGAAACAGGAGGAACATAAAGGCAAGGATAGCCAAGGCAAGATCAGTTTTCAAAGCCCTGATGCTTTGGGATCTCCATCGCTACAAAATGCAGACTCTTTAACTCCAATGTAAAATCTGTCCAATTGTATGGCTGCGAATCCTGGAAACCTTCCCAAACCTGCTTGAGGATGCTGCAAATCCTTCGTCTGAGGAGGCTTTTGAGGATAAGATGGCCGGATACTATTCGAAATAAGGACCTCTCGGAAAGGACAAAGCAGAGAAACATCTCCAGCGAAATAGGACTGCGCAGATGGCGATGGCTGGGTCACACACTACGGAAGCCTCAGGATAGCACGGTAAGAAAGTCACTGCTCTGGAACCCGCAAGGAAAAAGGAAGAGGGGCAGGCCACGAACAACATTGAGGAGAGGCATGGAGGAGGATATGAAGAGAGGTGGCTACACATGGAATGAGTTGTCAAAGATCGCCCAGGATAGAGACAAATGAAAGGCTGTCGTTCGTGGCCTAAAACCCTGTAGATTAGGGTGAAAGGGCGTTAATGATGATGATGATGGGCAATGGAGCTTCACAGTTTTGGCACATCTAAAACTTGGAGCAGCCACAGTGCCATAATTAACTATTATTAAAAAAAACCATATTAACTATTATGAGAAGAAAAACCTCATCAAAAACAACAGACGGCTGCTGAACAGAGAGGATCAAGTGATCTTGTTGAGACTAAGAACTGGTCACAATAATTGTCAGAGATCGAATAGTTGAGATAGTACTTGGCGCCAGTATGCACACCGGTGCGCAATTTATTAATACGTCATGCGGTGTGTGGCAGGATGTGACGTATACCACACGAACGTACGTCACAGCGGAAAGGGTCCAACGGTCGACTGCTCTGATTCATATAAAAGAAGTTCGAACCCAAGGGGGCCTTAGTTACAGATGAATATGTCCATGCATGAAGTTGATCTCCACGAGAGTGAGTGTAATGAAGACCCGCCGCCCTGTCCCTGAATAACAACTATATTGATGGCGAGAGCCCATTCAACCAGCTTTGAGATAGAACATCAGTAAACAGCACAAACAGTATTCCGTTCACAATTTCGTGAACGGGCCAATGTAAGTCGTAAACTATAAACCTACAGCAGCCGAGAGATCAACGAACTGTTCTCCGGGGAGGAGCTGCCCTCCCGTAGTGGATGCGAATATTTAACAGCAAGTCATTAATATTATAAAATCCCATAGTCGTTACTAGCTTAACAATGATAACCTTATTACAGCAACCCAGCCAGTCTGTCTGTTCGTTTATTTATTTATAGAGCCAGAGAAATTACTAAATGAATACTTCGTTTCATGACAGAAAAAACAAGAATAACCAAAAAAAAAAAAAAAACGTTTTTTTTGGAATAATTTCTTTTGCCAATGTACCGATTATGTAGAAGCTTTGCATGTGGTTGGGAAACATTTTGTCTTTATTACAACGTTTTTTCCCTTGTGATCTATTGCGTTTCGAGCGTTTTTTTTCCATCTGTAATGTACATTAAACTCTCATGCATATAATTGAACGTTTTACGCAAAGTGCAAAGGTCGTGCCACAGAAATCATTGTCTATGCTAGCCGACCAGCGCAAAATTAAATCTTGCAAAAATCCAAATCCAGTCGAAGCTTTGGCTGTATCTAATCTAGATTTAAATTTCATTCTAGATCTAGACTACATCTAGACTACTTGAACTTTAAGAAGGAGACTAAAGAAGAAGACCACCGATGGATCTAGATCTAATCACATTTAAAAAATAAACAACAGTGGTAATCTGTTTCAGGACCAATGTAAGGAAAAAGATTACCAATGATCAGATTCACAGTGAAATAGAAACAAACAATGGTAATGCAATTGAAGAAAAAAAAACAACTGTCCATAACACTTTACAGTGCCAGAAACAACAATGTGTATGACTGAAACTCAGGCAGCTAACAAATGTGATCCGATCCAAATGTTATGCTTAGCCTGCAGGGTGCAGGCGCGTCGATGAAAATGTCTTAACACTTTTTTCTGATCAACTCAGAGACATGCTACTATAATACTAGACTGCGCACCCCCCCCCCCCCCCCCCGATATGGCAAAGTAAACCGCAGACCTATAAGCGGTCAGTAGCAGGAAGACCAGATGTAAGACGATAGTTGAAATAAAAAAAAGGGGGCGGGGGTTGTATTTGAGGAGCCCTAAACGCACAATTAATTTTAAAGACACGCAGGCCTGCGGCCTCTGAAACGTATGTGGCATATACACACAATGACAGAAAAGAAAAGAGAGATTATAAAACAAAAAAATCATAAGTAAAAAAATGATGGTTATCATCTGGCAGCGCGAATATATGCATAAGTAATTTTTGTTCTACTATAGTTGTCTTTCATTCATTCTCCCTATCTGCGCCCTGCTTTCCGCTCGTCATTCACCCACACAATAATAACTAATAATAATATCAGGCGCCACATCCTATTGTTGTGTTGGTTTTCTTCACGATTTCATTCAGACCAGCTTTCACTCACACTACTAGTTTTTTCATACTGCTGTCTCTGTCAGTTTCTCCACATAGATTTCATTCTCAGATATTTTTCTGTGGGATACATCTGAGTTACCGCAAAGAGAGTGATGAAATTTTCTGTTCACACAAATTAAAACAAAAATCATTTTCTTTTGTTTGAAATTTGATTTACATTTTTATTTCTTACTAGCAACTTTTTCCGTCAATGAACAGTGTCACGAGTAAGGTTGGTGGCCTTGTGCGCCACGAGAGTAGAGGGAGTAAACTCGGGAGGGGAAAGCATGATTTTAAAGTTATTGACGAGCGTGAAAAGATACACACGACACAAAACCCTCCGGAGTATAAGTAGGAGGAAAAGCTCACCACGCGTGTTCCCCCTTTCCAGAGAATGGCTGCACGAGTTGACGGTCTGGGCGACCGTGGGGATCCATTTGTGTTAATTTTCTTCATCGTCTGAAGCTCGTATCCCCCCCCCCCCCCAAGAAGATGATAGATGCGGCAGTTAACGGTCCGGGCGACATGCGGAGGTCGCGCCATGGGGACCATGAATATTGAAGGTGTGTTCCATTATGTAAGTAGTTTTACATTGTTTTATCGCTTGAAGCGAGGGTGCTCACTACACGTGTTCCCCCAGAAGATAGCTGGTCCGGGCGACATGTGAAGGTCGTGCCATGGGGACCATGAATGTTTGAAGATGTGTGGGGATCCATTATGTTAATAGTTTATCTACGAGGGCGTGAGTGAATCGCTTCATTATCGATTGAAGTTTGGAGATCTTGAAAAAGATGTGGGAACCCTTCAAGACAGTTTATCTACGAGGGCGTAAGTGAATCGCTTCATTATCGATTGAAGTTTGGAGATCTTGAAGGAGAGATGGGAACCCTTCAAGACAGTTTATCTACGGGGGCGTGAGTGAATCGCCTCATTATCGTCTGAACCCTGAAGATTATCGTTTGAAGCTTGGAGATCTTGAAGAGGGCATGGGAACCCTTCGAGACAGTCTATCTACGATGGCGGGTGTGAACCGTCTGTTTATCGTTTGAACCATGGAGACGTGAAAGTGTCAACGAGGAGATCAGCTGTTGTCAAGGACTTTTTAAGTATCGGTAGTTAAGTTCTAGACAAGGGGGTTCGTAATTAATCGCCAAGTCCTCGATAAGGATTTTTGCATGTCTTTATTTTTCTTTGATTGTACATTTTGCCTTTTATGAGTTGAAATATTTGGCAGAAGCCACCATGAACTCATTGTGTAATAAATATCGTGTTTGATTTAAAAATTCACTCCATGTGTCCGTTGGTCGCTGGTCTGCTTGCTTGGCTTGGTAGCTGGGTTTTGGAAGGAAAGTAAATTAAAAGCAGATCACGAACGCGTTTCGTGACAACAGAAACAAATAAAAGTAGTAATCTGGAGCACTCGTTAGCAATGCTCAGTTTCTCGATTGATTTGCCAGTATTGTAATGGTGCCATGCGCGGGGTCACTGCGCCTCCGTGCCATGTGCAGTCTAGTAAATAGTATTATCGTGCGCAGTCTAGTAAATAGTATTATCGCGGCATGTCTCTGGTTCAATTCAGTTGTGGCTGAAACAAAAGTATTTAAAATATGGCGAATTTCAAGACCTTTAAAATAGATCCATGTGCACCTTTGCTCCTTTTTATGCGTAATACGATATTTTTTGGAATGAAAGGCTCAGCGGTTAAAACGCCTTTCATGATTATAGTGGAGACCTTACTTCCTTTATAATATTTATAATATGATGATGACCCTCGAAACATAACATGGCTTATTAATTTTATTATTATACTGTTGATCGCTTGTGAAATTTCACTTACTTAAAAAAAAATAACTAAATAAATTCGCAAAATTGCACGTGTTTAAAATGGAAAGTCATCTCCACCCAAATATGGTAAGCACTGTCGCATTCTCAAAATAAATATAAACAATGTGTGCTGTAAATCTCCAGAACTTTCGAATAGCTAGACAGGGCTTCTGATGTCCACTCTGTTACAAGTGACTGGCCTACTAAGGCATGCAGAATTTCAGAAAGATACGCCAATAAATTTAGAATAAATTATTCCTGAACAACGCTTTTTTCATGAAACAATCTATAGTCCGCAAACTCCTGCCGTGCGTCACATTATCATCAATTTCCACAAAAGACTGACTTGGATTTCCATGGAATTTTACACATGCTTTTTACTTTGTTTTAGTACTCTTAGACGTTGAGGAAATATTTTTTTTCAAAACCACGCATTAGCTTAATTAGAAATTTTCTTCTAATTGACAGTTCCGTCGAGTGAAACATTCGTACTGTTACTGTAACGTGAAAGGAACCTAAAATTGAAAATCAAATTTCTAATCATTATTACGGGCATGGAAGCTGTAATTTGTTCCCACATCATGTTTCTGCCTGCACAAGTGTCAGTGTTATATGACACAGTATTTAAATAGCAGAAGCGAACGAAAATAGTTTTTTCAGGGGCATATGTTTATTCTTCTGTATTATCACTGTAATGTATAAATATAACATTTTTACCTCTGATCAGAGCTCGGTCAAAATGTCTCTATAATGCAAATTTAAGCGGTAAAAACGAATGACAAGCCTCTACACAATGTTTTTCATAAAGAGACCAGAGGTATCTGTATCATAGTATTCATTAATAAAAGCCCTGATATGCGATTTCAGCACTAACAAAAGACATTTTCCAACGGTAGTTGAATGGAAATGGTGAAAATGAACAGCTTGCCAATCAGAAAGCTAAAAGCAAGAAGCTGGATAGTTTCGACAAAGATGTTTTGCATCGTGTCATCCAGTGTTTGTTTTTTTAAAGCAAGAATTCCTTAGTTTAAGAAAGTTAAAAATCAAAATACGGGAGCACAATTGATACTCAAATTCATAAAGCGACATTTGATAACTTATCAATACCGAGGCGTCCGTTTTTAGAAAGAAAAAACAGTTCGATTCATTTTGC
Organism: Onchidella celtica; assembly: GCA_963931925.1. Taxonomy (NCBI): domain Eukaryota; kingdom Metazoa; phylum Mollusca; class Gastropoda; order Systellommatophora; family Onchidiidae; genus Onchidella; species Onchidella celtica. Next base: position 25,832,161 of record OZ007573.1, on the reverse strand, counting down.
CTTTTCGAATGAAACGGCGCTTACTTAACTGCATTCATTTCCGTGCACATTTCGCAAACAGAAACATTGGGCACAACGCACTAATATGATTTTGTTTGACACACGTTAAATTTTTGTCGAAAAGTAAATGTGGCCACGTCATCTGAAAATAATAACATCAATCCATCTAAGAAAGTGAAAACATGGGCTGATTTGGCTTTATGGAATCTATCTGAGAGAGAGAGAGAGAAAGAGAGAAAAAGAGAGAGAGAGAGAAAGAGAGAAAAAGAGAGAGAGAGAGAGAGAGGAGAGAGAGAGACATACAGACAGACAGACAGATAGACAGACAAAGAGACAGACGCAGAGAGAGAATGGGGTGGATGGCGGATGCTAGTCCTGAATACTCACTACACAGAGTGAATGTCTATAGGTGGAACGGAAGGAAGAGATATCTCAAGCAGCCGTTATTTTATAGACCTAATATTTTCAACAACTTTGTACATGTCCCCATAAGTTTTCAGACAGAGCTACGCCCTTGGATAATTTTGATACTCGTTTTTTCTGTGCTCCAACATGGCTTGAACTGGCTCATGACTTGATATTAGACAAAGTTTAAATATCTAATAAAGAAATATCTCTGTATTCGTGGAAATTCTTCGGGCAAAAAACAATTTTCATAGCCTACATGACAAGGTAAAAGCACATGCAAAACTTCATTTAAATTCAACAGTCAGTTTTCGTGAAAATCGGCCATAGACTGGGGCAAAGCTAGATTTACAAAGCTAGTAGTAGTATGTGCAGAACTACTGATGTAGAAATGAATGCCGAAAGGAGTGCAAAGAATTTGATAAATCATTATAAACCCAAGCACAAAACCTTCACATACACCATTCACATTCATTACTTTCAGTAATGTGACAGTTTAGACATTTATAATATCAACAATGTCATATAAAATCAACACAGGCACTTACATGTAAAGAAATGATCTTATAATATAATGTAAAGATCTCAAACACCGAGTGCGGATTGAAAAAATGCACATGGACTGAATGAGAATAATCATTTTTAGCAGACTTTATACTGTTCCCTTCCTACGACACCAAGGTCACATTCAAATCAGAGAATCATCAAAGAATTTTGTCTGACACGTTTATTTTCTTAATCTAAAACTACTGAGTGTGAAAAGTAGTTCTCCCGTCGATTTATTGGTCAAAGAATCAAATACTTGAAATATCTTTTGTACTCATCTTTAATCTTAACGGTTAATTACCGTTTAGGACAATCCAATTATTCATTTCAAATCTACAATTGCCATAATTCAAGTACAACGGCAATCTCTCCCCCCCCCCCCCCCCCGACCCCACAACCCCACCCCTCTCTGCAAAAGAAAAAAAACCCACAAAAATGCACTGCACACACCAAGAACCGATTGATCTCAGCTTTTGAGACCGCACGTTGACAAAAATCACTATCTATAATATTTGTCATCCTAATGTAAACTGCTGTCACTAGACTCAATCTACTTTGAGCGATGAATTGAAGACCTTAGTGCTAAAAGTACTTAAAGTCACATTTTTCCAAAATTTAAAACTATTAGTGGGTCGGGTGGGGGTGTGCTATATGGATTCCAAAGCCTGAATACTGGAAACAGATAAAGTACAAAAGTTCGTCTTGGTTGCACCGTAGATTTGGTTTCGATCAGATTATTTTAAGGAAACAGAGAGTACTCATGCCCATAATGACAAAGATAAACATCTGGCGTGATAAATATGTACTGATGTCCCAAAGATAAGGGAAAAAAGTGCCTTAGTCCAAACAAATAAATCACATTTTGCGAGGCAACGAATTGAGTGTCAGAGCTAAACACTGGCATGCTGGCACATCAAACATTACAGAATGTGAAGCAGTGCTCAGAAAATTCATAACAATGCGTTCTTGATTTCACAAGAAATTTCAATTTTCAGTATATCAATTTCTCAAAATAGGCAGTTTGTGGTTTAAGTGGTTTTAGTACAAGCGGCTTTAATTATACACTTTTAATGGACTCGAGTTTGTTAAACTAGAAGACGAATAGAAAACATCACCTCTCGACATGTACTTACTTCGTTGTCTGTCTGCATTTTCACACCAATCTGGTATAGATCTACTGGTCGCCATCCATAACCTCGACACGAAACGGCTACAAACTGAAACAGATGGCATGACAAATGACTACTCTCAGTCATGTAATGGGTCACGGATAACACTAGAAGTTAAAAAGTTGTTTCTTTGCAATGAACAAAATATCCCACCAAGACTGGAAAAAAAAAACAGCTTTTGTGCGTTACAACTATTTCGCCAAGTCTGTCCACAATGCGTCTAGATGTAAAAAAAATTACAACATTGGGTTCTCTCTCTCTCTCTCTCTCTCTCTCTCTCTCTCTCTCTCTCTTCTCTCTCTCTCAATCAATCAATCAGTTCTACCAGTCAACATTTCCCCAACACAAACACTAGTATGCCTTTCCAGTGATTGGTATTTAACGGAGTTCTCTGTAACGAAATCTTGACTGTCATTGTCAAAATACAATCATTATGATTATGCTTAAGACTTCAGCGTACAGAGTGAGACTATTTAATAATTATAGAGTTATGGTTATGAGTTGGTGACTGATTTGTTATGTCACAGAGTCTCAAGCACGCAAATGTCTTTCGTGTTTGTGTTTGATTACAACCTCTTCGACACCACTTTTGACAGTATGGTTAGAGGTGGCACCCTCATAGGTGGAGGTGGCACCCTCATAGGTCGTTCCCTTTTTTATGAAGATCTGATCATAGGATAGACACACATATATCAGTTTGAAAATATTTGCAGTTTCAATCACCGTCAAAATCAATACAAAAGACAAGAAAAAGCTCTGTAACTGCATTGATGCAGTTCCTTTCGAACACGTGTGTCCCCCAAATTTTGTCAATTTCCTCTCATATTTCTTTCAAGACAGCACCGAGAGCTTTTACTCGCATATTTGTATTTTCCACAATACGAGGGTGGTTTTAGAAGTCGAGTTATAATTCAAACGGTTGTAATCGTATGAACCTGAAATTTTCAGTCCCTCAGAAGATTCCCCTCTGCTTTGTAGGCAATGATCCAGTCTTGTTGGCCACTTCTGTTGGGCACAAAGCTCTGAACTCAATGCGTTTGCGAGGTCTTGTATACGTTCAAATTTCCTTCCTGAGAACTTATCTTCAGTGTGGGAAATAACCAAAAGTCACAGGGTGCTAAGTCTGGACTGTAGGCTGGGTGAGGCAAAACTTGGATTCCTTGCTCTTCAAGGCACAGAGCACAGACTGAGGCCCCCTTGCTTTATGGGGGGGGGGGGGTTCTGTGAGGTTCCTGTCTTTGGTCTTTGCTCATCAACAGCTGTGTTCACTCGGGGCAATACTTGTATAGTAACCAGAGGTCATTGCAGTATAATTTGGTATCATAATTATTGACCACATAGTTGAAAAGGATGGTGAAAAGTCTCTTCCTACTTTGAAATCCTCGGCGCAACACGACTGGCCTGTCTCTTTTTGGTCGACCCCAAAGAACTTAACTATACAGATCTAGAATCAGATTGAGGCTTTTTATAGCGGACCAATCGAGGCCCCCGATCCGCCATCTTGTTGAGGGAGAGACATGCTGATTTGTTTACAAACACTTCGAAGCTCAACACTCAACAAGTACATGAAGTAGAAAAGAAAATGGCGAGTAACTGCTGGGTAATCGGTTGTAGTCAAGTGCAGACAAAGGAAATACCTGCTTCCTTTCACAAGTGAGTGGAAAATTCATTTCGATTCGATACAACATTACAACCCATAAAGTAGGCCTACTTTACATCTAGATCAAGATTTAAACTTTAGAACTGGATAGATTGACGAACCAAAGTGACAAAGAAAAAAAAAAAGGATACAGTTAGTTGATCTGGATTAGATTCATCTACATTCTAGATCTCGAGTCGAGTAGATCTAGATCTAGTATCCAGTAATAGAAATGAGGAATGACTTCCGTCGGCTATAGCTAGACATGGCATAATGCTACTGCTAAGTTGTAGGCTAAGAAAAGTACTAGAATCTAGATTCTCGTTACTTGAAAGGTTGTAATGTTGCATCTTTTAATGTTTTAGAATTTAGAATAAACCTAGGGTCTAGACCCTATCTAGATAAATCAAAATTCAATGGTCCATATCAGTGGAAACAAACACTGAGCCATTTAATGATAAAGTGTGTCAAGACAGTGCCTGTATCACTGACAGTATTTTGTGTAAATTTAATAGAAGATCTATCCAAATCTAGTATCAATTTATCTCTGCAACAGATTGCGACTAGATAGATCTACATTGCACGGTACATTCCAGGTTTACTTCTTGCGTTTATCTTTTGTTTTGTTACGACACATACAAATAAAAGATCTAGATCTAGATCTGTAGTAAACTAGGATTTTTATGATCTGTCTTCAGTTACAGTAGCAATAATTACTCCTAATTTCTTCAGAAAAGCTTCGCTTGGTAAATATATAGATCTCAGAGCCCAAACATGATTATTGTACCAATATTTAATTCTTGCAAGTTTGACAAAAAAATTACAAACAGCTTAAAAATGAAACCAGCATGGAACGATTGAATACAGTAGAGCCTAATTAAATGTGTTTGCTATTGACATTGCTATTTTGGGGACGGCAATGTGCATCCTTTGTTGCCCCCTCATCCTACTTTTACTTTACGGGCCTGTGTCACACATACTGCTTTATTTTTATTTTGTCATTTTTTACTGTACGATTTATGATAATGTAAACAAAGGTACTTTTTTTTTTTTTTTTAAATTTCAGCATTTGATTGATATAAGATAATGAATTAGGAGACAGTTTTTAGTAGGCCTACGATGTCATAGCAGACCTGGCAATCTTCCTTTTCTTTGTTGCCCTTTAATTGTTCTCCAATTTTTTAACCCTTAAAGTAGGGCCTATAGTGTGTCTACTTCAATTTGTTATGCAATTACAACAACTGTTTACTAGTCTGCCTTCATAATATTTTTGTTGTGCTTTTGTTTGATTATTATTAAACATACTGATATGTTATATTATTCATTCTTGTTTGTTTCTTATGCATTAACAGTACCATGTTTGTGTGTTTTGTTCACTATTGTAATACCTCTAGATCTAATCTAGTGCACGGAAATAAAAAACAAAAAAAAACGCCCTCCCTTAAATAACAATAGGAAACAACTCTCTCTCTCTCTCAGTCTCTCTCTGTGTGTCTCTTTCATTTGTTCGGAGGATATTAATTAAACTAAATTATAATAATTTTCTGCAATTATCTGTTATTCTCAATGAATCTGTCTAGATTTAATTAGATCTATCAATCCCTTCTCGCCTTTTCTCTAGGTCTAGGCCCTAATTCTCTATTTCTTTTTTTAACAGTCTTTAACAGGGGCGCGTCTTTCAGTTTCTGAAAATTTACTCTTTTCGAGTTTTTTTTCTTCTCGATTTATTGATTTCGCTATTTTGCGCTTGTCTCAAATTAAGTAGATAAGGGGAAGCCTAGACTAACTCATCGTGATCATTCAGTCGTATTTTTCTCTATCGGCGCTTAGTGTGAACAGCGGGCCTTTCCCTTCTCAAAATGGCCGGCTCGCCCCTCTAATGGCCCCACGCTCTGCTAACCATAGAGAGGGAAAACTGCGGGCGCGCTGATTCTAGGTCTGTATGGTTATGTTCTTTGGTCGACCCACATCATGCTTCATTCGTCTTGATGGAATCCTAAAGTACAGAATCCAGTCGTCACTTGTCAATATATCTATATATTTCTTGGGTCCTTGAGACTCAAAGATATTGAGTAATTCAGTGGCACATCCCACCCTCTCTCGCTTCAAATCTGCACCTCGGTGAGCAGGACAGTAATTACAGTGAATTGGTACTTTTTCGCCACCCCAAAACGCGATGCTCCGTTTTCATCTCATACAAAGTATTTTATTACGTGTTGGAATGGCGCTGGTGTAAGTTTTCTTGGCTCCAGGGGGCAAATCACACGTGAATGCAAAAATATTTATGATAATCATTCTGACTGCAAAGACAGGAGACGGCTTTTTCATGATTGACCCTGGTCGGTGGGCTACTATTTTGGCACCTCTTTGGGGGGGGGGGGGGGGAATTCGTCATTGTCATTTTTTCGTCACCGTGGCGAGCTTGTCTTCTCCACCCGAGAGACAAGCATAGTGAGTCCCTAGTATGTGATGTTACTCACGCCCGGTATCATTTTTGCTTTTTTTATTTCCTCCGCAGGAGGCCTTGATTGTGAATGTCTAGAAGTGATATTTTCATAATTTTTATTCTTATCACAAAGTTTTAAAAAAAAATTACTGCAAAATCCTACCGTACATAACACATAGCAAGAAAACCGAACATAATAGGAGAATTTCCACTAACATACAGAAGACAGAATAGGAAGGAAACCAGATACCAGCAAAAAGACAAGAATGAAGAGATCAGAATAATGTGACCGCAGTTGCAAACATAACATAAATCATGTGTGAGAATACACCACACATCAGAAATACCATACTCAGAAGCAGTGCAGGAGAACAAAAAGATGTGAAAGAATTAAAACATTTACTGTTTTCTGTTTTAAAAAGTTAACAACGCAGGAAATAAATATAATATGATGGAATTGTTGTTTTCTATTTTTTTTAAATTTTCCAACTGTCTTACTCTCCTTTTCTTTCTCTTTTTGTAATATTCCCAGAGCTGCTTTTTTTGTCCCACTTAGCGGCTCTTCCTCTTCCTTCCTTTCTTTGCTTGCTCTTTTTCCGGCGATCATCCCATCGCTTGTCAGTAATTTATGTGAAATTATCAGTCTCCCATAAATCCACCCCTCGTCTACGTCGCGGGAGATGGTAACGTACAGAGTACTTGGATTGGGCGAAGTACAGTGTGGGCTTGTCCCATAGGGCCATTACGGTGACTGTGAAGGCCATCCCGGGTTACCCCTAAATGTCCGGCTAACGGCGTGGGTCCGGGCATTATAATAGGCCCATTGCCCCCCCCCCCAGGTGGCTCAACCCCATTTGGTGGGGTGTGATTTGGTGGCTGCCACCTCTCAACAGCCCTAAGTGACAACCATCGTCATTCCTTTCCTCTCTTTTGTCTTCTGTCCCTCTCTCCTTTCAACGCCGAGAATCCGGCCTATCAACGACAGCACCACCTTCACCCTCCCCACAGTGCACTGTGGGCACCTGCCTGGTTGACCGTGAGGTGCGGCCTGTGATGGGGGGAAAATGGGATTCAGGTGGTTGAGGTAAACCAGTTTGCGGACTGCCCTCCCCCTTCTCTCCCCCCCCCCCCCCACAAATCAAACACACCACTTCGACCCAGCCTTCGCCTAAGACAGGGGGCTGGTATGACCCATACCACTCAATCGGTTAGGCTCCGAATTCTTTGCAATTTGAGAGCCGGGTCAATCCTGGCAGGATCAACACGTGAGTATGCCTCTGGAGTAGCCCTCGCAAAAGAGCTCTGGCTGTCTGAGCATAGTTTTACCCCCTTTTGGACTCGGTGGCGGGTGGGGGGCTCCAGAGATGAAACAGAAACCAATATCTCATGGAAACTGATCAAAACTCTGACCTTTCTCCAATTCCCGCCTTGAAAAGACGGAGGCAGGAGGAACCGGATGGATCCTCCGGCCCTTGCAATAGACCGCTGCTGGACTTAAATATCTGTGAAACAGGGCAGGCCTGGTCATCTTTCGGTCAATCGAATTAATATACCGTACTGCTAGTGGGATGCAACAAGAAACAGCACCCACTCAACCTGCTGAAAACTGACGTCGTCCAACGGTGTGCCAGTCACTGCTCAGCCCCACAGACCACTGAAAAGCTCGCGAGGCGTCATTCGCATCCTTGAGTTGGATGGAGAAAGTGAGGCAGACATTGTAGACAATCTGGAAGGAGTCTTGAAAGATTGGCGTATTGAAATGTGCCGAGGAGAACAGCTGAGTGAAACCAGCTCACCAGCTCTATCATCCTGTCCTCTGTTACAATAAAGCCTCCTATTAACTTCAAGGTGGTTTTCCTGCAGGTACCAGTGTCACCATACGTTCCAAATCCAATGCGATGCTTCAGCTGTCAACGTTATGGGCACAGCAAATCAAAAGACCAGCAGTTTGTGCTCACTGCGGCAGCAAAGAACATACAGATGACAAGGCTTGCACAGCCGAGCCGAAACGTCCAAATTGTCAAGGCAACCATTACAAGCCTTTGACAAGAGCTGACCGACATGGCTGGAAGAGAAATTCATTCAAAGGTACAAGGCCGAGAAAGGAGGAACAATGACTTTGGCTACTGCTTTGGGATCTTCACCTGAGAAAATCTCAGCAACACAAAAGCCCACCAGAACACAGCCGTGCAGCAGCAGAATCGCCACAACAGCAAGTTCCACCGTCAAAGCTGCACCAATAAAGACTAAAAAAAAAGTAGAGCAGAAAAATAGGTCCAGCCGAGACAGTGCAGCAGCAGAATCTCAAACAAGTTTGCACCCCGGCAAATCTGGAGGTCGAGGATGCATCCATGACATCATCCTTGAAGACGGTGGCATCTGCTAACTGGTGTTTGCCTGCTGGACGTTAAAGATCTCGTCGACAGTGTTTAAGTTTTGCGTAGGCAGAAAATGGTCTTCGGGAGGCATGGGAACACGCTGGCTGGAAGTTGTTCATTCACCTTCAAATTCTATCGCAATATTATCCACAGATAAAAGCAGGTCGTCCAAATACGTATCATAAAATGTAGGCCTTGTACTAGTATGTCTTGTGTGGCTTTGGAAGAAGACTTGTTCCTGTATCTTGGTGGCGAAAAAGTACCGATCAGGCATGGCGAATTTCCCCCAACTAGTATCGTGTGATGTGGCCACATAAAAAATATCTTTATATATGTATAATTTATTTTCTGCTCATAATTCGAACCAGTCCTTACAGTTACATTGGAATGTCTTCAGTTCTCCACCAATGCCTTTCAAATGTTACAAACGATTGCAGATTGCACCCACGACGCCAGTGTTAGCCTACGCGATTGTTGTCGCTCCAAAATCAATCGAGTAAGATTTGTGAGAAGCCATCTCCTTATACGCGACGCGACGTTTATTCTCGAGCGACCATCGCGTGAGATCAAGTCATGTCGCGATCGGCTAGGTGGTCGCGTCAGACTGTCTGGGGGTGTGTCTGATTTAAAGCATAGCCATTGGTCGAAATATCTTGTGTGTGCTGATTCATTGTGCGCACCATGTGTAGTACTTTTTCCTTGCACTACATACATCTTGAACGTCTATCCCAAGACCCACTACGCCACGGTACCATAGATAATCTATTCAAATAATTGATTTAATGATGAAAGCAAATAAATGAGTATAAACTGCAAACTTTGAATGAAGTTCTTACATACACAAGACCATAGGGGAACTGTACATCTTCTAATCTTATGAAAAAGTGTAGGGATAACCAAGGTAGCCGAACAAGAGAAGTGAAGTAGGAAAAGAGACCAGATGTGCGATTATTTCAATGACTAAAACAAAAAAAATGGGTATAAAATGCAAACTTTGAATGAAGTTCTCACATACATCAGACCAGAAATTTACGTCTTACAATTTTACGGAAAAATGTAGAGATAGCCAGGGTAGCAGAAAAAGGGTAATGAAGTAGGAAAAGTGTCCAGATAGGCGATTAAAAAAACAACAAGAACTCACCAAATTCCATCCGTAATATTCTGATTACAATGAAATTTGAAAGTGTTACCGCCCTTCAAGCTGGCAAGCTTAACGACTTGAAGAAATGTTTTACGCACCTTGGAAATCGAAACAGGATAGTCATACAGTGGATACCATCACATTGTGTACCATCACATTGTAGAGTGCCAGTTTGAAATAGGAACATCTGCCATAAAAATGTGAGTGCAGCCAATCTCCTCAAAACACAGAGCATTATATTGCAGAACTGTACACTCCTATTAGCACTACGGGAAACATATTGCCCCAAACCCACCGACCTGAATGTCAAACTCTATGGTGCTCTGTCACAACTGCAGAAAGCCATAGATTTTCTTAAAAGAACAAATCTGCAGATTTAGATTTGGTGAACGAAAGAAGAAGAAGAAAGTGTTACTTATGTTGCAGCTTCTTCAGTTTTCCAAGTTTCTTTCCTGAAAGTTTCTGTTTCGATGTACTATTTCTTAGGCTGACCTGGTGATGCAGTCGAATTGTCAGGAACAAATTAACAACATCATTCGGTGTGCAACAGTTGCATTTGGAATACTTGTGCTTGAGTGTGCAAGGTAGATGTTTTAACTTGCTTTGAAAGTGGTGGCGTATGTTGTCTTGACTTTAGCATTTTGCAATGTCTGTTTGGAAAACAACTTCAGAAAAAAATCTACAGTCTCTATCAAGGTTGTGCTAGGTCTTGCCAGCCCTTCACCTGTGGTACCATCATATTCTTTTACAGCCATTGGTGTCAAATGTCTTGATTGATAATTGTCTATGTCTGCAGTAATTACAAATACGGTGCAGGATTTTCTCCAAGATCAACACGAATCGCATGTAATGACAGCATGCCTGTGTTTATGATTGTGCGCACCGAACTATTTTTAGAAACTCCTGACTCGGCGGACGGAAGTGCTCAATTGCACCGTCCTGACGTAGTGGGTCTTGGGTCTATCCTTGCAAAGAAAAAAGTCAAACATGGCGACTTGACACGCGACGAGACGTCGCTCGCGCATAAGGAGACACTTTTGACTCGAGCGATCGAGCGACATCGCTTGACCCCGGATTTTCGCTAGCGAATCTTAGCGCATAAGGAGACACTTCGCGCGACTGGTCTCGAGCGACGATCGCGAGCGACTCAATGTCGCGTCGCGCATAAGGATATGTAGGCTTACACTGTGAACTGCATGCGTAAATGTCTGCAGACAACAAAGCCCCAACGGTAAGACATGCGTGGGAAAAAATTTCCGATTGTTCGTGCGATGTGACGTAACGGTGGCCCCCGGCATTTTGATTGGTTGGCCAATGTACGAAAAGACAATCCTATTTTCAGAAAATACAAAAACGGAATGTGACCCGCAACACAAAATACCAAGACGAAACATTCCTTCTTTCACTATAATGTCCACAACTTTCGCGCGTATAAATCTGGTGAGTACTAGTTACTCACAGAGCTCTATGGTATTACTCGTCTTCGTTCAATTATTTGTATTTGTATTTGTATTTGTATACTTCTTTAATCCCATTTGGGAAATTTGCCTTTGTGCCGTTGCAGTCCAGTTATAACTGGAGCAGGCACGTCGTCGCCACAGTGCAGCGCCGGTCGGCGTTTTTTTTTTTTTTTTTTTGTGTGGGGGGTGGGGGAGATGAGGGGGGAGGGGGAGGGCCTGGTAGAGATGAATTTTAATTTAATTTTGCCCGGGCAGCGGCCTGTTCGGCCTGCTCTTTACGATTTCCAACTGCCAAGGTATCTTTAACGTGCGCAGCGTGCACACGGGCCCTCCGAATTTTTCGTCCTTATCCGAGAAGACTAGGTACTCGATCCTACTCCCCAATAGGATCAGGGACACGAAAATATGAGAAAAATCCCAATTTCCAACATGCCTGCACAGCCCGGGTTTCGAACCCGGGACCCTTGGCACGAGAGGCGAGCACCTTGCCTCTAGACCACCTTGTCCCCCTATGAAGGGGTATGGTGCGAATTGTTGCACTGTTGACATAGATGATACGCGCACAGTTCGATGGACGGAAAATGACGAATTGGGCTGTCTCGGTATCCTGTGTCTCGGATGTGGCGACACTGTGGCCTCCACTGAGAAGATTCTAAAAGTAGTCAGTCTGTTGACCTGACGAAAAGGTACCCAAGGCGGAAAAGTACCATCTCCCCCTTACAGAAACGACCGTTTTCCTTTGAAAACTCCTCCATCTTGTTTGCGCAACGGTTCAATGCATGGTATTTCTATGACGTCATCACCATGCGGCTGTTCTTTTACTTTGAAAAATAAATGTTTCATTCGAGAATATACTTGTTAAAGTTTGATTCGATGTTTGTCTTGAATGTCTGAATTCGGTAAATTCGTTGCTAGATGGCAACATGCAAAAACACTTTGAACTCGTAATAGAATTTTGGAAATTTTGTTGAATAGGCAGGTAGCTGCGGTTTTCGGTTTTCTTAAAGCCGCGAATGCCTTCGATCTTTTCGAAAAGTTTGCCGAAACTTCAAATTTAATAGTAACAAACACAACATCCAGTACCGCAATTTCATTGAGTCGACGGCGACTTCCTATTTTACCCTTTAAAGACTCTGACAGCTCTGTTGGACAGAATCAAAAATAGCTACCGTTGTTTTAAATGTAAAAAATGCAAAATTATAGCACAAATGGATTACATTTGATGACATTTTCCTGCATGAGTCCTGCAAATTTTAATTATCCTTTTCACCAGCTACCACCATGTGTTAATATTAACCGGTGTCCGGTGATATTTCAAACGTTGTTTTTTTTTGGATCGATTGCCACTCCATCTCAATTCTCTTGTGCGCTAAGCCAAATGCCTAATGCCATCTTTCGTCACGTTCTGTATGTTCCCTATAAGGGGTAAGCCAGACCAAGGCTGGCGTAGGCCCCAGTTTGATAGCTCGCCATCTAATTATTATGCATCACACTAAATCACTACTCACAACCCATACCGCAACCCGGCCGGATGCTAGTTGGAGGACCACCAGGGATAAGCCAGACCAAGGCTGGTGTAGTGGTAGCTCGCCACCTAATTATTATACATCGCACTAAAGCACTACTAATAACCCGCACAGCGACCCAGCTGGATGCTAGCTGGAGGACCACCAATGGCTGGCGACAGACGTTATTGTGCAATGCGGTATAATCCCGGCCACCAGATTGGTTTCAGCTCGCCCGATTCAAAGCCATAATAATATATTTAAAAGTACTGAGCACGTAGGTGCACAATTTTATCATACAGATGGACTTCTCACACGTTCCCATCATTTTACTAAGAAATGTGTGGACTTTGATGATTATAATAAAATTTATTACTAAACAATGCTTTCGGATGAGAATTGGGTCACGATGACCTACTTACCTTGTAAACACAACGGCGAGCAACGCCACTTCGGCACGCCTCCGCCTCGCCGATACTCGCTGTGTTTACACATCGGTTTGACGCAGAAAATGACCTCTGTTTGTTATGAAACTTGAAAGCCGATCAGATGAACTTGAGACCCGCGGTTTCAGTTTTTTTTTTTTCTAGCAGCCATAGAGGTTGAGTGACACATGCGTGCACGGTATTTGATATTTTGTTTTGTGTTCACTTCGAAGATACAGTGAGATCGACAGAAGGAAAGTTGGAGTTTATTTTTATAGATATCATGTCTAAATAAGCTCACCTGTCTTCTTTGTACGTTAATTTAAAGGCAGATAAAACAACACATTGTGTTCCTGAAGTCGGTCCCCATGTCGGCGAACAATCACTTCGGTACTGCGTCGATCGGTCGCGCTAAGAATGACTGACCAGTGATTCCCCAGTAATGTTATACTCTATTCAAAGTATCAGAACTGCCTAAGAACCAATGAAATGTCGCGATTTGTCCTATCGATCGATAGAAATGCCAAGCCTGCGCGGGATGGCTGCCATTTTCGGCAAACACAGCAATCACCGTGGCAACGCCGCCAGCCCAGATTCAAAGCTGGAACTACACCACTCCCCGGTGTGGGGCGCTACCATCCCAGCCTCAGCTTTGGTCTGGCTTACTCCTCTGCGCAAGACAAATGTGGTGAATGATGTTTCTACCGCGAGCAGGGTTTCGCAACATAAAACCATTTACATTTTCCAATTACACACTCTTAGTGTTTCTACTATTTTGTATCCGCCCGCAGTTATCGTGACAGAGTAAGTGGGCTGTTATTTGCTATTGAGAGAATAGCCGTGCCAGGAGTGATAATGCACATACTTTCTAATATTAAACTTCCTTGTCAACTTCGACGACATGCTCATAGAGAATGTTTTATTCCAGTGCTATTTTTTTTAATTGATGCTCATCCTACTACACACAAGTCCAGGCCCGCACCAGACGATTTTGATCGGCCGACTAGTTGGATGGTGACGTCACCACTTTGAGTTTCAATGGTATCTCGGACACCGGCCAACTAGTTGAATTTCATTGGAATTCAATGTCGTGATAGTTGGCCGATCATTAGGCCTACAAAATAATGCCGCTTGAGACATCTCCATATCGCCTATAATAGACATCCATTCTTTGTCAACTGTACAGTGAGCATTTATCCAGGAATAGCTGAGGCACCAAGTGTTCCAAGGTACAACAACCCTGCTTCCGCCCGCCCCCATCCCCTCCCCTCTCTCTCTCTGTCAGGGGGGGGATGATCCCCCCGCTTGTGTAGCATACAATTGCCAACTATCAATGAAACATATTTTAACTGAATCTTTATCCGAAGAAAGCACCATGCCTGTGGATCCATGAAAGAATTATTTTCTGGCGTGGACCCACAACGCATCCTGTCCTTTCTGGGAGAGGCTAAGAATCTTGGTTTTATAGCTTCTATACTCGTTTACAAAACGTTTTCCAGATCTAAACAAAACAATTTTTTTTTAGAATTTTACCAATGTGTTAAAATTATATGAATGTATTTAGCTCATTGTTGAACTTAACAGCTCTGAATACGAAACATAAATAAAGAAAATGGAAAATGTACCCAAATAGGCCGCGATGGGTGCAAAGTAGCTGTATCGTGCCGGCGCGCCGTAAAAATCCAAACTCAAAACTCTCTGTCTCTGTCTCTCTGTCTCTGTCTCTCTGTCTCTGGCTCTGTCTCTGTCTTTGTCTCTCTCTCTCTCTCTCTCTCTCTCTCTCTCAGATGGGTTGTATAAAACCAGATCGGGCCACGTTTTTCCTTGATAATGATGTGGCTTGATAATATTATGATGTTTAAAACACTTAGGCGCAATCACTTCTTGCGACAAATTGAACATCTGTCAAACACAGTCTGCCTTGCTCATTAGTGGTGAGTCAAATACAAATCTCCCATGCGCATCAGTGCTCTGTGCACGATGTTTCTACTAGGAAAAAGTGCACTGTTTCTCTCACTTCCAAAGTGTTTGTTTAGATAAATTTAAAATGATTGTGCCTCCTCATTTTCATTAAAAACTTTCTTAAACTAAGGAATACTGTAATTGTTTTTGAAAGAAATTACTAGAAGTAAGCAGAAGCTCGGGGGGTGGGGGGGGGGGGCGGAGGCAAAGCACTAAGATAATAATTCAGAGACAATATGAGGCGAATTAAGGTTGTCATGCCCAGTTAGTGCTCAGAAAAAATCAGAAAAGCAAAGCAGGAGTGAAAGAAGGAAGAGAAGAGAAATAATCAAGATGGGATTAGAACCCGCCTTGCCAAGAAGAAAACAGATCGCTTAACCGTTCGGCCACTCCGTCTCTCCAATAAAAGAGACGATCGTAGCCGTAGCCGCGGTGTCCCTTACTGACTTGAGTATTCGTTCGCTGGGACCATGCCCACCCGCATTCACCCCTCCCGTCCCTATTCTTTTTCACCCGCCTGCCATTGGACAGTGCAAACATCTAGGACAACGAATACAAGATGTATGCCCCCGAGTTGTTTTTTTCTTCTGTTGTAATCAGAATATTATGTCTTCGGGGAGCCACACATTTAAAAAATCATATTTTCTTGCGCTCAGGAGAGCACGATATGGGCGCACAATATACCACACAATACCACAGTCAATATTTACAGTTATGCTTGTTCTCACAAGCACCAATTGGACACCACACCAATCTGGTGAATTGGCGACTCTGATGCACAGCTGAAAAACAACTGACGGTGACAAAATTTGAACTTGAATTTCCTCTGTTTCAACGAAATTGAAGGTGACAACGGTCTCATAAAAAACAACTACAAAAACAAAAACAAAACTGGCTTCATCGGATTGCCAACTTCAGCAAATCAAAAAATCTGATTAAGAGACATGGTTAATGTAACCTAAATTCTCCCTAATTAGAGGAGGCAGAATAGCTGAGAAGTCATCGCATAAGTAAAACAAAATACTGTACAGGTCTACATTTAATGCACATTTCATTTGTCACTTGCACGAGAAAGAAATGGTTTCACTGAAATAAGTTAATGTGAGAGCAGTGTGACTATTTTGTTAATAAAAAATAAAAATCAGGTGGACTTTTTTAATGTCAATGTTCATTCAGATCCGAACAGTATTAGTGCGATACAACGTAGCATCACAGAAAGAAAAAAAAAAAAAACATCATACTTAACGGCATGGTACCAAATCCATAATATGTGTGAAACAACGACCAAGCGCTTATAATTACTCAAGAAACTCTGTATAAACAACAACAGAACAGGGTTTCAATATTTAAGTCAATATTGAAACCCAGATCCACTACTTTCTTAAGGTCCAGAGAGAGAGAAAGACGAAACAAATAATATATTTACTTGCAAACACATTTTTGGAAGCCTGTGGAAATCTAATGTGAAACTCCATGAGATTAACACACTGTTACAACGTCTCCACACTCTACCCAACAGGGAATACAAAATTCTCTGCTGGATTCCTGGCCACAATGGTATCTAGGGAAATGAAACAGCAGACACTTCTACCAAAAAATATTAAAGCGTTCGCCAGAGCACGAGAAAGAGAAAGAGGGGCGGGGGGGGGGGGGAGAGAAACAGAGAGAGAGACAGACAGAGAAGGGGAGAGTGAGAGAGAGAGGTGATGTTGGTGAAGGAGAGAGGGAGAGGTGGCGAGAGTGAGATGATGAAGTAGTCAAGAATGTTGACCTGCCCATCATCTGTCTAAGCTTTATTCTTTCTCCAATTTTCACCATAATTGAGATACATATGATACTGGATAATAATAATAATAATATAAGTACATTTATATAGCGCCAATCCCCATTGAAGAGCCCTAGGCGCTTTACAGAAACAACATGTCAACCACAGAGCAGAATGGAGCTGCCTGCGAGGCGCTCAACACACTGCACTGCTTCTTTCTCTCTCCCTGTCTCGCTCACTCTCTCTCTCTATCTCAGAGCAAATTGTAACGCAGCCTGTTAGGCGCAGTTCACAACTCACAACAGTTCACAACTCACAGCAGTTCACACAACACACAACTCAAATAATATTTTGAATATTTATTAATAACAATATATATTTAATAATGAATTCTGGCAGGGGGGGGGGGGGAAATTATGGATAAATTTTAATCTATTAATTTCAATTTTCAATTTTGCTCGGGCAGCGGCCTTTCGGCCTGCTCTTTACGATTTCCAACTGCCAAGGTATCTTTAACGTGCGCAACGTGCACACGGGCCCTCCGAATTTTTTCGTCCTTATCCGAGAAGACTAGGTACTGGATCAAGGCAAAGTGTTTCTATCCCTTTATACTGTACAGAGACTTTGAATGAAAACACCAATGGTAATAAATTTTGAAGTCTTGTAAAGTTATTTTAAACTTTCAGTGAATTTGAATTAGTCTATGGTCCACAGAACTTTGTGTCCCAAACAGCAGGACTCTTTCTTTTATTCCAGTTCCATTCTGACTCCTGAAAACAGCTGTAACCATCACATGACATTGCGTCGCCTTAGAACTGCTTCATTCTGTCTCCATATTTTACAAAATTTGAGATATGACCAAATGGGGTATAAAAAACGATTTTCTACCTTTCCTACAAAGATCTTGGATGTCAACTGTTGTTTTCAACATTCTATAAATCTGAATTAATCCACCTTCACATGAATCGTTGAGAATAGTACTGTTCTATGTCCATGAGCTGCATTTTTCCATCTCCGATTTGGCATTTGAAATAGTTGTAATTGTCACATGAGATTGCAAATCAAAATTGCATTTTCAAAAAGTCTGTCACTCTAAGGATGATTATAGACTCAAAAGATGGTCCTGGCGAATAAGCAGTAGCCACATTAGGAGTTTGAAAACCAGTTCAAAGACCGAGGTGTCAATTTGGATATCAACAGAACACCAAAGTAATCATATCGCTAAAGTCGCCTTTTCAGAATTGAGAAGAATTGCCCAAATAAAACCTTATCTGAATGTATAAACAAATTTATCTATATCACCCCCCCCCCCCCACCAGCAACAACAAAATTTATTATTCATTATTAAATATATATTATTAATATATTATTCATAAAATAATGTTCAAATATTATTTGAGTTTGTGATATGAGTTGTGATATATGTGATGTGAGTTGTGAACTGTTGTGAGTTGTGAACTGCGCCTAACAGGCTGCGTTACAATTTGCTCTGAGATAGAGAGAGGCAGAGAGAGAGAGAGAGTGTGAGCGAGACAGGGAGAGCGAAAGAAGCAGTGTAGTGTGTTGAGCGCTTCGCAGGCACTCCATTCTGCTCTGTGGTTGACATGTTGCTTCTATAAAGCGCATAGAGCATTTTAAATGGATATGCGCCATATAAATGCCATCCATTATTATTATTATAAATGTATCTCAGTTTCATTATTTCAAGGCTGGATTACTGAAAACCACTACTGGCAGGAATTTTAACTGATAAACTAAATAAGCTCCAACTTGTTGAAGCAACGCTGCTCGCTTAATACAACAGAAAAAAAAAAATGAGCAAACAGGGCCTAGCACTTGCGGTAATGGAACTCAATTGATTGTCAAAACAGGCTCAAATTACATATGAGTTGGCAATTCTTTGTTATATGAGTTTCAAAGAAACATTTTCAACATATTTAACTTAATTATGAATATAGGCCGTCCAGAAATCTACGGCCCACTCATTCCAACCTGATTTAGCAACCGGTGTCGAGAACCACTCCTTTCCTTATTCTGACCCATTTGTAAAGCATGCCCTGCTCGAGAGATTGAGAGATATTTCTTCATTTGAGAAATTTAGTCCAGATTTAACATCATCTCTATATCGGAAGCACCTACAGAGTGACTGATACTGTCTCACTTCAGCCGTGCATGCTTTGTACTACATGAAAGTATTTTGTAAACACGTAAGATGTGTGTGTGTATCTATATATGTGTATGGGGTTAAGGGTTTGCACGGGAGACGGAGCACCTGTAGAGGGAGGCTTGACACGCTCTTCCGGGAGGTGCTCGTCCTCTATTCGTCCCCATCGGCACCCAGCTCTCACCTAGTAGCTGCCAGCATGCGGCAGCGCCCAACCCCCCGACAACGGCTTTGACAGGCTGGCTAAACTAGGTGAGGGTTGCAGACAGTTCACAAACCCTCGGTGAATCAGGGTTTGCCTACCCAAGCATGTGCAGACTGGATCCGGCGGACTCTGCGGAAGAAACCTTCATGGTTCAACGGAGAGGAAGGCGGTTACAGCAGAGCACCATGGAGTGCTGAGGGCAGGATGAGGCACATAGGACATCCTGGTCATCCACTGCAGTTGTTTCCGTCTCCATGGGTCTTGGCATCGTTTTGCTTTGGATACAATTGGTCTGGGACAAGAGAGTGAGGTCGAAGGTGCGCAAGTCCTTCTCACTATAAATAAAGACATTGCGCAAGACACTAGTCATCCTTAAAAACCCTGTGGCGA